>OX369276.1:16106392-17523892 GCA_947284805.1 Coleophora flavipennella
TATATATATAAAGATAAAGATAAAGATAAAGATGAAGTGAGTTCAAAGTATTCTCGGTATGGATATGAAAGAGAAGGCAGAAAAATCAGTAATAATTTAATTTTTCTGTATAGTGCAATCTCAATACACTTCTTAAAATGCAAAATCATCTTTTCATTAACCTCAAAAAAATAACTTTCATCCTTGTCTGAAAAATTATTGTTTATGGTCGCCTCGAGCTCTTCATTGTCAGAAAATTGCTTTCCATGAAGCTCTTTTCTACTGAAGAGAGCTCTTTTAAGCTGAAGCTTCGGGAACAAAACATAATCACTAGGTGCCAGGTCTGGGCTGTAAGGTGGATGATTGATCTCTTTGAAACCACACTCTTGTATATCAGCCTTAGCACCGAGTGAACTGGTGCATTTTTGTGGAGGAGCAAGACACCTGCGGTCAGTTTTTCTTGCCTTTTTTCTTTAATTGCTTTCTTCAAAGTACGCATATTAGCTGTGTAAGCTGCTGCGGTTATACTTTGGCCTTTTTTGGAATATTCAATAAGCAAAATCCCTTTTGAGTCTCAGAATACTGTGGCCATGAGCTTTCCGACTGATTGACTGTGTTTGCTCCCAGAGTGGTAGTGATGAACCCAGGTTTCATCTCCTTTAACGATACGATCGAATACACTGGTAGGATTTTCACCACAAAGGTCCAAAAGCTCTTTACAACATTCAAGTCATGCTTGTTTCTGCGGTGGTGTGAGCATTTCTGGCACCCATCTTGCACTGGCTTTTGAGAGGTTCAAAAGTCATGAAGTATTAAATGTATGTATGGTACCCATGGATAGTGTGGTCATTTCTAATAACAAATTAATTTTTATTCTAACATCTTTAGTTTCTCAACCTTTTTCAAGTTTTCTTCCGTGGTGGCAGAAACAGGACCACCTGATCGAGGGTCATCTTCAATGCATTCTCTGCCCCTTTTAAATTCACTTGACCACTTTTGAATGGTAGACATAGAAGGAGCGGAATCCTTGTAAACAGCCACCATCTCTTTGTTTATGTTTTTTGAGTTTTCTTTTGTTTCTTCAGGAATTTAAAACAGTGTGGTGCTCAATTTTGGCCAACATTTTCACGTCAGACATTTTGTTGCACTTGAAGCATGATTGCAAAAAACCTATTATGGTAAACCAACGAAATTTTATAATTGTCACCTTGAATAATGTCCTAACCTAACCGTAGACAAATACTAGCCTCATTACTAACAAAAAAGTTCCGATACCGAGAATACTTTGAACTCCCTATGTATGACATTGGTTTACATGTTTGTTTTTAGTCCCATTTGTACATATATACAAGTTTCATTGCAATTTTTTATTATTTTGGCACTATTTAAAGTTTTTTGAGTGCCAGGCATTTTGATCCGGTGTGGCCTAAATGGAATAATTATTACATTTAAGCCAAGCTGGTCAAAATGCTGGGCAGAGTACTTACATATTATGCATAATATTAGATTGATGTTTCCTTAAAGATGACTGTTAAATACCGCGCCGCGCGGCCTAATGCACGTCGCGGGGGCGAGGACACACCGCGTGCAATTTGTTCTGGCTACCCTCCACTTCCCCTCGTATTGACAAATATGGATCAATTTGTTTATATTATTATTATTATTGAGTGGGATGCCTGCGGAGTGCAGGCAGGTGTTGAAGTCTCTAAGTGGACTCGTTACACCCTGTTCCCATGGTGGTACGATGGTTACTGTGACCCCGCTGGCATCCCCCCTTGAGCTTCTTCAAAATACTCCATTATGCGACGATTTCCAGGTGGTATAGTTCCTCTTCCTTGATCCTATCGGCGCCAAACGTCTCCCACCTGAGCCTGCTGTACAGTACACACTCAGCCAAGTAGTGTTGGCTAGTCTCCAGTTCTCCGCAGTTGGGGTAGGAGGGGTCTATGGTTCTGTCTATTTAGCCTACTATCATCATCATCATCATCATATCAGCCGAAAAACGTCCAGTGCAGGACAAAGGCGTCCCTCAAGGATTTCTACGACGACCGGTCCTGCGCCGCCCGAATCCATCGGCTTCCCGCGATTTTCACCAGGTCGTCGGTCCACCGCGTGGAAAGCCTGCCTACGCTACGTTTTCCGGTGCACGGTCACCACTCTATAACTTTAGGGCCCCAATGACCATCTGTTCTACGAGCTATGTGCTCTGCCCACTGCCACTTCAGTTTAGCGATTCTGTGAGCTATTTCGGTTACTTTGGTTCTCCTGCGGATCTCCTAATATCTGATTTGATGACACAGAGGAACTTTGAGCATAGCACGCTCCATTGCCCTTTGGGTGACCTTGAGCCTTCTTATGAGGCCCATAGTAAGTGACCATGTCTCAGTTCCGTAAGTCATCACAGGCTTTTTTAATACCCTAAGACTAAGTACCAAATACTTAAAACGTTTTGTATGTTTTGTTCGGTCAGGTTTGATTGAATGTACAGTCAAGAGCCTCACGAAGCTTCGAAGAATGCTTCTCAGAAAAAGAAAGCAATATTATATTTGGTATTAAAAAAATGGTAACATCTATTTAGCGATAATATAAAATATTTGGTCTGAAATTAACTTTAAGAATGTTTACATATTTTTGTGGTATGCAATAAAAAGGAAATTAGCTCCATTTCTACAATACTTCCTGAAACACAATTTGGTGAGCATTTATCCGTTATGGCAGGCATTTCGAATTTATTGGATGTAATATAAGTGCATTTCAAGTAGGCATTTAAACACAAGCTTTTTATAAAAAATAAAATAACTAAATACTGACTTCAAAATGAAATTCAATTAAAAGTATGAAATAATATTATTACACTTAAATACAAAACATTAACCAACAGTAACAAAATCAAAGGTGGGTACCAGCAGATAGTTACTTATGTATCAAATGGTTTAGATTCAATGGTTTGCTGACACCGACCTCAAAAAAAAATTTAAGCCCCTTATTTAATTCGTACCCACCTTTGATTTCGTTATTGTTGGTTAATGTTGCGTGTTTAAGTACAATAATAATATTATTCCATACTTTTAAGTGAATTTCATTTTGAAATCTGTTTTTAGATTTTTAAACTTTTATTTTTAGTGATAGATAATGCTATCTATCTAACAATGTTAAACCCAATCACCTACTCGCCAATAGGAATTATCAAATCATAATGCAGGTGAGTTCAGTGGCTTCCATCATCTCAACAGCATGACAGTTAAGAAGTTAAATCTTCCATATCAGCTCATCTGAATAAGCTGAAAGAATACAACTATAGGTCTAAGAGTATTATATAAAAAAATATATCATTCAGCTCCTAACCGTTAAGGAGTTATAACTTCCTTCATCAGCTTATCAACATGAGATGATGACTACCAGACGTAACTATTTTAATAGCTTTAGAAAACATATGAATCACGTAAACGTGCCTATAAAATTTGAGGGTTGCCTTCGTTTTCCCTGGGATCCCATAATCAGATCCTGACTTGGTGACATTGGGACCCCCGTGGGAGAATACTCTTTTGAATAAAAAAAGAATTTTGAAAATTGGTTCACAATCTGCAGAGATATCGCGTAACAAACATACAAAAAAACATACAGTCGAATTAAGAACCTCCTCCTTTTTGGAACTTGGTTGAAAATGTGATTGCCCCTTGATTGGCTTACGATGACGTCACTGCCGGTATTATACAATTGCTTTGTTCAGATTTTTTCCAAGGCACGTAAATGAAAGAACCATTTAGAGATATAATTATTTTATATACTGTAAATAAATACTAAATAATTAAATTCTATACATAATCGTCAACTAAAATTAGTACTGGGGGCCTCTTTTTCATAGTAGTTGGACGTGTTTGAACGTTTAACATTTGAAAAATCATAAATACCAATGAATGAAATTAGTTTCTTAAAATAATCTATTTTTCGTTAAAAAAAATAATTAAAAGAAATACCTTAATTTTTTTTAAACAATGCCAATTGGTTGTTTTTTTTATTTCAGCAAAGTTGTAAAATAAAAGTAGTTTTGTTTGATGAGATGAGGCCCCCTTTGAAAAATGAATTCTATTTTACCTATAATGTTTAAATAAACTTGTTAAATTTTACTATTTACATGTCCATATCACAATTGCAGTTCATGGAAGTAGTGCAGCGGGTAGGCGAGCAAGCGACGGGCTCCCCCGACACGCTGGGCGCGGTGCGCGAGGAGCTGCACGACAAGTTCAACAAGCAGGGCTACTCAGACTATATTGTGGTGTACCTGCGCCTCATCACCTCCGGCCAGCTGCAGACGGAGCAGGAGTTCTATCAGAACTTCATTGAGGGACCAAGAACTGTTACCGAGTTTTGTAGACAGGTACATTCATTTTTTTTAAATTGTAAACTACATAGTTCGTACTGAAATCTAAAAATCCTTACTCGCTTTGTTTTCATCACATCTTTTTAATCATCATTATATCAGCCGAAAGACATCCATTGCTGGACAAAGGCCCAGGCCAATCCAGCGGCGTCCCGCGACCATCACCAGGTCCTCTGTCCACCGAGTGGAAGGCCTCCCTACGCTACGTCTACCGGTGCGCGGTCGCCACTCAAAAACTTAACTACCCCCAACGACCATCGTTTCTACGAGCTATGTGACCCCACCCACTGCCACTTAACGACATGCCAATAATGAAAGCCATTTTGTTCTTCTGGAGTTTGGATTAAACACTTGTAATATGTACCCATTTTTCTACTCTTAACTTTATACCCCATTTCACCCCCTTTAAGGTAATTTGGCAAACTAACCCTCTAATGTTTCTTGCTGAGGATACAAAAAACAATCATTAGAAATACCTCCACAGACAATAGGAGCAATCGTGTATGTACTCTGAAATTAAATATCCTTACTACTTAGTTCAGATTGTTATATAGCTTGAATTTCTATATAGAAAGATATATTGTATAATGTGAGTACCAGCCGCAGCCCCATATCACCATATTTGTTTTGTGTATTTAATAGAAACCTTTTTGATTTATTTAATTCAGGATCCTAAGCGCGAGTATGACCTGGTCGGTATTGTGATTTTTTTTTAACTTTACAGTTCGCAGTTTGCACTATAATCACACCAAGTTTGACACCTGTATGTATTTGTTTATTATTTTATTTTTTATTACTGCTTTAACGATAGAGATAGGTACCTTTAAGAGTGTATTCACTAAATCACTTCCCATACAAACTTAAAATTACTACTTCTTGAAAATGGATGGGCCGATTTTAATAAAACTTTATACACACAAGAAAATCACGAAATTCTAGTTTGTGGAAATATTACATGTAAAAAATAACTTCTTCTCTCGGCTAGGTTTGTATGGGAAACTATTTTATGAATACACTCTTAAAGGTGTCTCTATCGTAAAAACGATAATAAAAATAAAATAATAAACAAATACATACAAGTGTAAAACTTGGTGTGATTATAGTGCACACTGCGAACTTCTTGTATGGCCCCCCCTAGTTTTCTTACTATTTATTATTCCGCCAAAATGTGGTTAAAAGATACTGCTCTATAATGGTTAGACAGATAAATGGGTGGATGGAGTAGGCTTGACTCTGGTGTACTTTTGTGTACGGATTTCTGAAAAAGTGGTGGGAATGTTTTCAGGAAGTCGAGCCGATGTACAAGGAATCCGACCACATCCACATCATCGCGCTGAGCAACGCGCTCAAGGCGGGCGTGCGAGTTGAGTACATGGACCGCGGGGAGAGCAGCCAGGTATTCACTGAATAACTACGGCATATATAAAATTAATAAAACTACATTAAAAATCGTCAAAGAGTAATGTGCAATCCTCAAAACATGTCAAGAAGGCAGCAAACTGAATGCATTGGAAGCTCTGGAAATCAACAGTATGTCTGGTATGGATACAAAACACCGATGAATTACTTAATGACCTAATAACCGCCTCCGTGGCGTAATGGTTACTCTATTCGCTTCACAGCAGGAGGTCCGGGGTTCGATTCCCGGTGGGGTCAACTTGTAAGAATCGGTTTGGTTGGTGGTAGGGCATTTTCGAAGCCCGCCTGGCTAGCTACCACCATCTTATCTAAGTCTTGCCGCCAAACATCAGTGTTAACAACATTGATGTGTTCCGGCCTGAAGATAAGATAGCCAGTTCTCCAATGCTTTGGGGAATCTTCGTAAGACCGCTTCCATCTTCGGCATCATCGTCACTTACCATCAGGTGAGATTATGCCAAGGGCTTACCAATTATGAATAAAAAAAATATTATAAGAGTTTGTGTTAATGGTATAAAATATTATATAGACATCCTAAGCGCCATTTTTGAGAAAAGATATTTTAAATATATTTATGTATGACAGGCACTATTTTTAGAGTTTTCCTGGATATACCACTTATGATGGCATAAGTAGTACCTAAGTGGTATAAAAATATGGATTTTAGATGTTTATAAGTGTTACATATAACAAAAATTTAAGAAACATCCTTAGTAATTGTTGATAAAAAATATGTTTTTTTGTATGGTGTACTATTAGTATTTTGAAAATAACAAATCTACACCTGACAAGTAATTTGAACATCTTTATTCAAAATTTAATCAAAATCTGTCCAGTAGTTTTGTTGCAAATCAGGGATACGGGCACACACACATTTTTATCGACCTCTTTTTTGGTGTCTATGAGTTATACATATAGGGTAAATATTCATTAAAATCCCCAACTCGAATTATCGAACGATTGCATAGCTTCGATCGTTCGAAAATAAAAATAATTCCTGCCAGCTGTGTTCCGACTTTAGACAGATCTGTACTAGTAGTAGGATCTTACATGCAAGTTCCGACTGCTTGCTGTGTTCCGGCGCGTGGGGAGGGATAGCCATAGCCAGCGTAATGCGCTTGCTTGATGTATGGTATAGTCAAAGTATATATATTAGTACTAACATACAGTATGGACACTCCCTGCCGGTCTATAGAATGCGACCTCACCCCCCGTCACCCAGATTGATACAGTTTAGTTGTCGAACGTATAGGATTCCGCCGCCATTTTGTTTGTTCCGTCATTCCTTTTTTGAAATGTTATTTCTGGCCCGTTGTATGAAGTGTCCAGGGTGTGCTATAGTGCTGTTTTGATAGCAAAATAAATGAGTTATCTGTCTGTCTAAAGACAGCTGGAATTTAGATATTCTTAAGTATACTGAAATTCGAGATCCTGAACAACTTTTTCCCAAAGAAGCAATGGTCAAACTAAGCATGAGATACCTACCGTGCCCCCGAACACACTGGTGGTGCGGTGGGTAAAGGCATATCAGCAGAAAGACGTCCACTGCTGGGTAAGGTCTCCGCAAAGGATTTCCACAAATACCGGTCCTGCATTCAGCGGCATCCTACAACCTTCACCAGGTCCTAGGTCTGCCTATGCTACGTTTTCAAGTGAGCGATCGCATCTCGAGAACTTTACTACACCAACAGCCATCTGTTCTACGAGCTATGTTTTCTGCTCACTAGCACTTAAGTTTTGCTTTATTGCTAATCGACGTAATCGCTCGGACGAAGACGGTGCAGATATAGGCCGCCCCCAAGTTGCAGTGTGGTGGCGCACAGTATGCGGAAAGGACCCTGCTGGCCATCCTCCGCCACCGGTTTGATCCCTTAGCCGCCACTTAACACACCCTCGAGAAGAGACGGGGTGGTGCCATTCTGGACCGCAGCCACATGCCAAACTGAAACTAACTTAATTGTTTATGATTTGGAGCAAATTGTATTGATCTAATATTCAAAATGTCCATGGCAGGTGATCGCGCACGACTTCCCGGAAGGCACGCCGCCGCTGGTGCACCTGCTGTATCGGCCCGGCCACTACGACATCCTGTACAAGTGACCCACCACCAGTGCCGCCCCCCCTCCAGCCATCCACCCTCGGACAATTTACTTCACGTACCCATTACAATAAACTGACGCTCATACCTACAGTAACAATGGATTTTTTAATTTTTTAAGGCCCTAAGATAGGTCAAAAAATGACAATATTCAATTCAAATTATTGAAAGACTGTGTAAAGCTATCACCATGGCAAAAATATATAATATTCAATACATTATATATTTTTGCCATGGTGATAGTAATAAAGAATCGATTTAATTGAATTCAATTTTAAAAATATTACTAATTTTGGTGTAAAAAAATATACTGTAGACCCTGTTTTTGGCATTAGTTGCAAAATTTCTCAAAAACAAATACATAGTTAATGTTGAATGAAACCCACACACAAAAATCGGTGACTTTAAGACATTTCATTTTAATTGAAAACATTTTGTTTAAACTTATTTGAAAGTGATGAAAAGTAATAAAAACATGTAAAAATCGAGAATTGGGCGTTCGGTTTCAACGTAACAGCCGCGTTCAAGCTTGCACTGATTTGAACTTAAAATGAATAGACTTATATTATTTAAACACGTTTCAACCTGCAGCCCGGTGCCCCATTAACTAACCCGGTCCTGCTTGCTGAGCTGATAGTCTTGGGTTCCAGCACCACCCAGGGCAAATATTCTTCAAGAATCTGTGAAGAATAGGTCAGTTGTCTGTGTTTAATGTGTATCTATTTAACATTTAAGTATGCATATCAGCCTCTGATTCCCATCAGGGTTGATGCTGTTGCAAGTTTTTTTAACCCCCGACCCAAAAAGATGGGTGTTATAAGTTTGACGCCAATGTCTGTGTGTGTGTGTGTGTGTGTGTGTGTCTGTCTGTCTGGCATCGTAGCTCTCGAACGGATAGACCTATTTTGATGCGGTTTTTTGCTATAATTGATGAAGTTCTGTTCAGCCGTTTGAGGATCATCAGCTCTTATCTAGGTGATGAAGGGATGTGGGCAACTCATACAAGTCTGATCGATTCAAAATTTGGTGCCCTGGTGTAATAATATTGCAAAACCATCGTAACCTTGACCTGATTCTGCAGCATCTGGAATCGGCAGGATACCCAACGCCTCAACAATTTAGAAGTATCGTGTTAGGGCTTATTAGAACAGTCTTAATGAATAGATGTTAGATATAATATGGTACCTTGTTCTGATGCTGCAGCATCTCCTGGAATCTTCTGAGGCAGAGGTAAAAAAAGTTAATAATTTCTACAGGTCCAATTGATTTGAAGTTTACAGTTATAACACATTTAATTGCAGCTTCAAACAAGGGAAGTGAGCAACTTCCACACGTTTGATTCAAAATAGGCTAGATGTCGTGTCGCAATGTGGTGTTTCGTCCCGGAAACAATTTGTGTGAATGTGAGTATATAGAGTTTCGATTGTAAGTAATAGGTATGTAAAGTTTAAAAAAGCACAAAATATAAATTAAATTTAAAATATAAAAAAACCCCGACAAAAATCGTAAAAAAAAATGTATTGGCGCTTTAAGTTTAAGTAGTTATATTTTGATCCAAGAGTCGCCGCGTAGGGGGACCGCTAAGTTAATAAAATAAAAACAGAACACAAGTGATTTACTTTACTACAACTAATCAGACTAATAATAATAAAACACTAATAATTTCACAACTTAGGTCCCCCTTCGCGACGACTCTTGGATCAAAATATTACTAATTAAACTCGAAGGGCCAGTACATATTATTTTTTACTTTTTAGAGGTTTTTGTCGGGAAATTAAACATTTTTTTAATGTCTGCTGATGCTGATTTTTTAAATTAAAATCCGATACTTCAATTCAATTCAATATATTTATTCAAAATAGGTGCAAGTTACACTCTTTCTGATAGTCATAAAATAATAATAACAATGTCATTTGTGAAGAATCGAGAAATAAACAATAATTAGTTAATAACGTCAAAATTAAATCCTTGTTATAAACCAGATTATGTCATTGGAACATGAAAACAATATGACACGAAAAGTTATACATAAAAATCATTGAATGCATTTAACAAGAGTAGGCCAGTTCACACGGACAGCACCCGGTCACGAGTATAACGCGAGAGTCAGTCATCGCTCCCATCAACCATATTAGAGGGAAAGGAAAGACTCGGCTCCCGATGCGCCACCATCCGCACGAACATTGACTGATTTTCAATCAAATAAGTATATCAAACTATAAAATTTAAGTAAAATTAAAAATTTGAAAAAGGAACGACGAAAATACTTGTAAACGTTTCAAATAAAATTGAAATAAAATATCAAAAGAGCTTAACATCTTGGACAAGGGCAGTAACAGCTACTTATTTGAGCCCATACTAGAAAACTCACGCTTTAATGGTAGCCGAGATCTATCATCATCAATGTCACGTGATAAGGGAAGTAAGAAGTTTTTTTTATTTATTTTTATTTTATTCACAATTGGTAAACCCTTGACAAGTACTTAAAAAAACCGGCCGAATGCGACTCGGGGTCACACAAACAGGGTTTCGCACGAAAACTTAAACTACTAACAGAACAAGACCTCTCAGAACATACTTTGCTCTAGATAAAATAGGAGTCTACTTATTCTGGACCATAATTGTGGGAACGGAAGGTCTTTAGATATTTTCATTAGGTTTTCCTATAATCTGCATTCAGTCTCATAGATACTGTGATTTTTTATAAATTTGAGACCCAGTAGTTACGGAGCGGGGTCAATTTTCGACTATTTCCTTAAATATCTTCAAAACGATTTATCATAAATTTATAAAAAAAATATATATATTTCAGATTATCATAAGCCCTGTTCATTTGATATGCCACGTAATATAGTTTGGTTTTTTTAAAAAAAATTGAATTAAACCCCAAAAGTAGGCCCTATGTTTGAAATTAATTAATTTACGTAACACGTCCATCTTTGGTTTGTCACTTACTTACATATGTGTGCTACCATTAGTTCGGAGCAAATTGACTGACAGACGGACCAAAGGCCAGACAGACACGCGATTGTCCCTATAATGGTTCCGTTATTACCTTTTGAGGTACGGAAACCTAAAAATGAGCATTTAAGCTCAAACTTACAGTTTCTGGCCGTAAAATAGACCCAAGAGCACAAAAATCGTCAATAGAGCTGAATAAATTAGGAATTCCTAAACAGATTTTTATAAAAACTGCTAAGCACCACCGCGCAATTACCAGCCCTCATATAAAGAAGACCGCATCAAAAGCAGATGTCGTGCGTGGCCATATCGTGGAAATTGGCCAGTTCATGAAATAGCCGGATGGATATTGGCCAGATCATGAAACAGCCGGATGGATATTGGCCAGATCATGAAATAGCCGGATGGATATTGGCCAGATCATGAAATATCCGTGGATTTGAGTTGACCGAGCGATAATTTAATAACTAGGTTCGTTAGGTTTGATGATGATAGGTACTTACTGACTTAAGACTCTGAAGTGTCTCTCTGCAGTTTAGGTGAGGCTCGTTTCGCCGGCCATTTCATGATCTCGTCAATCCATTGCATGATTAAGGTACCTGGGTCAAATATGACCAGCCGGCGAATATGGCCACTTATTATTAATTATAAAACGTAACGATTCACAAAACTGAACGCAACGGAATTTGGTCGCGGTCTAGGCGCACATCCGAACCCGCTGCCCCTCCAAACACCAGTCGCTCTTTGTCGGAGTGAGAAACAGCGCCGTTGTTATTAAAAATCACGTGTAAGTTTTTTCCTGTATTTGCGTTATTTTTCGATTTCATTCTTTTATTTTTATGTTGCTTTGTTGTTTGGCATTCGTATTTTGAAGTTTTTGTGTGTTTCTTAAATTATTGAAGTGTTTGCGATCCGTGGGAATAAAGAAAACAAAACGGAGAGACTGTAAATATGGCCAACGACACAGTATGAATTTTTGATGCTAGTACACAAATATTATGGCAATGGCGTAATACAAGTGTAAGGGGACTCGGGGTAACTGGACCTAGGATAATAAGAAGCTTACTTTATCTGCTATCAAGCGATGTGTAATGAAAGTATCATCATCATATCAGCCGAAAAAGTCCACTGCTGTACAAAGGCCTCCCCCAAGGATGTTCACGTCCTGCGCTGCCCGTATACAGTGACTTCCCGCGATCTTCACCAGGTCGTCGGTTCACCGCGTGGGAGGTCTGCCTACTTTACGTTTTCCGGTGCGCGGTCGCCACTCGAAAATTTTACTGCCCCAACGGTCATCTGTTCGACGAGCTATGTGCCCTGCCCACTGCCACTTCAGTTTAGCGAATCTGTGAGCTATGTCGGTTACTTTGGTTTTTGATTCGATCGCGCAGGGAAATTCATAGCTCGCTCCATTGCCCTTTGGGTGACCTTGAGCCTTCTTCTGAGGCCCATAGTAAGCGACCATGTCTCAGTTCCGTATGTCATCATTGGCAACACACGCTGATCAAAAACTTTAGTCTTGAAAAACTGCGGTATTTGGGACGTGAAGATATTGCGAAGCTTCCCGGATGCGCCCAGCCGATTCGGATTCGTCGAGTGGTCTCTTTCTTGAAGTTGGACCTACCTAGTTGGACTGTTTGTCCCAGGTGTCCTCCAACCTTTACAGGGATGGGTGCAACACGGACATTTAACATTATTTTCGTCTTGTCCTGTCTATTTTCATTTTAAGACCCACTTGTTGAACGACTTTACTGAGGCCATCGAGCATTGTGCTTAGGTCTTCCATAGTCTCAGCCATGACCACGATATCGTCAGCGAATCGGATGTGGGTTAAGTACTAGCCGTTGACATTGACGCCGATTCCCCTCAGTCCAGAAACTTTAAAACATCTTCCAGGGCGGCGGTGAAAAGTTTCGGAGATATAACGTCTCCCTGTCTCAACCCTCGCTACAACTGGATAGGTTTCGAGTTCTGGTCCTGGAGGCGTTTTCATACAGACACTTCAACATCTCGAGTTAGCGATAGTCAATTTGGCACTGCTGGAGAGACCGTAACACAGCCCAGATTTCGACTGAATCAAAGTGGCTGATTGTACTCTTCAGTCTTCTGTATAATCTGCCGCAGCGTATGTATGTGGTCTATGGTACTGAAACCGGCTTGTTTAGGAGGTTGGAAGTCGTCAAACCTGCGTGCGAGACGATTCGTAATGACTCTAGAAAACAGATTGTAGACATGACTCAGAAGTGAGATGGGTCTGTAGTTCTTCAGCAGGGTGTTGTCACCCTTTTGAAGAAAAGAATGAAGGTATATTCAATCATTCATATAAGCTCATATACGTCCCCACCGAGGGGCTCGAGCCTACCCTGAATTAAAATTTGGTAGGTAGACAGATAAGGACCTGAATTAACATGTAGGCTACTTTTTTCCACGCTCGCGAGCCGCTTGCTAACTAGGTCTTATTAAGGCCTAGTGCACTGGGCAGTTAATTATTTCAGGAAAATCCGAGTAAGGTACCTCCCATGCAAACCCAATAATTTATAAATTTTTCATCATCTGCTGTCTGACATACCTAACTATATTCTGTACTAAGTACTTACTAAGTGTAACGTTTATTTGTGTATGCCAGACTACGACCAAAGACAATAACTATAATTATCTTTGCTACGACCGATGGTGAAGGCTTCGCGAGAAAGTATGAACAGCGTGGCTGTACTATTTATTATTGATTCACAATTGATAAGCCCTTGGCATCCTCTCACCTGATTGTGACGTTAATGCTGGTAGATGGAAGCAGTTTTACCGCCATTGGGGCGTAATGGTTAGTCCATTAGCTTCACACCAGGAGGTCGCGGGTTCGATTTCCGGTGGGGTCATCTTGTAAGACTCGGTTTGGTTGGTGGCAGGGCATTTTCTAAGCCATTCCACAATCTTCGAATCGAACCCGCGACCTCCTGGCGTGAGGCGACATTAACGCCAAAAAGGGGGTTAAAAACCTAACCAAAGAACAAGTTTTCCAACAGTGATCAGTGAAATGAAAACCCCACAATCTGTTTAGTTTGGAAGAAGAGAGAATGCGATACGCAATTCCAGATAAATAATCAGATAAGGCAGGTTTCGGCGTGTTCAGAAAATGAAACAGAATAATACAATTAAACATGAAGTAGCCTTATAATTATAACTTGTCATACAAAGAAATTCACACTGAATCTAAAATATTAAAAGGAATGGAGTCAAAATGTTATGTTGTCACTAAATAAAAAATAACTTACGAGCTTACACCTACATTTATCGGCAGAAGTATACACCGTCTGGTTCACGTTTTGGCTTCATGCCCGCAAAGAAGGATTTTATGTCTTCCTCCTTTACTATCTCTTTCCTGTCTTTGTAACCCTTCAAGAAATCTAGAAGCTTGTCCCGCATTTTGTTGTACTCCGTCAGGGCATTGATTTGTTGCACCCTATCCAGAGATGACAGTGCTTGCAGGCCTTTCTCATACTGTGATGATGGTCCTTCACTAATCTCTTTGCCAAGAGCTTCATAAGCATTGACTGTGTCTTCAGGGTCAATCAAGAAGAGCACAGCTAGATCTTTGTACATTGAAATGCATTCGTTACAGGTGCAGAGTTTTTGGCGAAGATTAGAAGGCCAAAATGTTGCTCCTTTGTAGACTCTTTTCACTCCCCTTGGCCGAATGCAAGGCTTGCCATCTAATTTGGGTTTTTTAGCACCTAAGTCGTCATCAGTCTCTCCATTCAGTTTTCTCTTGTTATCATTGTTTGCTAATGTAACTGGAGCTGCGTTAGCAGCTTCATCAGTTTTAGTTGTATCCAAATTAGTTTCTGCTGTGTCTTCTTTTTTTTCTTCAGTCTCTTTACTTTCAGTTTGTTTGACATCAATGCTCTTTGTTTCAGATGTTGCAGGATTAACAATTACATTTATAGCTTCATCTACATTCTTTGCTGTGTCAGAATTTGGTTCAGTTACAGGTGTCATCTCGGCATCATCTTGAAGTAGTTTATCTTCTTCCATTTTTTCTTGGTCTTCAATATTATTTTTCTTTTGTTCCTCAGTAGTGTCTGTCTTGTTATCTTGTTCAGTAACATTTTGATTTTGTGCATTATCTTGTTCAGGGACATTTTGATGTTCTGCCTTATTTTGTTCAGTAATATTTTCATTCATTTTAGATTTTTCTGAGATTTCTTCTGTTTTTTCTTTTACTTCTATGCTTTCTTTATCTGCCTTATCTTGTTCAGTATTGTTTTCATTTGCATCAATTTTTTCTAGGATTTCTTCTGTCTTTTCTTTTTCTTCTTTGCTTTCTTTTGCTTCAATACTATTAGTTTTGTTTTCTTTCGACACAATACTTTCAGCTTTTTGATCTTCTGGTTTTGGTTCACCGTTCAAAATCTCATCTGGTTTTGAATCTTCTGCAGGCTTCACTGTATCTGGTAGATCAGATTTATCCATTTCCTTATTTTCCAGTAAACTTGGTGATGCATCCACTTCTGAATCTTTGTTCTCATTATGAGGTAAATTATCGCCATTAGCTTCCACAACTTTGTCCTCAATTTTTTCAGGTGCAGGTGCAGTCTCCTCACTTTTATTTTCCTCACCATTTGTCTGCACAGTTTCAGCTTTATCATTTAACTTATCAGACTTAACATCGACCTTGCAATTGGTAACAGTTTTCTTAGATTTGCCTTTTTGTGACAACTTCTTTAAGTCAAAATCGAAATCAAATTCATCAACAACTACCTCTTTGTCCACAACATTGACTACAAGGTCACTGTAATCATGCAGAAAGTCATACTCTTCCATACAATCTTTGCAAATCATCTCTTCGTAAAGGTCACTGTTTGGGACAGTTGCTTCCAAATGCTTGGTGTGGAGCCAGTCCTCGCAGACAATGCATTGGAGCATCTCTTCCTCCTCAACAGCCTCTGGGTCAGGGTAGGGGCGGTGGCAGACACAGTAGATGCCACTGAAGTTCTGGTTGTACTTGTTTTCGTAGTTGAGGTCATTTTTGTTGGGTGTAAATGTGCAGGGATGAGAGTTGAGCTTAGGGTTGCCACAGTCGCAGCTGAAGTTTCTCTTTGTGTACAGCTCAATGAGCTCATGGTTTTCGTGACAATTCAAGCTGCAAGCGAGGCAGACCCCAGCTCTTTTAGACGAGTCCACTTTGGCCTCAGGGCAACAGGTTAGGCAAGCGTAGATAGCTTGACGCTTCACATAGCCCTGGAGACAAAATACAAAAGACTTCATATATTTCTTTTACAGGAGTCGAGGAAACATGAACCATAAATGTGTTGTATTTAATAAGTTACTATATCTATCTCCAGACTAGAGATTCTATGTCACGGACATGGCCCCACTTGACATACGCCATACTCCTTCCCTGAATTGCTGAAGTAAGAGTGAGGCATATTTAGTGTAATTCTCATACAATTTAGTTTACTCAGCTAAGTTACTGAATCTGTTACTTAACTACACTTCTTGGTCCAGCCGAGCAGACAGCTCTTCTGGATATATAGAAACTTATTGGTCGTATGTAAAAGCAGTCATTGTCATGACAAGCACTACTTTTACGAAGTTACTACATACCGGCTAAGATACGCCTTTTCTAACATGAACTCTAAAAATTAGGGTTAGTAAAACAGAGGAGGAGACAATAAGGTGGTAGAACAGTAGATAGGAATATGAGCAGTCAATAAGTAGTCATAAACTTGCTCATAAAATGCGATCTTTCTTTTTTCCTTTGTGTTTGCGGTTCAGCAAACGTCATTATATACGGTCGTTTTCGCCAGCCATTTTGATCACCCAAACATCAATGTAAGACAAAATGAATGCGTGATTGATTACCTACCTTGGAATAGGTGCAGTTTTTATCATCAGAGGCGCCGAGGACAGCGTTAGCGTCGTCCTCAAAGTCCTGCTGTTCTTGCAACACGTCCATCATAGTGACAACCGCGTCTCCGCCGCTCAGCGACGACATTTCGGCATCCTCCGACGTGTTCTCGCCGTTGGCAGCCATCGTTGATGATTTTCAGCGAGTGGAATAGAGCACTTATGAATTATATACGAAAAGCCGGTTGCAAAACCCGCCAAGAAAAAATCCGAAATCGGAAATAAAATAAATTTAAATTGGTTGGCGACAATCATCAAAGAGGATGTGAGACAGTGTTACCATGTCCAAAATCTGGGCAACGGTGATACTGTTAAAAAAATACGGTAGATTCTAACAAATTACGGCGATTGGGCCTGGAGAACAACGGTGAAAATAACGGTGAATTACTTTTAATAAAACAACCATTTTAGAGCTCAATCTGCTTTTTGTTCGAAAATCTCAAAATACAAATCAAGGTAATACAGAACATTTAAGTGCAACAATCGTACGAGAGCAATTATTTATAAACATTAGTCTGAATTATCTGACTCTGATAATAAAATCTCTTCATTTTTTCATTATTTTCATTATTCTCTTCATGTTAATTGTTGGTGTAATGGTTTATTTTTTCGGAGCATTTCATCATCAGGTTTAAAGTAATACTTTTTTGTCCTGCCTTTTGATAGGTTGTTGTGTCAAGAGATTTCCTTTTATTGAGCAGGTTATTAGTTTGTTACGTTTTTTGTTTCTTTAACGTTCACCTTACTGAACATACGTTCCCATTCGGCATAGGAGTGCGGTAAAGACAGCAATGCAAGCATAAATTTCGTAGCTGCGTAAAAATCTTTCTGATTTCTTCGTCTATATAACCTGATACCAAAACTTATCAGGAGGATAATGTTTTCAATTGTTTAATCGCCCTGACTCAGGGTAGGCTCGAGCCCCTCGGTGGGGACGTATATGAGCTGTAATGATGAATGGCTCTGATTTCGAGACCTTCCTGGATTACGGTAATTATCGTCACCGTTGCCTATCTTCAACGGTAGGTGGTAAATTTTTGCTGAGTACGGTGCATTTACCGTAATTACGGTGCACATGGCAACACTGATGTGAGAGTTCATCTATGGATGTGTGTTGCTTTGCTTAGAATATATTAACGTCTCTGGATACAAGCCCTTTTGAGACAATCTTCATTTTTCGTCTTCATTTCTTTTTAGATTTGAAATGCTAGTGCCAGTACATTACAAATCTTCTCTGGAGTTCTTGACAGTATTTGCAGCAGCCTCATTCTGAGGTGGAACACCCGGTCATAGTAGGACGTCTATAAAACTGCACCCAGTGCAAGTCGGGTCTTCACGTCCTCCTTCATTTTATTTTCTTGTTCTCCACATTTCTCACGTGCACCAGACGATTTTCTTCAAAATGCACCACTTTTTGAAACAAAACTCTAGTAGAAAACAATGAAAAAACAATAAAATAAAACTACGAATGCGTTCACCACAAATCCCGCCAATAAAATCCAAGACTAAAGCGAATATTCACTACCAGTGTTGCCAGGTCCAGTTTTCACTTTACCCCAGGCTTAGTCTCAACCTAGATTCAACAAATGATGATGGCCGAGGACAGAAAAAAATGGAGATTGCTCCACCGACAAGAGCATTAGCTCTTGTATTTGAAGAAGAAGACATATGAAATACACCGGTACTTAAAGCTCTTCAGAAGTTATGTAATTCCGTTATACTGGCGAGACAAACGTGTTTGCCTTAGGCGTTTGTCCCGCCAGTATAACGGAACGAAAGTCCAGTTACGTAGGTCCAACTTCGAGAAAGAGAATAATCGTCGAATCCAACTCGGCTGGGCAGCGTTCGGGAAGCTTCGCAATATCTTTACCTATGTGTTGCCAGTGATGACATACGGAACTGAGACATAGCCGCTTACTATGGGCCCCATGACAAGGCTCAAGGTCACCCAAAGGGCAATAGAGCGTGCTATGCTCGGAGTTTTCCTACGTGATCGAAAGAATCAGAAGCGAGGAGATCCGTAAGAGAACCAAAGTAATCGACATAGCTCTCAGAATTGCTAAACTTAAGTGGCAGTGGGTGGGGCATATATCTCGTAGAACAGATGGCCATTTTAGCATTAAAGTTCTCGAGTTGCAACCGCGCACCGGAACACGTAGCGTACGTCCACTCGGTGGACCGAAGACCTGGAGAAGGTCGCGGGAAGCCGCTGGATGCGTGCAGCACGGAACCGGTCGTCATGGAAATCCTTATGTCCAGTTATGGCTTGTTTTTATGTGGCATATTTCACAAAACGTCATTTTATTGATTTTATTCATTTTATCTAGCTTTCACTTCTTTGTGAGATATAGTCAATCTAGCTTTGTGAGATATAGTCAAACGCACTCAAATTTTTAATAAAACAAAACCACAAAAACACTCAAAAAGCATGTAAATAAGTAAATTCATTCTCTTAATTACAAGCTTTTTCACAAAAACAAACTTCACAAGACAAACAAAACAGACCACAGACAGCACAGCAAAGAGTATATAGACAAGAGCAATGCTAACATGGCGGTGAAGTATAATCCATCTGAATTCGATAGCGGTCAGTTAGTCGGACTTTTAGGTTTCGGCGTTTTTCCTAACTTGAACGGATTGTAAACGCCATTACAAACCCATTATGTTTCATACGATCGCTTTTTTCTACACGACTTGCGTCAGGCTGACATACGTTACCACGGGCAGAGAGAAAACTTTAAATGAAGTGAAGATAATCTCTTAATTAAAAAAACATTTTTAATACATACAAACTGAAATTAAAGAAGGAAGGGAACATTTAAATTCTTGCGACCGTTACCCACATATAGAAAGCCCGCTTCAGGCGTTCTTACTTTATGGAAGAACATCATACCGGGCCAGTAGAGGCTCTTCAGGTAGGCCACGCTGCCGTCCTGCTCCAACGACAAATTCCAGCAGCCATTTGGAATATCCTGGTCTATGGAGTCCAGGAAATCCATGCTGTAGTTGTAGTCCGGTCGCGTCAGGAGGTTCGTGTTCCAGCGCTGTTGCGGCACTCTTATGTGAAGATACGACTTTAGTTGCTTCGCTTCGAGGAGTGTCAAGCCGTAGTAGTTGGGACTGATTACAATAGTGCCGTCAGGTTGTTTGACCAGCTGCCCTCTAGCGCAAATTTCAGCTTCATCGCAAATGTTGCTGATTGTAGCTGCTAGGCGGCTCTCCTCCTTCATTTCCTTGCATCTCTCAGGATTCGTTTCCTCAATCGCTTCGTCCAAAACTTTAATTTTTAACGACGGATCGCCACGAAAAGGAAAGGTGGTCAACAAGGACAGATGCTTGTACTTTTTCTTGGCTTTAGGAAGCAACCCCCAGAACTGGAAGTCGGTTGTGTAGTAATACTTTCTGTCGTTGATAGCGTCTTTGTCGATGCCGACTGCGATGTGATAGTCGTGATCGATGGCGTAGATCTGGCCCCAGTACTGCATATTGACGAAGTGGTTCTCTATCTGCAGGGACGTGAGCGAGTTGGTGAGCCGCGCCATCAGCTCACTGGTCAGCATCATGCCGTTCACATTCACGTATTCCCTGTAGTCCCATAGTTTGTGAATGTTCATTGTTCTATAGGGAAATAATTCTAATGCTGCGCCAAATAAAGAAAAAACTCACTTTGTCCATGTAAATAATAATGTTTTAAGAGATACGTGCTGATAAACAAGTCAAGTGGAATGTCTATTTTGAAAGATTGACGGTTTTAATTTTTATTTGCTGCCTGCTAAATTTTGTATAAGTACTTACTTGAGGCAAAAGAGTTTGTTACCTGGGGACCTATAAATTTGACCATGAAGTTTCTTAATCTCTTATTATATGTAAAAAAGTACAATAGGACGAGATAGGTTACATGCATACTAAAAGTGAAGCAAAAAAAAAGATGCCAATTGGCATCTCTTTTCATAGTAGCATTCGGTAGGTACTTGTTATAATGTGTGAGTAAATGGATTCGATTTTCAAATGTGGTTTGTTAGTGCATAACCCATCTATGGTAACAAATCTCTGATAGGACGTAAGTAGCTGTGTGCTGGTACCGACCTAAAAAAAATGTAGGCCTAATTTGATTCGTACCTACCTTTGATTTTGTTAAGGTTGGTTAATTAAATTGAATTTCAATTATTTTTTTATATATAAAAATATATTTAATACTTTTCTGTGATTTATTTTTTGAAGTCGGTTTTTGGTTTTTAAAGTTCTAATTTTGTTCTGTTTTATTTTGGACATGAATATTCGTGTTGAATGTCGTTAGTTAAGGGGACGAACTTTGCACTTACTTCACTTATATCGCAAAATAATACTTAAACGTACAAAAGTACAAAACGCACAGAAAATAGTTAGTAATAATATTTTTAACAAAGAAGTTTTGGTACAGGAAAAAAAAATGTTTATCACTAAATATTGTCCTAGATATAAATTTTGGTATATCGTTACACTATTATGGATGACGAATGCTAGTCATCTGAGTTACTTTTTATAATCTGTCAAAAACGACATCTTGTTCTAAAAATGTTAGAAGTACCTAGGCGTCACGTCATAGTTTAGCAGCTCATATGTGTACTCATTTTGTGATTTAAGACTTCGTTTTTTTTAAAAAATCGAAGACTTGATGGAAAACAAAACGAGTAAGGTTTTTCGAAGTTTAAGTAGGAGGGCAATTTAGTGATCAATAGTTCATAATTTATTTCTGACGCTGTCGTCATCCATATTCCACATAAAACTACTTACATTAAAAATCGTCAAAGAGTAATATGACAATCCTAAAAACATGTCAAAAAGGCCGCAAACTGAATGCATTGGAAGCTCTGGAAATCAACAGACATAGGGTATGGATGGATACAAAACACCGATGAATTACTTAATGACCAAATAACCGCCTCCGTGGCGTAATGGTTAGTCCATTCGCTTAGCACCAGGAGGTCGCGGGTTCGATTCCCGGCGGTGTCAACTTTGTAAGACTTGGTTGGAGGTAGTAGGGCATTTTGATAGCCCGTCTGGCTAGCTACCACCATCTTATCTAAGTCTTGCCGCTAAACATCAGTGCCAACAGCATTGATGTGTTCCGGCTTGAAGATACGATAGCCAGATCACATTGCGATGGGGAATCTTGGTAAGCCCGCTTCCATCTTCGGCATCATCATTGTCACTTACCATCAGGTAAGATGATATCATGGGCTTATCAATTGTAGATTAAAAAAAATGCCTATTGACATCTCCTTTGTAAAATTATTTTAAGTATTTAATTGGCATTTTGTTTTATGTTTTGACATTTGACTAAAAATGTTTTGCAATTCTGTTTTATTATTATATTTTGTTATGATAGTGTATTAATTTTCTCTGATATTCGTAATTTCTGTCAAAGTGCAGTGGCCCAATCAATCGCGCAATCGAAGGATACCAAATAATGGTCGAAAATAGTTTTGTATGAAAAAACGTGAACGACAATAAAATTGAACTTATTTTATGAAAAAACAAAAACCTATACAGGGTCTTCGGCAGATGGTTGAAAATACGAAAATGGGGAATAGGTGGGGTCGCCTCCCACCTATTTTGAGAATTAAAAAAAATCTAGGACTTGTAATTTTTTTTACAGGATTTTTTTTCCTTTTTTAGAAATTTTGCCATTTTTATACCTTTGAACACATGTAACTTTTTGTTTTTTAAAGCTAGCTCCAAAATCTTTTTTTTAATAGACTTTTATAAGATTGTCGGCTCTAAAAAAATTATGTTTGTTTCAAGTTATTGCTAAAAACAAAAATGTGGGCCCCCGAACTTAAAAAAAAAGTTGAACAAAAATTTAAAACTCAACTTTGCGATGCATTTAAAAAAAAATAATGGGGCTGGAAGGCTTCTGTTTTTTTTAAAACATCTCTAAAGCTTAGGCTTTTGAATGGTATGTAATTTGTTTCGGTATCTTTTTTGTAACCGGAGTTGTTAATTTTTTTTACTCAAATGGACCATGTTGACGAAATTCCACTAGTTACATGTTTTGTGAAATGTATCAAATGCAAAGTTGAAAATAATGTAAATACTTACTGTTGGGACGGTTACAAAGAGCAGGTACGTTTTTTTACATTCTTGTACACACATAATGGCTATCTTTTGTCATTTATTGGCATATTGGAGTTAGGACTTCCATATGCCAATAAAATGTCCGCATATTCCGCATTGGTAAATTGAGCCATTTTAAACCACAACAAAGTCTTAACAAAACGTCTGATAATAACAAAAAGTGACAAACAACAAAAAAACTTAACAAAATCACAAACACAGCAAAGTGAAATTAACGAAAACAAAAAAAAAACGTTAACGTTATTAACGTTTGTGATCTTAAATCTCATTGTTTTTGAATGCTGACCGAATTTGAAAAAAAAAAAACCATTCCCTCTGATCTCCAAATTTTGCAAGGAAACAAACTGGCTAATATGAAATTACCTGTGTCTGTTTTACAGAAAAAATAAATTGAAGATGTATAATAGACATTTATAGTTTTTGATAAATTGAGCGAAAACCATTACAGCATTTATTATTTTATTTATATGTTTATTTTTTTACTGCTTATGCAGCTCTTATTTTACAAAAATCTTCCACAACTCAAACTGAGGTGGATCTATTAATTATTTTTTTAAAAAACGTAGGTAAACAATTAGTAACCCACTCATACACTCGGCCAATCACCTGACCGAAGTAGCCGAATCGTATACAAAGTCCAAAGTATCTTTAAATTTATTAACTAAACATATGGCAATGAAAAATTCTCCAGAAATCAAAATTCTTCTTAAACATGTATTTTAATGCGGCTTACAGCCTAACCGATCCCAGTAATGACCGCGCATATGGTCAGTTAACAGTTGTAACCGGCGCGACCGCGCAAGTCGTACCTGCTGAGCTATCTACTGCAAGGCAAGTCCAGCCTATGGTGCCGGTTGCTACTTCGAGTACCTACTGCATGTTGTAACTTCACTTCATAGAAATGATGTCAATCAATTCTCTCTGCTCTTTTGTGTGACTTACCAGAGCGAGTGTTGTCCAATATTGTGTGGTGTGACTGACTGAGCGAGTGTTGTCCAATATTGTGTGACTGATGGATTTGTGTGACATCGGGAGCCGGGTCGTTCCTTTCCCTCAAATATGGTTGATGGGAGCGATGGCTGACTCTCGCGTTATACTCGTGACCGGGCGCTGCCCGTACGTGGGAACTGGCCTACTCTTGTTAAATGCTTTCAATGATTTTTATGTATATAACTTTTCGTGTCGTATTGTTTTCATGTTCTAATGACATAATCTGGTCTATATCAAGGATTTTATTTTGATGTTATTAACTAACTATTGTTTATTTCTTGATTCTTCATAAATGACATCGTTATTATTATTTTATGACTATCAGAAAGAGTGTAATTTGCACCTTGACTAGAGCGAGGTTGTCCAATATTGTGTGACTGACTAGAGCGAGTGTTGTCCAATACTTTGTGACTGACCAGAGCGAGTGTTGTCCAATACTGATGGATTTGTTGCTTCATAGAAAAGACATCAACATGTAAGATAAAAGAAACACAGGTCTGTTAGCAAAGAACTCATCCAGACAAATCGATTAACCCGAAACACTATTTTTAAGAAATAAAAATAAATAAAATAAAATACAGCTCCCTATATCTAGTCGCCATATAATCTTCTATTTATTTTGTTTTTAATTTATATAGACTTTCCACGGAAACACACGGCAATATATAAGCATTTATTGCGTCTCCCTTTTTTTAGTTCAGGAATTCAGGATCCTTAGCGCAAGTACGACTTACACTTGGCCAGTTATTATTATTAATTGTTTCACTTTACGGTTTTTTATTTACCAATTACGATACAGAAAAAAACAGAAAACCTTAAAAAAGCACTTTTCTTCCAAGCCTCTTTAATGTTTTTTTTTATTATTTGTTGGTAAATCTGCCATAATTTCATTTTATTTGTGACGGTCTATTAAAATCAGACGGACGGACAGACAGGCTTCATAGTAGTAGCACACCCTGGACTGGACACTTCATACAACGGGCCAGAAATGACATTTCAAAACAGGAATGACAGAAGAAACTAAATGGCGGCGAAATCCTATACGTTCGACAACCAAACTGTAACCAATCTGTATCAATCTGGGTGACTAGGGGGTGAGGTCGCAATCTAGAGAGCGGCAGGGAGTGTAGTATATAGGTACTTTGGTAGTAACAAACATCAGTGTTAACAACATTGATGTGTTCGGGCTTGAAGATAAGATAGAAGATCTCCATTGCGTTGGGGAATCTTGGTAAGCCCGCTTCCATCTTCGGCATCATCGTCACTTACCATCAGGTGAGATGATGCCAAGGGCTTACCAGTTGTGAATAAAAAAAAAGTAGGGTCCCGGTACCTTCTGGAACAGAACTCTAGAAACTGGACAAACTGGGACCTACTTTGATCACATCGTTGACGTGACGTCTCGCACTCGCAAGGAGCTCGTAAACCGAGATTCACGTCTCGTGTCGCGTGTCGCGTGTCGCGTGACCATTACACTACATCAAATATTTGGTGTCCCTCGGTGGCCCGTAATTCGTAACCTGACCATACGAACCGCCAGCATAGCTAGACCCATGAACTAATTGGAATACACAGTGCACGAGGGTCGAAATACACCGGCAATTTTCCTAGAACATGAGATCCAATTTGGTTTATTTTCCCAACGAGCTGGATTCGTCTTACTTGTTTGCAGACCTGCGAGTGATATTTGCGGGAAATGTAACGGCCTCATAAATAATATGTTTTCTTTTTAAAAATGTGCATTTAGTTGAAATAAATAAATATAAAAAATAATTTAAACTAATAAATATTTTACGAGGTAGGTAATTTTAATGATTCAGCAGTGACTTATACGACTTAGAATAAGTTATCAAGAACCAGTACTATTGAACGTAAGTATTTTATTTCTACTCTATATTATGTGTAACATCTTTGCTCTCGCTTTCCTGCAATTTGTGGGAGTAATTTCGTGAAATGGGACGGAAATGTGTAACAAGGAAATGCGAACGTTTTTTAATTCTCGAAAACTAAGGTTGTCATAGCCATGCCGCCTAGTGTGATGGCAAAGGCAAAGATGACATACTACTATTCGAAGGGTCGGCCCGTGAATGTACGACGCGATAATTAATTAATTAATTTCATATGTATTTTGTCACATGTTAAACATCATATGCGAGTACTGTAGGTCTCGTTTTTTTTTGTGTAAATATGTATGTTTTTAATGAATCGATTTTTTATTTAATTACCACATCATTGAACACACCTCATCACCTAGGTTTTCTTAGAGGTCATGTGGGGCAATTTTTTTGACTAAATTTTCTTGAATTTTCCTGAAAGTGCCGAAATCTTATGTGGGGTATTTCCAAATATAACATTAGTAACGAAGAAACTGCTGCGATAACTCTAAAGTATTAAAATTAAAAATTTGTATTTTTTGCCTCAATAAAGGCGATTTTTTCAGGTGAAAAACCCCGACTTTATAGGGTTAAAGCCACCGTGCTCTCAAAATATCTAAACAATAGGCATATTTTTACCACCATTTAATTTCTAATAGTCTAATGCTATTTTGAAAAAAAAAAGACGTGTGGCACTCGGGGACTGATGCGATAAAGCTATTGCATAGCATTTTTTCAATTCAATTCAATATATTTATTCAAAATAGGTGCAAATTACACCCTTTCTGATAGTCATAAAATAATAATAACACTGTCATTCGTGAAGAATCAAGAAATAAAAAATAATTAGTTAATAACGTCAAAATAAAATCCTTGATATAAACCAGAATAAGTCATTACAACATGAAAACAATACGACACGCATAATTATACTTATAAATCATTGAAGGCCAGTTCACACGGACAGCACCCGGTCACGAGTATAACGCGAGAGTCAGCCATCGCTCCCATCAACCATATTAGAGGGAAAGGAATGACCCGGCTCCCGATGCGCCACCATCCGCACGAACATTTAAGCGAGCATTTTATCAACTTTTAACACCAGTAAAATTCTTTTTAGTACCGCAAATCGCTAATAGATGGCACTGTAAGTTTTTTAGAACGCGGTAACGTTAATATAACAATAATAAAATAATTCTTTATTCAGGCAACCACGGGCCCACAAACAGAAAATTCAGCTCACAATAAAATTAATTAAATTCAATAAATTCAAATCAAGTCATCAAAAAATAATATTAAAATAAAACGTCACGCTCGACCGAGCCAGTAAAATTGACTGTCCTTTTAGTATCGCAAATCGCTAATAGATGGCACTGTAAGTTTTTTTTAGAACGCGGTAGTGTTAGGTTTTTTTCGTTACGGAATTTCTTGATTCGGTCGCTGCACTCAAAGTCCGCGATAAAAGCTATGCAATAGCTTAAACATTGTTTAAAGAACTATTGTTCTTATATATGGGTCTTCGGCAGATGGTTGAAAATACGAAAATGGGGGATAGGTGGGGTCGCCTCCCACCTATTTTGAGAATTAAAAAAAATCTAGAACTTGTAATTTTTTTTATAGGATTTTTTTTCCTTTTTTTAGAAATTTTGCCATTTTTATACCTTTGAACACATGTAACTTTTTGTTTTTTAAAGCTAGCTCCAAAATCTTTTTTTTAATAGACTTTTATAAGATTGTCGGCTCTAAAAAAAATTATGTTTGTTTCAAGTTATTGCTAAAAACAAAAATGTGGGCCCCCGAACTTAAAATAAAGTTGAACAAAAATTTAAAACTCAACTTTGCGATGCATTTAAAAAAAAAATAATGGGGCTGGAAAGCTTCTGATTTTTTTAAAACATCTCTAAAGCTTAGGCTTTTGAATGGTATGTAATTTGTTTCGGTATCTTTTTTGTAACCGGAGTTGTTAATTTTTTTTACTCAATTGGACCATGTTGACGAAATTCCACTAGTTACATGTTTTGTGAAATGTATCAAATGCAAAGTTGAAAATAATGTAAATACTTACTGTTGGGACGGTTACAAAGAGCAGGTACGTTTTTTTACATTCTTGCACACACATAATGGCTATCTTTTGTCATTTATTGGCATATTGGAGTTAGCACTTCCATATGCCAATAAAATGTCCGCATATTCCGCATTGGTAAATTGAGCCATTTTAAACCACAACAAAGTCTTAACAAAACGTCTGATAATAACAAAAAGTGACAAACAACAAAAAAACTTAACAAAATCACAAACACAGCAAAGTGAAATTAACGAAAACAAAAAAAAACGTTAACGTTATTAACGTTTGTGATTTTTTTTACGTTACTAAGTTTTTTTGTAGTTTGTCACTTTTTGTTATTATCAGACGTTTTGTTAAGACTTTGTTGTGGTTTAAAATGGCTCAATTTACCAATGCGGAATATGCGGACATTTTATTGGCATATGGAAGTGCTAACTCCAATATGCCAATAAATGACAAAAGATAGCCATTATGTGTGTGCAAGAATGTAAAAAAACGTACCTGCTCTTTGTAACCGTCCCAACAGTAAGTATTTACATTATTTTCAACTTTGCATTTGATACATTTCACAAAACATGTAACTAGTGGAATTTCGTCAACATGGTCCAATTGAGTAAAAAAAATTAACAACTCCGGTTACAAAAAAGATACCGAAACAAATTACATACCATTCAAAAGCCTAAGCTTTAGAGATGTTTTAAAAAAATCAGAAGCTTTCCAGCCCCATTATTTTTTTTTTAAATGCATCGCAAAGTTGAGTTTTAAATTTTTGTTCAACTTTATTTTAAGTTCGGGGGCCCACATTTTTGTTTTTAGCAATAACTTGAAACAAACATAATTTTTTTTAGAGCCGACAATCTTATAAAAGTCTATTAAAAAAAAGATTTTGGAGCTAGCTTTAAAAAACAAAAAGTTACATGTGTTCAAAGGTATAAAAATGGCAAAATTTCTAAAAAAAGGAAAAAAAATCCTGTAAAAAAAATTACAAGTCCTAGATTTTTTTTAATTCTCAAAATAGGCGGGAGGCGACCCCACCTATCCCCCATTTTCGTATTTTCAACCATCTGCCGAAGACCCTGTATATTAGTACTAACGACCTAACTAACATCATGTTAAACCCTAAACTTGTACTTTGTTTAGTATCGCTACTCTCTACTAGATGAATCAATGTATTGGTTTCGCTACTACCTACTTGATGGCGGTACACGCACTCAACGTAACTTATTTCTCCAAACTCCAGGCCGTAACGGTCCGAAACGAAATGTAATGTTACAAACAACGTGTATTTATTGTCAGAAAAACATTTTATTGTGCATTTATTAACGTAGCACAGCAGTCGAATTTAAATGGAAAACAGCAGCAGTCGAATTGAAGCACTTGCCTTTATTTTTTTAAAAATTTGAGTGCGTTTGACTGCAACTCACCTGATGGTAAGTGATGATGCCGTTGAGGATGGTACACGCAAACTCAAAGAATGCCTATTCACTCTTGCCTTGAAGATCCCCAAATTATAGGAATCGGGAAACACTGACGCAGGCAAGGAGTTCCACTCCTGCGCTGTACGCATATTAAATGAAGAAGCGTAACGATTCGTGCGAAAAGGTGGAAATTCAAAAACAAAGGGGTGCAACCTCTCCCTGCGTCTCGTTGACCGACGGTGGAATGGAGCCGGGGGATGAGGTCGTGAAGTTCTTGCGCGCACTCTCCGAAATGAATTCGATAGAATACCGATAGACAGGCGACTATGCGGCGATGCTCAAGGCTTTGGAGCTTGTCATTGACTAGCTCGTCGTCACCAATGAGTCTCCGTGCGCGTCGGTCGATGGCGTCCAAGGTATCCAGCTGATAGCGGGCTGATCCATCCCATAATATAAATTCAAATAAATTTCAAATAATTGAATTGTATAATATGTTACCGGAAATGCATGTTATTCGTCATTGTTACAATTTCTAGGAAATGTGTACGATTCCCTTATATAAGTTGGAAATCTATGATATATTTTCTAATATGCACTTTTCTTAAATAGCAATCGGAAATATTATATTCGTTTTTAAAGTTTCGTATCTCAAAAGGTTAGCTTAAATAGGTTTTTAAACGGAACTATAATTTAGGGTTCCGTAGCTCAATAGGTAAAAACGGAACCATTATAGTATCACTCGTGTGTCTGTTCGTCCGTGCGTCTGTCACAGTCAATTGGGTCTGACACCACTGGTCTGATTGAGTTGTATATGTAAGATATGCAATTCGGTGACCGAAAGACGGACGCGTAACGCCAATAAATAAATTTCAAACATGGGGCCACTGTTGGTAAATTAGAAAATTAAAAAAGGTCTGCAAACTACATCATATTCTTCTTCTTCGGAGTTTCCTCACTGCTGAGGATCGTGACCACATAGTGTCGTCCACTTGACACGATTTTGGGCCAGGTGGACTGCCCTCGCCTTGCCCTTTATGACATCGGACCATCTGACTGGTGTTCTTCCTCTTGCGCGTTTTCCCTCAATCTGTCCCAAAATGATCGTCCTCTCCAGATCATGCTTTACAGAACGCATTATGTGACCGAAGAAACCCAGCACTCGTTCTTGGCATATCGTTGAGAGCCGTATTTTGATATGCAGTTCCTCAAGTATGGAAACATCATATTGTGCCATATTAAACGAAAGGACTTGTTGGAATCTCAAATATTTTTTTTATAATTTTGATATAAATACTTTTGAAGGTATTTAAGAAAATGGGCGAAAATTAACCATTCTCTCCCTTATATCTGAAACTACTGGGCCTAAAATCTTGAAAAAATTACAGTATATGAGGTTGAATGCATAGATTACGGGAAAGCCTATGAGAAAATCTAAAGTCCTTCGGTTCCCACAGGAAAAATGAAATTCTAGAATAAGTAGACCCCTATTTAGATAGAGCAAAGTATGTACTAGGAGGTCTTGTGCCGTTGGTAAGTTTTGGTGCGGAACCCTGTTTGTGTGACCACAAGTTGCACTTGGCCGGTTTTTTTACACTCGTTCCTTATGCTTACACTAGTCATTAATTGCACCAGTATAACTACGAGTAAGATCCTGTTCCTTTTGGTTGGTACCAATCGACAAGCGACTGTCGATAAAACAAGTGATAATTTAAACAAGTACAGTGAAAACTCTATAAAACGTCACTCGATATAACGATTCCTCTTTGAAACGGCAATATTTTCTGAGTCCAGTTTGGTTTATTTTGACCATAATTTCTCTCTGTATAACGAAAACTCTCAATAACGTCACAAAATGCCCGGTTCTTTGAGTGTCGCTATATATATAGGAGTTTACACTGTATATCAATTTTCATTATGTCAATCGAAAGACATCCACTGTTGTACAAAAGCCTCCCCAAGGATTTCCACAACGACCAGTCCTGCGCTGATCGCATCCAGCGGCTTCCCGCGACCTTCACCAGGTCGTCGGTTCACGGGAAGTCTGCCTATGTGTAGTCTTAATTAGAAATAAATAGAAAAGTTACACAATTCGGTTTTAAAATGGGCATCCTGTCACAAGTATTTTAGGGGATTCCCTCAGCTAACCAGCGGCGCCATCAGAGAAAAAAAGCTCAGCGGATAACTGCTGAAAACATAATTTAACGAAAATTTTCGACAATTAATTCAAAGAATAGGGTACTGTTGTTTATTTAGAAACTAGGTTTCAACTCTATGAATTAATACAGTTCGCTGTAGTTACAGATAGCTTAAGTGCTAAAAGTGGCTGGTTTTTAAGGCGATGTATTGATTGAAACAGTTGTCTTTGTGTTTTTATTTACGTGTAAAGAGTAAAGAATATAACAATACTTTTTCAATGGTTTTTAGTTTCAATCAAAAATTATAATGAAAGTATAAAAAATAGTAACGTTACTCACTTTGTATTACTTATCATAACAAATATTTTTGTATATTTTTCTTAATTTATACTTCAAAATATTAGTAGAGTTGAAAGTAACGGTGTAGACCTATCTTTGGGATTATTTTCTATCGAGCCAAAACTGCTCAATCCTGTGTCTAATACCTTTTAACTTTAAGGAACATCATCAACAATGAGGGTACTTTTAACTTTAAGGAACATCATCAACAATGAGGGTACTTTTAACTTTAAGGAACATCATCAACAATGAGGGTACTTTTAACTTTAAGGAACATCATCAACAATGAGGGTACTTTTAACTTTAAGGAACATCATCAACAATGAGGGTACTTTTAACTTTAAGGAACATCATCAACAATGAGGGTACTTTTAACTTTAAGGAACATCATCAACAATGAGGGTACTTTTAACTTTAAGGAACATCATCAACAATGAGGGTACTTTTAACTTTAAGGAACATCATCAACAATGAGGGTACTTTTAACTTTAAGGAACATCATCAACAATGAGGGTACTTTTAACTTTAAGGAACATCATCAACAATGAGGGTACTTTTAACTTTAAGGAACATCATCAACAATGAGGGTACTTTTAACTTTAAGGAACATCATCAACAATGAGGGTACTTTTTTTCAAACTTGGGTTTTCTATCGTTAAGGAGTAATTGACATCAAAAATAACGAAAACCTGTAATATTACCACCTTAAACTGATGGCGGTGCTAATTGAGTAGGGGGATGTCCAAACCTACATATTGTATTGTAGACATTACCTACCTACTGTTACAAGATGATCAATTTTTGATATAAAAATACAACGGTATTTATGATACAACAAAAAAGTGTTTTTCTCTTCGTAGTTAGTGTAGACGAGATTCACGATTCAAGATATTTATTCAAAATATGTAGGTGCAAAATACACTCTTTCTGATAGTCATAAAATAGTAATTAAATAATGTCATTTGTGAAAAATCAATAAATAAACAATCATTAGTTATTACGTCAAAATCCAATCCTTGATATAAAACAAATTATGTCATTAGAACATGAAAACAACACGAAAAGTTATACATTAAAATCATTGAATTTCATTAACGCCTTTGACAAGAGTAGGCCAGTTCACATGGACAACACCCGGTCACGAGTATAACGCGAGAGTCAGCCATCGCTGTTCTCGACCAAAGGAAAGTATATATATTAGTACACATACAGTATGGACACTCCCTGTCGCTCTCTAGATTGCGACTTTACCCCCTCGTCACCCAGATTGGTACAGATTGGTTACAGTTTGGTTGTCGAACGTATAGGATTTCGCCGCCATTCTGTTTGTTCCGTCATTCCTTTTTTGAAATGTCATCTCTGGCCCGTTGTATGAAGTGTCCAGGGTAGTAACTAATTAGTAATCTGTGTCCAGGGTATGACCAAAGGAAAAGACAAAAATAGGATAGGAAAAGGGAAAAAAACGACCCGGCTTCCGATGAGATAGTTAGTATTCGTGTTTCTATGTATTGCTTGTTAGTGTTACCGGAGCACGATCGATAACCGGACACCTTGTTACCACACAAACAACTCGGAGATACAAAGAAAGGCGAGGAGCGAGACGTGGTAACAATTTGTGTAGTCGGTGACCGAGGCATGGGTTGTTGTCGTCTTGTCTCGTCTCGTCGACCGGTCGGAGAGAAAATTGTCACGTAAGGGTGGACAGTACAATAATACTTCGATTTACGCGACCTCACTTTGCGCGATTTTGTTATAACGCAGTTTTTGAAATACGCGCTAATTCGCGCTTTTAAAAAAATTTAAAAATATATTTTGGTCTAGAGATGCTGGAAAGTTCGGACAGTGATGTCAACCGTGTTTTATGTCTGCGGCAATCCATAGAAAACGGTGTTACTTGCTACGAAAAAACTTTACTTGAGCGCAAGAAAAATTCTACTCAAAAAACGTTAGATGAATATTTCTCTAAAAATAAAAATATATAGGTGTTTCGTTTTTTGTAAGTTTATAGGCATTAAAAGTAAATTTGTAATTTATTTTGCTTGTTATTTCATTGACCTCGTTATACACGTATTTTATTTATAGTTTCTGTTCGCCTTATAAGCACCGGTTTCTCATAAGAACCATCGTTAAAAAAATCTCGATACAGATACTCGATCGAAATCAATTGAGAGCGTCGGCGCGAGGACGCTCTCAATTGACCAATACAGTGTAAACTCTATTTAGCGACACTCAAGGGACCGGGAATTTTGTGTCGTTATTGAGAGTTTTCGTTATACAGAGAGAAATTAGCGTTAAAATAAACCAACTGGAGTCAGAAAATTTATACGTTTCAAAGAGTGAATCGTTATATCGAGTGACGTTTTATAGAGTTTACACTGTAATTAAAGCGCATTGGCATTAATTGCATTTTATTTACCTACGCTGCCATTTTTTCAGTAAGCCTGTCAATGCAGTACACGTCACGACGCATAAGTCGATTCGTAAAATTCGTTGATGTTATTTTGATTAGGTCCAGTAGCTTTGGTGTGGGTATTGCTAAACTTTTGCCTATTTTCTTAAATCACTTCAAACTATTTATTATAAAATTATAAAGAAATTAAGATTCTTACAACAAGCTCTTTCATTTGATATGTCACACAATATTTTGTAGTTATTTTTTAAAAATATAATATATCCCCCAAAAGTGGCCCCCATGTTTAAAATTCATTTTTTCCGTTACACTTCCGTCTTTGGGTCACCGACTTACATATGTGTACCAAATTTCAACTTAATCGGTCCAGCAGTTTCCGAGAGGATTGGCTCTAACAGACGGTCGGACAGACAGACATAGGTATGAGTGATCCTATAATGGTTCCGGCCTTGTTTCTGTGATCTGAGGATTCCGGTTCTACCTTTTGAATTACCGAACCATAAAAAACAGATTTTGAAATACTGAGGATATTTTCTATTCCTACGTAAATCGGTGAGATGGTCCGATGTCGTGAAGATCAAAGTAGGGAGCCATTTGTACCGTGCAACTTTATAGCCGGCTGAAGTTTTTAAATAATGTGCCGGATTACTGACAAATAATCATCAACACTCTCCTGGCTCTTGTCCCATTTACTGACAAATAATAGAAATAAGAAAAGTAAATCTTAAGGAGTAGGCCCTATACAAAAAACATGTTTTCTAAGTTTTTTTTTATTATTTTTGCTCTATCGTAAAAACGTTAATAGAGACAAGTGTTAAGGTTAGTGTGATTATAATAAAATAAGTAAACAATAAGTAAATATGAAACTGACAAAGACGCGTAAGTCGTACCTACTCGTGCTAAGGATCCCGAAATAAATACAGTGTAAACTCTGTAAAACGTCACTCGATATAACGATTCACTCTTTGAAACGTCAAAATTTTCTGGCTCCTGTTGGTTTACTTTGACCCTAATTTCTCTCTGTTTATCGAAAACTCTCAATAACGTCACAAAATGCCCGGTCCCTTGAGTGTCGCTATATAGAGTTTACACTGTAATTAAAAAAACATTTTTCTGTCACCTCTCTGTATTTTGTTTAGATTGGCAGGTTTATTGTTGGACTCGTGTGGAGTGGAGAGGTGTAGTGGTACGGGACCCTCCGTGTGCGAGTTCGACTCGCACTTGGCCAGTTTCTTAATCAACATCTACTACTTAAATATTTCAAATTTTTAAAACATCTTGTCTGTTTTCAGCCGGCCGAATTTCAAACACAAGGAGGTACAGCGCAGGAGTGGAACTCCTTGCCTGCGTCAGTGTTTCCCGATTCCTATAATTTGGGGATGTTCAAGCCAAGAGTGAATTGGCATTATTTGAGTTTGCGTGTACCATCTTCGAATGCATCATCACTTACCATCAGGTGAGTTGCAGTCAAACGCACTATTTTTAATAAAAAAAAGGTTGTCAATTCGACTGTATGTGTTTCCTTAGGTTTGTTAAGGGTAAAAACGGGACCCTATTACTATGACTTCTCTGTCCGTCTGTCTGTCTGTCACCAGGCTGTATATTTCATGAGCCGTGATAGCTAGACAGTTGAAATTTTGTATGATGATGTATTTCTGTTGCCGCAATAACAAACAAATACTAAAAATTAGAAAAAGTAAAAAAAATAAAAGGGGGTCTATGGACAATAACATTTTTTTTTAAAAAGCGAAGAAACTAGTGCCATCTAGTATGATGGTTTTGAACCCTTTGTGTGCGGGTTTGACAAATGCGAGTCACAATCGCATTAAAGGGTGCCGTACTAGATGTCATTGCACTAGATGTCGCTAGTGTCTTCACGAAATCACGTTTGTCGTATGGAAATATTTATTTTATTTTTAGTATTTTATTTATAGCGGCAACAGAAATACATCATCTGTGAAAATTTCAATTGTCTACCTTTTACGGTTTATGAAATACAGCTTGGTGAAGTGGTGACAGACAGACAGGCATACGGACGGACGGACTGACGGACAGTGAAGTCTTAGTAATAGGGTACCGTTTTTACCCTTTGGGTATGGAACCCTAAAAATTGCGTTGTTGCGATGGACGTCGGTTTCTTTAACGTGTTTAGCGTTTCCAAATCATTTCCAAACAACACAATACACTCTTGAAGCGACGCAAACGCATCCCACGTGCGTCATTAGCCTCTCGTAAACAAAAAGTGGAGATACATTGTCTATGGTTTGGCGACAGGAGCGCGATTCGGCACGCGCCCTCTCAGAGGGCTAGCGAGGGCTGAAGGCCCTCCAAGTGATTGATAAAACACCTGCGATCCAAGCAAATACGCCTCACTTTAGCACGTGCCTAGTGCCTACGTAGTAGGGACATTAAAAATCAATAGCCGACACTGATAGTCCGTGATGAGAGCCCAAGAGTCGTTACTCTGATCGGACGCCGAGATAAGGTGAGATTTGATTGATTTATAATACGCTTACGAGTATATCCTCTAACAGGGTACTGATACGCACTACTGAAGAGGCGTCTTTCTTCATTCTTTTGAGACTAGCTGTATAATTCAGCAACTTGGTAGTAGGAATAAGTAGCTGTATTATGTGCTAATTATCTTTATATATATAAAAATGAATTGCTGTTCGTTAGTCTCGCTAAAACTCGAGAACGACTGGACCGATTTAGCTAATTTTGGTATTGAATTATTTGTGGAAGTCCAGAGAAGGTTTAAAAGGTGAATAAATATGAAAATGCTCGGAATTAAATAAAAAAAATTCCAAAAATAAAAATCAGTCAAAAAATAATTGGTTTTAGGGTAGGGTAGTGTAGTGTAGGTGTAGGGTAGTGTAGGGTAGGGTAGGGTTGGGTAGTGTAGTGTAGTGTAGTGTAGGTTAGTGTACGGTAGGGTAGTGTAGAGTAGTGTATGTAGGGTAGGTTAGGGTAGTGTAGTGTTGGGTAGGATAGTGTAGGGTAGGGTAGTGTAGTGTAGGGTATTGTAGTGTTGGGTAGGGTAGTGTAGGGTAGGGTAGGGTAATGTAGTGTAGGTTAGGGCAGTGTAGTGTAGTGTAGGGTGGAACGAAGTTCGCCGGGACAGCTAGTATATAATAATTAATTATGAATATTATTTAATTTAGATCTACTCATAAACTTTGTTTAATATAGGTACTACTATCATTATAGTATTGTTGATATAACTTTGTGTTATCTCGAGTCCGAGTTCAGAATTAATTTTCTCGATCATCCGGCCTTTGTCCAGCAGTGGACGTTTTTCAGCTGATATGATGATGATATGAAGGAAGAAGCCTTTTAAATCACTTTACCTGATGGTATGTGACGATAATGCCGAAGATAGAAGAGGACTTACCAAAATTCCCAACGCATTAGGGAACTAGATATCTTTCCTCCATGCTGGAACATATTAATGCTGTTAACGTTGATGTTTGGCGGCAAGACTTAGAGAAGATGGTGGCACCTAGCGAGCCCTAACCAACCAAACCGATCTTATAAAGTTACTAGCTTTTTCCCACGGCTTCACCCGCGTGGACATCGTTTTAATGACTGTCTTTAAGGGTGATTAGTAAATTATGTCGTTTCCCACCTACTCGACCATCTCTGTGCAAAAAATCACAATAATCGCATTTTTTTTAGTTCCCTCAGGAACTGCATCAGATTATGCTATTTTCCCGGGATAAAAAGTAGCCTATGTCCTTCCCCGTGACACAGGCTACCTGCATGCCAAATTTCATAGAGATTGGTCAAGGCGTTGAAGCGTGAAAAGGTAACAAACAAACACATTTTCACATTTATAATATTATAAGTAAGGATACTCCATCGGGAATGGAACCCGCGACCTCTAGGTGTGAAGCGAGTGTACTAACATAACAACTATATACGGAAAAAGAAGAAAAAAATTATAAAAAAAGAAATAATAATAATAATTTTATTACTTTTCACTTTATTTACCCGCCTCCGTGGCGTTAGTCCATTCGCTTCACACCACAAGGTCGCGGGTTCCATTCCCGGTGGGGTCAACTTGTAAGACTCGTTTTGTTTGGTGGTAGGGCATTTTCTAAGTCCGGCTGGCTAGATACCACCATATTATCTAAGTCTTGCCGCCAATCATCAGTGTTAACAGAACTGATGTGTTCCGGCTTAAAGATAATATAACCAGTTCTCCATTGCGTTGGGGAATCTTGGTAAGTCCGCTTCCATCTTCGGCATCATCGTCACTTACTATCAGATGAGATAATGCCAAGGGCTTATCAGTAGTAAATAAAAAAACTTTATTTTTAGAACTCACCATACCAGCCAAGTTTTAGTTTTAGTTTAACGTGTCCCTTTTTGGGTTCCATATTCAAAGGGTGCCAACAGGACCCTATTATTGTGACTACGCCCTACTGTCCTAGTTCAAGACGGCTGTATCATTTGAACCTTATTAGATACCTGTAGCAGCTAGTCGAAATTATTTACAGTATGTGTGTTGTTGTGGTGGATTTCCGAAAAAAAATAGTAAGTAAAAGGGGGGGTTTAGTTTTTTGTTAGTTGTTAGTAACGTGTATTTTCAAAGTTTTTTTAACCGACTTCAAACAAAAAAGGAGGAGGTTTCTCAATTTGATTATGTGTGTTCGCGGATAACTTCGTTTTTGATGATTCTTTTTTTTTTGGAAAGGAGATATCCCAAGGGTGGTACCATTATATCCAGGATCTGATGATGGCATCCTAGAGAAATCGAGGGTAACCTTAGTTTCCTGTTTGAAGTCGGTTTTTTTTGTTCAAAATTATTGTTATTTCTCTATCGTAAAATACTACATACAAGCGTCATATAATGGTGTGATTGATTATAGAGGATTCTGGCGTAAAAAACCCGCCAAGGGTAGGTCGTACTTGCGCCAGGGATTCCAAACTGAAGGAGATTTTTTTAAATTTTTTACTGCTAGTCTCGTTGATATCTTTTACATGTAATATTGAAATGAGTATCGTTGCTGCACTCATTGCATACACAACACAAATATATTTGTGTACAGAACCCTCAGTGCGCGAGCCCCACTAGCACTACGGCGTTCTTTTTATTATCTTTCACATTATCTTTCTTTGTTGATATCTACGTTTTTGGTAATATATAGGGAAACATATGGTAAATATATAATTATTTACATACATATAGTAAATATATAAAAAGCGTCGGTGGCTCAACCGGTAACGACTCGGTACTCCTAACCAGAGGTGCCGGGTTCAAATCCGGACGGCCAATGTACCAATGAGTTTTTCGAAACTTACGTACATATATATACTCACCGATTGCTTAAACGGTGAAGGAAAACATCGTGAGGAAACCTGCACACGCCTGCGAAGAAACTCGAAGGTTGTGTGTGAAGTCGACCAACCCGCACTGGGCCCGCTTGGTCGACTAAGGCCCGATCGCCCTAATTCAGGGTAGGCTCGAGCCCCTCGGTCGGGACGTATATGAGCTGATATGATGATAATTATTTGGTAAATATATTATTAAAAGGTTTTCTCAAAATTTGTTCCAACAATCAATTTTCTGTTTCAAAGGCCTTCACGATCGATTGTGATTGAATAGAATAGAACAATGAACCACGTCAGTTGTGTGATGTGTGTCGATCTGCAAAAACTTGGTGCAGCGACTACGAGGTTCCGCCATCTGTATACGTGCAGGAACAATTCATCGCACACCACATCAGCGCTGTCTGACTTGTTTTCAAACGACGCGTTTTGTCTGCCGAGTGATCCCGTCGATAGCGAGTCAGCCGAATGAGCAAGCTCAATGAGAACCCCTAAAAACAATAAGCGAGTTCCCACAACCGCGCCCCGGGCCAACCCTGGCCGACCTCCTTTATTTTTTACCTTTTTTAGCACTAATTGTTTTTGAACGAGGCAGCCAGCTACAATATGCCTTGGGCGCACACGTTTGTAACTTGTAAACGATACGCAACTGAAAAGAAAACAAGTGATGCTACTGTTTTCATATCAGATTTGTTAAATTTTATTTTAAGTTTATTTTTTATCAATTCCATTGTGTATTACTTTATCGATTGTTGTAACAGATATCCGCAACAATAGATAGCTAAAATGTATTGTGATGGTAATAGAATGAATGAAACACGCTCTGAAGAACGCATTATTAAAAGTTGAGAAATATCAATTTGCGTAACAAATTATTCGTGATAAAACGCAAGTCGATAACTAACAACTGTGGTAAGACATACAAATTAGAGTTTCAAAATACATAGAACAATAGTTTTACGAAGCAACAGCTCATTAAAACAATTAGCACATGAATGAATTGAATTATTCGGAAACATCTAATGGCCGTGCTCGAAAACCGTTGTATTGATAAAAGAATAAATTCCCACAAAGACTATTGGATTTATTGCAAAATTCGAGTGCTCTTTTCCCACAATTAAGAAAAGAAATCGATTCTTGAAAGCTGCGAGCGGTCGAGTGGCGATTTCTGAACGGTTCACGATAAAGGGCGGGAAATATTGGGTGTTTAATCGCGAGAGTGCGTCGCGATCGCAGGCGCAAGTCGCGAGGGGACAGCCGAGATTACGGCTATTTGTGTTAAACACGTAGCCATTGTGAGTGTTCCTCCGCTCCGTTGGCTGGCTGCGACCCACTCGTAATTGCACGAAAAAAGTTTGTTATTAAAATTCATGAACTATCGAGCGTTCAAGATTTGTTGTTAATAAGCCTGAGAAACGACGCCCGGGAATGTTAGCTGCTTCACGTTTGTTAATTCTTTCTAGATCGATGAATTCTGCGATTATTTTCTACTTTTACCTACTTTAGGCAGTTTTCGTACAATTCTGATAAAACAAAAATAAAAGGCTGATCCACAGGTAGTTGCTGTTTTTTCTTTATAAGGTTGCCTTTGTAGAAAAGTTTTGAATTTCTTGTTCATTTTAAATTTAACGAAATAAATCTCCGTGCGTGAATCAAGGAATTGAGGGTAGCTTCAAACTTAGAGGAGGGTACTTACCTTTCGTGAAGCTTAATTACAAAAAATACTACATGCATCACGCAATAATATAATGAATACAGATTAATGATCTTGTCTTAGGCTGGTTAACAATTTAGTTATGTTGTTAAAATATACAAAATCCCGTTGGTTCAAGTCGCGTGGCGCGACGCACGCGACTGGCCGCCATGATGGACGAGCAGTGTTGCCAGTGAGAAATAATCACCGCGATGGGGTTGCAAGCGAAAATAATTGGCGCCCCGCGGGCAGCCGCGCGCTAATGTTTTGATAATGAGGAGTGCTATTGTCCGGCAGTCGCCATCCCTGGATTAATGTTTTTGTTTTTGAGATTTGTATTACTTTGGGATTTGGGGGCGAACGCTTGTTTTCTAAATAGCAAGAGAGGTTGAATAAACAAATAAACAATACACAATGATTCACTGACTAAACATTTTTAAGTGTTTTTATTCCAATAAGGACCTCACTCATACCTACTTACCTATATATGTACGTACGAGCTTTCAATAACGTCAAATTAAATAGATCAGAGCATACATTTTTCTTTATCCTGTTTTCCTTTTGTTGAATAACGAATGTCGTATTTCTGCAGTCTGATTGTGATTACGGTTTCTGTAATAACATAACGGTTATACCGAAGTACGAACGGTAAGTAAAGTCAGTGCTTCTGTTGTATAGTTTTCTTCGCGTTTCATAATATCAACTGAACAATACATGCGTTTTCATCAAACACTTGCAGTTCACGTACCTGTCACCTATTCTATCGTGTATCGTACTTATTACATTTTATAACAACAATCTATACAAAAATTTCAACATGCCACCGTACAATGCAGAAAAAAGCCATCGATCTGAAGATAACGGTAGCCAAGCGGAGCTGACGTGAAGGCAGACGGACAAACGCTTTTGATGGATTGTTTTGGGTTTCCTTGTACCACCAGCCTTATTTACATGTGTATTGGACATTCCTCAGTATTAAATGAGACGTTATATTTAATTTCGGTAAGGAATGCTCTATTGTAGTTATATACAAAGAATTAATTAGGCTTATTAACAGCGTCGCTTTAATAAACCAAAGTACTCTACATGGTGACTAGTATATAATTGCAAACCTCTCGGCTGGTGATTCAGCTCATGAAACTTTGTCCAAGAAACCAATTCGCATTTTTTTTTTGGATATTCCATATAAAGCTAGCTGAGAAGATGTTCAACTAGTATGGGAAGTCTTATGAGCTGAATCACCAGCTAAGAGGTTACAGTTGTGTACCAATCACCCTGTATGTATATTCATACTCACATAGGTATGATTTTGTTATGTTGGTCTGGCTAGAATTATCTTGTTTTTATTTTTGTAAAAAGAATTTTTCCTACAACATGGGATTAATCAAATTTATATACGGCTAGAAGGAAACGAAAACTACAGAAGCAGACATTAAGTTTTAGAAATTATTTGACGTCCTAACAACCTTTACACTGAATCGTTACTGGCATCGTCAGTAAACACAAGCACGACTCTAAACGCTAAATATCTGTGAATAGGTTGAACTGCGTGACCAGAATTCCGTTGGCACTACTCTTTAATGGTCTTACGAACTAACCACAAGCTGTCTTATAACATGGCTGTTCTTTTACCTCTCATAGAATGAAATTCCAAGTTGTCATCGACGACGTGTGTTGCCAAAACGCAAGTAATCAATGTTTATTATGTTCAGTATCAGTCGCGCGTCGCGATTCTATTGATGGGATTCACAGTAAAGTCTCAAGCTGACTATCTGGAACTAAGATATCAATGACAAACAAACAACTGGCCCAATTTCCAATAGCTCCTGTGGGACAAGGGGACAAAACCCGACACATCATCAAACATACCTTTAGAGTGTCAAAAGATTTACTCGTAACCACGTTCTAACCTACACATAAAGACATCTAAACAAACGAAATAAATTTTGTATCTATATACCATAACACGGCAGGAATAAAGGGTATGCCGGCGACGCCGACGGCATCTGGCTGAAGACTCGACACGATCAATTATCGGCATTGTCAGGAACCGACAATACTTTCTGTAACACGTCGTCGCGCCATATTGAGACGTGTCCGTTTAAAAGTTACTCTATAAAAGACCCACGCTCCTTATAAAACACCTACGCGTCGCGTTTGAAATTGGACCTTCCCAGTCGAAATTTAAATTTTGAATTCAAATTGAGAAGATCGGTTGACAGGTGCGTTCGGAAACCGGGGCAGCCTCCCACTGCTTGCCGACAATGCGACACTGGTGCACACAATGCGAAGAGTGGTGCTATTCAGCCTCACGTGTCGCAAACGATCGTAAAGACTTAATTAAATCGGATACACATCTCCGTGAACGTGGGCAGATGATTTATGTATCAATTATTACGATGTTGGTTCCTCGATGTAAAGTCTAGGATCTGTGTAGCATTCTCATCTATTAACTTTAACTTAAGTAAAAATAATTGGCCGAGCCAGCGCAAAGCGTCTCCTTTTCAGCTTGGGCAAAAATGTTATCTTTTACAGGTCGCATTCCTCAACTGATTCTCGTGAAATTTTGTGAGTAGGTTCGTCAATTATACGGCTTTTTTTGTAGATTTAGTTTTAGGAACTTTTTGAAAACGTAAAAACATCATATTTCAGCCATTTTGAAAAACCCGCGTGCCACTACGTAGGTAGGTACTGCATTTGTTCTAGAAAAAGTTTGTTATCGTCTGCTTACAGATGACGTTTGAAAACCTGCTTGAATCAATGTTGCATTTATTTATCTAATCACCGTCATAACATTACAAAATGTATACAATAAAACCGGTAAAGTGCGAGTCAGACAGAACCGCGCACAAAGGGTTCCGTACCATCATACTAGATAGCGCTAGTTTCTTCACGTTTAAAAAAACACGTTTTTGTAAGAAGACTTTAATTTTTCAATTTTTTAGTATTTGTTGTTATATTTATCATCTGTGAGAATTTCAACTGTCTAGCTATCACGGTTCATGCAATACAGTCTGGTGACAGACGGACAGACAGACGGACGGACAGCGGAGTCTTAATAATAGGGTCCCGTTTTTATCCTTTGGGTAGAGAACCCTAAAAAATCACTACAATCATTGCCTATTGTCGACCTGCACTTTCTATAATCCGCTCTCAGTCCTCAAATGGCCTTTCCTTCTCCAGAATAGCGTTAAAATCGCAAATCCGTCACATTCGGACAATCAAAGGGCGCACAAAGTTGCAATGCTCGAACAAAACTCAAAAGCAATCGTTAGCACCGCAGCGGACCCCCCGGGGACAATCGGATCGACTTGAAACGCGAAAGAAGCGCGAAAAAAAAATAACAGAAAAAATGGACACGAGGCTATGGCAGTTTTGCGGCCAGCGACACGACAGATGCAGTTCAAAAACGTTTGGATTAGAAATCTCATTATTGGGGACGGGATCACAATGTTTTGCAAATTGGAACAAATCGTGCATTGATGAAGGGTTAACAGGCTTAGGAGCGTACTCATAAAATCATTTCCCATACAAACTTAAAATTACTACTTCTTGAAAATGGATGGACCGATTCAAACGAAACTTTATACACATAAGCAAGTCAAGAAATTCTAGTTTGTGGATAGATTAGATTTTCGAAATACATACTTCATTTTAAAAATGAATAGCGAATTTTAAGATTAGTTTGAAGACCTCACGATTACTATGAAGACCTCACGATTACTATGAAGACCTCACGATTAGTATGATGGCTCTTAATTAGTGACAACACTACTCGTGTTGCTAACCCCCACAGCAAAAAGAGGGGTGTCATAAGTTTGAAGCAATGTCTGTGTGTGTGTCTATCTGTCTGTGGCATCGTAGCTCTCGAACGGGTGGACCGATTTTGATGTGTTTTTTTTTACGTGAAAGCAAGTTTCTTTGCGGTGGTTCTTACCTGTAATTGATAAAGATTTGTTCAGCCGTTTGAGATCATTAGCTCTTATCAAGGTGAAGAATGGATATGGGCAACTTATACAGGTATGATCGATTATAAATTTGGTGCCCTGTTACTGTAACGATATTGAAAAACCATGGTAACCTTGACCTGATGCTGCAGAATCTCCTGGAATCTGCAGGACACTCAACTCCTCGCCAACTTACAGCAGAGTTATTGTGATTGGGCTCATTGGAGTTGTCACAATGAATAGGTTTTAGATAGAATATAGTAACCTTGACCTGATTCTGCAGCAATCTCCTGTAATCTGTAGGATACCCTACTTCTTATCAACATACAGCGGAGGTATCGCGTTTGGATTCATTGGAATAGTCTCAACAAATAGGTGTTACATAGAACATGGTAACCCTGACCTGATGCTGCAGCATCTCCTAGAATCGGCAGAATACCCCAACTCCTCAACAACTTACAGTAGAAGTATCGTGGCTCATTAGAATAGTCTCAACAAATAGGTGTTACATAGAACATGGTAACCTTGACCTGATGCTGCAGCATCTCCTGGAATCTGCTGAAATATAGGTAAAAAAGTGAACCACAGATCCAATTGATTTGAAGTTATAACTGTATCACATTTGATTGCAGCTTCTTCAACAAGGGAGGTGAGCAACTTCCTCAGGTTTGATCGATTCAAAATAGGCTAAATTTCGTGTCGCAATGTCGTGTTTCGTCCCGGAAACTGTTTGTGTGAATGTGGGGTTAGAGTTTTGATTGTATGTAATAGGTATGTAAAGTTTAAAAAGCACGAAATAAAAAATTTAAAAAACCCTGGACAAAAACATCTAAAAAGTAAAAAAATAATATGTTTTGGCGCTATGAGTTTAATTTAAGTAGTAATATTTTAATCAAAGAGTCGCCGCGTAGGGGGACCGCTGAGTAAATAAAATAAAAACAGAATACAACTGATTTACTTTACTACAACTAATAACTTCACAACTTAGCGGTCCCGTTACGCGACGACTCTTAGACCAAAATATTACTACTTAAATTAAACTCCAATGGCCAATACATATTATTTTTACTTTTTAGAGGTTTTGGTCCGGGGTTTTTTAAATTTTTAATATTTATAAATTTAAGTTTAAATTTTTAATTTAATTTTTATTTCGTTCTTTTTAAACTTTACATAGGTACCTATTACATACAATCGAAACTCTATCCCCACATTGATTAATCTATTTACAAACTAGAATTTCGTGACTTGCTTATGTTTTTAATGTTTTATTGGAATCAGCTTATCCATTTTCAAGAAGTTTGTATGGGAAACGATTATGTGAATACGCTCGTAAGGTGGTTTGTAAAATTAAAAAAAGCGTTGTGTCGCGTTTGTATACATGATAGCCAAGTGACATTAACTGAAAAATTTAATTTGCAGGTAGTGGTGAATGTAAATATGGGTCACGTGTGACACTAACTTATTTAATAGATACCATTATAATTTTAGTAAGCGCAAGTCATCTTAAAAGGTCTTTAGCTATATTAACTTAACTAATTTAAAGGACCTTAGTTATTTTTTTGACTATTTACACTTTCTCATGAAAAAAATATAGAAAATCGCGAGACACGTATCCAACAAAAATATTTGCGCTGTGCAATACCTATGTACTTGCTATCAAATTCTGTCAAAAAGTGCGTCCGTGTTCTCGGCAAACGAATGCAATTAAAACTTGTTCCCAACGCGAGACCTTTTGGTTCCACGGGTTTTTGTTTTTCACACAAATTCTCGTTATGTACACTTAGTTACACACTTCCACGTTGAGGGGTATTTTTAATAATTGGAAACACTAAACACAATAAAAATACCGTTTCCATCGCTGCAGCTTAGTACCATTTGGGTTTTCTTAATTTTCTAAAAAAATCCTACACCGATTTTGATAAAATTTATGTGTCACCAATTTGGCAGCATACCATATCGAATAAAAAGAGATTCATTAAACTCGGTCTTCTATCTGCGAAAATATCGCAGAACAAACAAACAAAAGGTTGTCTGGAAGAGATCGCTTGTTAGCGATAAGACACTCTAAATGTAAAATTTTGTCAATCGTTGTATCTGTATTTTCCTTTAATGTTGTGCAATAAAGTGTTTTCAATTAAATAATCAATCAATAAAAAAGAACATACAAGCGCTCTCGACCCCTGCAGTATATGTCGTCTCATTTTATGTATGAGATAGATATACATTTTATACATTACAGAGATTTAGTTATTCGTTATGTTTGATCGTTTCAACTGACTTCATAAAAAATAGATGGATCTCAAATCGACCATTTTTTGGTTTATGTTACGCGATTTCTTTGCCGATTATGAACCGATTTTACGACTCTTTTTTCATTCTATAGTCTATGGCTATGATAGATTGATAGTGTTAGCGAGAGATGTGTCTTTTGGACGAAGTCAACTGACCGAGCTGAAGACTGAGGATAGCAGGATCATATCGTCTAAGACTGAGTTGCTGGAAGAGGTTAAGAAGTTTTACGGACAATTGAACAAGACCACACGTCTTCCTGTCAGCGATCTGGCTTTAAACTCAAGAGCCAGACTAACCTGACACTATACTGAAGATATTCCAGACATCAGCCTGTACGAGATTAGAATGGCTCTCAAACAGCTCAAGAACAACAAGGTACCGGGTGATGATGGAATTACGGCTGAACTTCTGAAAGCAGGTGGATCACCGGTACTAAAAGCTCTTCAGAAGTTATTTAATTTCGTTATACTCGAAGGGACAAAAGCCTAAGGCATGACGCTGAAGTGGGGTCGTGCTTTTCTTCAGAAAAGGTGACAACACCCTGCTGAAGAACTACAGACCCATCTCACTTCTGAGCCATGTCTACAAGCTGTTTTCAAGAGTCATTACGAATCGTCTCGCACTCAGGTTTGACGTTTTCAGCCCCCCGAACCAGCCGGTTTCCGAAAAGGCTAAAATACCATAGACCACATACATACGCTACGGCAGATGAAACTGAAGACTAAAGAGTACAATCAGCCACTATGCCTGGCGTTTGTGGACGAGAAACCCTTTGTTTCAGTTGAAACCTGGGCTGTGCTACAATCTCTCCAGCGGTGCCAAATTGACCATCGATACATCGAGGTGTTGAAGGGTCTGTATGAAACCGCCGCCATGTCGGTTCGCCTCCAGGACCAGAACTCGAAACCTATCCAGTTGCAGCGAGCAGGTGAGACAGGGAAACGTTATATCTCCGAAACTGTTCACCGCCGCCCTGGAAGATGTTTTCAAGCTTCTGGACTGGGGGAGGGAAGACGAGTACATAAACATAAACCACATAAACCCACCTCCGATTCGCTGATGATATCGTGGTCATGGCTGAGACTAAGAAATGCTCGATGGCTTCAGTAAAGTCTCTCAACAAGTGGGTCTTAAAATGAACATGGACAAGACGAAAATAATGTTAAATGTCCGCGTCGTACCCACCCCTCTAAAGGTTGGATACTCTACACTGGAAGTTGTTGACGAATTTGTATACCTGGGACAAACAGTCCAGCTAGGTGGGTCCAACTTCAAGAAAAAGATCTATCGACGAATTCAACTTGGCTGGGCATCATATCTTCAGCAATATCTTCACGTCCCAAATACCGCAGTGTCTCAAGAATAAGGACTTTGACCAGTGTGTGTTGCTAGTGATGATAAACGGAACTGAGACATGGTTGCTTACTATGGGCTTCATAAGAAGGCTCAAGGTCACCCAAAGGGCAATGGAGCGAGCTATGCTCGGAATTTCCCTACGCGATAGAATCAGAAATGAGGAGATCTGTATGACTACGGAATCCTAAAAATAGACAGCAGCCTCAGCAGGACGTTTGAAACCACTTATATCACAGCTAATAAAAGTGTCAGAATAGCAAAAATTGTCTTAGAAAAGAAGCTTGATCAAATGTTGCGACACTCTCATACAATACTTATACCTATTTATTACTGACTGCACTGGTTTTTGTAAACAGCAGCCTGCCAGGTGCAAAAAAATGTTTTTCACTGTACTCATTGTACTTAAAAGGCAATTGAATTTTGAGCACGTTCCAGTTCTGCTTTGAGCTTGGACCAACTGCTTTTTTGTTCTCGTAAGCAAAGATACAATGATTTATTTATTTGCTTTGTTCATACATAGCTCTCATGGTATATGAACTCGGGTCTCGGGTGTACTTGGGTGGCTACTTCAGCTGTGTGTCGGGTATGTGTTAGGGTTAAGTAAATTACCAATTTATTGTGTTCCATTAAATATTTCGTTGCGGCTGCTCAATTGGCCGTTCACAAGTCCTTCGTTCGTTCCAAAAATATTATTCATTGTTTTCAAAATTGTTTTTTATAGTCCCTTTACGCGATTGTAGAGAATTTAAAAAAAAACGTTACACAAAGGTTGGCTGAGGGCTCTCGAGGGCAGGGTTAACAAAGGAGAGAGGAACGCGCAAACCGGAACGCGGCAGAGGGCGCTGACTTCCCGCCACTTCCGCTGTCAGCGAGCGGCTTCCGCGCCTCGAGAGCCAATCCAAGATGGCGACAATATTAATCAATATTTCAACAACATTAGCCCGTGTTGAAGAGTGTCGCCGACTTTTCAAGATGATGTAGCTACTTGCCATGTTTCTTAATCTGGTTTCGGGGGAGGAATGAAGGAGGCAAAGTGTTTGGCTTCGTACCTATTATATTGAAGTACTTGGCGCCGTCGTACGGACCTCGTAACCTACCCACCACCCACCTGCGTCAGGTGTGATGGCATCTGGTTGAAATAAAATATTTTACAGAGAAGTTTTTGAAGAAAATAAAAGTTACTAAATAAAATGTTTATTTATTAGATTACCTATTTTTTAATTAGTTAGTAAATTAGATTTACGTAAACATATAAGTACATTGTTTTGTTGTTTTAAGATACTAAGTAATATTTATTATACTACTAGCTTTTGCCCGCGGCTTTGCCCGCGTGGACATCGTTTTTATGACTGTCTTAGAGGGTGCGCGGTGCGCGAGCCGCAAGCGGCTCTCGAGCGTGTACATGCATCTTCTCCAGATCCCTCGGGAACTATGTCAGGATATGCCTATTAGTAAATCATGTCATTTCCCACCCCCTCAACCATCTCTGCAAAAAATCACGTAAAATCCCCTCAACCATCTCTGTGCAAAAATCACACAATCCATTGATCCGTTGCGATTTTGAAGAAATTAACCAAAAAAGAGTATATTTTCAGTTCCCTCAGGATCTGCATCGGGCTATGCTATTTTCTTGGGATAAAAAGTAGCCTATGTCCTTCCTCGTGACACAGGCTACCTGCATGCCAAATTTCATTAAGATTGGTCAAGGCGTTGAAGCGTGAAAAGGTAACAAACAAACATATTTTCAAAGGATAATATGTAAACTGTCGCGTCCGTCGCGCCTGACTGACAGCCACGGGTACCAACAGAACACCAGCGCTTCGCTTCCGAGCCTAGCATATGCTGCTCGTAAAGTTGCGTTGGGGCTTGCAGTTGGGGTTGCAGTGGCACCTCATGAATATGTATTTTTTAAAAAAATATTTGTTTACCTAAACTTTTCTGTTACTAAAATATTATGTATGTTGGTGTAGTGTAGGTACTGGAACCGATAAACGTATTTCTTTCTTTCTAATGTATAAGTAACCAAAATCACCTTATAGAGAAATACATGTGGTGGTATTCAATTTTCGACAACAGAGATTTTTGTAACATCACTCTTCCTCCCAACTACCTTAAATCCTCACCTCATCCTTATTTATATACTTAAGCGTATACTTATATACTTATTAATATTATAAATGTGAAAATGTGTTTGTTTGTTGGTTACCTTTTCACGCTTCAACACCTAGACCAATCTTGATGAAATTTAGCATGCCGGTAGCCTGTGTCATGAGGAATGACTTAGGCTACTTTTTATCCAGTGAGAAAATCATAGTCCGATGTAGTTCCTAAGGAAACTGAAAAAAACTCTCTTTTTGGCTTATTTATTTAACATCGCGACGGAGCAATAGATTATTGGATTTTTTTTGCACAGAGATGGTTGAGTAGTGACATAGACTGCTAATCACAATAGCCCGATCTGACATGGGGATCTGGAGAAAACTCATTTCTACGCGGCTCGCGCACCACTCACCCTCAAAGACAGTCATAAAAACAAAAGCTAGTAAGTACTTAACTGATGCGCATCGGCTGCTCAAATCAAAACTATTATAAAAGAGTTCCCTACAATCTCAAAACACAACACCCGCGGTGCGCGCACGCAGCCAAACGACGCCACTTCATTACTTGTTTTATAGGGCAACGTTTCACCAGGGGGCGCTGGTGTACTGCCGCCCTCAGCTCCAGGGCTCCAGGGGCCTTGCTGCGTTCCTATTCATGCTAACAGCGGATCAAACGATGCCAATCGGTTAACTATTCAGGTTCAATCCTCTGAAATGATTTCTGAAGAGTCTGCCGGCTTCAGTGTCACGCCGTTGGAATGCGTTTTGTAAATAATAAGGTGGTACAGTTGGCCGCACATTAGTGTTAACTCTTTAACTGCGAGCTGGTCTCTGGTTTTATCGTAGGTACTGGTGGTGTTACCATCGACGTGCGTTTGACCGTACCTTCTAATATACCTAAGTAATGTGTTAAGTCATTTGATAACAAATCACTTGTAGGTACAGTTACGTCTATAAACATATATATATATTTTATTCATAATTGGTAAGCCCTTGGCATCATCTCACCTGATGGTAAGTGACGATGATGCCAAAGATGGAAGCGGGCTTACCAAGATTCCCCAACGCAATGGAGAACTGGCTATCTTATCTTCAAGCCGGAACACATCAATCTTACTAACACTGATGTTTGGCGGCAAGACTAAGATAAGATGGTGGTAGCTAGCCAGGCGGGCTTAGAAAATGCCCTACCACCAACCAAGCCGAGTCTAAAAAAATCAAACCCCGCTGGAAATCAAACGCGCGACCTCCTGGTCTGAAGCGAATGCCCAAACAGTTGCACCACGGAGGCGGGTCAAATATATCTCGATAATAACCTGGCAGCGCAGGACCGGTCGTCGTGGAAATCCTTGGGGGAGGCCTTTGTCCAGCAGTGGACGTTTTTCGACTGATATGATGATGATGATGATGATGAATAACCTATTTGTGTGTGTAATCAATCAGTGAAACAAGAGACAAGCCATGTTCAACAAAAACAAAGTTCTAATTAGGGTAGAATGTTTATTTTGTGTTGCTGAAGAGCTTCTGCGTGATTGGAACGCGATACTTATATGGCTTCTAGTTTATCTTGTCAATTGATTAAACTCAACACTGGCAATAGGTACTGAGATTTGTGACAAAGTCAAGTTAATATTGCTACTTACCATTACATAATTCATTCTGTTTTATTTGTTTAATATAGACACAGTATATAGACTCCGAGTTCTGCTGCGTGAGCGTGACGCATCGGGAGCCGGGTCGTTCCTTTCCCTCTAATATGGTTGATGGGAACGACGGCTGACTCTCGCGTTATACTCGTGACCGGGTGCTGTCCGTGTGACCTGGCCTACTCTTGTTAAATGCATTCAATGATTTTTATGTATAACTTTTAGTGTCATATTGTTTTCATGTTCTAATGACATAATCTGGTTTATATCAAAGATTTGAGTTGACTGACTCGGTGGCTCAGTGGTTAGTGCTCTTGACTGCTGATCCGTGAGTTGTGGGTTCGATCCCCACCCCGGACAAACATTTGTGTGATGAGCAGATTTGTTTGCTCTGTGTCTGGGTGTTAAATATCACATAACACAGGGAATCCTACTTTGGGGCCAGAGGACCATGTGTGATTTGTCCCAGAATATTTATTTACTTATTATTTAATTTTGACATTATTAACTAATTATTGTTTATTTCTTGATTCTTCACAAATGACATTGTTATTATTATTTTATGACTATCAGAAAGAGTGTAATTTGCACCTATTTTGAATAAATATATTCAATTGAATTGAATTGATCGAATCAGAAATGAGGAGATCTGGTAGGAGAACCAAAGTTACCGACATTGCTCTTAGAATTGCTAAACTAGGCGCGGCGCGGCACAGCAGAAGGACAGTGTTTTGCCTTCCGCAGTCAACAAGGAACCCATATAGTTCCGCCATGTCTGTCCGTCAGTCCGTCTGTCCGCGGCTTAGCTAAGAGACGGTTAGCACTAGAAAGCTGTAAGTTGGCAAGGGTAAACATACTCTTATTAATCACGCGACCAACTGGTACAATAAAATATTGAAAACTATTATTTAGGTATTATTATTACCGCATCCTTTAGGAAAAGCATTGCGAACAGCTTCTTTTCTAACTAGTTTATTTTAAGCTCCAAATTGTTATTAATTTTTATTAATTAATGTTGCTCTTTCTTGTTGCTATACATAGTTACATACTAAATACCTTAGTAATTCGGTACTTTATTTATAAATGTTAAGTCGTTTTCTATTTATGTTGCATAAAGGTGGAGACTTGTTTTTAGCATTTCCATACATATTTAGTTACAAATTGTAAAATTTTGCTGTTAGACTCCCAAATAAAATAAAATAAAATAAATAAATAAAATTTTAGGGTACCTCACCTACATGTCATGAGGGGGTGAGTTTTTTTTCGTCAACGTACCCTATCGTGTCGGGGGGGGGGGGGGGGGGGGGGGGATAGTTGAATAGGTCTTTCAAACTACTAAGGGTTGGCTGAAACCATTCTTTTCGATTCAGTGATCGTTTGTGAAACGTTAAACTTCAAAGTACTAATTTTTGCAAGAATCAAGTGTGTGTGTCCCCCTCCTTCCCCAGCAGTTAAACTGCATGCCGCTATAAAAAGACAAAAAAGGGATAAAAAAAAATTAAATAGTAGGACATAATATAATCAATTTGAACGGAAAACTATCCCGGCTAAGTAGACTTTCTCAGTTTAGGAGTAACAGTCGACCAACTTAAGGTTGCACACCTTGGATTGTAAAAAGTTCATAGATTTTCCATACAAAATGTCCTAGGTATTACCAACTGCAAATATAATTTTGTCTTTTAAAATTGACAGTAATTTTTTGAGAAGACTACGGAACCCTAATTGCGCGAGCCGACTCGCACTTGGCCGGTATTAAAAAAAATCTTATATTAGTAAGTATAGTACATATTTTTGTTTTGTTTTCCATACTAAAATGCACAAAATTGGTCGATCAGCTGATCGATTTGTATGAAGAAAAAGAAACATTTTTTGCATTTTCAGCAAAGTGGTAGAACAAAAGTTGTTCAGTATGATGAGTAGAAGCACCAGTTAACGGGACCTACACCAATTTTGTTACACCCTGTATATATCTGTCATTGTAGAATTGCGTGATTCCGTAAAATAACGATCTGTTAAGTTAGGTTAGTTCAACATGTCTGATTCCACCGTAAAGCGCACCGCGCACGTGAACCTCCGAAAAGAAAATGAGGCAGCGGAGCCCCCATTACGCGATGTTACGGTGTTTGACTGTGTGATTTCGTACATCAAATTCTTTTTTTTTTTCGTGAAAATTAATTACGTCATCCTACAGTGACATATCCACTTAGACCTATTTATTTATTTTCGCAAATTTCACAGCTTTTTACACATAAATATTACAACTGTTGGTTTTACATTTTAGAAAGCAAATTATTAAATTCAACTAATTAAAATTTGAAAATGGACGAAGTAGGCTTAAACACAAATGATGTAACAGTATATGTAATAGAAAATAACATTATGAGGATGCATAATTTTTTTTGCTCTCGGCAGATTCGTTTTTATTAGGCAACAAGGCAAGTAAGAGGTATGATTTGTATGGAGAAAATAATCTTCAAGATATTATCTAGTGAAATTAAAACCAGAAACACGATTACTTAAACTTGTGTCGATAGATTTAATTTTTGAAAACACCATGTTTAAAACACGAAAATAGCTTTTTTTGGGAACTATAATATGTAAATGACTATTTTTTGGTTATCTGCTAGATTATTGCGATGTTTAGCTAAATTAAAAATATTTTTTTTTCAAAATAACACATAGCTTTTGTTTAATTGAGATTTTTTCAAATTGTCGCTTACGTCATTTTATTGTCGCTTACTTAGCAATTGAATATTTTTCTTGTATCGTCTTAATAAACCAAATTCATTCGCAATATTGTTCAAATAAACCTAACTGAAACTTTACATCGCGTAAGCAGAATAAAGGTCTCGCATTTTGACAGGCCTTCCAAGAGAAGTAACAATGTGTCGCTGTAGGCACAGCGAACAGTCGCCGAGAGCCGGGAGTTGGCAACCGGGAGCCGGGAGCCGGTAATTGCTCCAATCGGAACGGAAACACGAACGCAACTCGTATTTATTTATTTACTCAGTATTTACTGCAACAGTAACGAGCACGGAACGCGGGGGAGTTGGCGTGAAAAGTTTTAGCTTTGTTTTAGGTTAGTTTTTTGCGCGATCTACAGTAGGTAATAGGTCTTTACGAAGGGGCTTAGAACTGAATGGTATTTACTTGTGTAATTGCAGATTTAGTTTTTACAAGTTTTATATTAACTTGCCGTGTTAGTTAGTTAGTTTGGGACAATTGTTGGAAGCTAAATTAAAACCACTTCCTGGTTTCCGATAGAGTTGAAATTTACATATACGTTAAGTTTGGAGAAAAATGCATGGTTAGCTAAGTGACGTCATTCTAAAATCAATATGGTGGACTCCTAAGGATGGTGAACCGGTAATTTTTTTATGCACTCCCATGATTTGAGTAAATGATACATCAAATGACAGGGTTTGCTAAGAAAATATTAATAAAAGAAGTAATTAAAATTCTTTTTAAGTTTTAGCTTGTACCCATTTTTTTTTAGATTATTCTAAAGTAATTAGTTTCTAATGTTCAATGTCAGTTGATATGTCTCCCACGACGGTTATTATTTTAAGTTCCATGTTATATGACATGTCTCCCAAGACGGTTATTATTTAAAGTTCAATGTCAGTTGACATGTCTCCCGAGACGGTTATTATTTAAAGTTCAATGTCAGTTGACATGTTATTATTTAAAATTCCATGTCATTTGACATGTCTCCCGAGACGGTTATTATTTAAAGTTCAGTGTCAGTTGTCATATCTCCCACAACGGTTATTATTTAAAGTTCAATGTCATTTGACATGTCTCCCAAGACGGTTATTATTTAAAGTTTAATGTCAGTTGACATGTCTCCCACAACGGTTATTATTTAAAGTTCCATGTCATTTGACTTCTCCCAAGACGGTTATTATTTAAAGTTCAATGTCATTTGACATATCTCCCACGACGGTTATTATTTAAAGTTCAATGTCAGTTGACATGTCTCCCACGGTTATTATTTTAAGTTCAATGTCAGTAATTGGCATGTCTCTCAAGGTTATTTGTTAGTTGACATGTCTCCCACGACGGTTATTATTTAAAAAAAAGTTTAACTAGCTTTTGCCAGCGGCTTCGCTCGCGTGAACATAGTTTCTATGACTGTCTTCGAGGGTGGGCAGTTTGCGAGCCGCAAGCGGTTAATAATATGTTAATCCAGGTCCCAATCTGTTTTCCTACCAAATTTCATTCAGATCCGTTTATCTGTTAAGGCGTGAAAGAGTAACAAACATCCATACATACAAACTGTAAGGATGTTCAGACAGAGCCTTTATTTTGTATCTGGCATATTCATTAAAATGTAGTAAGTATTTCATATTCTTAGCTTCAAATACATATTTTATTAGTATTTTGTATTTAGTGACTGAATACTAGTTGATGTGTATGCCCAGCTCTTTTCGGACGGCCTGGCTGTTAAATATTTGCGCTGAGCTGCTCAACATGGCCGCCGTCGGGATCGCAGACTCGTGACTCGTCCAGTAGTGGGGACACCATGATTTAGGTAAGCACGACTTACTATACAATAGGGATGACGACACCATCAGAAATAAATTATGAATTCTTGATCACTAAATTGCCCTCCTACTTAAACTTCGGAAAGCCTTACTCGTTTTGTTTTTCATCAAGTCTTCGATTTCTAATTCACCAAAATCACAAAATGAGTACATAAATGACGCTGCAAAACTATGACGTCATACCTAGGTATTTCAAACATTTTTAGAACAAAATTACGTTTTTGACACATGATAAAAAGTAACTTAGATGACATCCCTATTGTTATTTGTCAACTATTTTATTTTTATTTTGCTATATCGCTTGTGTGACCGGTATTACCGCAGCTCGTCGCAGCGCCGCGCCGTAGCAGGCTTAGTAGTAAGTAGTTCGTAGCCATTTTTTGTATTTAAGAAAAATAATAATTTGATCAAATTTCAAAGTAATTTAACTGTTTATTTTATAATGTGGAACATACATTTTATGTCATACTGTCATAGTGAGAATTTGAAAAATACGGCCTATTTTCTTGTCTACATCATTAAGAAAACCTCTGTGCAAAATTTCAGCTTTTTGGGTCCAAACATTTGGGATGGGTGTTAATGATAGTGACTAAGTGAGTAAGTAAATAAAAACTTTATTTTGTTTAGAGGTAGTATGTAACAAAACTGGTGTATTACCCATTAATGGGACTTCTACTCATCGTACTGAACAATGGTCCCCTAGAAAACCATACTTTATTTATTTAATCGTGTACCTCAAAGTAACATAGGCAAATAATAACTTGGAGAAATGTTTAAGTTTTACGCCCAAGAGACGGCGTAAGGAGTTAGGTGAAACAGTTTATCCAGGGGTCCATTGTATGCCATTTTCATTCAATTCTCAAAAAAAGATTTTTGACGATCCATTCAAAAATGCACAAAATTAATCTTTTGTATTGGCGAATAGATCATGGATCTAAATGAGTTGTTGAAGCCCCAGTTAACGAACCTTATACCAGTTTTGTTTAAGACCTGATATTTTGTTACTTTTTGGAGTTTACTCCTTAAGAACCGAAAATCTAGTGATCGTGTCACGTTTTTCGCGCGCAACCTATTGTGCGCAGCTTCACTTCCAGTAAAACAGTCAGGATTGGCTGAATCTAAGATGAGTCACACCACAGATTATGCGACCTATTTGCGTAGGCGTTAGGGAAGTAATAATATGCTAGTAACTTCCTACAAAGCAAACTTAGTCGGATAATACACAAGTATCATTTTAAAATAAATTGTTGTTTCGGTGCAAGTTTCGATATGACTTCAGTGGGTTTTAAAGAAAATTAGAAGAAACTTTATGCTTTTTCCTAAGAAAACATTATTATACATTATATTCACAGCTTGTACTATCGAACAAGGTACGTATTATTAAGTAATTTCATACAATCTTCTATTAAAAACCCATTCAGTTTCTAGAGCTGATTGGTAACAAAGTAACAAGTTCAATTTTCTTTCAGATGCCTCGACATTGCTGTGTACCTGGCTGTAAATCAAATTACGATTCTAGTTTGAAAAATGGAGAAAAGTCAGTTTCTACTTTTGTTTTTCCACGAGATGAAAACCTTCGTAGCCGTTGTACAAGGGCAATACCAAGAGCCAAATGGCAGCCTTCGAAAGGATCTTTCGTGTGCTGCAAACATTTTAGTGAAAATGAAATAACACGGAGTGAAAATATAAGAAAAAGTGATGGAACGCGCGAGGTTGTTCTCTTGAGAAACCCAAAGTTAGTTGATGGTGCTGTGCCTCATATGTTCCCCAACCTGCCTCAATATCTGAGTAAAACGAAGATGTCTAGGGTGGATCCCGCTGAAAGAAAAACAGTGAGAGAGCAGCGCTGTGAAGAGCTTCATAGAAAAATACAAGAACAAGACTCTGTAAAAGGATTTCAAGAATTTAAATCAAAGATTAGCAGTAACAAACACAACAGTGTATATTGTGGCTGGAATTATTAAAGAAAATTAGGAATTGTGAACTGTTGAAGTATCAGAACGACTTTAAACACAGTGATGTTCGACAGTTTTCACTTCATCATTTCCTTATTCAAGCGAGTGATGATATAAAGAATGATGTCAACAAATTACTAGAAACATTACAAGAGAAACTTAACAAAAATGCTCGTGATTTAATTGAAAAGTCAACTCGAAACCAATGTAAGAGCCCTTTTAGGTGTGACCTAAGATATGCTCGTATAACTGCATTCAAAGCATATGAGGTTAGTCGTTGCCAAATACCAGATGGATCATTAGTAGCTGCGATCATGGGAACTAAAACACCTGACACATCAGCTATGAAAAGAGGCCAGAAATTGGTATCATCAGTTATAAAAACTGCGCAGAGTGAACTTAAAACCAAAGTCAAGCCCTGTTTTGTGGCTGTTTAGACAATCGTACTTAAGTAGTAAACTCCAGGACACACACACATTTTTTAAAAACATTCTTCTTTTAACGATCTACCTTTAGGACTAGGTACTTACACTTTACAGTGATATATATTATGTACTACCCGTTGTAGAAAAGACTTTAATATTTACCCAGTCTATTTACACTTTACAGCGATATACCTACATTATGTACCTGTTGTAGAAAAGACTTCCACATTTACCCAGTCTATTTACACTTTACAGCGATATACCTACATTATGTACCTGTTGTAGAAAAGACTTCCACATTTACCCAGTCTATTTACACTTTACAGCGATATACCTACATTATGTACCTGTTGTAGAAAAGACTTCCACATTTACCCAGTCTATTTACACTTTACAGCGATATACCTACATTATGTACCTGTTGTAGAAAAGACTTTAATATTTACCCAGTCTATTTACACTTTACAGCGATATACCTACATTATGTACCTGTTGTAGAAAATACTTCCACATTTACCCAGTCTATTTACACTTTACAGCGATATACCTACATTATGTACCTGTTGTAGAAAAGACTTTAATATTTACCCAGTCTATTTACACTTTACAGCGATATACCTACATTATGTACCTGTTGTAGAAAAGACTTCCACATTTACCCAGTCTATTTACACTTTACAGCGATATACCTACATTATGTACCTGTTGTAGAAAAGACTTCCACATTTACCCAGTCTATTTACACTTTACAGCGATATACCTACATTATGTACCTGTTGTAGAAAAGACTTCCACATTTACCCAGTCTATTTACACTTTACAGCGATATACCTACATTATGTACCTGTTGTAGAAAAGACTTCCACATTTACCCAGTCTATTTACACTTTACAGCGATATACCTACATTATGTACCTGTTGTAGAAAAGACTTCCACATTTACCCAGTCTATTTACACTTTACAGCGATATACCTACATTATGTACCTGTTGTAGAAAAGACTTCCACATTTACCCAGTCTATTTACACTTTACAGCGATATACCTACATTATGTACCTGTTGTAGAAAAGACTTCCACATTTACCCAGTCTATTTACACTTTACAGCGATATACCTACATTATGTACCTGTTGTAGAAAAGACTTCCACATTTACCCAGTCTATTTACACTTTACAGCGATATACCTACATAATGTACCTGTTGTAGAAAAGACTTCCACATTTACCCAGTCTATTTACACTTTACAGCGATATACCTACATTATGTACCTGTTGTAGAAAAGACTTCCACATTTACCCAGTCTATTTACACTTTACAGCGATATACCTACATTATGTACCTGTTGTAGAAAAGACTTTAATATTTACCCAGTCTATTTACACTTTACAGCGATATACCTACATTATGTACCTGTTGTAGAAAAGACTTCTACATTTACCCAGTCTATTTACACTTTACAGCGATATACCTACATTATGTACCTGTTGTAGAAAAGACCCACATTTACCCAGTCTATTTACACTTTACAGCGATATACCTACATTATGTACCTGTTGTAGAAAAGACTTAATTTACCCAGTCTATTTACACTTTACAGCGATATACCTACATTATGTACCTGTTGTAGAAAAGACTTTAATATTTACCCAGTCTATTTACACTTTACAGCGATATACCTACATTATGTACCTGTTGTAGAAAAGACTTCTACATTTACCCAGTCTATTTACACTTTACAGCGATATACCTACATTATGTACCTGTTGTAGAAAAGACTTTAATATTTACCCAGTCTATTTACACTTTACAGCGATATACCTACATTATGTACCTGTTGTAGAAGATATATATTATATATTATTTACACTATTCAGTGATATAATATACCTTTTTTGGGGAGTAAGGGGTCCAATTTTATCACTAGAGATCCAAGCCAACCTCACCTGCACCTGGTACTCCCTGCTAACGAGGCTCTGGCGTCACTTTAGGTGGTAGGCTCCGGCCGAGGCTTGTCACCACCCTCAATGCAAAGTCGTGCCGCCAAGCGTCCCAGACGCGTTCCGGTATTATGCATTCAGAAGCCATTAGTGAAGGCGGGTCTGTACAGTTGCGCTGAGTCAGTATGCTGTTTCGATGTCAGAGTGTCGCTGCACTTGGCGGCTAGTCTTGGAGGGTAGCGGGATCCGAAGCACGGTGCACCGCTGGCCGACCGTAGGAAGTAGGGGGCCCAATTAGTAGGCTAGCCACCTACGAAAGGCTGCCCCGCCACCTCACGAAAAGTCCCGGAATGCTCCATCGTGCCAATTGGTGATTGGACGGGAGGACCCGATGGCCATCTCCGGGGGGGTTCGGGCGTCCCCGCAGTCTCCAGACTAGTCTATCCTTCAGTGCAGCGATTCTGTGTTCACCACTAGTTTCTGACCGGCGCCTCGTACAACTTCCGCCTTCCTTGCCTATTCACGTCTTTAAAAAAACCATGAAAAAAATCAAGAAAGAAAATAGAGTTGTACAGCGGCGGCACTTCCTCCCATTAAAAGTGCACCTCGACAACATCAGAGGGTTGCACTCAAATCTCGATGCGGTCCACTATCATCTAGAGACCGACAAGCCGCAGCTACTCTTTCTTACGGAGACGCAAATCAGACGCCCGGCAGACGCGTCTTACTTGCAGTACCCAGGGTACACCCTGGAGCACAATTTCAAAGCGCGAGCCGGTGTCTGTGTCTATGTCAGCGACAACATCTGCTGCCGGCGTCGCCGTAACCTTGAAAACTCCTCTTTTCGACGCTCTGGGTGTTTAAATAGTCTACGCTTGTGTATACCGATCGCACAGCGGAGATCAGGAGACAACCAGGTTAATTGAACATCTGTGTGAGGCCGCCGATGAGGCTCAACTAAGGTACCCGTCAGCACAACTGGTCCTTTTGGGGGACTTCAATGCTCACCATAAGTAGTGGCTGTTCCCATACCAGAAGACCGACCATGCTGGGAGAGAAGCGCTCAAACTTGCTTTGTCGCTAAATCTTACCCAGCTGGTAGACCAGGCGACGCGTGTGCCTGACGTTGAGGGCGAAACGGAAAATTGTTTGGACCTTCTGCTGACAACAGAACCAGACCGATATAACTTGTCAGTATCGTCACCTTTGGGTACGTCTGACCATTGTCTGGTGAAGTCTGTACTGTCTTGTTCACCACCTGATCCTAGCCCTAGGGGTTCTAGACGGGTATGGCAGTACAAGTCAGCAGAATGGGATGAGATGCGCCACTTCTTAGCATGTTATCCTTGGCGGCGAATGTACTTTTCTTCCAGGGATTCGTCGAGCTGTGCGACAGAAATCTCGAGGGTAATATGTCAGGCGATGGAATATTATATCCCGTTTTCTGACATTCCTCTCGAGAGTAAAGCTCGCCCGTGGTTTAATGCTGAATGCTCAGTGGCCGAAGCACTAAAGCATTCAGCTTACCAGGCTTGGGCTGATGCTTGGAGTCGTAAAGCTCCGGACACCCGAGATAAAAAGAAAGCCTTTAATAAAGCCGCCAAGTCCTACAAAAAGACGCTGCGTAGAGCACGACTCGACCATATAAGGCGTATCGGATCAAAACTTGCCTCCTACCCTTCTGGGAGTAAGGCGTTTTGGTCCTTGACTAAATCGGTCGAAGCGAACTTTTGCCGCTCGTCTTTGGTTCCACTGCTGAAACCTGATGGATCATTGGCTCACACGGCAACTGAGAAGGCTAATCTGTTTGCCTCTATGTTTGCCGAAAATTCACGTCTTGATACAGTGAATAGAATACCGCCCCAGCTATCTCCTTGCGATACTACTATGCCCCCTATTCGTATCAAGCAAAAGGAGGTTCTCAAAACACTTCGCAATCTTGACGTGAACAAAGCCAGTGGACCTGACGGTATACCAGCTATAGTGCTAAAGAACTACGCTCCTGAGTTGTCTCCTGTTCTGACACGTCTGTACCGCCTCTCTTGAAACAGGTATAGTTCCATCGTCTTGGAAGCTGGCCAACGTGTAGCCGGTGCCCAAAAAAGGCAGTCATGCCGATCCCGCAAACTACCGCCCTATAGCAATCACTTCCGTAATCTGTAAGATTATGGAGCGTGTATTGAACACCCGCATTCTGGCATACCTAGAAGAAAATGACCTCCTTAGCGATCGACAATACGGATTTCGCCGAGGTCGATCTACTGGAGATCTTCTAGTGTATGCTACGCATATTTGGGGCGAGGCCATCGAGAAGCATGGCGAAGCTCTCGCTGTGTCACTCGAAATCTCGAAGGCTTTAGATAGGGTTTGGCACGCTATCCTTATTGGCAAGCTTCCTTCTTATGGTCTTCATGTGGGATTGTGTAACTAGGTAGCCGATTTCCTGAGGGAACGGTCTATTCGAGTGGGCGTTGATGGCTGACCTATTGGCGATTGATGCCGGGGTACCTCAGGGATCTGTTCTTTCTGCAACACTATTTCTGCTTCACATTAACGATCTGCTGAAACCAGGCATAATTGGTTATGCGGACGATAGCACGGTTGTAGAAAGATACTTGTCCAGTGCAGCTACTCTGATACGCTGTTTCTGAGAGAGGCCATGATAGAGCGCATAAACCTATCACTTCAGGCAGTGTCTGAATGGGGTGATTCCAACCTCGTAAGGTTTAATGCCTCTAAAACACAGGCGTGTCTTTTTTCCGCCAAAAGGAGTCCATTCACCCTGACTCCAACTCTCCGGAATGCACCGATTCAGATATCTGACCACCTGGAACTCCTCGGCGTGGATTTAACATCCAATCTTAACTTCAGTCGTTACATTGAGTCCAAGGCAAAAGTTGCTGCAATGAAGCTGGGCATTCTCTCTAAGGTGAGACGGTACTTCACACCTGGACAGCTGCTTACCTTATATCAAGCACAGGTCCGCTCATGTATGGAGTACTGTTTACACTTACGGGATGGATCAGCCCGCTATCAGCTGGATACCTTGGACGCCATCGACCGACGCGCACGGAGACTCATTGGTGACGACGAGCTAGCCAATGAAAAGCTCCAAAGCCTTGAGCATCGCCGCAAAGTCGCCTGTCTGTCGGTATTCTATCGAATTAATTTCGGAGAGTGTGCGCAAGAACTTCACGAGCTCATTCCCCCTGCTCCATTCCACCGTCGGTCAACGAGACGCAGGGAGGGGTTGCACCCCTTTGTTGTTGATGTTCCACCTTTTCGCACGAATCGTTACGCTTCTTCATTTATTATGCGTACAGCGCAGGAGTGGAACTCCTTGCCTGCGTCTGTGTTTCCCGATTCCTATAATTTGGGGATCTTCAAGGCAAGAGTGAATAGGCATTATTTGAGTTTGCGTGTACCATCCTTGACTGCATCATCACTTACCATCAGGTGAGTTGCAGTCAAACGCACGCAAATTTTTAATAAAAAAAAACCTGTTGTAGAAAAATTAGAAGTTAATTTATGTGTTTCCCAGTCCCAGGGTAAAGGAAAATTATTTTTAATTGGCTCTTGTATATTTTGAGCAGTCTAAATCTTGTTATTTTCTTTTTAAAAGGCTCACTGATATAATAGTCTCAAAACAGATCGCATGGTCACCGCACAGGCAGACTGTGGATTGGCTCAATCGTACGTTTAACACGCGCGTGGCCGCCATCGCGCCACAACCAGCGCGGCGGGCAGCAGGCTGTGAGCTGCGCGAGAGTGTTACGTTGGTTGTCGAGCTATGCACACACCCTACCACGCTATGTGTTATGTACTTGCCATATTTTAATGTTAATTACAATGTGCCTGTATGTATTATATTTGTCGGAGCATCATTGAAAACGCGGCCAATACCAGCTCGAGATACGTTTACATAGATCGTTACACTTTGTTTGGATCAAACGTCACGTATTAGTACCTGGGTGAAACCGGTGGTGGCGTGACAATCGCTTGTACTCGTGAGTCGATCGTATGTGGTAGCAAAGAATACTGAGTTGAGAAGCCATATTAGCTGGACGTCAGTCTCGGGGCAGACACTTTTTGACAGAGCGTCGAGCAGAACACAAGTAGTGGTGATCTGTGAGCAAAACAGACGTGTCACGATATCACTGGGATCACCGCGTTTGCAGCCATTGTAATCTAAGGCATCCTGTACAATTTCGATTGCCGAATGATTAAGACTATTGAAGGAGGACCTCTGTGATATAGCTGCATTGTTATTTCGACGCCCACTACCGAAATAGTTAAGGACGTGAACCACAAGGCCATCCATAACCTAACCACCCCCTTGGACATATTGTTATCATGTGTGGCTTGCTACGCTGTGGCTGTGAGCTGCCTATCGTTAGGTATGCCTTACTCTTAATTATGTACGAGTATTACCTGCAGTTCGTCCCGTACTGGACCTTGAGCACAGACACCAATCATATTCATAGTCTGTCATGCAAATTCTCGTAAATTATATCATGATATCAGCCGAAAAACGTCCACTGGTGGACACAGGCCTCCCCCAAGGATTTCCACGAAGACCGGTACTGCGCTGCCCGCATCCATCGGTTTCCCGCGATCTTCACCAGGTCGTCGGTCCACCGCGTAAATTATTTATCATTTCTGATAACTACATTAGTTATCCCATAACAAACACAGAGATACAGATACAAACAAACAAATACTCTGAAATGGTTTAGTTTCGCTCGCTCGGTGATGATAATATAGTTAGTGGCTCCTCTAGGCATTCTTTATGATTTTATTATTACGTCTTTATCTACGTATGATTAATGATAAAATTACAATGCAAAGAATTAATTTAATTATTTACAGCAAGGCATATAGTACGTAAAACGTAGTCAACTGGTCACCACACATCTTTTCAGGATCATCAAGAGAGAGAGACAAGGAGAAAGAGATGACGCTGATCACCAACAAACATCCCTTGGGATGTGGAACTATAAAAATAAGATTGCGATTGTAGGTACGTATATTGGTGCGGCAGCCACAGAATAGAAGAACGGCAACCAACAGCATAAAAAAACTAAACTACGAGTATATAAACCTGTAGCCACCATCTGGTTAAATCTACCATTTGATTAAAAGGCTAGCCCGTGGATTGAATGGCGACATTCAATTGAATGACTAGGCCGAACGTTGATTGAACAAGCGTCACTCAACGTTCAACTAGTTGGCTGATTGTAAGCTAGCTCTTTGAACATGGCGGAAGTAAAATCCCATACAATGAAAAGGGAGTTATTAGGTTCGGTCAGGTGATTGATTATACAGTCAAAGAGCCTCGCCATGGGTAGCAGAATGCTTCGCAGAAGAACAAATCATCGGTTTTTAATTCGGAGTATATTCGGATTATCCCATTAAACGATTTGGCTAAATGAAAAGTCGTTGAACGTCACATTCAATAACTTGACCAATTGTTCTTCAGTCATTCAATTGAATGTCACCATTCAATCAACTAATGGTAGATTTAACCAGATGGCTGCGACGTACTCGTACCTATATCGTAGGTAGGTGAATCAATTATATGCATTTCTTTTCTTTTAGTTTCCATTCTGCGTCCGTCCGCTGTGGGCAATGTGTTGATATAAAACAATACGCGAAGTGGGGGGAGGGGGCGTGGCATCGCGTGGGATCCACCCTACACCAAATTATTTACTTTTCCGAGCACTCTGTTTGCGGACAAATGCAATGTTACCCGCTCTTTAACCGACTTCAAAAAAGGAGGAGGTTCAATGTTTGTATTTTTATGTATGTTCACCGATATTGTCGACGTTTGTTGACCAATTTAAAAAATCTTTTTTATTTGATATGTTATGTATGACTTCGGTGTATGATCGTCGGTGGCGTAACGGCTAGGGCTGCCGCCTTCTGTCCGGGAGGTCGTGTTTCGAATCCTGCCACGTACTAATGTGATTTCGAATTTAGATTTCATATAGGTATACGTTTATCCGACGCTCTTACGGTGAAGGAAAACATCTTGAGGAAACCTGCACACGCCTGCGAAGAAACTTGCAAGTTGTGCGTGCTGAAGTCGACTAATCCGCACTGAGCCCGCGTGGTCGACTAAGGCCCGATCGCCCTAATTCAGGGTAGGCGCGAGCCCCTCGGTGGGGACGAATATGAGCTGATATGATGATGTATGACTTCGAAGTGGTCCCATGTAGAGTAAGATACCTAAATATGGACTAGTCTTGCAATATGGACTCCCACCCTAACTCGGTAGGCGGCGCTGCTAGCGCAATGAAGTTAGCAACATTCAATGCCCGCGCCTCGGATCTTAGTGCTCCTCGAACACAGCGGCCATATTTTCACGTGTGCGTAAGTGGCAACAATTTCATCACTTTTCCTTCATCTGATGAAGTTTCTTGGTGAGTTTCTTAAGAATATTACTACCATATTGTTATTATTTCAGTTTTAGTAATATATATATATATATATATAAGAAGCATAATTTTATCGAGAGATATTTGTGATATTGCATATAAACACACCTCCTTGCAATATTTTTTTACGCAATCATAACCTCAAAAAGTCACTGTTTTGAAATATGGACTACTAAGCAAGTACTAAATATGGACCAGGGGTCCATATTATGTGCACGTGGTTCATTTTATAGATTATTCTTTAATTTTTATATAGCTTTACTTGTCTCAATGTCATTCTGTGTGCTGAAATCAAATCTTTTAAGTTTTACTTTTTTCCGCTTTCCGATTGACTGAAATTTTGTACAGACGTGTAGATGTACGACAGTGAAATATAATGGACTTTTTCATCTCATTTATTTATATCCTTAACAATAGTTAACTGTGTTCGAACAAGTAGTACAATTTACAATTTAAAATATAAAAAAATATTTGTATAATAAGATTCATTGAAAAAATAAATAAGTAAAATAAGTTATAAAAATTAGGTGACATGAAGGGTAAAGAAAAGACAAATAAAAAAAACACCTGCTAGAGAAAGCGAGAAAACAATAAGAAACAAACAAAAAAGATAGCTGAAAAAAAAGGAAAATAACAAAAAATGTTGTGATTCCGTCAAGTTCAGAAGACAGTGATTTTTCCGTCAACGATGAGACTCATGAAAGTCCAGATCGTAGTCAGAGCAACAATGCGAAATGTTTTTATTTTAATGGTCTCTTTTCTGATGACACTTTTCTCAAAAATTTAATTAGTAAGTGTTATTGTAAAATGATGGTCCATATTATATACCCAGGTTCCATATTAAAAACCTGGTAGTCCATAAAAAGCGCCATTTTTGGAAGTGCCTTTTTTACCAACTTTTAAAAAACGAGTGATTTCGTTAATAAAATTGATCATTTTTCTATTTTTGATAAAAGATTGCTATGTTTAAATATATTACCTTGGTACTAAGAATAAAAGACTTTCACAATCTGTTAAATGTTGAGTTTTGTTTAACGATACCGATATGGGGGTCCATATTTAGGGAACTTACTCTATATAATTTTTATTAAGATCGGTTTATTTTTTTAGCAAATTAACAAAAACGTAAAATGTAGAAAAATTTAAGTCGTTTGTTTTTAAGTTAAACGCGTTGTCATTATCAGCAATTGGTTAGGCACACAGGGGTTGCAGTTTGATTAGGAAACAATGTCATTGTTAATAGGAAAGGAAATCTTATAGTTATGTAAGGCGTTAGGATTACAGTGTTAAGAGCGTACTCGTATTTACGAAATCGTTTCCCATACAAACTTAAAATTAACTAGGTACTTCTTGAAAATGGATAAGCCAATTCTAATGAAATTTTATACACGCCAATCACAAATTTTCTAGATTGTGGATAGATTACATTTTACGAAAAAAAAAATGTTGTTGTCACTTAATAAGGTTTTTTTATTATGTTAAAATTCGCAATTTTTTTTTAAATAAAGTATTTCGAAAATGTAATCTATCCACAAACTAGAATTTTGTGACTTGCTTATGTGTCGGTATAGAGCTTCATTAGAATCGGCCCATCCATTTTTAAGAAGTAGGTAGTTAATTTTAAGTTTGTATGGGAAACGAGTTTGTGAATACGCTCTTAAAGGGAGCCAGGAGACTTGAGTTGCCATACAAACATAATTCCGCATTAAAGCAAAAACTAGTACCTACTAGACTGAAAACTATTACCAAAGTACGAGTATATATATATTAAGTAGTACTAACAACAGTATGGACACTCCCTGTTGCTCTCTAGATTGCGACCTCACCCCCTCGTCACCCAGATTGATGCAGATTGGTTACCGTTTGGGTCTCGAAAGTATAGGATTTCGCCGTAATTTTGTTTGTTCCGTCATTCGATTTTTGAAATGTCATACCTCGCCCGTTGTATGAAGTGTCCGGAGTGTGCTATTATTTAGCAACTTAGCTAGCCCGACGACCGAAAGTGTGTGTTGCCACATAATGAAAAGAGATGATCGTTTCACAGTAAAAACAGCCTTGAGCCCAGTGTCGAGAGGGAGATGGAAGCGCTGAACGTAACTCTGATGACAATCCGATCCTGAATCCCGAAGCTAATCGGTTCTATGGAGTCCATTTTTAAAAATTTCGAAAACCCCGAGTATAATAATATCAAGTCCAATACCAATATTCCATATTGTAAACAAATATTTACACGAAAAACGCTTAGAAAGCACGTACACAATGATGGACTTGTCTCTATATCTCTTCCAGCCAACCTTACCGGGTGTTATGAGACTTTAAAGGACGTAGCACTAAAGTGAAGTTTTTTAGTCTCTTCAAAATTAAAATAAACTTTTATACAACAAACTGGTATAATACCTAGATAAGACGTGCCTATTTAAGTATGTATACCAACTCCATCTAACATACTGTAGTTTATAACATGAAATTTATCATAACAATGCAGTAAAATTAAACTAATAGATCGACTCTACGTCCACTTTTTACTCCAATAAATATTAGCCTTAATTATATCGAAAACCCCATGATCACCGCCGCAATGGATCCACCACGGTGCACGGTGCACGGCGGCGCGAGGCACAATTTGTCAAACGAACAATGCAACAGTGCGACGACTCAACGCATCTGCTGCAATGTTTAAAAAACACAATTAATAATTACCGACCCGAGCCTGGAGCATTCATTAAACCAGTCACTAAATATAACTCCTAAACAACGCGTGAAAAATCACAATAAAAAACTGTTTACAAGCCATGACGGATCAACTTCATTTCAGAGTTAACCCTATCCTACTTTCAATACTTGACTCTCATATGACGTTGTCGCCACCCGCGCCAGTGCCATTCGAATATCCGCCGTTAGTCGTGCGAATAAGCTGCATGGAGATCGCGTTGCAATGGTGGAGCGATATGTGGTATTAAGTGGGAGGGGCGTACTCTGGGCGTGGCTAGCGGGGCGGCGCCAGCTCAAACGCGGCGGCTCCGCAGTCGGCAGCCCGCGGCGCGCCATGCCGCACCACCATGAGTCCGCCGCACAGCTTCGCCATCCGCGACTTACTGCCAGAGGCCTCCTCTCGTTCGCCGTCACCCTCCGACACGGAGCTCGACGTCACGGGCACAGAAACACCACCACCCAGCTCCTCGACCGACGACAAGAAAAAGACCGAGAAACCAGCTTACAGCTACAACGCGCTCATCATGATGGCCATACGCAGCAGCCCGGAGAAGCGGCTCACACTGAACGGGATATACGAGTACATCATGAAGAACTTCCCGTACTACAAGGAGAACAAGCAGGGGTGGCAGAACTCCATCCGCCACAACTTGAGCTTGAACAAGTGCTTCGTAAAAGTACCAAGACACTACGACGACCCTGGAAAGGGGAACTACTGGATGTTAGATCCGTCGTCGGACGATGTTTTTATCGGTGGTACGACGGGGAAGCTACGAAGACGGTCTACCGCTGCTTCTAGGTCAAGACTGGCTGCTTTCAAAAGAGGTGCGATACTGCACCCTATGTTCGGGAATCCTTACGCGTCGCTCGTAGGGCTGTACCCGCCGCTGCTGTCGGTGTACGGCAGGTATGCGCTGCCGAGCCCGCTGCTGAGGCTGCCACCGCCTCCGAATCCGTACCACCAGCTGTACCGGCGGATCCACGGCCTGGCGCCGCCCGCCAGTCCACCGGCACCAGATCCAGACTCCCCACTTCTGAAACATAGTTGATAGAAGAATCGAGGTGGAGTTGGAATAGATTCTTGGAGCAATTCTAAGACTGTTGAACCTATACTAAGTGACTGTGATAGGAGTGTACGGGAAGGGAGTGCGTGTATTATACTGTAATTGTAATTGTATTTATGAAACGTGGTATCACTATTTATTATTAACGTAAGATGATATTTAATTAAAGTTAATAACTAAGTTCTAAGTTAAAGCGACACATTAAAGAGTTCCGAGCAGGTTTGCTTGAAACAAAATATTTGTAGAAAGTTTTATTCTTATTGGAACGTTTAAATATTCTTATTTAGCAAATATTTTTTAACTATATAGGCCTAAATGACAACTTCGTATTAACGAGTACTACCTATAACGGTGATTAATCACTTAAACTGGGTGTCGCTTATTTCTCTAGCTAACTTCACATGTAAACACGAAGTCGGTACAGATATTCTATATAACAAAGAAGAATAGGAGTCGTCATAAAATTAAATCCTTCCGTCCCAATTCTCGAGTTTGAAAGTTTATGACTCTATTTCATATTTAATTTATATGTTGGGTATAATAATTTATGCTTGGATATGTAGAGTCGTAAAAAGTTTATCACTCAGATTAACAATGATTCAAGATCTCCTAATATTAGGATTGGAGACAGTGTAAATATTGAATCGTTAACGTCAAATAACATTAAATTAGCAACTCAATGGCAATTCCACAATTACGAAATAACTTTAATTTTTACGCAGTGACCTGAAAAGAGTCTTTATTTTACAATTTGATTGAAAAAAGACATGTTTTATTGTTTTATGTTTTTATTTTTATGTAACATGTTTTTCAGGGTTCTGTCACCCAAGGTAGCAAGCCCACGCAATCCATCCATCATCCATCCATCCTGCTTTTAAAGAGTCGTATCTATTGAACCGTAGGTAATGCTACTTGCCAATTGAAATTATATGTTACTATGACGGATTTACTAACAAAAAATTAAAATAATTTAAAAACAACCTAAAAACTTTTAAGTACAAGCTTTAATTTGAAAAGCGTTTGTATGCTCAAAAAGTAAAATGCTCAGTGTGCTAAATGTGAATATAAGTACACGACGTCTCCAAATATAAAAAGGCGAACTCAGTATTTTCTATGGTTCTATTGAAAATAAAAAAAAGATCTTGGGACCTCGATTCCACCTTCAATGTTCATCATCAGATCAACTTCGAAATACCAAAAGGATCTTTTGTCACCGGGAATACGGCTTCATACCAAATTTCAAATTGATCGGATTTCTGGAAATCGCTGTAAAATCGTTTGCAAGATTTAACCTAAAACAATTTAACATACATACAAACAAACATTGTTAGTTAATTAAAAGCTTTTAATAACAACAAATAGTAGAAAATTAAGGAGTCCCTACACAAAAAACGTGTTTTTTCAAGGTTTTTATGGTCCCGTACTACAAAATTAAGGGACCATAAAAAAATGTTTTTTTTTCTTTTATAAAAACGGTAGGTAATACATACATATTAGCGTCCAACATAGTGTAGTTAATTATAGTACAAAATATAACCTAAAACTTTAAATAATGTAAACCAGCCAATTGTGAGTTGTACCCACAAGTGCTGAAAATCCCGGACAGAATAAAAAAATATTTCGCTCTTGTTGATTGATGTCTTGATTAAAATAAATGGGTATCAACTTGTTGATGTGTTAATGGTTCCTTATTCAGAGATTTAGTGCTACGGAACCCTCAGCCCGCGAGTCCGACTCGAACTTGGCTGGTTTTTGTATATATACAAACTGTTCGGTCGCCATCTGTCGTTCGTAAACCGCAGAGATGTCAAGCGTTGTCTATGACAAAAATTAAATGGTTCCCGCCAAAACGGTGCGCGGTGCCAACAAAAACACGGCGCGTAATCTGAGACTGGTATAATCCGGTAAGCCCAGCCATCTCTCTGTCAGTCGATACAAAACATCTTGTGCTGGAAATATTGTGAAAAGCTGCACTGCCTCGCCCTTAGACAATAAATCGTTAAATGTCTACTAAGCTTACTTTTTTACATGCATGTGAACTGAAAGACTTGATCATAATTTTGAATATTTTATGGCAGGAGGTAGGTAACAGGGTCAGGTGGGTATAAAGCATAAGTATTTAATACGTAGGTATATACAAGTTTATACGTAAATGAAATGAAGCATGTTTTTTTATTCTAAAGTAGTTCTACGCTTTGCTGAAATCGCAATAAAGTTGACTTTAATTTAATGTTAGCGCATCAGCTGATCGATATTTTGGAGATGTCATTTTTTTAGATTTTATCAAAGTTGTATAACATGATTTATGCAAGTTGTTCAGTTTCATGAGCAGATACAATGTAATTCTATTGAATTAAATCTGACACACAGTATAACATTAGTAACAAAGGGTTTACGAATGAATTTTGAAGAATTTGCTCACGAAACTAAAAGTAAAGTTCTCGAGTGGCGACCGCGCAACGGAAAACGTAGCGTAGGAAGGCCTCTCACTCGGTGGACCGATGACCTGGTGAAGGTCGCGGGAAGCGCTGGATGCAGTCCAGCAGTGGAAGTCCTTCGGCTAACATGATAATGATGATGCTCACTAAACTAAACGATTTTCCCTGAAAACCCTATACTGACTTAAAACTGATCAGCTGATAGCGTATTTGCTATGGCAGGCCTAACTTTTTTTTGCGAATTCCGTATAGGCTCCTTGAGGAAAGTTGAGAGTTGAACCCCCCTAAATTATTTTCTGTTATTTCAGAAGGACCCTATAGATACCTACAATCCACTTTCGCCTACCATGCGTTAAGACACCATAGATTTTATTTATTTAAAACATTTTTTTAAGTCAGGACATTGATAGCAAAGCATATTAAAAAAAATAAATTTCAAGAGTAGGTAAGTGGATTTAACTTGAGCCTTATCTAATGTATTTATAAGCAAAATTGAAATAAATTGTACTGTGTCAATGTTTTAGGTAAGTATATCATCAAGTTATTACTGTGTATTGTTTTTCCTGTAGGTGGATATATGTATATTTGATTTCATTATTATTTTTGTATTACGGATACATTTTCTTATTTATTTCTTTTTTCTTTTATCTGTTTGATTTTTGCTAACATTATTAGGGTAGGTAGGTACTTACTTTAATTCAGCTTAAGTGTATTTTGTCAGCAACGACATTAACTAGTGCACGGATAAACCTGTAAAGGTTTTTGATGTACTATTATCATAATTTTTTGTAACCTTCTTTTTATCAATTAAATAAAAATAAAAAATCACAAAATGTGGAGGAGCCCCGTGAACAGCGACGATTTTGGGTGTGTTCAGAGCAGTTTGTTTGTGCTGACTAAATATTCATCATCATCATCATATCAGCCGAAGGACGTCCACTGCTGAACATAGGCCTCCCCTAAGGATTTCCACGACGAACGGTTCTGCGCTGCCCGCATCCAGCGGCTTCCCGCGACCTTCATCAGGTCATCGGTCCACCGAGTGGGAGGCCTGCCTACACTACGATTTCCGGTGCGTGGTCGCCACTCGAGACATTTACTACCCCAAAGGCCATCTGTTCTACGAGCAATGTGCCCCGCCCACTGCCACTTAAGTTTAGCAATTCTGAGAGCTATATCGGTTACTATGGTTCTCCTACGGATCTCCTCGTTTAAAATAACTAAATATAATATATAATATATGTTTGTGCTGACTGAATATTATGTTTAAGCATCAGTGTTGACTGTACACTGTCCTTGTGTGACGCAATACAACATCCCAATCCAGAGCCAGAGACAATAAAGCGGGATAGCAGCATAAACAAGCCCGTTCTAATCCCTAGCTCACTCTGAGGCGACACAAGTGGTGTTCCACTCAATTCGACTAAATAATTGTAAATCTACGTCGAAACGCAACGACAGATACATAAGTTAGGATTAGTGGCTGGATTAACCCGTTGTGTGGGTTAATGTGGCGCGGTGTGTTCGGAAACTGACGACTTCCCGAGCCGCGCACCGTTCAACGTTAATCTCGCTCTAAATATGGCAACACTTGCACTTGGATTTCGGGAAATGGGCTTCGGCTCTGAATGTAGATATAAATTTGCAAGAGTTTTTGTGGTTTTTGAAGTTTATGTAAACATTTGTTTTTTTCTCGATCGAGAGCTTGTTGTGCAATTGAGAATGTGTAATTGAATATTGCAAAGATTTCGTATATAGATGATGTTCCTTTAATCGTATTTAATCAATCATACGGGAACTAATAACTGGTGTATCTATGACTAGGTACCTATCCTTACTAATATTATAAATGTGAAAATTTGTTTGTTTGTTGGTTTGTTACCTTTTCACGCTTCAAAACTTTGATCAATATTGATGAAATCTGGCATACAGTTAGCCTGTGTCACGGGGAAGGACATAGGCTAATTTTGATCCCGTGAAAATAGCATAGTTCTGAGGGAACTGAAAAAATACTCTTTCTTGGTTAATTTCTTTAACATCGCAACGGAACAATGGATTGTTGTGATTTTTTGCACAGAGATGGGTGAGGAAGTGGGAAATGACATAGACTGCTAATCAGAATAGCCTGATCTAAGATAGGGATCTGGAGAAAACTGATGTACACGACCGCGAGCCGCTTGCGGCTCGCGCACCACTCAAACTCAAAAACAATCATAAAAAGATGTCCACGCGGGTGAAGCCGCTGGCAAAGCTAGTATTCACAAACCATATATTAGTATTAATATATGAAGCACTTGTACGTAGTTCAGTGCGATTAGACCATAAATAAGTATTTTACCTGGCCGTTTTTGTTCTTCCAAAGACTATAAGCAGCCGTTAGTGCCTGTTGCTTTCACTAGATGGCAGTTTAGGAAGAGACTTTGCCCCAAAAGTATGGTTAAAAGTTATGGGCTAGTAACGTACTTCCTATAACGTGCCCATATTGTCTCTCAGTCATCTGCATACATAAAATGAATTTAAAAAACTAAAAACCGACTTCAAAAAGAAATTCACTCAAAAGTATGAAATAATATTTTTATATTTAGGTAGACGAAATTTACCAACATTAACGAAATCAAAGGTAGGTACGAATCAAATCAAAGGCCTTTAATTTTTTTTTGAGGTCGGTATACCATCACCATCACCATCACCATCACACAGCTACTACCTAACAAATGTTTTACCTAGATTCGATGGCTTTGCTGGTACCGGTCGCAAAAAAATTTTAGGCCCCTAATTTGATTCGTACCTACCTTTGATTTCGTTAATGTTGGTTAATTTAGTATATTTATATGTAAAAATATAGTTTCATACTACTGAGTGAGTTTCTTTTAGAAGTCGGTTTTTAATTTTTGAAAATTTTATTTTTAAGTTTTTATTTATAATGCTGTCTAAAAGTTTGTTGCTGAATTAGCTGCAAATTTGAAGGCTCGCGTCAAAAACTCCGTCAAAGGAGCCGCCCTGAGGTCAATCGCGGCGCCGACAACGTCAACGGCAGCGCCGAATGAACTATATCTAACAACGTTAAAACCAATCACTTACTCGCCAATAGTAATCATCAAATCATAATGCATGTGTTTTGTTAACCGATACAGAGTCCCGTTTCTTGTATTATCATCTCAGCGGCATAAAATTTAAGGAGTTGTACCTTCCATCATCAGCTCATCAACATGAGATGATTACTACCAGACGAAAATACTTGAGTAGCTTTAGAAAATACATGAAACACGTAATACGTGCCTATAAAATTTGAGGTTTGCCTTCGATTTGGTTGGTGGTAGGGCATTTTCTAAGCCCGCCTGGCTAGCTACCACCATCTTATCTAAGTCTTGCCGCCAAATATCAATGTTGATATCATTGGTGTGTTCCGGCATGAAGATAAGATAGCCAGTTCCCCATTGCGTTGGGGAATCTTGGTAAGCCCGCTTCCATCTTCGGCAACATCGTCACTTACCATCAGGTGAGATGATGCCAAGGGCTTACCAATTGTAAATAAAAAAAAAAAAGATTTCCCTGGATCCTATCACCAAATCCTGACTTGGTGACAATGGGATCACCTCGGGAGTATACTCTTTCGAATAAAAAAAGAATTTTGAAAATATAATGGGTGAACGTCGTGAGGAAACCTGCACACGCCTGCGAAAAAATCGAAGGTTGTGTGTGAAGTCGACCAACCCGCACTGGGCTCGCGTGATCGACTTAGGCCTGATATTTCAGGGTAAACTCGAGCCCTTCGGTGGGGACGAGCTGATATGATGATGATGGGTGACCAACATACAGTGGAACATAGAAACTCCTCCTTTTTTGAAGTCGTTTAATTAAATCTCAAGCATTATAAGGACTGTGGCTGCCATACGTAGGTATGTCATTTCTAATTTCTCAACCCGTTGATGACATCGTGACAAAGATTTGTATCAAAAGAGATTAAACTTTTGAATCCCTCAATCTTTTCAACGTATTGTTCGTTAATCTGGTCAGCGAATGGGAAAAATGGTCAATCTTCGCGATCATATTGTTATTCGCCCAGTTTTGAAATGCACAAATCGTAACAATTGGCAATATTTATAATTCATGCCATTTCTGGGCCTTTGTGCTGTGTTTGTCCACATTTCGTGATCCACATTCATGTTTATTTGCACACACTGCCGTCAGATGACAGTCTCACCCTTTCAAAGCGGATGTTTTTCTTGCCAAATTGTATTCCCAAACAAAAAAGGATTTAAGTATGATTACGGGATATGAATGTGGAAGGTCTGATTGTTATTGCAATTGTCATAAAGATTCATTCATTGAAATCATGCTTATATACATAGAAAAGGGATTATAAATAACATTAAAAATATAGTTTATTTGGAAAGTTTTTCTGTTATACGCCTAGATCCTTTATTAAACTGTCGATCGATATATTCATAAGCATTGCATGCTTGCGATAGTAGGTTCTTGGTGGAACACTAAAATGAACATATTTAGGTTTTTTTGGTTGTGGAATAGTGTAAGGAAAAACCTAAATATGTTCATATTCATAAGCTTTATTGAACTGTCGGTATACAGGATGTAACTAAATTAGTGTGGAATCCGTGCACTTGGGCTTCTACTAATCATAGTCATCAATTCTTCCCAAGAGATCCATAATCATTGTAGATCACTATATCTTCAGGCCCGGTGTCGCCACTCGAGAACCTTTTCACAACGAGAACTGATACGTCTGCCAGCAAACTATATTCGGTAGCTACTGTCGTAATCCGTGGTAAAAGTTGTTCAGTATGATGAGTATGGAGGTCCTAATTAACTGGTTCTACACTAACTTTGCTACACCCTGTATTAAAGACCTTAATTTCTCATTCAACCTTTATACTCTAGCCAACACTCAAATTTTTTTTATTAATTTTTATGGAAAACTAGGTTATTATTCAATTAACAATGATTTATTTATGATAAGTCATACAAACACATAAAGTATACTACCTAAAATAAAACACCTAAAATACCTAAAATAAAATTCCTAAAATACCTAAAATAAAACACCTAAAATATCTTAAATAAAATACCTAAAATGACACACCTAAAATATCTTTAATAAAATACCTAAAATTAAAAACACCTAAAATATCTTAAATAAAACACCTAAATTACTTAAAATAAAATACCTAAAATATCTTAATTAAAATACCTAAAATAAAACATCTAAATTACCTAAAATAAAACAGCTAAAATATCTTAATTAAAATACCTAAAATAAAACATCTAAATTACCTAAAATAAAACACCTAAAATATCTTATATAAAATAAATAAAATAACACCTAAAACACCTAAAATATCCCGTCTCTCGTCATTAACAATTATTATGTAATAAAACGATTCAGTATGGGGCCGTCCATTAATCACGTGATCTTTTTTTAAGCATTTTTTAACCCCCCCTCCCCCTTGGTGATACATGGTGAGGTTTAAGACTACCCCCCAACCCCCACCCAACATCACGTGTATTTTTAGTATCCACAAAAAATCTTAATTTTTAGGCGATTGGCGTGCCGAGCCGGGAAGTCGTCGGCGGCGCGTGAGTATAGGTACTTCGTTCGTTGCCTAGCAACGGCGAGTCAAGGTCACACTACACGCCGCTTTTCGATTTAAAAATCGCGCGTTTGAAAAAATAAATACACGTGATATCTTATTACACCCCCCCTCCCCAGTTGTGACATTTCGTGATTTTTGTCAAACCCCTCCCCCCCCCTTTCAAGCCTCACGTGATTAATGGACGGTCCCTATTTACATACACACTACCTACTCGCAGAGTCGCGTGCCCGAGTTGCTCGCCTGTCCGACTGTTGCGGAGTGTTTACACAACAGTGCACCAGCTCGTTATGAACTCTTCCCTCGTGTGATGTTGATCCCAAACATTTTAGCTTCTCCTTCATCTTTACCACTCTCTCTTTGATTGGATTATTTATTTGTTTTATCAACGCGAGGTAAAAATGGTGCGCGCTGTTTACAATGTGTTTACAAGATTCAATGAAACACCGACGACGACGTGGCCGTTTCCGCTGCGATGTCCATGAAGTGGGAAATTTGTTATAACTTAACCAATTCAATTAAAAACAAAAAACCAAACTGCATTAAAACATCTCTTTCTTGAGCAAACGTGTTAAAATGTATTCTGTGTCACTCACGGGATCAAGCCGAATGTAACGACACCTCGCACTTCAAAATACATCAAGCCGTTTAGGCTACAGGGTATCATAGAAACAAACATACATACATCCGAAAACCATTACCCTCCTTTTTGGATAGTCGAGTAAAAAATAGGGTGGCATCAAAATAAGTAAGTGTGGCAGCAAATTAATGTGGCATTCAATTCCAATTTTAAAACAAGGGATCCTAGTGAACTCGAGAGTGCGCATTTCAATCCACCAGTGCAGTGGATCGAGCCAAGGGATCCAAGTGGATCGAGGGCTAAACAATAAGATGTAAAATAATCTGGAAATGCAAACACATAGGTATTGTATTATATTTTTATTGTGAAAAACTTTAGGTACCTACTTACTTGTGGTTGCGAAATTACTTATCTGTGATATCCTACTAATATTATAATATTAGTAGACAACTTTCCCCAACGAGCTTAGGGTTAAATCGCAAAAAAATCGATTAACTGATCGGTCAAATTAGTGATAGCATACTAAACGTCTCCGTGGCATAGTGGTTAATCCACTCGCTTGATACCAGGAGGTTGCAAGTTCGACTCCTGCCGTGTCTAACTTTGTAAGACTCGGTTGGTTTGGTGGTAGGACAATTTTAAGCCCGCCTGGCTACCTACCAGGGTCTTATCTATGTCTTGCCGCGAATTGATTTGTTCAGGTATGAAGGTAGATAGCCAGTCCTACATTGCGTCGGAGAATTGTAAAATTGTAAATTAAAAAAAACACCCATAGAACAGATGGCCGTTGGGGCAGTAATATTAACGAGTGGCGACCGCGCACCGGAAAACGTAGCGTAGGTAGTCCTCCCACTCGGTGGAACGATGACCTGGTGAAGATCGCGGGTAGCCGCTGGATGCGGGCAGCGCAGAACCGGTCGGGGGAGGCCTATGTCCAGCAATGGACGTCCTTTGGCTGATATGATGATGATGATGATGACCCATGGGAAGCAAAATTTTCTTTGGGCCAAGTTGTTTAGAACCACAAGTAGAGGGCCTGTTTGAAGGATTGGGTGCGAACATATCAGCACCTTATTTTTCGTGACTTTATAACCTTAGCCTTACCACACCCTTAACACTTTATACAACGGGCCAGAAATGATATTTCAAAAAAAGAATGACGGAACAAACAAAATAGCGGCGAAATCCTATACGTTCGACAACCAAACTGTAACCAATCTGTATCAATCTGGGTGACGAGGGGGTGAGGTCGCAATCCAGAGAGCGGCAGGCAGTGTCCATACTGTATGTTAGTACTAATATATATACTTTGGCCTTACCTTAGTTTTCAGCAGTATGTTTACTGTAATTCCTGTAACGAGCCAGCGTGCAGCGTGCAGCGGTTAACACGATCCAGAGCCGCCGCGCGCCGGCGCAGATCAAAGCGGTCGATCGCGGATCAAAGGCGCCGCCGCGGCAGAGGTGGCCTATCGGCCGGCGACGGTTTCTATAACGATGTAATTTGTATTGAATATTAAGTTATCTATTAATATCGATCTTGATTGTGTGTTTATTGCCTTACGGATGGCGCGTGGACCGGTTTGGAAGATGTTAGTCGGAGTGACAAAGATATTCGTTATTAGTTATTATTTAGTTGTTCAAGCACTTATTTGTGTCGTCATTTTATAGTAAGTATTCAATTTTGAACCGCCTCTCTGGCCTAGTAGTGAGTACACTCGCTTCAAACCTGGAGGTCGCGGGTTCGATAACCGCAGGGTTTAACTTTGTAGGACTCTTTTCCTTTATAATGTCTGCTATTATAGTATATTACTGTAGTATAAAATTCGATATGTGTATCTATGTATATTCCCTATGGACTCCAAAACGGCTGGAGCGATTTTGATAAAAATTTCAGGGTAGCTGCAGATCAACCCAGCGGGTGATCCTGCGAAAGAAGAAACACGGGCGGAGCCGCGGGGCAGGTCGCTAATTATTTACATATTAATAATTATTAATATTTTGTAATGTGTACGCATCCTTTGATCTCAGAATTGCATCAACTTATTTAAAATCAACCTGTATATACACAACAAAAGCGGGATGAAGATACAAAGCTTTGCAGCTTTCTTAACTCTTTTACAAGCAACGCAACTACGCCGAATAAGAGAAAATTGAACCTTATGCGAGGTCAATATGTACTGATTAATATTATATCCTGGCAAACATATTGCCAAAACTCGTGAAAGGGTTAAGATATCTATTACAGGAGGTCAGGATTGTTTAAGACCTGATTTAACAATAGCCGAGTTTAAAATCAGTTATCTCTTACTTATGTATTAAAGGTCAGTTTCTAGTTAATTTAACAGAAGAGAATGAGAATCATAAAGAGCTGGTAACAAAGTCCTTATTGCTAGAGTTGAACCGTAGATACTTATAATGATCGATACTGTATGATATTTTTAAAAGAAATAATAAAATATTGGGCTAAGCGCTAATTCTTGTGGAGATCAATCTATTAGCCTGCTTGAATTTAGGGATTATGTTGTGCTAAACAATGAACTGCGTAATAATAATAGCGTGCGTATTGAGAAGGGCGATAAAAACGACAATCAGAGAAAGTTTTTCTCCCAGCTATAGCGAAATGGAAACAGCTTTTGCTTTCGTCCCATACTTCTGTGCAATTACAATCCAGTCCATTGCGTCACTTCATTCCCCGCTAGAGATGGGTTTATTCCGGGGTTTTTTTAAGCAGATTGAATAAAAGCCAAATAAGTGCCCATTTCCGCCTTGGTTATTCATCTTATTGATTAAGTATAAAATTGTTATAGATGGAATTATAATGAATTAAAAAACATTTTTTATTTGTTTGTTGTAATATTATTTTTATGCTAACTAAAAGTTTAGTGAAATGTCAAATATACTTTTTTCATAATTAAAAAATAGGTTCATTTAAATAGTAGTCATTAAAGAAGATATTTTAAAAATCTTGTTTTTTACAATACCATGCAAATTACTTACACAAAAAAATCGGCCGAGTGCGAGTCAGAACCGCACAAAAGGGTTCCGTACCATCATACTAGATGGCGCTAGTTTATTTACGTTTAAAAAAAACAGGTTTTTTGTATGGAGACGCCCCTTATTTTTTCACTTTCTCTAATTTTTAGTATTTTTCGTTATAGCAGCAACAGAAATACATCATCTGTGAAAATTTCAACTGTCTAGCTATCACGGTTTATGAAATACAGCCTGGTGACAGACAGACAGACAGACAGACGGAAGGACAGCGAAGTCTGAGTAATAGGGTCCCGTTTTTACCCTTTGGGTATGGAACCCTAAAATTCAGCTAATAAACAAAATAAGTATAGATTTTTTTTAGTAACGCCTAGGAACTCAGTAATTATTTATCAAAGTATTAACATGATTATGAAGACTGTAAGCCTGGATCATTTATATTTTTATCATTAAAACAAATATATCAAAAACATTAAGTATTTGCTAATTTTTAACAAAAAGTTTCTGCTTTAGGCGTTTACTACGCCCAATATACCCGGGTTAAACCTAATTTCCTATTGGGTTTAATCCTCGACCCCTCTCTATTCCCAACTAAAGCGTTGCTTCACGCTAGAACTCACTCAGATCTGATAAATGTCCTTGTTTGAGTAGTTTGCTGTAATTATGGTATCGCTTGACGTTTTGGTGTCGGGTTACTACTGTTTTTCAAATATTTGGATCTCGTGCAGGCTTCGTAATCCGATAGTTTGAAGGAATTTTGGATAATTTCTTTTAAAATTGGCAAATGGCAATGGGTGGGGCCAGTCGACCGGGTAATGGTCTTAAGCTGGACGTATTGTTTGAATTTGGAGGAAAAACTTACGATAAAAATGGAACGTTGATTTTGGCTTCTTTAGTTGAGATGACGATAAGAAAAGGAATAGTTTGCCTATTCCTTTTCTTATCGTCATCTCAACTAAAGCGGCTCACGATAAATCAATCGTAAGATTTTTTTCCGCGGTGTGTTTTTCTTGACCACTACGTCAAAGTATATATTATATTACTACTAACATACAGTATGGACACTCCCTGCCACTCTCTAGATTGCGCCCTCACCCCCTCGTCACCCAGATTGATAGAGATTGGTTACAGTTTGGTTGTTGAACGTATAGGATTTCGCAGCCATTTTGTTTGTTCCCTCATAACTTTTTCGAAATGTCATTTCTGGCCCGTTGTATGAAGTGTCCAGGGTGTGGCTGGCTACGTCTTATTCCGAGGAGTGCATTCATAGCTCGCTCCATTTTTTTCAAATTTACAATTGGTAAGCCCTTGACATCATCTCACCTGATGGAAAGTGACCATGGAAGAGAATTTACCAAGATTCCCAACGCAATGGGAAACTAGCTATCTTATCTTCAAGCCGGAACACATCAATGCTGTTTCTTGCATGGCGGCAAGTCTTAGATGATAGTGGTAACAAGCCAGGCAGGCTTAAAAAATGACCTTCCACCAACCAAACCAAACCAAACTATGTAAGGTTCCCGGGAATCGAACCCGCGACCTCCTGATCACAACGCTAGCGAGGCGGTCCATATACAAACGTAGTTTGGTTCTCATTTGAATATTATTGAATCTCTCTTCCTTTGACTCTACACTGGAAGCTGTTAACGAATATGTATACCTGGGACAATCAGTCCAGCTAGGTAGGTCCAACTTCGAGAAAGAGATCAATCAACGAATCCAACTCGGCTGGGCAGCGTTCGGGAAGCTTCGGAATATATTCTCAAGACTAGGGTCTTTGATAAGTGCATGTTGGTAGTTACTGTGGGCCTCATAAGCAGGCTCAAGGTTTTTAAAGAGCAATGGAGCATGCTAGGCTCTTAGTTTCTCTGCGTGATCGAATCCGACGTAGCTCTCACAATTGCTAAACTTAAGTGCTCGTGCAACAGATTGTTATTGGGGTAGTAAAGTTCTCAAGTGGCGATCGCGCACCGGAAGACGTAGCGTAGGAAGACCATCCACTACGGGGAACGACGACCTGGTGAAGGTCGCGGTAAGCCGCTGGATGCGGGCATCGCAGGATCGGTCGTTGTGGAAATAAGGCTTAATCTTTCGGCTGCGCTGATATGATCAATAAATCAAATGAAAATAATATAAATACGTTTAAAAAAATTATTTCGTGTCTGTGGATTGCCAGATTTCTGAAAAAAACACAGTGTACTTTTAAAATTACGTTTAAAAATTTTCCACAAATCTTTTCAGAATTCTGTACTTTTTTCGAAAATCTGACAAACCACAGACATATAATAATTAAACTATAGTACTAGCTTTTGCCCGCGGCTTCGCCCGCGTGGACATCATTTTTCTTTGAGGGTGAGGGGTGCGCGAGCGTGGACATGGGTATTCTCCAGATCCCTCAAGAGCTATATCGGGCTATTCTGATTAGCAGTCTATGTCACTCACTTCCCACCCCCTCAACTAATTCTTTACAAAAAATTACTTCAATCCATTGCTCCGTTGCGAAGCCGACGCGACGTGCGCGAGCGTGGAATTAAGTTTTCCCCTAGATCCCTTAGGAACTATTTCAGGATATGCTAATTATTAAATTATGTCATTTCCCACCTCCTCAACCATCTCCGTGCAAAAAATCACAACAATTTAGTTGCGATGTTAAACAAATTAACCAAAAATTCAGTTCCTTCAGGAACTGCATCGGACTGTGTATTTTCACGGGATCATTATAACAGCTCATATACATCCCCACCGAGGGGCTCGAGCCTACCCTGAATTAGGGCGATCAGGCCTTAGTCGACCACGCGGGCCCAGTGCGGGTTGGTCAACTTCACACACAACCTTCGAGTTTCATCGCAGGCGTGTGCAGGTTTCCTCACGATGTTTTCCTTCACCGTTAAAGCAATCGGTAAGTATGTACGTAAGTTTTTGAAAACTCATTGGTACATTGGCCGTCCAGATTTGAACCCGGTACCTCTGGTTTTCTAACCGAGTCGTTACCGGCTGAGCCACCGACGCTTTTTTGGCCACCGACGCTTTTTTTAGCCACGGGATCAAATGGAGCCTATGTTCTTTACAGTGACACAGGCTACCTGCATGCAAAATTTCATTAAGATTGGTCGAGTGTTGAAGCTTGTAAAGGTAAAAAACAAACTCACGTTCACATTTGTAATATTTAGTAAGGATGTAGAACGCGTTTACAAAATTTAAGTAACTTAAGTTTGTATAGAGCAGGCTAGGGATACACTCCTCTTAACAGTTAATTTAATTCAAAACAAAATCCAGGCTCGTCTGAGTTAGAAGTAGAGAGCAGCTACGAACTAACAAAGTGACTCAGACGAAACAAGATGGTTGTGATGTTGCCCCCACGCGTCACGCCGGCGGCCGGACCACAGATAGCACTAACTGTCAACACTGAGTGGGCAGCCAGCACGCCGCGTTATTAGATTATATTGTGACCCCTGCGAGGAGGTTAACTCAAGTAATTGGCCGCGCGCGGAAGGACGATGCGATGAGGGACCGTGGGTCGCGCGCGGGTCGTGGGTCGCGCTGTCAAGTGAACTAACTATTTAGTAATCTGTGGTCAAGTGCTCTAAGGCTGTCTGGTACACCGGGCGGGACTCGATTGTGCTCCAGCCTATTAGCAAAGTATATATATTAGTACTAACATACAGTATGGACACTCCCTGCCGCTCTCTAGATTGCGACCTCACCCCCTCGTCACCCAGATTGATACAAATTGGTTACAGTTTGGTTGTCGAACTTATAGGATTTCGCCGCCTTTTTTTGTTCCGTCATTCCTTTTTTTAAAATGACATTTCTGGCCCGTTGTATAAAGTGTCCAGGGTGTGACTGTACTAATGTTTTATAGAGGTAAAGTCTGTATGTAGGAGGTAATCTTCGAAACTACATAACCGTTTAAAAAATTCTTTCACTAATAGAATGATATGTCAGGATGGACATGGGCTTAAAACACCCCACTCACTCTCTATATCTACGGGGGCGAAGCTGCGGGCAACAGCTAGTATATCTACAAAAGGATTTAATTTTCTGTGTGAAAGACGACCTACTTTTACGTTACTCAGGAAAAGCTTCAATTCAATATCTAAAATAACAATTAGGTACGTAATATCTTTATTTATGGTGTAACAAAAATAGGTGAAACTATTTTAACTGGTGCTTCTACCCATGAAACTGAACAACTTTCTCTATGGAACCCATAGTCAAAACGCAAAAAAAAATTGGCTCTCCCATACTAACTCGATCAGCTGATCAGGCAACTTGGTATGGGAAGTTCAATTTGTTTTTTGAGATTTGACTATGGGTTTTATGGGGAAAGTTGTTCAGTTTTATGGGTGGGAAGCACCAGTTAAAATAGTTTCAGCTAATTTTGTTAGACCTTATATAGGGTGACTTTTAATTAGTTCTTGATAGCACAGGATATGAATGTACTCGTGATTACAAACAACTTTCCCAAAGAAACTATTTGTCAAATATGAAAAAAAAATTTTGGTCCTTGATACAGTTTTGCCGATTTGATAACTTATTATGTATCGAGGGCGAAATTTTTTTTTCATATTTCACGTATAGTTTCCTTGGGAAAGTTGTTTGTAATCACGAGTACATTCATATCCTTTGCTATCAAGAACTAATTTGAGGTCACCCTGTATATAATTATATAATATATATGTATATATATATATATATATATATATATATATATAATTCTACTGTACGTGTGTATGTCACTGAACTTCTCATAAAATGATTTTTATTGTATGCGTTTGGGTGGCGCCCTGGATGGTTTAGGTTCACAAATCAGCCCGGCAGATGGCGCTGGTAGTGGCGGAACGAAGTTAGTGTATTATGTAATTTCAACATCTTCAAATTAGTAAAGTACAATCACCGCACTTGATTAGGTACTTGTTAGACATGATAGCGCAAGGCGTGGGGAAACCATGTTTATCAACCCAACGTCCCCATTGCGGAGGCACAGTCTCTTTCCAAACCCAGGAAGGTCCCTAACCTTCAAGTCTGGCTTGGCGGAGGTTGCGAGGCTAGTGGGGAACCCCACTGTCAGAATTTAAGTTTTTCAAGCCGCCTACAGGGCATCTGACACGGCTTGACGTGTCTTATAAAGCACAGAATGACCGTTTTAGGTCAGTTAACCTGCGTGATCGACCCAACCGCGCAAGTGCACTGAAAGAGGATCGCTCGATGTTTTTAGGGTTCCGTGGTCAAACCCTTAGAGTTTCGCAATGTTTGTCCGTCTGTCCGTCGATATATCTCTGCCGTTTTTTTCTTAGAGACTACTAACAGCTGCAAAGCTGAAATTTGGTGTGTTTATACAAATCTGTGACTCCTACAAAGTTACGGAATAAAATCTGTACGAAAAAATATTGTAGGTACGTCCCCCCCCCCCCTACATGTAAAGCGAGGGTGACTTTGAACACTATTGTCTGAGATATGTTTTCCGATAGATAATTCGTTTACTTAATTTATAAATATAAAGTTTAGTCGACCAATTCAAGATTTACATTTGGATTTGTAAAAGTTCGTAGATGTTTCATAAAAAAAAAATAGAATCAAGTGCAAAAATAACTGTGTTTATTAAAATATAAATTTATTTAATATAAATACAATGGAAGCTTACGTGTTCGCGCACAAAGCGTGGGCCGACACGCACTTGGCCGTTTTTTTTATCTTAATTTGGTTTGTTTGGAATACGTATTACCTAGTTCCAAGAATTTGGTGTCATATTTATCTAGATTAAAATACCTACAACATACACAGATATACACAGATGTGAATTTCAACAGTTACATTTAATTTCCTTATATCCGTGGTAAAGTTGTAAATTTTGACTCCTGCAGTTTCTTGCTTGCTTTTATGCAGATATATTAACTGATTATCAAAATGAAAATTTACTTTTGTTTGAAAATAGAAATTAACAAAATTCGTAATATTTAAGTGTAAAATTTATGAACTCGTTTCGGATTGCATTATTTTTGTCGTGTAACGGTCGGCAGGGTATTTTGCGTCGGTCAATATTCATCATAATTGTAAATTGAATGATTCCAAACAGCACTCGCCACAATTAGTTGGCACCCTCTTCCTTTGGGGGCAGGGGTCGCCAACACGCCGTCCCAAAATGTGTTTAAAGCTCGATCACTTATAATAAGATATTGAAAAGCTTAATTTAAGAAGCTACTGATAATGACAACGATAACGACGTTGAGAACAACCGACTTCAATCATAAAATTACAGCATTAAGCAGACAACGTGGTTTTCCAGTGAGAGGCACACATTTATCAGTCCATACCATGAAACTCCTGAACAGATTTTAATGAATCTTGCACTTTTCCCTAAGTCACATAATATCATCCAATGAATAAAGAATTATAGTGAGTTAATTTTTAATTTCTAAGAACTACATCGACTAACATACATAGTAAGGCATGCATGTCTTTATTTTTTTAAATTAAAGAAGAAGCTATAAAGACATATTGCCTCCGATTACATGGGATTGTTGTGAGATAGTGCAGCAAAAAGTCTTTAGTGAGAGTCTTTAGTGCTTCTATTGACGAGAGGTCGACTACGAATTGTACTCTCGGCAGAATAAGTTTAGGGACAACTAGCCAATGGGCAAAGATCTCGGTTTTTAGTGTATACTTACGGGGTGTCGGATTGGAGACAGTAATAGGTCTTCTTGTTTCTATCTTTTTTCAAGTGCGATAGTACGCATGTTGATTTTATTTTAATTTTAAATTCACTTTTTAGGCAGTTGAGAATTCTCGATTTTTAAAATTTACTTTTGTATCTTTGGTAAGATTGCTTATCCTGTTAACTCCCCATTGCATTGGGGAATCTTGGTAAGCCCGATTCCATCTTCGGCATTATCGTCACTTATCATCAGATGAGATGATGCCAAGGGCTTACAATTTTGTATAAAAAAACCAGTTGTTGACCCCAGCACGCCCGCATGTCCTGCTAATGTAGCAATTATAATAACTCGCCACGCCATCCGTTTGCCATGGCTGTCCGCAACTCTACATTGAAGTGAAGGTGCCTACTTTGAGTGAATCCTTACTGTTGGCACCCCATTTAAAACTTGTTCCAATGTTTTGGTTCATGAATATAACGTGGAGTGGGCGCTGATAGCGGAGCTAACTGCAAACTACTATAAGTTAGACAAGCTGTTCTCTTTATAGTTATACTCTGTTTGCCAAATTTCGCGCTAATAGGTAAAGTAGATACTATCTGTGTTGCAAACATAAAATTTTGTCCACTTTGAAGATTGGATAGGATTTCATACAGCGTATTTTGGTGTTGCCGCGGTTATGTTTTAGATACAGTGTAAACTATATATAACGACACTCAAGGGACCGGGCATTTTGTGACGTTATTGAGAGTTTTCGTTATACAGAGAGAAATTAGCGTCAAAGTAAACCAAGTGGAGCCAGAAAATTTTGACGTTTCAAAGAGTAAATCGTTATATCGAGTGACGTTTTACAGAGTTTACACTGTATTTGTTTCTATATAATTTGAAGAATAACGTAATTTTTGAAGTGAAAACTTCTTTAGGCGTGTTGGGCATTTCTTGCGAACTGTAACCAGGAACACTCGCAGGGTCAAAACTTTAAAAATAGTTTTCACTTCTGCCGGCACTCCCGGAGTGGTTTTTGTACTTATAACAAGGTTTAAACCCTTTCGAATAGTTAAACGTCGAAGGTCAACCGGTGCAGGCGCAGGCGCAGCTTCACTAAATAAAATTTACGGTCACTCGTGCGCGGCAATTAATAACAATCAATTTTATTTATTTTTATGGACTAGCACGAAATATATGGCTTTATAATTTAATTTTTATACTGGTATTACTGTTTTGTAGATTGAAAATTTTTATGCCTTCGTAAGTCGGTGGCGTAACGGCTAGGGCCGCCGCCTCCTGTCCGGGAGGTCGTGGTTCGAATCTTGCCACGTACCAATGTGATTTCAAATTTAAATTTCATATGTATACGTTTATCCGACGCTCTTACGGTGAAGGAAAACATCGGGAGAAGCCTGCACACGCCTGCGGAGAAACCCGCACTGGGCCCGCGTGATCGACTAAGGCCCGATCGCCCTAATTCAGGGTAGGCTCGAGCCCCTCGGTGGGGACGTACTCGTATATGAGCTGATATGAATGCCTTCGTAAAATGTAGTTGGAATTTGAATTGATGCAATTTTTTTCCCAGGTCATTTTGTTTAACCTCAAAAAAATTAGCATACATGCTGAGACTACAATGTTACTTTAAACAGTCGGTCCTTAGCGCAATCAGTGTACAAAGGGCAAATAACATTACGAATGCTGCTCAATTGTATCACAAAGGCCGTAGACTGTTCCTTTGTGTGCGCAAACTCACAGGACAGAATGGACCCGCAAATGGACCCGTATGTGGGACGATGGACACACTCACAGGAGTACAATAGGTTTGTTTTGTGGTTGCTTGAGGAAATCCGATTGATTTGATTGGAATAAAGTAAATTGCACTTAAATTGATGAGGGAATCGGATGTGGTGGGTCCAGTTTGTCGACTAGCGTGCTGCATGAGTAGGTGGTAAGGATATACGTAAACTCACAAAATGAATGTCGGGAAAGAAAATTAGGCAATAAAAAATTAGGTACCCGAATGCATTCAAAATAAATTATGCAATAAATTTCACGAAACAGCCCTCCTTCCGTAATTTCAGAAAAACTTACTCATTTGGTTTTCATAAAAAAAATATTTTTAATTTATCAAAATAACATAATTAGTACGGCAAATAAAAATTATAAGGTCATAGTTCAATACTTACTCATATTATAAATGTGAAAATATGTTTGTTTGTTACCTTTTCACGCTTCAAGTCCTCGACCAATCTTGATGAGATTTAGCATGCGAGTAGCCTGTGTCACTGGGTAGGACATAGGCTACTTTTTATCCCGTGAAAATAGCTTTTTGCGTTTTTTTGGTTAATTTCTTTAACATCGCAACGAAACAATGGATTGTTGTGATTTTTGCACAGGGATGGTTGAGGGGGTGGGAAATAACATAATTTACTAATTAGCATATCCCGACATAGTTCCCGAGGGATCTGGGGAAACTCGTTTCCACGCTCGCGCACGTCGGCGTCGCAACGAAGTAACGGATTGAAGTGATTTTTGGTATAGAATTGGTTGAGGGGGTGGGAAGTGACACAGAAAGCTTATCAGAATAGTCCGATAAAGTTTCTGAGGGTTCTGGAGAAAGCTCACGTCCACGCTCGCGAACCGCTTGTGACTCGCGCACCACTCACCCTCAAAGAAGTTATAAAAACAATGGCCAAGCGGGCGAAGCCGCGGGCAAATGCTAGTACCTATTTCATGCATTTTTAGAACAAAACCTTGTTTTCGACAGTTCATTAAAAGTTAGTAAAGATGACTATAGTAAGCAAGTAGGTACCTGATTGTTACGTGCGATAGGATACGATACGATACCAAAAGGTATTTAAAAGATAAAAAAGTAAATTTCTAGAAAGATAAAGAACATTAATTATTTTTTTCAGTGCAGACCAACGAAAGAACAATTCGTATTCCCAAGAAAATTGACGATTTTTATTTTTCCAAAACTTTTCTTGGTTAACCTTACCATCGTTTTCGTAATAGAATACTCGTAATTTGTATTTATAGTTATTGACCTGACCCTCCCGCTCGCCCTCCCGATCCCGGCGTCCTCCTCCCATCCCTGCACCAGATCCCGCATTCTTCACTTTACCGCAACTTTGGGAATTGTATCAATAATATTTTGTAATAATTGTTGTTACAGCATAAAGGGTTTTACTCACTGGACCAACTGTCACAGTCTTACTTGCCATACAATTGACGGTCAAGGATATTGAGAACTATTTACTACTTAGTAGGTATCATCATCATCATCATCATCAAACGAAGAACGTCCACTGCTGGACATAGGCCTCACCCGAGGATTTCCACGACGACCGGTTCCACGCTACCTACCTGGTGAGGGTCGCGGGAAGTAGTTATACCAAATAATAATTATTGAATTAGTCAAATGATCAGCTAACTCATAAACAACAGTCCACGAGCAAACCGTAGTCCATTCGCAAAACGAAATACAGCTCTCTTAAAGTTGAATCTCCCTTCCACTCCTGTATCTGGGAGACAAACGTTATTTTTAATTATTTAGATCTGATTTGAATGTGATATTTTAATTAAATATTTTTTTATAATATTCTCACTCAAGTTCGTAAACGGATCACACCACAGTCAAAAAACAGCGAAAGTGTTAATGATTATGAAAGAATTTAAGTTATATAGGGTGACCTTAAATTAGTTCTTGATAGCAAAGGATATGAATGTACTCGTGATTACAAACAACTTTCCCAAAGAAACTATATGTCGAATCAGAAAAACATTTTAGGTCCTCGGTACATAACAAGTTATCAAATCGACAAAAATGTATGAAGGGCCAAATTTTTTTTTTCATATTTGACATATAGTTTCTTTGGGAAAGTTGTTTGTAATCACGAGTACATTCATATCCTTTGCTATCAAGAACTTATTAAAAGTCACCTTATATATTATGTATGATTAATTCTCTCTTGATCTTGACTCTTTTTAACATTGACGTCACTTACCATCAGGTGAGATGATGCCAAGGGCTTACCAATAGTCAAAAAAAGAAAAATAACCTCTTTAGGGTTCCGTACACTGAAAGGGTGACCAACGGGACCCCGTTACTAAGCCTCCCTTGTCCGTCTGTCCGTCAGCGGGCTGTATTTCATAGGTATACAGTTGAAGTTTTCACAGATTATTACTATTTCTGCTATTTCAACAAATAATAGAAATTACAAAAAAAAAAAGAAAAATTAAAGGGGGACGTCATACAAGAAACGTGTAGAAACTAGCTATATTTAGTTGAATCTAGTAGTATGCTCTATACAATTGATTTTAGGGAGCTTCTTACAAATGTATTTGTGCTGAAACTGCGTAAATGGCTGATTGATAAATGCTTCTATAACCTATCAGAATTTCTTAACATGAAGTGAACTGTATTTTTTATTTGTTACTTTAACATTTGTGTCATTTTAGTTCAAATGAGCTGATAATTAATTAATTACATACTATAGACTGACATTATGCGTGATAATTATATTAATGGTACAACATGTTGTTTATGTAGAAATGGTATAAAAATATGATACTTGTTTAATTTGAGACTATTATCTGATATTTTGTATGATGATGATACTAATGTTGCTATGATGTTAATATGCCTTTCTCATTGTTTTTTGTGCTTAAATTACTAACTTTTCACTTTTGTACAATTTTTGCATGCCAGATTTTCTGATAAAGTATGAGTATCTCTAATTTAACATTTATAAGATCTTTTGTAACCATATTTTTATTCAAATAAATCACTTTGACTTTGACTTTGAAGATGTTTTTGTAGGGAATCCTCTGTCCAACTCTTACTTGGCCGGTCTGATAGTAGAAAATTGAATGAATACCTCCAAATGTATTTTATATTTTCATACACATAGACACAGGCGTGTCTCTTTTCCGCTAAAAGGAGTCCTTTCAACTTGACTCCTACTTTCCGGAATGATTTCATTCAGATATCTGACCACCTTGAGCTACTTGGCGTGGAAATAACACCTTGTCTCAATTTCGGTAGATACATTGAGTCCAAGGCCAAAGTTACTTGTGAGACGGTAATTTACACCTGGACAGCTTCTATTTTTTTTATTCATAATTGCTAAACCCTTGACAACATCTCACCTGGTGGTAAGTGGCGATGTTGCCGAAGATGGAAGCGGGCTAACCAAGATTCCCCAACGCCTTGGGGAACTGGCTATCTTATCTTTATGCCGGAACACACCAATGATATCAACATTGATATTTGGCGGCAAGACTTAGATAAGATGGTGGTAGCTAGCCAGGCGGGCTTAGAAAATGCCCTACCGCCAACCACACCTATCTTTATATCAAGCACAAGTCCGATATTGTATGGAGTACTGTTCTCACCTATGGGATGGATCAGCCCGCTATCAGCTGGATACCTTGGACGTTATCGACCGACGTGGCCGGAGACTCATCGGTGACGATGACCTTGTCAAAAACAAGCTTCAAAGCCTTGAGCATCGCCGCAAAATTGCCTATCTTTCGGTTTTCTATCGAATTCATTTAGGAGAGTGTGCTCAAGAACTTCACGACCTCCTTCCCCCAGCTCCATTCCACCTTCGATCAACGAGACGCAGGGGGAGGTTCCACCCCTTTGTTGTTGATATTCAGCCTATACGCACGAAGCTTTACGCTTCCTCATTTATTATACGGACAGCGATGGAGTGGAACTCCTTGCCTGCGTCTGTGTTTCCTAACTCCTATAATTTGGGGATCTTCAAGGCGAGAGTGAATAGGCATTATTTGAGTTTGCGTGTACCATCCTCGACTACATCATCACTTACCATCAGGTGAGATATAGTCAAACGCACTCAAATTTTTAATAAAAAAAATCCTAAAAATAGCACTCTTTGAATTGGTAAAACAACACTAGCGTAAAAGTGAATGTACTATACAAGTGCCTATTTTAACAAAATATAAAATTTAAGTGCGTGCGACTACATCTCACCTGATAGCAAGTGACGATGCAGTCGAGGATGTACACGCCGTTCCGTTCCGTTCCGGTGGCGCAGCACTGGCCAGAAGTTCTTCTGCAGGGGCATCAATATCAGCGTAGAAAGGAGAACAGTCGGGGCTAAAACACTCGTCGTTGTGAGCGTGTCCCCGTAGCTGCAACGGGCATGAAGATCCTGAAATAAAAAAAATATAGGCGGCTTTTAAAAGCTTTTAATTAACTTGCAATGTATGTATGTTTGTTCGGGTGAAACCTTGAAAGTTAAATTTGACCCACTTCTCGGTTTCCGATTAAGCTGAAATTTTGCATGCATATGTATATCGCGTGACAATGCAATATTAAAAGCTTGTACCTAAAAGTTTTTAGGTTTTTTGAAAATTATTTTAAAATATATTTAACTATTATGGTTGTCCGATGTCCTTAAAGTACGTACCTAAAAATGATGCATATGACGCTACGAGTGAATGTAAACTCATCTTTACATCATAAAACCAATTACCGCCATTCTGTGTCTCCACAAAACTGTTAGAATTGTTACAAATGGGCGCACGCGCACACGCACAGTGCGTCGAGACGATGTTGATGCGCGTGCGTCCCGCATAGGGTTACCATCTGACCGGATAAATCCGGTCTAGACCAGATGTTACAAGTATAGACCAGACTCCGCCCGGATTTCATTCAAGACCGGATTTATCGTCATGCCAATTAACAGCAGGCGCCGCCCGCGCGAATGTGAAGAATTTTACAGTGAAATTTCTACAAAAAAATATATTTTTAATGCTGTTGCTATTGGACAGAAATATAAGTACAAATAATATAATAATATAGGTTAATAAAACGTAATTATAATCTATTGAGTTTTATATTCGGCCAATGACCGGATTTTTTTACAGAAACCAGGATTTTTTAACACTTGCAACCGGCTTTTCGATTTAAAGTTCTGGTAACCCTAGTCCCGCATGACGCATGGGTTGTCACAGTTTCACCAGATTGTCTCTAATGTTATAGTGAGTTATTGGCGATATAGGTGTCAATATAGGTGGCATAAAGGCTACATATTTAATAAAAGTGCTGTAGTTGTAGGTGCTAAATTTTTTAATCACTTACCAATGTATATCAAGTCATTAGATGGTACTAAATTAAAAAAAAAACACTAAAAGATTGGTTGACTGACAAGGTATTTTATACTTTAGAAGAATATTTTTCTAATTAATTTCTACTTACTTTTTATATTTTAATTTTTGAATTAAATGATGACTATATTTTAAATGTTAAACCATGACTATAGTATTCCCGAAATGGGTAAACTGATGATACTAAATCATTGTAACAACTGTACCTATTACTCAGTTTTGATAATAAATATTATCTTATCTTACCTTTAGCAGCCAGAAATAGTTTAATAGTTACAGCCACTCTGAGCACATTTTCTCGCAAAGCCTTCAACGTTTGGAATATTTACAAATCAACAATAAATATTACTCTTTTATAGCGTAGATAAACAATAAAAAAAGCGGTTTAAGTTATAGAAAAACGCAAACAAAAATAACTTGTATGGGGGGCCTGCCTTTGAGGAATTTAGCCGGAATGGTAGATACTCTCACTTGTTAGAACATTGATAATAGTTACAACTCGCAAAGTTTCATCAAAATCGTTAAAGCCCTTTTCGAGATTTTTTTCATTTTCATATTTTGTTATACGGCAGCTACCTTAAAATGGCAACGTAGCGACAAACTATCATAATATGTCAATAGGACCCCGTCGGTGGTTTAGTTAGATGCTGAGAAAAGCATGACTTACCGACGCATGAACGTTTTTGGCAATCATGTTTTTTTGTTTTTTTATACTAGTGATACAGAACATACATTTTGTGTAAAATACGACAACACTTTGTCGGTCTCTCGAAAGTAAAAACAAAAGCTATGGCGGTTACATTAGTAATGTTCTCTGGATCTCTTTGTTTCGGTGACCTTGAGCGTTATTATAAGGCCCATGGTAAGCGACCATGTCTCAGCTCCGTATGTCATTAGTGGCAACACACACTAAAAATGTTCAAGTGCCAATAAAAAGTGGCCAAGTCCATGCCGAACCACGCGCTAAGAAGGGTTCCGTTGTCTTTTCAATAAATAAGTATTTAATATAAAAAAAACAAAGTTATTTTTGCACTTGGTGTAAAGAACATTTTGTAAAATCTATGAACTTTTTACAAATCCGTATACTTACTTGGCCGTGATAATTTTCATTCTAAATTCATTAAATGCCCTACTAATTTCAATACTTTTCAGATTTTTGGAAATAGTGGTTTAGTTACAGGGGGTGGGGACAGGTAAATCCAACAAAAATCATCATCTTAAAACAATATTTTCACAAAACTAATCATTTATCGAAAAAAAATGCCCTTAGTAAACCCTCAGTAGTTATAAAATAACTTTCCAACAAAACCCACGCGATAGAGTACGTGAACAAAAAAAAATATTCACCCCCACTTTAAATGTAGGTAACCCTTTAAAAAAATAACTATTCGTACAAATCAATCATTGACTATCAGTTCCTTGGGGAAAGTTTTTCAGTATGATGAGTAGAAGCCCCAAATAACGGGTCCTACACCAATTTCGTTACACTCTATATAGATGAACATACTCCAGATGGAATCCGCAACTTGGGTTCGACATTGTTCACTAAACAGCGCCTGCTGTTAGTTGGCTTTGGCCCGTGGGGCCATGAAGCCTTCATCGAGGGCGACCCCACCCTGGGGAAGGGCGGTGCGCAGCGGTGCTCCAGATGAAGATTGACACTATCGGTGAGCCGCCTGGAGGCAGTTCAGATCGGCTGAAATTTGGTCAGGAGCCTCAGATAGTACGTGTCATGGTTTTTGGATCATGTAGCTAGATAGTTTGAGTGGCGGGGTATTAGTCCGCTGCCCCTCCAATTAACGGATTAGGGTAGTATGAACCCACGATGCTCTGAACGTGACTGCGGGTGATGTCCACTCCACCAGCTGGGCTACCTACCGTCCTATCTTTTTCAACCGACCTCCAAAAAGCAGCAGGTTCCCAATTCGATTGTATTTAAAAAAAAACTGTTTGTTACGCGACTCGATTTTCATGATTCTTTTTTATTTGATAGGGTATACTACCAGATTAGTCCCGTATAAATTTTATCAAAACCTATTTAGTACTTTTTTAGAAAATTATCAAAAAACAAAAATGAAAAAAATAATGTAAGTTGTTGGGATGGAAGTCGGTTTTTTAACGTATTTAGCGTTTCCTATTATGGTCCTAAGGATCAGCGAAGAGAACAGCCCAAGGCCTAAAGCTTCAGATTTATCGGCTGATCATGTAATACGGTTCAGATAGAACGATTCCCTTATACTTACCAACGTTATACTTCATGATTAAACAATGACACGACTTAGGCTCAGTAGACCTTCAATTTATGTCCCAAATGTGGGGTCCCAACCCACGCCCCACGGCCACGGCTCTTTTACCCTTTGATAATGTCTCACGGTCTTTTTTTTATTTTAAATTTTAAATAAAATTGTTTATGAGCAAACTGTAAAAAGATCAATCTACATTAAATTACCTAAAGAACATAAAATTCATGTTACAACAAACAGTTCTATTTTGTCGATATTGAAATAAACTTAAAAAAAAATGTTGAGTACTAAGCCTATCTCCTCAGTGGCAGTGGCATGGCATCACTTAGTCATGAAGTACAACGTTGGTGCTCTAAAATTCCAGATTGAGACGACTGTCCCACAGGAAACCTTGCGTTGAAGCTTTAAGATCCGATGCGCAAGCGGCGACCACGTGTACTCATGTTTACATCGCGAGTCTGGTACTTCTCTACATTTTGACACTTCGACCGCCGACGGATACACGATGCAACTCGTTAAAATCCTCACCAACCAAAATATACTCTACACCTCAACAATAAAGCCGGAATATCTGTGTAAATAGACGATCAGTGTTTTGGTTCTGGGTTTCGATAAATAACATTAGATATGAAACGAATTAGTTTAAATTCGCGTTTACTTGAATTTAAATGTTAACGTTGTAGATTTTAAATCGACATTGCGATGCAGCAGTACATTTTCATAATGTTTTTTAAAAGTGTTTAATTTAAGTGAGAAGCGTTATACGAGAGATCAAAGGGTTTGGATGATTCCGCCGCGCGCGGTGGAGCGTGCCCAACTTTCTTGATACTTTGCCTCTCGATATCTTTAAAATAAGTAGATAAAATGGGCCGCGTTAGTTACTCACGCTTGAATTAAGCGAAATATATTTATTTGTAATAGTACTTACGATAATCGTTGGGCCAAACGGGTTCTGGGGAGTAGAGACATACTGCGGTTGACCTTTGCAAAGCTCGAGCAGTGACTCTGCGCAGAACACAGTCAACATGATTACAATTTGAGAATAAAGCTCTTACAATTTGAATCCCTAAGAATTTTCCTGGTCGTAACAGGTCGATTTAAGAATAATAATATTAATAATCTCGTTGGAAGACCCTAGTATTCTAGAAGTCAATTCTATTGTGGATTAAGTACTGACCGGAGATCGTAGGTGACGGCACTAATCTGAAGCAGCGGAAAACTGTAGTTGAAGTCCTATGCTCCTCGAGAAAGATCACCCAGAATAAAATGAATCGTAATCGTTACAAATCTTAAAGTACCCATCAGTTGTCTCCTGGCTGTCGCGCTGCTGGGGCGCTGGGTCTCTTACCAAACTCGGGAAGGTCATTCTCCATACACCGGGGCCAGCCATGTCCGGGTTGATAGAGGCTGAAGGGTTAATGGCGAACCGGAATGCCGAAAGATTTTCAGGCCACCTATGAGAAATCTGACTAGTCTTTACGAATGCCATCTAGTCAAAGTATATACAGGATGTAACAAAATTGGTGTAGGTCCTGTTAACTGGGGCTTCTACTCATCATACTGAACAACTCTACAAATACGACTTTGCTGAAAACGAACAATTTTTTTTTACTCTTTATACAAATCGATCAGCTGATCGAGCGATTTTATGCAGTTTAGTATGGAGGGTCGAAATTTTTTTTGAGAATTAACTATGAGTTCCTTGGAGAAAGTTGTTCAATATGACGAGTGGAACCCCTAGTTAACGGGACCTACACCAATTTTGTTACACTCTTAGTACTAACACAATCCAATGGTAGCAACCGGCGCCGACGGCTTCACTTGAAACGGTAAAAACCATCCAGGTGATGACCGTGCTTCAGGTCAGTTCCAACCGCGCAAGCCGCACTGAGTCACGACCGCTTCTCCGTGTCCACCAACTATTACCGATTGCCTCTGAATCCGAAAACCGGAGACCGAAGGACCAAGACGTTTCAGATCCCCGATATCATGTCCAGCGGTCGCTTTGATGTGGTCTGTGTTTACGTGATCGTCATTAAATGTTAGTGTTAAACAACACCCCCCCGGCGCCGGCGGGGCGCGGTGCCACGCCAATACGCCGATACAGCAGATCAGACGGTTCCGCGAAGTCCCGAGGGCACGGGGCACGAGGCACGGCGCACGGGCCAAGTCTTCTAAGAATGCAAACAAATGATCCATCACACGCGCTTTTGTAATCGAGATTCAAGCCAAAGATGGACTTGTAGACGTCGTAGACAACTTTGTTTTTACGGTGAAGTAATTATAAATTTCCTTTCTAAGTTCTATTGCCAAGCATGTATACCATGCAAAATCTTAACTTCTTGTGGTTGAAATAATTTTAAATTTATTTTATAATTTCTACTGCAACGTATGTGCCAAAATCTTAACCTTTCGTCGTTGAAGTAATTTTTCATTATCTATGTAAGTTCTACTGCAACGTATGTGCCAAAATCTTAACCTTTTGTCGTTGAAGTAATTTTTCATTATCTACCTAAGTTCTACTGCAACGTATGTGCTAAAATCTTAACCTTTTGTCAGTAAAGTAATGTTAAGTTTCCTTTCTAAGTTCTAATATCACGCATGTGCCAAAACATTAACCTTTTATCGGTAAAGTATATTTTTTAAATTTCCTTTCTAAGTTCTACCGCCATCATTATTATTATCATCATATCAGCTCATTCATATACGTCCTCACCGAGGGGCTCGAGACTACCCTGAATAAGAGCGATCGGGCCTTAGTCGACCGCGCAGGCCTAATTCGGGTTGGTCGACTTCATACACTACCTCCGAGTTTCTCCGCAGGCGTGTGCAGGTTTCCTCGCGATGATTTTCTTCGCCGTAAGAGCGTCGGTTAAACGTACATATGAAATCGAAATTCTAAAACACATTGGTACGTAGCAGGATTCTAGATACATAGATATATACATAGATAGATAAACAATTTATTCCAAGACAAGGCTCTAGTACAAATATACATATAAAAATAAAAGAAATAACAAACAGTAGGTGCTGCGCCCTGTGCCTAGCCGAGGAAAAGGTTCAAGCTCAGCTTGTGTTGTAGACAGTGTACTTATAACGCTGATATTCTGCTAGAATCTTTACCTGCTTGCGTGCCACGACCACGACTACGGCGACATACAATTCATGAAATGAAGTGCATATGAAATACCCGTAGTTTTGGTATAAACAAACGTTTATAAGAAAAGTTATATAAGTATACATAGGAAAAAAAAGTACAGAACAGACTGACAGTAATTATCTTATTCCATAGTGCATACAAATGGGTATGGATTGCATATAATCCACATAAGTGCATGCATGAAAATTCTACGGCCATGCGTGTGCCCAAATCTTAACCTTTTGTCGGTGAAGTAATTTTAAATTTCCTTTCTAAGTTCTACTGCCATGCATGTGCCAAAATCTTAACCTTTTGTCGGTGAAGTAATTTTAATTTTCTTTCTAAGTTCTACCGCTATGCGTGTGCCCAAATCTTAACCTTTTGTCGGTGAAGTAATTTTAAATTTCCTTTCTAAGTTCTACTGCCATGCATGTGCCAAAATCTTAACCTTTTGTCGGTGAAGTAATTTTAATTTTCTTTCTAAGTTCTACCGCTATGCGTGTGCCCAAATCTTAACCTTTTGTCGGTGAAGTAATTTTAAATTTCCTTTCTAAGTTCTACTGCCATGCATGTGCCAAAATCTTAACCTTTTGTCGGTGAAGTAATTTTAATTTTCTTTCTAAGTTCTACTGCCATGCATGTGCCCAAATCTTAACCTTTTGTCGGTGAAGTAATTTTAAATACGACTTTTCCGCATACTGTGCCACCACTCTGCACACTGCAATACCCAACCCGCCTGCCGATTACGATAAAACCCCAAACTCTTGGGCTATGTCCAGCTGTGGGCGTCTTTTGGCTGATGTGATGTGGATAGGCTGTCTGTCTCCTTTACACAGTGTGTAGCCTAATTTTGGAGTGTAAGAGTTTTTACAAGCTTTTATTTAGTTTCACCTGTCCCGGTGTGTGTCATGAAATATTGAAAGTTAAATTTGACCCACTTCCGGAATTCCAATTGAGCTGAATTTTTGCATGCATATGTACATATATCGCGTGACAATGCAATGTTAAAAGTTTGTACCTAAATGTTTTTAGGTGTTCAAAACTTGTTTTTATATTAGTCGGGTTTTTAATTTTTTTAATTAAATAGCTTTGTTTGATCATTGAGTCGGCACTCGGTGACGCGGTGTCGCGGCGACAATGCGTTTTTAATTTTTTTTCCACAGTTGATAAGTACAGTTAATAAGCACAGTTGATCATTTTGTTAGGGAATTGATTTAGTGTTTATAAAATCGAGTTCTATTGTGCCGTTTGGATCTTTATATTTAGAAAGTGCACCTACCTACACACCAGCTGGACTAGCTGGTCTTACTTCCCATTTAGCTCATCCTGTAACAACAGAGATGTCGGCAAGCCTCACATCTCTTTGAAGTTTCCCGGATTATTTACGTACTAATACTGACCTAGTGTTTGTTTATTTTCCGATGTGCGGTGGTCTAGTAGTGAAACGTTACTTCTATCTCTCAATAGACACTAATTTTTACTGATTTTTATAGCTATACTTTATTATACTTCATTAAACATAGATTTGTCAGTTTTTTGACTTAGGCAAACTTAGACGACCGTGTTACAAAGAATTAATATAGGGAATTATATTTTTCGTCCCCAGTTAAATAGATTCATCTCTGTTCAATATTTTCGTTCTCAAATTGATAGATCTGTCATCAAATTGATAGATCTGTCATTAAAAATACGTGTGGCACTCTGGGACTGCCGCGGTAAAGCTATTGCATGGTAACAAATCGAAAACTAGGGGGTAATCGGTCAACGTCTTTTCAAGGTCAAGGTCAGGGCCAATTCGATCCCAAAGATCCATAATAATAGGTAACAAATCGAAAACTGGGGGGTAATCGGTCAAAAACAATAAATAAATGAGCGAGCGAAGCGAGCGATGTTAGGTTCGGTCAGGTTTGATTGATTTAACAGTCAAAGAGCCTCGCGAAGCGAGGCTCCCCACCCTGGGTACAAAATTACTTCGCAGCAGAAGAAATCATGCGTAGCCCCCGCCGCCCGTTTCGAACATCAACAAACTTTCGGGATCCGAAGAGGATGTGGGAGTATCTGTAGGTCACCTTTGTTAGTAATTTTAGGCATTTATTTGGCGACAGATCTACTATTTTGAGTACAAACTATATTATTTATGAAATTTCAATTTTTTTATTTAGTGATCGAAGCTATTTAATTGACAATCGTTAAAAGACTTTTCTGGTGATAAATCTTTTCCTTTTGAGTATTGTTTTGGTATTGTTTGATGACTTTACTTTGGTGACAGATCTACTATTTTGAGTACAAACTATACTATTTAGGGAATTTCATTTTTTTTATTTAGTGATCGAATCTATTTAATTGACAATCGATAAAATCATACCCATTAACATACACCAAAATACTGTAAGTAGTTACAAACAGTGTCGATGTAGTGACGGCGTGGCGTAGACTGCCTTTTGCAACCGACTTCCGTAAAGGAGGAGGTTCTTAACTGGACAGCATGTTTTTTTGTATGTTTTTAACGCGATATCTTCGCAGATTTTTAACCAGATGCAGATTTCATGATTTATTTTTTATTCGATAGAGTATGCTGCTGCCAGGTTGGCCCCATAATTTTTTTATTAAAATCTGTGTAGACTATCCATTTTTCCTTTGGATAGCACAATTAATTGTGCCTCGCGAAAAGAGAGATAGAGTGGGAGGGAGGGAGAGGTGTACTACTTTTTAGAAAATTAACAAAAACCGAAAATGATAATGCAAAATTGTACTTAGTTGTTGCTATGGAACTTGATAAAAAAAAACGAAAATTATTTGCAAATTTCAACTTCAGTGTCAGTCATTGATTTCATACGAGGCCCTTTCTCTCTACTTAGTGTGAGAGAAACATAAAAATATGTCAATAACGAACAGTGCCCGTGGCTTAGCCCACGTGGATACCGATTCCATTTATGTCCTTCCACCGCAAGTGGCATGCACTTATTTATATCCTTCCCCTGGAAGTGGCATGCTTCCATTTATGTCCTTCCTTCGCAAGTGGCATTCTCCCATTTATGTCCTTCCCCCGCAAGTGGCATGCTCCCATTTATTCTCCCGCAAGTGGCTTGTTCCCATTTATGTCCTTCCCCCGCAAGTGGCATGCTCCCATTTATTCTCCCGCAAGTGGCTTGTTCCCATTTATATCCTCCCCCCGCAAGTGGCATGCTCCCATTTATGTCCTTCCCCCGCAAGTGGCATGCTCCCATTTATTCTCCCGCAAGTGGCTTGTTCTCATTTATGACCTTCCCCCGCAAGTGGCAAGCTACCATTTATGTCCTTCCCCGCAAGTGGCATGCTCCCATTTATTCTCCCGCAAGTGGTTTGTAACCATTTATGTCCTTCCCCCGCAAGTGGCATGCTCCCATTTATGTTCTTTCCCCCGCAAGTGGGATGCTCCCATTTATATCCTTCCCCGCAAGTGGCATGCTACCATTTATGTCCTTTCTCCGCAAGTGGCATGCTCATATTTGTGTCCTTCCCCCGCAAGTGGAATGCTCCCATTTATTCTCCCGCAAGTGGCTTGTTCCCATTTACGTCCTTCCCCCACAATTGGCTTGCTCTCATTTATGTCCTACCGCGCAAGTGGCATGCTCCCATTTATGTCATTCCCCCGCAAGTGGCATGCTCCCATTTATTCTCCCGCAAGTGGCATGTCCCATTTATGTCCTTACCACGAAAGTGGCATGCTCCCATTTATTCTCCCGCAAGTGGCATGTTCCCATTTATGTCCTTCCCCCGCAAGTGGCATGCTCCCATTTATGTCCTTCCCCCGCAAGTGGCATGCTTCCATTTATGTCCTTCCCCCGCAAGTGGCATGCTCCCATTTATTTTCCCGCAAGTGGAATGTTCCCATTTATGTCCTTACCACGCAAGTGGCATGCTCCCATTTATGTCCTTACCCCGCAAGTGGCATGCTCCCATTTGTGTCCTTCCCCCGCAAGTAGCATGCTCCCATTTATTCTCCCGCAAGTGGCTTGTTCCCATTTACGTCCTTCCCCCGCAAGTGGCATGCTCCCATTTATGTCCTTCCCCGCAAGTGGCATGCTCCCATTTATGTCTTTAAGTGGCATGCTCCCATTTATGTCTTTCCTCCGCAAGTGGCATGCTCCCATTTATTCTCCCGCAAGTGGCATGTTCCCATTTATGTCCTTCCCCCGCAAGTGGCTTGCTCCCATTTATGTCCTTCCCCTGCAAGTGGCATGCTCCCATTTATGTCCCTCCCCCGCAAGTGGCATGCTCCCATTTATTCTCCCGCAAGTGGCATGTTCCCATTTATGTCCTTACCACGCAAGTGGCATGCTCCCATTTATGTCTTTACCCCGCAAGTGGCATGCTCCCATTTGTGTCCTTCCCCCGCAAGTAGCATGCTCCCATTTATTCTCCCGCAAGTGGCTTGTTCCCATTTACGTCCTTCCCCCGCAAGTGGCATGCTCCCATTTATGTCCTTCCCCGCAAGTGGCATGCTCCCATTTATGTCTTTAAGTGGCATGCTCCCATTTATGTCTTTCCTCCGCAAGTGGCATGCTCCCATTTATTCTCCCGCAAGTGGCATGTTCCCATTTATGTCCTTCCGCCGCAAGTGGCATGCTCCCATTTATTTCCTTCCCCGCAAGTGGCATGCTCCCATTTATGTCTTTCCTCCGCAAGTGGCATGCTCCCATTTATGTCCTTTCCCCGCAAGTGACATTTCAATCAATCAATCAAATATGCTTTATTGTACAATTACAAAATACAAGTACAGAATAAACAGTAAAATTTTAAATTGTACAATGTAGGCTGCCTCATTGCTTAAAGCAATTTCTTCCAGGCAACCCAAAGAATGGATACAATTAAATAAAAGTATGGGCTGTGCAAAGCAAACATATGCAACAATATTGAAAATAGAACAATTTACTATATAAAAAATATAATAATAAAATCTAAATCATAATACATCATGTACCTAATAAAAATACTATACAAAATAAAAATAATAATATAAACTATACTTACATATAATAAAAATATATACTAATAAATATTCATTAGTAAGACAAGGAATAGTGCTAATACGTTGATTGAGGACATAAGAAGTATTTTTTAACTTGATATTTCAACGAGTTAAGAGAAGGAGCTTGTCGGATAGAAACGGGAAGAGAATTCCAAAGCTGGATAGCTTGTAATATAGTGAACGAGTGAGCGAAGAAGTGAGTAGAGTGAGTAGGAATGTACAGGCAGAGATTGTCAGAGGAGCGGAGAGTACGGTTATGAGTAGAGGAGAGAAACTGAAAGGACTCTTTGAGGTAAGAGGGTGTTTTAGGATTGGACAGGATAGAATATAGAAGGGAAAGGATATGTAGGTCCCTACGCCGGCGGACGGGAAACCACTTAAGTTTACTTCTGTATTCAGAAACATGGTCGTATTTACGTAGACCGAATATAAACCTAATGGCAACGTTTCGGAGACGTTCAAGTTTGCTATAGAAAACTTCCGTGAGATCAGGATAGCAAACGTTAGCATAATCAAGGAGCGGAAGGAGAAGGGTTTGTGCTAGTGTAATTTTTGTGGCTGTAGGATGGAAGTTCCGCAAACGGTTTAAGGACCTGGCAGAACTAAATATTTTCCGGCTTACTTCGGCAACCTGGGGTTCCCAAGACAGCGTTCGGTCAAAGTAGATGCCGAGGTTCCCCACCTTGTCACTGTACGGTACTCTTACATCATCAAAAAAGACCCGTGAAATATAGTGGGAACTTCCTATGATAATAGTTTGAGTCTTCGACGGATTAATTCTAAGACCAAACGACCTGCTCCAATCCGATATTAAAACCAAGTCTCTGTTGGTCTGGCAGATGGCATCTGAAAGGTTTGCCGAATCTGTGTGGGTATAAATTTGCAAATCATCCGAGTACAAGTGATAAGATGATTCTAGTTCAACAGAAATGTAATTTATAAATACAGTGAAAAGAAGCGGTGAAAGCACGCCACCCTGAGGGACTCCAGCAGATTCAGCACACCATCCGGAAATGGTATTGTCAACTCGAACACGCTGTCGACGTCCATGCAGATAGCTATGAAACAAGTCAATAGCTGTCTGGGCAACGTTCAGAGAGCTCAGCAACGCCAATAGGATGTCATGGTCAACTGTGTTGAACGCATTGCTAAAGTCAAGCAGCGTTAAAACTGTAAGCTGCTACTGCTCCGTACCATGTTTGATGTCATCGCAAAATTTTTATCAGGGCAGTAGTGGTGCTGTGCCCAGGACGGAAGTCAAACTGAAGAGTATTAAGTAGGTTATTTGAGAAAATTGAGAATGTATAAGTCGTTCAAGAGCTTAAGATAAGAAAGGTAAAATAGATATAGGTCGATAATCAGAGAACAAGGAAGGATTAGATTTTTTAGGTAGGGGAATAATTTCAGCTTCTTTCCATATTTCAGGAAAAGTTCCAGAAGAAACTGATTTATTAAATATTACAGTGAAGATAGGCAACAGAATATCAATAAGAGGCATGATCATACCATGACTGATACAGTCAACTCCGATGGCATGAGACGTGATAGAAATTATGCTTTTCTTGACATCGTCAACAGAGAATTGACGAAAGGAGAAGGGGGAGAAAGCAGATTTTGGTTTTTGGCTGAGTTGGAAAAGTGTATCAGCTTTCACATTGGGGTCTATGGAGGAAGAAGAAGAGAAGTTTGCGTCAAGATCGACATCTTTGGGAAGGCTATCACCGTTGCAAGACTTGCCGACACCAACAGACCGGAGAAACTTCCATACTTTCGCAGGATTGCCCTGCTCCACGGATCGATGTATATGACGCCTCTGTGCATCTCTGCAAGCTAAATTGCAGCGGTTTCGGATGCAATGATAGCGCTCCTTATTGGCTTCGCTGCCAAATAGGAATGCCATCGACCTTATACCTCGACCTGGCACTGTTCTTTTTTCCCATAAGAGACTTAATGTCTTCAGTGAGCCACGGTGCAGGTAGATGTTTGACCTTAACAGGGCGAATAGGTGCATGCCGATCATATAAATCAATTAACGTGAAGTTTAGCAAACGAACCTGTTCGTCCACAGAGGAAGTTCTCTCGATAATATACCAGTCTACATTGGAAGCATCTGCACGAAGATTGTCGACGTTTATACTACTAAAGTTCCGCAGCAAGAGGATACGGGGTTTGGGCTTGGGTGGGCGAATTTTGTAGGACAGAGAGACTAAGTTATGATAAGAGAAAGCATCGGCACTCATCTGGCCATGTTTAGAGATATGAGTAAGCGACGAAACGATCATAAGGTCAAGGAGAGGGGGTGTGTGTTTACGGGCGAAACAGTAAGCTCTCTTCATCTAGCTTTAGACAAATTTAAAAATGTTCATTGAAGTAATTAATAAAGCTAAAAACGTTAGAAACAACTAACTTCAATCATAAATTTGCGGTGTTAAACCTAGGTAGGTTTATTTAGCCTACAAAAGAAAAACGAAAATTTTAGGAAACTAGAGATTTATTTTTCGACATAGTCTCCTTTCAATTCAATACACTTGGCCCAGCGATGCTCCAACTTTTTTAAGCCGTCCAAAAAATATGATTTCCCGAGGTCTTCAAAGTAGGTCTCTGTGGCGGCGATGACCTCATCATTCGACTCAAATCTTTTGCGGGCGAGTGACTTTTTCAGATTTGGGAACAAGAACAAGTCACAGGGAGCTAAATCTGGAGAATACGGTGGATGGGGCAGCAATTCGTAACGCAATTCGACCAATTTGGCCATGACGACGGCGGAGGTGTGAGCTGGCGCGTTGTCGTGGTGGAACAGCACTTTTTTCTTTGCCAAATAGGGCCGTTTTTTTTTCAATTCGGCGTCGAATCGGCCCAATAAGTCGGAATAGTAGAGCCCCGTGATTGTTTTACCTTTCTCGAGGTAATCGATGTAGATCACACCTTGTGAGTCACAAAAAACACTGGCCATCACCTTTCCGGCCGATTGAACAGTCTTCGCCTTCTTTGGAGCTCGTTCGCCGGGTAAAGTCCACTGTTTCGACTGTTCCTTGGTCTCTGGTGTGTACCAGTGAACCCATGTTTCGTCGACGGTCACAAAACGACGCAAGAACTCCGCCGGATTGCGTTGAAACAGCGCCAAACATGTCGCCGATGTGGTCTCACGGTTGCACTTGTTGTCTGGTGTGAGCAAACGCGGCACCCATCGCGCCGATAACTTTTTCATACCCAGTTCTTTGTGCAGAATATGATGCACTGTCCCTTCTGCGATGCCTACAGTCTCAGCTATCTCGCGAATCTTGAATCGCCGGTCTGCCAACACGAGATCGTGGATTTTTTTTACGTTTTCCTTCGTAGTAGCCGTTTTCGGGGCACCTGGGCGTGGCTCATCAAAAACCGACGTGCGGCCACGAGCAAACTCGTAGAACCAATTTTTGACGGTCGCCATCGAGGGAGAAGAGTCACCGTACACAGCATCCAAACGCTCTTTGATTTCGCTGCGCGTTTTCCCTTCCAAAAACAAGAATCTAATCACTGAACGATATTGTTCTTTTTCCATTTTTGTAAAACCGACCGACACGCTCGCTTTTAAAGGCTGTCAAAACAAAACAAATGGAGGGAAAAGATTGAAAACTTCTTAGTAGACTTCAAAAAGTATTTACTGCACGATAGTAAAATATTAAGTGATCGGGATCTAGTTTCAAAAACTTTTTTTATATGAATCACATTTAGTATCATGCTGCGAACAAGACTACGCGCTGTGTATGTCAAGATTTGCAACTTTTGTGGTTTCAATATTTGATATTCTGAGCTCACTGTATGACTGCTTTGCATTACATTTTAATGCAGTTTTATAAGGATTCGCGAGGAAGCCCTCCCCAGACTTAATACCTATAATATCATGATACTTAATGGTTCCTTTCTTATATAAAATCCAAGAGTGTGTTTGTCTGTCAGTTTGTTACTCACCTCTTCCAAAGTACTACCGTTTAGCTGAAATTTATGTACCATTGGGGCAAATGTCAAATATAAAATGTAAACAAATTTAAATTTCACTATCGCGAGCCGCTTGTGGCGCGCCTACTGCGCACCTTCGAACACCTTCTTATCCACGCGGGTGGCTCCGCGGGCAAAAGCTGTTTTATAAAATCCATTTAGTTATTGCGAAACCTTAAAAAGGCTCATGGTTCTGGCCAAAAACAAAGGTAAAACCTAATCCTATAAAAAAGTTTATTTCATATGAAGCACAGTTAAGTAAGAGAATAAATTATTGCACTTCCGTGGTCGATGCTTTGGTGCGGTCGGTTTTACAGATTAAGAAACTAAAAGGACTGATTAAGTACCTGCATAATGTACTTGAATGTATGTAATATATCGTATCTATATCATAAAATTGACCATTTAATGAAATGGTTGCATTTAATGAAATGGACAATACCCGCTGGTCTATGATAATATGTTCTATCCAGATCAATTAATGAACAGCGTTTGACGATATGAACAGCTAAACTAATCAGATCATAAAATTGATCATTTGATGAAATAGTTGCATTTAACGAAATGGTTGCATTTAATGAAATGGTAGCATTTAATGAAATGGTTGAATTTAATGAAATGGACAATACCCGCTGGTCTATGATATGCTCTATCCAGATCAATAAATGAACAGCGTTTGACGACATGAACAGCTAAACTGACCAGATCGAAAATGCCCGGGCGGATCTGAGTTCATCATATCAGCTCATATACGTCCCCACCGAGGGGTTCGAGCCTAACCTGAATTATGTGCGAGTTGGTCGACTTCACAAACAACCTGCGAGTTTCTCCGCAGGCATGTGCAGGTTTTCTCACGATGTTTTCCTTCACCGTAAGAGCGTCGGATAAACGTACATATGAAATCTAAATTCGAAATCACATTGGTACGTGACGGGATTCGAACCACGACCTCCCGGACAGGAGGCGGTGGCCCTAGCCGTTGTGCCACCGACGCTCTAGATATCTTAGACGCTCTTAGAGGATCTGAGTTGAGCGAGCGATAATAGGTTCGTTAAGTTTGATGACGATACTGTCGAAGAGACTCGCAAATCGAGGCTCCCCCCTGGTTGGGTGGGCGAGATGCATTTGGTTTAATTTTCTTAAGCATGATATTTCATGATTTAGGCTACCATTTCATGAAATCGTCAATTTTATTAAAATATACATATTTTCCTTTACTACTTGGCAAATAATGTTTTATTCTGGTTTTTAATATTAAAATCATCTAAAGCCCAATGTTTATTTACTTGCGCATAATTTACGAAAAGTTCACACGCGTATTGCGTACTAACATATAGACGTACACATTCAGATACGATAGATATCGTAAATCCGTCCAAACAGAGTTATTCCGTCCGCATGATGGATGCTTCCGTGTCCAGCGATCAAAGACGACTGGCATAGGCGTAGATTGCCCCAGTCGCAAAATGTCATGTAAGATCTTTATCGCTTTTAAATTGATAACGCCTCTAGTGATACAAATTCGTAATGGTGAGGTGAACTGAGGGTTGTAATGTCCTTTGCGCCACTTTCGGAGAAAAAAATATGTATGAAGGTGGGCATAAAGATCCAACGTTACCAAAACTGTGTAGCACGTCATGTGTGAAGGCATTTCATTTGAAATTCTTGGTTGCATGTTGAATCATTCAACCTCATTTCATCATATCAGCCACAAATCGTCCACTGCTGGACAAAGGCCTCCCCCAAGGATTTCCACGACGACCTCATTTACTTCTATCTAAATAACCATTTTTTTAAAAAGATTGTGATGTGAATATATCTTACTAGCTTTTTCCCGCGGCTCCGCCCGCGTGAACATCGTTTTTATGACTGTCTTTAAGGGTGATTAGTAAATTAAGTCGTTTCCCTCCTACTCAACCATCTCTGTGCAAAAAATCACAACAATCGAGTTTTTTTTTAGTTCCCTCAGGAAATTCATCAGATTATGCTATTTTCCCTGGATAAAAAGTAGCTTATGTCCTTCCCCGTGACACAGGATACCTGCATGCCAAATTTCATAAAGATTGGTCAAGGCGTTGAAGAGTGAAAAGGTAACAAACAAACAAAAAACACATTTTCACATTTATAATATTAGTTAGGATTTGCACTCCACTCCAAAACTGTAAAAAAAATGATTTAGAGTATATTTATTAATACCTTGATAATTATTTGTAAATTTGATTTCCTCTTGACGTAATATGTCACGTCCCAAATACTGCAGTGTTTTAAGAACTTTTTTAACTAGTTATGTTGCCAGTGGTGGATGACATACGGAACTGAGACATGGTAGGTTAATGGAGCGTGCTATGCTTGGACCATCCTTACGTGATCGAATCAGAAATGAAAAGATCCGTAGGAGAACCAACATGACCGACATAACACACAGTCAAAAACTTAAGTGGCAGTGGGTGAGTAGCTCGTAGAACAGATGGCCTTTGGCGCAGTAAAGTTCTCAAGAGGCGACCACAAAACGTAAGACGTAGCGTAAAAAGATCTCCTACTCGGTGGATAGATGACCTGGTGAAGGTTGTGGGAAGCAGCTGGATGCAGGCAGCCCGGGATCAGTCGTTGTGAAAATCTTTTGAGGCCTTTGTCCAGCAGTGGACGTATTTTGGCTGATATATAATGATGAAGTAACACGGCTTTGTGTTGAAGTTTAAAATAGGACATTTTGTATCTACAGAACATTATGTTATTGGGTCATTCTGGGCCCGAAACGAGGCCGGAAGGAGTGGTACTATCTGTGTAGCCTACGGTCGGTGCTTCTGATGCGATGTGTGTGAGATTCGCGGGCTGTTTACGTTAATATAACTTTGTTTGTTTTGGATCTGTGGTATCTATATGGGTGTGATGGTGTATGGTTTTGTATCATTGAGTAATACATAAAAATATTTTTTACAGGCTGATTTTCCTGATCAGTTAATTGTGTTTACTTGTCATTGAAATTCACCTGTCTTTGTATTACCTTTAGCATGAGGTGAATTGAATGGACGTAGGCTACTTTCACAACTGAAGAATGAATATTATATGGGTAAACAAATACTATGTAAATTAAAAAAAAATCCTCACTGACATCACTTCCAGGTACTTAAGTAACCTTGCCTACCTAAAGTTTGCACCCAATTTTCGGTATCTTTGTAACTTAACACATTTTCGGTACCTTTGTAACTTAGCACATTTTAGGTACCTTTGTCACTTAGCACATTTTCGGTACCTTTGTAACTTAGCACATTTTTGGTACCTTTGTAACTTAGCACATTTTCGGTACCTTTGTAACTTAGAACATTTTCGGTACCTTTGTAACTTAGCACATTTTCGGTACCTTTGTAACTTAGCACATTTTCGGTACCTTTGTAACTTAGCACATTTTCTCCCATATTTCTTCCAAACCACACCCCACTATTACCACTCGAATCTTGAGACTTTTTTTTTAGTCACAATTGGTAAAACCCTTTACTGGTGGTAAGTGACGATGTTGCCGAAGATGGAAGCGGGCTTACCAAGATTCCCCAACGCAATGGGGAACTGGCTACCTTATCTTATGCCGGAACACACCAATGATATCAACATTAATATTTGGGGCCAAGACTTAGATCAGATGGTGGTAGCTAGCCAGGCGGGCTTAGAAAATGCCCTACCACCAACCAAACCGAGTCTTACAATTGACCCCGCCGGGAATCGAACCCGCGACCTCTTGTGTAAAGCCAGTGAATATTGCCTCTGAGCTAAGGAGGCGGTTAAGACGGTTCGACGCGGAAATAGTGTTTACCGTCAGGTGCGTGGTGAGCGGCGAACAGCCGGAAGTCCCTTCTGCGCATGTTTACCGCACTCTCGCTTTGATATGCGTTTGATGCGCTCACGCACACGCCGCGCCTATCACACGGTACTGATACTGCGGCCCAGTTGCCGCGCGTTGATTGATTGCGCGCTGAAATCCTGTCTATTGGTGATTTGGACATGTGGACAGGATTGAAGTTTGCTAAAGGTAATAGGTACGTACTTTGTTGATGATTTTTAACCGCTTCTGTAGCTCAGAGGCGAAGTTCACTGATTTTACACAGGAGGTCGCGGGTTCGATTCCCGGCGCGGTCAATTGTAAGACTCGGTTTGGTTGGTGGTAGGGCATTTTCTAAGCCCGCCTGAATAGCTACCACCATCTTATCTAAGTATTGCCGCCAAATATAAATGTTGATATCTTTGGTGTGTTCCGGCATGAAGATAAGATAGCTAGCCAGTTCTCCATTGCGTTGGGGAATCTTGGTAAGCCCGCTTCCATCTTTGGCAACATCGTCACTTATTGTGAATATTGAAAAAAAAAGATCTGTAAAAGAATGTACTAAGGACTACTAAACAGAGAGTTCAAAAGCTGTCGTAGCTCAGTGTGAATGGGTGGTTGCGGAGATCACACAAGTTGGTTGACAAGGTCATTACCTGGATTTTTTTGACCGTTAGTTGCATTCCTTTCAACCGTTTCCGTGCTTAGCAAGGTACGTCCAGCCGCTGGTGTCGGTTGCTATTACTAGATGGCAGCCGTTGCCGTGTCAGGTGTAAAATTGGTGTAGGTCCCGTTAACTGGGGGTTCTACTCGTCATACTGAACAACTTTCTCCAAAGAACCCATAGTCAATTCTCAAAAAAAAAAATTGGAGCCTCCATACTAAAATGCATAAAATCGGTCGATTAGCTGATCAATTTGTGTGTAGAGTAAAAACTTTTTTTTGACGTGATAACGTCTAATAAATCGATGGACGCCGGCTGCACGCACGAAAAGGTTACGCTTTCTCATTTATTATGCGGACAGCGATGGAGTGGAACTCCTTGCCTGCGTCTGTGTTTCCCGACTCCTATAATTTGGGAATCTTCAAGGCGAGAGTGAATAGGCATTATTTGAGTTTGCGTGTACCATCCTCGACTAAATCGTCACTTACCATCTGCAGGTGAGATATAGTCAAACGCACTCAAATTTTTAATAAAAAAGAAGATCTAAAATAAACTTATCACCAGTTTTAGAAGGTTTGACGTGTCGCTGACTGTACGTGTTTGCGAGACAGCATGTTCAGTGATGCTATACAGTTTAATTTGTCGCCTCACTCACACTCGCACACCTTCCTAATGCAAAACGACTTCTTCAAACTGTCACAAATATTTTCAACACAACTCAATCTTTACAAACATTTTTATTTCGTTATCCAAATTCGTAATAAAAAAATAATAAGTTATCAAATCAAAAAGCTCGTCATATCATAACAATAAAAAGTGGCTGTCACACGGCAAAGTCGTCCGTCTGTCAGTTTCCGCGTGGCTGCGCGCGCGCCGATCCCCAGTGGGACGGCCGCGGGAAAAAACGTGACATGGGTACAGTCAGTGTAAATGCTAATCGAGCTCCAGTCATGTAACAGTAATTAGTTAATCGAATCTCAGTCACTGAAAACGGTGAACTATCGGGCAATCTACATGGTCATTTAATTATTCGTCATCAAGTTAGTGGACGTTATTTATAGGGAATGTTTTAACAGGAATCGCGCACCTACTTGGTTACTTGATAGTCACAAACTGGCCTAGTACATTGATTGCCTTGTTTCAACTATTATCTCAAGAGTAATAATCCTTACTAATATTATAAAAATGAAAATGTGTTTCTTTGGTACCTTTTCACGCCTCAACGCTTTGACCAATCTTAATGAAATTTGGCATGCAGGTAGTCTGTATCTCGAGGGAGGGCATATGCTACTTTTTATCCCGTAAAAATAGCATATCCCCATGCAGTTCCTGAGGGAACTGAAAATATACCCCTTTAAGATATACTCTTTTAATTTCTTTAACATCGCAACGAAACAATGGGTTGTGTGATTTTTTGCACAGCGATGGGTGAGGGGGTGGGTAATGACATGATTTACTAATAAGCATATCCTGACATACCTAGTTCCCGAGGGATCTGGAGAAAACTCATGACCACGCTCGCGAGCCGCTTGCGGCTCTCGCACCGCGCACCCTCTAAGACAGTCATAAAAACGATGTCCGCGGGCAAAAGCTAGTACGAAATAATTTATGAACTGTACAGCCAGGCTGTGCATACTTTCTCGCGTAGAGTCAGGCGGAACTAAACTAAGTAACTTATTAGTAGCAACGGATAGCGGTACCTAATAAATTTACAAAAGGTACTTCTACCAGGAGGTTCCGATTTATAAAAAAACAACAAATATGTGCATCAATTCCTTTCATTTAAAAAAATATTGAAAAAATCGGTTGGACTTAGAATAGCCGGACGAACTCGAATTTCATATAGATAGGGTGCGCGATGCGCGAGCCGCAGTGGCTCGCGGGGTTTTCTACTCCTTCATGAGAAATCTGTGTATCAATAATACTTTCCGAGTTATGGCGGTTTCAAAAGGAAAATATGACTTCAACTTATAAAAGTTAACCGATTTTGACCAGTTTTCGATAGGTTGAGCTTGTGTTGTATTCCGAGATTGTCAGTCAGAACAAAAGTTGGATTTATAGATTGAACTATTGATTAATAATAAACAAACAATAGCCAAAAATAGTTTTGTATGAATGACTTATAAAATTAAACTTATTAATTGTAGTAAAAAAAGAAAAATTACAAATCTAGCTTTTACTTTGACTGACAGTCTTTCAAAAATTCGTCATAATCGGTTAACTTTTAAGAGGTGAAAATTGCAATCGCTGTTTGTATGAAAAGTCACAGGATCACAATTCTCTTCAGTTGGACAGCTGTCATCCGAAACGAAGATCTCAAAGAGATCTATCATTTCTCCTATAAAACTAGTAGAGTAGGATTTATGTGTCTGAGATATGATCAAATGGTCCATTTGAGTCCAACAAAGTTGGATCCCGTCGGCAGTCAAACCTGCGACCTCCTGATGTGAAGATAATGGACTAGCCATTACGCGACGGAGGCGGTAAAGGAAACAGTTCTTCAGTAAACTGAAACAAAGTTAAATTGCTGCTGTAAACTTGTGTTGGGACTCTCAGGGATTGTGTTCTTATCATCCAATCTTTTTTTTTTCCGTAATCATTCATCATCATCATCATCATATCAGCCGAAAAACTTCCACTGCTGGACAAAAGCCTCCCCCAAGAATTGCCACGACGACCGGTCTTCACACCCCCCGCCCCGCCGTTACCATGACTCCTACCGGAGCCAGGAATAGCAGGGCCGCCGGGGACTAGGGGCCGTTTTCTGGGTGTGGTATTCATAGGGGGGTTTTGCCGTAATCGCCACGCTTGGCAGGCGGGTTGGCGATCGCAGTGTGGTTGCAGGTGTGTTGCAATGCACGGAGAGGAAGCTGCTGCCCATCCTCCGGTTTTAAATCCCTTAGTCGACTCTCACGACTCCCATTTGAAGAGATGGGATGGTCCTTTAGTATTCTAAGCCAGGAGCAATACGGCTGTAATTATTAGCGACGATAAATTTAATAAAATGGTCAGTGGTATGGTTTTTCTGTTCACATATCTTCAATAAACCAAAACAAATCTAATTTGCTGCTGCAATTTATCTTGCTACCCTCCCGTAGGTTTTGTCTGATAATCCAATTTTTGTATTTATTTATTTTATTAGTTGTGACAAAACCTTTATTTTTGCCCGTACGGTTTAATTTTCATATTTTTACGCAACATCGTCTGAATTGTAACATTGATGCTTTACTTTGCTGACTATAAATTGAGATAACTAAATAACCTCTTTTCCGACCTTTTCAGCGATAAAGTCAGGTGGAGTAACTGAAACATACTTCAAACTGTACGCGGAGAGCTCTAACACACTAAAAGGACTCACATTTTTAAAAACGATTCATGTGATATACTCCTCATCTAATGAGTCTTCTATGATATGAGTTTTGAACTCTATAGGCGTGTATGAATAGATAAAATCATCAAATTTAATCAGACTATTGTTTTTTTTACTTAACCCGGATATGGGTTAGGTGTAACTGTCACCAAAGTGTGTACAAATATTAATATTTATTATTATTATATCAGTTCATTTACGTCCTTACCGAGGGGCTTGAGCCTACCCTGAATTAGGGCGATCGGGCCTTAGTCGACCACGCGGGCCCAGTGCGGGTTGGTCGACTTCACACACAACCTGCGAGTTTCTCCGCAGGCGTGTGCAGGTTTCCCCACGATGTTTTCCTTCACTGTAAGACCGTCGGATAAACGTACATGTGAAATCTAAATTTGAAATCACATTGGTACGTGGCAGGATTCGAACCACGACCTCCCGGACAGGAGGCGGCGGCCCTTGCCGTTACGCCACCGACGCTCTTTACGCCACCGACGCTCTTTACGCCACCGACCAGTGAGGGTAACATTGATTCTGTCATACTCGTGCTGGTTGGGTAGGTATCACATATATTTTTTTCATAGGTATCATTCCGGAAACGAGCCTAGCCAAGCTGTTACGAGTTCCAGCCCACAATCCAGTTAGATCTCGATTCGAACCTCGAAGGAGGCGTGGACTCTTTTTAGGTTTTTATGTAAAGGGTTCATTTCAATTTCATCATCATCATCATATCAGCTGAAAGACGTCCACTGCTGGACAAATGCCTCCCCAAAGATTTCCTCCTGCCCTGCCCGCATCCAGCGGCTTCTCGCGATCCTCACCAGGTCGTCAGTCTAGCGCGGCCTACGCTACGTCTTCCCTAAAAATCAGTCATTATTTTTTAACCGTCTTCAAAAAAGGAGGTTATCAATTCGACCCGGATGTACAAGTATGTAATATAGTTGGAGTTGCACAATATTAGCATAAATTAGTGTATGTGGGCTTCGAAACAACTGTGCCGCATTTCATAAGTGTAATGTATGTTTTGTAGACGAATTTCTCGGAAACTAGAAATTGAATTGGATTTACTCTCCTTTTAATTGGATAAAGTAACTTTCAATTTAAGGAACAGTGCAAGTTTCATCAAATTCGGTTTAGTAGTTTTCAAGATATATACTTTTAAGTAATGTACCTACCAATCATGGGAAAAACACGGCTTCGGTATATCGCAGCAATTTTGTGTTTAAGTCTGTCGTTCCTATCGTTTTAAGCGTTGTCATTGTATGGTATCTTTCTACCTTTCGTTGTGATAAGCGAAATCCTACAACAGCGCCCGCCATACATCACACTTTAGCCACTTCGAATGTGGTCAAATAATAATTTAATTTGTTTTTAAGGCTATAGCCTAAAATACGCCGTGGACGTTTCGAAGGTAACACTTTCTACGCTGGCTGGCTGGCTGAGTCAATTATTTCTACCTATCTGTTGCCTTGATATCACTTACATGCTTGATTTTTAGCTCTTTTAATAGATACAATTTTTTTAAACTAGATATTATGTATGACACGTAAAGTACTATTTTTTTATAATAATCAGAATTGTTAATAAAATACTATACAGTCTCTTTCGACAAGGTTTTGAAAGGAAGGGTACCACAAGGGTACCTAATAGCAAAAAATATATAAGGTCGAACAAAATTAGCTGAAACTATTTTAACTGGTGCTTCTACTCATGAAACTACACAACTTTCCCCATGGAACCGATAGTCAAATCGCAAAAAAAATTTAAACTTCCCATACTAAGTTGGCTGATCAGCTGATCGAGTTAGTATGGGAGAGCCAAATTTTTTTTTGCGATTTGACTATGTGTTCCATGGGGAAAGTTGTTCAGTTTCATGAGTAGAAGCACCAGTTAAAATAGTTTCAGCTAATTTTGTTACACCTTAATTAGTACTAACATACAGTATGGACACCCCCTGTCGCTCTCTAGATTACGACCTCACCCCCTCGTCACCCTTATTGATACAGATTGGTTACAGTTTGGTTCTCAAACGTACGGGAATTCGCCGTGATTTTGTTTGCTCCGTCATTTGTTTTTAGAAGTGTCATTTCACGGCCGTTGAATGCAGTGTCCGGGGTGTGCTAATAGCACACCCTGGACACTTCATACAACGGGCAAGAAATTACATTTAAAAAAATGAATAACGGAACAAACAAAATAGCGGCGAAAACCTATACGTTCGACAACCAAACTGTAACCAATCTGTATCAATAAGGGTGACGAGGGGGTGAGGTCGTAATCTAGAGAGCGACAGGGGGTGTCCATACTGTATGTTAGAACTAATATATATACTTTGCTAATAGGCAGTTTCATGGTAGAGGGTTCCCGAACTAAATATTTCCTGATGGTGCAGTGATCGATGACCGCCTGCCTTCCGCCGCCGCCGCCGGCCCCCTAATCGCCGTGTTTATCAATATTGTTAATATTATTTCGGCCAGAAACATATTTTTTTTAGTAATTAAGTCTTTGCAGGTCACTCGTTTTAATGTTGACGAAGTTTAACTTCTGTTGTTTAGCAGAAAAAACACTGAGCACAATGCGATGGTCAAAAATAATTTACAAATATATATGTAACTATTATACGCTGAAATAATCGGAATTTATCCATTCTTGTGCACAAATTATGTAGCCTAAAATATACATTTTATACACACCAATCTATTTTACAAGCTTTGATTTAACTTGTTATGTTTATATGTTACTTTGTATAAGTTAAACCTTGCAAGCGATTTTAGAGGCACTTCCATGAGTCCGATTTTAGAGGCACTTCCATGAGTCCGATTTTAGAGGCACTTCCATGAGTCCGATTTTAGAGGCATTTCCATGAGTCCGATTTTAGAGGCACTTCCATGAGTCCGATTTTAGAGGCACTTCCATGAGTCCGATTTTAGAGGCACTTCCATGAGTCCGATTTTAGAGGCACTTCTATAAGTCCGATTTTAGAGGCACTTCCATGAGTCCGACTTTAGAGGCAATTCCATGAGTCCGATTTTAGAGGCACTTCCATGAGTCCGATTTAGCGTTATGACGCCGTATTCCCGGTGTCAATTTTTTTAATTCCCAATCCGGTAATTGGACTGCTCGTCATTTAAGTTACTTTTTATTAACTGTCAAAAAACATAATTTTGTTCTGAAATTGTTCGTGTTACAATTTTATGACGTCATTGTCTTTGACGAACTAATTTAGTGATTTTGATAAATATAAAATAGAAATTAGAATAAAATGTTAAATGAATAAGTTTTTATGCTTTTGTAGGAAAAATGCTATTTAGTGAATAATATTTTTTAATTTATTCTAAACACTGTCAAATACCCTATTAGTAAGCCCTTGACATCATTTCACCTAATGATAAGTGACGCTGATGCCGAAGATGGAAGCGGGCTTACCAAGATTCCCCAAGGCAATGGGGTTCTGGCTATCTTATCTTCAAGCCGTAACACATCAATGCTGTTAACACTGATCTTAGGTGGCAAGACTTAGACAAGATGGTGGTAGCTAGCCAGGCGGGCTATGAAAACCACAAACCAAACTGAGTCTTACAAAGTTGACCCCAACGGAAATCGAACCCGCGACCTCCTGGTGTGAAGCGAATGGACTAAACATTACACCACGGAGGCGGTTAAAATAGACAATAGATCCTTTTGGTATTTAGAAGTTGATCGTTTTTTTGTTTCGAATTGAATCGTAGGAAATACTGTGCTCGCCTTTTTACCGTTAGCGAGCGACGATGGAGTGAAGAAAGTACTGTGATGGCAAAAAAGTGTGTGTGTGTGTGTGTGTATGTGTACGTCCGTCCGGTGCTCTAGTTCCCAAGCTACGGGCGGATTTGGGTGTAATTTGGGTTAAGGCAATATTATTTTTCTCCAGCGGTTTTTTTGCAAATTTCCCTTCATTTTTTAAAGTTGCCATCATAGTAAAAGATCACTGATTATTTTTTTACTCAATAATGGATCTAACGATTTCGATGAAGCTCGGTACGTTACCATATCTTTACATGACTTACAGAACGCAGTAGTTTGTTATTCCAATAAAAATCGGAATAAGGTACCTCCCGTAAGGTACAACACCGGGTAGTTTGCTACTTTTTTCTCAAAAATGGCTCTAGCGATTTAAAAAAAATGTGAATGACTAGGAATTAATAAAGCCTAATGCACTAGGTACTTAATTATTCCAGGAAAAATCGGAGCGAAACACTTCCCATACAAACCGAAATTATTTGGAAATTTATTTATTTACGAAGTTAACTTATCTAATAAATACAAGTTAACTGTGACCCCACACTAGGCTAGGCCTGTCTCGTGGCGGTCAAAAGAACATTAACATAAAACAAATTTAACAGGTGGCGGCCAAGCAACTTAACAGAAACTAAGTGATTTTTGCAAGAAGTGGAAAACAGCAAAAAGATTAAAGAAATATAATATAAACAAAGAACATACTTATATATAACAGAACATTGTGTGTGCGCGTTTGTGTGTTTGTATGTGTGTGTGTGTGTGTGTGTGTGTGTGTGAGTATGTGATAGGAGGCTACTATGTATTTTACTGAACAATTCTTAGAAGGCCCTCCACATCCTCATAATTCATGTCTTGAAGCAAACCCCGAATAACTATTTTTATTTTGGTTGGTGTCAAATCTTTCACATTGCAAAGCTTAACAATTTTGTTATAAATATGGGGAAAAGAAATGGTCTAAATCGTTGTGCGAAGGAATTTTGCACTGAGAAAGTGTTGATTTTAAATATTCTTTTACACATTATGGACTGGTAGCAAGGAGACATATAATACTTCATCCAGTCTGATATACCTTACTGTGTTCTTTTCTACTAATGGTTTAAGGCTTCGCAAGAAAGTATGCACAGCGTGGGTGTACAATTTATTTAATTTTAAAACGTGTATTGATATTCACATTCGGCACACTGAGCATTTGGAAGTTTTGACTATGAAAAGTTATTTATAAATAAAAGCTTGTACTTATGTAGGTATTAAAAGTGTTCAGGGTTTTCGATGTTATTTTATCAAAATCTTAATATTAATCTTTTTTTATCTTATCTTTCTTTTTTAATCTTTTGATCAAATTCGGGTACATCTAAAATTGAGCATATTCGTTATATTATTATAACTAGCTGTCCCGGCGAACTTCGTATCGCCTCACAAACTCTACTCTACACTACACTACACCACACCACACCACACTCTACTCTACACATGTATGGGTAATGTACGGGAAAAATATTTTTCTTATATAATAAATAAAAATAATACTCTCATTTATAATAAAAAAAGTTTCAATTTTACAGGTCAAAATATACATTGAACTATTATTGTGTAAAAAGCGTCGGTGGCTCATCCGGTTACGACTCGGTCCTCCTAACCAGAGGTGCCGGGTTCAAATCCCGACAGCCAATGTACCAATGAGTTTTTCGAAACTTACGTACGTATACTCACCGATTGCTTTAACGGTGAAGGGAAACATCGTGAGGAAACCTGCACACACCTGCGAAGAAACTCGAAGGTTGTGTCTGAAGTCGACCAACCCGTACTGGGCCCGCGTGGTTGACTAAGGCCCGATCGCCCTAAATCAGGATAGGCTCGAGCCCCTCGGTGGGGACGTATATAAGCTGATATGATGATGATGATTATTGTGTGTATTCTTTAAATGTCGTAGCATATCATAAAATTGACGATTCCATGATCTTTAACCATTTCATGAGATGGTCAATCCTTTGGTATCGCCAGGACATCATCATCATATCAGCTCATATAAAACCCCACCGAGGGGCTCCAGCCTACTTTGAATCAGGGCGATCGGGCCTTAGTCGACCACGCGGGCCCAGTGCGGGTTGGTCGACTTCCCACACAACCTTCGAGTTTCTTCGCAGTATGTGCAGGTTTCCTCACGTTGTTTTTCCTTCACCCTTAAAGCAATCCGTGAGTATATGTACGTAAGTTTCGAAAAACTCATTCTCTCTCTTCTTTTTTTTATGGTGTACTATAAGTGTAAATAGATAAATAAATAAACTCATGGGTACATTGGCCGTCCGGATTTGAAGTCGGCACCTCTGGTTAGGAGGACCGAGTCGTTACCGGTTGAGCCACCGACGCTTTTACGCAAGGACATATTTATTTTATTTATTTATATCAGCTCATATATGTCCCCACCGAGGGGCTCGAGCCTACCCTGAGAATTAGGGTGATCGGGCCTTAGTCGACCACGCGGGCCTAGTGCGGGTTGGTCGACTTCACACACAACCTCCGAGTTTCTTCGCAGGCGTGTGCAGGTTTCCTCACGATGCTTTCCTTCACCGTAAGAGCGTCAGATAAACGTACATATGAAATCCAAATTCGAAATCACATTGGTACGTGGCAGGTTCGAACCACGACCTCCCGGACAGGAGGCGGCGGCCCTAGCCATTACGCCACCGACGCTCATATGGTCATATGGACGCCAAGGACATATACATTTTGAATAACCTACTTATCGTGTATCTATCTAAACAGTGAATGTTGGTTCCGTTGCGTTGGTTCCCTCAGCCCGTTGGTTTCGAGTGCTAAATCGATCATACACAACTGTATAGATGTTATCTGCTTGACGTATCGCTTTTGTTTGTCTGATCGACTTGTCGTGTTCGAATACGCATTCACCAGTTGCTTGAGTTTTCACTTTAGCTTAGCTATGGTGCATCTTGATATCCACACGTGTAATAAAAGTATATTTACTTCACCTGTTCTTCTGTCTGTAGTGTGTACTTACTTATACAGTCGTACAAGTTTCTGACATACTTATCGAGGTCCAAATGAGTTGAAATATGGCACACATAATTAATATGGTACGGTGCCGCGAATGAAACGAATATTCATGGTAGTATGGGTACCTAACTGTGTATCCATTTTTTAAATAACCTGCCTAACCAATCCTTACTAATATTATAAATGTGAAAATGTGTTTGTTTGTTACCTCTGCACGCTTCAATATCTTAGCCAATCTTTACAAAATTTGGCATGCAGGTAGCCTGTGTCATTAAGAAGGACATAAGATTATTTTCATCCCGTGAAAATAGCTAGCACATTCCTATACATTTCCTGAGGGAACTGAAAAAAGATATTTTTTTTTGTTTTTTTCTTAACAGCGCAACGGAGCAACGTATTGTTGTGAGTTTTTGCACAGAGATAGATGAGAGAGTGAGAAATGACATAGACTACTATTTAGCATAGCCCGAGATAGTTCCCGAGGGATCTGGAGTATACTCCTGTCTGCGCTTGCGAGTCGCTTGCGGCTCGCGCACCACTCACCCTCAAAAACAGTCACAAAAACGAAGCCAATGCGAGCAAAGCTGCGGGCAAAAGCTAGTTTATTTAAAAATAAAAAAACCCCACTACTTAGGTATTCTGTGTCACTCAGGGGTGATCAGGTCGAATCTAATGACGGCTAATGACGGCTGACACTCCAAAATCCATCAACCCGTTTAGGCTACACGTGCAGCCAAAGAGACAGACATACCTACATACATCATCATCATCATCATATAAGCCGAAAATCGTCCACTGCTGGACAAAGGCCTCCCCCAAGGATTTCCACGACGACCGGTCCTGCACCGCCGCCGGCATCCATCGGCTTCCCGCGAGGCCTGCCTACGCTACGCTTTCCGGTGCGCGATCGCCACTCGATAACTGTACTTACCCATCGGCCTTCTGTTCTACGAGCTATGTGCCCTGCCCACTGCCATCTCAGTTTAGCGATTCTGTGAGCTTTGTCGGTTACTTTGTTTCTCCTGCGGATCTCCGCGTTTCTGATACATACATAAACTTAATAATGTGAGATTTTGCCTGAATAAATAGAATACATAAATAAGTACTTACACCCCAAAAACATAGGTAGGTAGGTACCCTCCTTCTTGGCGAGTTTGGTAAAAATATGTTATACTATCTTTTTCCAGCGGCTTCGCCCGCGTGGACATCGTTTTAATGACTGTCTTTAAAGTTCCCACCTACTCAACCATCTCTGCGCAAAAAATCACAACAATCGAGTATTTTTTTAGTTCCCTCAGGAACTGCATCAGATTATGCTATTTTCCCGGGATAAAAAGTAGCCTATGTCCTTCCCCGTGACATAGGCTACTTGCATGCCGAATTTCATAAAGATTGGTCAAGGCGTTGAAGCGTGAAAAGGTAACAAACAAACACATTTTCACATTTATAATATTAAAAGTAAGGATGTAATGAGCTAAGGACTAAAATACACATTGTGAAAGAGGAAAATATCTATGTTTCAATGTACTACTTGGTAAGTTTAAAGTGGCTATTGTGTAAATAGTCTAATTTCTTACTAGTTCCACAATAGATGTTCTCAGTCTGTTGTCTCGTATGTGCTGACAAATTATGGCGACTAATTTTGACAGATGAGCGCGCGTTTTCATGGCGCCACTGTTGCGGAGATTTACTGTTGCTCCAACGACCATATTGTCCGTCTTTTGTCTATGACTCGTTCGGAATTCAAAATAAATGAGCGCAGCTACTGATTTGAATGTCAATACCTACTTAATACGGTTAGGAACATGTTTTTGTTTCTGCTCAAATAAGTGTTAACCCGTTGCGATGCAGTAGACGAGTGACGCTATTGTTTCCAAAGACAATAATAATGAACTGAATTTTTTTCTTAATACATATTTGAGTAACATAAATATCGTTCATTCATTTCAATGCAATTCAATTTCTAGATACCTAATACATACTTGAAAACTAATGAATTTCCGTGTAAGGCCTGTACTCTAGAGGATATTATTTAATAACAGATAGTTCAATTCAGTTGTCTGGTTGAACGGTACTTTAAGTGTCAGTTTACCGTGTGCAAAATTTATTTTACCGTACAAGTGCTTTTTACTTTGTCACTTTTTAAAACTTCTACATTGGCAAATAAAAGATGATAATAATAACCAAAGTTAAAGAATCTTCTTCTTTCAGACTTTTCAAAGAAGAATTTGAAAGACATAGTTTACATGAAGAAACGGTGGTCAATGTCAAAAGGAGATACATACAGATCACTTCCAGGTAACTTAGAAACTTGAAATTTGGCATCGAGGTAAGTTATTGGACGAGTACAAAGGATAAATCAAAAAAAGGCCAGGTGTGAGTCGCACTCGCGCACTAAGGGTTCCGTATCACCACTACTCAGCAAAATAAATACGTAGACTAGTTCCAGGTAACATAAAAACTTTGAAATCTGGCATCGAGGAACGTTATTGGACGTATGCAAAGGAAAACTTTGAAAAATGGCCAAGCGTGAGTTGTACTCGCGAACTAAGGGTTTCGTATCATCACTACTTAGCGAAATATATTATAGACCATTTCCAGATAACTAGATAACATGTTTGATAAGTCATTCATCATTACAGCTCATATACGTCCCCACCGAGGGGCTCGAGCCTACCCTGAATCAGGGCGATTAGGCCTTAGTCGACCACGCGGGCCCAGAGCGGGTTGGTCAACTTCACACACAACCTTCGAGTTTCTTCGCAGGCGTGTGCAGGTTTCCTCACGATGTTTTCCTTCACCGTTAAAGCAATCGGTAAGTATGTACGTAAGTTTTTTGAAAAACTCATTGGTACATTGGCCGTCCAGATTTGAACCCGGTACCTCTGGTTAGATGGACCGAGTCGTTACCGGTTGAGCCACCGACGCTTCAAGATAAGTCATTAGGCGTATAAAAAAAATATTTGAAAAACTGGCCAAGTACGAGTCGGACTTGCGAAACAAGGATTCCTTACCACTAGAACTATTTATCAAAATTATAGACTATTTCCAGGTGACTTAGAAACTGGTTTGTCATTTAGGTAGGTTAATAGGCGTATACAAAAAGAAAAACCGGCTAAGTGCGAGTCGGAATCACGAAATTTGGGTTACGTACCACCATTTAGGTAGGTTAATAGGCGTATACAAAAAGAAAAACCGGCTAAGTGCGAGTCGGAATCACGAAATTTGGGTTACGTACCACCATTTAGGTAGGTTAATAGGCGTATACAAAAAGAAAAACCGGCTAAGTGCGAGTCGGAATCACGAAATTTGGGTTACGTACCACCATTTAGGTAGGTTAATAGGCGTATACAAGGGATAAAGAAAAACCGGCTAAGTGCGAGTCGGAATCACGAAATTTGGGTTACGTACCACCATTTAGGTAGGTTAATAGGCGTATACAAGGGATAAAGAAAAACCGGCTAAGTGCGAGTCGGAATCAATTTGGGTTCCGTACCACCACTCCTCATTGGAATAATATATTGACCAATTTTTTTTATTTGAGATTTGGAATCTAAATAGGTTTATTGAACGTATAGAGTAAAAATAATAAAAAAAACCGGCTAAGTGCGACTCTGGTTTGCTCACTGAGGGTTCGGTACCATAAAAAAACTTACACGTATGTCTATTATTAGAATAAGGATAGGAAATGAGTATAAATACTTAACAAAAATTAATGATATCCCAAAAAAACACAAATGTGAAATGGGGCGAAATTTGATAAAAAAAATTACAGCGATCCAAATTAAACCATAGCTACGGAACTTCAAATAGAAATATTTATTTTAGACCTCTCCAAGTAATAGAAAAATTACAACGGTTTTCAGTTGATTACAAAAAATGTTCTGTGCCACTACATGGTGTAACTTGGCAAGGTTAAATGCCTGTGTCACGGTGAAGGACATAGGCTACTTTTTATCCCGGAAAAATAGCATCATCTGATGCAGTTCCTGAGGGAACTAAAATAATATTCGATTGTTGTGATTTTTTGCACAGAGATGGTTGAGTAGGTGGAAATCGACATAATTTACTAATTACCCTTCAAGACAGTCATAATAACGATGTCCACACGGGCGGAGCCACGGGAAAAAGCTAGTTATGAATAATCGTGAACGTTTAAAGTGTTATATTTTGTATATTGTTTTTATTAGGTACGTGTTGTGTTATGATTAAGATTTAAGATATGTAGTTATAGTAAATTTTTCTATTTTCAATTTTGTTGCATAAGTTTGCTTTGCACAGCCCTTACTTCTATTTAATTGTATGCATTATATGGGTTGCCTGGAAGAAATTGCTTTAAGCAATAAGGCCGCCTACATTGTACAATTAAAAATTTTGGTGTGTATTTTGTACTACTTATTATCTGTATATATTTTTGTTATTGTATAATAAAGCATATTTGATTGATTGATTTGATTACAAGTTTTTACTTTCCGCCAAGGAAAAAAAAGGAAAATTCGTAACAAAATGTTTTTGATAGGATTACATTTGAAGGGTCCACCTTAGATTTCATAAATTTTTACGGGAAAGTAACGAGACTTGGCGAATTTTTACACAAAAATGTTTTTGATGGGATTGAATTGAAGGGTCATAATTATTAGAGTACTAGCTTTTTCTCGCGGCTCCACCCGCGTGGACATCGTTTTTATGCCTGTCTTTAAGGGTGATTAGTAAATTATGTCGATTCCCACCTACTCAACCATCTCTGTGCAAAAAATCACAACAATCGAGTATTTTTTTAGCTCCCTACGGAACTGTATCAGATTATGCTATTTTCCCGGGATAAAAGTAGCCGATATCCTTCCCCGTGACACAGGCTACCTGCATGTCAAATTTCATAAAGATTGGTCAAGGCGTTGAAGCGTGAAAAGGTAACAAACAAACAAACAAACAAAAAAACACATTTTCACATTAGTAAGGATTAGTGTGAAACATTTGAAATGCGCATTTAGCGCACTAACAACCGTTTCGCATTTACGTGGTGGTTTCGTGTCGCGTCGCCACAAATCGTCGGGCGATAAATAAGGTGGCGGTCCCACTGCGACCATCATTACACGTGTGATGAACGGCCGCCGCGCCGCTGATTGCGGAGTCGCGGCCTTATAATCGATTCCAGTGTTTTGGAACGCAAAGGGACAACAGTTTATAGAGTTAATTGGATTTAAGAGCGCTCCGTTTCTCAATATCAATAGGCTCGAGATTCTAATTTTTTCAAAGATATTTTATAATAGATATCCTCTTTTTACGTCGAATCGGTCATACCTCAGTGTGTTTTGGGTGGTTACATCGATCATGCAGGTTAACTAACCTGAAGCACGGTCATTGCCTGACTTTGTATTTGACTGACTCGATGGCTCAGTGGTTAGTGCTCTTGACTACTGATCCGAGAGTCGTGGGTTCGATCCCCACCCAGGGCAAACATTTGTGTGATGAACAGATTTGTTTGCTCTGTGTCGGGTGTTTAATATCTATATATGCATGTATTTAAACGAAGATACCTATGTATATCAGTCTCTGGTTCCCATAACACAGGGAATCCTACTTTGGGGCCAGATGACCATGTGTGATTTGTCCCAGAATATTATTATTTTAATATATAAACCTAAGCTACTCTGCTCACTTGGCACGAGGCAAAGTGGCAGGAGCACCTCCAGCGGAAGTACAGTCGGCTGGAGTTCAGTGCGACGGGGAGAGAAAGCGTCGAACTATCTGGGCATTATCGAGGAGGACTGCTTTCTGCATTGCTGCAATTATTGGTCTGCCTCGGAGATCCAGCCGCCTTAGGTAACGCTCAAGTTCGGCTGGAATTAGCCCGTTCACGGATATGACTACGGGGATGATTTCGGTGGATTCCACTCGCCACATATCAGTAACCTCGTGCGCCAGGTCCAGGAACTTGGTCCTTTTATCGGCATCAGCCTGTACAAGGTTTTCATCATATGGGATAGTGATATCAACCAAAAACACCCTTGACTGCGCCCGATCCGTCAGCACGATATCAGGCTTATTCGAAGGAATAGTCCTGTCCTTGATGATGGGTCGGTCCTAGTAGAGCTTGGCGCGGTCGTTTTCGAGAACCGGCTCCGGCGTGTACTTGCAATACGGCAACTGCCGAAGTATGAGGCCATACTTTAGAGCGATCTCTTGGTGTAGTATCCTGGCTGCTTGGTTGTGCCTGTGCAAATACTCAGTGTTGGCAAGCATGGAGCAACCGGAGGTTATATGACGCAGAATCTCCCCTGGTTTACGGCACAACCGACAAACGTCCAAGGTGCCGTCTTTTATTATAAACCTCCTATAGTTGTTCGTCTTAACCACCTGATCCTGTATTGCACAGACAAAACCCTCGGTCTCCGCAAAAAGGTCTCCGAAGCGCAGCCAGTGCACGGAGGCCTTCTGATCTACGAAGGATCCACAAAGGGCCTCTTTCTCTTTCCAGATGGCCTGTCGCTCGGTAGTGCTAAGTACAGCCGGCGCCTGCTAGTTCTCTTGGGCCATGGATAGAGGGGATAGTCCTTTATCAAAGGCTATGACAACTCTATGCAACTCACTATCGATTTTCGTCAGGAAGTAACTTCGGAGGCTGCATATCTCGCGGCTGTGCATTTGTTTGGCACTTAGAAGGCCACGACCGTCACTCTTCCGCGGGATATACAGCCTCATCACTGACGATCTCGGGTGATGCATCCAATGGAGTGTCATAGTAATGCGGACTTTTCTATCCAGGGCGGCTAGTTCGGTCTGTGATCTGGTCGGTATGTCATCATCATCATCATCATATCAGCCAAAAATCGTCCACTGCTGGACAAAGGCCTCCCCCAAGGATTTCCACGACGACCGGTCCTGCGCTGCCCGCATCCATCGGCTTCCCGCGATCTTCACCAGGTCGTCGGTCCACCGCGTGGGAGGCCTGCCTACGCTACGTTTTCCGGTACGCGGTCACCACTCGAGAACTTTACTGCCTCCATTGCCCTTTGGGTGACCTTGACCTTCTTATGAGGCCCATAGTAAGCGACCATGTCTCAGTTCCGTAAGTCATCACTGGCAACACACACTGGTCAAAGACCTTAGTCTTGAGACACTGCGGTATTTGGGACGTAAAGATATTGCGAAGCTTCCCGAACGCTGCCCAGCCGAGTTGGATTCGTCGATTGATTTCTTTCTTGAAGTTGAACCTGCCTAGCTGGACTGTTTGTCCCAGGTATACATATTCGTCAACAACTGCCTGTGTAGAGTCTCCAACCTTTAGAGGGGTGGGTGCGACACGGACATTTAACATTACTTTTGTCTTGTCCATGTTCATTTTAAGGCCCACTTGTTGAGAGACTTTACTGAGGCCATCGAGCATTGTGCTTAGTTCTTCCATAGTCTCAGCCATGATCGCGATATCGTCAGCGAATCGGAGGTGTGATATATACTCGCCGTTGATATTGAGTATGCCAAAGGTGTACAAAAGAACAGGCATGACCCAGGCATTGAATGCTCGTATCTTGTTAACGCCCGACAAATAGCTCTCAAGAAATTTTGTGAGGCGCTCCCAAAACACGTTACAAACCGCCCGTTTCACCCCTGCCTCGTGAACAAACACCAATACTCTGCGACATTACCCAGATACCGGAATGTATCAGTTTCAGAGAGGGTGCGGATGTTCATGGAGTCGATTTCGACTCCATCTGAATGTACCACCCTACCCTTGTCTACATGTGATTTTCAACAGTTCTTCCAACCGTGTTGCATTTGAAGCGAACAGTTTGAGATCGTCCATGTAGAAAAGGTGGGTTATGCGTGAATCACCTCTCCGAAACTGAAATCCCGTCCCTGATTTCTCGAGCAGAAAGCTGAGTGGATTCAAGGACAGGAAAAACCAAAGTGGACTCAGACAGTCGCCCTGGAATATTCCCTTCTTAATCCAAATCTGGTCCCCCGCATTTAACAACCAGTGACCATGGAGACTAAGGATCGTACTCCATTGCCCCATACACGATCCGAGGAAGTCTCGAACTGTTTCATTTATCTTGTACAGTTCGATGACCATCTTCAACCATGAATGGGGGACCGAGTCGAAAGCCTTCTTATAATCAATCCAGGCAGTGGAGAAATTACGTCGATTGCGGTTCACCAATTTACCCACGACCGCATCAATCAGGAGTAGCTCCTTCGTACCGCGACTACCGCCCCGACAGCCATTCTGAGTTACCGCCATGATATCATTCGCCTCAATGAAGGCGTCAATTTTGGCTTTCAGAATGGATGTCAGTGTTTTGTAGGTGGTGGAAAGACAAGTGATGGGGCGGTATTGACTAGGGTCAGCGGTATTACTCGACTTAGGAGCCAAATGAGTGATCCCAGTCGTCAAAAAGTTCAGAACCTGACGCTGCTCGAGTGCTTGCTGGAACTCGCTGGCCAAGGTCTCGTGACTCGCATGGAACCCCTTAAGCCAATAGTGGTATAGTCCGTCGCTCCCTGGAGTTTTCCAGTTCAGAGCTTTACGGACCGCAACACATCTTCGGCATTAATGGCCACGGGGTTCATAGGTTCGATGCCAGCACACGCCTCCTCCAGCTCAGCCGTCCATTGCCCCTCGTTGTGTTGCACAGGCCGGGACCACAGGTTACGCCAAATGGCTACAATACCCGTATGATCCGGTCCCTCGCCTGTGTCCAACACAGCAGGTCGGTCCAGTGACCTATAGAACTTTTTCTGATCACTCATAAAGAGGTGATTCTGGCGAAACCGGTCTACCCGCTCCAAATATTATTATTATTATTGCCTGGATGGGTTCGAATGTTAATGGCATTTTTCTAGACCGTCTCCGTGCGTCGCAAGGCACTTTAAGCCATTGGTGCTGGTTGGTATAACTAGATGGTTGTTGTAACGCCATGTCAGATCGTTACGTACCTACTTCATATCAGCCGAAGGAAGTCCACTGCTGGACATAGGCCTCCCCCAAGGATCTCCACGACGACCGGTTCTGCGCTGTCCGCATCCAGCGGCTTCCCGCGACCTTCACCAGGTCATCGGTCCACCGAGTGGGAGGCCTGCCTACACTACGCTTTCCGGTGCGTGGTCGCCACTCGAGAACTTTACTGCCCCAACGGCCATCTGTTCTACGAGCAATGTGCCCCGCCCACTGCCACTTAAGTTTAGCAATTCTGAGAGCTATGTCGGTTACTTTGGTTCTCTTACGGATCTCCTCGTTTCTGATTCGATCACGCAGAGAAACTCCGAGCATAGCACGCTCCATTGCCCTTTGGGTGACCTTGAGCCTTCTTATGAGGCCCATAGTAAGCGACCATGTACGTCATCACTGGCAACACACAACACACTTGGTCTTAAGACACTGCGGTGTCTGGGACGCAAAGATATTGCGAATTACGTACCTATGTATAGGTACATACTACGTTACATTATACCATTACGTTAATGTATGGGCCGATTCGAATGAAATTTTATACACATAAGCAAGGCAAAAATTCTAGTTTGTGGATAGACTACATTTTCGAAATATGTACTAAGTGGAATTCCCGGCCGGCGTCTAAATTCCCCGATTCGTATAATATAGGAATATTCAAGTCGAGAGGGGATAGGAACTATAGGAGCTTACGTGTTACATCCTCGGCTGCATCGGCGCTTACCATCCGGTGAGGTGCAGCCAAACGCACTTTAATTTTTGATAAAAAAATATTTTAAAAAATGGTAAAAAACATAAGCTAATTTCAAGATTACTATGAAAACCTTAAATCACTAGTGTTATCTACTCACAAACCAGAATTTAGTAATTTGCTTACGTGAATAAACTTTCAATAAAATCTGCCTATCCATTTTCGAGGACTAGTAATTTTAAGTTTGTATGGGAAACAATATTGCGCGGCTTGGCAACTGAGGGTGGGGTTGCCACTAACCCTCAGACTCCCCCCGCGTGTGAAATGCCTAACCTTCCCGAGTTTGGGAGCAGACCGTGCCCCAGCGGTGGGGACGTATTGTTACGCACTCTCGTCGCGTATCACACTCATCACTAAACAATACAAACAAATACGGTTTTATAAATTTTGACCCTGCGAATGTTCCTGGTAAGGTGTCGGTGTCGGTGGTCGCTGACGGTGTCGCAAATTCAATTTTCTTTTCCAATCTCAAAAAATGTCCTAAAGAAGTTTTCACTTCATTAATTTAAATATTATCACATACTTATACATTACGGAGTTACGGATCAAAAAGGAATAAGACAGACAAGTAATAAAAGAACTTTCGGCGCAGTGTGCAGTCGCCGTGTTCGTTTTCGGGCCATTCAAAAACTCATAGATCTACTAATAATGCTCCTTCCATGCATTGAAAAACTCAAGTCTTACATACAGCAGCAACCGCTGAAGTTTATGTAGCGTTGCGAATGGCGTTGATTTAATGCTGTCGACATTTTTTTGGCCATAGACGGCTCGTTTTGTGCCACTGTTCCGGCTTTGTCTTCAAATGTGAGCTCAATACCTTGCTTGACTTGACGGATTGCTTGCCACTGTATACATTGCTCTGTCGGCAGCTATTATGCCCACATTTCGGTAATTATTAGAAAACTAGAGATCAGTATTTTTCTCTGTAAATTATTCGAAGTACTAGATGAGCAAGGATAAAACGAAAAATTTATCAAAATTTTGCATTTTTAGGTTTTTGTACACCCAACGGGACCCTATTACTAAGCCTCCGCTGTCTGTCCGTCTGTCAGCGGGCTGTCTGTCGGTCATGAATAACGTGACCATACGTCACGACAGTCCCGCTTTCAGACTGTCTGTCCCGCTGTCCCCACCGAGGGCAAAAACGTCCCGCTTTCGCAAACGGACCCAACGATAAATTTAATTTAAGTATATACCTATTAATTTTGCACTCGCAAACAACTGTTTAGACATTAGAAGTCATGTGATTAAGGCTTTGTAAATTAACTTAAATGTGTACATGATATGTACTAAAAGAAACCTACTTATTATTCAGTGTTCATCATATCAGCACATATACGTCCCCCCCCACCAAGGGGCTCAAGTCTACCCTTAATTAGGGCGATCGATCGGGTTGTTCAGGTTCAGTCGAAAATCGTCCACTGCTGGACAAAGGCCAAAACATAATATTTTATGGTGCAAATAATACGTTTTTGTTAAATACAATAATAACCAGTAATGAGATGAGAAGCGTAAAGAGAATCAATTTCTATTGCCTCATTCAATTCAATGGACTACTTTTTGGACACATTCCTTAATTAGTGACGCCACTGGCTACTGGTGCTCGTGGGTGTCTTCGCTCGCTCAGCGCCAATTTCACGCGTCTAATGCGTGCACGTTATTCCATTCTTTTTTGTTATTTTCCATTATTTTTGTCCAAAGTTGCGCGTGTTCCAATCCATTGTGCACGCTCCCGAAACTTTAAAACGACTTACTGTTTCTTGTGTGCGCCGTAAATGGTTGATGAGCGTGGAGTTGCGTGCAAGAGCTATGTTTTGGGACAATAGTATGATTTCCTAGCTTATGTTCCACATCTGGGTGGCAGAACAGACACGTTTGTGAAATTATGGCTTGTGTAGTGTAGCTTAATATAGTCGTATATATCTCTACATTGATGAGTGCAGTGCTGGAAAACACTGCACTTGCAAATGTTTAATGAAAATACTTATCTAATATCCCAATTGGCATTGTTCATTTTTAGGGTTCCGTGCCTCAAAAGGTAAAAACGGAACCATTATCGGATCACTCGTGTGTCTGTACGTGTGTTCTGTAATTTGCTTGGAAACTACAGGATCGATTGAGTTGAAATTTGGTACACATATGTTAGACTATGACCTGAAGACGGACGTGTAACGTAAATAAATGAATTCTAAACAATTTGCTACTTTGGAGGGTTAACTAGAAAATAAAATAAAAAAAGTTTTTAAAATATATTGTATGACATATCGAGTGAAGGATTTATTTTGAGAAACTCAAATATAATTTCATATACCAATAATAATATATAAATAGTTTTAAAGTTAAGAAAATTTACGAAAATTGATCTTTTCTCCCCCTCCCCCCTTATATCCGTTACTACTGAGCCTAAAATCTTGAAAATATCACAGTATCTGATTAAGAAAAACGGAGATGTACCTAACGATTTCACACTGTAACACGTAAAAAAAAACAATCCTACTAATCCTACTCGGTACCTATAAATGTGAAAAGTTTGTATGTATGTGCGTATATATGTATGTTTGTTACTCTTTCACGCTGCAACCACTGGACGGATCGGGATGAAACTAGGCACACATGTAGGTTAGGTCCTGTTATAGGACACAGGCTACTTTTTACACCGGGAAAACGTCTTATTCCCACGGGAAAGTCGAAAACAACGCGGGCGTAGCCGCGAGCAGACGGATAGTTATTAAATATATTAATTTCTTGATCGTCAATTTAAATGAGCACTGAGGCTGGTTTTAATAGTAATTAAGTCTGTGATGTCATCCGTTTATGAAACCACCTCCGTGGCGTTATGGTTAAGGTTAGCTTCACATCGGGAGTTCGTGGGTCCGATTCCCGGCGGAGCCTAACTCTGACTCGGTTTGGTTGGTGGAAGGGCATTTTGTAAGCCCGCCTGGCTAGCTGCTACCATTTTATCTAAGTCCTGCCGCCAAACGTCAATGTTACCAACAACATTGATGTGTTCCGGCTTGAAAATAAGATAGCCAGTTCCCCATTGCGTTGAGCAATCTTGGTAAGCCCGTTTAAATCTTCGGCATCATCGTCACTTACCATCAGGTGAGATGATGCCAAGAGCTTATCAATTGTGAATAAAGAAAAACCTTAAAAACATAAATAACCAGCGATTGAAGCGGTGGTAGCTCAGTGAAACGTGTGTAGGAGGGTCAATCACGCAGAATAACTGACCTAAAGCACGGTCATTACCTGGATCAGTTCGACTATAAGTGGCATTTTTCTCAACCGTTTCCGTGCTTTGCTAGGCACGTTAAGCCGTTGTTGCCGGTTGCTACCAAGAGATAGAAGTCGTTAAGCCGTGTCAGATGCCCCATAGGCGGCTTGAAAAACTTCTGACAGTGGGGTTCGCCACTAGCACTATAAGCTCCACCAACCCGGTCCTGGCCCCCCCGCCCCGTGTGTGGAGTATGGCCTAACCTTCCCCAGTTTGCAAGGGCCCGTGCGTGTCCCATCAGTGGGGAAGTTTATGGATTGTTAACAGCCAATTATTAAAAAGTTCAGTTATTCGAATCAGTTTTGTGGCGGCAACTGCAGTAACCCGCCACTGAACCTTAACACAAGCGAAGAGAGAACAAAAGAAATACTTCATCTAGAACGCGCTATTAGAATTTCTTCAGCGCTGAGTATATATACAAGATACCAATCATCAACGATTGGTCCACGGCCGGACCTACCACCTCGCCTGGCGGAGATATCTCCCTTTGCTCTCTTCGAGTAGGAACGCACCGTTCCTAAAGTTTCTTAAAAATTACCTTAGTTATTTTTTATCAATACCAATTTCTTAACTTTTTTATTTTTTTGCTATTTTTACTGTGTGGTAACATTTATTTTTTTGTATACAGTATTATAAATTTTCTGTAAAGCTGTGTACTCATAAATAAATAAAAGTCAAGGATAATTCAGGTGATTTGCTTTATTTTTACAAATTTTGGTAGATGCTAGGTCCTCGGAAAACCTCAAGTCTGATGCGATATAAGTTTAGATCAGCGCGTACCCACTTGTCCTTATTAGTCCACTGTTGGACAAAGAGCGCCATTTGCACTGACCTCGTCCAGCGCATTCAGTTGTCTCCAACTACTTAAATCAAATTAAACAACCTGACGCAAACAGACAAAATGTGTGAAGATTATTATTATTTTCTAAATTGTATAGACGTACTTATAAGTTAGAAATAATAAATAAATTATAATCATAAAGTGTTCTTTTGGTTTTAGTAATATGCACATTAAATGTGCATAGTTTTTTTAAATAAATGAATTAAATTGAATCGTCTCGTCTACAGTCGACAGAGGAGACCGATCCGATAAGTAGGTAAGGTAGGTATGTTAACCTACTGCTATATGAATGCACATAACCACCGCCGTGGCGTAATGGTTAATGCCATAAGCTTCACATCAGGAGTTTAACTTTTTCAGACTCTGTTTGGTTGGTGGAAGGGCATTTTTTAAGCCCGCCTGGCTGTGGCTAGCTACCACAATGTTACCTGTCTTGCCGCCAAACATCAATTCTAACAACATTGATGTGTTCTGGCTTAAGGATAAGATAGCCAGTTCCCTAACGCATTAGGGCCTGAAAGCGGGCTTGGCATTATCGCCACTTACCATCAGGTGAGGTGATGCCAAGGGCTTATACCAATTGTGAATAATAATAAAAATCTTATTATTTTCTATTACGTTGTTAATCATCTCCAGTACCTTTTCAGATACATAATGAGTATTAATATCTTATTTGCGCCACAAATGCCAATATTTTCAAGGGTCCTTGCGTATCTCTGAACACCCCGCTGCTTCGCTCCTTCCATCCTCAAAACAATAATGTACAGCGTCGGCGCAGGCCGCTGTGCGCCAATTATATGCGCGTACGCTTTGTCAGCTGATTTATGCGCCCCCCGCGGGGCGAGATCCCGGACTGGGGCTCGGCGCGCATTATGCGACTTTTCCTGTTAACACATCATCTTAACTTGCAATTGCTTTCATTTAGGTTTATTCCTGTTTCGTTTGATTCGGAACTCCTCGCAACCGACTCGCAAAAACTTCTTCGAGGTGACTGTTTGTTCGCTGAAAAGCTGCAAATAACTACCTAATATATTCTACTCACGAGACTTGACAGCTTTTTACCGAAGAAACCCACCAAAAACATTTTCATGTAAAAAGTTGCCAAGAAGACCATATGGCTCGCACTGTCAAAAAGTTTTTAGATCTCATGTAAAGCCAAGCTTCTAACTCTTCACACCCTAATGCTACAAGCCCTAAGTTCACAAACTCTTCACCTTAATCAAAATATGTGGCTTGGCCGTTTCGTTACTACAAGTTGTATAATAGAAAATAATGAACAGTGAATACCTTACCTTACCTTACCTTTCACCTTATGCCCGTGTGACGGTAGCGAAACGGCCAAGCCACATATTGTGACTAAGGTGTAGAGTTTGTGAAGTTAGGCCTTGTAGAATTAGGGCGTGTAGGGTTATAAGCTTGGCTTTACATGAGATCTGATAACTTTTTGACAGTGGTCATATGGTCTCGTCTTGGCAACAATTTATACATGAAAGTGTTTTCGGTGGGATTTCACTTCTTTTTGTAAGTTACTTATGATAATATGTTTTTACACTGAACTGAATGAACTACTGAACTAAATAAGTGATTCAACTCCTTCCATGTAGAAGATTCAAATCGCTCTGCTGTTTAAAGTGATCATTAGGCGTTTTACGCGCGCTTAATTCAATCCTTAATTTTAATTAGGTTTAAAGGGTGGGAGGTGATTTACTAAACACCCTTTAGTATTTATAAAAACTAACCACTCCGGGAGTGCCGGCATAAGTGAAAACGTTTTACAGTTTTATAAGTTTTGACCCTCCGAGTATTCCTGGCGAACGACTAAGTTGACAAAGTTTTGACCCTGCGAGTATTCCTGGTAAGGTGTTGGTAACGGTAACAATGTCGCGAGTTTAATTGTTCAATCTCAAAAAATACCCATCGCGACTAAAGAAGTTTTCACTTTAACAAAAAGGCCCTATATCAATAGGGATGGCGAATGCTAGTCATCTGATTTATTTTTTATCATCTGTCAATAACGACATTTTGTTCGAAAAATGTTTGAAATATCTAGGCGTGACGTCATAGTTTTGCAGCGTCATTAATGTACTCATTTTGTGATTTTGGTGAAATAAAAATTGAAGAGTTGATAGAAAACAAAACGAGTAAGGTTTTCCGAAGTTTAAGTAGGAGGGTAATTTAGTGAACAAGAGTTCATAATTTATTTTTAATACTGTCGTCATCCCTATTTTCAGACCTCTAAAACTGAATACAGTAATACGCTAATATTATACTGCATTTTTGTATGTTATACTGTCATGTCTTTGGATAAATGCAAATTTAACAAGTTTTTTTGTTTATATTATACTTCTAGCATGAAAATTTGCGGAAATCTCATACAAACTTCTATCCCTTAGTTTAAGGAATTGAATAAATTAAGGATATTTTTAAACTTGGAACTTTTACCCCCAGTAAAAGTTCCAAGTTTTAGATTTTTTTTGTTGTTTGTGTACTAATACTAGCTTACATACCAAATTTCATCTTTGTAGTACTTTAGGAAGTACCCTCAGAGTTTTGATGAACATCAGTGAGTCAGTGACGAAAGGGGGTTTTTTAGATATCAATAAAATTTAAAGTATACCTAAGAGCTATGCAATTTAAATTTTATTTCTTTATTGAGTCTATTATTGACATCATATCACGAGAATTTTGTTTATCTAGTACAATGGAAACCCAAGTTATGAGGGTTCAAAAAAACGACAAAGCGCTTCGAGAACAAGTAGTAGTGCCCTAGCGCTTCACTTGGCTCGTCTTGCCAGAGGCACTGCAGTGCCCCCAGATACTATTGAAGCAACATAGAAAAATTACCTTAATGTTTGTTGACGATTTATGAGTCGATCTTGTTACTTTTATCGAGGGTCAAACATTTTGGCTCTGATTAAATGAATACTTCAGAAAAGTTGTTTATTTTTATGGTCAACATTTGCATTTGATGCTTTTCAGCTAATCAAATGTTTTCCTACTGCAGAAATAAGTCCTGGCCATTCAATTGAAGTTCTTCCTTATTTCCAGAACAAATCAAAATGTACTTACCTATTATTTTATGTGAAGTTAAAGACCTCGAAATTTAGTCATATTAACTACTAAACCGATTTCGTTGCGATTTTTTGCATTTAAAAGGTTCATTTCAGAGCAGGTTATTAGTTATGTATTATGGAGGTAAACCACTAGGGAACGCTGCAGCAGCCAGGATAGTTGGCACTTAGTAACTGTTCTTTCGATTCCGATGCGGTTATTTGCTTCGTATGGGTGTCATTACTGAGCAGGATTTTAGACATGTCTTACAGCTGTAGATAACCAGGGGGCGCTGCAGCAGCAAGGATGGTTTGCAAGGATTCTCAGAAACCATTCAATCTCAGAGTATTTTAAAAATTGTTTTTTTTTTATTACGTATTGTTGTCTTGTATCATTATTTTATTCTATGACATGCCCCCTTTACAGCTGAAATAATTACAATTTTACTTATTTTAATTTAGATTATTTTTTGACATGTGGTTTTTTCTCTTTCTCTCTGTGGTGATACTGTCTGAACTGAACTTTAGTGTAATTAGGATAGGATGACCTAGGTAACCAAGTGTTCAAAATTGTACCTATGGTTTTAAACAAATAAATAAAGTATTAAACCGATTCCGATGCGGTTTTTTGCTTTGTATAAGTGTCATTTTTACAAGCTTTTATTTAACTTGCAATTTTCTTATGTTACAAGCTTATATTTAAACATTAATTTAAAAAGCAAAACCTATAAACCTAGCTTTTGCTCTGACTTAAACCTATTAAAAAATGATCAAAATCGGTTAACTTTTAAGATGTGAAAAATCGCTTTCGCCGTTTGACTGAAAAGTCTAATTTTCGCCATGGGTTCACAGTCCTCTTAACAACCTAAGTTGTTTCCACATTTACGGAAAAATATTCAGCTGGTTTTTGGTCAACAAATATTAGTTAAAACTAATAGATTGTAAACAGGAATACACCAGTCCTCCATCACCATAGATCACGCTTCTGTTTCCTGTTGTCCATCATTGTGTTGTTGCCGTTCGTGGAAGGTTGCCGCTGGTCAGCAAGTCGCGGCAGGCGGCAGGCGGCAGGCGACGCGACGGTGTTGTCGCCATGCGGTCACACATTGTTCGCTCCTGTTTACCGACAGATGTGGAACTGTCACAATCCCTAACTGTAACAAGACCTTTCTAATTTAAGGCTTTAAGATGCCTCAATCCGAGCAGGTTGATACGTGTTATAATAATATCGAACGTAAGTTTATTCATTTTAAGTTCAAATCAATGCGGGCTTCAGAGCGGCTGTAACGTTGAGACTGAACGCCTGATTCTTGATTTGTACATGTTTTTATTACTTTTCTATACTTTCAAATAAGTTTTAATAAAATGTGTTCAATTAAAATGAAAGTTCTTAAAGTCACCAATTTTTTTGTGTTGGTTTCATGCAACATCTATTTGTTTTCAAGTGTTTTTGCAATTAATATCAAAAACAGGGTCTGCGGTATATTTTTTTTCCTCAAAAAGGGGAATATTTATTAAAATGGTATTCAAGTATATAGATTTTTTATTCATTATCATCATATCAGCCGAAGGAAGTCCACTGCTGGACATAGGCCTCCCACAAGGATCTCCACGACGACCGGTTCTGCGCTGCCCGCATCCAGCGGCTTCCCGCGACCTTCACCAGGTCATCGGTCCACCGAGTGGGAGGCCTGCCTAAACTACGCTTTCTGGTGCGTGGTCGCCACTCGAGAACTTTACTGCCCCAACGGCCATCTGTTCTACGAGCGATTTTTTATTACTTTAAGTATATATATATATTTTTTCCATAGTGATATCTTTTTTGTCATTTCACCTATCTTAAGGCCTTAAGCTAGTTATGTAGTTTGCAAAGGCACTTACCGATTCACATCACAATGTGATACATCGATGTCCTGTTTGTAGTAAGGTTGTAGATGTCATGACGAACTGCCCACTGAGGTAATTAGTTCTTTGAAGTAAGGCACAAAATTGAATATTTTTTAGTTGAATTCTTTTGTCGTTATCCTAAGTTGTCTAATCGCCTTAAGAAACTTAATCTAAATATATATAACTCAAAGGTGACTGACTGACTGACATAGTGATCTATCAACGCACAGCCCAAACCACTGGACAGATGGGGCTACAATTTGGCATGTAGGTAGATGTTATAACGTACGCGTCCGCTAAGAAAGGATTTTGGGAAATTCCCACGGGAACCGCAAAAATCGGGATCTGCGCGGGCGAAGCTGCGGGCATCCACTAGTTAGGAATATACATACTAATCAAATATCGTACGAGAACCTGCGGCATCATCGTCACTTACCATCAGGTGAGATGATGCCAGGGGCTTACCAAGTGTGAGTAGAAAAAACCCTACCTGACATGAAAACAGTTCTATAGCCAGGGAAATTTGTTAATGATTAAAATGACAGCTACCTACAAATTCGGCGATGGGGCCGTAGATAGATTTTTTTTATCAAAAGTATGCGGATACCTACCTAATATATATTACTAGCTTTTTCCCGCGGCTTCGACCACGTGGGCATCGTTTTTATGACTGCCTATGAGAGTGAGTGAAGCGGCTCGCGAGCATAGAAATGAGTTTTCTCTAGATACCTATTCCAGATCGGGATATTGTGATTAGCGATCTATGACACTCCTTAACCATCTCTGTGCAAAAAATCACAACAATCCATTGTTCCATTGCGAATTTAAAGAAATAAGTCAAAAAAGAGTTTTTTTTTTCAGTTCCTTTAGGAACTATATCGGACTATGCTATTTTCACGGGATAAAAAGTAGCCTATGTCCTTCCCCGTGATACAGGCTACCTGCATGCCAAATTTCATCAAGATCAGTCAAGGTCTTGAAATCTGAAAAAGTAACAAACGGACAAATAAAAAAACAAACACATTTTCATATTTATAATATAAGTAAGGATTTTTTATTAAAGAAGCTAAAAGCTAAAAGAAGTGGACCATTTCAAGTACCTAGGGTCAGTCATCAGTAAAGATGGGTCAATAGACACTGATGTCACCCATCGCATAAATACCGGGTGGATGAAATGGAGAGAACTATCTGGAGTGCTATGCGACAGCCGAATGCCTGTGCGCATAAAGGGAAGAGTATACAGAGCAGCCGTACGACCGGCCATGACATACGGAGCCGAATGCTGGCCACTCAAAAAGCAGCACGAAAATCAATTACACTGCGCAGAGATGAAGATGCTCAGATGGGCAGGTGGTGTAACTAGGCTGGATCATGTCAGAAACACACACATAAGAGGCACCTTTAAAGTGAGACCTATCCCAGATAAACTACAGGAGAGCCGTCTGCGGTGGTACGGACACGTTATGAGGCGACCATCCAACCACATGACCAGGAAAGTGCTGGATATCGAAATAAAACCCCGAGGACGAGGAAGACCCCGAATCACATGGATGTCTGTAGTAAATAAGAACCTCAGAGAAGCCCAAGTTAACAAAGAGACGACCCAGCACCGAGCTGCCTGGAGACGCATGATACGGAGGGCCGACCCCAAATAAAATGGGAAAGGGCCAGGCAAAGAAGAAGAAGTAAGGATTTTTTATTGTTCTTCATCCAAAGAAATTACAAAACAATCGTAAAATTAATAAAATTGGATGAACGAAAATCTCCTGTCATTAGTTCCATGCATTTGACAGCTGTCATTCTAATCACAATTCATCTGAGTATAAGTAATTTATGTAATTCTAGTTATTACGAATTGTTCTATCGACAATAAAATGCAACATTCTCAGTTAATAATCACTTTCCGATAGAAATGTGTTTCTTTTGTCTCCGGGTTATTTACGAGTTTACAGTGTACCTACATTTGCAGTTGATTAATGGACGACATGGCTAACGGAAGCAAGAAATACTTGAAAAAGACAACATTGTGCCCATTAGATAATTACTCACTTTGGCCTCTATATTTTGTCGGCAGTTCTGCGAACTAGTTTGAGATCGACGCATGCGCAGCGTGAACAAACATCTACCGACTTTTGAAAAAAAAATCCGCCGATAGTTAGCCATTCACCCGTGAGGGAATCACGGACAAAAATAATAAAAACATCACAGTCAAAATATATGTTGGTGTTGATGAAAAAATTGTAAGAGAGACGGTGACTTTCTGTCCACTTTGTCACATGCCGCGGCCCACTGTCCAATTTATATTAGGCATGCAATTTCGGACCTTGTGCCAAGGTGCAAAGGTTGACGCGCCCGAGACGAAAATAGGCGTCACAGTAGTTTTTTCTTGTTGGATTCTCGTCGGGGCGTGGCCCGTCCCAAATGGAAACATTTGCCAATATTATCGTGAAAGGTCTGAACAGATGAAATAATTTATTTCCCGATGTCGCTTTGTGTCCAAAACTTGGTGCCTTTGTGAGTTTTTTGTGTCGGCCGCTTTGGAGTCCCGTGTGGCTCTGATGTCTTTATTTATCCCTTTAAGCAAAAGGATACCGACTTTTGACTCAAGAATTGAGTTTTGACCTACTGTGGTGTGTCCAATGTCGTTTTCTTTAGGTGTCCTCGACGTGATTTAAGTCTTTTCGGATTCTGTTCCTGCTGACGTGTGGTAGGATGCGTGCTGGCTACAATAGTATTAGAGAGTCGCTTACTGATCCATGGTTTTGTGCAAGATTTGCCGCCGACCATTTCTTAATTTGGCCTACATAAATCACTGGACGTAAGCAGATTACTGTACTATTAATAACTTTACCAAACATTGGTCCTCAAATATGTTCTAAAAATAAGATTAATATATATTTTTTTTAATTCACAATTGGTAAAAACCCTTGACAACATCTCACCTGGTGGAAAGTGACGATGTTGCCGAAGATGGAAGCGGGCTTACCAAGATTCCCCAACGCAATGGGGAACTGGCTATCTTATCTTCATGCCGGAACACACCAATGATATCAACATTGATATTTGGCGGCAACAATTAGATAAGATGGTGGTAGCTAGCCAGGCGGGCCCTTCCACCAACCAAACCGAGTCTTATAATTGACTCCGCCGGGAATCGAACCCGCGACCTCCTGTGTAAAGCCAGTGAACTTTGCCGCTGGGCTACGGAGGCGGTTATAATAACGTTTGTGACTGTTGAAAATTCGTCAGTAATATTATTTAACGGATTTTTGCCTAATTACAAAAGAATCGTCATTTCCACAAATCAATAGAGCCGCTTCCTTTATTGTGAAAGCTGTAGCTTGAATCCAGTAGCTGTGTTTGTGTTTAAAGTGCTAAGTAATGAACTCGCCATTACGTGCCATTACCCCCGCCGCCATCCCCCCCCACCCCCCACCACGAGTCCGTTGGGACTTCAAGTTGCAAAACGATTGTATATACTTACCTCGGGGGAAGGTTGTTATTTGTCAACGTGTTCGAAAGTTTCGTTTGATCTTAAAACGTGACCAGCGAAAATTGTGAAGATTTCGGCAGCACTTCTGTATTATTTTGAAAAGCTTTAGTTACATTCTCTTTTTATTTCATGGTCACAACAGCAAGACTGTATAGCGGTACCCGTAGCTTTGACGAGGGCCTCACAAGAGACAACATTATATAAGATACTTCATATCAGTGAAATTTTATTAAAGGTTTATAAAGCCGACAGACTCATAATAGTTGCATTTGCATCTGATTTTTAAAATATTCTGGCCAATTTGATGAATTCGTCCTTACTAATATTATAAATGTGAAAATGTGTTTATTTGTTTGTTTGTTTGTTACCTTTTCACGCTTCAACACCTTAACCAATCTTGATGAATTTTTTCAGGCAGGCAGCCTGTGTCACTGGGAAGGACATAGGCTACTGTTTATCCTGTGAAAATAGCATCCTCAGGGAACTGAAAAAATACTCTTTTTTTGGTTAGTTTCTTTAAAATGTCAACAGAACAATGGATTGCTGTGATTTTTCGCACAGAGATGTCTGAGGGGGTGGGAATGACATAATTTATAATTAGCATATCCTGACATGGTTCCCGAGGGATCTGGGGAAAACTCATTTCCGCGCTCGCGTACGTCAGCGTCGCAACGGAGCTATGGACTGAAGTGGTTTTTTGTATAGAATTGGTTGAGGAGGTGGGAAGTGACATAGACTTCTAATCAGAATGGCCCGATATCATTCCTGAGGGATCTGAGGAAAACTCATGTTCGCGCTTGCGAGCCGCTCGCGGCTCGCGCAACACTAACCTTAAAAGACAGTCATAAAAACGATGTCTAAGCGGGCGAAGCCGCGGGCAAAAACTAGTGTATTTATATAAAACGAATAAAAAACGGTACTGTTAAAAAACAGGCACAGTGGTAGGCTCTATATTGCTCCTCCGTGGTAAAGAACAAAGATGTCGACCATGTCTACTTGGCGGAGGAGCGTGCTCTTAGAACTCGGTTCGTACGTCTGTATCACCTAGTCGCTTTAACCATTGGAAGCAACTGAAACTATAGTTACCTTGACAACTATAGTTTGCGTATGGTGGCGCATCGGGAGTCGGGTGATTCCTTTCCCTCTAATATGGACGAGGGCAGCGATGGCAGACTCTCGCGTTATACTCGTGTCTGGGTGTTTTCCATGTGAACTGGCCTACTCTTGTCAAAGGCATTAATGACATAATCAATGATTTTAATATATAACTTCTTGTTTTATATTGTTTTCATGTCCTAATGACATTTTTGTTCTTTATCAATGATAGATAGAACGTTAATAACTAATGATTGCTTGTTTTTAATATTTTTCACAGACGACATTATGTATAGGTTATTATTATTTTTAGACTATTAGAAAGAGAATAATTTGCACCTATTTTGAATAAACATCGCTTGTATGAAAATTCCTGTTAGATATAGGTAGCCCATTTCAAAAAGGCACCAAGTCCACATTCTGCTTAAAAATTAACAGTTAGGGCTGTAATGTGATGTTCTAATTATTTGGCTACCTCAACACATATTTTAAAATACATAATAGGATCAACTTCAGCATGAAAACACACGTTCTGATAAAAGGGTCTTTCTCAACATAATTTGAAAGTTTATACTATTTGCATGTTTTTTTTATAATGTATGTAAAATACTTACAATAAACACATTTGTCTGTCTATCTATCTATTTGGTATGTCAAAGTCTTTTGTTATCATTCTCACCAAGTGAAATGACCACCTCAGATCGAATGTGGCCACTGCGTATGAAATAGATCACAACTGAACTGAGTGATCTAGAAGTTGTTCCTCTCAAAGCACTGTTTACCAAACTTGGTTATCTACAAGGAACAGAAATTTCAGTAATGATGAAATGAAATGAAATAATGAAATGAAATGATAATTTATTTGCATCAAACATGGTAGTAGGATGTTTAATATAATTTTTAGTGCAATCATGTTTCGCCTGTGCAAGGCATGCAAATGTTTAACATAGTAACATAGTAGTAAAAAAATATTCTCTCCAATAGGATATTGTTTTATAATTTAAACTCATAAAATTAGAGTTACTTTTCGCTTTTTCCGTCTCCTCCTCTACTAATTGTTTTTTGGATAGTGTCTAAGCCGAATTTTTGGTATTTCATTGATAACTAGCTTTTGGCATCGTTTTTATGGCTGTCTTTGGTGAGCAGTGCGCGAGCGTGACAAGAGTTTACTCTCGATCTCTCGGGAACTATATCGAGCTATTCTGATTAGCAGTCTATGTTACTCCCCACCCCCTCAACTATTTCTATGCAAAGAAAATCTCGTCAATCCATTGCTCCGTTGCGACGCCGACGCAAGCCTAAAAATGGATATTTCCCTAGGTTTCTTGGGAGCTGTCTCGGGCCATGCTGACTAGTAGACTACGCCATTTCTCCCCCCCCCCCCAAAAATCACAACAATCCGGTGCGACGTTAAAGAAATCAGCCAAAAACTTTCTTTTTTTTTCAGTTCCCTCCAGAACTGTATCGGAATATGCAATATCCACGAGATAAAAACTAACTCATGTCCATCCACCATGCCACAAGTACCACTATGCTAAATTTCATCAACATTGGTTGAGGTGTTTAAGCGTAAAAAGGTAACAAACAAACACATTTACACATTATAATATTAGTACGGATTTTACTTACGCAAATATTTCTGAACTTGACATTATGTATTCATTGCTGTCATTTCTGCTCAAGAAATAAATTGAATGAAATCCTAGGTAAAATTAGGCAGTTTGGTTTAAAATGGAACTTAGAAACTTAGAACTACTTAGAAACTAGCTAGTTTTAGTTAAAAATAAAGCGAAAACTATTAAATTACGAAATCCCTGGAATACTGTCAGGTTAGATGATGCCAAGGGCTTGCTAATCGTGGATTACAAAAATAGCAGAGTAATACTAGCTATAGTTTTAGTAAAAAAATAAATAAAAATTTGAACCCCTAAATATTATCTACTATATGGTAATACAGGCGCAAACGAGATACTAAGAGACCAGGCCACCAACTTAAAACTAAGATCGTGCTGTACCATAAATTCATTATTACTGTAGACAGAAGAACAAGACAGCATTGTGACACGGAAGTCATTGTTAACTGCAGTTCGGTCACTAATAGAAAATAAACCACAACAAATCGCAATGATCGCTCCACCGTTATACTCGAGCGCTCATAACGAGCGAGCTCGCGCTTTTCTAAGTCTGTCCAGATACCGCCGGCTGCGTGCGCGCCCCACTGTGTTTTATAAATTACACTTTTACAGCCCCATACATTTGTCTCTAAGCACCCACTAAAGGCCGTAGAAGAAGAGAACACCACTCGTCATCGTATCCAAACCACTTTTCAATGGGCTTTAACTCAACATCATCGGTTTACAGCCACCATATTGTGCCCGCCGTGACTAACGCCTCGCATGGGGCCGCCACAATCGCAGCAAACCACCAAAATTGTAAACAATCGACTTATTTATTGTTTTACAGCAGCTATACAACTTCGTCGCCTCAGAAAGAGGGGCCAATAATTTTGAAAATGGACCCGCAATAAAACGATCATGGACAGTGAGACGCGGCCGCAGAGAGCTGGACAAAAAAGCGCAATGTGTAAGCTTGAATAGATTTGGCACGCTCGGAGCGGAGCTGCGCAGCGGTCGCGACCGGCTTTATCTGCGTGATGAATGTGCGGAAGTCAAATCCGAATCCCTTACAACTTAATAATAACGATAAACACCGGTCCCCCTATTTTAAATACATAAATGTTTCGCAACATTAGAGCGGCCATTTCGTCGGCGATGCGTACGCGGTTCGATTGTCGACATTTTGGATTAGAGGTGTGTGTTTGTCAAACTTATTTGTTGTGTTGACGATGATAAATTGGTTAACGTAAATATGTGAAGTTTAAACATAAAGCTGTGCAAATATAACCGATAAATTATTACACTTTCAATAAAGGAGAGTAGCTTCGAATACTGTGCAAGAACATTATTTATTTGCTGCAGTGAGTATATTTTTTATAAAAAGTTTTAAAGTTACAATAACTGTGAAAACTAAAAACCTAAGGAGTTATGTACATATATACAAGGTGTAACAAGATTGGTGTAGAATCCATTAACTAGAGCTTCCACTAATAAAACTAAACAACTTTCTCCTAGGAACACATAGTCAATTCAAATTAATTTTGACTCCTAATACAAATAGGTCAGCTATTTGGCAATTTTTTTATTTTTTTATGGAGTCCATTTTTTGTGTATTGATTATGGATTCCTTGGGGAAAGTTGTTCAGTATGACGAGTAAAAGCTCCATATAACGGGTCTTTTACCAATTTTGTTACACTCTGTATAAAAAAGTACCTATGTAGCATATTTATCCCATGGTCTATTCTCCTATTTGTTGCACATACAAAAATTTCGCCAAACGATTTGCTGCATCTTGCAACAATAAGGAACTGTAACACGCAGATGTCATGCGTCCATTATTAATAATGGTAACGCCGACGTTTACCACAATAACCGCCGCTGCAATAAACACATCGACGTGATAAATGATAATATTTTATGGCATTCGCCCTCGATACACGAATGTTATGTCTTCATTTTTGCAAACATTGTTTTCGACTCTCCATTCAACAATTTACTTTTCCAGCAACAAGTAAAGTTGAATTTCTATTGCAGCTATGTCTATCCGTTTGGAACGAAGCATAGGGTGTACAAATCGCATTGATGTTGTTCAATCGCACGTATCAAATTGTCGATATTTGCTTGAATCATTAGCGTAGGGTTTTTGTCTGCGATCCGTTCGTCTAGTCCCTCTGTGCGGCCTGCGTGTGCGATGGTGACGAGCGATTTTAAAACTCACTCATGTATGAACAAGAAAACATTGATTTCTCCACTTCGGTCTTATCTTTTTGTAACTATAAAATGTACTGCTTCATGGTAATGCCTGACTTTGTCACTACTCCGGCGCAACGTATAACAGTTTGATGTCTACACAACACCTGATTGTTTATTCATTGGTGGTTGTAAGAGCAACGTTTCCTTTAATTTATGACTGCAATCAAACTTTATTGTTCTGTTTTATAAGCCTTAGCTCTTTGTGTGTCTGCTTATGAATACTGTCACTTTCATAACTCTTTACTTATTGTTTATTGGAGAACGCTTGCAGAGGTCTTATTTCTTCATCATTCGCCATCGTCATCATTATCATGATAAGGCCGTATTAGTCCAGTTTTGGACATAGGCCTGCCCCAAGCTGTGACTCGTATACTGATATTCGGCTCTGCGCACCCAGCTGTCAGTTTGTCTAAACGCAGTATCCACAACAAATGTTTTCAATTCCTCAGTTCTCATTCAATAAAAATCTTATTCTGGTATTGTTACCATCTACATCTACGTCTATAAGCTAATAAAGCCACAAAACAAGCCAGGATCCACATTTATCTACCACCATCGGAAATCTGACGCCTCATTCATGAAGTTCCCAAAAATGTCTATTAAATTGGGAATCTCGTATTCCCACATGTGTCCTGTGAATCGCAAACACGAATCAAACTACATAATTTGGTTTGCCAACTATTATTTTCATTTCCAATAATCAATATGACAATGGGGTAAAGTTTACTTTAGCTTGTACAAAAATTTTACGTTGGTCTGCACACTGGTTCGAATTCGATCTTAACAAAAGGCCAACCCCTATTGAGACTACAATGAAGCTAATGTAGATAGATAATATTGTTACAAGCAAACTTCTCTGTTTACAAATTTAGAATCTGTGTGCATCTGTAAAGTGAAATAATGTAGTTCCAATTGATGGCATATTGTTGTGATTGAATTTAATAATTTTCAAGGTCAAAACTGACATTATAGAGTTAGATAATTCTTAACAGTTCATCATAAATACTGGAATTATACTGTATGTATAATAAAAGGTAACTTATCCACTGTGCTAGTTTTTTCTAACAATTAACGGTTTTTTGGGCTTATCTACATACAGTTGTAAATAATTGACAACGCTAAACAATTTAAAAAATACCAACTTCAATCGTAAAAAAAATACTGAACAGATTTTGATACAGTTGTATAATACATGGGGTCATATTGAAGATATTACATGCATTAAATAAAATAAAAAATATTTTACCGGTTCATAATCGTTGAAGACATCGCGTAACATTGCACACAAAAATATCAAATGGAGAAACTCCTCCTTATTTGAAGTCCTTGAAAAAACTGTATTTCTAAGTCAGCCCACATTGTTATTTTGTTAACTTGTTGATCCTGAAGTAAGACTTTAATATAGGCCACACCGAATGTATGTATGTAAGTATATACTTAGTTTTATATTTATACACAAGACTGCATTTTATTTTATTTGACTCAACTTCTAGGAAACTCATTGTATTTTTTTTTTTGCTTTTATGATATAGTACAGTAGGCTTGGTATTCATATATTGCTTGCTTTGATTATTCACTCATTGCTTGATTAAATATGGTGTACAGTCAACGCAATACTCTACATATTTCGTTAACACACAAATTTACTAAAGGCGCGTGTAATCTGTTGCGATCCTTGCACGTGCTTACAAGTGGGACCTCCCGCGCGTGTTCCCGGACCGCGGAAATATTTGACGTCATCAATCTACTTCCTTGCCTTCTAACGACATAATTCCTGCTGGGTGTTAATGAGGACGTAGTTGTAGGTGTTACCACTTCACAAGCTGTAGGAACAGGAACGCATTCAGTTTTGTTGTGAGTATCATTTTGAGTGTGTGTTTAAGTGGTGAAATGAACTTTCGTAAATCATCTCTCTCTGCACACTGCAAAATTCTTAAATCAGAAGAGTACAAAAATCTTTAAAAAACATTTATGGTGGAAAGCCTCAAGTTAGGTCTGAATTTGCAAATTTGAGTTTATGCAAAAAAATAATGAGGCACTGCGACATTAAGGAAAACAGCGCAAGGGAAGCTAAGCGACTTGTCAGAGAATGGTTGCAGAAACTCGCGTACGCGGAAAACCTTCTAAAGCCTATTATATCACACGAATCCTCACACACATACACACACACACACACACACACACACACACACCACATTAATAGTATTTTAAAATAAATATGTAGTTAGTTCTACAAACAGCATGTCTAATGTATTGTCGGTGCCCAAGATAAAGGCTGTGCCTAGTTGGCGACCGATATGTACAGATACTATGTATAGGTAGAGTACATTTATGTTTCAATAAATTATGAATATTTGTATTAAGTTATTTGAAGAGATCAATCGTCGAATCCAACTCGGCTGGGCAGCGTTCGGGAAGCTTCGCAATATCTTTACGTCCCCGATACCGCAGTGTCTTAAGACCAAGATCTTTGACCAGTGTGTGTTGCCAGTGATGACTTACGGAACTGAGACATGGTCGCTTACTATGGGCCTCATAAGAAGGCTCAAGGTCACCCAAAGGGCAATGGAGCGTGCTATGTCGGAGTTTCTCTGCGTGATCGAATCAGAAACGAGGAAATCCGCAGGAGAACCAAAGTAACTGACGTAGCCCACAGAATCGCTAAACTGAAGTGGTAGTGGGCAGACCACATAGCTCATACAACAGATGGCAGTTGGGGCACTAAAGTTCTCGAGTAGCGACCGCGCAAAAACGTAGCGTAGCGGAAAACGCGGTAGACCGATGACCTGGTGAAGATCGCGGGAACCCGATGGATGCGGGCAGCGCAGGACCGGTCGTCGTGGAAGTCCTAGGGGGAGGCCTTTGTCCACTAGTGGACGATTTTCGGCTGATATGATGATTTGAAGTATCGTTATATTTGTCTTGATCCCCTGAGTGACTCAGGTTGCAAATTTATCCAAGTACCCAAAAAAGACGGGTAATGTTTTACGCAGTCGGGTTCTTAATTTTTAATTAAATTAGTTAGGTTTTTTCCCTTGTCGAGTGTATCCTTAGCTTACTGTCAGTTGCAGGTAGATGGGATGGGTACAGATGTAGAGCGTGTTGGCCTAACCGATTATGTCCAGAGGTTCCTCTGACTCTCTCCCTGGATCTATATTTAGCTCAAAGGGAGTTCCATCTTTATGTATGAGTATGACAAACAATCAAAATTCCAGGTTAACAATTTTTCATAATAACGAGCGCGGTAGGTGGCAACATGCGGTCCGCGGCGCTAACCGTGCGCGCGCGCTTGTACATTAGGGTGCAAAAGTGTTACATCTCAAAACAAATCTATCTTATTTTTAAATAAGGGTATAGATATTATTTTTTATCATGAAGCATGAAACCCTTAGTTGCTTTTTACTCGACCATGAAAGAGAGTAATGTTGTTGGGTAGTTTGTATGTTTTTATGTATGACTTTTTATTTGGCCGAGCCTGTGGTCTAAACGGCTAGACGGATTTTGGTGTGCAAGATTTCATTAGATTCATCTTGATCCCGAGATAGCATAGTAACATAGGATACAATTTAATTAGTCGGTCGGAGATAAACGTTTGTTTTAATGTTCTAAACTGTGGTAACAACATATGGATTAAATCTAGTATTATTTATTTATATTACTTTATTTACTTAATTTTGAACCAGCACGCACGCACAACGCATTAATTAGGTAGTTAATGATGTGAGAATTAGTATAGAATTTAACATACAATATTTAGTATATTTATTTAATTTGAAACATATTAAGTATGTATTCATCATCATCGTATCAGCCGAAAAACGTCCACTGCTGGACAGATTACCTATCTATAACATTGCAGAATGATGTCTTTTAATTTGGAGCCGTTTCCGAGATTCAGATTATAATATTTAAACAAGAATTGCTCGTTTAAAGGTATTAGATATATAGAATTAACTTTTGCGCCTAACTGTACTTTGGTCGGCGCACCGCTGACTCGTTAACTGCTGAACTATTAATTACACTATCAACGACTCGTGAACTTCCTTCCTTTTGGGTGAAATCCTTTACGATTTGGGAAGATCAAAGACTGCGCCGCAATTTTAAACTTTTCAGATAATAATGACTATGTGATGCTCCGTCAGAACTTGAGTTGTTGTGTTGTTCGTTCACTCACAAGTAATTTTAGTACATACAAGAAGAAGAAGAAGAAGTACATACATACATGTAATAAAATATAAGTGGGTAATAGGAAGGCTGTCAACAATTTTGGCATATTTTTTTTAATCCTTACAAATAGCACCTAATAATCCCATCATAACCGTTTCAAGTCCCTACGTATAAATTATTTAGCTAGCTACTATACAGAATGTCATTTTATTCGTTAAAAAGCTTTAATCTACATTCTACTCATCTATTTATATTAAATGGTAAAATGACTATATCAATGCATGGGCGGCAGCTGTCATCTAGAACGCTCTATTAAATTTTTTTCGACACTGAGAATATATACAGATTCCAATCATCAACACACCACCTAGCCTGGCGGAGATATCTCCCTTTGCTCTCGAAAAATAGGAACACACCGATCCTTTGTACATACAAAAAACTACAGTTAAATTGAGAACCTCCACCTTTTCTGAAGTCGGATAAAAATCGCGGGCCATTCAAACAGATGAAACGCTCTTTGACGCGCCGCCGAACGCCGAATATTTTGAAAGCTTCGCTCGCTTGGCTCAACTTGACTGCATCTAATCCACTGTTTAGCTTGCGATTACCACCGGGGTGGGCTGTAGTTAAAAATAACTTAAAAATACAACTAACAGTTACAGAAAAACAGTTATACAATGTACCTACTTGCGGTGTTTTTGAACGATGTTTGCACAGTTTATGCGTGATCACGTCATAAGAAGCAGATGAATACAACGTAATGTTATCGTTTTAGGATCCGAGATAATGTTAACGCATTGCTCAAAGTGATTTGTGGCTGATATGATGATGATGATGATGATTGCTCAAAGGAACCGTGGAATTATGGTGTTTAGATTTAAGGCGAGGGTGGACCCGAAGGAGAAGCGGAGAAAAACTATTTCGCCAGGGTGTTTGTTCACTATTAAATAACGGTCTAACAAAAATTATACGTTACACCTGAGGATATAGTCTAAAGAATGTGTTAATTTGTCACACGATAGGATGTAATTTACTTGATCTTGATTATAAAAAATTCCAAAAACAGGCTAAAATAAAAGTCGAAAACGAATTGTATAACAATAAAATTACTAAAATTTCCCATAATTTTTATATAAAAATAATATTTCTATTTAATTACTACAGAGAACCTGGTAAAGTTTAATGTTCTATATTTATTAATTACATGTTTATCCCAAAACCTGAACGCTGCTCGGTGGCACCTGGACACTTCATGCAAAGAGCCAGAAATGACATTTCAAAAAAGGATTGACGGAACAAACAAAATGGAGGCGAAATCCTATACGTTCGACAACCAAACTGTAAGCAATCTGTATCAATCTGGGTGACGAGGGGTTGAGGTCGCAATCTAGAGAGCGAGAGGGAGTGTCCATACTGTATGTTAGTACTAATACATATACTCGTACTTTGCCGGCGGTGTGACGACACGCCGCGCCGCCCGCTGCCCCGCTTCTTATTCTACTGCTTCAAATTCGTAACAGAGTTTTGTATGTATGTATTACTGACAAATAAAAACCGTTCAAGTGTGAGTCGGACTAGCACTCCGAGGGTTCCATTCCACAACTACAAAGTGTAATAACTATTAACATAACAAACAAAAGACATTAACGCGAGATACCAAAAATATGCTTTTTGCAAGAAATAAATATATATGCATCTTTTTCTCATTCCTTTCGGACTCTTTAGCGCGAGTACGACTCACACTTGGCCGATTTTTTTTATTAGTTGTTTTACTTTAGTATTAATACTATAATCACACCAAGTTTTACGGTTTTATGTATTACCGTTTATACGATAGAGCTAAATCAAAAATACTTCTAAAGACCTATAAAAACAAGTTTTTTGTATGGAGAGTCCCTTTATTTTTCACTTTTTCTAATTTTTTGTACTTTATAGCGGCAACAGATTTACACATTCTGTGAAAATTTCAACTGTTTACCTATTACTTTTCATAAATTACAGCTCGCTGACAGACGGACAGACAGCGGAGGCTGAGTAACAGGATCCCGTGGTCACCCGTTAGGTGTAGGGAACTCTAAAAATGGAATATAATTTTGGCGACATTGTGCAAATACAATGTCGATCGAAATAAGTACTTACATCTATTTATATTATTACCCGCGCCCCAAAAGATAACGTATTGAAATAAGTAGCGTTGGCTGGCGTTCCAGTAGGAACGACCCGGTGAAGGTCACGGGAAGCCACTGGATGCGGGCAGCGCAGGACTGGTCGTTGTAGGAATCCTTGGAAGAAGCCTATGTTCAGCAAAAAATAAGTTTCGACAATGTGAGGAAGTCTTAGAGTTACGAGGAAACAGTCTTCTATCTAAGTATTTTAACTAGTTATAATCAAAATATACTCGAACACCTTCAATAAATACAAATCCTGTATGCCCTTATTTTTAACTCAAAGCTACCACCTTACGCAAAACGAGGCCCTAGCAAAAACAACCGATCTGTCTGAGTTTGGTAAAACACCAATTAAGTCTTCGAGATAAGCATTACACAACCAAATCACTATATTTGGGATGGGTGCCCCTTTGGCGCCGGCGGTGCTAAAAAACTACCACCCAAGTGATGTGCACCTGGAGATAAAGAGTGGGGGATGAAGCGGCAAAGGTTCCGTCTGTTTACAAAATTAATAATTGAAAACGCTAAACACGTTAAAAAACCGACTTCCATCGCAACAAATTAGTACATTTTTGGTTTTTGTTAATTTTCTAATAAAGTACTGCACCGATTTTGATAAAATTTATGTAGGACCACAAGGGAAGCATTAGCTTTCAAATAAATAAAGAATCATAAAAATCGGTTCACCCAGTCAAAAGTTATGAGGTAACACACATAAAAAAAAACATACAGACGAATTGAGAACCTCCTCCTTTTTGGAAGTCGCTTGAAAAATTCAAAGGGTTCATTTATTTAAGCATTAAACGCATTGACCACGCAAGTTCAATAATAATAAGATTAGCATTATTTTATTATTTTTACAAAGTTTATATTAATTTGCAGTATTAGTTAGTTTGGGACAAACACTTCCCGGTTTCCGATTGAGCTGAAATTTTGCATTTTATTTTTATTTATTTTTTTGTTCGGAGCATACTGCATGACTATGGCGCACCTTTTGTCGTGCCCCGGGCGCGTGTCCTAGCACTAGTCATAGCATTTTGTATCAACTTATGCAATTATGTATAATTATTTATTATTTTTTTATTTATGCAGTATTTACCAGTACCAAATAGTCCTTGGGGCGCGGGATGTTAATGTAATAAATTAACACTAAGAAAGTTCATCATCATCATCATCATCAATCGCCATCGTCAATCGCCATCGCCATCGCCATTGCCAACACCATCGCCATCGTCATTATCATCATCATCATCATGATGATGGATGGTAAGTTTTTTAAAATTAAAATTTTTGTTTTGGGTGTCAGGTTTTATTTTTGTTACGAAATTTCTTGATTCGGTCCCCTCAAAGCCCGCGATAAAAGCTATAGACTCTACAATAGCTTAAAAAGGTGTATGTGCGTGTGTGTCTGTACGTGCGTCCGTCCAGTGTTCTTGTTCCCAAGCTATTGGATGGATTTTCCTATCTTGATTTTTTAGGTTTACCACCATAGTTAAAAAACAATTTTTAAATTATTTCCCAAAAATGGCTCTACCGATCTAAATGAAGCTCTGTACGTTACTGTTACTTTATATAGCTGTATTTTTTTGTTCCAGGAAAAATCAGAATAAGGTAAATACAAATCCAGGTTGTTTAGTACTTTTTCTCAAAAAATCTTCTAAATAATTTAATGAAACTTTGTGAATAACAAGAACTTAATGAGGCCTACCTGTCTGAATCTGAACAAGGTAGTAGGTACCTAAAATGTCCATCAGATCGGACGCACCTCTTTTTATTGCTACCAGGGAAGAGTATTGTTTATTGTTGTTTTGTGTATTCGTGAGAAAGTATGCACAGAGTAGCTGTACAATTTATTTAACTTCCATTTGGATGGTTTCCATTTTATTATTTTATTTACGTATTAACTAACATTACCTTCGTGTTATTAATATAGAACAGTTAACTAAACGCGCAATAACACACAAAGCCACAGACAAATAAACTACTGACAAATTTGCTGAAAGCCCTGTCTCCAAAAACTGCTCCCAGAAAAAAAAAACCTTCTTAAGTTACACCTATTTACCTTTTTTTTATTAACATTATAGCATTGATTTTACAGTAATCAAGATTTTAATTTGTGTGTACCAATACATTTAATTATTTTTTTACATTTTTTTTATTGACAATTGGTAAGCCCTTGGCATCATCTCATCTGATGGTAAGTAACGATGGTGCAGAAGATGGAAGCGGGCTTCCCAAGATTTCCCAATGCAATGGGGGGATCCGGTTATCTTATCTTCAAGCCGGAACACATCAATGCTGTTAACACTGATGCTTGGCGGCAAGACTTAGATAAGATGAAAATGCCCCACCACCAACCAAACCGGGTCTTACAAAGTTCACCCCGCCGGGAATCGAACCCGCGACCTCCTGGTGTGACGCGAATGGACTAACCATTACGCCACCCGGTTATGAATATAATGTACGAGCGTGTGTGGATTGATTGAGTTATAACAGGAGATCAGACTGCTAGTCATTTGAGTTACTTTTTATGATCTGTCAAAAACGAAATTTTGTTCTAAAAGTGTTTGAAATACCCACAAGCGACGTCATAGATTTTAGCGTCATTGACGAACTTATTTTGTGAATTTGATCAATTAAAAATTGAAGACGTGATGGAAAACAAAACAAGTAAGGTTCTTTGAAACTTCAAGAGGAGAGCAATTTAGGAAATCATATTTCAGAATTTATTTTTGATGCAGTCCGATCCCCTATTGATTAGAAATTTACACGTATAACAACCATTTAGGCTTTTTCGAATTTACTACTTACTCCTCTTAGTTTTAAAGTGGAGCTTCATTCTTTGGAAGCTTTTTTCCCATTCTCCGGCGAACCCTTCGCACTCTAACAAGGTCAACTATACGTCAAAAGGGCGCGTTCACTTAGCAAAATGTTACAGATAGCGGTTATCTCCAACCCTAGCCCGTGGGTGGCATCTCGGCCTCGGCAAGAACATTCGCTCGAAAGCGCATAAATCAGGCTAATTCGTAGATAAACAGTTTACTGCGCTATTTTCACAAGTGGCTGTGCGACACGCGGAGGTGGAGGGAGACGTTTCAGCGGATGGTTTGGAGATGACGGAGTTAGATTAGATTATTTATTTCATGTTACCAATTACATATGTAATAAAAATTAAAAATGTCAAAGTGGACATTATCGTCAAAATTCATAAAATCAATGTCACAATAAAAATCATCATCATATCAGCTTATATATATACGTCCCCACCGAGGCACAGATTACTAATTAGTTACTAACCGAGGCTCGAGCCTACCCTGAATTAGGGCGATCGGGCCTTAGTCGAATACGCGGGCCCAGTGCGGGTTGGTCGACTTCGAGTTTCTTTGGAGGTGTGGGCAGGTTTCCTCACGATGTTTTCCTTCACCGTTAAGTAAGTAAGTAAGTATTTATTTGCTTTTTAACAAGGTACAGTAATTAAAATGATGTTCGTTATTAAAGTAGGAATCACTTGTTTAGCCATATAGAACAACATCATGCAAATGTTATTACAGTATCAAATAGATAGAAACAAAACAAAAAAAACTTCAAATTTAATCCTTGACATACATCATAATTTGTGACCCAAAAACTCATCAAGAGAATATAACAAATTATGAAGAAGCCATTCATGTAGGGTTTTCTTAAATCTATTGAAAGGCAGATCTTTAAACGACTGCGGTATTTTGTTATATTATATGACGTGACCCATCCAATAGCAATTCTTTTGATAATAAGTAGTCTTGGGAATTTCGCTCATAACTAGCCTGTTGGGTTTTCTTTTCACTCTTGCAGTTACTTCACTCGCTTGCTTGTAGAATGTTTTCTGATATTTCTGATATTTAAAAGTTAAAGCAATCGGTGACTATATGTACGTAAGTTTCGAGTTTTTCCGGATTTGAACCCGGCACCTCTGGTTAGGGGAACCGAGTCATTACCGGTTGAGCCACCGACGCTTTTAAATCTTACAATAAAAATAAGGTGTCAAAACAAAGCTAAATAAGAAGTCAAAATAAAATCAAATAGGATGTCAAAACAAAATAGTACATCCATCATAATGAGGATTAAAATTTATTTTGTAGAAATTCGTCAACATTGTAAAATTATGGTGTTTTAGTCGAAGATAGAACAAATCGTCATTTGTGACATTCCTTAGATCTGCAGGAAGGTGCTCGTGGTAGACGTTGCTAACTAGTGCAGGTCTTGTAACGTGCTGCTTAGAAGAGGGAGGATGACTTTAAAATTACACGAGAAGCCTTAAAATTAATTTGTTCTTTAAAATTATGCAAGCTATTTGACTAGCACGCTCAGTTCAATACCTGCCAACCGAGAGAGCGTCACCCGGCTCATTAGCCACTGACAACTGCATGTTTAGGGCATACCAGTAAAATGACAAAATACCAGAGATTTGCAGAAAAAAATGTCACACAAGCATGCGCTGTCGGCGCCTTTGAAGTGCGGGGGAGGGTCGGGAATGGCGCGCTTGCGATTAATAAATATTAAATAATAGGTTTGTAATGTCATCTCGGGTGACGTGCTGGCTGTGAGACGGTGTCAGTCAGTTAGTCTGTCTGTGTGGTCGAATCAACTTCCGGTTAGTAGAGATGACGACAGCATCAGAAATAAATTATGAACTCATAAAAACTAAATTGCCCTTCTACTTAAACTTCGGAAAACCTTACTCGTTTTGTTTTCCATCAAGTCTTCGATTTTTAGTTCACCAAAATCTCAAAATGAGTTCATAAATGACGTCGTAAATGACGTCACGCCTAGGTATTTCAATCATTTTTAGAACAAAATGTCGTTTTTGACAGATGATAAAAAGTAACTCAGATGACTAGCATTCGTCATCCCTATGCTAGGATAAATTTGAAGATAAGATAGTCATTGCACTATTGCGTTGGGGAATATTGGTAAGCCCGCTTCGATCTTCTGCATCATGGTCACTTACCATCAGGCGATGTCAAGGGCTCACTAATCGCGGATTCGATTCCCGGATGGGTTCTAACTTTTTAAAATTCGGTTTGGTTGGTGGTAAGGTGTTTTCGAAGCGCGCCTACCATCATCTGATACAAGTGTTGCCGCCAAACATTGTGTTCCGCCAAGAAAATAAGATCCCCATTGCATTGGGGAATGTAGGTAAACCCGCTTCTATTTTTGGGATCTTCGCCACTTACCAAGGTGAGATGAGACAATGTCAAGGGCTTATCAGTTGTATACAAAAATACTTATTGAAGTTACACCATTTCCAGGGTTCCGTATTCAACATAAGGAACCCTTAGAGTTTCGCCATGTCTGTCTGTCTATCTGTCTGTCCCTCTGTCCGCGGCTTAGCTCAGAGACTATTAGTCTAGAAAACTGTAATTTGACAAGGGTAGGTACAAATATTAACCACGCCGACAAAGTGGTACAATAAAATCATGAAACAATTTTTTTTAGTGTACCTCTCCCACATGTGATTTTGTTTCGCATCGTGTGGGGAATCAATCGTTGAATAGGTCTTTCAAAACTAAAACAAAACAATTGAAAATTTCGTTTCAGGAGTCGGTTTGCGAAATATTTAGCTTCAAAGTGCTAATTTGTTAGATTCAAGTGTCCCTCTCTTACAAGCTAAACTGCTATTTCAGAACATCTAAAAAAATAAAATTATTAGGACATATGATCAATTTAAAAGGAAAACTAACACGGCTAAGAAGGCTTTCTCAGTTTAGGAGCATAGTCGACCAACTTAAGATGTGCAGTTGGATTTGTAAAAAGTTAATAATAATATATTTTCCAAACAAAATGTGGTAGTGCCACCTGCAAATATAATTTTGTTTTTTAAATATACATTTATTTTTTTAAAAGATTACGGAAGCCTACTTTGCGAGAGTACGACTCGCACTTGGCCGTTTTTTGTATATTCGTGTTAGCTACGTGCGTGCGTGCGTGCGCAGCGGCGCGGCGCGGCGTGGCGCCTCGCTGGCCACTACGGTGCTACGGCAACGACATTAAGGTATTTAGCCTTTTCTAGGGTTCCGGACCCTATTACTAAGCCGCCGCTGTCTGTCAGTCTGTCAGTCTGTGCGTCCGTCTGTCAGCGGGCTATATTTCTTGAACCGTGATAGGTACACAGTTAAATTTTCACAGTATTTGTATTTCTGTTGCCGCTATAAGAACAAATACCAAAAAAATTGAAAAAGTAAAAAAGGGGGTGTGTGTCCATACAAAAAAAAAATGTATTTTATAGGTGTTTAGAATTAGTATTTTTGATTTAGCTCTATCGTAAAAACGGTAATACATACAAGCGTGAAAGTTGGTGTGGTTATAGTACTAATACTGAAGTAAAACATCAAATAATATAAATCGGCCAAGTGTGAGTCGTACTCGCGCTAAGGAGTCCGAACTGAAAAAAAAGAATATTTTTGTCGCTCGCGTTGATATCTCTTGTTTGTAACGTGAATAGGTATCATTGTCCTTATGCTATGTTGTTGTGTGGAGATGTGTGGTAGTACGGAACCCTCGGAGTGCTAGTCCGACTCGCACTTTAACGATTTTTTTCTTCATTTTTTTTCTTTATGATTGCGCTTACAGATAAGAAAAAAAAATTGCCGCGATGCGCCGAACTCTGAACTGGAGAGTTTTGCCGACTGCTCTCTTTTTGCGAAAATCTGTTTTCATTACACATGCATGTAATTCGATACTAACCATTTGACATCTCAATTGCACACCCCCGGCCCCGTTGACAGCGCCCCGCGTCGGTGGCGACAGATCCTCTGTGCGGTGCCGCCGCGCTGCCGCGTGGGTGGCGGGTTCAGTTCGGGCCCGGGGAGGCCGATTAGTGACGCTCACCCTTACCACACCCTGAACACTTCATACAACGGACCAGAAATGACATTTCAAAAATGGAATGACGGAACAATCAAAATGGCGGTGAAATCCTATACGTTCCACAAGCAAACAGTAACCAATCTGTATCAATCTGGTGACCAGGGGTGAGGTCGGAATCTAGAGAGCGTCAGGGAGTGTCCATACTGTATGTTAGTACTAATATATATACTTTGACCTTACGTTCCGCGAGTTTGAGTTGAAATGCCAGTAAGGTGGGCCCTGGGCCTGGGGAGACAATTGTCTAATTAATTTGAGATTCAAGTAAAAAACGTATCATTGGAAACTTTTAAACGATTCTCATGGGTATTGTTCGTTATATCAAATTCAATGTCGCAGACATTACCTATTGAACAGATTTAGTTGGGTCTATCACCTGCGAAGAAACTCGAAGGTTGTGTGTGAAGTCGACCAACCCGCAGTGGGCCCGCGTGGTCGACCAAGGCCTGATTCAGAGTAGGCTCGAGCCCCTCGGTGGGGATGTATATGGGCTGATATGATGATCACGCAGGTTAACTGACCTGAATCACGGCCGTTACCCGGATAGGTTTGATGGAAAGTGATATTAATCCCGACCGTTTTCTGGTTTCGCAAAACATGTATGACCATTGGTGCCTGTTACTATCACTAGATGGCAGTCGTTAAGCCGTGTCAGATGACGTATGCCTAATGAGGCAGCTTAAAAACTTCTGACAGTATTCCGTTACTCAACAAGTCCGTAAGATAACCAATATTTATTTTTTTAGTAAAATCATTTTTATTTCTCTAGAGCTACTCGTGAACAGGCACTCTATCGTTTTTCTAATGGTTCTATGCCTTTCTTATATAAGGATTTATACAACCCTTCAAAATACGCTTGAATTTCAGCTATAACTTCCTCGTCAGAGGCATGTTTCTTTCCAGCTAGCTGTTTTTTGAGGTTTGCAAAGAGATCGCTAGGTGCTAGATCTGGTGAGTATCCCCATACTTAGCCTCATCCCCCGATGAGGCAGCAGTTCAAAACTAATTTGGCCATTGTAGTATGGACTTGTGGCAAGGTGCATTGTCTTCATGAAAAAGGAGCTTTTTCTTCTGCATATGAGGTCTATTTTATGCTATTTCTTGTTTTAAACGCGTCATATAATACTTACTGTTGATCTTTTTTCTTTTTCTATATAGTCTATGAGAATAATCCCATATGAATCCTAAAACGAGGATGCCATAACTTTCCCCGCCAAAATTTGCGTTTTTGGGCGCTTCGGTCGGCTTTTACCGGCAGCTATCCACTGAACAGATTGCCGATTGGACTTCGGTGTATAATTGTGCATCTATGTTTCGTCCATGGTCACGCATGAGACCAGCGCATGAAAAAGTCTTTTTTGTTGCGACTGAATATCTCCAGACAGCTCCTCGAATATTCAATCCGTTTTTGCTTCTGTTCAATAGTGAGCAAACGCGTTGCCCATTTTGAGCAAAGCTTTCTCATTGACAAATGATCGTGCAAAATGGTAAAAACACTGCCTTCTGATATCTTCACGATGTCAGCTATCTCTCATAATTTCAGTTGGCGGTCGTCCAAAACTAAATTTTCCACTTTTTTAACTGTTTCTGGAATCACTACCGACTTTGGGCGACCGGGTCGCTCTTCATCATGGCTGCTCGTACGACCACGTTTAAAATCAGCAAACCACTTCTCTGTCATTTGGCTAGAAGGAGAGGAGTCCGGACAATATTTATCAAGCCATTGCTTTGTCCGGACAGTATATTTTCCCATCAAAAAGCAATGCTTTATTAACACTCGAAATTACTTTTTTTTCCATTGTATTGAAAATTGACAACTATATGTTTTTAAAGATCATATTTTTTAAAGTTTTGGCGGGAATTTATTGTAATTTTTTCAGGCGACGTTTTGGCTACGTTCCACTTAACGCCCGCAACGATTGTAACACCCTCTGTATCGTTCCACCTAAGGCCCGTGGTCGTCGCGAGCGATCGCTCGACGTCATAGATGACGTCACTGTTCGCGACCACATCGCGCCCACTTCGCCCACAAAATATTGGTGGGTCAGAGTGGGCTTTCACCAAAGAGAATGTGGCCTCCCTATTGAAGAAGAGACTCCGACGAAAATCAGAAGAGGAGGAAGCGCGTGCCAAACGACATAAAGAGCGCTTGGAAATGAACGAAAAAATGCTCGCGTTACTTTCTAAATTAGATGATAAAAATTAATTAGTGTTATCGATTAAGTTCTGTTTTTTACGTGTTAAGAGAGATTATATGATCATTTTAGAAAAACTAGAAAGTAAGTGTAATAGTGTAAGTTTTCATCTATAGTATTCAGATTTAATATCGATTATTTATTGAACTATATAAACGAGAAAACAGAAAACTTTCACCATGCCGCCATATTGCGAGCACACAGCGCTCAAGATGTGCGTTCCACCTAAAACATTCGCCTACAACGCCCACGGCCTTTTTCCGTTAGTGGAACGGCAGTTTCAGCGGTCGCGGTCGATGGCGTTGCGGGCGTTAAGTGGAACGTACCCTTTATGTCTGGAATTATAAAAAAAATAACTGTTAGCTTTTTAAATAACAAGAAAAAGTTGTTATCCCACGGACGTATTGGGTGACGTGTTAGGTTCGCTACTGGCCCTACAACCTTCACCAACCCAGAATTGGCCTCTGTTTGTGGAGTATGGCCTGAGGCCTAACCTTCCCAAAATTGGGAAGAGACCCTTGCCCCAGCAGGGGGGGACGTTGTAGCTTGTTATAGGTGATAGGTTCTGAATACCAGCGCTGTGGCTCATCCTGCAGCTTATGCTGAGAAATGTCCATTTTTCCACCGCACTACACCGATTTCTATAGTTTCTTGTTTCTATATGTTTTAATCTGTTTAATCTTGTTTCTTTACATCTTGTACTAGTATAGGTACCTAATCGGTGTGTGTTTGTGTCAAATAAAAAAGTTGTTTAAGTTGTCCAGTTGTTACCATATAGTCTGCATTCGCGAGGCTTGCTTTTCGTTTTCCACTTTTTCTTTTAAAATTTGCATAATAAATTGCAAATTGCAAAATAAACATAATATCAAGATTGTTCATTTGTATAGACTAACTATCCTCGGAATTTCCCTACGTGATCGAATCAGAAACGGGATTCGCTGGAGAACCAAAGTAACCGACATAGCTCACAGAATCGCTAAACTGAAGCGACATTAGGCAGGTCACTTAGCTCGTAGAACAGATGGCCGTTGGGGCAGTAAAGTTCTCGAGTGGTGACCGCGCACCAGAAGACGTAGCGTTAGCAGGCCTCCCTCGCGGTGGACCGGCAACCTGGTGGACGGGAAGTCGCTGGATGCGGGCAGTGGAAATTATAGGGGGAGGCCTTTATCCAACAGTGGACGTTTTTCGGCTTATATGATGATGATAATCATAGACTAACTACTTTTTTTTAAATAAATCTAAAAGACTAAACAAACTAAATAAACTAGTTACTAAAGCATACGGTTTGTCACACGCACCACGCGCTGTCTCTAGGGCCCCTGTCCCTTTGATAGTCATCCAGTCGTGTTGACGGACTTGGGAAGGACACTCACCACTCACCGGTTCGTTAGAGCCCGCTAAACTACTGGACCCCATGTTATGACGTAGGTAACAGCTGGAAATCGGAAAATACGCCGCTTTGCAAACTCTTTAAAATCCTGACTTATAACTAACTAGCTTTTGCCCGCGGCTTCGCCCGCGTGGACATCGTTATTATGACTATCTTAGAGGGTGCGCGGTGCGCGAGCCGCAAGCGGCTCGCAAGCGTGGACTTAAATTTTCTCCAGATCCCCCGAGATCTATTTCAGGATATTCTTATTAGTAAATCATGTCATTTACCACCCCCTCAACCATCTCTGTGCAAAAAATCACACGATCCATTGTTCCGTTTCAATGTTAAAGAAATTAACCAAAAAAGAGTATATTTTGAGTTTTGCTCAAGAATTGCATCGGGCTATGCTATTTTCACGGGATAAAAAGTAGCCTATGTCCTTCCTCGTGACACAGGCTACCTACATGCCAAATTTCATTAAGATTGGTCAAGGCGTTGAAGCGTGAAAAGATAACAAACAAACACATTTTCACATTTATAATATTAGTAAGGATTGTATTACATGTAGATTAGTAATTAGACTTCATCTTGTCGACAAGGAGGCAAATATTCAATGATGTCTCCGTGATCAATTCAGTCAAAACAGGAAGCGATCACCGGATGGTCAGAGGCACATTGAATCTAAAGACCAAGCTAGAAAGATGTCGACTGATGAAGTCTACGCTCCGACCGGCGCCCATCCAGCTCCAAAACCTCGAGAGCTTTCAGCTCGAGTTGCAATGTGGACGATTATAATGACAGGTTCGTAGAAATTGTTCAAGCGGTCGGGTCTAAGATTTTAAAAACTCGCCGTTCAAACAGAACCAAAAAAATCTCCGACTTCACCAGCAACCTCATGGAAGAAAGACGCAGATTGGTTTTGCAGTCCTCTGAAGACGCTACTCAGTATTGGCAACTAGATAGGCAGATCTCTAAGTCCCTAACTCGCGATTTACGCCAATATAATACAAATTGTATAGAGGTGATTGAGCACAACAAAGGCTCAAAAGTGTTCGCGAGAGATCTGTCTGTTAGACAAAGCCAACTGACCAAGCTGAAGACTAAGGATGGCAGGACCATATCGTCTAAGACTGAGTTGCTGGAAGAAGTTGAGAAGTTCTATGGACAATTGTACAAGACCACACGTTTGCCTGTCAGCGATCTGGCTGAAGACCCAAGAGCCAGACTAACCCGACACTATACCGAAGATATCCCGGACGTCAGCCTGTACGAGATTAGAATGGCTCTCAAACAGCTCAAGAACAACAAGGCACCGGGTGATGATGGAATTACGGCTGAACTTCTGAAAGCAGGTGGATCACCGGTACTAAAAGCTCTTCAGAAGTTATTTAATTCCGTTATACTCGAGGGACAAACGCCTAAGGCATGGCACAGAAGTGTGGTCGTGCTGTTCTTCAAAAAGGGTGACAACACCCTGCTGAAGAACTACAGACCCGCCTCACTTCTGAGCCATGTCTACAAGCTGTTTTCGAGAGTCATTACGAATCGTCTCACACGCAGGTTTTACGACTTCCAGCCTACCGAACAAGCCGGTTTCCGAAAAGGCTTTAGTACCATAGACCACATACATACGCTGCGGCAGATTATACAGAAGACCGAAGAGTACGATCAGCCACTATGCTTGGCGTTTGTGGACTATGAGAAGGCCTTTGATTCAGTCGAAACCTGGGCTGTGCTACAGTCTCTCCAGCGGTGCCAAATTGACCATCGATACATCGAGGTGTTGAAGTGTCTGTATGAAAACGCCACCATGTCGGTTCGCCTCCAGGATCAAAACTCGGAACCTATCCAGCTGCAGCGAGGGGTGAGACAGGGAGACGTTATATCTCCGAAACTGTTCACCGCCGCCCTGGAAGATGTTTTTAAGCTTCTGGACTGGGGTGGACTCGGCATCAATATCAACGGCGAGTACATATCCCACCTCCGATTCGCTGACGATATCGTGATCATGGCTGGGACTATGGAAGACCTAAGCACAATGCTCGATGGCCTCAGTAAAGTATCTCAACAAGTGGGTCTTAAAATGAACATGGACAAGACGAAAATAATGTTAAATGTCCGTGTCGCACCCACTCCTCTAAAGGTTGGAGACTCTACACTGGAAGTTATTGACGAATCCAACTCGGCTGGGCAGCGTTCGGGAAGCTTCGCAATATCTTCACGTCCCAAATACCGCAGTGTCTTAAGACTAAGGTCTTTGACCAGTGTGTGTTGCCAGTGATGACTTACGGAACTGAGACATGGTCGCTTACTATGGGCCTCATAAGAAGGCTCAAGGTCACCCAAAGGGCAATGGAGCGTGCTATGCTCGGAGTTTCTCTGCGTGATCGAATCAGAAACGAGGAGATCAGCAGGAGAACTAAAGTAACCGACATATCTCACAGAATCGCTAAACTGAAGTGGCAGTGGGCAGGGCACATAGCTCGTAGAACAGATGGCCGATGGGGCAGTAAAGTTCTCGAGTGGCGACCGCGCACCGGAAAACGTAGCGTAGGCAGGCCTCCCACGCGGTGGACCGATGATCTGATGAAGATCGCGGGAAGCCGATGGATGCGGGCAGCGCAGGACCGGTCGTCGTGGAAATCCTTGGGGGAGGCCTTTGTCCAGCAGTGGACGATTTGTGGCTGATATGATGATGATAATGTATTACATGTGTAGGGTTTTTAAAAAAGAATTTGAGTGCGTTTGGCTGCACTTCACCTGATGGTAAGTGCCGATGCAGCCGAGGATGTAACACGCAAGCTCAAATAGTGCCTTTTTACTTTCGCCTTGAAGATTCATATAACTATGCGATTGAGATTACTGATAGATATTAATCCACTTCTCAACATTGCCTAGAGATGTTTTAAGATTTTTGTTTTTTTTTTAAACTATACATGTAAGAATAGAAAGAAACTTTCCAGGTAGACAAGTGTGCTATATTTACTGAGCTTCTCAGTTCTTAAACATTAATTATACTTACCACCAGGTGAGATGTTGTCAAGAAAAAAAAAAAGTTATAAGCATGAAAAATTTAAATTGGGTTCTAGTGATTCAAATAATCTGTACCACTCTTCAAAGAAAATAGAAGAACACAATTTGTCTATGCGTTTGTACAAAAACTATATAGACTGAGAGGGTTAACACATGCCTATCTTGAAAGTTTCTACCCAACAAAATATGTCGTAAGTATTTTTACAAAAGACCATGTTTTGTATGAAAAAGCTTAAAATGTCCCTATAGGCAATGTTGAACAGGGTATATATAGGTAATAACACTCTTTCATAATTAGATCGTACAATGTGATACTTCATTGGGATTAGTTTATGTAGGTACTTTAGTTTCGTTTAGTTTTTGAATTGTTTGTATGCTATGTTTATTTATATTTTTATGTAATTCGTACACAATTTAATTGTTTTTCGAATAAACTTGAACTTGAATACAAGGTTCTTTATAAATAATACGTTGTCTCTCAGGTAGTCACTGACCTACCTACATGTTAAACTGAACAACTTTTGGTATTTCAACTTTGCTGTAATCGCACATTTTGTTTACTTTTCATACCAAATTACAAATCGATCAGTTGATGTGTCATCTTTTCTATGAAAAATCCATTTTCAATTCCAATTGCAGCTAAGTTGTGGAACAATAGTGGTTCAGTTTCATGAGTTTTGCGTTGGTTACTATTAATATTTATTTCACATCAGCATACTTAATAAAAACCTGCACTTCCTATGTTACTTGTACGGTAATCTTCATTTCACACCAGCATGTCTACTAAGGTTTTAGTAAAAAACTGCAGTACCTATGTAAAGTACTATTCTGCGAGGTAATAACGATTTGAAATCCAATCTTGTTTACACAATATTTGTACGTAACACAATACAGTGTAATCTCTATATAGCGACACTCAAGGGACCTTAGTGAAGTTATTGAGAGTTTTAATTAAACAGAGAGAAATTAGCTCAAAGTCAACCAACTGAGCCAGAAAATTTTGACGTTTCAAAGAGTGAATCGTTATATCGAGTGACGTTTTACAGAGTTTACACGTATTTGTGTATCTTTTCCCATAGTCTCCCTTGCTTGTTAAAATGTGGTGTTAATTACGTGTGTGAATGTGTATGGTAATGTGTACCGCGTGTGGACGCCGCCCGCGCCGCCCGCGCCGCCCCGCTGCCCGCCGTGACGAGGCGACGCTCGCGTCTGCAGGGTGCCGTGATGCCCCGCCACGAGTTGTCACTCGTGCGCACCTCGCGCGGAACCGTTGTCACGCCTTGCTCAAGGCAAATGTAGGATGGGGACCTTTAGCACACCCTGGACACTTCATACAACGGGCCAGAAATGACATTTCACAAAACGAATGACGGAATAAACAAAATGGCGGCGAAATCCTATACGTTCAACAACAAAACTGTTACCAATCTGTATAAATATGGGTGACGAGGGGTGAGGTCGCAATCTAGAGAGCGGCAGGGAGTGTCCATACTGTATGTTAGTACTAATATATATACTTTGCCATTAGTATGGAACGATCGTATGTAAGTAGAAGGACTTACGGTGAAGGACAACAACGTGAGGAAACCTGCACACGCCTGCGAAGAATCTCGAAGGCTGTGTGTGAAGTTGACAAACTCGCACTGGGCCCGCGTGGTCGACTTATTCAGAATAGGCTCGAACCCCTCGGTGTTGACGTTTATCAATTAATATGATGATCGTATGAAAGGATTTCTTTTATAAGAAGTGGTCCTATTTTTTTTCAAATTGGAAACCACAGTGTAGGAATCCATGCAGTGGTCCAACGCCTTTGATGTTTACATCGAAACCGACATCACTAGTAACTGGTCACTTTTGGCGCTGCACGTTGCACGCGGGGTGTTCTGGCGCTTCCAATGGGTCATCCCGAACGGTGAGCAGGGTGATTGGGGCTCGGACTTCGACCAAATATAATGGACTAACCCTATCCATACATTAATGTCAGAAAAAATGAGACAAATACAACTACAAAACACACACTCACACCATTATAGTCTCCCGAGTCTCTTTAAAATATAAACAATGACAGACATAGAGATACGTACTCGAAATGTAGCACGAATGAGATACAAAATTTTACAAATTTCGACGTTGAACCCTTTGATTATTTACTCTGTGGAATACAGATCGACTAAGGCGAAATGAGCGAATGTGCTCATTCTGTAGGCATCAACCACGCTGCTGTTTGCGTAGGCCGGTCCATAGCTGTTACATTGTAATTGTTTATTTATATAATAATAACAAAAGTTTATATAATAACTTTTTATTTATTTCGCACAAATACGGCTGACACAAAAAACTTGGATCGACTGAGGCTCGAAGCCTGTTCTATAGGCACCAGCACCTCCATAATGTGAGTAGTTTAATAGCCTGTCTTGCGTTTTAGTTATGTATGTGTGGAGATATCTATATTTATGTGTGTGTGTTTGTGTGTGTGTGTATGTGTGATGGAGAAAGCGATTTTTCAATCATGTCACTGTCAATAAGTCTTCAGTATCATTATAACTCAGTGCTTTGATCCACTCTTATAACTCAGTGCTTTGATCCACTCTTATAACTCAGTGCTTTGATCCACTCTTATAACTCAGTGCTTTGATCCACTCGGTCGAAGGGTTCGCCCTCTTTCGTCTCGCCCCTTGGCCTAACGAAGATATGGACATATTAAACTGTGTTGGAAACGGAGCCTCTGCGACCTAGTGTTTGCATGACTCTGGATAAGCAAAGTTATTTTCAAACGAATAATTTAGGAAATGTAGAATTATTAAATGTCTGCTGTGGCCTTTACGCCATTTCTTGCGGTCGGCGACATCACACAAATATCTTCGTTATAAGACCCCAAAAAGTACTAATAATATTTATCACCCGCGCTGCGTTCGATAAAGTTATGGGATAAATGAATAATCGAATTAAATCACGCGTCGGCGCGGACCGGCCGGCGCAGGCGCAGCGATTCTGCACGCCACTCGCGCCTCGCGCGCCGTAATCCGCGCGTGTGGACGGCCTTAATTAACACGTCGCGCTAAACGTTTTATTTGTATCGTGAGGTCTGTATAATCCTTTTTCGGCACAGTGGCCTCTACGATGAATGTGAAGAAAAATAATATGACATTCACATCAGCTCATATACACGTCCCCACCGAGGGGCTCGAGCCTACCCTGAATTAGGTTGATCGGGCCTTAGTCGACCACGCGGGCCCAGTGCGGGTTGGTCAACTTCACACACAACCTTCGAGCTTCTTGGCAGATGTATGCAGGTTTCCTCACGATGTTTTCCTTCACCGTTAGAGCGTGGGATAAACGTACATATGAGATCGAAATTCGAAAACACATTGGTACGTGGCAGGACTCGAACCACGACCTCCCGGATAGGAGATAGCGGCCCTTGCTGATGCGCCACCGACCCCGTTTTGATTATCATCTACAAATAGAGAACTACCCAGCAGCTTATTTATACATCTGTATTTAAATTTTAAAGAACAGAGGATTGCGTATAATTTAAGAGGCATTTTTGACTCGTCATCGAAATTAGTAGCCACATATTTATTTAATTATATTTTACTACCTAATTTCCTTAACAAAAGCCGAACAATAGCCTTCACACCTATAATATTTCCAAATTATTTACCCCCATACATCGTGAAGTAAGGCACAGGTGCAAAAAATAAATACACACTAATAAATACACGTTACACGTATTGTGGGGCACAAAGCGCCAAAGCGCCGCCTCGACAAAAGCGCCGCCGAACGGAAAATTGTGAGGTTGTGAAATCGGAGCGGAGCGCGGTTCCACTGTGCCCTGCAATTACGCGGCCACGGAGCTGCGGGGCGGATTTACACGTTCCTTACATTTTAACAGAAAATTCAATTTACTTCTCCGGCCTTACGCCCTTCGCCCTCGCTTTATGCGGCACGGTCATGTTTCCTTAGCCTTCGTGACTGAAAAAACGTACCTATAATGACACTAAAAATAACGGTAACGCGTTACCGATCAACACTCGATTTCACCCCTCATATATTTTCAATAGACTTCCAAAAAGGAGGAGTTTCTTAATTCGACTGTATTTTTTTTTTAATGTGTGTTACCTCAGAACATTTGACTGGGTCAACCAATTTTTATGATTCTTTTTTTATTTGAAAGCTAGTGCTTGCCGTGTGTTACCATAAATTTTTATCAGAAACGGTGTAGTACTTTATAGAAAATGAACAAAAACAAAAAATAATAATGCAAAAATGTACAAAGTTGTTGCGATGGATGTAACGTTTTCTTCATGTTTTTCATAACAATCAATTCTAAAGGAGTCAACTCCAATAAACTGTAACACTCCGAGAGTGCTAACACAAGTGAAAACTTTTTACAGTTTTATAAGTTTTGACCCTGCGAATGTTCCTGGTATGTAACCGACAGGTTATATTACAGTGTCGCGAGTTCAATGGTATTTTCCCATTTCAAAAACGCCCAACGCGCCTAAAGAAGTTCTCACTTCAACAAGTAAAGGAAGGCCTACGTTTGCACAGTAAGCTCAACCTAATTTTTTTCTAACCGCCTCCGTAGCTCAGAGGCAAAGTTCACTGGCTTTACACAGGAGGTCGCGGGTTCGATTCCCGGCGGGGTCAATTGTAAGACTCGGTTTGGTTGGTGGTAGGGCATTTTCTAAGCCCGCCTAGCTAGCTACCACCATCTTATCTAAGTCTTGCCGCCAAATATCAATGTTGATATCATTGGTGTGTTCCGGCATGAAGATAAGATAGCCAGTTTCCCATTGCGGTGGGGAATCTTGGTAAGCCCGCTTCCATCTTCGGCAACATCGTCACTTACCACCAGGTGAGATGTTGTCAAGGGTTTACCAATTGTTAATTTAAAAAAAAACCTACGTGAGGCGGTACGTACAATACGACCAATAAGCTTGTAAGTTCGCGTAAATAAGTAGTCTTGAACCCTTAAATCGTAAACCAGTCTCAGGTCATTTGCCAACGATGGAGTCCATATGTGCAGATAAAAAAGACTCCTATATAGCTGCCTTACTCATAGTTTTTATTTTCAACCGACTTCCATAAAGGAGGAGGTTCTCAATTCGACTGTATGTTGGTTTTCAACCGACTTCCAAAAAGGAGGAGGTTCTCATTTCGACTGTATGTTGTTTTTCAACCGACTTCCAAAAAGGAGGAGGTTCTCATTTCGACTGTATGTTGGTTTTTTTGTATGTTTGTTGCGCGATGTCTTCGTAGATTGTGAACCGATTTTCATGTTTTTTTTTCGACTTGGTCCCATAGAAATTTTATCAAAATTTTTGTAGTATGTACTTTATTAGAAAATTAACAAAAAGTAAAAATTGGTTAATTCGGTTTACAGACGACAGTTTAACGTGACAACGTCATCACGCAACGGGACAATGAGCGTAACGAGACAATGAGCGTAACGGGACAATGAGTCATCCTTTTTCGTGCGTGCAGCCGGCGTCCATCGATTTATTAGACGTTGTCACGTCAAAAACAAAAATAATATAGCAAAATTGTACTAAATTGTTGCGCTAGAAGTCGGTTTTTTAACGTGTTCAGCGTTGCCAATTATAATGTTGGTAAATCCGCCGGTTGGGGGCCACAATTACACGGGGCCAGTCGTTATTCGCGCGCCGCTGTTGGGCTTATTACGGCGCATGACGCGCTACTATGCGCCATCCATACACCTTTCATAGATCAGCTTGTTACAGAGGAGATATGTCTTTAAATTGATATAAAGATGTTAATATGGATTTTTATTGGTACCATCATAGATAGATAGATAGATAAAACATTTATTCAAAGCTACATTACAATTGATACACAAAAATAATAAGAACTTCTTATATCTAAGCTTAAATGTATAAAGAGGGTAGATACATAAAATTGTGCCGTAGCTTCGAAATGGCTCCGACTCAGCATATGCTGAAGGTAATTATCTACCTACAGCTGATATTGATACTGATAGCGCTGATATTCTACCTATCATCACATCAGCTCATATATACGTCCCCACCGAGGGGCTTGAGCCTGCCCTGAATTAGGGCGATCGGGCCTTAGTCGACCGCGCGAGCCGAGTGCGGGTTGGTCAACTTTACACACAACCTTCGAGTTTCTTCGCAGGCGTGTGCAGGTTTCCTCACGATGTTTTCCTTCACCGTAAGAGCATCGGATAAACGTACATATGAGATCGAAATTCGAAAACACACTGGTACATGGCAAGGCTCGAACCGTGACCTCCCGGACAGGAGGTAGCGGTCCTTGCCGTTGCGCCACCGACGCGATTAGTACCACAAGGGAATATAATGTGATAGCTGGTAACAACCCTGCAACAGATGCTATAAGGCGGCGGAGTTAGTTTCCGTCGGATACGGGCCGTCAGATTTTTGCCACATTTTTCAATATAATTGAAAACGCTAAACACGTTAAAAAACCGACATCCATCGCTTCAAACACAACTTCGAACAATTTTGCATTATTATTTTGGTTTTTGTTAATTTTCTAGTACTAAACCGATTTTGATAAAATTTATATGGGACCACACGGGAAGCACTAGCTTTCGAAAAAAAAAGAATCATCAAAATCGGTTCACCCAGTCAAAAGTTCTGAGGAAACAAACATAAAAAAAAACATTCAGTCGAATTGAGAACCTCCTCCTTTTTGGAAGTCGCTTGAAAATAACAATGCCTGTCGATAACGACCCACAAATACCCCCACCACTGGGGCATGGGTCTCTTCCCAAACTAGGGAAGGTTAGGCCATCCACCATACACGGAGACCGAGTCCGGGGAAGTGGACGTTGTAGAGTTATGTGGCAAACCTCACTGTCAGAAGTTTTTCAAGCCGCCTACGATGCAACTGACGCAGCTTAACGACTGCCATCTAGTAATAGTAACCAGCATCAACGGCTTCAGACAAATTCCACTAATAGTAAAACCTATCTAGGTAATGACCGCGCTTCACGTAAGTTCACCTGACCGACACAACCACGCTTAGCTAGTCGCACTTAGCTCGTCGCACTTAGCTAGTCGCACTTAGCTAGTCGCACTTAGCTAGTCGCACTTAGCTAGTCGCACTTGGCTTGTCGCACTTGGCTAGTCGCACTTGGCTAGTCGCACTTGGCTAGTCGCACTTAGATAGTCGCACTTAGCTAGTCGCACTTAGGTAGTCGCACTTGGCTAGTCGCACTTGGCTAGTCGCACTTGGCTAGTCGCGCTTGGCTAGACGCACTTGGCTAGTCACACATGGCTAGTCGCACTTAACTAGTCGCACTTAACTAGACGCACTTAGCTAGTCACACTTGGCTAGTTGTACTTGGCTAGTCGCACTTGGCTAGTCGCACTAGGCTAGTCGCACTTGGCTAGTTGCACTTGGCTAGTCGCACTTTACTAGTCGCACTTGGCTAGTCGTACTTAGGTAGTCACACTTGGCTAGTCGCACTTGGCTTGTCGCACTTGGCTAGTCGCACTTGGCTAGTAGCACTTGGCTAGTCGCACTTGGCTTGTCCACTTGGCTAGTCGCACTTGGCTAGTCGCACTTGGCTAGTCGCACTTGGCTAGTAGCACTTGGCTAGTCGCACTTGGCTTGTCCACTTGGCTAGTCGCACTTGACTAGTCGCACTTGGCTAGTCGCACTTGGCTAGTCGCACTTGGCTAGTCGCACTTGGCTTGTCCACTTGGCTAGTCGCACTTGGCTAGTCGCGCTTGGCTAGACGCACTTGGCTAGTCACACTTGGCTAGTCGCACTTAACTAGTCGCACTTAACTAGACGCACTTAGCTAGTCACACTTGGCTAGTTGTACTTGGCTAGTCGCACTTGGCTAGTCGCACTAGGCTAGTCGCACTTGGCTAGTTGCACTTGGCTAGTCGCACTTTACTAGTCGCACTTGGCTAGTCGTACTTAGGTAGTCACACTTGGCTAGTCGCACTTGGCTTGTCGCACTTGGCTAGTCGCACTTGGCTAGTAGCACTTGGCTAGTCGCACTTGGCTTGTCCACTTGGCTAGTCGCACTTGGCTAGTCGCACTTGGCTAGTCGCACTTGGCTAGTAGCACTTGGCTAGTCGCACTTGGCTTGTCCACTTGGCTAGTCGCACTTGACTAGTCGCACTTGGCTAGTCGCACTTAGCTAGTCGCACTTGGCTAGTCGCACTTGGCTAGTCGCACTTGGCTTGTCCACTTGGCTAGTCGCACTTGACTAGTCGCACTTGGCTAGTCGCACTTGGCTAGTCGCACTTGGCTAGTCGCACTTGGCTAGTCGCACTTGGCTAGTCGCACTTGGCTAGTCACACTTGGCTAGTCGCACTTGGCTAGTCGCACTTAGATAGTCGCACTTAGCTCCGGCCGCTTCGTCTGCGCTACGAACAATGCCTTTGATCCTATCAATATCTTAGATTCGACGTGATCTTTGACGGCTACAAGCTACAGTTGGGATGGGAGCCAAAGGTATTGTAGCCATACATACAGCCTTCACACTTTGAAGGCGCCGCCGCCGCCGCCGCCGAAGCCGGGGACTCCGCCCCCCGGTGCCGGCCAACCAGTAATAAACGTATCAAGTTCACGCGGGCCGAACGCGGCAAAACAATCGCCTTTTGTGTTATAATAACACACAAATTAACGCGCTGCCGGAATTGAGAGCGGTGAAGGGGTTTTATTTGATTACGATCGAGTTGGTCTTTGTTGGTTTAGCTGGGTGGGAATAACCAGCAGTAAAAAAGAATTTAAAATGTTTATTACGTAATGTTAAAGTACACAAATAGTAACTCATAGTTGCGGTTTACGTTTCAGGTAGCTAGACCCTACCCTACGCTACACTGCACTACACTACCCTACCCTGCACTACACTACACTTCACTACATTGCACTACACTTCACTACATTTCACTACACTTCACTACACTACACTACACTGCACTTCACTACACTACACTATACTCACTACACTACCCTACACTTCACTTCACTACACTGCACTACCCTACCCTACATAAGACCCTTCTCCTGACAATAACGAACTCAACAAAAAAAGAATTATAGCGAAATCGGTCCAGCCGTTTTCGAGTTTTGCGCCTAGAAACAGATTTAGCGATTAATTTTTATTTTATTTATATAGATTGGTAAGCCCTTTTTCATCTCACCTGGTAAGTGACGATGATGCCGAAGATAGCAGCGGGGTTACCAAGATTCCCCAATGCAATGGAGAACTGGCTATCTTATCTTCAAACCTTAACACATCAATGTTGTTAGCATCGAGTTTTGGCGGCAAGTCTTAGTTAAGATGGTGATAGCTAGCCAGGCGGGCTTAGAACATGCTATTCCACCAACCACACCGAGTTCTACAAAGTTAGACTCCGCCGGGAATCGAACCCGCAATCTCCTGATGTGAAGTTAATGGCCTTAACCATTACGCCACGGAGGTGGTGAAAGTAAGTATAAACATTAATGTGAAAACATATAAATAGTACTTAGTTTGTTAATTAGCTTTTTTTAAATAGTCATAAAATACTGTTTGTTTTCCAAATAAGGTAAAATAAATAAAATAAAATAAATTAAGGTTCAGATTTATAAATATAATCATCATCATATCAGCCGAAAAACGTCCAGTGCTAGACAAAGGCCTCCCCCAAGGATTTCCACGACGAACGGTCCTGCGCTGCCCGCATCCATCGGCTTCCCTCGATCTTCACCAGGTCATCGGTCGGTTTATAATTATACATAGTAATAATTGGAAACGTTAAACACGTTAAAAAAACCGACTTCCATCGCATCTACAAAGTGGATGCGATTGAAGTCGGTTTTTTAAAGTGTTAACGTTAGTTTTTTGTTTTTGTTAATTTTCTAAACAACTACCACACCGATTTTGATAAAATTTATATGGGACCAACATACAAAAAAACATACAATCGAATTGAGAACCTCCTCCTTTTTGGAAGTCGGTTGAAAAATAAGGAAAATTCTTTGTTTAGAAGCTAAGAATGGCTAAGATAAGAGGCCAAGTATGCGTGCCCACGCATACTTGGCCTCTTATCTTATCCAGGCCCTGGGCTCCTTCTGAAATAGGTACATGAAAAGTAGGTAGCTATACATGCTGGGTGTTAGCTAATGGAATTGAACTTTACCCAAGGAGCCTCACATAATTTTTCGTTATTTTAGAAATAAATAAATACTTAGATACTAACATTATAAATGTGAAAATGCGTTTGTTTGTTACCTCTTCATGCTTTAACACCTTAACCAGCTTTGACAAAAAAAATATCCTGTGAAAAAAGCACAGTCCGGTACAATTACTGATGGAACTGAAAATAAGATCATTATTTGGTTGATTTCTTTAACATCGCAACGGTGCAACGGATTGTTTTTTGCACAGAGATGGAATTGGGCGCGAGCAATGGAGGATTCGCAGAACTTAACGTACAATGCAAAATAAACTAAAATAGGTGTGATATTAAAATTGCATATTCAGATAATTTTTCTTTTTACTTTTTTTATAAATTTTTATATGCAATTTACGCTCAACAGCCGTTGCTCGCACGAAAATTCTTGACGTTGTCACTTTGACACCTGAGCATAGACCAGGGAATTGACGTTCCAATTCATGCAATTTTTTTCACCATAGATTATTTTAATGAAGCTTCGAAACATTGACGGATTAAGGGAAACGGACAACTTGTGATGATTTAAATCGTCAAATAATCATGTGGGATGTATAATCCTACAGTCCAATTAGGGGTAAAGAAGTGGGAAGTAACTACTATTTAGCACAACCCGACAGCCCGACATAGTTCCCGAGGGGATCTGGGGCAAACTCATTTCCACTGTTACGAGTCACTCGCGACTCGCGCACTATACTCACCCTCAAAGCCAGTCTTAATAACGACGTCCACGCGGACGGAGCCGCGGGCAAAAGCTAGTATAATATTGAATAAAATAATAAGAAGTAGTAGTAGTATACCACATCCTTACTAATATTATAAATGTGAAAATGTGTTTGTTTTCCGGTTGTCCGGGTTGTTTGTTTGTTTGTTACCTTTTCACTATTCAACGCTTTGACCAATCTTTATGAAATTTGGCATGCAGGTAGCCTGTGTCACGGGGAGGGACATAGACTACTTTTTATCCCGGGAAAATAGCATAATCTGATGCAGTTCCTAAGGGAACTGAAAAAATACTCGATTGTTGTGATTTTTTGCAAAGAGATGGTTGAGTAGGTGGGAAACGACATAATTTACTAACCACCCTTAAAGACAGTCATTAAAACGATGTCCACGCGGGCGAACGAAGCCGCGGGAAAAAGCTAGTAATAGATAAGTTACTGTAACTTTTCTTTGCTGTGGTAGTATTTTTGAAGGACTGCATGTTTATGTGAGTTAACAATCCATAGCGTCCCCACTAATGGGACGCGGGGCGCGGGGCGCGGGGCCATACTCCACACACGGGGCGGGGGGGTAGGTCCGGGTTGGTGTAGGTTGTAGGGCTAGTTGCGAACCCACTGTCAGAAGTTTTTCAAGCCGCTGGTAAAGTATCTGACACGGCTTGACGGCTGGACGACGTAGCGGTCGTAGCTCAGTGTGGTTTGCGTGGTTGGATTGATTACGCAGGTTAACTGACTTGAAGCACGGTCATTACCTACTATTACCTAGATGGGTTAAACTGTTAGTGCCATCCGTTTCCGTGCTTCGCAAGGCACGTCAGTTGGTCCCGGTTGCTATCACTGGATGTTTATATAAAAGAAATAATTTAGCATCCTATAAAATGACAGAATTGAAACATTTTTGCAATAATATGTGCAACTTTGTTCTTTGAAATCGAAAATAACTATCAGTTTGTAATTCCTACAGGCTGTTCACTGACCGAGTCAAAGGATTAGCCGTGAAAGTGAAAACAGCGATCACAATGACAACAATGGGGCTTATCGTGGAGGATAATAGAGAAGTATGGTGCAAACAAGAGTGTTGGAGCAGAGTGGCAGACCACAGGCGGAGGCCACCCGCGTGCGGCTAATTATCGCCAAGACAGATGTCCCGAAGAAAGTGAACGTTTCGCCCAAAAAACAACTCTCCAACATCAAAACTAATCGCCGACGGATTATTGCAAAATTCGGATTGACGAAAAAGCGCAATTGAAAATAAACTGTATTCTTATGGAGCAACATTCAAAATGCAACCACAAATCTTGGCCTATCAAAATTTTGACAAAGTTTTCTTGCGTATGGATGCAAGCAACGCACATTGTCCTAGAGGATGTTTTCGTAATTTCGAAATGCACAGGTTACTTTGTACCTGCAAAAACTTGCCAATAGACAATACGTCAGAGACGACAAAGCGACTTGTATCGGGAGTTATTTATTCATGGCGGATTATCCTCGGGGATTTATTTATTTATATTATATTTCGCCGGCAAAAGGACAACGTTGACAAACACCGCTCCGGGCCTTCATCGTTTTATTTTGGGTCGCTTTAATCATCTCATCCTCATTCACGGATGATCTCGTTTCGCTAAAGTTTCGTCATTGTCAACGTTTCAATTATCTATGGCGATTGAGTTTTCTCGATAGTTGAATGGATTGTTATTGTAAATAAGTACTTGAGATTAGACCACCTTGGATGTATAAGAGAGGGCGGTTTTTTTTCGGTTTTACGTGAACGAACTCTTGTGGCCTGTGGTGTGGCACTAGAATGGTACCTTCAACTTTTCCCGAGGATGTCGTAAGGGGCGACTACAAACAACAAATTGAAGGATGTTCAGTAGCGTCCTTTCTGCGTGTTGTGCCATCACACAGCACACTGCGATCGCCAACCCGTCTGACAGGCGTGGCGATTACGACAAGCGTTGCATACAGTATGGACACTCCCTGCCGCTCTCTAGATTGCGACCTCACCCCCTCGTCACCCTGATTGATACAGATTGGTTACACCGTTACAGTTTGGTTGTCGAAGTATAGGATTTCGCCGACATTTTGTTTGTTCCGTCATTCCTTTTCTGGCCCGTTGTATACAGTGTCCAGGTTGTGATTGGATTCAGGCTCTCAGAAAATTATTGTTTCTGGAAATTAAAAAGATACTATTTACCAAAAATTATACTACATTTTTATTTTGCGTTGCTTTCGTTTTAGATTATAAATAAAATCATTTGAGATTGATTTTTTTATTTTAACATACATACCTAATCATATAAATCTAAATTAGTTTTGAAAACTACTTATGTAATTAAATGAGAATATCTGTATCAGCTAATTCTCCAATGGGAACTTCATAGCATTAATACGATGGAAGCATGTCGTCGGAGGGCATAAAATCCTTGCATTGAGGGGTAAATGATAACAAAATAGCATTAATAATTCGGTCTCAACAATTATAGTATTTTCGCGTACAATCCTAGCATTACAATACTATTTACTACGCAGCGCAGAACCGATCGTCGTGGAGATCCTTGGGGGAGGCCTATGTCCAGCAGTGGACGTCCTTCGGCTGATATGATGATACTACGCATTATTAAAATGTGGTACAAATAGTATAATTAAGTATACCACAAAATCCAACACTGATTGCGGCAATCCCCTCCCCCCCCCCACACACACTCGGGGGAGATCTAGTATATTTAGCCGTGGACGTCTTTTGGTTGTGGTGATGATGATCATCATCATCATAATATGCCAAAGCAGGCTGATTATTGAATTAACTTTTAAAATTTTAATTGCTATGTTGCTTCAGAAATTATACTGGCATAATAATAATATTTCAAACCATATTTGATATATTTTAGTGTCACAAGTTGATTTCACGCTTAGTCCAGAAATTTAAATAATATATCACTTATAGAGATGTCATCATAATTGTATGCACAATAATACTTTTTTAAATCTCCCATAATATAACACGAGATCTCTTAATCTTCTCGCGGCTCGTGGGTAGATGCAAGGGTTTCCATCACTTGATTTTATTTAATTCCGACTTCAAATGTTTCAATATTAAGTCATTAAATTACTTCTTTATGAAACTGTGGTCACTTTTAATTCGCTAATAGATAACCCTTCTCTTCGGCTTCGCCGCAGTCGGGTAAGACAGGTTAGTAAAACATTTCAATAAACAATGACTTAACACACTAATTGTCAATTATTGATCAGCCGATTTACAAATTTTTTAAAAGGAAAATCCAAATTTTTTTCCTCTTATCGGTATAGGCTGCTTCTGGAAAGTTGTTTAGTTTTACAACGAAAGAACAGTTTTCTTGAATATTCAGACAATGGTAAGATGTGTTTTAAATTTCTTTTTGTTCTTATCGAAATATTATAAATTTTGAGTTTCATTCTCTCCTTGAAACTCATCTATAATGATTACCATTTTTTTTAATTTTTTCAACGGTGAAGGGATACATCGTGAGGAAACCTGCACATCTGATTCCAGACGTGTATGAAGGTCGCGTTACACACGTCCGTAAGTGTAAATCTAAAATCCCTACACCTGGCCGCGTGTGATGCTAAGTGCAACACCAGGCAACGCCATCTATTTCTAAGATAGCGCGGTTAATAGTGTCACACGATAAAATAGAAGGGACTAAAAATGCTTCAATTATATAAGGTCTAACAAAATAAGCTGAAACTATTTTAACTTGTGCTTCTACCCATAAAACTGACCAACTTTCTCCATGGAACCCACAGTCAAATCACAAAAAAAACAGAACTTCCCGTACTAAGTTGTCTGATCAGCTGATCGAGTTAGTATGAGAAAGCCAAATTTTTTTTTAGCGATTTGATTATGGATTCCATGGGGAAAGTTGTTCAGTTTCATGGGTAGAAGCACCAGTTGAAATAGTTTCAGCTAATTTTGTTAGACCTTATATTCTTGGATTTGCATTCTCTGTCCTATCAGCCCTCAGCTCATGGTGCCCCTCGCGGCGGCACATCAAAGTGACTCGCGCAGGACAACCGCTTGCGCTGGTCTCCGACCGACCGGCCAGTGTCATTGCGAGTTATGTCGCCCGCTGCCGCCCGCCGCCCGCCGCCCGCCGCCACACATCAGGTATGCTTTACGCCTGCTGCTCCTAACTCTGATTAAATTAAAAAAAAAACAAGTTGAAGCGGAATTAGTTAACTTATCCCCACATATTGTGCACAAAAAATCTGTTGTTGCCAAAAAAATAAATTTAATTTCATTGTAGGTCGATTAACTTAATTTTAACATTAATAAGTATGTACTACAGCTCATATACGTCCCCACCGAGGGGCTCGAGCCTACCCTGAATTAAGGCGATCAGGCCATAGTCGACCACGCGGGCCCAGTGCGGGTTGGTACTAACTTTACTATACTTTTTGTGCCTAGTCTACACAACGATTGTTAAAAAAAACTTAGCAGTCTATGTCACTTCCCACCACCTCAACCTCTATACATAAAATCACTTCAATCCGTTGCTCCTTTGCGACGCCAACGTGTGCGAGCGTAGAAATGAGTTTTCCTCAGATCCATCGGGAACTATGTCAGGATATGATAATTAGTAAATTATGTCATTTCCCAACTCTTTTAACCATCTCTGCGCAAAAAGTCCCAACAATCCATTGTTTCGTTGCGATTTTGAAGAAAGAAGTTCCCTCAGGAATTGCAACTGATTTTGCTATTATAACGAGATTAAAAGTAGCCTGTGTCCTTAAGACTACCTGCATGCCAAATTTCATCAAGATTGATCGAGGCGTTGAAGCGTGGAAAGGTAACAAACAAACAAAACACATTTTCATATTTGTAATAGTAGTTAAGGATTCTAATTATGAATGTCTGGCTTTATGTACACCTAGACGTGTCGCATTTATACAATTTTCTGTAATACCTTTTATCGAGATTGAAATTAAGATGTTAATGTGTTACACTATGCCGGCCGGAGCGGATTACAGCGCGTTAATGTATGGGGAACCAGTCGGGGCATACATTTGCTTACAGATTTAGCGTTTTCTAAAGAGCTTCTAAACCAATAAATTTGTATGGCGTTTACCATTTCTTATCATTAGATACGCTGTTCCATACTGGTGTTAAATTATGGATTATCGTAAATTTTAATAATATATCTCTTATTAGGTACTCGCATAGCACTCATAGCACTCAGACTATCCTGCTTAAGTTGTTTTAATAATGAAAACGATACGAATGCAAACATGATTATAAAATGTAAACCAAATGCACTTCTGGGATGAAATTGAATCGTTGATAAAATCCTTTTAATTTTCAAACATTCGCGTATGTTAATTTAATGCTGGTGCTATGAATTCTGTTTTTATCATATCTAAACTAAAATTTATTAATGCGGTCCGCACACATATTTTAATAAACATTTAAAAATAGACGATCACAAAGCGCCCGACCCTTATCAACGTGAACGATGTTATATTTTTTAAATTCTCAAGTGAATCATGTCTAAATAGGCATAATGAAGTTATCTCTCAACTCATGCGCATCGCTAATGTGTGGGGAAAATTGTCCGCGCGGAAGTCAAAATCTTTATTGCCATGTCATTTATATTACCCCTTACCCGAACTTCTACCTTAATCATTCGTACTTAAACCATAAATTACAATACAGTATGTTCAGTTTTACATTTAGACCGTAATGTATCTTCCTTATAGTACGAATTCCCCTGTATTTTGTAATAAACATAGGGTGTCCCAATTTTTATTGTCTGGCTGGATATTGTGTGGGACAAAAGCGCGGGACCGTAAGAAATTAGTCGGCATTGAGTTCGGCGGGTGTTATGTGACATGTCACTGCGCATGTCACCTCGCGACTGACACACTGAGATAAAAGGCTGACTCTTTAGCTATGAATCACTGATTTTGATACATATTCATTTTTTATTTGTAAAGCAAAATATGAAAAGAATTCACCTAATCAAAATAAACTAAAATATTACATATATGTCACTTTTGAATGCTCAATATTAAAAAAAAAATTAGGATTCCGTAGTCAACAAGAAACCCTTATAGTTTTACAACGTCCATCCGTCTGTCTATCCGCAGCTTAGCTGAGACTCTTAGTACAGAAAGCTGTAATTGGCATGGCTACACATATTTTAAAAAAATGGTTTTCCTTTAAGTTCCTATAGTGGGTATGATTTTTGTTTCATCGTCCTATGGTGTGGTGTGGTGTGGTGTGGTGTGGTGTGGTGTGGGGTGGGGTGTTTTTGGAGAGGTGGTTCAAAAGTATTGTAGGTGTGAAAACCATGTTTCGTTTGCAAAATATTAAGCTTTAAAGTGCAAATTTTTGTCAGAGTCGAGTTATAGGGTTAAATCCGCCAGAAATAAAGCTGGCTGAACTAGTTCACGCAGATAAATAATAAAATTGTGGTATCATACCCATCGGGTTCCTTGCAGTTCCTTGCATGTGTAATCCGCTAATATATAATAAATATATATCTGTACCTGAAAACTCCTGGCGTAGGTTCGGTGCGTCTTGCTCCTTCTCATGGGTAACAGATGAATTTACACAGGTTATGGACACTCCCTGCCGCTCTCTAGATTGCGACCTCACCCCCTCGTCACCCTGATTGATACAGATTGGTTACAGTTTGGTTGTCGAACGTATAGGATTCCACCGCCATTTTGTTTGTTCCGTCATTCCTTTTTTGAAATATAATTACTGTCCCGTTGTATGAAGTGTCCAGGGTGTGTCTCACAATGCCATTCAAAAACCCAAATTATTTTACGCTCGTTCTTTGCCAGAAATTCAAATTATATTCTAACCTTGCAAACTTTAAAGGTCATAGCATCTCGCCTCGCGCGCCCACCACCAAAATAGTTCGTAAACGAAAAAATCTGCAACAAGATTACGTTGCCAAACCTAGTAGGTAAAATATTAATCTGAATAATTTTTGGTAGGCAGAGGGTAGAGGTAGTGAAAGGTTAAAAATAACATTAAATACATAACTAATAGCGTCGGTGGCATAATGGCTAGGGCCGCCGCCTCCTGTCCGGGAGATCGTGGTTCGAACCTGCCACGTACCAATGTGATTTCGAATTTAGATTTTATATGAACGTTTGTTTATCCGACGCTGTTACGGTGAAGGAAAACATCGTGAGGAAACCTGCACACGCCTGCGGAGAAACTCGCAGCCTGCGAGTTGTGTGTGAAGTCGACCAACCCGCACTGGGCCCGCGTGGTCGACTAAGGCCCGATCGCCCTAATTCAGGGTTAGGGCCCCTCGGTGGGGATTTAAAACATAACTAATAACATTATATTATAACAAGGCGGTGGTGTCAAGGTCGTCGCCGGCTGCACATGTAGACTGAGTTAATGTCAACATCATTACAGCTCATATACGTCCCCACCGAGGGGCTCGAGTCTACCCTGAATCAGGGCGATTAGGCCTTAGTCGACCACGCGGGCCCAGTGCGGGTTGGTCGACTTCACACACAATCTTCGAGTTTCTTCGCAGGCGTGTGCAGGTTTCCTCACGATGTTTTCCTTCACCGTTAAAGCAATCGGTTAGTATGTACGTAAGTTTTTGAAAAACTCATTGGTACATTGGCCGTCCAGATTTGAACCCGGTACCTGTCAACATTGAAAATTATTTATTGCTGATTATTGAAGTCGCTGAATTATAACTATCTTACAATGGTAAGCTTAATATAATTAGGGATAGTAGGAGCCGACAGTCGGTGGCTCAACCGGTAACGCCTCGGTCCTCCTAACCAGAGGTCCTGGGTTCCAATCCTGACGGCCAACGTTCCGTTAAAATTTTCGAAACTTACGAACATAATATACTTACAGATTGCTTTAACGGTGAAGGTAAACATTGTGACGAAACCTGCACATCTGATTCCAGTTGTGTATGAAGGCCGTATTGCACACGTCCGTATAGATGTAAATCTAAAATGCTCTACACGTGACCACGGGTGATGCTAAGTGTAACACCAGGCAACCGCCGGCTATCCCTTGCATAGCACGGTTAATTGTGCCACACGATAAGAGAAGAGACAGAGAAGAGGACCCGACAGTGTTCGAATATCCTAAGGTTTGTGTTGCTTTGACCAATACTATGTTCATTACCAAAAATGACCTTTTATTTATCACTGCACGTTAACATTTGAAACAAATGTTAAATTAAAGCAGTTCGTAATACTGTGTAAACTCTGTATAACGTCACTCGATATAATGATTCACTCTTTATAACGTCGAATTTTCTGGCTCCAGTTGGTTTACTTTAACGCGAATTTCTCTCTGTATAATGACAACTCTCAATAACGTCACAAAATGGCCGGTCCCTTGAGTGTCGCTATATAGAGTTTACACTGTACAACCTTGTCGAAATGTAAAGTTACAAGCCAGAATCCCTGTAATGCACCACAATGCGCCGCCCGCCCCGCGCTCCGCACCCCGCGCTGAGCTCCTAAACATGTGTGCAAACATAATTCGATCTACATTCGGGAACCAGTACGCGGCCCGCGGGGATGCAACAATAGGGCTAATTTGGGGAGCAAGAGAAAGCGTGCAGCGAGTTATCGACGCTACACCAGCTACACGCTTTTCTCATACTCATCATGGCTTGTTGGGGAAGTATCCACGACACCATTCCGTTCTGTTCCTCGCCAACTCCTTAACTTTCTGGTGCAACGTGACTGTTCCACTTGCCTACTTTGTACTCAATATATATTCGTACACATAATCATAGTGAAATATTTGGCATATTTTCGAAACTTTAATGCTAAATAAATAAATAAATATTTTGGGACAAATCATACGTCATGGTCACCTGGCCCCAAGGTAGGATTCCCTGTGTAAATTAATCACGAAGTTTTTGTATAAAAACAGCGAAAAACTTAATAAAATTTAAGTACAAGCTTTTTTTTGAAAATAGTTTTAATGCTTAAAAAATTTCAAATGTTAATATAAATGCACGTTTCAAAATCCAAAATAATGCGAGCAGAGTATGTGTTTCCTACTATTTAAAAATACTTTAGTAAAATACGACCCCGAGACCTTGATTCCGACTCCAAAGTTCATCATCATAATCAACTTTAAAATACCAAAATGAGCTTTTGTCACCTGGAATACGGCTTTCTATCAAATTTCAGCTCGATCGGACCCCTGGAGTCGCCCTAAAATCGTTTGAAAATTTTGACTTGGACAAATAAATAAATAATAAACTCGTCGTAAAGTAGAATAAAAGCTTGTAAAAATCATACTAACCGTGCGGAACCCGCTTAAGTCGCTATTAAAAACATGTCTGGAGACGCATTATGAGCAATGAAGGCGAAAACCCGAGTCCGGCCAAGGAATAAAGACTCTTTACTACGTAATATTACGTAATTACTACGTGGTCCGGCCAACTATCAAAATCGAGGATAAATCACGGATCAGATAAATAAGGTTGGATTGGAAATGTGCGCTGGCCACGCGCGCCTCAAGTATGATTAGACAATCATACTTAACCAAAGCACGCATTCATACTTTTTATTTGCGTGTGGTTGTGTGTAACGTACAGACAGACTCTCGAAATGGTGTGAGACACAATTGCAGCCTTGTATTCGAAGTGTGTTTTGTTCATTAGTGCGCGCAATTCGTGTATATGTATTATTATTGCTTGTGTAGTGGAGTTGATGGGTGGGAGACAGGCGGTGACGCTGGTTTTCAAACAAAAGTGTGACTATTGCCAATCTAGCCTTATTTATCTTATCCGTGGGCTAAATAGATGTATCAGAAATTCCGCTCGCTTGTGTGATTTAGACCTCGCTCGCAGCAGAGCGCGGTATAAAAGCGCTGCACTGGTCCACGCGGCCGAAATAAAACATTTACAAATATTTGTTAGCTTTGTTCCTCGCAGCGGCTGCGGAGCGCGGGGCGAGTGGCCGTGCGTACGCGCAGGGGAAATAAAATGGCGGTTTGAAATGATATTATTTAAACATTACTTTCATACCCTCATAAAGTGTGATTATTTCAACAAAACATGTTATTGTATTCGTAAAATGTAGAAGGAAAAATCTTACACTATTGCAAAGGTTGTTATCAGCAAAAAATATAATTTTTTTATTTTACCTTTAATTTGTACTATAAGGTACTGTAAGTAAGCCGATAATTTTTGCAGTGGTCAAAGTCAATATATGTAATACGTTTACTTAAATACAAACATAATAAATATACATAGGTACTAATACTTAAAAATACTAATCCTACTAATATACTGTAAACGCGAAAGTTCGTAAGAATGTATGGATGTATGGATGTATGTTCGTTACTTTTTCACGCAAAAACTACTGAACGGATCTGGCTGAAATTTGGTAGGAAGACAGATTAGGACCTGGAATAATACATAGGCCTTTTTTTCCACGCTCGCGAGCCGCCTGCGGCTCGCTCACTGCACACTCTCATAAAGTCATAGAAACGTTGTCCACGCGGGTGAAGCCGCGGGAAACAGCTAGTATGTAAGAAGTGCCTCCGTGGCGTAATGGTTAGTCCATTCTCTTTACACCGGGAGGTCGCGGGTTGGATTCCCGGCGGGGTCAACGTTGTGAGACTCGGTTTGGTTGGTGGTAGGGCATTTTCATAGCCCGCCTGGCCAGTTACCACCATCTCATCTAAGTCTTGCCGCCAAAACCAGTGTTAAAAGCATTAATGTATTCCGATTTAAATATAGTATAGCTAGATCCCCATTGCGTTGGGGAATCCTGGTAAGCTCGCTTCAATCTTCGGCATCACCGCCACTTACCATCAGGTGAGATGATGCCAAGGGCTTATCAATTGTGGGTAAATAAAAAAAAGATATGACGTATTTGATTCTTAAGCTGGTCGTAATATAACTGTGACTGTAAATATAACTGTGTAAAGTCTTGGTGAAGATCATCTAAATCCAGTCGCGTTACTTAATGTCACAACATTTCCGTATCACAAACCACTCTTGCGCATTTCATTAGCCACGGTTGCGGTGTTTTTAACAACACATTAAATACCAGATCTAGCCGTGCGCGAACCTTTGTAGCTTTCGTTACGCCGTTATTGTTAAAAAAAAAAAACAAAATTCATGTGTAAAACAGTAACAAAAATATGGGGGACCAAAAAATATGGCGTCCAACAAATCACATTTCAAAACGGGTGAAATCTATTGTTAATAATGAAATAAAAATAATTTAAAAGAGTAACTACGGTAGGGCACAGGGCACAGGGACCCCTTTGGGTTCGAATGTGTTTCATTGTGTCGGTCGCGCGGAGCCATGTTGGATAACATAGCCAGCGTGACTAACTCTAACCACCACGTGCAAAGTCAGGAGAAACAGTGTATATTATAGTATGCATTTTTTTAAACTAAAATTAGATTTGTTTTTATTATTTTATCAAAATGATTAAATGAGTTTTCAAAGACCAAGACATTACAAAAAAGAGGCGTGGACTCTTTTTAGGTTTTTATGTAAAGGGTTTATTATAATTTCATCATCATCATCATATGAGCCGAAAGACGTCCACTGCTGGAGGTAAGCCTCCCCTAGGCCCTGCGCTGCCCGCATCCAGCGGCTTCCCGCGACCTTTACCAGGTCGTATTTCCACCGTGTGGGAAGCCTGCCTCTATTTTATTTTATCAATATACTATACTACTCAAAGATATAAAATCACTATAATTGCCATTGGCAACAAAATGAAAATTAAGACATCTTTTAAGTAAATAATTTGAATGTTTTTATTTTTTGATCACTGGTTATTTTTTATGATTTGATGACATCACAAGCTCAAAAAAATCCGCCCAAGTATTATTTTAATTGACTATTATGAAATGAATTTATTAATTTACTGTTACAAAATTAGTTTCTACAATGTAAAATCGTTGTATCTATAGAAAGTTTTTTTTTATTTACATGCCTTGTAAAAAACTGAACAATGTAACAATTTTGTGACACCGTGTACCTAAGTATAGGGTTCTTCCGAAATACCCACAAAACTTAAGTATGGCTTCAAATCGTAAAACTGAACAACTTTTCCCAAAGAACCTTAACTCAAATTGCATAAGTTCGAAGTTTTTTATAAAATTAATTATAGTTATAATTAATTTGCGTACCTATAAGTATCCTTGTACAAATTTGTTTAATTTAATGACGTAAAACTACTCTTAATTTTTTTATCTGGTATTTTAGAAGATCCTATTAAAAACGACAATGAAACGATTAGAATTTACATATATATAATTTAAAAATAATTCAAAGCATAGTTCAACACGCATAACTTTTGGAAAATGTTACATAATTTCGAAAATTTATTAGATTGATTAAAGAACTTTTAGAAACACCTTGGACTCTAATCTAAACATTAGCAGACGATTAAGATAAGACGATTCCCACTTCACTTTTAAAACAGATGCCTAAGAACGAGTTATTTTCATTCTGTGTGTTGGTTTTACCAGTTCGACTTAACGTTTACAACGGATTAACAGAAATATTGTTTTTATGTTAAGCGGTTTCGGCGTTCATCCCAAAATATTATGTTTTGCTTTCCGAAACATTTTATTATTATAAGAAAAAAGAACTGTTAACATTTTTATTGACATGCGGTCTCAATAAAAATAATTTACGAAATTATCGACGTCCCGAGAATTAAGCGTATCGGTATTCAGGTAAGCGGCAGGCAACCCTAACGCAAAAACATAATTGATTTATCGCACCACAACAAAATTAATATCGCCAACGACTGATCACAATTTTACAAATATCGTTTCTATTCTTTTTAAGCTTAGAATAACTTTTCAAAGGATGTTCTTATAGCGGCGGGATTGGACTTTTGAGTTTATTTACCGATTATCTGTGTTGTTCGTCGTCGTGTCGCTCCCACAGAGCAGTGCAGTCGACTCGGCCTCGCACCCGAATGCGTGGCGAATGTGACATCTCAATTTAGGCGCATTGTCTGTTCGTACAATGCCACCCTGTGTGTATGTAGAATTAAATAAATCACTGTGTTTCCTAGACGCGCCCCTTTTGCCACCCCTGATATAGTCGCGGTACCGTTTCCAATACATCGAAAGCTTGGCTGCAAGGGTTTGTCATAGTTATCACACAAAACCAGTAACGTATTGTTAGAAAAATGTCTTAAAAAGAAAATTTCGTTGGTAACATTGTGGGTTACCGACAACGGAAGTAGTGTAATGGCGGCGCCTTTCCCACAGATAATGTTTATGTGTTACGACAACAATGGGTCTGCAAATAGGTTATGTTATGTCGTTTTTTATACACTTATTGTTAATACCAATGACATTGTAGGTAGTTTTTAACAACTTACTGGTAATGGAATATTATATCACGCTGAAATTCTAAATCGGCCTTGAAAGACCAATCCGATTCCGGACATTATTTGGCAGGAATTAGTCAACTAATAAAAGTGAGGACCTGTCTGTATAATTTAGGTTTATCGAAACGAAAACAAATTACATTAATTTTGGATATATTTCTACGGAATCCATAAACCAATCTAATGGCTACCGACTCATTATGGGGGCCATTGCCGGAGTTGCCGCTTGCCATAACGAACCGCTATCTGGTGGAGAGGCGCGTCACTTCTCCACGGCTACGAGTATATCTTAATCGACGCAATTATAGATTGGGACGCTTTGTGGCAATGGCAGTCTGATTTGTTAATGAAGCGCTGGCCAAGGCATAAGCGGCAGCGATCGAAATAAGCAGTTGTGCTTATATTGATCTTTATCATATCAGCCGAAAATCGTCCACTGCTGGACAAAGGCCTCCCCCAAGGATTTCAATATATTGATATTTATATTAATATGATAAAAAAAAAGTTGTTCATAAAACGTGAATAAAGCTAATATTTGACCAAATCTTAATCTCCCCCTCTCCTGTTTAAACCCCCTCCCTCCTAAATAGGTTAGCTGACTGCATCAAAAATAAATTATGAAACGTTATTCCCCAGATTGCCCTTCCTTCCATCTATTGAAATTTCAAAAATCTAAATTAGTACAAAATCATTCCTTCACTATTTCAAACATTTGTAGAAAAAAAGATTTTTTACAGATGATAAAAAGTAACTCAAATGACTATATATCAGTCAACTAGACTGTTGCCGTACGTGACGTAAGGTCGTTCCTACGCAACTGCGTATTGACAACATCAGTTCGTATTCCACCACCATACTAATTTATTTATCATAAGCCTGAAGCTATGTACATTTGTTCGTTTGCTCCACTTTTACAGCTAAACGGTTTAACCGGTTTGGATGAAATTTGGTAGGTACTGGATTAACACATATTATGTTAGTCTTTCATCAATCTTCGCGAGCTACTTGCAGTTTGCTTACCATGCACCTTTGATAGCAGTCATAAAAACGATATCCACGCAAGAAAACCAGCGGATAAAATCTAAGAATAGACTGCAGAAGTACACTTAAAGTACATTAGATAATATGTACTTTCTTCCGACCAAGCCGGCCAAATAACAACGTTACAACCATTACGAGATTGACTATCATATACCAGACGCCTCCTTAGCGCAAGTTGACGACAAAATGCATGTCAAAGTGTAGTAAAAGATGGTCTTGATCTTCAGAAATGAAGAACATGACTAGATTTCTTGTCTGTCTCGGTCTCAAACAATCCCTTAGTTAGATTCTAGTGGTTATTAATATCTACTGCAGAGATCGGATGTCTCTACGTTTACGCACTCGCGTCTCCTTTAGTACTCACTTGCCAGCGCGAATTGTATTAAAAACCTAAGTTCAAATTCAAATTAGTAAGTCGTTCGAAAGCTTTCCGAAACAGTACAGATTCATTCTATTGTGGACCGCGAGCCAGGACAGAGGTCCTTTATCAAGAGTAAGATAGATTGAAGATTTCTTGTGGCAAGAGTGTATTTTAACTAGTTCTCTTCGAAAAACCAATAATAAGTCAGCTGACAGAGCATACATATGTATTTTACGACCTGAATAAAGATTGCTCTTTAGCATTATTCAATTCGTATGAAAGCATTTTCTTTATTCGGTACCTGCTCTACCTGCTACGATCCCCAGGCGTTACGTAGACGGCAGACGACGTCATACTACTACAGACAATTTTTGAGCCTTGTTCTGTCTACGTAGTAGTCTCGTTCGTCATTTCATAGCGGTGCCGACAGAATATCAGCGCTGTGGTCTGCTACAGCATATTCTGAGTCGGAGCCTTTTCTTTGCTACGGCACAGTAATGTTATTCACCGAACACTTTCGACTGGTGTGTGTCTGGCAACTGCAAAGTACTAAATTTGTTACTATAGCCTTTTAGTTATATAAGTGTACTAATGTTAATTTACTGCACTGTATTCGTGTTGTTGAAAAGAATAAATGTTTCATCTATCTATCTATCTATCTAAATCTTTGCAAATCGCCGTTTCTCTTATGGCTTGGTGCACCTCTCGGTCGCGGCGTCATCAAACACTGGATATAGAACAACAAACGCGTTCGATTTGCATCAACCGCGCATTACGGGCCATTTACAAGTCGTGTCGTCAAACAGTTCGAGCCGGCGCGGTGCGGCGCGGTGCGGCGCGGTGCGGCGCGGTGCGGCGCGGTGCGGCGCCGACTACGAATGGTCACTTATGTGCTGTTGCGGCCAAATGGTTAAATTTGCCATTTGTGTACCGGCCTAGCCCACCGATTAACTACCGAAAAAATCATTTCATTCATTCATTTATTTGACCATAATTGCAAGTACTAAAGTTCTTAAAATATAGTAGGTTCTATAATGCAATATACCACGTTAAGTAGTGTAGTCATAACTTAAATTAAAAATAAAAATTAAATTATCACAAACTTGCACTTTTACAATACACTTGTTAGTTAAAAATACACTATAATTCTATTACCAAGAATACAAATTATTAATGATTATTTAAAATATGTCAAGGAAAGAAACTGGCATGTAATTTTTTGTCATTTCTTTAAATGTTCATCGAGATTGTAGGGGCACAAATGTGTTAAAAAAAATTTTTAAGGAACCAAAGAACTTTTTATTCTCGAGAGAACGAATTTCGACTGGCAGAGCATTGTATACCCTCCTACATGATTCAGCTCCACAATACGGCAACTGAAGATCACACCGACAGCGCGCTCGAATCCTTTCGCTATAGTTTTCTTGGAGAGTACATCTGTCGGGGTAACGTCTGACCAAGTTACAAAGTTCATAAACGAACAAAACTGTCATGGTTAGAATCCGCAATCCGTTAGTCTCCGTTTAATTAGCGGACTAGTCTGTTAATGAAATGGCTACTTCAACCATTTGGCTGCAACATGTGCGATTGAGACGACTTTTAGTTATTCACAAACACTGTGATGTGCTAATTGCGATACCTATTCACAAATTTGATTTGTATTAATGTATTGATTAGTGTGGAAGAGCTTTAGATGTGTCTGCTGGTGCTGATTTATTCGATTTTTTAAAGTGAAACTTTTATTACATCGTCTCAAGCTTTTTCGTGTGTGTTGCGTGACGGCAAAGAGATTATTACACCGTCTCAAACTTTTTCGTCAGAGCAGACATGATCGTTTCGTCTTCTGTACCGTAGCTCCAAGAGGAGTGAAACTTTTATTACATGATCGTTTCGTCCTCTGTACCGTAGTTCCAAGATGACAGCAGCCATGGTCGTTTCGTGCTCTGTAAATGTGAAAAAAAGTTTCACTTTTACCATGGTTTTATAAAACCACACACTCTTTTTTTTATTCACACTTAGTAAGCCCTTGCCATCATCTCACCTGATGGTAAGTGACGGACGATGATGCCGAAGATAGAAGTGGGCTTACCAACATTCCTCAACGCAATGGATAATTGGCTTTCTTATCTTCAAGCCGGAACACATTAAGGTTGTTAACATTGATGTTTGGCGGCAAGACTTAGATAAGAAGGTGGAAGCTAGCCAGGCGGGCTACGAAAATGCCCTACCGAGTCTTACAAGTTGACCCCACCGGGAATCGATCCCGCGACCTCCTGGTGTAAAGCGAATAGACTAACCATTACGCCACGGAAATGATAATTTACATTTGAGAATCAATGAGTAACTAGTTTGTACATCCACAAAAATATTAACAAAAATATTGAAAGCGGTCATTTAAAGTTGTTTTTTTTAATTTTTGGATGTCTAAGAAACTTGTTCTGTCATTTAGGGAAATAGTCATATTTAATAACCGCCCCGAGCTCGGTGGCGTAATGGTTAAGTCCATAAGTTTCATATCAGGAGGTCGCGGGTTCGATTCCCGGCGGAGTGTAACTTTGTAATACTTGGTTTGGTTGGTGGAAGGGCACTTTCTAAACCCGCCCGGCTAGCTACCACTATCTTATTTAATTCTTGCCGCCAAACATCAATGTTAACAGAATTGATGTGTTCCGGCTTGAAGATAAGATAGCCAGTTCCCCGTTGGGTTGGGGAATCTTGGTAACCCCGCTTTCATCAGGCGAGATGATGCCAAGGGCTTACTAATTAGGGATAAAAAAATATTTCATATAATATTTGCAGTAATTAACATTACGGTAATTATTAATTGAGAACCGGAAGGGGTATGGTGATATTATAAAACCTTTGCATTCGGTCCACAGAGGACTTTATTCTTCGGTGTTGCAATGGACTGGAAGCCATTCTATGCATAGGATTCAGATCAATAGGAAAGGCCTATGTTTAACTATGTCTTCCTGATGCCAACAAAAATATTTAAAAAATCAACGAGCAGGACCCGTGCTGCTCTGTAGAATATAATTGCATTTTCTAAGCCCGCCTGGCTAGCTACCACCATCTTATCTAAGTCTTGCCGCCAAATATCAATGTTGATATCATTGGTGTGTTCCGGCATGAAGATAAGATAGCCAGTTCCCCATTGCGTTGGGGAATCTTGGTAAGCCCGTTTTCATCTTCGGCAACATCGTCACTTACCACCAGGTGAGATGTCAAGGGTTTACCAATTGTAAACAAAAAAAATAAATAAAAAAATATATATATTATGTATTGATAGTACGCGGTGGGCAACCCGCAAGCGGTTTGAATAATTTGAATTTGCGCGTTGAATGTTCACACTTAGCTTTCGTACATCCTCGGAGCACTCTTCGTTTTCTTTCCAACTAAATAAACTAAACTTTTCCCTAAATGAAAGCACAATAACTACTCACAAAATGTAGTTTGGATAGAAAGGCAGGACGGACCCATATTAGATTTCATAATTTTGTTTATTACGTTGAGAAGGGCTAAAGTTAGGTGATGTCCAATACTTGATGACAAATCTATGCAACAATACTTTTCATTTAAAAAAAACCATTAAACAAATCGGTTCGATAGAACGGCTGGACGGGCTCGTATTACATTAACATTCTAGATGGGAGCGCGGTGCGCGAGTCACTAGCCGCTCGCGGGGATAGTTTCCAATGCTTGATGACAATCTGGTATTTATTTTTAAAAAAAGTTAAGCAAATCCATTGGCTTAGTTTTTACCAGTTCTTTTAATTTAAGGTCTTTAAGTTTACTCGCTAGCTGATCGATTGCCACGGGAAGTCCAAATTTTTTTTTGCGAATTGACTATGAGTTTCTTGGGGAAAGTTGTTCAGTTTCAAGAGTACAAGCTCCAGTTAAGAATAAGCGCATACCTTTGTTAAGACCACATATATGTATATGGGGTGACTTTTAATTAGTTCTTGATAGCAAAGGTGAATGGACTCGTGATTACAAACAACTTTCTCAAAGAAACTATATGTCAAATATGAAAAAAAAATGGTCCTTTATACATTTTTGCTGATTTGATAACTTTATTACTTATGTATCCAGGACCAAATTATTTTTTTCTGATTTGACATATAGTTTCTTTGGGAAAGTTGTTTTTATCACGAGTACATGCATATCTTTTGTTATCAAGAACTAATTAAAAGTCACCCTGTATAGATAATGTTTTTTTACTCTTTAATATACAAATCAAATTCAAATTCAAATTCAATTCCTTTATTGCAATAAATGTGGTACAAAAAAGATATTTTAAAAACCAAAGGGAACAGCACATTTAGTCACAAGTGACATACAATAACAATAAGTAAGTATTTTAAAGTCAGAATATCAGACATCTAGGTTATTTAAAATATTACACACTTACATTACTTATATTACACAAGTCAACTTTACATAAAAATCAATAGAACATAACAATGAATTAACAAATAAAATAAAAAGAAATTAATAAGTAAATCATTTTCAAGAAATTGTCATATATTATTGTGTAATCGATCTGAACTGGCTCAGGCTACGATAACGCTTTAGAGATAAGCTTTTTCAACCTCCTCCGTGACGTAATGGTTAAAAAAAAACGAAGGAGTCGCGAGTTCGATTCCCAGCGGAGTCTCAATTTGTAAGAGTCGATTGGGTCAGTGGAAGGGCATTTTCTAAGCCCACCTGGCTAGCTACCACCACCTTATGTAAGTCTCGCCGCCAAACATCTCTGTTAAAAGCATTGATATGCTTCGGCTCGAAGATAAGATAGAACCGTTGCGTTGGGGAAACCTGGTAAGGCTGCTTTCATCTCCGGCATCATCATCATTTACCATCAGATGAGATGATGCCAAAGGGCTTACCAAATATGAAAAAAACAGACAGATCGACGGACAATGAAGTGATTCTATAATGGTTACTTTTTTTCCTTTTGAGTGTTGGAACCTTAAAAAAGAAGGTAAGATTAATAATACGCACCAGTAGCAAGTTCACTACGAGTATGTTGTGAGTTGTGGCAGTGCCACAGATTAGTTAACATTACGTTGTGAAGTTCTCACTTCAATCCTGTTGCCGCTTCTCATCATAACAACATCGATGGCTTCATTCCGTCTCTTAATAGGCCTTCAATAATCTGGGCTGGGCCAAAGACCTAATATGTTACTCCATAAGGAGGGACCCGTCGGTGTTAAAAATGGGAACATAAAGCGATTAGTCCGCATTTGCATATCATTGTATATTTTGCTAGTTAATAAGTTTTTTCATTTTTGTATATTTGGTGTGCAATAAAGGATATTTATCTTATCTTATCTAACATATGGCGGAGCCCCAGCGGAACCTACCGGTCAGCGGTACCTACTGTCAGTTTCAGTCTGTGACTGTGCTTTTTATTCTTCTTCTTATCTTTTAGCACAATAACCGTGCTATCTATGAGATGAAATGTCGGTTAATTAATGGCACGTGCATCAGCCACGTGAAGGGCATTTGACGCGACCTTCGCACACATCTAAGAATCAGATGTGCATGGTTGGAGGAACTTGATTCATTAAGGAGAAGATATAGTATTTCGTGACAAAAACTGTTTGTAAAAAGTTTAAGGGCAGGTCTAGCAGTAAATGTCTGTGGTGAACTTTTAGGCTTTTAGAAGTGTCGCTGTAAATCCGAACCGCGAGCTGCAGCTTAAGCTGCGTTTCCATTGCACTTGACGAGTTCTTTTCTGGAAAACAGGTAAATTTTACACTTTACCATATGCTCTCATCTAAGCAGTCTTCTGTGTTTCAGAGGATCTGCAGAATGTTGTCAGAGTTCGTAGCGAAAGATTTAACCGAATCATTCCACTTAACAGTTTTTACTTGATTAAAAAAATAATTTTTGTATGAAAATTTATACTGAGAAAAAATAGGTGGGCTAATTTCTCTGCCGCCACGCTGAGTGAACACAATTTTTGAGAGGACTTTCAACTCATGAAACTGAACAATTTTTGTTCTACAGTTATGCTGAATTCGAAAATAAATCTTGGACTTCCCGTACAAATCGATCAGCTGTCGAGATGTGTTATGAGAAATACAAATCGATCAGCAGTCGAGATGTGTGCTATGAAGTCTAATTTTTTTAAAGATTTCAGCAAAGTTCTAGAACAAATGTTGTTCAGTTTCATAATTAGAAGCTCCCTATAAAAATGTGTTCCATTTTAACTGACTTCCAAAAATTAGGAGGTTCTCAATGCGACTGTATTTTAATGTATAATGTTACGCGATTTTTTTGCCAGTAATTGTTTGCTGATTTTCATGACTCTTTTTTAATTGATAAGTAATGCCTACAGGTTTGTCCACTTACTTTTTTGCAATTTAATAAATGTAATAAAATGTATCAAAATTGTTTTTACTTTATAACATGTTTAGCTTTGTCAATTATACTAAGTGACCTGTATAGTTAGCTATGTTGTTGTTGTTGTTCAGCATTGCTCTGAATATCGTCATCAGTACGGAAAGACCATTAATTGTCCACCGAACATAATGCAAGCATTTAAAGAGACGTCGCGAGGTAGAAGGCGTAAAAACGCAACTTTGTCAAAGATGATGTATTCTCTTTTCTTTGTTAACAAATAGAAAATTAGTCGGCCATTGTTGTAACATTACTCTACAAAGACTGCGTCGATTACGCAGGTTAGCCGACCTGATATGAGTGTTTGACTGTTGTTGGTACTCGTCTATAGTATTAACAGACGTTCGATAAGCGCCGGGAAGTGGGCGTGCCTACAGCTCCGGTACCACAAATGATATGTGGGAGCCAGCTTCTCTGGCGTCCCATGCGGGGATCGAACCCCCAGCAGCGAAAGCCGCGGGAAAACCTACCTGGACAGTAGGTAGTGGTTGTCTTCCACGAGGCACTCGCCTTGCAAAGTACCGAGACAAGCGTCTTGGCGGCAAGACCTACCGTTACTAGTCCTTGTCTTCACCTTATGGTGTTGGCAGGAATAGCGGCCCTCACTATATGACCTAGCTGTCGGTGAGTGAGGACGCTATATCATAAACCTGTTATTTTAGCGTATCTGGTAGATATACGAGAGGGAATGTTGTTGGTACTCGTCTCGACCGTTTCGGTTCGTTCGTTAAGCCGTTGGTGCTGGTTATTATAATCAGGTGGCAGTCGTTGTGCCGTGCCCAGAGGCCTTGTAGGCGACTAGCCCTACAACCTGCACCACGCGCACTGGGCCCCCCGCTCCGTGCGTGGAGTATGGGAAGAGACCCGAGCTGCAGCAGCGGGTGGGTTGTTAACTATGAATAAAATAACTAAAACCTGACTACTGAAAAGTATAAAAACAAGAGTTTCCCGCCTGAAATCTTAGCCTTTATTTTTCCCTTCATCCGGGGTAAAGCCGTGGTCGCAAGTCATATTTTTTGATTACGATAAGGCTTGCGACTACAGATGAAGGGAAAAATAAAGGCTATGTTTTCAGGCGGGAAAACTCTTGTTTTTATACTTTTCCGTAGTCGGGTTTTAGTTTTTTTAACTTTTATTTCATTTCCATATTTTTCGTGCTCAGAAAAAACCGCCACTATATATTTGAAATGTACTTGTCGAGACCTTTCTTTTGATACCAAACATGATATGAAACATCTAAATAAAATTATTTCGTTGTTTAATTTACTTACCTCTATAATCCGCCATCCGCCGCAATATGCTATATATCCTATGACACGCGGAGTGATGGCACAAATCCAGAGACACCATATTTGTCAAGATCGGTTAAGTGGTTTAGGAAATACGAGGGAACAGATGAACATCCATCCATACATACATAGACTGTCAAAAACAAAACCCTCCTTTTTTCCTAGTCGGGTAAAAAGCTATGGATGCTCAAACTAGTCTTTATTTTGACTCAAATTTAAGTGCGAACACTGAAGGAAAGTATGGCGAACGATTCTAACCGGTGGTGGCCTAATCGAAATAAAAATCTGATAATATGGAAAATTATGGCATGCCTAGGGACTGTAGTTCAATTACTAAAGTTTTTTTTTTTTCGAAAGGACAAGCTTGTTGTTGGTCGTTGGGACCTTTACAACTTCACCGGGCAGGGGAGGCGAGTACGGAAGGCACTCAACCTAGACTTTACTAAAGTTCGGCAATGGTATAAATAAGTAAAAGCATCGGTGGCTCAACCGGTAACGACTCGGTCCATCTAACCAGAGGTACCGGGTTCAAATCTGGACGGCCAATGTACCAATGAGTTTTTCAAAAACTTACGTACATACTTACCGAATGCTTTAACGGTGAAGGAAATCATCGTGAGGAAACCTGCACACGCCTGCGAAGAAACTCGAAGGTTGTGTGTGAAGTCGACCAACCCGCACTGGGCCCGCGTGGTCGACTAAGGCCTAATCGCCCTGATTCAGGGTAGGCTCGAGCCCCTCGGTGGGGACGTATATGAGCTGTAATGATGATAAATAAGTACTGACTGATTAGAAAACTTCGATATCGCGATCCAGACAATGCAACCTGATTGGTAGACTCCAGTGACGCGTGTGACGTACCACCGTACCAGTAGGTAGGTATGTTTCACGAGGACGAGGCCCGGTGTTGGCAATGTTGTAATCGTCGGGTGTTAGGAATCATTTTAGTTAGCATTGTTTGCAGCGCTCACTGTGGTGCTACATAGATTTAGTTGATCGCAATTTTTTCAAGTTTTCTAGGTATTTGCTACCTGGTGGTACAGATTCTCGTAGCGTTGACAACAATGCCTACTTCCAATCACCCTCGAGCTCGTTACACGGTCAGTAGCTAATGCGGCTAGTCGTTTCATTAAAACGTATTAATTTGCCGCCGTGCTGTTGTGGCCCGGTCGCTGTTATGGCCACGAGATATTTTTATTGGTCCGGTAAGTTGGTGCTGCGATAGCGTTAATGTGAACCGCTCAGGCACCAAGGAGAATGTAGGTAATAACAACTTTTTTATTTTTAAATCTTTTTAGTGATCATATCGTCGGTCAAATCACGAAAAGGCCTAACCGTGTTTTCACAACTTTACAGGAGAGCGAATTAAAGAAAACACGGATGAGTTTAGTGCTTATACCAGTTTGTTTTTTATACATTTTGAAGATTTTGAGGCTTGGTTATAAAGTAAATTTTATCCTTTTAATGTTATTGCTAATGGTTTGACTGTGCCTTGGTTAGATCAAAAGATATTTTAATTTTTTTGTAAAGGGATCCACTTACGCCTATTTGTGGTGTAACATTTCTAAATATACGTCATTTACGCCTGGTAAAAGTCGAAGTAAATTGAAAAAAAAGTATGTTGTGTTTACTCAATTTACGTATTTATTCACTTACAACATAATCAATACAAAACTATTAAAAAAGGCTTATTCATATTTTAAAAATTAGTGAAATATTTCCAAAACTAAACAAAAACACAAGAACAAGTATTGTCTTATTCATGCGGCAATGTTTTATAATACATTACATGTTCTTGGTTTCTTATAATAGGAGTGTCTCTCTTACACATAGCTAAAAGATCTTTATATTTTTCTTTAGTAATTCTTTTTTCGTTAACAGATTTGTTAACAGGATCAATCTAGTTTCTAAAGTGTTTGAAATTTTGTAGTTTTACTGTGATTGATCTTTTTCCAAATGGCTTTTTTTTAAATAAAGTTCCAGGTCTACTTTTTACTACTCGATATTCTATCACTTTGGTTCATTTTACAGTTTATCCTTTTTGATCATCTTTACGCAGCTGAAGGATCTTAATTTGATGTGAAAACTCTTTGAAATTCAATAAATTGTTGTAATTGTATTCTTTGAAATTATATGGATTATTGCGTATAAGTCTTATAACAGGAACTAACTGACTAGGAACATAAATATTTCCTGCTTTCGACATAGTATAAGAGACCGCACTGTGTACAGAGTCACCCTCACTCTGGCCATGAGAAGGGCAAAAAAGCTCAAGCTTATTTCTTCAACTGATTCGGAATGCATCACAAAGTATAAGAGCATAGATGCCATTACTGAATTTTTGGTTTGGCCTTGACACCCATCACAAAATAAGTAAACTTTCTTTACTCTTTGTGTAACATAATGAGCTAAGAAATTATATACAGCTGTAATTATTACTGAAGCACCTCTATTACTTATAGCCTCATGCCATAAATTGCATGTGCACTCTTTAGAGTTAAGGTCGTTTATAGTAAAGTTGAAATTTGCTAAGCGTCTTTTATGAAATATAGCACTTTCATTACTTTGAGGCAGGTATATTACCTGTTGAAGATCAAAGGAAGCACAACGAATGGTGTCTAATGATTCGTTCTTACAATCAGTCTTAATTTTCTTACTTCTTCTTTTTCAGAAATATGCTGCATGTACTTATCCCGCAGTTTTTCTTTTACTTCCGTTGTACCTTCTCTGTAGGTTACACATAGATCACACTGGTCTTTGTTTGGCCTGTGAATGGATAAGTACATTTCCTTGAAAACCCTCCTATAAAGTAAAAAACTTTAGTTTCATATTCATCTGAGAACATGGAATACATTTTGCGCAATGTAAGATCAGGGTGTAGATATTTTTTGGAGCTATCTTTTCTACAATAGTGCGATTCAACGCTAGGGTATCTATTTAAGTGTGCTTGAGTTTCAACTTGTTTCTTAGCGTCTTCAGTTACATACAATCCCTGTCTACCAACTCATCGGTCATTTTCTAATACTCCTGTATCTTTGAGCTTTTCTAAGGAAGTTGGAAAATATTTTTCACTGATTCCTAAAGTATTTAAAAACATTTTTTGCAAACCTTGTGCTTTTTGTCTTTCAATGGCAGGTAGAAATTCAAAGTAAACTATAGTCGCAATTCTGTTGCAGTGGTTCGCCTTGCAACTGGCTTTTTTTCAACGAAGCTTGCGATAAATTCCCTTTGTAATGAAAGATTTCCAGTTGAGTAATAATCTAGTAAAATATTTTCACGATGATCTTTTTTAAGTAGCAATTATTGCCATATATGGCACAGTATTCAAGATACCTGCTTCTTTTTCTGGTACTATTTTTTGTATAAGGAGATATGTATCCTTTTCTAAGCTGTCGCAGACTTTTTGCCTGCTTAAATTTATTAACTCTTTTCGATTTCACTTGTACATTCTCTCTTGGGGCACCATCAACTACAAAGTCTTTTGGTAATAAATGCTCAGCTTGAGGATTTATGATATGGCGACACGAAGTAATATGAACAGAAAGGTGTTCTGAACATGATGGTAAAGAATAGTCTGAGCAGTTAGAAGTTATTACGTTCATGCAACCAAGATATTCGCAAAATAAAGACTGCGCTGTTTGCGAGCCACCGTGCCTTAAAATGCTAGGTGATTTGTCAAGAACATTTAACAAAACAGTAGTTTAATTTCATATATTCAAAATATTATCTTCATCCATTAGGTCTTCACAGTCAGTGAGAGGCTCTTAAATTAAATCCTGCTCTAATGCTTCTCTTTCTGTTTGTTTGTGGTTCAAACAGTATTGTTCAGCAGTAACCACAAAATGAATATCACATAAAAAGCAGATTCAGGCAAAACAGGTTGCCAAGACAGGGTTAGTGCAGGAAATAAACTCACATATCTGTTGGTAAGTCTCCAAACTACTGGTAGTAGTTAACTCCAAAGCTAGTAAGCAAGCACACAGTTTGATGGAACCCGATGAAAAATGGTTTTCACACGTTGAATCACAATCATTAAAATGATCACAGCACAGCAGGTAAGAGCAACGAATGAACTGAATATTTCCTCGGTACATGTTGAAAATTCGCAAAATATAATGTGTTCATTGTCAAAGTTGATTGCAGGGATGGTTTCATGGGAAGTAAAGTAGTCTTTGTCACAAAAATGAAGTATATGAGTCTTCTTTATTATGTTTAGCATAGTTTTATGTCAATATTATGTTTGCAAAATGATTGTTAGGACAAGACTAAGTGGTTTCCAAATGCACTACATACAAAAAACAACCACACTGGAGGCATGTAGAATGGAATTGTGACAATGATTATAACAATTATAAAAAAAAAAAAAAAAAAAAAATAATATTATAATACAAATAAAAACCTAGTGCTATATCTATGAAACGTCTTGTTTGTCAGAAGAACAGTAAATAATAAGTTTTTTTTATAAGAAATTCTAAGTAGGTATTTATAACCATAAAATGCTAAACTTTTGTTTAACATTTTAAATACCAAAAAACTGTATACTTATTCAATAGCGCACTACTAAGGGAACACAAGAACACTAATTTAAGTTCTAAATCCACTGTTTTATTATTTTTATTATTTTTTTATCACTTGGCAAGAGAAAACGTGTCGCATTAATTGTCGAAGTGCAAGTTCGTACAGATTATGCGTAAGTGACAAATAGACGTATCTAAATTGATAGGAATTTTTTTTTTTAACAAACAGTCGTAACTGCATTCGTCTCTTCGTGAGGAAAAATTGAAGTATGAAAATGTATTTAGGGCTCTTTGTAACAGTCAGTACTTGCTCCTAGGATAGGAATACATTTACAACTTTTCGTGACGTAACTAAATGTACATTTTTCAATGCCATGGTGTAAAGAACTCATATTCGCCAATTTGTTGGATACGCCTTTTCGTGATTTGACCGACGATATGGAGTTTTTGTGCAGTTACAGGTTTGTTCAATTTAATAATTTTGCTTGGTAGGTAGCTTTAGCGATAATATACGATTATTAAGTAGGCCTGTCTGTTAAGTATTGCGTAAAAACAACTAGAATACTATCGATAACCTAACCAATTTGATTACAAATTAAAAACCCGACTACATAAAAAACATTACTTCTCTTTTTTTGGTCAGTTGGTTTAAAACACGGATAAGATAAATAAGGTTAGATTGGCAATAATCACACTTTTGTTTGAAAACCAGCGTCGCCACCTGTCTCCCACCCATCAACTCCACTACACAAGTAATAATCCCTATCCCTACTTCCCTACTAATATTATAAATGTGAAAGTAACTCTGTCTGTCTGTTACGCTTTCCCGCAAAAACTACTGAACGGATTTGGCTGAAATTTGGTAGGTAGACAGATTAGGACCTGGATTCAGACATAGGCTACTTGTTACCACGCTCGCGAGCGGCTCGCGCACTGCGCACCCTCGAAAAGTCATAGAAACGTTGTCCACGCGGGTGAAACCGCGGAAAACAGCTAGTAATACATATAAGTACACGAATTGCGCGCACTAATAAACAAAACACACTTAGAACACAGGGCTGCAATTGTGTCTAACACCATTTCGAGAGTCTGTACGTTACACACAACTTCATGCAAATAAAAGTATAAACGCGTGCTTCTGTTAAGAATGATTGTCTAATCATACTGGAGGCGCGCCTGCCCAGCGCACATTTCCAATCCAACCTTATTTTATCTGATCAGTGGTTTAAATGTATCCTACCTATGTCACTTTTGAGATCAAGACTGATATAGCTAACGACAGCTCGTACTCCAAAATCCTTCAAGCGGTTTAGGCTACGGGCTAGCCAAAAAACAGACATACATACATCTGAAAAACATTACCCTCCTTTTTGGACAGTCGAGTAAAAATTACAGAAGAACTGATAAAAAAAATGTATGGCAATATTTCAACTGTGGCTCCTTCTCGTGAGCCTAAAAAACTTTCTCGAAGGAGTTCGCAAAAAAATTTGGACTTCCCATAAAAAGTTGGCTAATTAGCTGATCGATTTGTATGGGAATCATTTTTTAAATGAAATGAAATGAGTTGAAATTAAATGAGTTAAAATATGAAATTTAATGAGTTGAAATATGAAATTAAATGATTTGAAATATGAAATAAAATGAGTTGAAATGAAATGAATTTTATTCGGCAAAATAATAACAGTATTTTGCGAATTGACAGGGTTTCTTAGGGAAATTTGTTCAGTATGACGAGCTCCCCCCCCCCTTTCCCCCCCCCTCCCGGTCAAATATCGCAACACATTTATATCGTCCGGTATATTTAAGGTGATGTTGATTAAATTTATTATTTTAGAAAAGATAACATAAAGCAGCCTATTCTTAACCCGAAAGCCATTTGTAATTCTATAACTAGATATCAATATCTACAAATAAAACAAATTAAAACGATTAGTATTTTATCTAAAACTGGATCATATCACAATTATTACGCACGATGTACCTGCCTGCTTGGTATGTTCGCATGCTAAGTATTTACTAATATATAGTATTGTTTGTTTGGTAAAATTTTTCGCCTTTTGAAACCGTTAAATCAATACGTTTTAATAGCTTATTACACACGGGACATATAACGTAATTAGCCGACGGCAAAGCTAAATGGAGGGTTATTATCTGCGAGTGTCTGCAGATGAAACTTATTTCATTCATATCAGCTCATATACGTCCCCACCGAGGGGCTCGAGCCTACCCTGAATTAGGGCGATCGGGCCAAAGTCGACCACGCGGGCCCAGTGCGGGTTGGTCGACTTCACACACAACCTGCGAGTTTCTTTGCAGGCGTGTGCAGGTTTCCTCACGATGTTTTTCTTCACCGTAAGAGCGTCGGATAAACGTATACATATGAAATCTAAATTCGAAATCACATTGGCACGTGGCAGGTTCGAACCACGACCTCCTGGACAGGAGGCGGAGGCCCTAGCCATTACGCCACTATAACTGTCCATCCGTCCATCCATAAAAAACTTATAGTATCTGAAAACATCACACAAAAAGGATCATTCTTTTACGAGTCTTTGTATTTAATAGCTTTTACTTATACAGAGTGAATCAAAAAAACCAGCCAAGTGCGAGTCAGAACCGCACACAAAGGGTTTTTTTGTATGGAGACCCGCTTAGTTTTTCACTTTATCTAATTTTTTGGTATTTTTTATTTGATTGAAATGCATCATCATCGAAAATTTCAACTGTCTAGCTATCAAGGTTCATGAAATACAGCCTGGTGAAAGACAGACAGACAGACAGACAGACAGACAGACAGACAGACAGACATACAGCCAAGCTTCCCCAACGCAATGGGAATCTGGCTATCTTATCTTCAAGCCGGAACACATCAATGCTGTTAACACTGATGTTTAGCGGCAAGACTTAGATAAGATGGTGGTAGCTAACTAGGCGGGCTATGAAGATGTCTTACCACCAACCAAACCGAGTCTCACAAAGTTAACCCCTCCGGGAATAGAACCCGCGACCTCCTGGTGTGAAGCGAATGGACTAACCATTACGCCACGGAGGCAGTTAGGTTAAATTCAAATCTGTTTTTCATGCTGCTTTATCGTGCACCAGAAAGCGAGGGATTTAGATAAAGCCATGCACTAAGTTCACAATGGAGCGTATGCAGCCTCTTTAGTGATCTATCAATCAATAATTTGTATTATTTTTCCGAGGGCAAAGAGCATCAACCAAAGAAAGCGTAAGACTTCACACCCTCCTCACCGCAGACCGCCCCCTTTAAATCACCATGCGCGCTCAATAATGCCGCAGTTATCTGCAGCGCATGTCGCTCAATATCTGCAGATAGTTTACGATCACATGTATGTGGAAATGAAATACATACCTTACCGTCAGGTGAGGTGCAGCCAAACTCACTTAAATTTTCAATAAAAAGAAGAAAAAAAAGGAAATCCTTGGGAGAGTCCTATGTCCAACAGTGGACGTCCTTCGGCTGATATGATGATGATTTAAATTATCTGCACCGTGTGTTCACATTCATTGATTTCTACAAAGAGCGCTATTGTAAGATATACGGTGACATCCACATATCTTACAGTAGCTGGTTGGTAAACCTTTCATTATTTTTTGCCAATTCTAATGTAATTTCGATTTCATATGTATACGTTCATCCGACGCTCTTACAATGAAGGAAAACAACGTGAGGAAACCTGCACACGCCTGCGAAGAAACTCGAAGGTTGTGTGTGAAGTCGACCAACCCGCACTGGGCCCGCGTGGTCGACTAAGGCCCGATCGTCCTTATTCAGGATAGGCTCGAGCCCCTCGGTGGGGACGATAGCGGCGCTAACCGTTACGCAACCGGCGTTCTTTTTGTCCATAGACATACATAATATTATGTCACAGTAACATTGAAAATGTCGTGATATAATTATACCCCTAGGGATATAGGTGTGTAGTTGTAGGAAAGAGGTTTATATAGCTATCTCACTACTACTACTAGGGATATATCACATGGCTCTGTCAACTACATTTTTTTTGGAGGCACCGAAACATACAAAGTCGACGGAGCCCCACAAGCGGTGCTCTTTATGCGGTAAAAAGTAACCTAAACTAAGCTTACAACTATCTATCGGTACACACGTACTGCAGCACATAGATTACTTTAGATAAACCAGAATTATTAATTCTGCCTTCTCTTCCGTGCTTCTTCTCTTCTGTGAGAGCCCGCACGAGCACAGATTATTCCAATAGACCAGCGCGACGGACGAGTCGGCGGGCGAATAGTATAGTATAGAAGGTGCATGAATTACCTCTAAAATACCTAACGATAAGTTGAAGGATCTGATAAATAAAATTATAAGCCTATAATTATGATTAAATATTTACAATAAACAACTCATTGTGGCTAATATTTTATCAAAATATTATATTGTCTAATCGTAAAGCCATGTTCGTCACAAAAGTACTTAGATTTTGAATAGACACGTTGGTGATTGCAATAATACAAGCAATGGGTGCACTGTACACTAAACAACACTAAACTAGTGACACAGTGAGCTGTATGTACACTAAACAACACTAAACTAGTGACACAGTGAGCTGTATGTACACTAAACAACACTAAACTAGTGACACAGTGAGCTGTATGTACACTAAACAACACTAAACTAGTGACACAGTGAGCTGTATGTACACTAAACAACACTAAACTAGTGACACAGTGAGCTGTATGTACACTAAACAACATTAAACTAGTGACACAGTGAGCTGTATGTACACTAAACAACACTAAACTAGTGACACAGTGAGCTGTATGTACACTAAACAACACTAAACTAGTGACACAGTGAGCTGTATGTACACTAAACAACACTAAACTAGTGACACAGTGAGCTGTATGTACACTAAACAACACTAAACTAGTGACACAGTGAGCTGTATGTGTACACTAAACTAGTGACACAGTGAGCTGTATGTGTACACTAAACAACACTAAACTAGTGACACAGTGAGCTGTATGTGTACACTAAACAACACTAAACTAGTGACACAGTGAGCTGTATGTGTACACTAAACAACACTAAACTAGTGACACAGTGAGCTGTATGTGTACACTAAACAACACTAAACTAGTGACACAGTGAGCTGTATGTGTAGACTAAACAACACTAAACTAGTGACACAGTGAGCTGTATGTGTACACTAAACAACACTAAACTAGTGACACAGTGAGCTGTATGTGTACACTAAACAACACTAAACTAGTGACACAGTGAGCTGTATGTGTACACTAAACAACACTAAACTAGTGACACAGTGAGCTGTATGTGTACACTAAACAACACTAAACTAGTGACACAGTGAGCTGTATGTGTACACTAAACAACACTAAACTAGTGACACAGTGAGCTGTATGTGTACACTAAACAACACTAAACTAGTGACACAGTGAGCTGTATGTACACTAAACAACACTAAACTAGTGACACAGTGAGCTGTATGTACACTAAACAACACTAAACTAGTGACACAGTGAGCTGTATGTACACTAAACAACACTAAACTAGTGACACAGTGAGCTGTATGTACACTAAACAACACTAAACTAGTGACACAGTGAGCTGTATGTACACTAAACAACACTAAACTAGTGACACAGTGAGCTGTATGTACACTAAACAACACTAAACTAGTGACACAGTGAGCTGTATGTACACTAAACAACACTAAACTAGTGACACAGTGAGCTGTATGTACACTAAACAACACTAAACTAGTGACACAGTGAGCTGTATGTACACTAAACAACACTAAACTAGTGACACAGTGAGCTGTATGTACACTAAACAACACTAAACTAGAGACACAGTGAGCTGTATGTACACTAAACAACACTAAACTAGTGACACAGTGAGCTGTATGTACACTAAACAACACTAAACTAGTGACACAGTGAGCTGTATGTACACTAAACAACACTAAACTAGTGACACAGTGAGCTGTATGTACACTAAACAACACTAAACTAGTGACACAGTGAGCTGTATGTACACTAAACTAGTGACACAGTGAGCTGTATGTACACTAAACAACACTAAACTAGTGACACAGTGAGCTGTATGTACACTAAACAACACTAAACTAGTGACACAGTGAGCTGTATGTACACTAAACAACACTAAACTAGTGACACAGTGAGCTGTATGTACACTAAACAACACTAAACTAGTGACACAGTGAGCTGTACACCTCGCGAGCTCTATAGAAATGACTGAAGTATGATAGTTTTTAAGTTTCGACCCCCATGGCTCTGCCGTTTTTAAAAGAATCCAAAACACCGAATCTACAAAAATAAATCATTACAAACCTGCTCGTGCTAACAAAATTGCACGAGAATCGGTTGAAAATTGTGACCTGTAGAGTTGTAGAGGAAAACAGCTGGAAATCAGCCGGACATACATACATTTTTGCTTAAGTTGAAACGGAGACACTTCGCTCGCTCTTCGTGCTCGCTCGGTCAATAAGTTATTGAAACATAAGGTACAGGTGACTGCATCAAAAATGCATTTTGGATCATTATTTCCTAAATTAAGTTGTCAAATATACAAAGTCAAAAATATATGATAAAATTTCTAAAGCTAAAATAAACCACCCCTGAGCGTCCTCGGCGGTGCAGAGGTGGCCATAACGCTCGCAGCGTTGCCGTGTTGTATGGCTATGGCCTTTGCACCAGGAAGGCCCCGAAGTGGGGTCAAATCCTTTATCCCGCAGAAGGCGCCTTAATGTCCCGCACAAAACCCTTAGCCTCGGTCCCACATGGGCCAGCCGTTTCGACGGCAAACGGAACAAACATGTCGGTTTGTTCCAATGCAGCATATTTTGAGTGCTTCGCCCGAGCGGCTGCCTCAGCAGCGGAACCTGCTGCCCTTGATGTATGCGCTAGGTGAGAGGGCGCGAAGGTGCTGAAACAGGTGGCATCCCAGAGAAGACTCCTCCCCTTCTGCCATGGCACCAGAGCGTTAGGCCGTCGGGTCGCTACGACTAACAATAAGTCCTGGCGGCTCCAGTACCCATGGAATATTAGCTGATACCAGAGCACGCCGTAAGATACCGTTTAGTGCGCGATGGCGCTAAAATCTGCGCGAAATCTTTTGGCAACTCAGGGCGTGATGACCATTTAACCACAAGTGCACACAAGTTAAGTTTTCTAATTTGCCCACATATTTTTATTAACAATTGGTAAGTCTTTCTGAAATTTAAAAACCTTACTCGTTGAATTTTTAATTATAGGTTAGGGCTGGTTTGTGGTAGGACATTTTCTAAGCCTGCCTGGCTGGCTACATTATCTTGTCTAAGTTGTTTGGACTCTTCGTAAAATCGATCGGGGCAGCACTTTTTGTACGAAAGGTCTTATTTTTTGTGATTTCAGCATGTTGTAGAACGATAGTTTTGTCAGTGGAATGATCGTCTTCAGTTTTGGTATAATTAACATAACACTGTATACATCGGTAAATTCTTTGGGCTTCCACGATAACACTTGTAATTAAGGCCACCAGAACGTGACACCTATATTTATTAAAATAAAAAAGCAACAGAATAGGCTTCTTGACAGGCAAGGTGATACTTAAAACATACAAAACTCTGTATTTAATGTATGTATAAGTTTTATAACAAATAATTTTCTTGATTACAGTCGAACAATAGCGAGTGACCAGCGGAACTTGGAGGAAATGAAGCTTTATTTGCATACAGCTTAGGGGCGGCGTACACCTAGCGTTTTGTTTGTTTCAGGTTACAACACGCATTCTTATATTCTAATAAAAATATATGCAATAAAAAAGTTTTACAAAAACAACCACTATTAATTGATTAAGAGGACACAGAACACGGGAAGTGACGTCATACCTTATAATACCTATTCTTTACCTGTCTTTTTGATGTGTAACATCTTTGCTCTCGCTTTCCTGCAATTTGTGGGAGTGATTTCGTGAAATGGGATGGAAATGTGTAACATGGGACGGAAATGTGTAATTTTTTTTATTCACAATTGATAAGCCCTTGGCAATATATCACCTGATAGTAAGTGACGATGATAATAAAACTAACGGGCGAATTTATTTGTAATACAAAATATGTATAATTAATATTATCTTTTAACAAAAAAGTAAAAATATTGTCACAATTTTTTTAAATTCACAATTGGTATTATTATTTTTATTTTTTTATATTAATAATTCTTGTTTATTAGAAATACCATTATTGATTTTCACACGTAGAGGATCTACCTTAACTAAAATTAAAAGTAGGTATTTGGTAACTATGTATATCTACTTATTAAAAATTATGAACTGACTGACAGATAACGTACAGCCTAAACCGGTGGGTCTAAATCCATTAAATTTTGCACAAGAGTTAAATAAGAGAGGATTTTTGAAAATTCGAACAAATATCGGCCAGCGTGCCCTCAAAGACAGCCATTAAATCTATATCAACGCGGGCAAAGTCTTTTCAAATTTTGAGTCTATAAGTACTTTGTTGAAAGATGCGCTAGGTAAATGATATTTAATTGAATAATTAATTAATATTCGATAAAAGTCTTTAATCGAGTAATAGCTTTTCTCAATAAATAATTAATTTAAAATGTTTACAAAGACGTGATTAAAGGTGTTCTATTTTAAGTATTTTAGGCATTTTATTTCAGGTGTAATTTGTAAACATTTTATTAATTAATTAGTATAACTGTTATACTATAACATATAGGTGTAATTATACTTTACAAATACTGGAAATTAGTTTTGGGGTTATTCATTTTTATCTATGTAACAAAAAGAGACCAAATTGATTTGATTGCTTAATATATTTTCTAGTAGAGCCTGCACCAGAAAAGGATAAGGCGTTGGCACGATCGCGCGATTGTCAGTTAGGACACCTATTACATTTCAATATGTTTGATCGCGCATTCGTACGAGTAAAATTCGCGCGAACTTACGATGATCGCGCATTCGCGTTCTATTAGGACAACGCCTAAAAGAATTTGTAAGCCGGAACTGAACCAGGGCTTTAAGCATATTCAGATATTCCACCGTGAAAAGCCCTAGCGTCGTACTTTCATTGATATGTTCCGGCTTGAAGATGAGATAGCCAGATCCCCATTGCGTTGGGGAATCTTGGTAAGCCCGCTTCCACCTTCGGCATCATCCTCACTTACCACCAGGTGAGATTATGCCAAGGGCTTACAAATTGTAAATAAAAAAGAAAAAATGAAATGTCTCTCTATTCATTAATAGTCAGTACGAATCGTGGTTATCAGGTTCCCGTTTAATCACTGAGGGTACGTATAGTTTGTCTCACGATGCATCGCCATCATTCTTCGCACGGCAACTTGTATCTCATCTGTAGCACAGCGGCATTCTTACATGGGATTTCTTATAACAGCGTTGATCCGCCGCGTCGTGTGGCCGCTCTGTCTACGGCCGCCCTAACTCGCCACCACTATTGTGCCCCGTAATCACACTTTTCACGGCTTTTGTTCATTTATATTCTTTTCACTGTTTGACCATTCGCCGTTACAATTATTCTAATTATATTTGTTCTGCCGCCAGCGCCAGGCGTCTCGGCCATGACATGTGCAAGTCACTCCGCATTGTGGAGCCAACCTGCCTTGCCTCTACTAGTAATACGTATAATATTATTTGTGTACTCCTGTAATTATGTCTAGTTGTCATGTTTTTATGTCAGTAGTTGCAGGAACAATGTCAAATTAAATTTAATGCAGGCAATAGGATTCTTAGTGAAGCCCGTTCCACCTTTGGCATCACTTGCCATCACGTGAGAGGATGAAGGGCCTTGCCAACAAGAGTGGATAATAATTGGCAACGCTATACACGTCAAAAACAGACTTCCATCGCAACAACTTAGTACATTAGTGCATTATTATTTTTGTTGCTTCTTTTAATTAAAAAAAATCCTACACCATTTTTGATCAAATTTATAAGGGACCAACTCGGGAGCTTACCCTATCGAATAAAAGAAGAATCATGAAACTCGGTTTACAATCTGCGAAGATATCGCGTAACAAACATACAAAAAAAATGCAGTAGAATTGAGAACCTCTTCATAAAATAATAAGTAAATAAGTACTCGCGAAAGACGCAGCATAGCCTCTCACTCGCAGTCCGACAACTTGGTGAAGGAGGTCGCGGGAGTCGCTGGATGCGGGCAGAGCAAGACCAGTCGTTGTGAAAATGCTTGGCCTTCGTTCCGCAATGGATTGGGTATGATGATGATGATAAGTTGGTATTTGAAAGAACTAACACCATAGGTAGCAGTGTAAGACGGCCAGCAAATTACAGGGTTGTAGCAGAGTAGCAGACAAATAATGGCCAGTCATCGTCACCGCCCATACGCTGCGCCGGCGACGTTCGGAGTTCGGTGTGATGCCCAGACAGGTGCCTGATACGTATTGTTTGGATGGCTACGAGGGCCTTGAACGTGTTAATAAGGGGTCGTGGAATGACTGTCGATGAGGCCGTTGGTTTTGCGGTGTGAAGGTATTTATTTAAAACTAAAAAACTGGCTAAGTGGATGTCGTAGCACAACACCTCACCACACAAGTACAACAATGATACCTAATCATTTCAAACAGAGACATGAACGCGAGCGTAGTGCTATAGTCCCACCAAGTTTCACCACTCATCATATGTCTTACGACAAAGCAAAAACAAAAACCTTTAAAAAGCCACGATTCTTGAATGGCCCCTTAATTATTTATGTTTTTATTTTGATTATTTTTAGTAAATCCCCCTTAGTAATAATGACACATGTTATGTGAAAATTTCAGCTGGCAACCTATTATGGTTCAAAAAAATAAATAAATAAGGGGCCTAAAATTTTTTTGAGTCGGTGTCAGCAATGCCATCGAATCTAAAACATTTGATACGTAAATAGCTGTATGCTGATACCGACCTCAAAAAAAATTTTAGGCCCCTAATTTAATTCCTAGCCACCTTAGATTTCGTTATTCTTGGTTAATGTCGTGTATCTAAGTATAGTAATATTATTTCATACTTTTGAATGAATTTCATTTTGAAGTCGGTTTTTAAGTTTTTTAAACTTTTATTTTTATTTTATTTATTTTTAGTGATAATGCTATCTATCTAACAACGTTATACCCAATCACCCACTCGCCAATAGGAAACATCAAATCATAATTCATAATGCATGTGTTTCATTAACAGATACAGATTCCTGTGGCTTCCAGCATCATCTCAACAGCATGAAAGTTAAGGAGTTAAATCTTCCATCATCAGCTCATCTGAATAACCTGAAAGAATACAACTATCAGTCTACGTGAAATTTTTAAAGAATTATCCTCCAACTCCTAACCGTTAAGGAGTTGTACCTTCCTTCATCAGCTCATCTTGCTCTCTTAACCAGACGCTAAAATACATGAAACACGTAATATGTGCCTATAAAATTTGAGGGTTGTTCTCGATTTCCCTGGGATCCCATCATCAGATCCTGACTTGGTGACAATGGGACCCCCTCGGGAGTATACTCTTTCAAATAAAAAAATAATTTTGAAAATCGGTTCACAATCGGCGGGGATATCGCGTAACAAACATACAAAAAAAAACATACAGTCGAATTGAGAACCTCTTCCTTTTTGAAGTCGGTTGATAAGTATAAGAAGCCCTTTAAAGTCAGACAGACGGACAGACAGACAGTGTAGGCTTAGTAGGTAATAGGATCCCGTTACTTGGAACTCTAAAAACGAGAAACTTGGTGGTAAGAAATAAATCTAACTTGCTAATAAGATATCTTACCCAATTTAATAAAAAAATTAATTTCCATTTTATTTATAGGTACGTACTATCCCTTGGATAGCACGGTTAATTATTATTAAAAAGAACTACACCCGAATAATATTCCACTTCTTTTTTGATAGTCGAGTAAACCATAATATACAATAGCTAGTTTACCTAATAACGAAATAAAACACTTAGATATAATAACTGTTACATCACCTTTATACATAGATCGATTCTATAAATAACTTTGTTGAAATAATTTTATCAATTATTTTATCCTAATCTTTGTAAATCTTTATTTTACTTACACAACGATAAAACACACAAATATCTTTTGTTAAACGTTTATCACACCTGTAAAATTAGAATAATGCGTGCGTTTCTAGATTAGCAAATAAGGATTATACCTACAGGGTATTAAAAAAATCTGTGTGCGTACAAGTGTACCTCTAGTTTTTTCGTGTATTCGATAATTTTTAGAGGTCCGCGCCAGTGACCTCTAAAAAGGCGAAAGACGGGACGAGACCAAATATACAGGGTGTAACAAAATTGGTGTAGGTCCCGTTAACTGGGGCTTCTACTCATCATACTCAACAAGTTTTCTTCTATGACTTTGCTAAAATCTCAAAAAAATGTTTAAATCTTCATACAAATCGATCTGCTGATCGAAAAATTTTATGCATTTTTATATGAAGGATTCAATTTTTTATGGGTTCTTTGGGATCTATAAATTTTTCTTAAATCTAACTGCACACACCTTAAGTTGGTCAGCTAGTATCCCTAAGTACTTAACGTGACAGGTTTTCTTTGAAATTGATTATATGTCCTACTATTTACAATTCTTTTCAGATGCCTTGAAATAGCGGTTTAGCTCGGGACACTTGACTCTAACAAAAATGTGCACTTTAAAGCTTCGTATTTCGCAAAGCGATCTCTGAATCGAAGAATGGTTTTTTCAAACCTTCAGTTGTCTTGAAAGACCTATTAGAGAAATAAACTTTTTTTTAAAAACCCTTTCGCCCCCTCTTTACATGTAGGGAAGGAAGCTTATTTTTTAAGATTTTAATACACAACTTTGTCGGCGTGATTAATATGTATAACCATGCCAAATTACAGCTTTCTAGTATTAATAGTCTCTGAGCTAAGCCGCGGACAGACGGACAGACAGACATGGGGAAACTATAAAGTGTTGACTCCGGAACCCTACAATTGGCAAAATTTAAACTGTCTTTACAACTTTCTGTCAATTCACAGAATAATATTTTGGACTTGGAATATTTTAGACAAAAATTGGCCTCAGCTGATCGATTTGTATCAAAAAAAAATTTTGCCAACTGATTACGGGTTCTTAAACAAAAATTGTGTTTGATTATTATTGAAATGTGAGTGCGTTTGGCTGCACCTTAACTGATGATGAGTTTCTCGAGTAGAAACTTCACTTGAAATTCTTTATCAACACTTCATCGATCTACACTAAGTTAAATATCGGAAAAGGCAGGTTTTGCAGTTACACACAGGGTTTAAGATAAGAATCCATACAGCAGCGCTCCAACCCCTTTGACGTTTGCTGCAAAGTAATCACTACTAGTCACTGGACAGCTGCCCCAGGAGCCGGGTCGTTCCTTTCCCTCTAATATGGTTGGTGGGAATAAAAGCTTGTATCTAGAAGATTTTTGTTTTTCGAAAATTATTTTTAAGGTTGCATTTTAGACGTCATTGATAACATTTTATTTGCACCAAATCGGGATATCGCTAAATATTCCTAATTCCTTGTAATTGTACGTCATGGCTATTCTCAGGCTATGACCAGAAAAACGGCCAAGAGCGAGTCGGCCTGGCGTACCGAGAGTTTCGTACCACCACTCATTATACTATGTGTGTTGTGTATTTACAACAAAGGGCTTGTGCACAAATCACGCGAGGTTTTTTCGGCTACTTTTTCCCTTTGTGATATTTGGTGAGGTTCTTGGTCTTGGATATTAATAGTACTTATTATTTATTGCGGGCGGGGTCAAGTGCGGTGACGCGCGCCAAAATTTCGTAAAATAGACTCGCTATTTTGAAGTAGGTATATAACAAGTGAAGATTTAATGAAACTGATAAAAACTATATACTCATGTGTTAATTTTATCCAACTATGTCATTAACTACAAATTAATATCCAACCATGTCATTTACTACAAATTAATATCCAAATATGTCATTAACTACAAATTAATATCCAACTATGTCATTAACTACAAATTAATATCCAACTATGTCATTAACTACAAATTAATATCTAACTATGTCATTAACTACAAATTAATATCCAACTATGTCGTTAACTACAAATTAATATCCAACTATGTCATTAACTACAAATTAATATCCAACTATGTCGTTAACTACAAATTAATATCCAACTATGTCATTAACTACAAATTAATATCCAACTATGTCATTAACTACAAATTAATATCCAACTATGTCATTAACTACAAATTATTAGTCAAAATATGCTTCATATATGACCGTATTTTTAAAACCGGCCAAGTGCGAGTCGGACTCGCGCAAAGTAGGGTTCAGTAGTATTTTAAAAAAATAAATGTTTATTTGAAAAACAATTAATAGAACATATTGTACGAAATATCTATGAACTTTTTACAAATCGAACTGCACATCTTAAGTTGGCCGACTATTTCTTCTAAACTAAGAAAGCCTAAGTTTTTCTTTTAAATTCAATAAATAGACTACTTCCATGTTTTTTTTTTAAATTTCCAAATACAGCGGTTTAGTTATTAGGAGGTGGGGACACTCGACTCCAACAAAATTTAGCACTTTCAAGCCTATTTTTTCGAAAACGGAACCCTAAATTACAAAATGGTCTTAGAAGACTAATAGTTGTTTTTAAGCTCTAAACAACGATAGGGGACACGAATGGGTTTGACGAAAAAAAGGAAGTACTGTTAAAAAAAAAACATTTTTTTTTACAGTTCTCTCCGCTTTAGGTATTATTATATATATCTTTGCCACTCTTAACTAATAATAATCTAGGAGCTAGGCTGCGGACAGACATGACGAAACTATAAGGGTTCCTTGTTGTACTACGGAACCCTAAAAAGAGTCTTGACAGACAGATGAAATGGTGAAGTGATCTTATAAGGATTTCTCTTTTCCTTTTGTGATACGGGACCCTAAAAGTATTCGCTATCTTTCCAATCGCAAACAAACCACCTTATTGTAGTATTGTAGCGGGAAATATTATACGCCTTCAGCGCCCATTAGTCCGAGCACAAAGCTATCGGCCATCTCTGTCTCTGCCTCGACAAGGGCCGAATGCCGAAAACTGGCAATATCGCTATAATAAAGCGATCATATTTCTCGCTCGCTGCACGGAGATCTTATCGCGTGGGGTGACCAAATAATAGCTAATCCCATTCACGAGTTTGGGAAACACGAATAACAGTTTTTTAAAAGTTTGAATTTGGACTGTGTGCGTGTGCGTGTCGTCTTCCTTCCGCTGCGGTCGTGTCCGGTTGAACATTCTATTTGTTGTCTGTTATTGATGTGGTTACGCGATACCTTAGACACAGTATATTAGAGAGTACTTGCCTTAGATTTCCGTTGTAAGTACCTCCTAGATACCCTGTTTACCCGATTGCCCAAAAAGAGGGTATTATGTTGTTCGGGTGTATGTATGTATGTATGTTTGTCTGTTTCTTTGGCTGAGCCTGAAGCCTAAACGGCTTGATGGATTTTGGTGTCGTTTTTATCCCGTGAGTGAATTATGATACATTACTCGTAAATCCAGTCGGGTTTTTATTAAAATTAGTTAGATTATTTCTAAAGGCGCAGTTGGTGTTCTTTTTTTTATTATAACAAAATTTGAGTGCGTTTGTCTGCAAGTCCTCTGATGATAAGTGCCGATGCAGCCGAGGATGTTACACGCTAGCTCAAATAGTGCTTATTCACTCTCGTCTTGAAGATTCCTAAATTAATTGTGGAATACAGACACCAGCAGGTAATTTCTTTCCTGGGCCGTTCACATTATGAACGAAGAAGCAAAACGCTTCGTGCGTAAAGGTGGAAGGTCATCCGGTCATCCGATGATGAAATGGAGAATGAGGTCTTGAAGCTCCAGGGCACACTCTCCGAAACGAATCCTGTAGGTAGAAAACCGATAGACAGGCGACCTTGCGGCGACGCTCGAGGCTTTGAAGCCTGTTTTATATATGGGAACGTAATAAAGACTCCTTCGCTTCTCTGTATGTATTATTAGGAATATCAATGTTTAGTTTTATTTGGTAAGTACGTACTAAAGCGAATCACGAAGTTTGAACCATCAGATCAGACACTCTTGTTTTCATTAGGTACTATCTCAATACCTCTATCAAACATATGTTCAAATTATAAATAATTAGTCCTATTTCTGTTATTTCTTCTATTATATCATCATCATAATCATATCAGCCGAAAAATGTCCACTGCTGTACAAAGGCCTCTCCCCAAGGATTTCCACGACGACCGGTCCTGCGCTGCCCGCATCCAGCGGCTTCCCGCGATCTTCACCAGGTCATCGGTCCAGCGCTTGGGAGTCGTGCCTTCGCTACGTTTTCCGGTGCGCTGTCTCCTTTTGAGAACTTTACTACCCCAAGGGCCATCTGTTCAACGAGCTATGTGCCCGTGTGTGCCCTGCCCACTGCCACTTCAGTTTAGCGATTCCGTGAGCTATGTCTTCTTTTATATGTTGTAAAGCAATATAAAATATTGAATAGTAAATATTAAATATTACATAGTCCTAATTTATTTATTTACTAGCTTTTGCTCGCGGCTTCGCCCGCATGGACATCGTTTTTATGACTGTCTTAGAGGGTGCGTGGTGCGCGAGCCGCAAGCGGCACGCGAGCGTGGACGTGTATTTTCTCTAGATCCCTCGAGAACTATATCAGGATATGCTTATTAGTAATCATGTATGTCATTTACCAACCCCTCAACCATCTCTGTGCAAAATTTCACTCTTACGCGATGTTAAAGAAATTAACCAAAAGAGTATATTTTCAGTTCCCTCCGGAACTGCATCGGGCTATGCTATTTTCACGGGATAAAAAGTAGCTTATTTCCTTCCTCGTGATACAGGCTACCTGCATGACAAATTTCATTAAGATTGGTCAAGGCGTTGAAGCGTGAAAAGGTAACAAACAAACACATTTTCACATTTATAATATTATAAAGTAAGGATATTATTCAGGTCGGGAAGAACTATTAAAGAAACCGTTTATACGAACAATTTGTGTATCTCACGGCAATAACTTGCACAAAATGCTGCGATACCATCTTATTGTTGGCACTGAACAACAGGACCGCACGCCGCACACAGCACACAGCACTGTGTCTAGTTAGTTGAGTGAAAAATAATATGTTTGTCGATTCTTATCTGCAGCTACTGTCCTCTAAAAGTGTCATGTTTCAGTTTTAAAAGGTTTATTTGTAAAATGAAAGTTTCAAAATAGAATAGTGTATTAGGTTGACAGAGATTGCTCGATAGGAAACTGTCCCCTTGCATTATTGTGCGCAGTGCACAGGCCTCCCTTGTGTGTTGTGTGTAAGCGTTCGCCATAATGTTGTTGTATTTGTCCCTTGTTTTGTGTTAATATTATTGAAATATTCTCTTATAGCATTAATTTGTGTATGGGAAATGCTGGTACCCATTTACTCGTATAAACTATGTGCAGGGTGTAACAAAATGTGTGCAAGACCCGTTAACGGTGCTTCAACTCAACATAGTCCTAAACGACTATCCCTAAGAGAACAATAGTCAGTTTGCAAAAGATTTTGTACTTTGTTTATAAATCGATCAGCTGATTGAGTCCAAATTTCTTGAGATAAAACTTCTTTAGACATGGTAGGGCAAACTGGCCCGAAAAAAATACATAAAAATGCTAGAATACAAGAAGTTTCACTACTGATGCGCGCAAGGGTTTCACTTTTTTTGGGTTCCGTACCTCAAAAGGAAAAAAAGGAACCCTTATAGGATCACTGTGTTAATGTCCGTCCGTCCGTCCGTCCGTCTGTCTGTTAGACCGTTTATCTCGGGTACGCATGGAGGTAACGAGTAGAAATTAAAACCATATACTTCGGTCTACAGTCCCTTGAAGTTGGGAAAAAATCAAACTTATAAGTTAACGTAAAAAAAAACAAGCCGTCTTTGCCGCAAAAAAAATATATTTCGACACAATCCAAATTCGTTTTTCGTTGACCTAGAACTATGAAATTTGGCAAGTAATATTGTTTTATACTACAAGTATAGGGAAACATCTGAAAACTGTACATTTTTAATTTAATCATAAAAAGTACGTATATTGAATTATGCAAGGAACACCGATCCAAATTTTGAATTGAGTTATGTCATGTGGCTTTTGAAAGGGCTTCATTGGCACAAGCTTATACAGATTTTTAATTATTTTTATAGTTTTCAATTTATGACGAAAAATAAAAATAAAACTTTTCCCTTTCTTGTATGTATAGTTAGGTACCAAATAATTTCGGCGTATGTAGTACTTAACAGTTTGCACTGTTATGATTTATATTAAGTACCTACACATTTGTACGGAACCCTCGGTGGGCGAGTCCGACTCGCACTTGTCCGGTTTTTTTATATTTTTAACTGACTAGGGTTTTTTGGGAGCAGTTGCTCAGGATGACGACTTGAATAACAAGTAACGGGCCCTAAACTAATTTTGTTACATCATGTGTATTGTGTTACATTTACAGTTCTGCTAAAATATACATTTATAAAGACCATCAAGACATTACAAAAAAGAGCAAAGTATATCATCATCATCATCACCATATCAGCCGAAGCACGCCCCAAAGATTTCCACAATCACCGGTTCTGCGCTGCCCGCATCCAGTGGGAGGCCTGCCTTCGAACCGTTTTCCGGTGCGCGGCCGCCTTTCGAGAACTTTACTACTCCAACGGCCATCGCCGACATGCCTGTCAAGTTTGGCGATTACGGCAATACCCCCAATGATTAACGCAAAAAATGTAAGGAGTGTATTGTCGGCCCTCCGAAGGACGTTCTAGTGTTTTTCTACTTCATCACATAAGCGGTATTTAGAAATAGGAGGTTAGTAAAAATCCGAAAAACCTACTTTTACCCAAAAATCTAATTTTCTTCCAGGATAAAAACTCATATTTTAGGGTTAAACCCTTGAGCTTGTTAATCTTTAGTATTACGTAAACGTGCATGTCCAACTGCGTTCTCAAACGACAGTGTTTTCGAATTACTGCGTTTTTTAACAACAGCGCAGCGTTCCTCTTTCTTCTTCTTTCTTTTTTTTTCTATAAACTGGTCACTAAGTTTTATTCATTTGTTTGTGTTCTGTAAAATGTATTGTGCCTTTTTAGTGAAATAAAGTTTTATCTAGGTATCTAAAATATGACGTCATTTCATGTCGAGCCGAGGCTCATTGCGCGGACTAAGTGTAAGTACAAGGCAATCAAAACAACATTTCTAGAATTAGTGAAGGTAGTCCAGCAGGCTGGAGAATTAGTGAAGGTAGTCCAGCAGGCTGGAGAATTAGTGAAGGTAGTCCAGCAGGCTGGAGAATACATAACAGCACGGAGTATCAGACGCGTGGCTAAAATGGTGCGAGCTCACGGGCGCAGCGGCCCAGGTCACGCCAGAACGCTGAATGCCCACTAAATAAAAGAGGCTACAAGTTAGTCGTAAGACCAGTCCTAATGTAGGGTAGCAAGGCCTGGTCTTGCTCACAAATACGTGTAAGGGCTATCCAAGTTGATGATATCAGCTCATATACGTCCCCACCGAGGGGCTCAAACTTACCCTGAATAAGGGCGATCGGGCCTTAGTCGACCATGCGGGCCCAGTGCGGGTTGGTCAACTTCACACACAACCTGCGAGTTTCTCCGCAGGCGTGTGCAGATTTCCTCACGATGTTTTTCTTTCACCGTAAGAGCGTCGGATAAACTTACATATGAAATCTAAATTCGAAATCACATTGGTATACGTGGCAGGATTCGAACCACGACCTCCCGGACAGGAGGCGGCGGCCCTAGCCGTTACGCCACCGACGCTCTTACGCTATCCAAGTTGCAGAGATGAAAATGTTACGGTGGCTGTGCAGGGTAACGAGCCTCGACAAGATCAGCCACAAGTACGTGCGCTGCAGCCTCAGCGATCGCGACGTCGCCAACAAAATGCAGGAAAGCCGGCTGCGATGGTTTGGAGGTCATGTTATAAGGAGACCACATGCTTACATTGGCGATACCATACTCAATCTAAACCTGCCCGGTCAGAGACTGTGAGGACCTCAACTGCGATGGTTGAGTGTGATTTGTGAGTTAACTGAAGATGACGTCCAGGATACGGCAAAGTGGAGAAAGAAGAACAGGTAAGCAGAACCCCTCTCCAGACGGGAGAAGATTGCTAGGAAGAAAAAGAGTGAACAGATAAGATAAATCTAAAACTATAAGAACAAACAAACAATAAATCCATCATACTCGTAAGTGAGTAATCTAAGCAGTGTCAAGTTGCCGGTATCAGTCCGACATCTTTGTTGTCCAATGTCGGACATTTGGAGCATAAATTAGGCACACGTCACACGGTACGGATCGCCCGCGGCCGCGATGTGTAGATACGCCTTTATCTCTCTACCGCGCGTCAGTTCCACGGCTCGCTTTGACACTTGACCTGGGGTGACCATGCTGCACAGTCGTGATAACACTTTTATTTATTATTTTATTTCGTTCTTATCTATTATAAGGAACGTTCTTCTAGACACACTTCTCAACCTTACCTAAGGATATTTTTAGCGCCCAAAGAGGAAGGTTATATTTTCCGAGTGTATGTATGTAAGTAAAATTTATGTAAGTAAATATTTATGTCTATTTGAAGCAAGATGTATGTAGGTAGGCCTCCCACTCGGTGTAACAACAGCTTTTTTAAAGATCGCAGGAATCCGCTGGATGCGGGCAACGCAGTGCCGGTCGTTGTGTAAATCCTTGGTTGAAGCCTTTGTCCTGCAGTGGACGTCTTTCAGCTGATATGATCTTCATTATCATCATATCAGTTGAAAGACATCCGCAGGAGCGTCGGTAGCGTGATAGCAAGGGCCTCCTGTCCGGGAGGTCGTGGTTCGAATCCTGCCACGTACAAATGTGTTTTCATTGCGATTCATGTACGTTTATCCGACACTCTTACGGTGAAGGAAAACATCGTGAGGAAACCTGCACACGCCTGCGAAGAAACTCGAAGGTTATGTGTTAAGTCAAAAAACCAGCACTGGGCTCGCGTGGTCGGCTAAGGCCCGTAGGGTAGGCTCGAGCCCCTCGGTGGGGACGTGTACGAGCTGATATGATGATGATGAATATTAGTAGAAATGAATCAGCTTCTTCCAAGTTCAATATCAACTATAAGAGCTTCCTTCTTAAAAACCTAGAGCTTTTTAACAATCCACTCCTTCAAAATTTAAGTATGGTTGTGTCTCGTAGTATTAAACAGGCCATGTTTGTTTGCAGCTGGTCAGTGGTCAGGTAATCATGGAGTCCCTACTCTGACCTTCCAATGATGCAGCGGTGCGTGCCAAAGCAAGCCCATGCTGACCACACCCAAACAAACCTAATAAAAATATTGTAACAAAACACTGACACCTCACAGTTACCGTCCACAATAAAATGGTCTTACCATAGATAAAGACATATCCTTCTAATATGTTATTAAGCTTTGGTGCGAAAGGGATAAATGTAGCAATGTTGGCTGGTAATTAGATTAAAAACAATATACAGTAAAACCTGGATTAGTGGAACTTCAAGTGACTGGAATTTTAATTTCATATAGAGAGGTATTTCACTAATGCAGGGTTCCACTTATCCAGGTTAAAAAAAAACATTAATAGAGGGTTTTACTAACAGAGGCTTTGAGCCTATGTTTGCATAGCTGATTTCGGTAAAAGAGGTATGATTTTTTTATATTAAAGACACATTTTAGGTAGAAATCAAACGTATTTACATACATAGTTAAATAAAATCAACACAAGTTTTACTAAGTATGTAAATCAAAACTGAAATAATTGAAAATAAACATAGGTTTTGCAATAAGATGTAAGATAATACATATGTTTCTTTGCTTAATTAAATATATTCTGTTATTTTAGTTTGTCTCTTGGTGTCATTCTTTATTAGATATTTTTCATTGTCGTAAATTTTATCGAATTTTGTGTGATTGCCAATCGCTTAATTTTCAAAATAGCTATGCAATGTTTCTAGTGCTATTTCTGCTTCACTTTTTGTGACTTTTCTTTAACGTTGGCTGTTGCACATCTTCATTGGTGATGATTTAATTCCAATTATCTGGAGCAATTTCACAGTTCTCTTCTTCCAAGCATTCAGCAGTCTTACATCCAGATTTTTTATAGCAGTTCACTATAGTAGTTTTGGTATCAGAAAACCAAGCTTTCCTTGCAAATCTCATCGCCTGAAGAACATTGATTTCCGGGCACTCATTGTCTTCAATCGAATTCAATACATGTTGAACGACTTCTATTCTATAATTAACTTTGAAATTATTTATGACACCTTGATCCGTTGGTTTTATCTAACGTATCGTTCCACTAACAGAGGTTTTTATTGAATACATTTAAATAAACGCACGATTATATTTTTTAATATTGAGAATAGTGTCACTAATAGAGGTAATCTATTTTAGCTATTCCACTTACAGAGTCCTGTCAAAAATATTCTAGATTTTAAATTTCACTAACAGCGGTAATGAAGTGCGAAGGTGCCGGTACCGGCGATTCTGTGCCACTAAAAGAGGTATTCCACTCATTAAGGTTTCACTGTATATATGACACATTGTTTTTAGTAGCCAGTGTTCAATGCTTTCGCCTACCTTAAATTTTCTATACTTAAATTCTGTTTTCTAATGAAATCAAAGAGGGAAAGTTCTTGTTAAAGTGGTGTGTGAAGGAGGCTGAGGTCAGCTGTCACTCTGACGGATCATTTTGACAGTTCACGCGCGCTCGGCTACCGACGCTCGTGTCGGAATGCACGGTGTTGAGACGTAACAGTTTTTTAGTTTTAATTTATGACGGCCGGCATGACCTCTGAAACACCCAGGGAGTTGTTTTGATGTCGGTTTTGTAGTTGTAGTTAGGAGCATAAGTTAGAAGATATGATCCCAAAGAAATATCCTATAGAAAGAATGTGAATGACGTTCGTCGTTCAAAGGGGTTTGAAAGTTATTGGCATACTGAAGATTCGCCATTTTGATTTTTTTTTAAGATAAATAAGATAAGATAAGATCATTTATTTGCTTTAAACGTGGTAAAAACATGTACAATATTTTTAGCTTAAGTATCTCACATTTAGCCTAAATAGGCATGCAAATACACAAAAAATAATTAGTAACATAAATTTAAAAATGAAAAATGACACCATATTAAATAAAATCATTTCATTATTAATTATTTCATTTCGCCTGTATAACTTAATGTCAATGTGAACAATCTATAAAATATTCGTTTAGACTATAGTAGCATTTTTCTTTTAACCATTTAGATAATTCTGTCTTAAATTGTCTATTTTGTAATTGACGGATTTTCTTTGGTATTTTATTATATACTGTTATAGTCATCATATAGCAACTTTTACTGTGAAGAGAAGTTCTACACAATGGCATTAGCAACTTTGTCGGGTCCCTTTCTCTTAATCTTGGATTCTGTACAGGATTTTGAAACAGGTTTGCATTTTTCCGTACAAATGAACCTACCTCTAAAATGTATAGTCCTGTTAAAGTTAGAAGTCCAAGTTTTCGAAATAATGGTCTAAATGTGTCAAGAGGTCCAGCTGCACAAACAGCTCTAATACATTTTTTTTGAGCGAGAAAAACTCGTTCAACGTCTACAGAATTGCCCCATAATAGTACTCCGTAGCGCAAGACTGATGTCACATAGCCGTGATAAGCTACTAATGCAGTTCCCTGTCCTGCTACATTTCTCAAACGTCCTAGAGCAAATACAAAACTATCAAGCTTAGCACAGGTAACTTTTATGTGTTCTTTCCAAGAGCAGTGCTCGTCTAATATTATACCCAAGAATTTTGTATGATTCACTTGCTGAATTGGTTTGCTTTGGCACCGCAATTCTAATACTGATTTTTGCGTCTTATAATTACAGAATTGTATAAAATTTGTCTTTGCAAAATTAGGTCTTAAATTATTTCTGCATAGCCAGGTATTAATAATGTCAATTGTAAGATTAATTTCATGTCCAAACAAAATAGATTTATTATCATCTGGTACAATTACAGTTAAATCGTCAGCATACATGACCATTTTGTGGGGTATTTCCTTTGGCAGGTCGTTAATGTATAATATAAACAGTAATGGTCCTAATACACTCCCTTGAGGAACACCGTGTTTATTATTCAGGAAGGAAGATTTATACGCAATAGAATCATTACATCCATTTATTCTGTTCAGTTCAACACTTTGCATGCGGTTTGTCAAATAACTTTCAATCCAATCCAATGCATTTCCCCTGATACCGTAACATTCACATTTTCTAAGTAATATTTTATGATCAACAAAATCGAAGGCCTTTGTCATATCAAAGAATGTTGCTATAACTGCGGTTTTATTGTCTATATATTCTGTGATGCTTCGCAACAGAGAATAAGCGGCATCAGCAGTTGATTTATGCTTTTGGAAACCGTATTGTTCTTCTGTTATAACTTTATGTTTTTCAAAGAAAGGCATAGCTCTGTTTATAAAAGCCTTCTCAAAGATTTTCGAGAATATGGACACCAATGTTATGGGACGATAATTTCCCAAGTCCTGCTTATCACCTTTTTTATGTAGAGGTTTGATAATACTGTACTTTAGGCTTTCCGGAAATGAACCTTTTGTAAAAGAGAGGTTTACAAGACGAGTCAAGACCGGAGCAATCTTCTGTGCACATGCTTTGATAACTTTTGTTGTGATTTGATCATATCCCGTTGAGTTAGTGTTATTCAATGATTTTATAATTCTAATTAATTCGTCGCTCGTACAAGGACCCAAAAAGAGACTTGAATTAATTCTACGTAGTTTCGAAACAAGTTCTGAAGTGTTTGTTTTGGAAGAACAGTCAGTAGAGTATATAAGGTATTTGTTAAACTGCTCTACTATTTCAAGGGGGTCATTTATTATGAAGTCATTTACTTTAATTGATTCTATCGTTCGATAAGATTTTGTGTTGTTATGTTTATCCTGTATGATATCCCAAGTTGCCTTGCATTTATTTTTGGACTTCAATACATATTTATTGTTAATATTTATTTTAGATGCTATAACACAAGCTCTAAGTAATTTATTATATGATTTGTAGATTGTTTTACTTTCCCCATTTCTTAATTTGAAGTACCGCGATCTCAAATTTCTCTTAGTCTTTGAAGAAATTTTAAGACCCTTTGTGATCCATTGTGGGGGTGAGTTGTTTGCATTCAGTTGTATTCTTTGTTCAGGAAAGCATAGTTTATAAAGCAAAACAAAAAAGTCATGAAATTTATTAAAAGCTACATTAAGATCTTCTTCTGGGTATACATCCGACCAAGAAATACTTGTTAAGTGAGACCTAAATGTTTCTATGTTGACCATACTTAAGTCCCTTCTTTTTGTAAACCAACATTGGAATATTTTCTTCTTTTCCTCCACTGTAAATTTCAAAGTTTGACATGTGTCGTGGTCCGATAAATAAACATTATGAACACAGCCCTCAGCATCATTAATATTACTAGCTATATGGTCGATACAAGATTTTAAACGTGTAGGTAGAGTAATGTGAAGTTTGAGGTTGAAGTTGTTCATTATACCTATTAGTGTTTACGACATATTGTTGTGCTTGATAGTATCTATATTAAGATCCCCTGCAATTATAACTCTTTTTTTTGTTTTAGAGACTAGTTTATGCAGAAGCGTCTCTAAGTGGTGGAAAAATGTATTAATTTTTTTATTATCTGGAATTCGATAAATGCAAATAATTATGCATTTAAACAAAGGAATTTCTATTCCGCAGCACTCAAAAACTTTCTCGACGGATGAATCCTGGCAAAATTTAATTACTTTATAATCAATTCCTTTTTTTAATAAAATGCAAACACCTCCTCTCTTCTTGGTTTCCCTACAAACCTTCCCTACCTTCCCTACTTTAAATGAAGTCGCACAATCTAACCTGTGTTTTTGGATAGAGGACGTATAGAAGAACAAAAAATGTCATATAACATTTTGGCCTAAAGTGTCACGTTTCTGAGATAATATAGAAGTTAAAAATAATCAAAATTATTATGGAATATTATATTCAATTATCTCCGTAACGTGACGTTTTAGGACACTGTGTTACATGTCATTTATTGTTTGTCTGTATGTCCCCTATCCAAATATATAGGTCTCAATGTGCGACGTAATTTTGAAAAAAAAATAAAAACTGGCAGACTCCAGTTTGCCAGTCTCCATACATAATTTTCAAACACCTTTTAGTATAATACAGTTAATGGGTCTAAAAATAAAGTGACCAATGGAATGTACACCTCGTACCTTATATTTCACGATGGCGAAACAATTATCCAATTGATTCAATAAAATTAAAAACAACTGATTTCAACTAAAAAATTACAGAGAGAAAATGTAAAGAATGTTCGTACTTGGATTTTATACAACTTACCAACTCGTTATGCCTGCTACTCATGCTTGCCACGAACCATGAGCCACAAGCGTGTACAAACTCTCGGCAAACTGAGGCGAACCAAATGGCGACATCCACACGCTTGTGGACGCTTGTCGAGTGCACTAGTCCTTTCTTTGACTCGTGCACAAAAACCTAAACTCGGTCCGAGCGTTGGAAAGCGTCGGCAAGCGCTCGCAATCCTTCGCAAGCCGAGCCAAGTCCTTCGTTCTACATGCTTGTGCCGGTGGGCGCTCATTGTGGCTCGGGAAGCATGTGGAGGCACGCACCGTTATGCTTCCTACACGCGCTTGCCACAAACCACGAGCCACAAGCGTCTACAAACGCTCGGCAAGCAGAGGCGAACCAAATGGCGACATCCACATGCTTGTGGACGCTTGTCGAGTGCACTAGTCCTTTCTTTGACTCGTGCACAAAAATCGACACTCGATCCGAGCGTCGGCAAGCGTCGGCAAGCGCTCGCAGTCCTTCGCGAGCCGAGCCAAGTGCACTACATACCTGTGCTTGTGGGCGCTCGTTGTGGCTCGGCAAGCATGTGGAGGCACCTTTATCTGTATATTTTGGGCCTGTATAAATGTTATGCTCCATATAATTATTTCAAATTCAACGAAACTTGCAACAACTCGTTTCAATAAAACGTCCGTCAAATCAGAATGCTGCCATCGCCGCGCCGCCGGGGTATTATTAAAGTTCACGTCAAATTGTTGGGTGTATTACGTATTTCTTGCTATTCCGCTACTGGAGCGTTCCACCGGCGCCCTTGTCTTGGATAATTTTGTTATAAATATTGTACAATACCATAACTAGTGGGCTCGGTGGGCGCTGGGCGGCCGCGATCAAAGGACAGCCAGCAGAATGCCTTAGCCAACTTAGTACCTAAGTACATAGTCTAACACAGTTACTTCAATAGTCTTTGTGTGGAATATCATAAGACACAATTCACATAATGTTAGGACTTTGCCTTTGATTATTTAGTAAGTAATCATTAATCAAAGGATTTTACGCTCCCTAAAGAATAAAACCAGTTACGGAATCGATGGAATTTCACAAAATTTATTAAAAACTTGCGCCGAAGAATTAACTGAACCGATTTGCATACTAATTAATAAATCATTTAGGGAAGGCGTGTTCCCGGATAATTTAAAAAATTATACCCTTGCTAAAAAAAGGCGGGGATGAGTATAATCCGAGTCATTACAGGCCAATCGCACTGCTTCCGGTAGTATCTAAAATTTTCGAGAAAGCGGTTAAACAACTTTATAGAAAAATACAAAGTTTTAAATGAATTTCAACACGGATTTAGAAAAAAATACTCCACAAAAAAGTGTATTGCGGGCAGCGCAGGACCGGTCGTCGTGGAAATCCTTGGGGGAGGCCTTTGTCCAGCAGTGGACGATTTGTGGCTGATATGATGATGATGAAATATGTATTGTACGTTTGATGTGATTGTTAAAAGAAGGTATCAACACAATAAAAGTTTTAGTAATGATTTATCTAAATTACGCTAATCTCATAAGTTATAAAAATTATTTAGTTAATAGACTATTAGACCGAGGGCTGACTTAAGGTAAAAACATGATTATGTACTCATAATTTTGCTGGATAGAAAAAACAAACGCTAAGTAACCTCTAATACAATTACACTCATGTCAATTGTGTAATTTGTGTACTCGCTACTCATATAACAACTCGTGTTAACATGAAACCGGAAATATACATGTGATAACCAGGTACTTTTAAGGGATACTATTATATTTTTTTATTTTAAGTTTATTTTGAAATTTTCGGTTTAATCAATATAAACTACATTTTTACGGATCTCGCTGTGTTTTCAAAGGGATAGCAAGTTAAAATAGTTTTTTTCCAGATTTGCAGCACTTTTAAATGTGAGCGCGCTGAGGAATTGTTGAAAAACCGCCATTTTATTAACTTTTTTTTAGCGTTGTGCCAAAAAAACCACAAGACTACATAGTAAGGCTCTGACGAGTGTGTACACGAATGTCCCACCAATCGAGGATGTAGAAGAAGATAGAGTCGACCCCGATGATGCTATTGAACAAGTGTTTGATGTATTTCTTGCTCTTCAAATGGGCATCAACCTCCCTATCGACATCTACCCCTCGTCGGAGTTAATTTTGATACTCATGGGCCCTGAAAGGAGACCCGTAGGTTAACTCAAGCCTAACAGCGGTGGTGAGAGCCTAGTTACATGTAAAATAATATAAGATTTTTTTATTGACATTTTTTTAATTATTTTTGTATATATTTTCTTTTTTTTCACTAAAATTAAATTTAGATTAGCTTAATAAACCTAAAATCTGAAATTCTTATTATACTTTAATAAACAGAGAAGAAGTTTAGTAATTTTATTGTATTTATTGTAACACTCGATTTTAGGTTTGTTTGGTTAATGATCGACATATAACAAACTATTACGCCTACGGACACATCTCTTGTCTCCAAATGAAGGTAATTAGAGTTGCTACGACTACAATTCACATTAATTTCCCTGCAGATCCTCCTCCTCCTTATACCTGATATTTTGGTCGATAATTGACTATTTCCCATTTTTCAACATTTTGGGGGAAAATAGCGAATATTGGTAACCCTGCATCTTGGGAGCTGTTCATCTAGATAATTGGATTAGGGCTCAAACCGTCGTTGGGAATTTTGTCTTCTTCAAAAAAGTAATACTGACCCTTCTCGTCAGACCCTTCCTGTGTGTTTTTTGCACTAAACCAAAAAAAAAAGTTAGGGGTTTTTCTGGTTAGGGATTAGTGCTGTAAATCTGGAAAAATATTATCTATTGGACCCAAACCACATATCCAAAAAGCAAGTTTACGGCAATTATAGCTATTTCATCAATTTTTGTGTATGTTCTCACTAGCCTATATATACTTTTGTATAACTAAGTTAAGACGTCTTTGAGCCTACTTAAAATCTTAAAACCATTCTCTAACGAGTAACTCTTTATGATGGAAGTACCCCTTCGATCCCAGAACCGTTGTAGAAAGACGAAAGCGTCACAGAAATAGCGCACATCAATACAATAGTCAAGTATTCATGAGCGAGAGGCCCCAACAAGTCTAAATAGCAGTTTCGCGGTGCTTCCAACAAATTACCGAACGATCGGCGGTAATGGCCGCCTTGTCCCGCCGCCGCGCCCGCCGTTTGATCGCTCGCTCGATGACTGCATTATTTTGTTATAGAGACAAGCCGGAACAAGGGCGAGGCTCTGGAGTTGTGTGGGGTACATTACTGGTTCAAGAGCACTGTGAACCTACGGCGAAAACTACACTTTTCATCCAAACGGCGAAAGCCATTTTCACCTATTTTTTGACCAATTCTTGACAGGTTGTCAGTCGAAACAAAAGCTAGGTAGGTTTCGTTTTGTAATTGTTGATTATGAGCGAATTAAAAATAAACAAATAATGGCTGAAATTAGTTTTGTGCAAAAACACGTGAACGACAAAAAAATTAAAAAAACAAAAACCTATAAACCTATCTTTTGTTTTGTTTGACAACTTATCAAAAATTGGTCAAAATCGGTTAACATTTATATGAGGTTAAAATCGCTAACGCCGTTTGTATGAGAAGTAGCTGGAGTAGCTTGTATGAAAAGTAGTGGAGGACTGTGAAGCTCACAGTCCTTTAAAAGGGTTCCATGTTTCCTAAAACAAATATTTGTACGTGTACCTTACTCTATCTGTTTTTTTCTCTCTCTTTATCTCTCTTTCTTATCGTGTGGCACAGTTAACGTACTGTCCAGCGATAGACGGCGGTGGCTGGTGATGCACTTAGCATCACCCGTAGTCAATGGGTACAATATAATATTATAATCTCTTAACACTAACCAAGGAGTTTGAATACGCAGGCAGGCCTCCCAGTCTTGCGGTAAAGTCGCGGGATGCGGCAGCACGAGGCCGGTCTTTGAGGAAATCCTTAGGTGAAACCCTTGTTCAGCAGTGAATGTCTTTCTGCCATATATGATGATGATGATGATAATGATGATGACACTAACAAAACATAAATAAGGGTATCAATGTATGTGACACAGGTTCCTTTTGCCGGCCGAGGGCGAACGAACAGGCGGGCAGAAGCCATGGGAAGCCGCTCAGCTGCCGATCAAACGGAAAAAAGCTGTTTTAGTATTGTGGTCACAGTTCGCTTCATTGCTCTCATCACTTATGCATGCCCGGTACGGACGGGGGCATTAATTAATCTAATTACAGTTTAAGTCATAGTTTGCTGTCAAGCGGGGAATATTTGAACAGGGGCAACAACAAAATTCTAGCGTACTTTCACTTGAAATATCGTGTGTTAAATTGTTAAATAGGTGCTTTTCTGTTTATTAATTTTGTCCAGCGTCCTCTATCCAACTACTAAACACGTGTTGGTTGTTAACAACGCATACACGTCCCCACTGCTGGGGCAAGGGTCTCATCCCAAACTTGGGAAGGTGAGGCCATACTCCGCACATGGGGGAAAAGTCCGGATCGGCGGAGGCTGTAGGGCTGGTTGCGAACCACACTGTCTTAAGATTTTTCAAGAAATAAAGATGAGGCGTCTGACACGGCCTCACCCTGACGACCGCCATCTATCCCACCGGTGTTAAACAGTCGCTGCCCGCGAGGCAATAAACCTTCTGTGCGCTAGGAATTGGGGTGCTTGCAGTCAGTGTGTATCGGTTTCCGGAAGAAAGCACAAACACGTGCGCTTCATCAAATCAAATTGTATTGTATAGGGGTGCACGCACAAAGTATCCGAGACAGAACGCAACTCTACCCAAGTGCAAGTGTCTGTACGTCTCGCTTGGTGTGTTTAGAGTAAAATAGAATCATCATATCAGCTCATATACGTCCCCACCGAGGGGCTCGAGCCTACCCCGCATTAGGGCGATCGGGCCTTAGTCGAAAACGCGGGCCCAGTGCGGGTTGGTCGACTTCACACACAATCTTAGATTTTCTTCGCAGGCGTATGCATATTTCCTCACGATGTTTTCCTTCACCATATAAGTGCGCTTGCATAAACAAAATGTGTTTTGCTTCTACTTGATACCTATTCTAGATTGTCTCTGAGTAATACGAGCGAGGAGCATCACTATGCATATGTTAATGTAACAAGGCGCGCTATACGTGGCGTCCTACTCCAACATTTTATTGCCCCGCGGGCAGCGACTGTTTAACACTGGTTTAGTAATAGCAACCGACACTAAAGGCTTAAGGCTCCTCCATCCCTAATATTAGCAACTCCATTCACGATGTTTTAAACATCGAATGAAATAGGTTGGAAATAAAGTTCTTGTCAGCTCGTACTGTAACGTGGCTGTTACGTCAATCGCTGCGGACGAGTCGTGCGAAAATTGTGGTTTTTAATTCATTATAAATAAAATAAGAAGAATTTCCAAAAAGTAAGAAAATAAAATCATTTTAAATTGTTTTGTTAAGAAGTTAAACTGTAGTAGTTCTAAGGTTACAACTAGAAAATAAAGGGTGCATTAAGATATTTTATTTCTTTAGTTCTGTGTATAAAAATATAATTCGAGGGAACCAAAATCACTCCTCATTGTCCTGTAAATTACAAAACTTTTTTTTTCGATAAAAAGTCCTTAATTGAAGTAACAAGAGGTTACAAAGTTGGTCGTTGGCGGCGGTATAAGCCTTAACATGTCCCGCGAAGCACGGAAACTGTTGAGAAAAATTCAAAAACCTTGACTTTAATTCCCGTATAAACCCATCCATGTAATGACCGTGCTGCAGGTCAATTGACTTGCGTGATCGACGCAACCACTGAAATCACACTGAGCTACGACAGCTCCATGTGAGGCAGCTATTTGAACACATTAACATCCACTTCTATCTCAATGATATACTCCGTAATTCTTACAGGGTACGTCAATGCTCATACGGAGTTCTCAATGAGATCTCGAAAACTGTAACAATCCAGCTACAATGCGCGTGATCAGCGTGATATATGCGATTACCATGAGAAACACTCGATAGGGTGTCCCCACGTCCTCGAGTGTTCCGCCGCACCGTCGCGTTGCCACTCCGTCGAACTTTAAGTGCCATGATTATTGCAGCGGGCTCTGTGAGAATTTTGGAGGAAAAGTGCAATATCTTAGTTTAGTAAAATCTGAATATAATTTGAAGACTAATATGTTTCTGTAAATACTTTAGAGATGGGAGTGATAAGGTCCCTTTTGGATTTCGAGTCTAACGATGGCCGTCATGGTTGCATCGTTCAAGTCAGATCTACTTCGCCGGATCACTGCGGAACAGTCCAAAAACTTGCAGAATAAATAGAAAGCATGGCCCTAGGTACGAATATATGGACTAGGTATTTTGTCGGAAATAAATATTTTTTTTATTATAATTGAATTAAATTAATGACTTCTGGGTTTAAGAAGTTTTAAGTAGGTATAAATGGTCTCATCATTATCATCATAATATTAGCTAAAGGACGTCCACTGTTGGACATATACGAGTAGGCCTTCCTCAAGGATCTCTACGATGACCGGTTCTGCGCTACCCGCATCCAGCTGCTTCCCGCGACCTTCACCAGGTCGTCGGTCCACCGAGTGGGAGCCCTGCCTACGCTACGTTTTCCGGTGAGCGGTCGCCACTAGAGAACTATACTGCTCCAACGGCCATCTGTTCTACGAGCTATGTTCCCCGCCCACTGCCACTTAAGTTGAGCAATTTTGAGAGCTATGCCGGCTACTTCGGATCTCCTCATTTCGTTAAATGGTCTAATGAAAAACTGTTCCTGACTTTTTTTTATTCACAATTGTTGAGCCCTTGGCATCATCTCGCTTGATAGTAAGTGTGACGATGATGCCAAAGATTACCAAGGGCTTACCAAGATTCCCAAACGCAATGGAGAAGTGGCTATCTTATCCTCAATGTGTTCCGCATCAATGTTGTTAACACTGATGTTTGGCGGCAAGACATAGATAAGAAAGTGGTAGCTAGCCAGGCGGGCTTAGAAAATGCCCTACCACCAACCAAACCGAGTCTTACAAGTTGATCCTGGTGTGAAGCGACTGTGACTGTGACTATTACCAAAACATTATTATTGTCCGTGTGAACTGGCCTAATCTTGTCAAAGGTTTCAATGACATTCAATAATTGTATGTATAACTTTTCGTGTCATATTGGTTTCATGTCCTAATGACATAATCTGATTTATTTCTAGGATTTAATTTTGACATTATTAACTAATGATTGTTTAGTTTTTGATTTTTCACAAATGAAATTATGTTATTATTAATTTATGACTATCAGAAAGACTGTATTTTGCACCTAATTTGAATAAATACCTTGAATCTTGAAACCAATGGCTATGAAAGTTACTAGACACGGGGATATTCTTACTTCGTATACAAAGCAATGGTATCCTTTGTTGTCCAGCATTACGTACTTACGATATTTATGAAGGCAATTTCAATTTATTTCCATCAACGTTCGATGTTTCGTAAATCATCGAATATTATGTGTAATTATGACAAAATGAACGGTTGCGTCACGTAAGTACAGCCCCCGAGGAGCTCCGCGTCAGGTGCGCCGTTCCCAGCGGCGCGCGCGTCGGCCCCACGTCGATCACTGGACATTGTTCGGATACCATAGACACCTACCTCTGGACCTGGCTTTCCAAATCATCATCTTTTTTTATTTATTCACATTTGGTAAACCCTTGACAACATCTCACCTGGTGGTAAGTGACGATGTTGCCGAAGATGGAAGCGGGCTTACCAAGATTCCCCGACGCAATGGGGAACTGACTATCTTATCTTCATGCCGGAACACACCAATGATATCAACATTGATATTTGGCGGCAAGACTTAGATAAGATGGTGGTAGCTAGCCAGGCGGGCTTAGAATATACCACCAACCAAACCGAGTCTTACAATTGACCCCGCCGGGAATCGAACCCGCGACCTCCCGTGTAAAGCCAGTGAACTTTGCCTCTGAGCTACGGAGACGGTTCATCATCGTCATAATCCCAGCCGAAAGACGTCCACTGCTGAACATAGCCCTCCCTTCCCAGAGGATTCCCACAACGACCAGTCATGCGCTGCCCGCATCCTGGAACTAATCGTCGTCATCCGTTCACGGAGTTCACCGCCTATCTACGAGAATATTTTTGGTGCAAAATCGCTACTGGGGAGCTTTACTACCCCAACGGCCATTTGTTCAAGTCTTTGACCAGTGTGTGTTTTGCCAGGTTATACCGAGTGACATTTTACAGAGTTTACACTGTATTTAGTTTCAAAAACTTCTGAGTATTACACAGTTGGTTTGGGGGGGGAGGTTGGGGAGGGGGGGTCTATCCTTACGTAACTAGTAGGTTAGGTCTTTGCGGCTACAAGGCGGCTTCCCCTTAGTCGCGTCAAATATTCATCGGATGGTCAACCGCCCGCCGTTTTATCGAATAACTGAAGATCGTGAACGCTATTATACATACATTTGTTAAACAATTTTACAAGTGATTCTTTCACGTTTGGAGGGTGTTTTGGGAAATCGGTCGAATTGTAAATATTTTAAACTTTATTGACGACTTTTTGTTCACTACTCGTAGGTACTTGTAATGGACACATTGAGGGTTTCAAGTGCCCTATTTTCAACTATTGGTCTAAAATGGCATCACTACGATCTTGAAACTTAAGCTCGGAAGCGTAAGGAGCAAATCACGGAATCGCGACGTAAATGTACCGCGAAGATGGATGTACCGACGTCACTGAGGTTCGGACTTCGGACACCTAACTTGCGAATTACTAAAGTGTTTGACCTAAAAATTAATACCACCCCAACCAAGTTATTATTATTGTTGTTTTGATTAATTTTCAAGTTTTTTTTTTAATTTCTAGATTTGAAATAGAAAGGAATCAGAGTTTTTATTGTTGATTATGGTACAAAGATCTTAAAGTAATATAAAGTTTCACATAATCTGCCTAAAGAGGCATACAATACATTTCAGCTTACTATATATAATAGGTACACAAAGTGTTAAATATCCTTACTAGTAGTATTATAAACGCGTAAGTTTGTACATAGGTACGGATGTACGGATGTTTGTTACTCTTTCACGCCACAACAGATTAACGGATCTGGATGAAATTTAGTAGGTAGACAAAGTAGGACCTGGATTAACATATAGGCTACTTTTTTCCACGCTCACGAGCCGATTGCGGCTCGCGCACTGCGCACCCTCGAAGACAGTCATAGTAACTATGTTCACGCGAGCGAAACCGCTGGCAAAAACTATATCTACACTAATGTTATAAAGAGGAAAGATTTGTATTTTTGTGTGTGTAATGTGTATGTTTGTAATAAATAAACTCAAAAACTACTGTGCCGATTTTAATATTTAAAACTTAAGGCGCAATAGTACTTGAAAATCTGTCTTTGCCTTTTTCTTTACGTGTAAAGAGGAAAGAAAATAACCACACTTTTGCACTTTTTCGATGTCTTCGTTTTTATTTTCATCATATTTATCTTAAATAAAAAATCATTCGATGTTCTCCCTTCAGTCACCAATGAAAAGTTCAGTAAATAAATCATAATATCAAATTACTTATTTTAAGAATAAAACCGAAAATAGACGAAAAAATGGCTCGAAAAGAGGTACCATAGCGAAATTATTCTATCGAGCCAACTTTATTTGATCGTGTTTCCATTCGATAGTCCCTCGTACGTAACTATTCTCAATAACACCAGTATGTTTCCCTAGAATTTACATTTACTGTTAACTACATCAAAAATGAATTCTAAAAACCTGTTTAAGTGGATTTTTAGGTATCACTGCGCCTTATAAGTCGCTTACGCTAATCCTAAGCAAACCATGTCCGCCCAGTGACATTGTCGGTGCCCGCGGCACTGCCGCGCTGTATGGCTATGGTCAACTTTTGCACCAGGAAGGATCCGGAGCGGAGTTCACCACCCTTATCTCGCAATCGATGGCCCACTTCCCTGACGAAATCTTATGCCTCCTGACCACAGCAGTCTGTGGTTTCCGCGGAAAAGGCACGAAAACATATATTGTACCTAGGGCTGAAAACCTACGCTTTTTAAGAGGGATTATAAAACATAATGAACATTTATCTGAATTATGTTTTTTTATAAATAAAAAAAAAACCTTAATAATATTATGCCTAATAGACTACCTAATTAATGACAATCATCAGGCGAAAAACGATTACTCGATATACATAGCAAACGAGAAAATTGCGAAGTTACCTGTAATATAACACTAATGTCAATGGTGTACTCATAGTATTACAGCCTGATAATCATAAAACTTGAAACATTCAATCCGTTTTTAAAAGTGGCCGAGGGACCGTGTTTTTAAGTTTTTTATTTCGATTATTTACTAAAAACAAAATTTTTGTGGCCTCCATGTTTTCAAAGTGGGATGGAAAGTTAAAAAAAATGGTGCTATTGAGGAGGGCAACAACTTTGCTTTATACGTCCCCTTAAGGACCACGGACTCGGCAGCCGTTCCAGCTGTTCGGGACGTCCAGCTGCGTTAGCTGGGGGTAAGTGTGCTGACACTGACACAGGTCGCGTACCACCAGGCGCCTCTTTAAGCCAAAGGTCCAGCGTCTTCTTCTTCATCTTATCGTGTGACACAGTTAACCTTGCTATCCAAGGGATAGGCGGTGATTGCCTGGTGTTGCTCTTAGCATCACCCGCGGTCACGTGTAGGGTATTTAGATTAACACCTACGGACGTGTGCAACGCGACTTTCGTACACATCTGGAATCAGATGTGTAGGTTTCTCACTATGTTTTCCTTTATCGTTAAAGCCAGCGTCAACCCATCGGGTCTCCAGGCATCCGTGTCGCTCAGGCCCGGAGTGCCCGGAGCATCCCGGAGGCTCTAACCTGCAGGATACGTTGGCTCTCACAAGGCAGGTCACAGTAGTATTAAATGCGGAACCCTGCACTAAGCGTGGTCTGAAACGCACTTAGCTGTTTTTTTTTCTTTAATGACGGTAAACTAGTAATTTTATCTTAGATCTTTAAAACTATTCCCTGTATGTAACCATCAGTCAGATGAGGTCAGTCAGATCTCGCATTAACGGCATTAGTTCTACTGCGTGACCAGTGTGACCATAGGAAAAAAAACTTAAAAAAATATTCTGTAAAAACGTGCCAGGTCTTGATAAAGATTACTTGTCCATAAAAAGTAGTGAGATGAAATGAAGAGCCAAGTCTAAATGAATAAAAGAAAACGAGTAATTTTGCCGTTAAAATTAGTTTTCTCCCGATTCCTTTGGAAACCACCCATTTTCCTCCCCTTCAACTATTTCTGTGCAAAAAATCACGTCGCAAGCAGCTCGCGAGCGTAAACATGAGTTTTCTCCCGATTCCTTTGGGAAATACCGCAACTTCCCAACCCTTCAACTAGTTCTATACGAAAAATCACGTCAACCCGTTCTCCGTTGTGACGCCGACATGCGCGATGATGGAAATTAGTTTTCCCCAGGTCCCTCGGGAACTATGTCAGGCTATGCTAATTAGTAGTCTAAGTCATTTCCCATCCTCTCAACCATCTCTGTGCAAAAATCACAACAATCCGTTGCTCTATTACGATGTTCATGAAATTACCCGAAAAAAGTGTTTAGTTTAAGTGTTTTCAGTTCCCTCAGGAACTGTATCGGACTATGCAAATAGCATAGCACGGGATAAAAAGTAGCTAATGTTCTTCTCCACATGACTTAGGCTACGAGCATAACAAAATTTGCCAAGATTTGTAGAGGTGTAGAAGCGTGAAGAGGTAAGAATCAAACACATTTTAATTTTTTTTTTATATTAGTAAGGATGCATATTAGTGAAACCATCTAAGGTTCACTTTTGAAATCTATCTAGATTTACTACTCTTATAAAATATGAAACGGCCAAGTCACTCATTTTCTTATATTCACTTAGAGTTTGCTGTTAAGTATTTCATTTCACTACTTTTTATGGTCAAGTAATCTTAATCGAGACTTTTGTGTTTTTTGTTTTAAAAAATGTCCATCGCAATGAACAGCTTTTGGTATGGCGGCATTTACAGATAGAGATCTCCAATAGTTTAACTGTTCCCTCTATGATTCCTCATCAGGGATGAAATTGAGGCTATACTTCATTTAAAAAACCCTTTGTATGGTTACTCAAACCTATCCTTGTACCAAATTTTTAATTTGCAGGTAAGTTAGAAGTACTTAATTTTTTTTTATGATCGTTGAGTGAGTCGGTGATAAAATAGAGAAATTTAGACTTGAGATATTTTACAAACTATATTAGGTAGGTACAAACTTGTAATCTAGGAGTAAATGTATGTTCAGTAAGTACTATTGGTTACTAAAATTTCAGACTTCTACCAATATCCAAGACGAAGACACAGTGGGCTTAAAAGTACCACGAGTTGCTTTGAGAACAGGATGGTCCAGCCATGCTCAACTTGGCGGGCGCACTACCGTGCCCCCAGATAAACACACAATGCGCGGAGATGGACATCACGGGGGCAAATAATAGCGGCAAATGTTCGGACAGAGGGCAATCTGTGATCATCGCCGCACACCACCTCCTGACAACACCACGATACACAAGACAGTCCCACAACAAAATAAACTACGATTCTAGACCGTATGTGTATTAGTAATACTTGTCAGCCGCAGTTAAGATGCTGTTTGGCAGCAGCAAATATAAGTTGGTTAGTAATGCTATTGGTATCACAGATATGTCAACTGATAGACAGGACCGCGGGAATGTTTTCCGTGTCCAACTGTACGATATATTTGATAACAAAACTATATCTGGCATGAAGGGAGTACTTCGATTTCTGGAATCAGGTCGTGATTTGAGGATTGGAGAATATTGAATATTCCTAGACGTCAACTTTTAGGGTTTCCATATTACCACTGGGGACTGACTCTCGGGCGTCGCGCGCGGTGAGCTGGCAGCTGCGTGCGCCTTCTCATCACTCTGCTGCTTTCCGTGGCAGCTTTAAGTATGCGGCCACAAAGTGTTGGAATAACTTACCACCTCCACTCCGTGATATGAATTCCATCAACTGTTTTAAAAATAAGCTAAAGGAATTTCTCATATATACTCAAAAACTTTTACCAATAGGAGGTCGAGTCGAGTTATTCCTACATACATTAGGTAGTGGCGTGGAGAAGTCTTGCTGTCAAGTGGCATTTAAATTTAGTACATTTATGTGTATATGTATGCTGCATATTATAGTCTGTCTTTACATATATAATAATTATATTAATATTTATTTGTTTATTTTATATACAGTCTGGTTGTTACTGTCTCCCATCTACAAACCTCTTTCGATATCGTATTTCCTTATTAGTACCTATTGCATGTTCAGATTTAATTTATTTACGCAAGCTCACTAGGGCGCATTCAAAAACCAGCGCTGCAGCAAATGCTGAAATGGGTCCTGTGTGGCGTCACACTAAAGCGCAACGCACACCTACCTCCTATATGTGGTGACGTTAGGTATCTATCTACCTTTTGTTTTTGTTTATTTTATCATTTACTTTGTGTACCTACATAATTTTAATTAAATTTTAATTTTAATTATTTTTTGTCTACTCATGTTATATTGTTTTGTGTTGAGTTGTAGTGTTATAATGTCTAATATGTGTTTGGATCTGAATTTGAATCTGATGGGATATTATTAAGTTATTATAGACGTAAAATATTACTCGATGTCGTAAATTAACTAATATTTTAAAAATAAAAAATTCTAAGTAAACGACATAGCTCTCAGAATTGCTATACTTAAGTGGCAGTGGGCGGGGCATATAGCTCGTAGAACAGATAGCGGTTGGGGCAGTAAAATTCTCGAGTGTCAACCGCGCACCAGAATACGTAGCGTAGGCAGGCCTCTCACTCGGTAGGTGAAGGTCGCGGGAAGCCGCTGGATGCGGGTATCGCAGAACCGGTCGTCGTGGAAATCCTTGGGGGAGGCCTATGTCCAGCAGTGGACATACGTCGGCTGATATGATGATGATGATGAGGGTTCCGTACCCTAAAAGGTTAAAACAGTACCATTATAGGATCACTCGTATGTCTACGGATCTCTTCGTTTCCGATTCGTTCACGCAGAGAATTCCTAGTACAGCACGCTCCTTTGCCCTTTGGGTGACCTTGAGCCTTCGTATGTGGCCCATAGTAAGCGACCATGTCTCAGTTCCGTATGACATCACTGGCAACACACCTGGTCGAAGACCTTGGCCTTAAGAGGCTGCGTTATTTGGGACGGACGTGAAGATATTGCGAAGCTTCCCCAACGCTGCCCAGCCGAGTTGGATTCGACAATTGCGAGATATCGCGAACGGAACCTTAAAAAACCAAAAGAGGTAGCTACCCCTGACATATAATTTGAAATATTCATGTGCAAAATTTCATCAAAATCGGTCAAGCAGTGCATTTTTGTCAAAATCTGATAGTCGTCTGTTCGGACGAACACATATCTAAACTTTTGTTTTCTTCTTCGTCCCTCGAAGGTAAAAAAGTCACCTAGTATATACCTACACACGCAGTAGGTAACACTTTATAGGCTAGGTATTATTAACGGTTGATGGCACTGAAACAGCTGATCATAAATTAGGTTACTCAAACAGTAGCAAGCAGATGTAAATTATAATAATCTTTACACTTTTAAACGCTTGACCGGATAGTGACGTCAATATAATATAATTATTCTTGAAAATTTATTTCTTCAAAATTATTGAAGTAGGTAAGTACCAACTGAGTAGGTAGTACAACATATTTACCGTAGAAGTTTTAAAAAGTACTTAATTTTGCATAAGAATCAAGCACTAAATCAGTCCTTCCTAGAAACAAAAAAAAATGTGACAGTTTATGTACAAAAATTTTCTTCTTTTGCTTCTCCTGTAAACATAGTCATATGTGACAGACATGTCACATTTAAGATTCAAGATTCAAGATTCAAGATATTTATTCAAAATAGGTGCAAATTACACTCTTTCTGATAGTCATAAAATAGTGATTACATATTTCATTTGTAAAAAATCAAGAAATAAACAATCAATAGATAAATGTCAAAATCCAATCCGTGATATAAAAAAAAACAAATAATGTCATTAGAACATGAAAACAATATGACACGAGAAGTTATAGGTACATTTCAATTATTGAATGTCATGAACGCCTTTGACAAGTGTAGGCCAGTTCACACGGACAGCACCCGGTCACGAGTATAACCATATTAGAGGGAAAGGAACGACCCGGCTCCCAATGCGCCACCATCCGCACGAACATTTAAGCGAGCGTGCACCACTCATGTCAATCTAATATATAAAAATGATTCGCAAAATGAGTTGGTAAGCGCATAACTCGAGAACGGCTGGACCGATTTCGCTAATTCTTTTTTTGTCGAGTTCGTTATTGTCAGGAGAAGGTTTTTATGTAGGGTAGGGTAGGGTAGGGTAGTGTAGGGTAGGGTAGTGTGGTGTAGGGTAGAGTAGTGTAGGGTAGTGTAGAGTAGGGTAGAGTAGTGTAGAGTAGGGTAGTGTAGGGTAGGGTAGTGTAGTGTAGTGTAGGGTAGGGTAGGGTAGGGCAGTGTAATGTAATGTAAGGCGGTACGTAGTTCGCCGGGACACCTAGTGCTAAGATAAAAATATTAATTAAAAGAAGTACTACTTATACTTGTCATGTCTTGTCGCTTTCACGTCAATTCTTAGTTTGATCTTCATTTTATTACTATTAACCAGAATTAGTAGCGTTGATAGAAGAAACACTTTTTCCCCTTACAGTTTTGTCATTTAAATATTCGGATGTCTTATAATAACCTTTTTTACAAAGAGTTCTTTTGACATGACACAGTTTACCTCTGAGGTACAGAATTATTCTTAAAAATTGATGACTTCAAAATTACTTAAGTAAGTAAGTACCAACTTATGTAGGTAACGAGAATACAATGACTATCACCTACTTCTGACACTGCGCAGGTCACGTCACCCCAATTAGGGTTCCGTACATCGAAAGGCCTAAGCCGCCGCTGTCCGTCTGTTTGTCAGCGGGCTGTATTTCTTGAACCGATAAAGGTAGACAGTTGTAATTTTCTATTGCCGCTATAACAACATAAAAAATAAAGGGGGGAGGGCCAATATAAGAAACGTGATGTAATTAAACATGAAAAAACTAGCGACATCTAGTAGGATATAGTAGTATCTTCTATATAGTTGTTTATGAAGATGTTTTGGTACGGAACCCTTAGTGCGCGAGTCCAACTCGCACTTGGCCAGTATTTATTTTGTGACATTGTTAACGTAAGGTTCTGTTTTTAATTTTATTGGGTACAGTTGTAGAATTCACATTGTTGCCGTTTGACGGCCCCGCACGCTTTTTGGTGAAAATCATTCAACAGAGATAAATACATTATTTATTCATTCATTCATATCAGCTCACATACGTCCCCACCGAGGGGCTCGAGCCTACCCTGAATTAGGGCGATCGGGCCTTAGTCGACCACGCGGGCCCAGTGCGGGTTGGTCGACTGCACACACAACCTTCGAGTTTCTTCGCAGGTACGTGCAGGTTTCCTCAAAATGTTTTCCTTTACCGTAAGAGCGTCGGATAAACGTACATATGAAATCTAAATCACATTGGTACGTGGCAGGATTCAAACCACGACCTCCCGGACTGCAAGCAGCGGCCCTAAGCCATTACACCACCGAACCTCTCCACACCACCGACCCTCTCCGACATTCTTTATTACAATATGTAAAAATAATTAATAATAATAAAGAACCCCGTACCAAAAGTATGGGAAATGTGGTTTCAGTTAAATATTCTGAGATTTTGATAAAATATAGATTTTGACGTTCTGAACAAAAGTCTCTATGGGGGCTACCACTGTTGCCGAGTCCCTTTCAGAGTTACGACTGATTTGATTTGATTTGAAATGAACCCTTAATAAACCGAGTTTAAAAGTGTACATGTGTATCTATGAAAATATATGTATTTAAGATTTAACAAGTAACACTAATTTTTTTTCATTTTACCCGTTATTGATAGTTTGTTTTTTTTGGTAAGTCTACTGTAAAAATATGGGTGCATTAAAATGCACAAAAATATGTTTCAATGATCTGTGTGTCGTTGTAATAAGAACTTCGTAAAATATTTATGAAACGATTTATTTTGCACTTAAAAAAGACACTGGAGGTGTCATTTTACTGATATTACTGTCACTGTGACGAGGTGCGAATTGGTACTAGAGTCGATTTCCTTGAGGGTACAAAACCAGTCGTAACTCTGAAAGGGACTCGGCAACAGTGGTAGCCCCCATAGAGACTTTTGTTCAGGACGTCAAAATCTATATTTTATCAAAATCTCAGAATATTTAACTGAAACCACATTTCCCATACTTTTGGTACGGGGTTCTTTGTCAGTATGAATAATCGTGAAAGTTTAAAGTCTTATATTATGTAAAAATGAAAACATAAAAACTTGATAAAAGTCGGTACATATGACCACACAGGAGGACATCCAAGATTACTCATGGGATAATTTAATAACTACACAATCTTCCGAAACCTTTAAATCAGGAGGTCGTGGTCGTGGGTTCGATTACAGGCGGAGTGTAACTTAGTTTGGTTGATAGAAGATTATTTTCTAAGCCCGCTTAGCTAGCTACCACCATTGTATCTGTAAGTCTTGCCTCCAACCATTAATGTTAACAGCATTGATATGTTCCAACTTGAAGGTAAGATAGCCAGATCCCCATTGCGTTGGGGAATCTTCGTAAGCTCGCTTCCTTCTTCGGCAACATCGTCACTTACCACCAGGTGAGATGTTGTCAAGGGTTTACCAATTGTGAATAAAAAAAAAACCTCAACTTCAACCTGACTACGCGTGGAATGTCCATTCTCACCACTCAGGCAAAACATGAAGATTATTGAACTGACATCTTACCAAAGTATATAATATATTAGTACTGACGATCTTACTCAAGAGCGTCGTCGGTGGCGTAACGGCTAGGGCTTTCATATGAACGTTTATCCGACGCTTTTACGGTGAAGGAAAACATCGTGAGGAAACCTGCACACGCATGCGCAGAAAATCGCAGGTTGTGTGTGAAGTCGACCAACCCGCACTAGGCCCGCGTGGTCGACTAAGGCCCGATCGCCCTAATTCAGGGTAGGCTCGAGCCCCTCGGTGGGGACGTATATGAGCTGATATGATGATGATGATCTTACTCAAACAATTACAAACGCTGAACACGTTAAAAACCGACTGCCATCGCAACAACTTAGTACAATTTTGCATTTTAATTTATGGTTTTTGTTAATTTTCCAAAAAAAGTACTACACCGATTTTGCTAAAATTTATATGGGACTAACTCGAAAGCATAGCATACCATATTGAATACAAAAACATAAAAATCGGTTCACAGTCTGCGAAGATACAAAAAAACATACAGTCGAATTGAGAACCTCCTCGTTTTTGGAAGTCGATAAAAAACGGGCCAAGTGCGAGTCGGATTCGCGCAAAAAGGGTTCCGTACCATTATCTATAAAAATCACGTTTGTTGTATGGAGGCTCCCCTTATTTTTTACTTTTTCTTATTTTTTGTACTTGTTGTTATAGCGGCAACAGAAATACATAATTTGTGAAAATTTCAACTGTCTAGCTATCACGGTTCATGAAATACAGCCTGGTGGCAGTCGGACGCCGAAGTCTCAGTAAGTTCCTTTGGGTACGGAACCCTAAAAAAACGAGTGTGCTTTGGACCACAGGACTGAAGTAAAACTTATTCACCGTTCGCGTAACGCATTCACCAGCTTACATCCCCAAGTCAAGCGCGCCGTTCGCCTCGCCCGATCACACTTTACGTAACGAGCAAAAACGAAACGCTAGAAATCATCGTTCGCGAACAAACACAATTTACATCAGGAGGTCGCAGGTTCTATTCTCGGCGGATTCTAACTTTGTAATACTTGGTATGGTTAGTGGAAGAGCTTTTTCTAAGCCCGCCGTCTTATCTCAGTCGTGCCGCCAAGTACCTATCCATGTTGACAACATTCACGTGTTTCAGCTTGAAGATAACAATGAGTGTTTGGGAATCTCGGGAAGCCCGCTTCTATCTTCGGCTTCATCGTCATCTACCATCAGGTGAGGTAATGCCCAGGGCTTACCAATTGTGAATAACCTAGCACAGTTTCATCAAAATCCTTGATGCAAATTCAGAGATTAACAGATTTTTAGGGTTCCGTACTTCAAAAGGAAAAAAACGGAACCCTCATCGGATCACTTTGTTGTCATTCTAATCTCGTACAGGCTGACGTCCGGGATATCTTCGGTATAGTGTCGGGTTAGTCTGGCTCTTGGGTCTTCAGCCACATCGCTGACAGGCAAACGTGTGGTTTTGTTGTACAATTGTCCATACAGAACTTGTCAACTTCTTCCAGCAACTCAGTCTTAGACGATATGGTCCTGCCATCCTCAGTCTTCAGCTTGGTCAGTTGGCTTTGTCCAACAGACAGATCTCTCGCGAACACTTTTGAGCCTTTGTTGTGCTTAATCGCCTCTTTAATACAATTTGTATTATATTGGCGTAAATTGCGAGTCAGGGACTTAGAGATCTGCCTGTTTGGCTGCCGATACTGAGAAGTGTCTTCAGAGGACTGCAAAACCAATCTGCGTCTTTCTGCCATGAGGTTGCTGGTGAAGTCGGAGATTTTTTTGGTTCTGTTTGAACGGCGAGTTTTAAAAATCTTAGACCCGACCGTTTGGACAATTTCCACGAATCTGTCATTATAATCGTCACCATTTTCGCAGTCTCCTAGGCATTCGAAACGATTGTGCAACTCAAGCTGAAAGCTCTCGGGGTTTTGGAGCTGGATGGACGCCGGTCGGAGCGTAGACTTTATCAGTCGACATCTTTCTAGCTTGGTCTTTAGATTCAATGTGCCTCTGACCATCCGGTGATCGCTTCCTGTTTTGACTGAATTGATCACGGAGACATCATTGAATATTTGCCTCCTTGTCGACAAGATGAAGTCTATCTCATTCTTCGTTACGCCATTGGGATGCAACCATGTCCACTTCCGCTGTTTTGACTTTTTGAAGAAGGATTTCATCATAAAGAGGCTCTCCTTCTCCATAAAGTCGGCCAGCATCTAGCCACGTGCATTTCTTACTCCATATCCAAATTTCCCCACTCTCAGCTCACCATCGCTTCGTTTTCCCAGTTTCGCGTTAAAGTGTATAATAACAATGGTATAATGGGTTCCGGTGCTATGTAAGGCTGTAGAGATGTCCTCATACATAGTCTCTGCCTCATCGTCGGAGTGTTCCGTGCTCGGCGCGTATACCTGTATGACCTTCATCGAATACCGTTTGGTGATTCTGAGTATAAGCTATGCTACCCTTGTCGAAACGCTCACGATTTGGACCACATTATTAATCAGGGACTTGTGGACGAGAAACCCGACACCACCCTGGGACTGTTGGTCGCCCTCCCGGAAATAGAGCAAGTTTCCGGATTTAAGGATCATGGTGTCCTCTCCCTCTCTTCGGACTTCACATAAATCTACGATATCCCACCGTAACCTGCTCAATACTTCTTCGAGTTCTTTAAGTTTCTCGTCAGTCCGCAGTGTACGCGTGTTGTAAGTTGCCAGGGCCAAAGGTCGTTGGGTTTGGTAGCCTGGCATCTGCCGGGGATTCTTCGAGCCCCTCACCCAGCCGTTACCAGTACTGCTACCGGAGCCAGGAATAGCGGGGCCGCCGGGGACTAGGGGCCGTTTTCTGGGTGTGAATTTCATAGGGGGGTTTTGCCGTAATCGCCACGCTTGGCAGGCGGGTTGGAGATCGCAGTTTGATTGCAGGTGTGTTGCAATGCACGAAAAGACGCTGCTGCCCATCCTTCGGTTTTAAGTCCCTTAAGTCGCCTCTTACGACACCCATTGGAAGAGATGGGAAGGTCCTATCCTTAGCCGGGAACCATACGGACATACACATATTTCGATACTCTCAATGAAATCAAAATTCATAGGGTATTTTCCGTTGGCCTAGAACTATGAAATTTGGCAAGTAATACCGTCTTATACAATAAGTATAGGGAAAAATCGGAAAACTATACTTTTGTAATTAAATCATAAAAAAATTAGGCTTTAAAAAGTAAGTAATCAATTATGCAAGGAACGGCGGCGGAGGTCCAAATTTAGAATTGAGTTTGAACCCATGTCACGTGGGGTATCGTATGAAAGGGCTTCATTGGCAAAAGCTTAAGCAGATTTTTAATTATTTATATGATTTATAGTTTTAGATTTATTATTTTTAAGGTTCCTTATCCAGAGAAGTGGTGGTACGGAACCCTCGGTGAGCGAGTCCAATTCGCACTTGGCCGGTTTTTGTGGTATGGTAGCTTCCCTTAAATGGCAACCTAGCTAGTTGCTGCTCAGAATCTGTGGACAAATTATAATAAAACTTTTAATTTCAAAATTGGATATTATTCAGACGATTGGTTTTAGGGCAAAATCAGAAGAAAAAAAATGCTGCGCTCGGTAGCACGAAAGTAGCAAGGAAGTTCTGCCCGATAATACATTAAAGCACCGTTGGGCGCATGCCCCCTCGTGGCACCTCTATGCATAAAATTACTGCCTTCTTCGGAGATAATTATCACATGCCTTTATATACGAGCGTATTGCGGTGTGTACAGGAAGAAATAATATTATCAAAGTATTGGGGATTCTTGGTAAGCCCGCTTCCATCTTCGGCAGCATCGGCACTTACCACCAGGTGAGATGTTGTCAAGGGTTTACCAATTGTGAATAAAAAATAAATAAAAAAAAAAGTCATTCACTTTATTTGTGACACAAATAAAAATAACAAGCGGCACTTCTTATATTATGTTATACTTACTAACGTTTGTGTCTTTATTTTAAATGAGTGTTTAAGAGTAAAATGAAAGACCCCAATCCTGAAGAAGAATGCAACCGTACACTCAAGGGGTGACCAACGGGACCCTAACACTAAGCCTCCGCTGTACGTACGTCCGTCCGTCTGTCCGTCTATCAGTCTGTCAGCGGGTTGTAATTCTATTGTCGCAATAACATTAATATGAATTAGAAAAATGGGGGTCCTCATACAAAAAAAACTTTTTGTGTTTTAGAGTTATTTTTATACTAGAGGCGCGCCAGTCTATCGTAAAAATAGTGATACATACAAACATGAAACTTGGTGTGGTTACACTAATAACTCTTTAATGAAACAACAAATAATAAAACCGGACAAGTGTGAGTCGTACTCGCCCTAAGGAGTCCGAACTGAATTTAAAAAAGCGATTTCTGTCGCTCGCATAGATGTCTTTTGTTTGTAATGTGAGTAGATATCATTGTCGTAGTTGTGTGGTGGTACAGAACCCTCGGGGCCCGCGTCCGACTCGCACACGGCCGGCTTTTTGAGTTATTTTTACCTTTTAAAAAAAAAACACAATTGCCTTACTTTTACCCCAAATTTTGGGTGTCTTACCCTACTATATGCGTGTACACGTAAGTGTACACACGCACACACGCACAAACACATACAGGCAGAAACGAGCTGATCATTTTAGTCAAATTTTTTATAAAAAAACCTCAATTACGGCTGTTGTAATTTTATTGCAGAAATTTATGATAATATTTGTGAGGTCGCTTGTAACAAATTAAAAAAATATCTTGAAAGGAAAATGAGTTAAGGAGTTTTGTCAAGAAGTAAACGTTCTCTTGTGTCGATGGAGGTAAATTTAAATGGTGTATAATGTCACCGTAAAATTGTAAAACCGTTAGATTATAATCTAGCGGGACCTATCTCGCGAGATTGTGAACTGTCGAAAGATTGTAAACCGTAACATGCTGAAGAAGAAATCATCGGTTTTATTCGGAGATTCAAGAATGGGCCGTGAAATTGTAAGCAGATTATTATATCAGCTCATATACGTCCCCACTGAGGGGCTCGAGCCTACCCTGAATCAGGGCGATTAGGCCTTAGTCGACCACGCGGGCCCAGTGCGGGTTGGTCGACTTCACACACAACCTTCGAGTTTCTTCGCAGGCGTGTGCATGTTTCCTCACGATGTTTTCCTTCACCGTTAAAGCAATCGGTAAGTATGTACGTAAGTTTTTGAAAAACTCATTGGTACATTGGCCGTCCAGATTTGAACCCGGTACCTCTGTTTAGATGGACCGAGTCGTTACCGGTTGAGCCACCGACGCTTTTTGTAAGCAGATTAACCGTCATATTTTAATCTAACTGAATTTAGTGTAGCGAGATTGTAATATCGCGGTTTTGACTATATCCCGGCGACACGTACGTCTCACAAGTAACGTTGAAACATGGTTATTTGTGAAACAATGCTGTAATTACTCAATCTGTTGTTTACCGCTACCACTAGTCCACGAGCAATAGCTCCTTAACATCACTAGAAACTAATTAATTCCGAAGGTCGTTGTTGACAAATATTTTTGTCAAACGTTAATATTCAGACGTTAAGCAAAATGAGACAGCTGTGTTAACAACAAACCGAGGGAACTATGTACTTACATATTATAATGTAACTCTCTAAATACGTAATCACACACTATGAAAAGTAATAGACGATAATTTTCAAGTTTGTGTTATTCTCTGTAAAAATACCAGAGATAGAAGAGAGGGACAGAGAGAATCTGGTTAACTAGATACCTTGCGTTGATGGAGGAAAGAGTTGCGAAACTCATCTCGTCTGGACGGGAGTCAGGACATGACTGCCTACTGCCTAAAGAGACGAAGGTCAATACGCACATCATCACGAGGTTAAGGTCGTGGTAGATCAAGAATACGATGGCGGGATGAATCTATTACTGAATCGTTTCCCTGACAAACGAGAAGGATAGGCCGGCTGAAAATTAAGAGGTTTAAGTATGTAATTGCCGATCGGATAAAAAAGTTTAAAACGGAAATTAATATTAGGAAAAATATTATTAAAACAAAATTTATTTTCAAAATAGCGTTAGCCTATTAGATATGAAATGGTGGTAAGTGTATGCCTACTGTTTAGTATTTTTGAGCCCTTTTCCCCCACTGCTCGACTAAGTGTTCAACCAGTTGCGCAGTTGAGCAGTGGGTCGTCGCATTGTATGTTAGAACTTAGTGTTCCCCACTGCTCTAACACTGCTCAACTGCTCAACTGTCATTCACAATAGTGACACTGGCCATTTATAATTAAGTAAGATCTATGTCCAGCTGTGGACGTCCTTCGGCTGATATGATGATGAAGATCTATGTCAGTTGACGTTAGGAGTTGAATTGAAATACCTACTTACTTAATTATTTCATCAATGTTATTCATCATATCAGCTCATATACGTCCCCGCCGAGGGGTTCGAGCCTATCCTGAATTAGGGCGATCGAGCCTTAGTCGACCACGCGAATAACTTTTTTTTCCTTCGAATATTAAATATAAAGTCGGGTTTTTTCACCTGAAAAAATCGCCCATTATTAAGGCAAAAAAATACACATTTTTAATTTTAAAGCTCTACAGTTATCGCAGTAGTTTCTTCGTTACTAATGTCATATTTGGGAACAACCCGCATAGGATTTCGTCACTTTCAGGAAAATTCAAGAAAATTAACTTTTCTACAAAATTGCCCCATCTGACCACTGAATCTCCTTTGTTCCATTCAATGGTACATAGCTCAGGGGATTGAAACATAAAAGATATGAAACTAGTTACTAATTAAAGACCATGAGTAGTATAAGGTTAATAATAAAAAACAATAACTTTTTTCAATAAAATTGGCATTAAAATTGCCCCATCTGACCACTAAGAAATCTCCTTTGTTCCATTCAATGGTACATAGCTCAGGGGATTGAAACATAAAAGACATGACACTAGTTACTAATTAAAGACAATGAGTAGTATAAGGTAAATAATAAAAAACAATAACTTTTTCAATAAAATTGGCATTAAAATTGCCCCATCTGACCACTAAGAAATCTCCTTTGTTCCATTCAATGGTACATAGCTCAGGGGATTGAAACATAAAAGACATGACAGTAGTTACTAAGTAAAGACAATGAGTAGTATAAGGTAAATAATAAAAAACAATAACTTTTTCAATAAAATTGGCATTAAAATTGCCCCATCTGACCACTAAGAAATCTCCTTTGTTCCATTCAATGGTACATAGCTCAGGGGATTGAAACATAAAAGACATGACACTAGTTACTAATTAAAGACCATGAGTAGGTTAAGGTCAATAATAAGAAAACAATAACTTTTTCAATAAAATTGGCATTAAAATTGCTCCATCTGACCACTAAGAAATCTCCTTTGTTCCATTCAATGGTACATAGCTCAGGGGATTTAAACATAAAAGACATGACACTAGTTACTAATTAAAGACCATGAGTAGTATAAGGTCAATTTTAAAAAACAATAACTTTTTTAAAAAAAATGGCATTAAAATTCAAAAACTAAATCGACGATTTCATACTTAAACCCCTATTATCAGTAGCATATCCAAAAAAATAATGGAAACTCAGAGCCTGTATTTGTTAAAATACAGGGTCTTTATATGGTGCGAACCTTTCAGGATGACTCTACCCATCAATCTGAACAACTTTCCAAAAAAAAATGAATTTAGTATGGGTTTATTGAGAGTAGTTGTTCAGTTTTATAAGTACCGCCTTCACACCCGTAAAGGCTTGCCCACTGTTAAAAAATTCTTTATTTGTTTAATACGCTTGTACAGTAAGATGTCTCTTATTTCACCGCTTTTAGGTTCATAATGCAGTTTATTAAACACGCCTACTTTGTTTTTTTTAGAAAGCAAAGAGATTTTATGTCTTAAATATAGTAAACATTTTTGTGAGTAAGAAACTGTGTTAGTTAAAATAAGATAAACAAACATTTAATGTCATCAAATCATTAGGTATATGTTTTGTCAATAAATTAACAATAATTTAGGTATAATGAATTTAAAAAACATTTATAAGCAAAGATCTTGCCTGTCCAACTATCCGTCAGGACCAGACAAAAGTTCCGCTGGACGGATCCTGATGAATCCAGTTTAGGAGGAGGGGGTTTACCGCCAAATTTAATAGACATTTGATTTCCTGTCGTTTCTTGTTCATTACGAAACACATAAAAAAGTAGGCCAAGGAGCAAACAACTTTTACAGAGTGAGTCTACTTTAAAAATACCGCTAAACCTTTGTCTAAGGGAGCCACCCCTGTCTGTTGCGCTGTCAGCTCCTGATTTGCCTCCAATTTTAACGTAAGTGATAGGTGATAAGTCACTTACCATCAGGTGAGATGATGCCAAGGGATTGCCAATTGTGAAAAAAAAATAATAATAAAAAAAAGTACTTATTTCTTTCTCATTACAAAACGCCTAAAAAGAGTAGGATTCGTATAATTTAGGAATCTTCAAGAAGAGAGTGAATAGACACAATTTTAGCTTGCGTGTTACATCCTCGGCTGCATCGACACTTACCATCAGGTGAGGTGCAGCCAAATGCACTCAAATTTGTAGGAAAAAAACGGAAAAGTAGCAAGACTCTTTTATTGCGTGCGTGCCTCTAGTATAAAAAATATCGCAGAAACTCAGTCAAAATACGGAAGTGTCGAAGCGAAGACCCATTTGATGTTCTTGGGTGAAACGGTACCAGTATTAGTATTGTTATTTATTTTAGGAAAATATCAGTTTTGAAATAAGATAGAATAGAAAACTACATAAGATAACAACGAACAACTATTATTAGGTTATCGCAATAATAAGAGATTATTAGTTTTCAACTTACAATATCTTGATAAGAAACCTGCAGATCTCTTAATATATTAAAAGATATTCCAATTTGAGAGAAAAGGACATCCAGAAAATCTAGTCTGTCCATCCATGGAAACCCGATGAGCAGACGCGCGAGGGAGATACCGAGGAGGAACAGACCGAAGGATAAGTACGAGTATATACTCGTAGCCTCCTCGGTGCATGAAGTGATAAGAAATTCGCGCAAATGCCATGTCATGTCTTTTGCTGGCAAGTGTGTTTAAAAACTTTGTATGACACAATTGTAAACGACCACACGTCTGCCTGTCAGCGATCTGGCCAAAGAACCAAGAGCTAGACTAACCCGACACTATACCGAAGAAATCCGGGACGTCAGCCTGTACAAGATTAGAATGGCTCTCAAACAGCTCAATAACAACAAGTCACCGGGTGATGATGGAATTACGGCCGAACTTCCGAAAACAGGTGGAACACCTGTACTTAAAGCACTTCAGAAGTTATTTAATTCCGTTATTCTCGAGGGACAAACGCCTAAGGCATGGCACAGAAGTGTGGTCGTCTTTTCTTCAAGCTGACAACACCCTGTTGAAAAACTACAGACCCATCTCACTTCTGAGCCATGTATACAAGCTGTTTTCGAGAGTCATTCATTCATGTCCTCCTTGCCGTATCCGGCAATGGCGACTCCTTCAAATTTTTTTTTTTCCTTAGAGTCATTACGAATTGTCTCGCACGCAGGTTTAACGACTTCCAGCCTCTCGAACAAGCCGGTTTCCGAAAAGGCTTAAGTACCATAGACCACATACATACGCTGCGGCAGTATATACAGAAGACCGAAGAGAACAATCCGTTCGTGGACTATGAGAAAGCCTTTGATTCGGTCGAAACTTCAGTGCTACAGTCTCTTTAGCGGTTCCAAAATGACTATCGATATATCGAGGTACTGAAGTGTTTGTATAAAAACGCCACCATGTCGGTTGGCTTCCAGAGTCAAAACTCGGAACATATCCAGTTGCAACGAGGGATGAGACAGGGAGACGTCATTTCTCCGATTCTGTTCACCGCCGCCCTGAAATATGTTTTTAAGCTTTTGGACTGGGGTTGACTCGGCTAATGCCTATTAATATATAAACGGCGAGTACATCAGCCACCTCCGATTCGCTGACGATATCGTGGTTATGGCTGAAGTCTCAGCCATAGTCATGGACGACTTAGGCACAATGCTTGAGGGTCTCAGTAGAGCCTTTCAACAAGTAGGTCTAACCACCTCCGTAGCTCAGAGGCAAAGTTCACTGGCTTTACACAGGAGGTCGCGGGTTCGATTCCCGGCGGGGTCAATTGTAAGACTCGGTTTGGTTGGTGGTAGGGCATTTTCTAAGCCCGCCTGGCTAGCTACCACCATCTTATCTAAGTCTTGCCGCCAAATATCAATGTTGATATCATTGGTGTGTTCCGGCATGAAGATAAGATAGCCAGTTCCCCATTGCGTTGGGGAATCTTGGTAAGCCCGCTTCCATCTTCGGCAACATCGTCACTTACCATCAGGTGAGATGATGCCAAGGGCTTACCAATTGTAAATAAAAAAAAAATTAACATGGACGAGACGACAATTATGTCAAACGTCCGTGTCGTACCTACTCCTCTGAAGGTTGGAGGCTCTACGCTCTAGTTCTTGCGGACTATGTGTATCTAGGACAAACAGTCTAGTTAGGTAGGTCCAACTTTAAGGAAGAGATCAATCGTCGAATCCAACTCGGCTGGGCAGCGTTCGGGAAGCTTCGCAATATCTTCACTTCCCAAATACCGCAGTGTCTTAAGACCAAGGTCTTCGATCAGTGTGTGTTGCCAGTGATGACTTACGGAACTGAGACATGGTCGCTTACTATGGGCCTCATAAGAAGTTTCAAGGTCACCAAAGGGCAATGGAGTGTGCTATGCTCGGAGTTTCTCTGCGTGATCGAATCAGAAACAAGGAGATCCGTGGGAGAACCAAAGTTACCGACATAGCTCTCAAAATGGCTAACTAAAGTGGCAGTGGGCGGGGCACATAACTCGTTGAACGGATGGCCGTTGGGGCAGTAAAGTTCTCGAGTGGCGACCGCGTACCGGAAAACGTACCATAGGCAGGCCTCCCACCGATGACCTGATGAGGGTCGCGGGAAGCCGCTGGATGCGGGTAGCGCAGAATCGGTCGTCGTGGAAACCCTTGGGGGAGACCTATGTCCAGCAGTGAACGTCCATTGACTGATATGATGATGATGATAACACTCGTGAACATTGGTCATTATGTAAGAGGTTTCCATAAATTCTAACTAATCTTACTGAAAATGTCCTACTGCATTGTAAGTTCACCTCTTTCTCTCTGGTCAGTCCCTAATTACTGAGGATCGTGGTCTTTGGTTTGGAACCGTGTGAACTGTCTCCATCGGTTTCGGTCCATGGTCTAAAGTTTTAGTGGTGGTGCTCTGACCTGATCACTCCATTGTGTTGGCGACCTCTTGATCCTTTTCCTTCGATGTTGCCAACAACGGTCAGTTTTTCTAAATTTGAACCCCCTCTTCTCATTATGTAGCCGAAATAAGTCAGAACGCGTTGTAAGCATATGATAGATAACCAAGTTGGGACTTTTTATTATGTGATAACAGACACAATTGTGCGTTTAGCTGTCCAAGGAATTCTTAGCATCCGCCTCCAGAACCTTATTCCAAATGCATCTATTCTTTGCCTTTCTTTGGCTCTTATCGTCCGTGTTTCGACTCTGTATGTCGATTGGGAAAGATCAAAACTCTCAGTATGCGGGCCTTGGTATTAATACTGATGCCTCGGTTTTACATAATGTTCTGGAGCGTTGTCATCGCATGCTTGGCCATGGCTATGCGACGTTTAATTTCTGGAGCGCAGTTTCCGTCATTGCAGATCCGGGAGCCCAGGTAGGTAAATTCCTTCACCGTTTCGATACCTCGGAACTTATGGCTATCTGATATTTTTCCCAGTTAACCTAGTTCAGTTCTAATTAATATTAATCACACAATCGTCGATCGCAAAACTTATTCGAGTTCCGACAGTAGGGGCCGCGTTGATTGCGTCTGATAACATGCGCCAGCGCAACGCCTACGTGGGTCGGCCACTTGTAATTCAATTTCATATCGGCCATACACAAGTTCATATAATTCATACAAACTTCCGCGCAGGGATGGCACAGACAGAAGTAACTACTAGACTAAATTCATACATAAAGTAGTAAAATTATAATTAGACTGTTAACAATACCAGCGTAATGTTCCCAGTACAGCTGGTGTCATAATAACAACCACTACCTAGCTAGAGTATTGGGTGGGGTCGTTCGTCAAAGACGGCTTTTTTTAAATGGCAGAATATCTTTACCCGACTGCGCGCCAAGTTTAGCCTAAATAAAACGGCTAGATGAATATTGGAGTGCGAGGTATCGTTACATTTGTGTCGATCCTGTGATTAACACAAGACACATTTTCCCGACTAGCCAGAAAAAGAGGTTATTCATTTCTTTGGCACACTCTGTAGCCTAAACGGCCTGATAGATTTTGGAGTGGGAGGTGTCGTTAGATTCGTCTTAATCGTATGAGTCACATAGGATACGTTTTTACCCAACTGGCAAAAAATAAGAGCTAAGTTTTTAGGCAGTTGCGTATTTATTTTGTAAATCACCCCTAATTTAAATGATATTTTGACGTAGCAGATGGCCTCCCACTTATTTCAAATAACAATGGAGTCATTATATGTTATGTCATATTAACTCAAATGTCTTTCTAATTTTGCTTCTATATTATTATCTTCTATTTATTGGTATCCCTAAGGGCGGTAAAATCGTATTTCTTGATTTTTTTTAATTCACAATTTGTAAGCCTCTGGCATCATCTCACCTGATAGTAACTGACGATGATGCCGAAGATCACTTTACAAAACGGCCACTTCCTACGACCCCGGCTTTATCTATTATCCTCCTGATCCTGTTAAGTTCCTTGTGGTGCACTTTGTAATGCTTCGAGTATCTGATCCAGGATATCGTGTCCGCCAGAGCGTACCAGCCCTAGGCCGCGGCCGATCTCCGAAGTGGGGGCATCAATTAATTAACCTTACTTAAGGTGCGGGTCTCAACAGTGACAATTGAACGAGTCGTGATCTCCGCCCGTCGACCGGCCCGCTTCCGACGTCGCGCGTCGACTCGCGCGACCTGCAGACAATGTTAACAAAATTGGTGTCCGACCCGCTGGGGTTTCTACTCAATATATCATTTCCACGCAGCTCGCGCACCACTCACCTTCTAAGGCAGTGATAAAAACGATGTCCACGCGGGCGTAGCTGTGGGATAAAGCTACTAAAATATAAAGGACAGGCGTATCACCGATCTTCTTCTTATCGTGTGGCACATTTAACCGTGCCATCCAATGGATATACGGCGGCTTACTGAATTAACTGCGAACGAAACCATAATAGTCAATAAATCAGTATATATAATAAAAAGAAAAGACCCCTGACTCACTCCAGTCTCTGACTCTTAAACGCCCAGCCCAAACCCTTGGACCTAAAAAGCTGAAATTTTGCACAAAGGATCCCTTTACAAACTAAACAAAAAGTGAGGCCGAATTTTCTGGATTCCCACGGGATAGGGAATAAAGCGAACGGAACGAAGTCATGGCAAAAGCTTGGTCTCACACATATTGGTATATCTACACTAATTCCACCTATAAGAAATAAAAGTGCGTTTACAATTTGTCAGCGACCGGTTTCGACACCATCTTCAGGAAGACTATTTATTTACACAATGTGTGGGTACATTTGAAATATATTTTAGGGTTACCAGTAATTACGATGTCTACGGATTTGGTAAAAAAATACCAATATCAGGGAAAATTTATATGATAATAAACAATTCTCACGATAATAAACAATCGTTCTCGACAAAACCTCAACGACACTGTCAGCTCTAGAACAAAACCTTAACGACGCTGTCAGCTATAGAACAAAACCTCAACGACACCGTCAGCTCTAAAACAAAACCTCAACGACACTGTCAGCTCTAGAACAAAACCTTAAAGACAATGTCAGCTCTAGAACAAAACCTCAACGACACTGTCAGCTCTAGAACAAAACCTTAAAGACAATGTCAGCTCTAGAACAAAACCTCAATGATACTGTCAGCTCTAGAACAAAACCTCAACGAGTACTCTTCACAGCTACGACACAGTGTCGTTCTCGAACAAAACCTCAACGAGTACTCCTTACAGCTACGACACTTCAGTTTTCTAACAAAAGAAATCAACGATCCTACACAGCGCAAACAACATTCTACATTTATCTGACGTAATACAAAACAATTCCAACGTCTTGCAATGGCACATTTATTGACTCAAAGTATGTATGTAGTAAACTTGTATTTTCTATCTAATTTACCAAATCCTAAAAATCCATCAAGTTCAGATTTCACATGCACCATAATCTTGATTTAAAAATCGGGCAAATGGGATCAACCGAATCCAAACAATTTCTATCACTAGATGGCACTCGTTAAGCCGCATCAGAAGCCTTATTTACTTATAATGGCCTTAAATCTTCTGATAGTGGGGTCGCCACTAACCCAACAAACAACCTCCTTCAACCCGGCCGGACTTAGCCCCCGCCTCGTGTATGGAGTAGCACCTTATCTTCTGACAGTGGGGTTGCCACTGACCTAACAAACAACCTCCTTCAACCCGGCCGGACTTAGCCACCGTCTCGTGTATGGAGTAGCGCCTTACCTTCTGACAGTGGGGTTGCCACTGACCTAACAAACAACCTCCTTCAACCCGGCCGGACTTAGCCACGCCTCGTGTATGGAGTAGCACCTTACCTTCTGACAGTGGGGTTGCCACTGACCTAACAAACAACCTCCTTCAACCCGGCCGGACTTATCCCCCGCCCCGTGTGTGCAGTAGCGTCTTACTTTCTGACAGTAGGGTTGCCACTGACCCAACAAAAAACCTCCTTCAACCCGGCCGGACTTAGCCACGCCTCGTGTATGGAGTAGCACCTTACCTTCTGACAGTGGGGTTGCCACTGACCTAACAAACAACCTCCTTCAACCCGGCCGGACTTATCCCCCGCCCCGTGTGTGCAGTAGCGTCTTACTTTCTGACAGTAGGGTTGCCACTGACCCAACAAACAACCTCCTTCAACCCGGCCGGACTCAGCCACCGCCTCGTGTATGGAGTAGCGCCTTACCTTCTGACAGTGGAGTTGCAACTGACCCAACAAACAACCTCCTTCAACCCGGCCGGACTTAGCCCCCGCCTCGTGTATGGAGTAGCGCCTTACCTTCTGACAGTGGAGTTGCAACTGACCCAACAAACAACCTCCTTCAACCCGGCCGGACTTAGCCCCCGCCTCGTGTATGGAGTAGCGCCTTACCTTCTGATAGTGGGGTTTCCACTGACCCAACAAACAACCTCCTTCAACCCGGCCGGACTTAGCCTCCGCCCCCGCCCCGTGTGAGAGTAGCGCCTTACCTTCTGACAGTGGGGTCGCCACTAACCCAACAACCTCCTTCAACCCGGCCGGACTTAGCCTCCGCCCCCGCCCCGTGTGAGAGTAGCGCCTTACCTTCTGACAGTGGGGTCGCCACTAACCCAACAACCTCCTTCAACCCGGCCGGACTTAGCCTCCGCCCCCGCCCCGTGTGAGAGTAGCGCCTTACCTTCTGACAGTGGGGTCGCCACTAACCCAACAACCTCCTTCAACCCGGCCGGACTTAGCCCCCGCCCCCGCCCCGTGTGTGGAGTAGCGCCTTACCAATATGGGCAAATACCCATTCCCCATTAGTGGGGACGTTGTGGGTTGTAAAGAGTATTACTTAAGTGGATGTTTCAAACTACTAAGTAAGTACGAAATGCAATCTACGTCAGCGTACTCGTTTTTGAGTCAGTAATCCGTTGCAAGGGCAGGCAGTAGGCGCACCTGAACTGAACATGCGCAAGTAGTCCGCTAAACACACATGATACTAGTATCACAGTTATAAATATGGTCTGATTTCAAACATTTAATATGTAATTTTTGGTGTATCGAATTTCAATGATCACCATATCAGCCGATGGACGTCTACAGCTGGACAAAGGATTTCCACAAGGACGGATCCTGCGCTATCCGTCCAGTGGTTTCCCGCGACCCTCACCAGGTCTTCGGTCCACCAATTGGGAGCCTGCCTACGCTACGTTTTTGCAATCTTTCATTTAACTTCGTATGAAGTCTGTCAAATCTTGGGACCGATTTTAAGAGACTTCCTGGAGTCCGATTGAGCTGAAATTTGGAATGATAATAGATCCTTTTGTTATTTTCAAGTAGATCTGATGAAGAATTACGAAGGTTGAATCAAGGTCCCGAAATCGTCTATTGTTTTCAATCAAATCATAGGAAAAACTGTACTTTTCAGCCCGGGTTTTTTGGTGACGGCTGGGCCCTATTGTTAGACAAAATTATATATTATTTAAATTTATTGTAACAAATTTTAAGTACGGACTATTGATATTTTATTTTATATTATTAGCACATAACATTTTGCATGCAATACCACTCTATTATATAATGTGGACTTCCTTCGGCTGATATGATATGATGATATAATGTAAATTCACTGACTTGTTTTGCGCTTTGGTATATACTAAGCTGGCCATGTATTTTTGATAAATAAATAAATTTGGAATCAAGCATTTATTTTATGATATTTTCATTTGACACACTCAATTAAAGTTGTTTTAAAATATAAACTTTCTAAGTTTTTAGGTTTTCGAAATGAGCTTATTACAATAGGACCCGGGAATTACGACTTGTTCATAATATTGACCAAAATTTCCCAAAAACTCAGTCACTTCGCCAAAGCGTAAGAGTTTCCAATAAGTATTCAAAATTGGTGACGTAGATACTTAAGGTAGAAGTTAAGCTTCTATCTACAGAAGTACATAGTTTTGTGTAAAAAAAATAACCTAACCATTCCGGAAGGGCCGACAGAAGTGAAAATTTTTACAGTTTTATAAGTTTTGACCCTGCGAGTGTTCCTGGTAAAGTGTCGGTAATTTAACTATGTCGTTAACATAACAGTGTCGCGAGTTCAATGGCTTTTCCAATCTCAAAAAATGCCTAACGTGGCTAAAGAAGTTTTCACATCAAAAAGACTTGGTAGGGAGGGGGACATGGCCAAACCTTCCCGAGAGTATGAAGAGACCCGTACCCTATCGTTATTACAAGATAAGACATGGAATAACTTGAAATATAATATGTAGGTACTACATAAAAATGTAGATATAGATAACATGGAATTAATCTAGCAAATAACTACACAAATTGATTAAAAATCAGTTAAAAATTAAAAACCATACTGCAACTTTACCTTTTCTTTTTGGGTCAGGCGGTGAAAAATGTATCCTATGTCACTCAACGACACCTCGCACTGCAAAATCCATGAAGCCGTTTAGGCTACAGAGCGTTCCAAAGAAATATACATACATACATACATACACACGAAAAACATAACCCTCCTTGTGGCGCAGTCGTGTAAAAAAAACTTTTATCATGAATGAATGAATGATTTATTTATTGTATTGCGTACACAAACAAAATATAAAAGAAAATAAAAAAAAAACTTATAAATACCTACTACTAACATCAAAGGTATATTTAAAAAAAAGGGAAACACAAAAGCAATACAGAAGGCTTAGCTCAGCGTAATTTTTACCCTAAGGCAAAACGCTGTTATTCCGCTGTAGCCCGGACCGAGTTGCGACTTTGCGAGAGATATTGCTAAAAAAAATATTTTATGTATGTGTGCATGAGTGTGAGTGATGTATGTGTGTGTGTGCGAGCGTGTAAGCATGTGCGTGGACTAATGTGACATGATTTTTAATAGTAAATAAGTATGGATGTGATACTAGTACCTACCTAAAAAGACTTATATGAATGTACTTATATCTCTCTAAATTAATAATGAATTTATCTTATTTACAACAGTTCTTAAGAAGACTGCTTAGTGACAGACAGACTGTTAACCAACCAGTAGGTGGATAACTAGATATTCATTAAATTGTTAAATACTTTCGTTTTTGTGTACAGTTGACATCATTCGATAAATTATGCGACAATAAATACTTACTATTGTGTTTCAGCCACAACGTGAAGTGAGCAAACACATAAATTAATGCATAGTTATGTGATCGAGTGTTTGCCCACATTTGATAGCGCGCAGCAAATATTATCAAAACTTCGCACAATTGTCCAAACAGATACGTTTAAACAATTTTCTTGGTAGCCTTGGATTATCGCCGCGCTGTTGCCGAGGCGAACTGGAGGAGACACGACAGGGGAAAACTATGTGGAAGAGCTGTTCCACTGAGAACCATGGACACAATGTAAACTAAACATAGAGAACTACGTTTAGTCAAAAACTTACAAAGACACGCACACCTCCCCCTAAAAGACTTGACCGATTTACATGGATTTTTTTGTACCATGGATGGTTCTAGTTGGACCCGGTAGGTGACACTGTAATGTTGTAAAGATCCAGATTTGTTTACAGTGCCACCTATATGATCCAACTATAGCTAAGAAACATCCATGATAAATTTAATTTATTAGTCGTTTGTGAAACCACACGAATGCTTTTTTTATGTTATAAAAATCGTTAACACTGTTTTAATCTATATCCTTCTCGCCACGGAGAGCGCTCAACCTGTTTTTCTTTGTAGTTTTTTTTTTTTTTTTTTAAGTGCTGCGACGTCGTCTACGAGACGCCGTGGTGTTGTAGCTCGGCAGATTAACATTATAAAAGAAAAGATGGATGTACGTATTAAATGCAGTTGAAGATATATTTATTTAATACGTAAAAAACGGAAATAGCTCTGTCGGCTGACTGATTATTATTTCTTTTTAGCGAAACTATTGAAAATGCTTTCTTGCCATGAGATAGCATAATAGGGATCTCTGCCCTGGCGTGCGGTCTTCAAGTATAATACACTTGAAAATGGACCTCTGCCCTGGCTCACGGCCCACCATAGAATGAATCTCAACTGTTTTGGAGATAAACGATCTCTACAGTACCTACTGTAGAAGTAAGCAACTGCAAACTATGTAGTTTAAGCTTCAGGTAGCATCTATCTATCCAGGTGACCCCATAAGCACAGATTAATATACTCGTAATAGTCACTACGTAACAGATAAATCACTCCCTACAAAATCTTCCATACCTACCGCTTTAATAGCCTCCTCTTCACGTCGCCGACCGCTGCGTGCGAATACGTACCTAAACGTTCGGGGCGTAAAGTCATTATTGGTTAGCAACCCACTGAATTTTGTGTCGCCGGAGACACGGCAGCCGATAGTTGTGCCGGTAGGTACCTAGTGCGCGCAAGTATATGAAGTAACAGAGGCCTACTATATGTATAAAAAAATGTAATGGTGGATAAAAAAACCTCAATTTTAAGGGCTCTTCAATAAAGTAGTTATAGGTATACCTGTTTATGATTTGTCCCCGAATATTTCTTTAATTGGCGTCGGTGGCGTAATGGCTAGAGCCGCCGCCTCCTATTCGGGAGGTCGTGGTTCGAATCCCGCCACGAACCCATGTGATTTATAATTTAGATTTCATATGTACGTTTATCCGACGCTCTTAAGGTGAAGGAAAACATCGTGAGGAAACCTGCATACGCCTGCGGAGAAACTCGCAGGTTGTGTGTGAAGTCGACCAACCCGCACTGGGCCCGCGTGGTCGACTAAGGCCCGATCATCGCCCTTATTCAGGGTAGGCTCGAGCCCCACGGTGGGGACGTATATGATCATCATTTCTTTAATTATTGAATAAAACTAAGCATTGGTGGCGGTTGACTTCTGTACGTAGAAGGTGAACGATACCGCGGTTCGGAGTAGAACAAAACTTTTAGCAAGAGTGGTTGAGCCCATTAGAATAAAATTTGCTCAGGTGTTGAATTACAATTTTCATTTATAATTGTTTTGACACTTCTTCATTGTATTAAGTAACTAGTTTTTTTTGAGTACAACAGGCACCAGGAAGGCCTTGAGCTCAGAGAGTATATACCTATATTTAATATTTATTGTAAATTGTAATGGAGAAAAATACAATGGAACTCTGATGGAACTCATCCACTGGAACCTAGGACGGGGATTTCTTTCATGTTCTTTTTATGATTCCGAAGTTAACAAGGAACCCTTATTGTTTAGCTATGTCTGTCTGTCAGTCCGTCTGTCCGCAGCTCAGGGACTATTAGTACAAGAAAGTTGTAATTGGGCATAGGTACACATATTATTTACGCCTACAAAGTGGTACAATAGAATCTTTTTTTTTTAAAGTAGGATACCTCCCCTATATGTAAAGAGGGGGGTGAATACCCTATCGTGTGGGATGTCGTTGAATAGGTCTTTCAAAACTACTCCGGGATTGCTACAATCATTTTTTCGATTAAGGAATTGGTTTGTGAAATCATCATCATCATATCAGCCACAAATCGTCCACTGCTGGACAAAGGCCTCCCCCAAGGATTTTCACGACGACCGGTCCTGCGGTTTGTGAAATATTAAGCTTCAAAGTGCAAATTTTTGTCAGAGTCAACGTCCTCCCCAAGCTAAACCGCTATTTATGAGTCAACGTCCTCCCCAAGCTAAACCGCTATTTATGAGTCAACGTCCTCCCCAAGCTAAACCGCTATTTATGAGTCAACGTCCTCCCCAAGCTAAACCGCTATTTATGAGTCAACGTCCTCCCCAAGCTAAACCGCTATTTATGAGTCAACGTCCTCCCCAAGCTAAACCGCTATTTATGAGTCAACGTCCTCCCCAAGCTAAACCGCTATTTATGAGTCAACGTCCTCCCCAAGCTAAACCGCTATTTATGAGTCAACGTCCTCCCCAAGCTAAACCGCTATTTATGAGTCAACGTCCTCCCCAAGCTAAACCGCTATTTATGAGTCAACGTCCTCCCCAAGCTAAACCGCTATTTATGAGTCAACGTCCTCCCCAAGCTAAACCGCTATTTATGAGTCAACGTCCTCCCCAAGCTAAACCGCTATTTATGAGTCAACGTCCTCCCCAAGCTAAACCGCTATTTATGAGTCAACGTCCTCCCCAAGCTAAACCGCTATTTATGAGTCAACGTCCTCCCCAAGCTAAACCGCTATTTATGAGTCAACGTCCTCCCCAAGCTAAACCGCTATTTATGAGTCAACGTCCTCCCCAAGCTAAACCGCTATTTATGAGTCAACGTCCTCCCCAAGCTAAACCGCTATTTATGAGTCAACGTCCTCCCCAAGCTAAACCGCTATTTATGAGTCAACGTCCTCCCCAAGCTAAACCGCTATTTATGAGTCAACGTCCTCCCCAAGCTAAACCGCTATTTATGAGTAAAGGTACATCTGAAAAATTTGAAAACAGTAGGACATAAAAGGAAAACCATCACGGCTAAGTAGGTTTTCTTAGTTTAGGTTGGCTTAGGAGCCCATACCTAATAGTCGACCAACTTGGTGTTCAGTTGGATTTGAAAAAAATTCATAGACTTTCCATACAAAATGTTCTATTATCAACTGCAAATAAAATTTTGTTTTATAAAATATACTTTTATTTTTTGAAAAAATTTTGGAACCCTACTTTGCGTGAGTCCGACTCGCACTTGGCCGGTTTTTTACATCACAGATAAGCCAATTGATTGCCACTCCTCGGGTACTTTGTCTAAGCTCATTAAGAACTTTGGTCAGATTGTCGATACCAAGTAGTATTTCTATTATCCCCATGTAGGCAGAAGTAGGACACGTTACTTTTAAGGCGGTAATATTACAGATTTTCGTTATTTTTGACGTCAATTACTCCTAAACGATAGAAAACCCAAGGTTGAAAAAATACCCTTATTGTTGATGATGTTCCTTAAAGTCAAAAGCTATAAAAACACGGTTGAGCAGTTTTGGCTCGATAGAAAAAAACCCAAAGATAGGTCTACATCGCTACTTTCAACTCAAGTTAATATTTTAAAGTTTTTTTTAATATTTTTTATTAAAAATTTGAGTGCGTTTGGCTGCACCTCACCTGATGGTAAGTGCCGATTGAAACGAAAAACCATTGAAAAAGTGAAAGAGTATGGTTATTTTCTTAACCCTTTACACGTTAAGAAAAAGACAGAGACAACTGTTCCAATCAATACCTCGCCTTAATGAAAAAAAACACACATTTAAATCTGTTTAATTTGTCGAAGCAGTCGTAAAGAAGAAGAGTGATATTGTAACAAAATTGTATAAATATGTTATGGTGAGTCGCTTACTATGGGCCTCATAAGAAGGCTCAAGGTCACCCAAAGGGCAATGGAGCGTGCTATGCTCGGAGTTTCTCTGCGTGATCGAATCAGAAACGAGGAGATCCGCAGGAGAACTAAAGTAACCGACATAGCTCACAGAATCGCTAAACTGAAGTGGCAGTGGGCAGGGCACATAGCTCGTAGAACAGATGGCCGATGGGGCAGTAAAGTTCTCGAGTGGCGACCGCGCACCGGAAAACGTAGCGTAGGCAGACCTCCCACGCGGTGGACCGATGACCTGGTGAAGGTCGCGGGAAGCCGATGGATGCGGGCAGCGCAGGACCGGTCGTCGTGGAAATCCTTGGGGGAGGCCTTTGTCCAGCAGTGGACGATTTGTGGCTGATATGATGAGTGGCTTTTACATTGAAACTGGTGCCTTTTGGTATCTAGTGCCATTCACATCAAACTTTTTCACCGTTAAAAAAATCCACAGCAAATAAAAAAAAACTTTCTTGTCTTCCTTTTTCATAATTGTTCTAACGCAACCGCTACATGGGTTGGAACTTAGAATTGAACAATTCATTGAGTTAAATATTTTTTGGCAAATAATTTACATCACATCATGAGGTGCACCTAACATTTTAATTTAAATACTAGAAAAAAAAAATAGGAAGGCAGGTTGCTGCTTTCTGTTTATATAAATTATTGGTTCTACTAGCCGTTGCCGGCGACTTCGTCCGCGTGGATTACAGGACATAACAAATTCAGAACAAAATATGAAAATTAATCATTTGGTGATCCTAAATCCAAAAAACCAGTTATTGATTGTAATTGCGAAACTTGAACTTTTTACAAATCTACCTGTTTAATTTAAGTTAGTCCTATTACTGATAAACTAAGTAGCCTGCTTATCTGTGATAATGCTCCTTTTTTAAATAATAAATAAATAAATAAGCTTTATTTCGGAAAAACAATATCCATAGTATATTAGTGTATTAGTAACAATATTGACTTATTATCTATGTTAGTCCCTATTTTATTGTTAGTAGAACGACAGAGATTTTATTTGCAGTTCATATTTATTTTATTTTTATGTGTCCTATTACTGCATATTCCCAATGCTGTTTGGATTTTCTAAAGGAGTGGTTTAGCTGACAGGGGCCACTACAAGGCCACTACAAGGCCACTGCACTGTTATGAAACCAATAGATTTGTAAATCATAAATAAAAAATTCTGGGGGCATTAGTCATGTTTATGGGGGCTATTGATGGATTGTATGAAGGTTTGTATATTAATTTAGTTTCTAGGAATATCTATATTTGAATCTTTTGATATTTACTTTGATAGGGTTTGAAAACAAAGGGGATATAAACTAGAGGTGCTTACTGAAATTCATGTACTTAGGTAAATAAAATGAAAACATTTCACTTAATTTTCTACAAAGATTATAAGGTAGGTGACGTGATATATAAATCACCATCATATCAGCCTAAAGACGTTTACTGCTGGACAAGGCCTCCCCAAGGATTCCCTCGACGACCGGTCCCACGCTGCCAGCATCTAGCGGCGTCCCGCGACCTTCACATGGTCATCGGTCCACCATGTGGGAGGCCTTCCTACGCTACGTCTTCCGGTGCGCAGTCGCCACCTGAGAACTTTACTGCCCCAACGGTCACCTGTTCTACGAGAAATGTGGCCTGCCCACTGCGACTTCAGTCTACGAGTCTCATAAATAAATACTTAAATGTAGTAAAATAAATTAGGTACGGTTATGAGTCTCATAAAATGGAAGCTATGATAAATCGATAGATTCCGACCGTAATCGAATTAGTCGACAATTGAATCGACGCTATCGACTCAAATGGCATCATCGTCGGCGTCGCATTCGGCTCAATGAGACCGTGTGACGTCACATCTATAACCATAGCACAGTTACTTTTTAAAGTAATAATATTTTTTAATCTTTGGCACAGTCTAAACTCGACATTATAAATAAATGTATTCCAATATCTGAAAACAATTATACGATAATACAGCTGATAGTGGTCCCCACACTAGGCAGGGCCTGTATCGTGGGGGCGAAACAAAAACTTTAGCACGCTACAAACATGACATACAAAGAGAGTACTAAGAGAGGTACTTAATTATTAGATAGTTATACATATATGAAGAAACTTATAAAAGGATAACATAGGTGTGTGTGCGCGCGTGTGTTTGCACGTTAACATATAGTTTGATATTAAATAACTAATTTTAGGACTACTGAGCAAGAGGCCATATGGTAATAGAAAGTACGTTCTTCAAGGCCTTCCGGAGCTATGCCGTGCTATGCTATGCCACTGAAGCTGGACCAACGCGACGGGTCAGTCAAAAGTCAACATAGGTTCCAAACAAGTAAGCCGCGCCTCGTTCCTCGCTCTTCGCTAATGTCAACGCAAATATGCGTTTTCATAAAGAGCACGAAAGAAAGTTTATTAAGCGATTGTAACACAGAGCGTCAGGAGTCTTCCCATCAACTTTAGTCGGATAACTCAGGGCATCACACACGATCAACCAGTGCCTTAGTGATTGACTGGACTGTGTGATATTATGACGTGGTCACGCGCCGACGCTGTTACCTATATAGTGCACTAACATGTAAAACTTGTCCATCTATTCTATCTATGATAAAGAGATCGACATGTAAGGATTACAACTAGCAAGCTGGTGATTTTCTTATGGCGTAATATTTAGGAATACCTACTACTATCTGTCTGCATGCTTATAGATACGAAGATATGTGGCTGGCAAATTGTATGATTTTCATTAGTCATTTTACATACGATCACGGAAATTGTATAATTTTTCCGTATGTAAACTGTCAGGCAAAATGTAAAACGGTGTACGCCGATTCGGGCAATTTGTAATAATTCGTCCGTACCTACGTAAACGGTCAGGCAAAATGTAAAATTATGTACACAGATTATAAAATGCCGAGCCAGGCCAATTGTCATAATTCGTCCGTATTTAAACGGTCAATACCGAGTCAGGGAAATTGTTAAAATTCCGTGCGGCAGATTGTAAATGAGCTCGCGAAGCGAGCGATGTTAGGTTCGTTTAGATTTGAATGACTCAACTGTCAAAGAGCCTCGCGTAGGGAGGCTCCCCGCCCTCGCCATTATATAATTTGCCTGACATTTGCCCGACCGTATGTATAATGAGGAACTATACAGTATGCCTGCGGCAGATATACATATGCCTACATAGAAATAAACAAACGTTTTCAGAAAATTGATACTCGGAAGTTTGGAAATTGTAAGATAGTTTTGTTTGTTTGTTTGTTTGTAAACTCTTTATATTACATTTAAAACAAATAGGGTGTTAACAAAAGAATATAGCAATATAGCAAAGCAAAGGCGGACTTATCCCTTTCGGAAGTACAACATTATGAACTGCGGCGAGACAGTTCCATACAATGTCCATCTAGAGTTTGTCTGTTCAGCGAGGTAGAACTAGGTATACCTACTTAAAACCTACTTAATTTTACTTAGAGATAAAATGATTAAATTTAAATCATAAACCCTTTCAAATTAATTTTACATATTTATGATAAGAAAACATGATAAAATTAGGTAATATCTGCAAATATCAAGCTAATAAAACGTCAATTGTAAATGCGTAATCATGCTGAGTGTTGTGTCTGCTTTTACATCGTTAGACCATAACTATACCAACACTAACTTGTTATTGCGAATTTGTTTGCATGGATTTGGATAAAAAACTCTAGAGCACTGACACCGTTGTCTATGGCTGGTATACCCTAATGAATCTAATGATCCTCCCTCAGTCAAAGCTCGACGTCGGATAGGTACTAAGGTAGGATCCTTCATATGGATCCCTCCTACTCAACGCTTTTTCCTAATCATCTAAGTATTTTTAACCGGGTTTAAATAATTTTCGAAAAACCGAAAAACTTTTAGGTACAGGCTTTTAATATTGCATTGTCACGCGATATGCATATGCGTGAAAAATTTCAGCTTAGTTGGATACCGGTAAGTGAGTCAAATTTAACTTGCAAGATTTCACTACAGACACACTAAATAAATGCTTGTAATAAAAAGGCCGAGGTTTTCATTTCGACTAGATATGTATATGTGTGAATGTTACGCGATTCCTTCGCCGGTTGTATTCGTTTAAAGTTGTTTTTTATGCCTTCAGTTCCAATACAAATTTAATCAAAATCACTAAAGCACCTTTTGAAATTAAATTTTCAAAAACGAAATAAATAATTCAAAAATGTAGTTGTTGCGTTTGGGTTCGGTTGTTCGATGTCATTACTTCGAAAAAAACCATATGCGGGTATAGATATGCTAATCTCCGAAAGATACTACCTAATATCCTTGACATTGAATAGAATATAAAGATTACCATCACGGGTCATCATCATCATCATATCAGCCGAAACACGTATACTGCTAAATAAGGTCTTCCCCGAGAATTTCCACAACGACCAATCCGGCGCTGCCCGCATCTAGCGTCTTCCTGCAACCTTCACCAGGTCGTCCGTTCATCGAGTGGTCCACTATTTCCGGTAATTATTAGTTTTCTATATTCAACTTCTATCGCAAAGGTGTTTTTATAAAAAAAACCAAACATAACCTAACTACTCCGGGAGTGCAGACAGAAGTGAAAACTTTTTACAGTTTTATAAGTTTTGACCCTCCGCGTGTTCCTGGTGAACGACTAGGTTGACAAAGTTTTGACCCTGCAAGTGTTCCTAGTAAGGTGTCGGTTACGTTACATTACGTTACAGTGTCGCGAGTTCAATGGTATTTCCCATCTCAAAAAATGTCCACCGGCGCGCCTAAAGAAGTTTTCAATTAAAAAAAAAAGTGAAATGGAAACAAAGACCTGAATGATAACCTCTGGATTGGTCTGAACTGGTGCAGGTCACGAGAAGGCGGCGTCGATTAGTCCCTGATACCAAACCTACCTACCTATATATTTCCTGTTCGGATCGCTAATAATAATCTGTTAATGTCATAGAAAAGTTTATAAAAATCAAAATGCAAAATAGTTGTCAGAGTGATAAATTTGGCGAAATCAATTGATCTCCTACACCAACATTAGTTAAATCCGATGTTGGCTGGAGATATGGTTCTGCAGTAAACAAACGAAAACATATAGGTACATATTATGACACCGCTACGCGACTCCGGCGGGCGTTATCGCTGAAGGTCGCGATACACGCCACGCATTACTTAAACGTATACCTATTCGTTCAGATCCGTAGATATAATGGAAACGCACGAAGTCCACGACGACGTTTCATATCTTTATCACTATAAAATGTCCTGATGAGCAATACAAGGTCCAAAGTTTAAATTCATAAAAGGAAATGTCTATGAAAATTACGATTGATATGACGCAAGATTTGCTAATCGATAAGTTACCTTCATTAAACAAAATATTTAAAACAACTAACGATAAATATTAAGTTAGATCACTCCAAAGTGAAAAAGTCTATAACTAAAAGGACAAAGTTATGGAAGCTTCGATGATGAAACAATGTACAATATGATAAGTCACACAAACAAATTATCTAATAATCCTAATGTTACTAAAGTGAAAGATTTAAACTTTCGAAACACTTCTGATAGCTTTATAATGCCATTAATCACGTTATAAACCACAATCGTTTTGTAATTGTGCCTACAGTACAGACGGGACCAGTGAAAGAAATACAAGATAATAAATACACTCGTTGGAGTCGTCTGCGTCGAAATAAAACTATCGAGAGTTTTGTTCGAGAGGAGAATGCACCGGGCACCGGGCGAGTGAGCGAGCGCTTCTGACTTTACGAGTGGAGCGGGCGGGAAGGGCGCGCGGGGAGCTTACGGGAACGCAGGCGTGGCCCTATGTAACGGAAAGCTCGCGCCCCTATTGGCCGTCCCGAGCGCGCCAAAGCACGCGAGGCGGAGTCCTTACCGCCTCGTATAAAAGCGAGCACCCGCCTCCGCGGCCGCCAGTCTGTCCGTCGCTCGCAGTGTGTGTGCACGCGCAGCGCCGCTCGAGTTCCACACAGTTACCCAAAGTGCTCACAAGTGATCAATCAACATGGTGAAGTTCGAAGGAGATTTCAGTATCAATTCTATACTGATGAATCACGCGGCGAATAAGCCGCCACCGTCGCCCGCACCGTCTTCTACCGACGCGGCGCAGTCCGAGGCCGACTTGAGTGACTCGGAGCTCGACGTCATTGGCACGGAGCCCGTCGACTGCACAAAACCCAAAGATGGTGACGACGAAAAGAAGGACAAGAAACACGAGAAGCCAGCATACAGCTACAACGCCCTCATCATGATGGCCATTCGAAACAGCCCTGAAAAACGCCTCACTCTCAACGGCATTTACGAGTATATCATGACTAACTTCCCGTACTACCGGGAGAACAGGCAGGGCTGGCAGAACTCAATTCGCCACAACCTGAGCCTCAACAAGTGCTTCGTGAAAGTGCCGCGCCACTACGACGACCCCGGCAAAGGTAACTACTGGATGCTCGATGCTTCGGCTGAAGATGTATTCATTGGAGGCACTACAGGCAAGCTGCGCAGACGATCCGCTCTAAACGGACGATCGAGACTCGCCTGCTTTAAGCGACCGTTGTTCCCGGGAGCGTCACTGCCTGGAGCATACCCGCCGGCCACGTACTCACAACTAGTTGGGTTGTACTCCCAGCTGCTGTACCAGAGGTACGCACCAATGCAGATGAAGACTCCACCTGTAGCCCCGAGCGCCGTGCACCCCGCTTTCCGAGGCGATGCCATGGGATACGGGGCGCTCCCGTACTCGCCTGCACTATACGGCGTAGAGCGCCTGCCGTCGGCCCCGTTCCTGAGTCAATCCTCCCTGCTACAAACGTCGCCGCTGGCGCAAACTTCAGCGATGGTAGCACAAACGTCACCACACCTGCCACCGTCACCGCCGCTGCTGGCACACTCACCACCAACCTCTGGTGCCTCCAGCCCTGAGCTACCATCACCCTCGCACCACCCCCTCTCGCCTCACATCTACAAACCCGTCACGGTCCTCACCAGGCACTGACTCCGCATCCCAAAAAATCTCATAGAGGCTGAAGTAAATACTCAAAGTGCTTGGGATTAATTTATTATCTGTGATTTAGCTGTAGTTAGTGTTCCAAATGGACCAGTGGAGGGCCGCGGCCCCCCGGGCGGCCGGGAGGTAATCTCTTTAGTTACATGCACACGGTTGCAATATAGATGACTTGTTATTGTCCCTCACAGTAGCATTCCGCTAACGTTATTAATAGGTTGTACAGAAATATTAATAATTCCAAAGTGTACCTATATTTATTGACTAGCTTTAAGATTATATTATAATGAATTAAATAAGACATTGTTTCTCCATACTTACTCTCTTTCATTTTATTGTCCCGGATGTTTCCCGGAACTGCCGCGCCGTAGGAGCGCCTCTCAGCTTTATCTGTGTAAGAAAGGACTTTGAAGCAATCATTTTATGGATGTTTTAAACGATCATCCATCACAGTAGAAACTAGAAACGCAGTAAAATCTGTCAAACTGTCCGTGTCACTTTAAACAATAGATTTTGTCTGAAATGAATAATCCTATAATCAAAAGGTAATATTAAACAATAGTAAATAAATATTTCAAAGATCAGGTGGGTGAGCGAACATTTAGGCCTAAACACTTGAATACACAAAAGGTTACTTGAACGGCTCACTGTATGGCTGTATATTTTTTCTACAGTCTTTCATAGGAAAAGATGACTTAATGAAAAAAAAGGATATTTTTTTAAAAACTCATCAATGAAGTCTTATGTTCGCAGAAAAAAATAAATGCAAGTAAAAAAAATAAATGCAAGTTAAAAAATGGGAAGCAGAGTTTGCTCCGTGATCAAATGATCATCTAGGCACACGAGTACTAATAATATTGTAAAGAGGTAAAGTTTGTATGTAGGAGGCCATCTACGAAACTCTTCATCCGATTTTAATAAATCTTTCACAAAAAGATTGGAATTTAACGATGCACATGGCTAGAAAGAGCCCCTCACTCTTGATATCCACGGGACCACGGGGGCGAAGGCGCAGGCAACCGTTAGTAAGTCTATATGTTAATAATGAAATCACATTGTACAGATTTACACGTACTGAAAAAACGTATATTTAGCATTACATTGCCCTGCTTGAGACAATATTATTGCTAAATAACACCCACAAAATATTGTCAGTGATGGATGACTGATTCACCAGGGAATGAATGACGCCCACATTATTGTTGACGGATCCTTTACAGCGCTACTACCTAGCGCTACCATCTAGTCAATACTAAACCTAATAATAAGTATAATTAAGTAGGTATGTGAAATATGTAAAAATGGCAAAGCGAATAGATACGCTAATCTGTGGCGACAATGCTCGAGAATTCTCGTGCTCCGAGAAATGAATTGAGTCCAGAAATCAGAAACCCTAATTGTATCTCACTTGGCGAGTCAACACAAATCCAACGACACCTTGCACTCATAAATCCACCAAGCCGCTTAGGGTGTACAAGCTCACTCAAATAAACAAACATACGTACCTACATACATACACACACACATACATAAACACAAAAAAACATTAACTGCTTTACGGGCAGTGGAGTAAAAACGCATACCTACATATTTCTTACGCTTATAAAAATTTGTCAATTAGAAATAAATTATGAACTCTTGATCACTAAAAAATAATAACTAATAACATAATTGAGAACAGAAGAGGGAATATGATAGGACACTTATTTAGACACGATAATTTTATCAAGAACATAATAGAAGGAAAGATCGAAGGAAAGCGTGGAAGAGGAAGACCTAGAATTGCTTAAATAGACCAAGTTAAGAAAAAAGTTAAAGTGGAAACGTATAGAGAAATGAAGGAGATAGTGTGGGAGAGAGAGACCTGGATAGAGCTACACCGACAAGAGCACGGCTCTTAAATTGTGATGATGATGATGAGACTGCCCTCCTACTTAAACTTCGGAAAATCTTACTCGTTTTGTTTTCCATCAAGTCTTCGATTTTTAATTTACTATAATCACAAAATGAGTATACATAAATGACGCTACTAAACTATGACGTCACACCTAGGTAGGTATATCTAACAATTTTAGAACAAAATGTAGTTTTTGACAGATGATAAAAAGTAACTCAGATGACTAGCATTCGTCATCCCTATGTCTCGAACTTATCGATATTATTATCGTATTGGTATCATAAGAAAAGTTGTTCAGTATCTACTGTAAGCATGTATGTCGCTTTTAACGAACAAAAAGTCATTTGTATAGGTCACATATATATCTACTTTATCATGGTGTCAAGTTGTTCCACGAGCTACAAAATGAACGTGCTTAATTTTCTTACAAACTGTTGCTTTCGGACTATAGGAAGAGAAGATTGAACAATGATTAAGGAGGAATATCTATTGATAGGCAATTTGCCTCAAACTCCAACAAGACTCCAAACTTATTAGAATTTTGATAGGCTTTCGGCATATTGAACAGTCACGCACAAAAGCGTTGATTAAACCTGACAAGTGTTTACTATAAGCTGAGTTGTAAACTGAATCAAATACATACATATATTCCACAATTGTTAGAATGAAAGTACTGATGAGACTATTATTTTGTTTGAATAACTAAGAATTAGAGAACACGTTTTTTGTCCAGAAGTTAGGATGTCAATCAAAGTGAAGATCCATTACTGGCTGGGCACAGCTACTCTGCGTGAAGTGAACACTGTGACACACTGTGACGCATCCATTGTGCCAATAATGGCGTTTTGCAATGTGTTAAAATTCATGGCACAGGCATCAATCACCGCGCGGGACCACGGCGTGCCACGGGACGGAGCTCTTTTGTTGCACGAATTGTGGGATTGTAAGGAGCACTCTTTATTATTTGTTTGTAGAATGTTAAACTAGTAATGGTGTTTCTGTTTCCAAATAAATGTAAGGAGGCTACTACTCTTTAGTGAGGGTTCCGCACACCCAACGGTAGATCAATACTAAGCGTCCGCTGTCTGTCCGTCTGTCCGTCTGTCCGTCTGTCCGTCTGTCCGTCTGTCAGCGGGCTGTATTTCATTAACCGTAATAGGTAGATAGTTGAAATTTTCACACAAAATTTATTTCTGTTGCTGCTATAACAACAAACACTATGAACTAGAAAAAGGTAAAAAATGAGGGGGTGTGTTTTATAGGTCTTTAGAAGTATTTTTGATTTAGCTCTATCGTAAAAACGGTAATACATGCAAGCGTGAAACTTGATGTGGTTATAGTGCTTGTACTGAAATAACACAAAAAAACGGTTAAGTGTGAGTCGTACTCGCGCTAACGAGTCCAAACTGAATGACAAAAAAGCATATTTTTGTCGCTCGCGTTGATATATTTTGTTTGTAATGTGAATAGGTATCACTGTCATTATACTAATGTAGTTGTGTGGAGAATTGTGGTGGTACGGAACCCTTTGGAGTGCTAGTCCGACTCGCACTTGGTTTTTTGTGAAGATTTGTTGATCATTTTAACAATGAGTTTTCCATAATGTTCTGTTGAATATTAGGAATGACGATTTAACGTACAAGCTGTTGAAAAGCACATTTTTGTAAGCGCCTACTTTAAAATTGTAAGCAGTTAGTGAGATGAAAATGAATTATTTTCTTAGGGTAAAAGTAGGCCATATAACTATAATAATATCTCCCTCGATTGGTGAGAACAAATCCTTATAACATTGATCACCATACAAATTGTATGAACGCCGTTCTGTTGCTCCATTAATCGTGAAGACAGGAAAAGCAGACAAGTAAATATACATCAAAACGTTTGCAATAATAAATTAGATTTTTACACTAATTCATGTTTTCTTTATTCACGAAATCGTTTCCCATACAAACTTAAATTTGAAAAAAGAAAAAAGATTGGCCGATTCTAATGAAACTTTTTACAAAACTAGCTTGTGGTTAGACTACATCTTTGATTATTTATTTGAATAAGTTTATATTTTCAATAAAATTGTGTTGTCACCTCACTTTTTCAATAAATAATATTGATTTAAGGTATTTACAGTAATCTTATAATTCGCTAAATTTATTTAAAATAAAGTGTTTCAAAAATTTAAAATGTCCACTAACTATAATTTCGTGACTTGTGTATAAAGTTTCATTAAAATCGACCCATCCATTTTCAAGAAGTAGTAATTTTAAGTTTGTACGGGAAAAGATTCTGTGTTTACGCTCTTAAGTTCTATTAGGTATGGGTGATACAGGGAGAGATTACGTAAGTACTTTTAATAGGTGCTATAGGAACCTGTTGTATATAATCTTCTTGTCCTACGCTATCTGCGTTTTACTTCATCTTGATATTTATTTAAATAAAGAGTTCATTTAAATAATTTGGATGGAAAATCAATTTACTTAACTGAAACTAACCCTTGTCTTACTTTTCTTTAGGTTTCCCTAGGGAATCCTTATATTCCTGACAAGGTGGGTCTTCCATATCCACTGACAATCAGTTACTCCGAGACGGTCCCCAGCCACCAATCTATCTACCATTTATCATCCGAGCGCCTCCGGACAGGCGTTGCCAATAACTGTCATTATCTCCTTTTATGTAATAAAGACTCCTTTCTTAATCCGAGTGGCTAGCCCCCTCGTGACGACCACCCTGCCACTGTCTTCCGTCTAAGGATTGAGGTAGGCAGGAATCTTATCTACTGTGGTTTGATTATCGCTTTCGTTTCGTTTATACAAATACAATTGACCGTGAAATAAAGACTCTTATAGATAGCTATATAGATACTATAAAGATAAACTGTTTTATTTGTAGACATAACACTTATACCTACTTATCTACTTTTCTTTAAAAAATGTGTTGATGAACGTTCTTTGACTCTATCTATGTGTCCTCTCACACGCTAACACTTCCAAAAATTATCAGGTTCCAAATGGTAAAATACTCGTAATATCATGTATTTTATCTATCTTACAAAAAATCTATAAAAAAGCGTCGTTGGCTCAAGAGTTACCAATTTACCAATGAGTTTTTCGAAACTTCATCATCATCATCATATCAGCCACAAATCGTCCACTGCTGGACAAAGGCCTCCCCCAAGGATTTCCACGACGACCGGTCCTGCGCTGCCCGCATCCATCGGCTTCCCGCGACCTTCACCAGGTCATCGGTCCACCGCGTGGGAGGCCTGCCTACGCTACGTTTTCCGGTGTTCGAAACTTACGAACATAATATACTTACCGATTGCTTAAACGGTGAAGGAAAACATGCACATCTGATTTCAGATGTGTATGAAGATAGCGTTGCACACGTCGGTAGGTGTAAATCTAAAATGCCCTACACGTGACCGCGGGTGATGCTAAGGTCAACACCAGGCAACGGCCGTCTATCCCTTGGATAGTACGGTTAATTGTGCCACACGATGTATCTAGGTATCTAAGTAATCAGCCCACATCAGCCCACTGCTTGGTTATAGGTTGGCCTCTTCTTGTGCTCGTCATTTGTTTCGCTCCCTCGCCAGTCTCGCCCAGCAATGATAGAGAACGATGTCACCTGACCATCGGACAGCTGGTCTGCCTACTGATCCTCGCCCTGGTGCTGACCACTACTACTCTGTTATAGCTATAGTCTATCTTCCATCTTCCCTTTATAAGCGTTAAGTAATAATAACTCATTTTGGTATATATTTACACTAATTCCACAGAAATTTAATAAAAGTACACGTTATAATTTGTCAGCGACCGGTTTCGAACACCATCTTCAGGTAGACTATTTTATTTACACAATGTGTGGGTAAATAGCTTGGTATTACCAAACTAGTATCTCATCTGTGGTATTACTCCTATATACTTGGTATTAGTGTAAATATATACCAAAATGAGTGATATAATGTTCCACCAAGAACCTACAATCAAAAGTATCAACTAATAATAAATTGACTATCGAACTCCTACTTACTCTAGCTCACTTGAATAAAGATTTTAAACTTTACGTATAAAAAAAATCATTATCTGAAAGTTTTCAGTAAAAAAAACACTTTTTACTTTCGAGCGACGAAGGAGTGCAGAAGGTGTTGTGAAGGCGAAAAAAAATAGAGTTTGACGGGACCGATTAATAAAGTCCCAAAAACCTAAAAATAAAAAAAATACGTGTGTTTGTGTGTGTGTGTGTGTCTGTCCAGGCTCTAGCTCTTAAACTACTGATCGGATTTGGATAACATATTGTTATCCACAATTAGTAAGCCCTTGGCATCATCTCACCTGATGGTAAGTGACGACGATACCGAAGATGGAAGCGAGCTTACGTGGAGATTACGAAGATTCCCCAACGCAATGGGGATCTGACTATCTTACCTTCAAGCTGGAAGATATAAATATAATATTATATATAATATTCTGGGACAAATCACACATGGTCATCTGGCCCCAAAGTAGGATTCCCTGTGTTATGGGAACCAGAGACTGATATACATACTTTTATACGTTTAAATACATACATATATAGATATTTAACACCCAGACACGGAGCAAACAAATCTGCTCATCACACAAATGTTTGCCTTGGGTGGGGATCGAACCCACAACTCTCGGATCAGCAGTCAAGAGCACTAGCCACTGAGCCAACGAGTCAGTCAAATATAAAGCTTTTATATATATATATATATATATATATATATATATATATATATATATATATATATATAAATGCTGTTAACATTAATGGTTGGAGTCAAGACTTACAGATAAAATGGTGGTGGCTAGCTAAGCGGGCTTAGAAAATAATCTTCTATCAACCAAACTAAGTTAGACTCCGCCGGTAATCGAACCCACGACCTCCTGATGAGAAGCAAATGGATGGTGGTAGCTAGTTAAACGGGCTCGAAAATGACCTTCCATCAACCAAATCAAGTCTTACAAAGTTATACTCCGCCGGGAATCGAACCTAATGGACTTAACTCTGATGTGAAGGTAATGGACTTACCCATTACGCCACGGAGGCGGTATCACTCGTCACTCATCAACCTGAATGGGATAATCATTTTCGATGTATAACATCACGCGTTTTCCTGTTATTTTTCCTAATAGCCAATCACATTTAAATGATATCTTCTAAACTAACAGTTGTTCGCGACGTTGTCCATGAAATAAGGAATGTCAAAGTCAAAAGTGTTTTATTAAGACTATGATTTGATTTTATCAGCGAAAAAGGGATTTTTCAAAAAGCTATTAATAAATTCATCAGTGAAAACTATACATCGTGCAACTATTTATAATCAGCGTAAAATAGAGAACGATGCACTGTATACAGTATGTATCTGATAGGCTTATCGATATATAGGCATGTAATCACCACATTCCATCGACGAAAAACCCCCCCATAAGGGGGTCGCATCCTTCTCTCCTCTAAATGGCAGCCTTTTTTATTTTCAATTTATTTTTTTGTAGCTGTTCATGAAAAATATGTTTTCTCTTGAATTAGCAGCATTACAGACTTTCAAATATGTAGTCTGATTTAAAAGGTTACTTAATTTCTCTGGTAATCCACATACGAAAAAAATCATGAAAAAACACAAATAGTTTTTGGATAAAACAAATGCTAAAAAAAATTATTTTTTTTTTTTTTTTAACCTACTGCAAAAATTAGGTCATTAGTGTCTTGTTTTTTCTTCTTAATCGATTGATTTTGAAATAAGCTATAAAACTGTTAGTTAAGGGACCCTTGTTGTGATAATCCTTTAATTGTAATTTCACAACTATTTAACATTTTCACTTATTTTTAACTGAAACACTACCTAAAACAATTATTCAAAGTGGCTGCATCCAGTCTGCAGGCACGCTGTAGCTCTCACTACAACCTACATACTTTGGTGTCGTTTTATAGCTTAGCTCAAAATCAATCGATTAAGAAGAATAAAACAAACACGTTAATGACCTCGTTTTTGCAGGAGGTTCAAGAAGAGAAAAATGAAATTATATTTTTTGCGTTTTTTTCTTTAAACTCTTTCGTGCTTTTCCTTCAAATGTTTTGGTTAATTTTATATATGGATCACCAGGGAAATTAAATTACCTTCCAAATGAGACCATTTTGAAGTGTGTACTGCTGCGGATTTTAGACGGGAGAAGGATGCGTTTTATTAGGGGGTATTTCGTCGATGAAATGTAGTATTTTATATGCCCTTAAAATATCTGTAACCCTATCCCATACACACTGTATAAAAGTTTCGTAGGTAATTTATTTAGTTCCTTACATTTAACTAGAACTCGGATATGATATTCGTTCAAGTCGTTTATTAAGAGTAATTTACTTTTGCTCTTCCATTCCTTTTTATATAGCTTTGTTCCTAACGAGAATTAAAAATTTTACATGTGCAAGTAGTAACCGATTATTTCCCATTCCGAACTTGGTCTCGAAAAGATACTCTTACCATGTTGTTAAAATTTTGCCAAAGATTAAAACGAACTCACCAATTATTAGGCGCCAAGGTGTTTTGAGGTACCTGCTAACAAAGTTTTAATTATAACACTTATTTGTTAGAACCTAGGGCCGCATATCATTGCTCAGTTATTTTGGCGAACGTGACTGACTTTAAGCTATTAATGACAATTTAATGATCTGGCGTCTTCCAAAATATTATTATGATTTTAGTTGGTAATTAATTAATGTGTAAAAATATTTGTGTCTTCACTAGCGGTTCACATTTGCGTAATATTGAAATTAATTAGTAAAATTAGATCAGTACTGATTTGTGGGAAAGAATTGGCAATGAATAGCCAAAGGGAGTATGTAAATAATAACGCTCTTATGAATATAATTACACAATTGGTAAGCCCTTGGCAAGATCTCACCATTTTTGGTTGAATTTCAAAAAACATTTTCTGTAGGTGCTTTCGTTATCCAAGAACCACACACTCCAAATTTCATGTTCCTAGCTTTTTATCTTGAATTTTCCTGTTTCACCCCCTAGGGGGATGATTTCGGGGAAAACACGAAACACGTATTTAATTATGTATTTATTTATAAGAGTAATCCTGCAAAATTTATAATTTAAAAGTCAATCTAATATTGATTCTCATTACAAACTTTGAACCCCCGTTTCACTTCTTTAGGGGTGGAATTTTCAAAAACGCTTCTAATCGTGAATCTAAAAACAAAGTTTCATGCTTCTAGCTTTAAAAATGATGAACTTCCATACAATCTTTAAACCCCCTTTTCCCCCCTTAAGGGTTGAATTTCAAAAAAAATTTCTTTGTAGGTGTTTACGTTATTAAACCTTGTACCTATTTAAATATACCTTGGACAAACCGTCCAGCGAGGTAGGTCCAACTTCAAGAAGGAGTGATCTCTTTATTGACGACGTATCCAACTCGGCTGGGCAGCGTTCATAGGCAGGCCTTCCACACTGTGGACCGACGACCTGGTGAAGGTCCCGGGAAGCCACTGGACGCGGGCAGCGCAGGGCCGGTCGTCGTGGAAATCCTTGGGAGAGGCCTTAGTCCAGAGTGGTCGTCTTCCGGCTGATATGATGACGTTATTAAAGGACCACACACTGGCCAAATTTGATTTTCCTAGCTTTTTGATGTCAATTCACCCCGTTTCATCCCCTAGGGGGATGTTTTTAGAGAAAACACGAAACACGTATGTAATCATTTGGTTTTCAAGAATAATCCTGCAAAATTTCGAATTAAAAAGTCAATCTAATCTTGATTCTCCATACAAACTTCGAACCCCCGTTACAAACGCTAGGACACGTATTTATTTATTTCTAATCATTAACCCAAAAACAAAGTTTCATGCTTCTTGCTTTAAAAATGATGGACGTCTATACAAAATTCAATCCTTTTCTCACCCTCTTAAGAATCATAATTATATGTATATCAAAGAAGAAACATTTAAAGTTGGTTGCCAAGACTCACAAGTTCATAATGTTTTCATTGTTAAAAAGTTATGAGATCTAGAGCAGAGTTCCGCGACGTAATAGTTCACGTAAATGTCACGTAATAGTTTTACAAACGGTTATATACTTTGGAATTGGGAATAGGCGCCGTGAGCTTTGATGCGTAGCACAAATCGGAGCTCAGCTAGGGACTTGGCTCTACTAGATATCTTATAACTTTTTAACAGTGAAAGCATTTTGATCTTGTGATCTTTTGCTACCAACTTAACTGCTCTTTTGGTGGGGTTCAATTTCTTTTTGGCAGGCGCCCTAGATTTGACGACCTGATTGACCGAGTAATATTTATATTGCAGGTATTTCTTTTATCTGCGTCGGTGGCGTAATGGCAAGGGCCGCTACCTCCCGTCCGGCAGGTCGTGGTTCGAATCCTGCCACGTATACCAGTGTGTTTTCGAATTTCGATTTCATATGTACGTTTATCCGACTCTTATACGCTGAAGGAAAACATCGTGAGGAAACCCGCACACGCCTGCGAAGAAACTCGGAGGTTGTGTGTGAAGTCGACCAACCCGCACTGGGCCCGCGTGGTCGATTAAGACCCGATCGCCCTAATTCAGGGTAGGCTTGAGCCCCTCGGTGAGGACGTATATGAGCTGATATGATGATTAGACATTTCTTCATACAGATGTACAAATATTATGAGGAAAGTTTCCGATTTCTTTATTTTTGCGTCGTTTTTTTAAATCCACAATAGGTAAGCCCTTGGCATAATCTCACCCGATGCAAAATGACGATGCCGTAGATAGAAGTTGGTTTCCCAAGATTCCCCAACACAATAGGGAACTGGCGATCTTGTCTTCAAGCCGGAACACATTAATGCTGTTAACATTGATGTTTGGCGGCAAGACTTAGATAAGATGGTGGTAGCTAGCCAGGCGGGCTTTGAAAATGCCCTTTCACCAACCAAACCGAGTCTTGCAAGTTAGACTCAAACCTGCGACCTTGTGATGTGAAGCTTATAGACTTAAACATTACGCCACGGAGGCGGTTATATGCATTTCCTAGCCTACATACCAAATTTCAATCTTATTGGGCTTAAAAAAAACTAGTAGATATTGATGATTATCAGTGAGCCACGAAATTGACGTGTTTCAGATGTCAATATATCTGAAACCATAAAAGCTAGAAAATTGATACTTGGTATGTTTAATGAGTCTGGCAAAGACTTTTTATCCTGAAAATATGTACACCGCATCTGGTACTACTGTGCCCCCACATACATTATAAAGATATTATATCTACACATTTGAGACCTACCACCAACCATCTGGTAGGTATTAATGTATTTTGTTTTACATCTAGAAGATAGCTAATTTTTCTACAATGTCTATTAAGTACATCAAACGAATTTCGTTCACGAAATTTGTCCAAGTTTGTTACCCAACACTGCCTGCGCTAATTGCATTATAATCGCCGTCTATATGGGTTTCAAATCGTTTGTTTGGATGCGCGGGCGACGCTCGGCCGGTCACGTACGCGTGTAACGACCCAGTACGTAATAAGCGACAGGTTTAATTGTTAGCTAATCGATTTTGTCTTAATTGATGTAAAGCCTAACTGCTTGTAAAAAGAGGTTGCGAGTTCGCATCCAAAATGAAGCAAATGAACTTTTGAAACGTAAACTGCGAGGAAATCTTTACCTCAAGTCAGATATGTGTGAATAAATGGTCGCTTTTCCAGAAAAGCATCGCGTTGGGCTCGTTCGATAACGTCACCACATGGCTTGGGTGTCTTCCCAAACTCGGGCGGGTGAGGCTGAACGCCGCTGTCAGAAATGTTTAAGCGGCCTAATAGAAAACCAGCCCCTAAGGCTTAAAGTTCCTTGCGAAAAACCGAAACGTGCCAATAAGGTGCTAATATGTAAGGCCCTAACAATTATCTATAAGTGATACCACACCCTGGACACTTCATACAACGGGCCAGAAAGGATATTTCAAAAAATTAATGACGGAACAAACAAAACGGCAGCAATATCCTATACCTTCGACAACCAAACTGTAACTAATCTGTATCAATCTGTGTGACGTGAGGGTGAGTTCGCAATCTACAGAGCGGCAGGGAGTGTCCATACTGTGTGTTAGTACTAATATATATATACTTTGGTGATACTATAATATGCAGCAACATTTGGCTGACATGCTAAGAAAAAAATTAAGATTGGCTGTGTCGGAGGACTCGTGAATTGGATGCCTTAATATAATTTATTAAAAACAAATTTCAAGTCAATCCGAGCGGTAGTTCAGGATTTATAAGAATTTTGACAGAATTCCCACACTATTTCCAAGGGCCACATTTTACGAAGCGCTCAGAGCACTACACTTTAGTGCCTTGTGTCAGTCACTCATCTCATCTGTGCTTGTGTCTTTACTGTATTTCTTCTAGTTTTGAGATCTACGTTGTCCAAAGTACATCATTTTTGTGAAGCCTTACATATTGTAAAATACCCCGTCTAAGCGTTTCATCAAATTCACCTAAAAAAACTTGCGTTGCATCTTGACACGGCTGATATTGGAAGGGCGAAGGTAGTATCTTTTGTGGTGTCTATTATTAAATAACGAAAGGTAACTGGCCTGGTTACTAAAGATTCAAATTTAAATAAATCATATGTATAATTTCATTCCAGGGATTTCTTTTTGTTATCCTTAAATATTGAAGCTCAAAATTTTATCACCTTATTAATATTGAATTTATTCCTTACTAAAATAATAATTGTGAAAATTTGTTTGTTTGTTACCTCTTTGCGCTTCAGCACGCCAACCAATCTTAACGAAATTCAGCATGCAGGTAGCCTGTGTCATGTAGAAGGACATCTGCTACTTTTTATCCCATGAAAATAGCATAGTCAGATAAAGTCATTTTTGGTTAATTTCTTTATCATCACAACGGAGCAACGAATTGTTATGATTTTTTGCACAGAGATTTTTGAGGGGGTGGTAAATGATATATTCTACTAATTAGCATAGCTTACTATAAGATAGTTCCCGAGGGATCTGTGGAAAACTCTCCTGCACGCTTGCGCACTCGGCGTCGCAACGGACGTGATTTTTTGCATAGAAATAGTTGTAGGAAGTGACATAAATTGATAATCAGAATAGCCCAATATTTACCCTACGCCACCCGATTATCGATATAAAATTATTTGAAAATCGGTTGTTTGGTTAACAAATGAATCAAATACTACGTTTGTATGGGATTTATGAACTTCAGCGGGCTTTTAAGCTAGACACCAGTAGATCCATATGCATGCAGCATAAGAACGGTACAAAGTCCAATGCGTCCAAAGCTTGATGTGCTGCTCTCTGTACATCGAAACTTTTTGTTGGATTACGCAAACCCGTACAGTTTGTGTGATTTAAGCCTCTTTACCTTTGTAAGTGAATATAAAAAAAAATTGAATCTACCTCCAGTGGACACAAATTCAAATTCAATATATATATTCAAAATAGGTGCAAATTACACTATTTCTGATAGTCATAAAATAATAATAACAATGAGAATCAAGAAATAAACAAATATTATTTAATAACGTCAAAATTAAATACCTACTTGATATAAATCAGATTATGTCATGAGAACATGAAAACAATATGACACGAAAAGTAATACCTAAAATTCATTGAATGCATTTAACAAGAGTAGACCAGTTCACACGGACAGCACCCGGTCACGAGTATAACGCGAGAGTCAGACATCGCTCCCATCTACCATATTAGAGGGAAAGGAACAACCGAGGGGAACACAACGCCCCTTACTCTTACATCGGCGTACCAGCGAATCGGACATAGTGCTCGACATACCCATTAGCTGCATCTTAAGTGGTCTGATAATTTCTCAAAAAGGCACGCGGCTAGCCTACACTACGCAGAGCGTTCCTTTCGTATTGTGTGGTATGACAATGGACAAAGAAGGCTGTTGGGGCTGCCGCGATACTGCAGTGCATCGTTAAGTTGTCTACGACTAATTTGCAATTGTTAAGAAAAGAGCTGCCACCCTGGTGCACCGTGTTCGCGGCAGTGCCAACAGTCTTCTATCTATTGTGGAGGACAGAACGGCTAGTCCTAAGCACTGGGTATAAATAACTGTTGATCTTGTCCTAAATTGTAAGCCTTGAAAAGTTTTAGTTGCTCTCTGTGTTACCTATAACTAGTGCGTTTTTACTAACTCATGTAACAATGAAAATAATATCATTATTCGAAATAAAACTATTCTATTCTATTTTTGCGCGATAGCGTTGCCTCAGTGGCTAGGGCCGCTAGCTCTTGTCCGGGAAGTCGTGGTTCGAATCCTGTAACGTACCAATGTGTTTTCGAATTTCGATTTCATATGTACGTTTATACTACGCTCCTACGGAAAACATCATGAGGAAACCGCACACACCTGCGAAGAAACCGCACACACCTGCGAAGAAACATCTAAGGTTGTGTGTGAAGTCGACTAACCCGCACTGGGCTCGTGTGATCGAATCGACTACGGCCCGATCACCTTAACGCAGGGTAGGCTCGATCCCCTCGGTGGGGACTTATATGAGCTGATACGGTGATTCTATCTACTCTAAACACACCAAGCGAGACGTACAGACACTTGCACTCGGGTAGAGTTGCGTTGTGTCGCAGATACTTTGTGCGTGCACCCCTATACTAATCTCCAGAGTATCTTGACTATTTCTCACACAGTTACACACAGTAAAACCATTTTCCCCAATCTAATTCTTCCAAACATACGCAAAATGCTCGTCGCGTGGCACTAATTGTTTTAGCTATTTGTATCAAATGGTTGCATCAATTAGATGTTTATTAATAACAAATTCCGTCACGTAGTCGCTGTTCCTTGAATTCGGCTGCGGCATGTTTCCTTCCTTACGATGGAACCTTTTGTGTGTTCCAGTTTATTTATACGTGACACAGTTTGGTGTAAAGTTATTAATGAGTCCAAATTAAAGTTTAGTTCACACAGGCGTATATTGTGCCCAATCGATGTTCTGTATGTTCTAATATTATTATTTACTCACGTACCATCAGGTGAGAGTGTTCAAACGCATTCAATTTTTAATAATAATATAAAAGCTTTTTCCCGCGACTTCACTCGCGTGGACATCATCTTTGAAGGTGAGCGTGCGTGAGCCGCTTCGCGAGCGTAGACATGAATTTTCTCCAGTTCCCTTGGGGAACTACGTAAAGAATGTCTCAAAATTTACGCAAGATTTGAATTTGCCGCCGTTTGCGCAATAAAGTGTTGGCAACCCTAAAAAAACAAATTAATAGCTGGCAGGTAAGGGTTAGTAGAAATGGAGCTTTATACGATAGAACAACGTATTTTCATTATGCCATACGTGCCACATGCCATACAGCCCGTGAAATAACTCAATTTATACATATATGAGATTTCCTAGTCGAGTACATTTTAAAAGAGTGCGTATGTGTTTAGGCCGTTTGCCCGATGTTATATTCCATGAATAACCCTATCCTATGTATTTTATGATTCAATAAAAAAAAACACATTGGAGCGTCGGTGGCGCAACGGCAAAGACCGCTACCTCCTATCCGGGAGGTCGTGGTCCGAGTCCGGCCACGTACCAATGTGTTTTCGAATTTCGATCTCATATGTATGTTTATCCGACGCTCTTACGGCGAAGGAAAACACCGCGAGGAAACCTGCAGACATCTGCGAAGAAACTCGAACGTTGTGTGTAAAGGTGACCAACCCGCACTGGGCCCGCATGGTCGACTAAGGCCCGATCGCCCTAATTCAGTGTAGGCTCGAGCCCCTCTGTGGGGACGTATGGTCTGATGTGTTAAAAAAATCACAATCTGAAGACTGTGTTTTCAATTTAATTCAAATCGTGCGTTAATTTTGGGACTCTATTTATATTGGCTATTCTTATTTGCAGTCTGTATCACTTCCCACCCCTTCAACTACTTCTATGCAAAAATGATGTGAATCCTTTGCTTCGTTGCGAGGCCGCCGACCGACGTGCGCGAACGTGAAAATGAGTTTTTCCAGATCCTTTGGGAATTATGTCAGGCTATGCTATAATTAGTAGCGACTATGTAAATTTTAAGCGTCGGTGGCTCAACCGGTAACGACTCGGTCCATCTAACCAGAGGTGTCGGGTTCAAATCTGGATGGCCAATGTACCAATGAGTTTTTCAAAAAACTTACGTACATACTTACCGATTGCTTTAACTGTGAAGGAAAACATCGTGAGGAAACCTGCACACGCCTGCGAAGAAACTCGAAGGTTGTGTGTGAGTGAAGTCGACTAAGTGATCAGACCTGTAGCCCGCATCCCTTCATCACCTAGATAAGAGCTGATAATCCTCAAACGACTGAACAGATCTTCATAAATTATAGCTAAGAACTATATCGATCACGCCAGCTTTAAAAAAAACGCATCAAAATCGGTCCATTCGTTTAGAAACTAGCCACAGATAGGCACACGTTTTTTTTCCCTTGCCCTTTTAGGGCAGGCTAAGGCTCATTGGCCATACCGCCTAGTCTTCAGTATATGTTTTTCAGTAGTATTAATTTGTAGAATTCACGTCTTCAGTAATTTTCAATATATTTTTCAGATTACGTAGTCAAAAGCTCATTATATTGGTCAAATCCAGATGTCCAGTCCATTTTTTTTGTTTTCAATATCATTGTTTCCTCACATTTTTCTCCTGTCAATCTTTCTAAGTGTTCAGTAACTTTTCAGTCTTCAAGATCACTGTTTCTTTACGTTTACATCATATCATTGTCTATAAACTAACCTACATACTCTAGCAAAATGATAGCACTATTGCTAAAGCTTGCTCGGACTTCTTGTGGGAACTCAAAACACAGTATACACACTTTTATTTCATTATCCTACACAAGAAACACATAAATGATACTTCGCTGACAAATACACTATCAATATTATACATCAAAAACCACTAAATGTAAACTAATAAAAGAAAAATGACAAACTGAACGCTACAAATTCCCGCCAAAAAGTCCAGATAGGCACACAGATATACACGTAACACGTTAAACTTAAAACACCCCTTTTTTTGATAGCGTTAAAACGCAGCACATCACCGCGCATGCGCTAAAGCGGGCGCTGTCACAGACGACGGGAAAAAATTGGAATAAAAACTTTTTTGTAATGCTATAAAATGGCGCGCTCCGCATATGCGTTCCATTAGAAGAAAATAATTGATGGAATCTCCTTGGTGATATTAACTTCTTGGATTTGTCCTGTATCGTAATGGTAAAAAAATATTTTATAACAATAGGTTGATACGGAATAAGTGTACTTTTTTAAATTTTATTGTTGTTAAATAAAGTATGTCTACGAGTATAATATAAACTTGTTTATCTACTCTCATATCGTAAAGTTCGCATTATCAACTTCAAAACGAGTTTATATTGGATTACTTTATAAACACAATACCGTAATTTACAAAAAATACATTATAACATTATTTTGTTAGAGAAATAATGTTATAATGTTTTTTTTTTCCATTACGATACAAGTTAAACCAAAGAGATAATATCACCAACGAAGTTCCATATCCATTTTTTTTATTGGAACGCACATGCGGTTCGCGCCATTTTTACAGCAATACAAAAAGTTTTCATTCCAATTTTTACTTGTCTGTGACAGCGCCCGCTTTAACGCATGCGCGGTGATGTGTTGGTTTTTCATTGAATTTTGTTGTAGATACTGAATTTCGTGGATAATTTTCATTCTTGTTTAAAAATGTCTGAGATCAGTGAAAGCATTGTTTTTACCTGTCTGTTGCACCGTCCGCTTCAGTGCAAGCGCGGTGATGCGCTGGGATTCAGCGCTATGACACGTTTTGTTGTAGGTACTTACTGAATTTCCTGGGATTTTTTTCTTACTCTTAACTTTGATCTTTGTATTTTAGTTGATTCAATCCCAATGTATGAGATTAGATAAAGTAGTGTATGAAACTGCACATAATTTGGTCTTAAAGCACTCGTGTAGTGTAACTTACACTCGTATTTTAAGTACCCTTATTATGCAACAGTTTCATAAACTACTATTTGAAGTTTATATTTAGAACTTTACGATAAAAAAAGTAAGTAAATAAAATAAGTAGATAAAATTGATTTAGATACTCGCTAGCAAGATCTTTAAAGACATTGTGTCTCATAAAAGACTTGTGTCTCCCGGTCATACAAAGTAGCAACAAATAGGGGACAATCCTATCAAGAGTTAACAGGCGATGAATGTAAACAGATTGGTAGGAAGCTGGCGGAGCCAAGACGAACTCCACGGCGGTGGCATTAGGCGGCTGATGAGGATGTGCCACTTACGGCAATTGTGTCTCCTGCGCGCCTTAGCTCGGCTCGTCTAGCGCGCGGTGCTCAAACTTTGTCTGTAGAACAGTACGGTTGGTACTATAGAATGGTAACTTTAAGCAAAGTATATACAGGATGGGCCTTAACTGTGTTGACGTTTTGTTTTGTCTATAAATCATAAACCCGCAGAGGTACGCGTGCGGGGGGGGGGGGGGGGGGGGGGGGTGTCGTTAGACGCGCCATTTCGTGGAATTTTTAGTCGCCATGGATCCGTTCTCAGGAGCGCAACGTGCGTTTTGTGTTCGCGCGTATTATTCAAACAATAATTCTCTGACGATTGCTAGGCGAATGTACCGCGCTCACTTCCAATTACGGGACATCAGCGAAGCACCAAGCGCAAATTCAATTCGTAAATGGATTAGAATGTTTGAGGAAACCGGTTCTACGGTAAGAATCATTAACACAGGCCGCCCAAAGTCAGTGCGGACCCCGGAGACTATTCAACGTGTTAGTGAAGTGAGCGCGCCTAGCAATCGTCAGAGAATTATTGTTTGAATAATACGCGCGAACACAAAACGCACGTTGCGCTCCTGAGAACGGATCCATGGCGACTAAAAATTCCACGAAATGGCGCGTCTAACGACACCCCCCCCCCCCCCCCCCCCGCACGCGTACCTCTGCGGGTTTATGATTTATAGACAAAACAAACCGTCAACACAGTTAAGGCCCACCCTGTATATTAGTACTAACATACAGTATGGACACTCCCTGCCGCTCTCTAGATTGCGACCTCATCCCCTCATCACCCAGATTGATAAAGATTGGTTACAGTTTGGTTGTCGAACGTATAGGATCTCGCCGCCATTTTGTTGGTTTCGTCATTCGTTTTTTGAAATGTCATCTCTGGCCCATTGTATGAAGTGGTCAGGGTGTGCTTTAAGAGTCTCCAGAAGGCTCGAGTTTCCATACTAACGTAGTTCCACTTTAATACAAAAACTACATGCCGGATTGAATCCAAACTTTGTAAGTATATTGAGTAGACACATATCGATTTTTGTAATTAGTTTTCATCGTAGTAAAATTTAACGTAACTAAACGAATGCTTAAATTAGTTTTGTACTGAAAGTTTGAAACTGCTCTTATTTTTTTCCGTTATATATTAGTACATCGAAAATTAATTACAAACATCGATATGTGTCTCCTCAATATATTTGCAAATTTTAGATTCAATCTGGCTTGTAGTTTTTGTATTAAAACGGAATTACGTTTGTATGGAAACTCGAGCCTTCTGGCGGCCCTTAACGGCTCTGCAAATAGTAGAGACCCTTTCATTAAGCTAAATTGACCTTTAAAATAAAGATTATATTCAACTATACCATATAACTGACTATTGGCTGATGTGAGCGCCATCATCACAGAAGCACGATGATTTGTAGATAGATACTTTTTAAGATTCCGTAGTCAACAAGGGGAATCCTTATAGTTTCGCCATGTCTGTCTATCCGTGTGTCTCTCCGCGGCTTAGTTCAGAGATTATAATTACTACAAAGCTAAAATTTAGCATGAGTATACACATACACGACAAAAAGTAATAAAAAAAAATATTGAAAACGAATTTTTTTAGGGTACCTCCCATAATAAAGAGGGGAGGTTTTTTTGTTGACGTAGGTACTCTAGTGTGTGAGGTATCGCTAAATTGGTCTTTCAAAACTACTGAGGGTTCGCAAAGATCCTTTTTCGATGCTGAGTTTCGTTTGCAAAATATTAAGCTTTAAAGCACTAATTTTTGCTAGTCATGTTTTCCCCTACCAGCTAAACCTCTATGAAAAAAAAAACAATAAAACAAAAAAAACATGGGCAAAAAAAATATATAGTACAAAATATAATCAATTTAAAAGGAAACCTATCACGGCTAAGTAGTCTTTCATAGTTTAGGAGTAACAGTCGACCAACTTAAGATGTGCAGTTGGATTTGTCGAAAGTTCATAGATTTTCCGTACAGTATGTTCTATTACTAACTGCAAAAACTATTATTTTTTAACATGCGTTTATTTCTTTAAAAGATTATGAACGCTCCTTTACGCGAGTCCGACTCGCACTTGGCCGGTTGTTTTAAAGCAGTCGTTGATGTTAACATAATTTTGAATTGGCTCATACTTTAGTTGAATAATTATACACACACACACACACTAAATTTAATAATAATATTAGTGTGATCTTAATTAAGATTTATTACTTTATTTTATCCTTATAGGTGGCTTGAAAATTTATGACAGTGGGGTTTGCCTTACAATTTCCACCAATCCAGACTTTTAAGTAATTACTTTCTTCACAAGTTCATAAAATAAAGAAAATGTTCATAAAAGACATAATAATTATATATTTATCGATAGTTCTATATAAAGTTTTGTTTATAAAATAATGCAATGTAGGTAATATACTTTGAAACTTTGAGAATCCCAGTCTAGGAATATTAAGGAATGTGTCAACAATTTAATGTGTTCCGTGTATGCCCTCCTCACCTCACAGCAGGCCAGGGGGTGAGGGGATCTGTGTCCAGGGAGGGGGGGGGGGGTGTGATGTTATTGTGTGTTGTGGCCACTCGTGTTTCTGGCCGGGATGTTGCCTCAACAAACATCAGCCGCGCACCGCGCACCACGTACATCGGGGCGGGGACACCTACGCATGCTGCTCAATCGCTCTGATCCGGTGATCACGACAAAAGGATGTGTGGCTTTGTTTGTAGCTCTGTAGATAAGTGTTGTAAAGTAAAACAATACAATTTGTTATACAGGATGTGAAAAAAAATCCGATATTTTTTCCTGTTATGAAGCCCACGGTTTTTTTTTATGATTAAATGTGTAGTGGAGAGCGTCGGTGGGGCAATGGCAAGGGCTGCTACCTCCTGTCTGGGAGGTACTAGTTCGAATCCTGCCACGTACCAATGTGTTTTGGAATTTCGATTTCATAATATGTACGTTTATCCGACGCTCTTACGGTGAAGGAAAACATCGTGAGGAAACCTGCACACGCCTGCGAAAAAAATCGAAGGTTGTATGTAAAGTCGACCAACCCACACTGGGCCCGCGTGGTCGACTAAGGCCTGATCGCCCTAATTCAGGGTAGGCTCGAGCCCCTCGGTGGGGACGTATATGAGCTGATATGATGAAATGTGTACTGATAAAGTTGACCGTTGGTGTGACGTTTCTTAATGGCTTCTTCGTGCTGAGCCTTGACCATTTGCGCTATCTTAATATCACTGATGCTTTTGTATCTGTTATTGTGTTGCTGTTATCTTTCTATTTGTATATTTTCTACAGTTGTTGTTATTTCATGTCTTTCTAAAAATAACTTGTTGATTACTCAAACACATGATTTAGTCAGCGTCGCAAAAGGGTTGTCCTTAATGTACATTGCGCCGGCGCCGCCTGGGACACAAAAAAGGTAACACAACCGCCTCCGTAGCTCAGAGGCAAAGTTCACTGGCTTTACACAGGAGGTCGCGGGTTCGATTCCCGGCGGGGTCAATTGTAAGACTCGGTTTGGTTGGTGGTAGGGTATTTTCTAAGCCCGCCTGGCTAGCTACCACCATCTTATCTAAGTTTTGCCGCCAAATATCAATGTTGATATCATTGTTGATATAACTGGCTATTTTATCTTCAATGCCGGATGCTAATGCAACAATGTCACTTACCACCAGATGAGATGTTGTCTAGGGTTTACCAATTGTAAATAATAATAAAAAAAAGCCTGCGTCACCACTTGGCTTGACTGGCTGACTGAACGAGCCCAGCTCGGCTGCAGGGGAGCGCCCTAGGAGCTTCGCATCTCAACCTCAAACTGCTTGCGTCTAATGATGTCCCCACGCCGGGTTCCATTTTGGAATTTTCCTTCTCCTAGATGGGTTGCAGATTACATGCGAATATCTCTCAGAAAAAGTAGAAAACAGAAAATTATATTTAAAAAAAAGGTGTTTTTATATTGTACGTATAATATATCTATTATCTATTACACCATTATCTACCTTTTTACACCCTATAATTAAGCACATTTGTTGGGGAATAATTAGCTTATACTCAAGCCAATTGTCACCTGAGTAATGACTGCCCAAAATCGAGGGTAATGTTTTTCTAGTGTATATATGTATGTTATATGAGTTTCTTTGTATAAACATATGTATATTATATGGGTTTCTTTGTATAAACATATGTATGTTATATGAGTTTCTTTGTATAAACATATGTATATTATATGGGTTTCTTTGTATAAACATATGTATATTATATGGGTTTCTTTGTATAAACATATGTATGTTATATGAGTTTCTTTGTATAAACATATGTATGTTAAATGGGTTTCTTTGTATAAACATATGTATGTTAAATGGGTTTCTTTGTATAAACATATGTATGTTATATGAGTTTCTTTGTATAAACATATGTATGTTAAATGGGTTTCTTTGTATAAACATATGTATGTTATATGGGTTTCTTTGTATAAACATATGTATGTTAAATGGGTTTCTTTGTATAAACATATGTATGTTAAATGGGTTTCTTTGTATAAACATATGTATGTTATATGGGTTTCTTTGTATAAACATATGTATGTTAAATGGGTTTCTTTGTATAAACATATGTATGTTATATGGGTTTCTTTGTATAAACATATGTATGTTATATGGGTTTCTTTGTATAAACATATGTATGTTAAATGGGTTTCTTTGTATAAACATATGTATGTTATATGAGTTTCTTTGTATAAACATATGTATGTTAAATGGGTTTCTTTGTATAAACATATGTATGTTAAATGGGTTTCTTTGTATAAACATATGTATGTTATATGGGTTTCTTTGTATAAACATATGTATGTTATATGGGTTTCTTTGTATAAACATATGTATGTTATATGAGTTTCTTTGTATAAACATATGTATGTTAAATGGGTTTCTTTGTATAAACATATGTATGTTAAATGGGTTTCTTTGTATAAACATATGTATGTTATATGAGTTTCTTTGTATAAACATATGTATGTTAAATGGGTTTCTTTGTATAAACATATGTATGTTATATGAGTTTCTTTGTATAAACATATGTATGTTAAATGGGTTTCTTTGTATAAACATATGTATGTTAAATGGGTTTCTTTGTATAAACATATGTATGTTATATGGGTTTCTTTGTATAAACATATGTATGTTAAATGGGTTTCTTTGTATAAACATATGTATGTTATATGGGTTTCTTTGTATAAACATATGTATGTTATATGGGTTTCTTTGTATAAACATATGTATGTTAAATGGGTTTCTTTGTATAAACATATGTATGTTATATGGGTTTCTTTGTATAAACATATGTATGTTATATGGGTTTCTTTGTATAAACATATGTATGTTAAATGGGTTTCTTTGTATAAACATATGTATGTTAAATGGGTTTCTTTGTATAAACATATGTATGTTATATGAGTTTCTTTGTATAAACATATGTATGTTATATGGGTTTCTTTATATAAACATATGTATGTTATATGGGTTTCTTTGTATAAACATATGTATGTTATATGGGTTTCTTTGTATAAACATATGTATGTTAAATGGGTTTCTTTGTATAAACATATGTATGTTATATGGGTTTCTTTGTATAAACATATGTATGTTAAATGGGTTTCTTTGTATAAACATATGTATGTTATATGGGTTTCTTTGTATAAACATATGTATGTTATATGGGTTTCTTTGGTTGAGTCTGTTTTGGCTGGGTGGATTTTGGAGTGATTGTGGATTTGAGGTGTCGTAGATTAGACTTGACACCCTGAGTGATTTTTAAGCATTCGGGATTTTTTTTTTAATTGAAATTGGTTTGAGTATTCATAAATCGAGTTCGAGTAGAGAGCACGGCTGGAGTGCTGGACGGTGTTGGGGCGCAAAGCCCATTGCGCGCGCCCAGTCTAATTACTAATTAGATTATGAATGCGACTCTTGCCCAGGGCGTTAATCCTTATTTATTACTGACTAGGTATTTTAGTGATGCTGATAACTTGCAGCTACTTACGGTTGCACTCGAGTTCACTCGACCATCACAAATGATTTTTTTTATTTAACTAATGCGGTTTTAATTAATTTTACCAATCAGTTCTGTGGTCAATATATGAAAGAATAGAGAAAAAGTTTTGAATAGACTTTTCATTCAATTTTGAGTGACTGAGGAGCGAGCGGTTAAGAGCGTCGGTGGCGCAACGGCAAGGGCCGCTACCTCCTATCTGGGAAGTCGTTGTTTGAGTCCTGCCACGTACCAATGTGTTTTCGAATTTGGATCTCATAATATGTACGTGTATCCGACGCTCTTACGGTGAAGGAAAACATCGTGAGGAAACCTGCACACATCTGCAAAGAAGCTCGAAGGTTGTGTGTGAATTAGATCAACCCGCACTGGGCCCGCGTGGTCGACTAAGGTCCGATCGCCCTAATTCAGGGTAGGCTCAAGTCCCTCGGTGGGGATGTATATATGAGCTTATGTTGATGAGGAGCGAGCGGTATCGAAGGACGAAGGAGTAAGAAGGTATTGTCATGGTGCATAAAATACAAGTTGAGATTCTGATGAGTATCCATTCATCAATACCTAAGATGGTGGTACCTAGCTTACAAGTAGTAGTAGAAGCCGAACCACGAACCAAACCAAGTCCCATAGAGTTAGACCCCGCCGGAAATCGAACCCGCGACCTGATGTGAAGCGCATGGACTAAACATTACGGCACGGAGGCGGTTGCGGTTGATCGTTTTAAACAAATCATATTATGTTGTTAAGTAAAAGACCGGCTAAGTACGATTCGGGCTTGTGTGCTAGGGGCTAGGGGTTCCGGACCGCAACACTTTCGAGTACGGAAACCTAAAAACATCAACAAGTGCTACAATGGTTCACCTTAACATAAAAACATCAACGAGTGCTACAATGGTTCACCTTAACATAAAAACATCAACGAGTGCTACAATGGTTCACCTTAACATTAAAACATCAACGAGTGCTACAATGGTTCACCTTAACATAAAAACATCAACGAGTGCTACAATGGTTCACCTTAAAATAAAAACATCAACGAGTGCTACAATGGTTCACCTTAACATAAAAACATCAACGAGTGCTACAATGGTTCACCTTAACATAAAAACATCAACGAGTGCTACAATGGTTCACCTTAATAAAAAACATCAACGAGTGCTACAATGGTTCACCTTATATGAAAACATCAATAAATATAAAATAAAACATCAACGAGACCGGTACAAAAAAAACATACATTGGAATCCTTATCGCGACTTGAACTCATATTACAAGCTTTTATTTAGTTTTACATGTCCCGGTGTCTGTAACAAAATCTTGCAAGTTAAAGTTGACCCACTTCCTGGTTTCCGATTGAGCTGAAATTTTGCATGCAAATGTACATATATCGCGTGACAATGCAATGTTAAAAGCTTGTACCTAAAAGTTTTTAGGTTTTCGAAATTATTATTTTTTGTTTTATTGTAGAGTTTACACTTCCATTACATTAAGTTTGTATGTATTTTCGTATTTATGATGGAGTAAATACAAAAAAAGTTCGTCCACTAAGGGTTCCTTACCACCACACATTTTACACGAGTACAACAAGGATACTCATTCATTTTAATCAAAAGACATCAACGAGAGCGACAGAAAAATATTATAAAAAAAATTATCGTGTCCCTTTAGCGCGCACTAACAATTGGCCGGTTTTTATTATTTGTTGTTTAATTTTATAGTCCGCTCTAAAATCACATCAAGTTTCACACATTACCGTTTTGATCTAATCTGTGCAGAAAATCAGGTTGAGCCGTTGCTCCGTTGCGACGTGAAAATTGGATAAACAAACAACCAGCAAACACGCTTTCATATTTAGTAAATTAGTTAGGAAGGATCAATGATTCAGTTTGCATTATAGGTGGGCTGGGCACTGGGCACTGGGCAGCGTGGGAGCGTGCGCACTTGCGCAGAGCGCGCAAACATTTACAAACACAGGGACAAGTTGTGATTATGATAAGGTAGGCATTATTACTCTATTGATCCGCGGACACACACCTAATTGGTTGTAGTCGGACAAGCCACACGTCTCTATTCAAAAACAATATTTCCTATAACTAGACCATTACAATAGCTGTTACACTTTTAATAAGGGGTTTTAATCGTGATTTAGAATAATTTCCCCTAAACGATTTCTTGATTAATGCGAAAAAAAACGAACTTTTCGAACGAATCGATCATTTCTGACAGGCCTTCTATGTGTGGGGACTGGGGAGCCATCAGTATGATCACAATTACAGTCAGAACCTCAGATCAAAATGATGATAGCTTACCCTAGGACATTGTTGATCTTCGGTTTTGATGCGGAACTACATAAACAATGAAGAAACTAAACTGTTTATTTATTTATTATATTTTTTCGTAAAGATTTGAAATAGAACAAAACTAATGGAGATTAATGCCTTAACTTCAAAGATGATCTTTTAAAAAGGTTTAACCCGTAACTTCTCACGTCGCACAAAAGAGTCAAAAAGCCGCCAAAAAACCTTTAAAAATGAACGCGGCATGAAAGATAAGGCACAAACACACAATACGTGTTCTATCACACAATGCGATGTGACGTCACACATTAGCACTCACTGCCTCGATCCGATATCAACAACGACTAATGTACCAACATTAAAAAAAAACAACAAAAAACCCTTCAAAAGAGGTCGTACACACCTCACATCTGACAAATTTCAACAACAATACCATGCTGAATGTAAGGGTTAAATGGATAAGGATTTAAATAACTAATTTTCCGTTGAATTATCAACATTAGTCTCTAAACGCAGACCAATAAGGCTCACGAAGTGTTTGATCGGGTGCATGGGAGTAAGTTGTCGATGCGCGCGGCTCGTTTGATGGCGGGTCGAATGTCTCAATCGGAAGGCTCTCCTCCCACGCGGCCTTAGGAGGCTTTGTATCACCACAAATTGTGTGAATGTTGTGCGGAACGATTTCAATGAGGCATTATATTGCTGTACTTTGATTTGAGGAAATTATTTTCTTTGGTTTAATTGTATTTTATGTGAGTGGGAGTATCTCCCTCTCCTTCTCCCTTCTGTACTTATGTGTAAAACAAACTAAACCAGTAAACTAGACCAGGAAAATATTGTAGGTAGAGTTTCTTCCTCGATAAAGAAAGGGTAAGTAAAGGATTAAGCCTTTTTTGATCTAGTCTTTGACCAGTGTGTGTTGCCAGTGATAAAATGAGACATGGTCGCTAACTTATGGGTCTCATAATAAGACTCAAGGTCACTCAAAGATTATCTATACTCACACAAAATAGTGGTCACGATTTTTTCTTTAAAAACGAAAATGTCTAGAGTCAAATATTATTATTACCTATACCTACATACGTTGTTTCCACACAAAACATTCTCAGAGTGACATAAGGTTAGACAGATCGACAGACAACAAGCGCTAGCGTTTTATTGTCATACTCATCTGAGCCGTGAATGGCGATGATTCGTCAAAATCTTTTATATCCAGCATGGCGGCCGAGACGCGATGTTTGTAAAACACGGAGCGACACGTGTTTTTCTCGGCCTTTTAGAACGGGCAGTGTGAATAATTGTCCGCGATAAATCAAGGAAGCGTTGACAGGGTTAATGCGACCGGCCGACTGTCGGGGCCTTTACCCCACTGAAATGCAATGTTGGAAAATTAACCCTATCTCTTTAATTTTACGAGATAAATTTGAATTGTTGTTAAAATGAAAGGTATATGTTTGAGTATTAAACTTTATTGTTTGATAAACGTAATGCGGATGTCATGGTTTTTTTACTTTAACGCGTTAATTGAGTTGTTTAGAGAATTACAGACGCGAAGATAAAACGATCCTGTTTTTTACAAAAGAAAGAATTTGGTTTTGTTGGACCAATCTATGTATTTTCTACAATCCAAGATGCCTCTGTATTATTGTGGCCGAAAGTGGAATCCTTCCATTGTTTTAACCGACTTCAAAATATCAGTAGGTTTTGTAAGTTTCGATGTTTTTTTCAATTGATAAGTAATTCTTCCAGGGTGATCCCATATACATTTTATAAAAATCGGTTAAGTTTTTTTTATTTTACCATATACTGGTTTTTGCGAATGTCGGTTTTTTAATGTGCTTAGCGTGGTCAAATATTATTGTTAAAAACTTTTTAACGTGCATAGCGTGGTCAAATATTATTGTAAATAACTTTTTAACGTGCATAGCGTGGTCAAATATTATTGTAAATAACTTTTTCACGTGCATAGGGTGGTCAAATATTATTGTTAACAACTTTTTAACGTGTATAGCGTGGTCAAATATTAATGTTAACAACTTTTTATCGTGCATAGCGTGGTCTAATATTATTGTTAACAACTTTTTAACGTGCATAGCTTGGTCAAATATTATTGTTACAACTGTTTAACGAGCATAGCGTGGTCAATTACTTTACCAACTGTTTCAGGAAAACGATCTCGCTATCTGTCAAACCTCGTACATATTATTCAAGATACATGGTATTAAAACTTCTCCACATTTCTGTACCAGTGATAGTTCAACTTCTCCACAGTTCTGTAACAGTGATGGTTTAACTTCTCCACAGTTCTGTAACAGTGATGGTTCAACTCAACCTTACAAATATTAGTAATTCAAAAGTTTGTCAGTATGTCTGTTTGTTACTATTAACTTGTAGCTCGCGCATCGCACACCGTCAAATAAAGTCATAGAAATGACACCCACGTGGACGAAGCCACAGACAAAGCTAGTCACATCACAAAACGCTAACTCCATACTCCCCACTCCATCAAGACCACTAGACGTTGCGAAAAGGAGTACCTACTGACGACGACAAGCAAAGCCTAAGCGCCCCCGAAGCTCGAAGGTAACCGGATACTCCTCGAGTTAACCCTTCAAGTGCCGAGGCGATGCGACGCGCCACTGCGCCGGAAAGCGCGGGCTACAACAAAGCCGTCGCGCATCTGCGGCGGGGCATCCTTGTGGATGTTCACACTCGCGTTTTGAAACTCTGCGTTTGACTGATTAGTGTTGATATTAGATATTTATACTCGCCAAACCTAAGTCTGCCAGGGCATCTTTTAAGATTTTTCAAACTACTAAAATTGGTAGACTTCTTCTTTTCGGAGTACAGTCAGAACACGGAAAAAGGAAAGCCTTATATGAGGATGCTGGGATCTTGACACGCCCAAACTAATGCATTAAAAACCGGCCAAGTGTGAGTCGGATTCATGCAAAGTAAGGCTCCGTAGTCTTCCCAAAAAAAAATGTATATTTTAAAAAACAAAATTTTAAGTCTTTTTAAATTCTTCTACCCTAAGTGTTATTATTCTTAATGTGTTAGTACTTAGAGATTTGTAGGTAAATAAAAATATTCTTATTCTTATATGCAGTTTGTAATAGAACATTTTTTATGGATAATATAAGACTTTTATCAAATCCAACTGTGTACCTTAAATTGGTCGACTATTACTCCTAAACTAAGAAAGTCCACTCGGCCGTAATAGTTTTTATTATAAATTAATTATACGTCCTGCAATTTTTTTTTTTCAGATATCCTTAAATAATAATTTAGCTGGTAGGGGTTGAAAGAGTACATACACTTGACTAACAAAAATTAGCACTTGAGCTTTAGCTTAATATTTCACAAACCGATCACTTAATAGAAAAATAGTATTTGCGAACTCTCAATAGTTTTAAAAGACTTATTCAACGATAGCCCACACGATAGGGCATGTCAACTAAAAAAATTCACAACCTCTTTACAAGTACCCTAAAAAAAAATTCAAGATTTTATTACAGTAGACTAGATTGCGCAATTGTGAACCACTGCTGCTTGGTTCACGTTGCCAATAACAGTCGTGATATAGTAAATAAATTTCATATAATGTTAATGTAATTGTGTATATTACTAACACTAGTCTAAGTCCTAGAATAATCACTAACACTATTGTGATCCATTGTTGGTCGATAAATAAATTTTATTATTATTATTATTATTATACCACTCTATACCCATGTCAAATTACAGCTTTCTAGTACTTATATTTCCTGAGTTAAGCCGCGGACAGACAGATATGGCGAAACTTTAAGGTTTCCTTGTTGACTTCGAACCCCTAAAAATAGTCATAAAAAATAGTTAAATAGTTATAAATCTTTTGCAAACTTCATTATAACATGTTTGTTATACGTAACCAGAAGTAAAGTTACTACGACCCATGTGGTATAGAGCCTGTAAACATGAACTATGTATAACTGAGCTGAGATAATCGAAATGAAACGCAGCGAACGGTTAAATCTCGTGTGGAGACTCCCTAAGGATTATTGCTCTTATAATAACCGCGAATTGAGACTGAAAAGGGTTGGCCGTAAGGAGGTGTAAAGATAAGTAGGTTTAATAACGTTACAAGATACGGCCTATGGGCGGGTGCGTTCGTGCGCAGCGGAGGAGTTAGTGGGGTGACCATGATTGTTTGAGTAAATCAAAGGCCTCAATTTTTCTAAAGCTCTGACGTTTAAATGTGTTCTGGAATCCTACTAATAATAAAAATGTGAAAGTTTGTATGTATGGATGGATGTTTGTTACTCTTTCACGCTTCAACCACTGGACATATCGGGATGAAACTTGGCACACATATAGGTTAGGTCCTGTATTAGGTCCGCTTGTGGCTCGCGCACTGCGCACCCTCGAAGATAGTCGTAGAAACTATGTTCAAGCGAGCGAAGCCGCAGGCAAAATCTAGTGAAGTGCATTAATTCAAGTTGGACAATAAATAAGTTTATTTAACCGAAAGAGTTCTAATTTTATGAATTTCCTTTTAATGATTATCAACTAAAAGGAATCATTGGTTTAGAAAATTTAATTTTTACTTTTTGCAAGACCCTGATGAAACAGTAAGCACTTTTAATATAAACATTTTCTAAACACATACCTTTTATTAGTTATAGTTAAGAGTTTAAACAATTCGGATATAGAGATTTTTTTTTATTAAAAATTGAGTGCGTTTGGCTGCACCTCACCTGATAAAAAAAGATAAATTAAGATTTTGAAGTGGTAATGAATTATTGAATAATTAATGATAATTATTTAAAACGTCTGATTATTTTCATCGAACCTACAGAGATTGTGGATTATCCTATAGTAAACTAATCCTATACTCACCCTGCACAAGTTAGCAATATGAATCGCACTCGAAAGCTTGCAACCTCTGACACATTCATGCAATCTCCTTGATCGGCGCATCTGAAGCGCGCGCAACATAACCAGCCAGCAACATATTTCACGCACTATTTAATACAACCGCTACAAAAAGATTTTATCCCTCACAATATAATACACACTTTCTTTAGGATTAAAAAAGGAGGAAGTTGAAAGTGCCTCTTAAAAATTATGTTTCAAAAATAACTCTTTTGTTGTCAATTTAAAAAACGGATGGGTTGAAGCGATTTTTTGTGCAGATTATGTGAAATGAATATGAGATTCATTCGCTGCGATGATTTTCAATAGGTTTAACGTAAATGTTTTTGGTAATAGGATTTTTATGAAAACCTTATCCTGTGCAGAAAGTCGAACAATGAGGTTTAAGTCTACTCGAGACAGAGATACCGTCTCGCGTCTGTTACAGAACTAAAAAGGTTACTTAAAAGGTATGGATAGCATTATGGTTGAGTCGCATTAATCACACATTAACTTTTAAACTGTATCAAAGCAGAATAGACCCAGATAAATTAGATAAGGTTATTGTTGAACTAATAGCACTTATATCTGCTCGGAATCGGTCCCACAGTGCACCGACACAGGGCGATTATCTGTCCACATCGCGACGATGACGGCCCGATGTTTGTATATCGATTAATTAATAAATCGATATCTTGCCGAGAACGATCCATCGATACACGATGCCCCTCTAATTGAGTCATGCCGCCACAAAAGAGAGCAGTAAACCAACTTAATATAGCAGTCCGACTAACATAATTATCTAAATTATAACCCTTATATCGTGCAGCATTAGTCACATTTTCTTCGAAGCATGATTAAAGAAACGTTGGTTAGAAAAAAATAAAAAAAGGCGGTACACTAAATGCCGAGCATTTTACCTGTCATATTATTAAAAAATAAAATAGTCTATGGTGTATGGGAATCGATACGGTTGTGATTAATGGCGGCTAAACTCGATTATGTTGTTGACGAATTCATGTTCCTAAGTGATTGATCATATTTTGCGAGAAAAGCAGATAAAGAACAAGCAATTAACGCAGCGGGTATTAAAGGAAATCTTTACGCTTTTAGTTTTGGAGTCGGTAGTCAAGGAGGAAAAATGACGATCACGAAAACAGAAAGTTTAATAATATACGGTCGGCATGCACTTATCAGCTAAATACTTGTGTTCGAATGGAACTCAACTCATACTTACTTGCATACCTTTAGTGGCTTTAGTATAGAATAAGAGAGTGTAGTAAGTAGGTAGTAATTCTTCTCCAACTCGTTCACTGTTGAAGCTGCGAACCTCTGGAATAAATTACCCGCCGACATTCGCGACTGCCCCTCTGTTAACTCTTTCAAAATCAAACTTAAAGAGCATCTTCTTTCCATACAAAACGTATAAGTTTATTTGTATATATTTAATTTTAGTACAAATAGTAAGTATTCTATTTTTAGGTAAATATGATGTATAATATTAATTTATTTACTATCGGTATGTATTATTTATGTAAGTAGATTTGGTTAGTTTACATTAAATTATATTAGTATTTTATTTAGTATAATTTAAGTACACATGGGTTTGCCCCCCGTCCTTTGAATTCTCATAACACCCGGTAGGGTTGGCTGGAAGAGATCTCTTATAGCTATAAGTCCACCTTTGTGTATGTCCTTTCTAAGTGTTTTTCATGTAAATATTTGTGTGCAATAAAGAATACATATATAGGTACCTCCAGAACATTTGTTGAACATTTTGTGCCTGTTTCTCGTGCTAAAAGATAACAATATATCGCCCGCATGTAAGAACGAACGCTAATAATATTATCATTGTTGTAGCACAATAAGTAACATTAGCTAATTCTTCTCCTCGCTCCACCCGTTCACCTGTGCGCTGGAGTTGCGCGGGCGCAAGCAGCGGCGCTTTGACACACAACTCCTCGGTAAGCCGATACACATCGCACAATAGCCTATCCACAAATCCTTGCTCATTTTCGGGATTTTTACAAAAAACATCAAAGGTTAAACGCGAATTCGCGAAGAGTTAAGTTATGACGGCAATGGCTGGTTCACACAAGTATAGACTTAACCTTCAGATCTATCAGATTTCCCTTTGTTACGAGATCAATACTATAAGTACTTGAATTGAATGAACAATCCTTTTCTGAATGAAAAAATGAGAAATGTACCATGAAATAAATGTACCTAACAATCTGTGAAGTATTTCTTTTGTTTTTCTTCGTTTTCTGGTAGACCATTACGACCCGTCGACAAAGCTTTTGACAAAGTACAAGTATTTTGACACTTGTTGTATTTTTTCAAGTACAGTGTAAACTCTATATATAGCGACACTCAAGGCACCGGGCATTTTGTGACGTTATTGAGAGTTTTAGTTATACAGAGAGAAATTAGCGTCAAAGTAAACCAACTGTTTCAAAGAGTGAGTCGTTATATCGTGTGATGTTTTACAGAGTTTACACTGTATATAAGAAAGCTTATGCTTTATATACAAAATGAAAGTTATCGTTGGTTTTAAACGCCCATCGCAAAGCTGAACCCACAAAGAGCCTTACAGGCGTCGAGTTTCATTTTGCTGTGTACTGCATACGGTGAAACGTGGTGAAGGGAGAATACGACTTAGAATAATGAAGTGGACGGCACTGAAGGTGTTAACTGTAATTCTATCTCGAGTCGCGGGCTTTCATGTGCAGTTTACGGGTCAAGTGCACTAAAGAAGGCTTAGTGTTCGTATAATTAGTCTTGACTTCCAATCGCAATCAATGAACGGTTTTGTATTAGTCACAATGAGTTATGCATTTAACAAATTACTCTATCGTTTTTAGGGCTCCGTCCGTACCCAAAGGGTAAAAACGGGACCTTATTACTGAGACTTCGCTGTCCGTCTGTCTGTCCGTCCGTCTGGGGTATGTCATGAACCGTGATAGCTAGACAGTTGAAATTTTCACAGATTATGTATTTCTGTTGCTATAACAAATATCAAAAAACAGAATAAAGTAAATATTTAAGGAGGGGCTCCCATACAACAAACATGACTTTTTTTCCTCATTTTTGCTCGATATTGATAACGGCAACAGGTAGACGCTTGGAATATTCACAGAATATTGTGTTGTATTATTCACTTAAATAAAAATAATTAAATAAAATTAAAATTTAAGGGGGGCTCCCATACAACACACGTTATTTTTATAGATAAAGGTACGGAACCCTTCGTGCGCTAGTCCGATCGCACTTGGCCAGTTTATATGATTGTAATATAATCAAAGGTACATCGAAAAACCCATAGAAAAAAAACACATACAACGTTTTAATTTATGTAAATGTTAGAAAATACGCCATATTAAAACATAATCTATGAAAGCTTCAACTCGCTTTACCACAGATTTATTTTAGTTTATAACTGTGCGCTTAACCTGTTACGGGCCAAAAGATACACAGGTCTCTAAAGGTGAGGCGGGCGGCGGCGGCGGCGGCTATTTACTTTTGGGTACGGAACCCTAAAAACAGATGCCAACAGCTTATAGTATAACAGTGTAAAGGGATTGGTGTAGGATCCGTCTTTTGTCACTTCTACGCATCCTACTGAACAACTTTGTCACTTATATTCATCCTATGGAACAACTTTGTCACTTCTATTCATCCTACTGAACAATTATGTCACTTCTACTCATCCTACAGAACAACTTTGTCACTTTTAATCATCCTACTGAACAACTTTGCCCAGGAAAGAGGCGTTTGTGCAAATTAATATTTATCTTTTTATTGACTATTTTGTGAATATTTGTATAGAGGGTTAAAATTTAAGATTTGACTACGAATTGTTAGGGAAATTTGTCTTTATATAGTAAAGACATAATTAGACCCTCGTACAACAATTTCGTGACACCCTGTATGTCTCGAAACCATATCAAAGCCATCGTAATTTACTTGTTAGCCAAGATTGCAGTCATCTTGTTCGTTTTGCGTCGCGTCGCGTCGTCGGATGGAGAAGGTACGAGTCGAGTAGGTCGTCATGTCGCGTCCGTCGCAGCGCTGCTCGCGCGTCGCTGCGCACGCGTCGTCCTCTGTACGCGTCAGGCGACACGTCACGTCATCTACACACCGTGCGATTGAAAGTGGTGCAGCTTTGGTGGACTAAATAAATAATAATTAAATAATAAATTTATTTCACAAAAGTTTACAAGTTAGAAATACAAGGTCTTAATTCTAGTTGTACATCTTAGCGAACAGAGATAGGAACAAAATATGCGATGTCAACCGACCATTTCAAGTGAGGATTAAACAAAAGAAGGTACCTAAGTACAAAATGCATGTGCAATGTGTGTGTGTGTGTGTGTGTGCCTGTGTGTGTATGTGTGTGTGTGCGTGGGTATGTGTGTATGTGCTTTGGGGGACTTCAAATTTTTTTTCGTGAAGACGCAACAGCTAGGAGTAGAAGATCCCCAGATAGATTAGTTTATGACGAGATACCAAAAAAAAACTGTTTCTGGATGTGCAGAATAATTTATAATAAGATACCACAATTTGTTAAAGAACTTCCAATAAACAGGTTTAAGGTGGAACTAAAAAGATTGCTACTACTGAATACATTTTACTCGGTCAAGGAATTTTTGGATTTTAAATTTATTAATAATGACTAAGTACAATTTGAATGTCATTTATTTATTAATTGTAATTAAATTTGTAATTAATAAATAAATGACATTCAAATTGTACTTAGTCATTATTAATAAATTTAAAATCCAAAAATTCCTTGACCATTACATACAATGTAGCTATATTTCCTAGTTCTTTAAAATGCTTTGTCTAAGTGTAGTATGACCACGAGGACATACATGTCCTGGTGGTCATACTAGTATGACAAACTAGTATGACCACGAGGAAACAGCCGTTTTTTCTTTACTCTGTGTTTGCATGCTATCATTTTTATGGCTGAGTTTGGTGATTCAACAAAATTTTTGTAACACCTAATACTATGTACCCAACTCAAGGGCAAATAAACGAATTCTATTCTATTCTATAAAAATTAAACTTTTAGATACAATTTTAATTTGAAAATAATTTAATTTATTTCGTATTCTTCTCAGCAATCCCTTTCATTTGATACCCATGTCATGGGGGTGCATAAAAAAACTCTAGAAAATAATTGATCCGCTATCTTTGTTATTCCGCCATATTAGATTTACAATGAAATGAGCATATGACGCATTTTTCTCCAAACTTAATATTATATGCAAAATTTCAGCTCAATCGAAAACCGGTAAGGGGTACTAATTTAGCTTACAATATTTTTCTCAAACTAACAAACTGACAACTAACACGGCAAGTTAATATAAAACTTGTAAAAAGAAGGTTATCAATTTGCCCGTATGTATGTATGTATGTATGTATGTATGTATGTATGTATGTATGTATGTATGTATGTAATATTGTTGGAATTGCACAATATTCGTGTCTGTTATTCTATATGGGCTTCTCAATAGGTGTACCAAATTTCATAAGTGTTTATATGTTTGACTAGTGGGTGCTCGCGGCTTTGCCCGCGCAGTTCCCGTTTTTTGGTGTTCCCGTGGGAATTTCCCGAAATCCTTTCTTAGCGGATGCCTACGTCATAACATCTACCTGCATGCCATTTGAAATTTTTCAACCCGATTCGTCCAGTGTTTTGGGCTGTGCGTTGATAGATCACTATATCTGTCAGTCACCTTTGAGTTATATATATTTAGATAGATGTACCTATGTATACAGAGTGTAAAAATAATTGTATAGGACCCGTTAATAGGGGGTTCTACTCATCATACTGAACAACTTTCCCCAAGGACTATTTCCAATACTCAATTCTCAAAAAAATGGACCCTCCATACGAAAATGCACAAATCGTTCGGTCAGCTGATCTATTTCTATGAAGAGTTAATTAGAAGCCAGTTAACGGGACCTACACCATTTTTGTTACACTCTGTATATTTCTTCACGTATTTCTCAGAAACTGGAAATTAAACTGCAATAATGGTTTTTTTTTACGACTAAGTATCAGATTCTTTCAACTTAGTCAACAGGATAAGTTTCATAAAAATCGGTTCAGTAGTATTCAAGATATTATGGACTAAGTGTGCACCAATCACTGTAATAACACATCGTTGGTTTAACGCCGCAATTTCGTCTTTCAAGTCTGTTGTTTTTAACGCTTTTAGCGTTGTCAATCATTAAGTTCTTAGCATTGTAAATGCAAACTTCGCGGTAGTTAGTTAGAAAATGGACTCAGGCACAAGTTAGGATAAGATAATCAGCAAGTAGAAGACGGTTTAAATGTCATACGTACCTAACCGTAATCACGTGTAAAGGGTGAAATGTCATGTGCCTAACGTGTAAGGGTTAATTAATAAGAGAGCCGAATAAAAATCATGAAAGCTCAAGGTCATTTAACATGATGAGCTAAGTGAAACTGTTTCATAAAACGCCATAAAATACTGCGCCTGAGAGCATTTGTCTTCATCACCATTATACTTATTGTGTTGTTGCAACTTATCAATCTAAAGTTATACATTCACCACTTCGCTTAGGTTTTTTTTTCTCCTAAAATGTTTTGCCTATTTCACCATCTTGGTTCATTTAAAACCTCCTAGAGCATATTGTCGGTGGCATAATGGCAAGGGCTACTACCTCCTGTCCGGAAGGTCGTGGTTGAATCCTGCCACGTACAAATGTGTTTTCGAAGTTCGATTCCATATGTACGTTCATCCAACGCTCTTACGGTGAAGTAAAACACCGTGAGGAAACCTGCACACGCCTGCGAAGAAACTCGAAGGTTGTGTGTGAAGTCGACAAACCCGCACTGGGCCGGCGTGGTCGACTAAAGCCCGATCGCCCTAATTCAGGGTAGGCTCGAGCCTGAGGTCATTTAAGAGCTGATATAATGAGCATATTAGGGTTATGGACCTTATATGTATACAGCTTTCTGTTATGGTTCTCAGCCTCTAGAGCTAGTCCTTACTTTTTTATAGATCCGTCGCGATATTTTCCAGCGTGGTCTGTCGCATCTATAATAAGGCATCCCAACATCATCCCAATAAGATAAAGAAGTAGCCGCGGCTACAAGGGAACTGTTTTAGCGGCTGCGAGCCCCTGAGAGGCCGCCGATAAGCGTTCGCACTCCACTGACTTTAAATCGATATGCGATTAGCTTCAGACTCCGGGCTCAAGACCGTTCACACGAACTGTTTGAGTTGTGACGATTGTGTGGGATAGGGTTACAATTAAACGCAGAGAGTATTAAGCATTTGGTCGTTGGTTTTATATGCTAGTGATCAAGAATCGTAATAGGTAGAGTTTTCAGATAAAATAGATGTAAAACAATACCCTTGCATCCCGAAATAAAGTGATCCAGCGATGATGACGAGTTTGGGCAAAGACCTGTTAAAATAAAATACATAATGTAAATAATGTTCTTTTACTGGTTTGTATTCAATAACGTGTTTCTTTGTCCTAGTTAAATCCTCTGTTTACTATTGCTAGAGTTGACTGGAAGAGATCCCTCTAAAGGATAAGTCCACCTTTGTACATAACCTTTTTTAAATATTATAATAAGCGTTACACTTTGAACTTTTACGATTATTCATAATGGCAAATTGAAAACGGGGCTTGACGTGATTTTATATAATTTAGATGTTGTTTTTACCTCAACGTTTCGACTATGCTTCGATAGCCGTGGTCGCGAGTAGACTGACTTTCGACTGTATATTTTGTACCTACAATAAAGAGTTTACAAACGAACAAACCTAATGAAATGGTAGCTCTGGTACCTAGATACGAGTATGCTTTATCTGACTGAGTTCAAGGATTTTAACATTTGACTTAGCATTTATTTTATTTGTCATGACTCATGATGATTGCTAAGTACTCGTATTTAAGTATTATTAAGCTAACATAACATAAGAAGCGTCGGTGGCTCAATCGGTAACGACTCGGGCCATCTAACCAGAGGTACCGGGTTCAAAGCTGGACGGCCAATGTACCAATGAGTTTTTCAAAAACTTACGTATATATCGTTACCGATTGCTTTAACGGTGAAGTAAACATCGTGAGGAAACCTGCACAGGCCTGCAAAGAAACTCGAAGGTTGTGTGTGAAGTCGACCAACCCGCACTGGGCCCGCGTGGTCGACTAAGGCCTAATTTCCCTGATTCAGGGTAGGCTCGAGCCCCTTGGTGGGGGCATATATGAGCTGATATGATAATAATAATAAAAGCTAACATATTTTGATATACATACTTAATATTTCTGATACTTTAACATACCGCGTTTTGAATCTTCTTTTTATATTATGAGCTTTTATTAAACTCTTGCAATGTCTAATGCAATTTTAGTCTTTCTTTCTTTCTTGTGGTACGTGTAGCACAGTTAACCACGCTATCCAAGGGATAGATGGTGGTTGCCTGCAAACGCTGCGGGTGTATCACTCCGTGTGAGTAGACTTAATGAGTTAATGCGCTGTTGTGTTTAACACAAGGACGAAGGAAGTGTGTCAGGATGGAGATGTACACGTCAAACCGTCATCTAATTGACATAAAGATAATGCGTCTGATTAACAATAATAAAAATATTGGAATAAATCATAAGAATCTCTTTGGAAGTTAGCCCAAAATGCTCGGTTAGGTAGAAACGTATTTTACGTAAGGCACGGTCTAGCTGTTGTTAAATAAATATTCTAATAAGTTCAAATAAGTAACTAGGGAAAATAGGTACTAGTAAGTAGACGGTATAAGTTATGTAGACACACATATTATTATGTATGTTAAAAAATTATTTAGTTTTAAACCATATTTCATTCATATATCAGGTCATATACGTCCCCACCAAGGGGCTCGAAGCTGCCCTGAATTAGGGCGATGGGGCCTTAGTCGACCACGCGGGCCCAGTGCGGGTTGGTTGACTTCACACACAACCTTAGAGTTTCATTCAGTACTTTCTTGTAAACTCTCTTCGTCAAATTATTCCTTTAACACTGGATATTTATATTTGTATCCGAGCCCCAAAATGTAGTGAAATCATGAGTGAAGTGAAGTCCGACACAATGTAATTTGTGACCGAACAACGCTTTGTAACTTTAAAAAACAAACTTATTAAAAATCTTGTACAAAGAAACCATAGACTAGAATAATTAGTCTTATTATTATGGGTGTGCTTATCGACTGATATAACGATGGAAAAATTATGGTTGGTAATCATCTTCTTTTATCGGTGGAAATGGATATTATAGATTTTTATGGATCTTAACATTCTCTTATTTTCATGGAGCTAGAAAATTTATCTAAGTATTGCACAAGCCTCATACCCATACCAGACACAAAACTGAATATAGGCCTGACAAGGAGATGGTGGTATTAATATTTTAGAACCGCCGAGATGGTGTCCCATTAGAGCTTCTCTGGTCCTATCCCTACGGGGTAATAATCAATGGTTTATAAATATTATTATAGTGTTTGGTTCTCTGACGTCACTGAGTGGGTTGTCTGAGCGGTAGTCCAACTTTGGACAACGCACCGAAACCAACAAATGACGCGATACCATTTCGCGGGGTAGACACAGGATGTTTTTGGAAAAAACTTTGATACAAGTATTTTATCTTTGAAGTCCTCAAAGAATATACAAGGTCTTAACAAAGGTATGCACATTTTTTAACTGCAGCTAGTACTCATGAAACTGAACAACTTTCCTCATAAAACCCATAGTCAATACGCATTTGTTTTTTTATATATAAAACTATTAAATTGCGCGGTATACACCAGAATAGGTACCATGTAGCCCTACCTGCACAGACTATCCTTACATCGGTCGACTTGGGTCCGGAGTCTTTGGTGACTTCCATATCGATCACGTCAGGTCGTGTCCAGGAGGAAGCTTTTCAAACGAGAACCTCACACTGGCTTGAGAAGCATTTTTAATATTTCTGGGCTCTTAATATTGCAATAATGCCTAGGTACATTCAAATCTTTAGAATTATAAGATTTAGAAAAACAGTTTTACTTTCTTCTGGTAATGTTTCTAGCAACAAAGCTTAATTTTTAACAATACAAAATTAATCATTATAAGTAATACTTTCTTAGAAAAACCAAATAAATTCCAACCGTATAACGTCTTACGATTTCTACAAAGTCACTAAGGGTTCCATTACATTCCGTAGAAATTTCTACAATTTTAATCCCAATACCAAAACATCCTAGTTGATCCCCATAAAACGGTTTAAGGACCATTGTTCACAGAGATCACTGTTTGCAAACAAACCGACCAATTTAAAGAAGGCAGTCGGATTTAGAATGCCGCCGCTATCCGTAGCAGCTCAGAATGAAGCCATAATATCTAAATACAATAGCACGAGATAATCTGAACTTAATCACTGTCGAGGAAATGTTAAGCTTTACTTTAACCGTTCAGAGTTGGTTTTTGGAATTAAATAATGAAGGCGGCGCAGGCGCAGAGTCAGTCACCGAAATGTATCTAATAATTAGTAATCATCGATCATCTCAAGTTGGCCACAGTAATATAGATATTAAATGCCTTCGCGGACTGGTTATGCGTCTATTTGGAACTCTACAAGTCAGGTTTAGAGTCGTTTTCGGCGGGGGGCGGCGAGATCAAAGCGTGGTCGCGGCAAAACCAATGGTGCCCCTCCCGGCCCTGACGGCCGGGAGTCGATCCCGCGATGCGACAAGCAAGAGGAAAAGCTTGATTCATTTTTTTTTTGGTTTTTGAGATGTAGCGAATAAGCGTTAAATAAGTCTTCTCCAAAGGTTTCAATTAATAAGCCGTCGCAAGTCACCAGAGTAACAGTATGTTACGTAAAAGACGTCTCTAACTAATCATTGCAAGCCTAAATCTGCGACAGGCCCAAGAAGCGGCTGTAGTCAAAGTTCTGGCAAAGTGGAGATTAAGTCGGTACATGGATCCTAATGGCCACGGCCGAAATAACACAGGAACAGATGCAAAAAATCATACACACACATGGATGCGCTAAAGTATTTTCCTACAATAGGGAAGTTGACGGACAGTCGTTATAAAATAATTGATGAAATGTAATGCGAGTCTGTCCGTCCGTTCAGCCGTTCTATCCAACAACTTTGCTTATTTTCTTTACACAGCACAGATTTGTCATCAAGTATTAAAAATCACTTAAGTTTCGCCCTCCTCTATTAAATAAAAAAACCGGACAAGTGCGAGTCGGACTCGCCCACCGAGGGTTCCGTACAAATGTGTAGGTACATAATATAAAGCTTAACAGTGCAAACTGTTAGGTACACATACACCAAAATTATTAGGTACATTTTTTTTTCATTTTTCGTTATAAATTAAAAACTATACATCATAAAAATAATTAAAGATCTGTTTAAGCTTGTGCCAATGAAGCCCTTTCATACGATACCCCATATGAAACGGTTAACTCAATTCAAAATTTGGACCGCCGTTCCTTGTTTCATTGATTACGTACTTTAAATAAAGACTATATTTTTTAAAATTTAATTAGAAATGTACTGTTTTCAGAATTTTTCCTATACTAGTAGTATAAGACGATATTACTTGCCAAATTTCATAGTTTTAAGTCAACGGAAAAAACCCTATGAATTTTGTTTCCCTTGAAAGTGTCGAAATATAAATTTTTGCGGCAAAAACTTTTGTAAGTTATTGTATATTACTAACATTTATGGGCTGTGCAGCCTGCAATAAATTTATTTGATTTGATTTGAAAAACGGCTTGAAGATAAGATAGTCAGATCCCCATTGCGTTGGGGAGTCTTGGTAAGCCCGCTTCCATCTTCGGCATCATTGTCACTTACCATCAGGTGAGATGATGCCAAGGGCTAACAAATCGTGAATAAAAAAAATTAAAAAACTTAGAAGTACGTCAAAAGGTTTGAAATAGCAAGGCGTGTCGTCATAGTTCTTTAGCGTCTTGTATGTACCAAATTCGCGATTTTGATTAATCAAAAAATTAAGACGTGATGTAAAATCTTTTTAGTGTCAATTTTTAATCGTTTATGAAGCAAAACGCCTAGTATTCTAAAAACCTTATTGCCTAAAATTTAAAATACATAATAATTAGTACTATGTCTTAAACTTAAATGCTTAGTGTCTAAATGGAAAACACCTTAACGAGTTAGGTTTTTTGAAATTTTTATAGGAGGAATATTTAGGGGATAATATTTCATAATTTTATTTTAATGCATTTAATTATTACCCTGTTTCATACAAAGATACCTATAAATTTAATGGCCTTTCTTTAGTATGTAGTTACATCCTCGTTAATACATGCCATACATCGATAATTATTTGATAAGTGAAGGGGAAACATAAACAAATAATGCGACGACGACGTGTTGAATAATGCACGAGCCAATTACAATATCGATAAATTGCGACAAATCCGTGGCCGACCGAGTCGCGCAGTTGCTTTGTCGACATTCAAAACATTTGGAAGTGCTTTAGACGGGGAATTAGGTATACCGCTGACTCTGATGAGATTGTCGTACGAGCACGCACATTATGGATTATTTTCCGCTAATTTTATAATAAGTATTTTAGCTGACATTGCGAACTCATACATCGCCCGCCGTCATTCACTTAGTGCAATAAAGACGCTCGAACAGAACACACCCTTTTTACTTACAAACTCTCCTGCCGCCCTGCACTCATACCATTCACATGGACCAGCCCGAAAATGTTGGTCCTCTGTTCCTACAGTGTGACTTCCAGTTACCCACGGTTGCGTTGGGTTGCCGGCCTCCCCCCAGCGGGGCTCGCCGGCAGATTGAGAAGCGCTCTACGACATCGTGGGTAAACTGAGCTTACAGTGAAACCTACAAACCAGTAATAAGTGGAACAGGCCATATTACATTATTTTCAGTAGTGATTGAGAGAGAATTAATTAATTAATTACATGTTTAAAATAGCCCCAAAAATAAATAAAAATTTTCTTTCAAAACATTGATCAAGATCAATTCTCAAATTTTTTTTTTCTGGAAAATGCAAATATTTTTGAACCGACTGTCCCAAAAGGAGGGTATTTTTTTTCGAATGTATTTGTGCATGTCTCTTTGCCTGAGCTTGTAGTCTAAACGGCTTGATGGATTGTGCAGTGCGAGGTATCATCAGGTTCGTCTTTATCCTGTAAATGACATAGGATATTTTTTTTCCCGACGGCCCAAAAAAGAGAGACTCAGATAAGACGGTGATGGTAGCTAGCCAGGCGGCTAAGGAAATACCGTAACACCAACCAAACCGAGTCTTACAAAGTTAGACCTCACCGGGGATTGAACCCGGCGACCTTCTAGAGCAAAGCGAATGGACTAACTATTACGCCACGGAGGCAGTTCAAATTTCATCTTTTTAAGTAGAAAGATGTGTAAAAGCCTCATCATCTGAGCTGCACAGAGCTAAGAGTTTGTAGTCAGTATGCCATCCGGCACACTCCTCGTAACCTATAGGTTGTTGTAGTGACAGTGAAACTATTGTAGTGTTATTTTTTCATATTTATTTTTTATCTTTATTTATTTTATATTTTTTATCTTTTACTTCGCTCCACATTTTCTTATAGCTATAAAAGACTCCTCTGTAGATATACATACAGGGTGTAACAAAATTGGTGTAGGGCCCGTTAACTGGGGCTTCTACTCATCATAAGAACACTTTCCACAAGGAACCCATTTGATAGTCTATTCGCAAAAAAAGTAACTCCTTTTTTTAATTTACAATGTTGTCAACATTGATGTTTGGCGGCAAGACTTACATAAGATATTGGTAGACAGTCAGGTGGGCATAGAAAAGGCCCTTCCACCAGCCTAACTAAGTCTTACAAGGTTAGACTCCACCGAGAACCAAACCCATGACCTCCCGATGGGAAGCTAATGGACTTAACCACTAGGCCACGGAGGCGGTGAAAAACTCTTTATACAAGTCTATCAGCTGATTGACAAGCTTTTAGTTTTGTCATTGAAAATGACTTTTATATCGCTGGGTACTAGGTCCTATTTGGGAGTTTAGTGCGACACGGCGATTGTATGGAAGTTATTGGTAGTTCATAGATAAATAGGGTGTCAAAGGACGCTGATTGACGAGATCTATCAGATAGTGAAGGTATTTAAAAAAAAATTTGAAATTCAAAAAAGTTTTGGTCGAAAAACCGGATTATTTGATCGAAAATTTTTGAATTTTTACTTTGGGCCCGGATGTCTCTAGAACTAAGTCGAAATTTAAAAAAAATAAAAAAATTGTTCTAGGGTATTTAGTTGGCTGTCGAAAGAGATCAAAATTTTGTAAATAAAAAAAAAATACGGGCTGTAGGTGCGCCCTTAAAAAAGTACCTCGGTGAGTGAGTTGTAGCGCTTCATGGTCATACAGTAATGTGGTATGGAAGTTGGGTGTGTATGAGAGTTTATATTGTTGTACGTGGTGAATGCAGGATTTTTGGAATATTTTAAACTTTTTTCGGTTTTTTTTAATTTTTGGATTTTGTAAAATATTTTAATTTTTAATTAATAAGTACGGGGTATGGGGAGATATGTAAAAAAATAAAAGTTTGCAAGTTCTACAAATTGAAATTGTGAAAAAATAAATTTGTAAAAATAAAATTTTTGTGTTCATTTCGTTTATTTTCTTATGCCTGAATTTCATTTTCAATGTCCTAGTAGTTCTATGCAGGGAATCTGTGCATTTTTTTTGAGAATTGACTATGGGTTCCTTGGAGAAAGTTGCTTACGGCTTCTACACCAATTTTGTTACACCCTGTAAAGAAACTCATTGCAGCAGATCATCAGTCTGCCTGGTCACTTGTGCCGGCCCGCGGTCCCCCTCCCCCCCCCCCCCCTCAACACTTTCTTCCCTTTTGACTATCGTAGTTCTGCAGACCATCATCATGTTAGCCGAAAGACATCCACTGCCTAACAAAGGTCTCCCGAAAAATTTCCACAACGACCATTCCTGCACTACCCGCATCTAGCGGCTTCTCGGGACCTTCACCAGGATGTCGGTCCACCGAGTGGGAGGCGTTCCTACGCGACGTTTACGGTGTACGGTCGCCACTAGAACACATTTCTGCTCCAGCAGCCATTTGGTTTTCGAGCTTTGTCCCGCCCACTGCCACTTAAGTTTAGCGATTCTTAAATCTACGTTTACTGCAAATGTAATAAAAAACAAAAAAATACATCTGAGACTGTTTTTGTATTTCACTAATCATATGCAATCCGTCCCGTGGCTAATGAGTGTTTATTTACGATCGAGTACAGTCGGCGCCAACAAAACCCGTGCAGAGTTGATCCGGTGGCGTAAATACATAGGCGGATGCAACACATACAGTAGCTCAAGCTGTTCTGTGACGCAGCCGGGTCAGTATATATAAATAATTACAAACACGACTACACCACAGACATTTGAAACTGCACTGTGCACTGTGATCGGTTTCGAAAGATATTTTCTTAACAAAAATGGCTGCAAAACAGAACAGTTTAGCTGTTCATATCGTCAAATGCTGAGGAGCGAAGCTGAACGAGCGAAGCGAGCGATGATACAGTCGTAAGATTTGATTGATTATACTGTCGAAAAGCCTCGCGAATCAATCAAACGTAACGAACCTATTATTGCTCACTTCGCTCGCTTAACTCATAGAAATAAATGTGGCTGCGCCACAAGCCACTGTGTTGCAGCCATTAACAAGATAATACAGCGCAGACTATGGGTGTCAGTGTTGAATCCGCATTTTCATTGAATATATTTTTTTTATTCATAATTGGTAAGCCCTCGGCATCATCTCACCTGATGGTAAGTGACGATGATGCCGAAGATGGAAGCGGGCTTACCAAGATTCGCCAATGCAATGGAGAACTGGCTATCTTTATCTTCAAGCCGGAACACATCAATGTTACTAACACTGATGTTTGGCGGCAAGACTTAGATAAGATGGTGGTAGCTAGCCAGGTGGGCTTAAAAAATGAAAAACAAATGCGGCTACATTACAGACCTCTGTGTTGCAGCTGGGTTTGGACCGACAATAACTGCTATAAGCCATCCGCAAGGTAATGCAGCACAGACTATGCACTAGACTGTATTGCATCCGCCTTTGTATTTACGCGATCCGGAGAGGTTTGTTTCGACGCCGCCCGATGACGCGCGTGATTGATTGGGCCCGCTCGCCAGGGGCGTCCAATCGCTAGGACGCTTGTACCAATGGAAAGTATAAGGAAAGGGTTATAAGGATAATGAACCGCGAAATTTTACAATTAAATTCAAAATAAGCTTAAGATTAATTTAAATAATAAGTAATTTGTACCAGCAATCGAGAGGCTTGTGAGGTTTTTTGTTATGTACAAACCTTGTTCTGATAATTACGAACACAACAAAAAACAATTAATCGATCGAGTCGTTTGCAAGGGATGCTCTGTCATAAATGTGAGAATTATTTTATTCATATAGATTAGATTGCAATTTTTTTATAAAATTTTCATTTTCAATCTGAAGTTTGCTTAATAAAATTAAATAACAATCCTAGAGAAAATACTCTTGTTTAGCAATAGAAGTTTAAAGCGCAATTCATTATTTAACTGTACATAGATTACTAGATAAATTTTGCAAAACGACTTTATTTTTTTACAATCGCTCAAAGTAATTTCCGTTACAGTTAATACATTTAGTCATGCGTAAAAACCAATCATCAAAAATATCTATCCATTTGTTTTCTGTGTACAGCACACTCATGATCCCAAGCTCTCAAAAGTTCCTCGTCGTCGCTGGTAAATTTCCGCCCTTTCAGCTTATCTTTGATAATAGGAAATAAAGCAAAGTCACAAGGGGCTAGGTCGGGGCTGTATGGTGGATGCTCAACAATTTTTATCCTAGCAGTTGTCAAAAAATTCACTGTGAGAGCCGCTCGATGTGCCGGTGCGTTATCATGGTGAAAATGCCAAGTACCGAGTCTGGAGTTGGGACGCATTTCCTTAAGTTTATCACCTGAGGTAAACATTCATTAGTGTACCAGTTAGCTGTTACAGTACGCTGACTGTCCAGAACTACTCGATCGATTATACCACGGCTAGTAAAAAATACAGCTATCATCTTCTTTTTAACAGATTTTGATTTGCGGGGTTGTGTTGGCGTAGGCTCATTTTCAAAGAGCCAAACTTTATTTTTACTTTTAGATGGCACATCATAATAATATAGCCAAGTTTCATCACCAGTGACGATGCTGTTAACATAAGCACTTGACCCGTTTTCAAATTTTTTTAACATTTTTTTACACCATAATACACGGCAGTCCTTTTGCTCCTCCGTTAGGTCGTGAGGTACCCATAGAGTGCAAACTTTTCTTACTCTAAGAATTTCGTGCAAAATTTTGTGAAAACTTGGTGCACTGATGCCCAGGGCTTCTTCTATTTGCCTATAGGTCATTCGACGATCAACTCTTAACATTTCTTCTATTTTGGCAACGTTATCTGGAGTACACACGTCACTGGGTCGTCCCGATCTTGGTGCATCAGAAACTTCAAGATTTCCACGTTTAAACTCACAATACCAACGGTAAACAGTCGTACGATGAGGGCAGTTTTGTTTGAATACAGATTGCATTTCCTTGAGACAGTCATCTAACAACAGACCCCTCTCAAAGTTGTAACGAATTACAACTCGTAAGTCGTCTCTAGACCACGCCGACATCTTTAAATATTAAATCAATTTTTTTAATAAAAAAATTATAAAAAAAGAAAACTTTTTCCCGCCAAACTTTGTCTATGGAAATATAGTTTTAAAATATATATATGATATGCCACCTCTTTGTTTCATATTTGTGTATTGCAAAACTTATCTAGTTACCTAGTATGTAGTAGATTAATAAACATACAATAATGAACCATGACGTCACTACATTAAATATTCATAACACCACACCTATTTTCTTTAAAAATTAAGAAGCACAATCAAATAAACACATCCAACTGGGTAGATAATATCTCCATCAAACGCTGGAATTGAGTCAAATGTTAATTCACACTCATTAACATGTCCATGTCCACTTCAATAACAATATAATGCAATAAAGTCTATTAGTATGGAAATGAGGAGGCCGCGGTTGGGCGCCCCTGCCGGCGGCGTGGCGGTGCGGCGGCGCGGCGAGCTCAAACGGCTTGATCCGTCAGCATTTTGACGTCTTTTGATATCCACCGACAAATAATAACAAGATGAATAAATGAGCAAGTCAAATAATGACTCTTATTGAATTTGTAACAGTTTCACGGTATCGCAAGTTCAAATGGAGACTACGTGTGCGCATGTTACAGCAATGTTCGTAAAATAACCGCACTGTTACTCAATCTTACACTCGTACATACCTAAATGAAACCATATAAAATGGACATATTTATAAAAAAAAAGATAACTAGGTAGGTATAGCGACACTAAATCTGAGCACATAATAACAAAAATGCAGTTGAAAACCTAAATGAAACCGTATAAAAATGGACATATTTATGAATAAGATAACTAGGTATAGCGACACTAAATCTGAGTACATAATAATAAAAATGCAGTTTAAGAGTTTGCATAACATTGTCATCCAGTGCAAGCTGAGCGTTGACAGGAACACGTCCGCCAAGCAGAGCGAGCAGCGTGCTGGAGGTGCGGGTGGAACGGGCTGGCCGGGCATTCCATGCTAACCCTCATCTAGAGGATCTGTAGTGCACGTAGCAATGATCGGCAATTAAGTCTCTACAGCTTCTTCTGTAGCTTTTCATAAGGTGGCTGTAGGTTCATTATTCCAGAAAAAAAACGTTATTTGCTACCAGGTATAAGCGTATTTTTAATGATGATTTTTGCATTCCAGACTGAGACGGCTACTCCAGCAAGTATGCACAGCGTGACTATACAATTGATTTCCTTCGACTTCGAGCGACGAAGAAGGTATTGTGATAAAAGGTATCATAGTGTTATAGTATGTAGTATAGGTATTGTTATAAAGGAAATGATTGTCTTACAGTGGTGAGTCCAAAAAATTTTAAAATAAAAATGTATGTGTGTGTGTGCGACCGTCCAGTGCTTAAGTTCCTAAGCTACTGGACGGATTTAGATAAAATTTAATTAGAGCAATATTATTCATAAATCTTCAGTGTTTTTTTTTAATTTCTACTATCATTTTTACGGTTGCCAGCATAGTAAAAAAAATATATAACGGGCATTTTTTGTTTGCAATTTATTTATAATTCAATCCGCTTCTAGTTGCTGGCCTTCTTCAAACTATAAAAGAAATCCATACTGCTAGATTTGACGTGTTGTTGACTGTACGTTTTTACGAGAAAGTGTCACGAGTACGAGTACGAGTCGGCCACGCACAAAGTAGGGTTACGTATTTTTTTATAAAAATAAATACATACTTTAAAAAACAAAAATAATTAATTAATAAATAATTTGATGATGTTTTGTGAGTAAAATCTATAAACTTTTTACAAATGCAACTGTTCATCATAATTTGATCGACTATTATTCCTAAACTAAGAAAGTCTACTTGGCAGTGATAGTTTTCGGTTCAAATTGATTATATAATCCTACTATTTACACTTATCAGATGTCCTGAAAAAGTGGTTTAGCTACTAAGGGGCGGGACAGTTTAAAGTAACAACAATTAGTACTTTAAAGCTTAATATTTCGCAAATGGATTCCAAATGGATAAATATTTTTCACACACCCGCAATACTTTTTGAAAGACTTATCTAACGACACTCTACCTACATCAAAGGATAGACGAGAAAAAAGATCACCTTAAGTGTAGGGGATATCATGATAATTTTTACCTTCATCATATCAGCTCACATACGTCCCCACCGAGGGGCTCGAGTCCACCCTGAATTAGGGTGATCGGGCCTTAGTCGTCCACGCAGACCCAGTGCGTGTTGGTCGACTTCACACACAACCTTCAATTTTTACCTTACAAGATTTTATTTTACTACTTTGGTGGCGTGATTAATATGTACACCCACGCCAAATTACAGCCTTCTAGTACTAAGCGTGTCTGAGTTAAACCGCGGACAGACGGACAGACAGACATGGCGGAACTATAAGGGTTCCTTGTTGACTATGGAACTCTAAAAATGTAATGTGTAATAAAATAATAATGAGTGTTGTAAGCTGTCGCAGTCACTGATCACTAATCTAACCCAAATACTTACATCCAATGATTCTCACGACAAATCGCGATGGCTGATAACCGTCGGTATTTGGGTTCGAATCCCGGCGCATCATCCCACGAGGAAGTGAGCCGTCAGCCGTCACTGATGATGGAGAGGTCAGGATGCTGCTGCGTCACTGTTTGACGCGTCTGTCAGCGGCCGCACCACAATATATCACACAGGCGAAGGGTATTGTGGGCAGAATGATCAATTAATTTGGAATGAAATCAATAGAATGGTATAAATTAATGATGAAGAATAGAAATACAGATGACTCAGCAGCTCTCCCATCGTGTTGATTTCTAGGGTTCCCTACCCAAAGGATACTTGTGCCATGTGTCGGTCCTTCCGACCTTATGCCGTCTGTCGGTCCTTCCGACCTTATGCCGTCTGTCGGTCCTTCCGACCTTATGCCGTCTGTCGGTCCTTCCGACCTTATGCCGTCTGTCGGTCCTTCCGACCTTATGCCGTCTGTCGGTCCTTCCGACCTTATGCCGTCTGTCGGTCCTTCCGACCTTATGCCGTCTGTCGGTCCTTCCGACCTTATGCCGTCTGTCGGTCCTTCCGACCTTATGCCGTCTGTTGGTCCGTCCGACCTTATGCCGTCTGTTGGTCCGTCCGACCTTATGCCGTCTGTCGGTCCTTCCGACCTTATGCCGTCTGTCGGTCCTTCCGACCTTATGCCGTCTGTTGGTCCTTCCGACCTTATGCCGTCTGTCGGTCCTTCCGACCTTATGCCGTCTGTTGGTCCGTCCGACCTTATGCCGTCTGTCGGTCCTTCCGACCTTATGCCGTCTGTTGGTCCGTCCGACCTTATGCCGTCTGTTGGTCCGTCCGACCTTATGCCGTCTGTCGGTCCTTCCGACCTTATGCCGTCTGTTGGTCCGTCCGACCTTATGCCGTCTGTTGGTCCGTCCGACCTTATGCCGTCTGTTGGTCCGTCCGACCTTATGCCGTCTGTCGGTCCTTCCGACCTTATGCCGTCTGTTGGTCCGTCCGACCTTATGCCGTCTGTCGGTCCTTCCGACCTTATGCCGTCTGTTGGTCCGTCCGACCTTATGCCGTCTGTTGGTCCGTCCGACCTTATGCCGTCTGTTGGTCCGTCCGACCTTATGCCGTCTGTTGGTCCGTCCGACCTTATGCCGTCTGTCGGTCCTTCCGACCTTATGCCGTCTGTTGGTCCGTCCGACCTTATGCCGTCTGTCGGTCCTTCCGACCTTATGCCGTCTGTTGGTCCGTCCGACCTTATGCCGTCTGTCGGTCCTTCCGACCTTATGCCGTCTGTTGGTCCGTCCGACCATCAAAGGCTTTATCTTTTGAACCGTAACAAGCGGCTAAAATTTTGACAAAATAATGAATGTTTATTTTTTTTAACAACTAATGAAAATAACAATAAAAATAAAAATAAGGAGCTTCTTACAAGAAAAGCTTTTTCTAAAGGTTTTTCTTGTTGTTTTGCTCTATCGTAAAAATGGTAATAAGTAATTTATGTGATTATAGTGTAAAATATTAAGTAAAACAAAAAATAATAAAAACCAGCCAAGGGTGAGCGATACTCACGCCAAGGATTCCGGACATAATGAAAGAAAATCATGTATTGGTAAATACACAACCATATTATATTTTATGGTTCTACGGAACCCACAGCGTGCAAGCCCGACTCGCTCTTGGCCGGGATTTACTGTTAAAGTGGCACTAAAAATTTAATAAGTTCATTTCAAAAAACCTAAAAACTTTTAGGTACAAGCTTTTATTTTAAGAATTGGAATTATTTCGTATTCCTCTTAGTAAACCCTTTCATTTGAAACTCAAATAACTGGTCCACCATCATTCGGAGTCCGCCATATTGGATTTTGAATGACATCACTTAGCTAACCATGCATTGTCACCCAAACTAAATGTGTGTGCAAAATTTTAGCTCAATCGTTCGAAGATATCGGCTTCAAATTTAACTTGCAAGATTCCACCCGAACAAACATACGTATATTGTAAGTAAAATAAAAGCTTATACAAAAAGGTAATCATTTGAAAACGATGCTCAGAGAAACATCTTCGTGGTAACTTAAAATACACATCTATATATACCTAAAAATTTGACAAACTACGAAATTTATACGCTCTAGGTATCACCGATAGCCCACTATGCAGAGCGTGTATGGAGACTGAGGAGACTGCTGCCCACAACCTACTGGATTGCGAGGAGCTAGCACAGTACAGGGTCGTGCACCTCGGTGATCCGAGCTCGCTCCAGGAAGTCGTCGGCAACCTACGGGGGCTCCTGGACTTGGAAATAGGCGCAATGGTTGCCTGCTCGTGGAAACCAGCCCGCCCCGCCCCGCCCCTAACAACAACAAAAGGGCGTAAGAGCATGTAAGGGACAGGTTTCCGAAAACTGATAGGGTTCAATCAGCTCATGATTCTGAGTCATGTTTCACTGAATTTTCTCTCAGATTTTTTTTTTATGCTAATATTTTTTTATGTATGTAAAACTCGGGCGGCCAGCGATCACTGACTCTCTGTGCGTGCTGCGTGTGCGTCTGTGCGTTACATTGCGTAAGAGAAAAATAAAAAACACGGTTTTTTGGTTTACGTTACATTCCTGAACTTTTTGTTTATCTTAATGTGATGAACTGAATGCTTCCCATCACTTTTCAGAAACTTGTCCCTTACTCCCGAGTCCCGGTATAATACTTATTAAATACCTATATTACTTCTTGTAACTAGATCTTTTAAAATTTTCTAATTATATCGATTTAATCACTAATTACAAATTATCTGCTTAACACATCAATTAAACGGAAGAGTTGCGTTTATTAATTAGATTAAGTGTTTTAATAACACCGAAGTGCTTGGGGGCGTGTCTCAACACTATTAAGCAACTGTAACGGACAGACGGACAGACATGCATTTGTATTACTTGTGGACCCGCAGACCAGTGTTTATCTTATCTTGGTCCCTCTACATTTAAATTACCTAGCCACGAATAATAAATTAATAAATTAAAAAGCTAACTAAAAAGTCCTGCCGTTGATATCTTTTCTAAGAGATTATAAATTGCAATGTAAAAGACATCAACGCGAGCGACACTGATAAACTAGATTTTTGGAACTGAGTGTTTTTTGGAACTTGTGTTCTTGTGTTTAGATAGAAAATTTATTTTAAATTAGGTAATGATTATGTTTGCACATTACCATCAGCTCGTATTAAAACACAGCTAAACACAGGTCTCCGCCAAAGCGTTGTTATGCCCGTTGTAGGACCGTTCTGCGGCGCCGCACATCCGACTGTTGCCAGCAACCTTACGCAAATCATCGCTAAACATGTAAGCGTCCCACACTGCATTTGCCTAAACGCAGTTCGTTAAAACGATCGTTCGTTAACAATTAACCCCTGGCATGCCCACAGCTAGGGCACGGGTCTATATTAATAAAATGATGCACAATTCCATAGACGATGCAACCTTTCGAAACATGTGAGTATCTAACCTTACCCGAGAAAGGTTTAGATTGAAATCATGCAGTTATATCTTAACTTAAATTTATGAAGTATTTTTTTAATTTCTCCAATTTATTTCCACTGGTTATCTGGCCATCGATCTACTACATCTCCTGCCCATGTTCGTCCGTTCGTCCGTTCCAGCGCCACTTGCTGCACTACATCTCCTGCCCATGTTCGTCCGTTCATCCATTCCAGCGCCACTTGCTGCAGCGCGGCCGCCAGCCACAGCGCGCAGGGGCTTACGAAGCTCCTGATGATGGATCGGTGGCACGTCGGCGGCGTCACGTTGCCCCTCCCATGAATATTCAAGTTGAACGTTGGGGTGCCCACAACTCTACGCGGGATCTACACTAACGAGTGGGTAGCTTACGAGTAAAGGTTACTTACACAGTCTAATAAGTACTGTTTTACTTCTTTAGTTATGAAATCTTTACGAAATGCTTTAACCGCCTCCGTGACGTAATGGTTAGTCCTTGCGATTCACACCAAGAGGTCGCGGGTTTGATTCCCGGCGGGGTCAACTTTGTAAGACTCGGTTTGGTTGGTGATAGGGCATTTTCATAGCTCGCCTGGCTTTGATGTGTTTCGGCTTAAAGATAAAATAGCCAGATCTCCATTGCGTTGGGGAATCTTGGTAAGCCCGCTTCTATCTTCGGCATCATCGTCACTTACCATCAGGTGAGATGATGCCAAGGGCTTATCAATTGTGATTAAAAAAATATTAAATAATTGTTTAAAAAAACCTAATCCGTATGAAGTTTGTCAGTAAACGTTATATTTATTTATTACGTTGTGTATAATGTAATATTATACTCGTAAATTTAAAATCAAGGAAATTTGGAAACAGGCGGGACCCATTTGCATTTTGGGGCGTGTGGGTTATGTAAATTTAATTTTAAGCTTTTTACAATTTCTCATTCCAAATTAATGATAAGCATAGCAATATTTTGCGTTCACCTTTAAAACTTATTCAATTCGGTAGGTACTCTACTCAATGGGTTTTGTTGAAAACATTTGAACACTAAAATATGGCGCCCAAAATGTACCATTTTTTTTTTACTTTAGAGCGAGAAAAGAATGAAGAAGGTATTGTGAGACAAAAACCGAAGTTGAGATTTTGAGGGAATCGATTGTCTCACACTACTAGCAAAGTATATAGTACTAACATACAGTATGGACACTCCCTGCCGCTCTCTATATTGCGACCTCACCCCCTCGTCACCCAGATTAATACAGATTTCGGATTTCGTACCATTTTGTTTGTTCCGTCATTCCTTTTTGAATTGTCATTTCTGGCCCGTTGTATGAAGTGTCCAGGGTGTGCTACTAGAGTTTGAAAAGCAGAAAAAAAATTGTGTGTGTGTGTTTGTGTGTGTGTCTTTGTGTGTGTGTGTGTGTGTGTGTGTGTGTGTGTGTGTGTGTGTGTGTGTGTGTGTGTGTGTGTGTGTGTGTGTAGCGTCTGTGCATCCGTCCGGTTCTCTAGTTCCCAGACTACTGGACGGATTTGAGTAAAATTTTGGATTAGGGCAATACTATTTTTCATATTTCCATTTTTTTTTTTGGTTTTTTTTTAATTCTGATTTTGGCTGATTTGGGCTGCCACTATAATAACGTGATTTTGAAATTTGCACATGTATTAAGAACTTATGACAATACAAAAAAAAAATGTTATGAATTAGTTTGATTTGGTATTTTTTAAACTGTCATTTCCTTCATACAGATTTTTCACTTCTTATTACACTAGGTTCTTATTTATTTTTATGAGTGGCAGTCAGTAAAAAAAGCTTTTAAAAATTGTATTCTTTGATTATGAGTATGTAAAAAATTAAACTAAAAATTTTAAAAAAAAACCCGCCAAAAAATCTCTAAAAAGTAGAAAATAATATGTTTTGGCCCCTTAAGTTTAATTTATAAAGTTATATTTCGATCTAAGAGTCGTCGCGTAAAATTTGTGAAATTATTAGTAATTAGTTGATTGATTGATTGATTGAAAACACTTAATTGCTCAACATAAGAGAAAAAAAAAGATACAATGACTAAGGAAGTTATACATACATATAGGCAGTCTTATTGCTAACAAGCGATCTCTTCCAGACAACCTATAGGAGAAGGAAACATGAGAAACCATTTTTGTGGGGTAGTAGTGGACGATAAACAAATTCATAGAGTAAAAATATATTAAAATATCCATTCGTAAACTACGTAATACACGTAAGTATGTATTAGTTGTAGTGAAGTAAATCAGTTGTATTCTGGTTTTTTTTTATTTACATAGTTTCCTCCTACGCGACGACTTAAAGGGCCAAGACATATGATTTTCTACTTTTTAGCGGATTTTTTATCGTGTTTTTTAAAATTTTTATTTGATAAGAGAAAAGAAATTAATAATGAAAATTGAGTGAGAAATTGGGTATCCTGCAGATTTCAGGAAATGCTACAGTATCAGGTCGAGGTTACCATGGCTTCGAAATATTATTACAGTTACAGGGCACCAAATTTCGAATCAATCAGACCGGTATAAGTTGCCCGCATCCTTTCATCACCTAGATGAGAGCCGATGATCTTAAAACGGTTGAACAGATCTTCATAAATTATAGCAAGGAACCACCTCGATCACGTCAGCTTTCAAACAAAAAAAAAGACATCAAAATCAGTCCATTTGTTTAACTCCTTGAGCGTGTTTTGGACTACCGGTAGGCCAGAAAAAATGTCTCCGTGGAGCGTGTTTTGGACTACCGGTAGACCAAATAAACTCTTATGTGATTGGTTGCCGTCTTACCGACCGTATAGGAACGAATCTTTTTATACACAAACTCTATCATGTTGTGACCTGTTTTATCCTCTTTTTATCGTTCAGCCATTCGAATATCATTCAAAAATAAATTATTTCCAAGCCGGGCGGCCATAGTCAGCCATATTGTTTTGCCGTGTCGTTTGTATTGTGAGAATAGTAAAGTGTGAAAATGAGTTTCAGACGTAAACGGTTCGTGTTGTTATATAAATCTCATATCAAATTACTGGGAAAAGAATGAAGATTATGTTAAAATGATTAGTTTTTGAAATAATTGCAAAATAATTAATTAAAACTGAGACCAAGTTTTGGTAACGGCAAAATGGCGAATTTTATTTTTTTGAACAAATGAAAAATTAATTTCAGACGTAAATAGTATGTTTTGTTATATAAATCTCATATCAAAATACTCGGAAAAAAATGTACATTATGTGGAAGTGATTAGTTTTTTAAATATTTGCAAAAATAATTTGTGAAAAGTACGAAGTACTGTGCAAAACGGCAAAGTGATGAACTCCGTTTTTTGTCGTTGGAAACTTATCCTCATTTTTTAGTAAAACTATTGTGATTCGAAGTGAAATATTTAGTTTATATACACTTATGAAAGTGTATTATGCTATGATACTTTTATTTTTTGCGAAAATGTGTAATAAGGTTGTGTAAGTGGGTGCATTCAGCGACTAAAAGTGCAAAAATCAAGTTTTTTTTTTAAAATGATGATGAAAACCACAAAATGTCTTCATCAGGTGAGTTATTTCTAAATATATTTTACTTTTAATACCTAGGCAATTTATTAATCTTTACAACGGTATATAACAATAGTATATAACTTAATTATATATTTACAAAAAACTTGAAAAAATAGGTCCTAGCCGAGTCTGAATGACGTCATCCATGACTCAACACGCTCAAGGCACTTTAGCGGAAAAAATCGAATTACGCTCCACGGGTTAAGTACTACGATGCCACAGATACAGATACACACGTTAAACTTATATCACCCCTCTTTTTACGTCGGGGGTTAAAAAAATACACTTAACGAAAGTAGATTTTCAGGCTACCTTATACGAAAATCTGTGGTTTAGGTCAGTCGCTTAGGTCGGTAAGTTTATCTTGATCTTATTGTCACCCTACTGCACATTCAAGCCCCTTCACGAAACTGCTTGATGATGGAAACGATATAGACCTTGCGCGCGCGCCGCATCGCTTCACTGATACCGTGTGACGTAGTATGGCAGGATGACTCGCTTTTTTAAATAATATTTACAAATAATCTTCGTAGACGAAGAAGACACTAGCTAGTTTTGAATGTTTATTTGAATCTATGATTCACTACTTTGAAGCTTGGATGGACTTTTGTCGGTTGGGTTGATCATGCAGGTTAACTGACCTGAAGCACGGTCAATGCCTGGATAGGTTTAACTGTTAGTGGCTTTTTTCTCGACTGTTTCCATGCTTTGCAGTCCCGGTTGCATTTGCTAGATGGCAAAAGACAAGCCATGTCAAATGCCTTCATTATAGCCGGCTTAAAAATCTTCTGACCCACGGCCTTACAACCTCCACCAAATGAGCCCCTTGAGTGTAGTGTGGCCCAACTCGCTGGAGTTTGGAAAGAGACCCATGCCCAGCCAGTAGGAATGTGTATGGGTTGTGAACGACTTGAATCCACAATTTACATGTTTAATTACTAAAAAAAAACCTCTAAAAAGTAGAAAATAATATGTTTTGACCCTAAGTTAACATAAGTGGCCAAAGCATATTACTTTCCACTTCTTAGAGGTTTTTTAAATTTGTAATTTAAGTTTTATGTCATGCTTTTTAAACTTCACGTATCCCAAACACGACACATCTGCTGTAAGTTGGTAAGGAGTTCAGATGATATTCTGAAAATACCAGGAGATGCCCTACCACTAGCCAAACCGAGTCTTACAAAGTAGACCCCACCGGCAATCGAACCCACGATCTCCTTGTGTGAATTAAATGGACTAACCATTATCAAAGTATACATATTAGTACTATCATACAGTATGGATACTCCCTGCCGCTCTCTAGATTGCGACCTCACCCCCTCGTCACCCAGATTGAAACAGATTGCTTATAGTTTGGTTGTCGAACGTATAGGATTTCGCCGCCATTTTGTTTGTTCCGTCATTCCTTTTTTAAAATGTCATTTCTGGCCCGTTGTATGAAGTATCCAGGATGTGCCATTACGCTACAGAGGCGGCTGACTGGAAGTCTTCACTAGATTACATCTAGCGAGTAGGCGTTCAACACGACGTCGTTCGCGGGCTCCTGCCTCCACTCGAGAACCTTGCTTTTCTTCCCATTGGTAACGCACAACATGCCCATTACTGGGGCACGGTCTCGTACTCCACACACGGGGTGGGGAGCCAAGTCCGGGTTGGGGGGGGGGGGGGGGGGGTGTAGAGCTAGTCACGAACACCACTGTCGGTAGTTTTTCCAACCGCCTATTGGGCATCAGCTGGCACGGCTTAACAAGCGGACAGTCCCTTCTTCAGGCACTGGGACTCTACCCATACGGGTTCTACGCCAGTGATTTTTAATTTAAATAGATATACAGTGTAAACTCTGTATAGCGACACATTTTGTGACGTTGTTGAGAGTTTTCGTTATACAGAGAGAAATTAGCGTCAAAGTAAACCAACTGGAGTCCTAAAATTTTGACGTTTCAAAGAGTGAGTCGTTATATCGAGTGACGTTTTACAGAGTTTACACTATATTTATTTGAGTTCATTTTGTAAATCTGTTTTATAATTTATTTTTAATTTGTATACTAATATTAATTTTAAGATTTTCGTTATACTAACCATAATATGGACTACATAATTAACAGCTGAGTTGCGACCGCTGCGACGATAAGCATGTACTGCCTGTTATCTATATATCTATAACACAAGTATTTGAAATGCTTAGTATAGTTAAAGGAGATGTAGGTAATCTGTAAGACTTCAAATTATTCTTCATTATTGAAAATTAGAATCATGTATAAGTAAAAACGTCGGTGAAGCGTCGGTGGCTCAACCGGTAACGACTCGGTCCATCTAACCAGAGGTACCGGGTTCAAATCTGGACGGCCAATGTACCAATGAGTTTTTCAAAAACTTACGTATACATACTTCCTGATTGCTTTAACTGTGAAGGAAAACATCGTGAGGAAACCTGCACACGCCTGCGAAGAAACTCGAAGGTTGTGTGTGAAGTCGACCAACCCGCACTGGGCCCGCGTGGTCGACTAAGGCCTAATCGCCCTGATTCAGGGTAGGCTCGAGCCCCTCGGTGGGGACGTATATGAGCTGTAATGATAAGTAAAAAAAAATTATATTTTTCGAGTTGATATTTCAATATACATACAAAATGTTAATACAAGTGTGGAGTCAGGAACCAGGACACACGAGCACTACGAGGCGAGGGACATGAAACAAATAAACGAGCAGCTCAATGTTTGCAGATTGAGGTGCGCGGGAGTGCGCTGGCGACGCGTGCGCGTGCCGTGCTCGCCGCCAGGGCTGCCAACATTGCCACATCTAAGTGAAGTATGCCTGGATATTACGTAAAGAAGAGAAAAAAATACGGGATTATTAATAACTAGCTGTTTCCCGCGGCTTCACCCGCGTGGACTGACTTTTCGAGGACGCGCAGTGTGCCAGCCACAAGCGGCGAGCGAGCGTGCCAAAAAGTAGCCTATATATTAATCCAGGTCCTAATCTGTCTACCTACCAAATTTCAGCCAGATCCGTGGAGTAGTTTTTCCGTGAAGAAGTAACAAAAATACACACTCACAAACTTTCGCCTTTATAATATTAGTTTGATAATTTATATTTTTCTGGATCCTCTAATTGAACCTGAAACCTGGAAAACAATCCTCTCTTCTGAGTATCCAACTTTTCTTTATCCTAGAAGTTGCCCGTGGCTTTGCCCGCGTGGATATATCGAGGGTGTATAATGGATTCCAAGGGTGCACGGTGTGCGAGTTGTGAGCAGCTCGCGATATATTTTTTTAGCTTATGTTCATCCCCTGCAAGTCCATCAACATATCGGTGAATTAATTTATAAAATCAGATGAGTAAGTATAGTTTCGTAGATTATCGCCTTCATACAAACATAAAAACTTTACCTATTTGTAATACTAGCGGATGCCCGGCGGGGTTGAAAACGTAGATCCCGGTTTTTGTCGTTCCCCATTTTTTTTTTCTTAACGGATTCCTACGTTATAATTGCTATATGTATGCCAAATTTCAGCCAGATCCGTCCAGTGATATGAGCTGTGCGTTGATTGTCAGTCAGGACAAACGATTTTACAAGTATACATTAGTATATATACTTACAAGTAACGTCGCTGCATAAAAACCGGCCAAGTGCGAAACAGGGTTCCGCATTAAAACTTTACCTACCAACAGAACTAGACCTCTTAGTACATACTTGCACTAGGTAAATATGGTCTACTTATTCTGGACTTTAGAAATTTTATTTTTCCTGTGGGAAAGGAAGGGCTTTTTTCGTAAGTTGTACTTACTTATTATCTGATAGAAGGTGATAAAAAGTAGAGTATCTACCTCGGCAGCAACACTATTTTTAACTGGAGTGACGTACTTTAAATCCTGAGCGCAGCTCGCTACGCTCGGGATTCTACTCTAGAATTCTTTGCCCCACTCTGGATTCAAAAAACACTCTCGCCTTTAAAATATTTGGTTGCTTCCTAGGTAAACAATCTACAATTCCGCAAGTACACGTTTTAAGCATGCTCAGTTTATCTGTAAGAGGCTGTGCAATTAGATAATAAACATACACTTTATTTTTAGCATGTAAGGTTGTAACAATTGTTGATAAACCAACAAAAAAAAACTCAAGTTCACATTATGTTTTCTTGGCCAGCCCTGGTGGGCCGCCCGCGCTGGCCAGTCGGTGATTGCACCAGATTATCCAATCAAGCGCATTCTCCGCAGCTGCAGTGCACTGCAACCAGCGTGCAGCGGCTGTCGCTGCGTATGCCGGCCGGCATAACTAGTAGACGGGCACACTTGATTCTAATAGCACAGTACAATAAAGAGTACTAGCGTACTAATAGCACAGTACAATAAAGAGTACTAGCGTACTAATAGCACAGTACAATAAAGAGTACTAGCGTACTAATAGTGATGTAACTGCTATAGTTACATATCGACACTTGATTATAGGTACCGACGACCTGGTGAAAGACGCCGAATACGGGCAGCGCAGGACCGGTCGTTGTGGAAATCCTTTTGGGGACTCCTTTGTCTAGCAGTGGACGTCTTTTGACTGATAATACGATTACAATTATTTTTTTGACAAATAAGTAAAAAAAATAGGAGTTTATTCTCTATTATTGCATTGAAATTCAATTCTTGTTAAAATAAACATTATGTAACACACTGTATAAAATATTTAACACATAACGAAGTTATCCGTAAACGCTACATTTGATTGTTGTTCTTCTCAATGGTACACTGGATGTAGGACTGGATTATGTATTTATCAACACAAGACGAGGATGTGTGAACGTTACTGAATTTTACTAATTATTTACAAACTATTCTGACTTTTCTTCCATTTCCATTACCTAGAGTATAAATTAAGTTAATTAACACTTTAAACAAGGTACTGTGGACATCACTCAATTTCACTAGTTAATTAAACAGTGCATCTTTCTTCTTTTTCCAACTACACTGAATATAGGCTTCGATATCCTTTTCTGACATGAGCACTTTGCGAGGGCGACAGGACGGCTTGCGCGGGCGAGCTGCCACGGGAACCCTGATATCTGCAAACGGAACCGCGGTCTGCGAGGACGAAATGCTCTCCGGCCCCATCGTGACGCAAGCCCGCTTCCAATGGTCACTCCTCTTGCAGTCTTGGTGATACCTCGATTTAGTCGTGTGAGAGAACGGGATGTAGCCGTCGATGTTGTAACATCTGTTTTCTCTGTCTTTACTTCTGTCCCTAGCGTGGTAGGATGGTGCACGTTTTTTAGGTAGGAATTGGGTCTCCGAGTCGGTGATGCCTTCGTTGTAGAGCATGCGGCGGCTGGTGGGGGTCACACTCTGGCGGCCGACGTCTGTCCAGCCTCGGCGCGGCTCCTCGCATGGTGCTTTAACCTCTGGCTGTGATGTGAAATACCTCTTGTGTGGCGGCGCTGGAGTGGGCGTGCTAGGAAGCGAGCAGTGGTACCGTTGCTCGTCCGTATCCCTGACCGCTCGTTGCTCGTTCTCATATGGGTTCTGCAAGTCGACAAGTATCCCACATGTTGGGTACTTGTCGCATCTCTTAACGTAAATGATATTTGGAGCTGGACTGGTGGCTTCTTCGAGGCAAACCTTTGGTTCTCTCAATGTGATAACGGAGGCCACCACGGCGGCATCGCGCGTGCCCGGGTTGTAGCTCACGCCCTCGCTGTTGCCGCACGCGGCGTCCTTGTACTTCGGCGTCATGGTTTGACAATCGGTGAATTGCGTTATGGGGGTTCTGGAATTGAGACATCGTTCTTCCGGAGGACGGCTCTTGGAAGGACACTTTGATGACGTGCACTTCTGGCATCTGCAGTGGTATTTCAGTTTGTCATTTGGGACGTCGGAGGAGTCAACGGAAGTGGTTTCCTCGGGAAGCCAACGTACGGTTGGTAGCGTTGACGGATATACCTCAGTGGTTCTCGAGCCCAAGTTACACAGGGGTTCTCTGGTAGGTGGTGTAAGCAAGGCCGAGGGATCTTTTGGGTCGCGTGTCAGTGAAAGCCGGAAGAAAGAGGTGTATTCCCTGCCGGTAGGAAGGTACTCTTCCACTACGTGGTTGATGAGCCGCGCGCGGGAACTCTCGGCCGCCATCTTGTACACATTGCCGCCGTTCACCAGCGCAAGCCTGGTCTCGTGGCATTGCGGAAAATCACTGATGCACACTTTCTTTTTGGGAGACTTCTTTTTATTTTCACGAGTCATATCGGTAAAGGAAAAATTTTGGATGCTTTGATAACATTAATTTTAGGTTACCATGTTTATTGTGGTTGAGCTTGTCAAACTGACGATGACGTCACGATGCACGCTGTAACAAATTATTTACCGAAAAAGACTAAGAACTATTTATTGTCTTGGAATCTGTTTTTGGTTTGCGGTTTGTAAATTTTCCGCTAAGCAGGTACATATTTTTGCACTTTCTCAGTTTGTCGCAACTCATTTCTTAGAAACTTTTAGCTGTTTCTGCTTTGTATTTGAATAATGCAGGGGCCTGTCTCAGCTGTAGATTACAGCTCACACAAACAGCTGATGCGACGGAAACACCTAGTTGATCGCGAACCACTTCAATTCATAACCTTGTGACAACAGCGATTGAGTAACACATCGTCTTACAAACTTAACTATGCAGTTGTAAACGCCCATGCTAGTATTAACTGCTAAGTAACCAAGATTTACCATCTATAAATGTAATTTTGTCAGACCAGTGACCAGACTAATTTAAAAAGACCTCCCGCGCTTCTTTCTAATGCTCAAGGAACTGGATTGCGAGGGGGATCAAATTCAATTGAGCGGGTCTCGTGTCCCTGTGTCAGCAGATGCTCGTAATTGGCGAGTCAACAAAGACCTTTTGTCTATGGACCGCTCTTCCAAACATTGTGGTTTAAATGTTAAAATAGTAGTGCCATATCTGTAAGAACTTGGAAGTCCTAGGTGGAAACGGAGTCAAGCCTAATTTATGGATAGTCACTGCAGGTTTTGGTGGGGTTCGCCACTAGCCTCACTACCTCCACCTATCCAGAGTTGGCCCCCGTGTATGGAGCTTCAGTTTAAATAACCTATCCTAAAAAGTAGCCTATGTCACTCAAGGAATCAAGACAAATCTAACAACACCTTGCAGTCCAAAATCCATCAAACAGTTGAGGTCACAGGTTCAGCCAAAGAATCTTACATAAGATTTCGCATCAACTTAAAAATCCAAAGTTTTTGATACTTGTACATGCATACATACATATATACGAACTTACATACATACACCCGAAAAACACGACCCTCCTTCTTGGTCAAAAAAGGTCTCGTTCTCCATAGACTTTCACTTTGCATAAATCTGATCCACATGCGTTCAGCGGATGTGCTGCAAGTGGCTAATTGATACATGGAATCAATAAAGATTCTAACCTAACCTAATCTAGATCATCGGTCCACCTGACGCGAACCTGAATTTAAAGTCATCTGGCCTGGGATCGCTACTCCGAAACTTTCATTTCATAATTCGTTATTATCAGTTCTGCCAATTGACACTTCACTTTGCTTATTCCATGATCTATATGTTTGTAATTTTAGTCTTTCCATGGATCTCTTCATTTCAGATTCGATCACGAAATAAAACATCCCCTGATTTATGGGTTTAAAATAGGCTTTATGCCCTAGGCGTCCGATACAATAATGCCTTTAGAGTCCTGTTGGGTCTGCCCCACTTCTGCAGTGCTTCAGATATGTTTGCACAGGCCCAAACGGATGGTTTTCATGCCATCATGCGTAAAAATGCAGCATCTCTGCTGAGCAGAGTGCGGGGTAGCTCCAACAGTACACTGATCATCACTGTGGCGGAGAGGCATACCGCTCCTATAATTAAAATGATTATTGGGATGTTGATCAGGTAAATAATACTTATTCTTTACCTGATCAACATCAACATTTTAATTAACATCACTTACATCACTATAAATAATTTTAAATTATATTAATTTTAAGACTGCTACTAACACAATATGGATTATGTTATCTGACGTAAAATAAAATTATAATAAAAATTGTCAACATCAATAGCCCTGCATACAAAGTAATGATAAGGTCTTTGCGGTCAAAGATCAGAGGAAGCACAGACGCGGGCAGCTGACCGGCGCGTGCGCCGATGTCTTGTTGGCGGCCTGGCTCACTAATTAGCGCTGGTATTTGTCATCTGCTTTGTCTAAGTGACATGTGGCGAGGTACCTTACTCATCTAGGAAATTGATTTGAGTGGTTCAACTTTAAAAGAGCAAGTATTGTAGATGTTATTATAAGTTAAAGAGATGTGAAACTTCAAGAAAGAGATAAATCGTCGAATCCAACTCGGCTGGCCAGCGTTCGGGAAGCTTTGCAATATCTTCACGTCCAAAATACCGCAGTGTCTTAAGACCAAGGTCTTCGACCAGTGTGTAGCCAGTGATGACATACGGACCTGAGACATGGTCGCTTACTATAGGCCTCACAAGGCTCAAGGTCACCCAAAGGGCAATGGAGCGTGCAATGCTGGGAGTTTCTCTGCGTGATCGAATCAGAAACGAGGAGATACGTAGGAGAACCAAAGTAACCAACATAGCTCTGAATTCAATTTCAATTTCTTTTTTAGCAATTGCTAAACTTAAGTGACGAGCGGGGAACATAGCTCGTAGGTGGCCGTTGGGGCAGTAAAGTTTTCGAGTGGTGACTGCGCACCGGAAAACGTAGCGAAGGCAGACCTCCTACTCAGTGGACCAATGAATGGAAATCCTTGGGAGAAGCCTATGTCCAGCAGTGGACATCCTTCGTCTGATATGATGAAGGTATAGGTTAGGTGACATGACATGGTTAAATTAAGTGTTGTGGCTGGACGCACGAGACTCAAATCAGAAGGTTTAACTACTATCAGAAGGGTGCAGTAAAATAAAGAAATAAGTCCTTGAGTTGTCCGTTTATTGCCACACGCGAATATTTCAATCGGAGGACGACTAGCGGCACCCAGGTGACCCAGGTGACCCAGGCGCTATACCTGTGTGCCTACAAAGGAGATGTAGAGCATGACCATGTTAGGTACATAGTACCTACATATTATAGTACTTAAAAGTCTTTCTATAGCAGGAAAAAACACTTAAATTACTCAAGTTTTTCCCAATACAGATAATACAAAATATAATTACTTATATTATACGTTTCATTTTCTAGATGTTTTGTTCCTTACACTTGTTACATTCGTAACACTTGTCGGTACAATTCAATCCAAAAGTGTTCAAACAAATTAAATAATTTTTGAAAAATCTAAAAACTTGTAGGTACAAGCTGAATTTGAAAATAATTTTAATTATTTCGTATTTTTCTCGGCAGACCCTTTCATTTAATAACCAATATCACAGGGGTGCATAAAAAATTACTAATTTGCCATCTTTATGTGTCCGCCATTGGATTTAGAATGACGTCACTTAGCTAACGATGCATTGTTCTCCAAACTTAACGTGTATGCAAAAATTTCAGCTCAAGCTAAACTGGGAAATAATTCTAATTTAGCTTCCAAGATTAGTAACATTATAGTTGCGAGACGTACGCGGTACGAGTATATACGCAGATCGAAAAGGATCCATCTGAACACGGTAGACATACGCAATGTCACTCACATTTGTTGCCTATTTCAAGTGAGAGCCATGTTGGACCATCGATCGCAAAGAACCGCGCCCATCATCTTTTTATAAATGAGATCTAAGTATATTATAAACAAGCTATACAAACTTGTTAGTGACAAAAACTAATAAAAAAAAAATATTACAAAACCCGACTCTGCGTAAAAAATGAAAATTAAAGAAGATTACCTTTACATGTCTTTGTATGTTTATATCTAATCTATATATATATAAAAATGAACCCACCCGAAAACCACACAAAATGAAGACCCGACTTGCGCTGGGTGCAGTTTTATAGACGCCCTACTGTGACCGGGTGTTCCAACTCAGAATGAGGCTGCTGCAAATACTGTCAAGAACACCAGAGAAGACTGGCACTAACATTTCAAATCGAAAAATGAATACTGTCTCAAAAGGGCTAGTACCCGGAGACGTTAATATATTCTAACCAACCAACTACGTACGTAGGGGGTCGAGAAATTAAAAAAGAAACGATTTTCTGTTACTTTCGTTGATATCATTTGTAGGAGCGTAATTGTTTTTAAAGGGCTTGTGTTTAAATGCACATAAATTACTCCCCCCAATAAATTAGAAATACCTGCCAAAACGGATAAATGCTCACCAAATTGTGTTTCATGAAGTACTGTAGAAATGGAGCTAATTTCCTTTTTATTGCATACCACAAAAATATCCTAGTCAACTTTGTCTAACACTCAAACATCAAAATGAACTTTTTTGTATGATCTTTTCGAAAAAAGAAACTGGCCACCTATAAAATTTTAAACTAAATAAAACTCGATAAATAATGTTCCAATTAAAAAAAAACAAACAATATAAGTCTTCTCTTTTATATCATTTTCGATTAAATTGACGGCAGAAGGTATATCTTGTTATAAAGTTTCTTCGTTTGTTGACTGGAATTTTATTTTTTTGTGTTGAAAATTGTTTTATTTTTTTATTTGAAATAGAGTATTGGCTTATAAGCGTTAATGCCACGCCGTCATTTAACTCAAGATGAAAGGTTACGCGCTGTGGGCATGCTGGAAGCCGGAAGTACACGTCAAGTGCGGATGCCATCGACTCCAACCAGTCGGTAATTCGAATGTTATGGCAACGTTATCGGCTCACCGGGAACATGGCCGAACGACATCCAGGTAGATCACGTGTTACAACTGAGAGACAAGACCGCTTTATTCCGAATATCGTTAAGCGGGAGCCTAAAACTACGGCGCGGCAACTGGTTGAAAGGCTGCAAACTCAACACCAGGTGGCTGTCAGCACCCAATCAGCCAGGAGGAGACTGCATGAAGTCGGTTTACGTTCTCTTAGGCCGTTGCGGGTTGTAGCTCTCCGGCGAGGCAATCGTGCTCTACGGTTACGACGGGCACGTGATCACCAGAGTGGCCAGAAGATGAGTGGGCTCGTGTGGTGTTTTCTGATGAATCCAGATTTGGTTTTTGCCCTGATACAAGGAGAGTACGTGTAGCGAGCTTCTGGAGGTCACGAACGGCTTCGTTGTCTTTAGGAAGTGCATCACTATCAGAGGACACCATAATGGTCTGGGCTAGAATTCGTTTTGGCTGAAGAACTGAAGAACTAACCTCGTTTTTATACGGGGCAACATGAATGCAGAAAAATACTGTCACGAGGTGGTAAAAAAAAGTGTAAAAAAGTAAAAAAAAACCTAACCTAACCACTCCGGGAGTGCCGACAGAAGTGAAAACTTTTTACAGTTTCATAAGTCTTGACCCTCCGAGTGTTCCTGACGAACGACTAGGGTGACAAAGTATTGACCCTGCGAGTGTTCCTGGTAAGGTGTCGGTAATGTAACAATTTTGGTAACTCAACAGTGTTGGTAACGGTAACAGTGTCGCCAGTTCAGTGGTTTTTCCCATCCCAAAAACTGCCCAACGCGCCTAAAAAAGTTTTCACTTCAAAAATCACGTTTTTTGTATAGGTGCCCCCTTAAATTCGGTAAACCTAGTGTATTAATATAGTTACATTTGACAAGTATAGGTTTTGCGGCGAGGTGTCATAATTTTAAGACCTGCAAGTACTTATTTATGGATGGTCATGGCATGTATGTTTGGTGCAAAAACCATCGCTTGAATTTTTAACCGACATCAAAAAAAGGAGAAGGTTCCTCAATTGAACCGTATATACATTTATGTGTGTCGCGGAACACTTCGTCGTTTATGGACCGATTCTGATGATTCTTTTGTTGTTAGAAAGGAGATATCCCAAGGGTGGTAACATGATAAGGAAACCAGGATCTGATGATGGCACCCCAGAGAAATCGAGGGGAACCTTAGTTTCCCGTTTGAAGTCGGTTTTTTTTTGTTCCAAATTATTACACACTTGCAATATTTTTATAACCTATTAAAAAAATTACACCCACTTTTCGTGCCCTACCCCTCACTCTTACTTTTAGACTGTGGAACTAAAAATGTTTTGATGATGAAAAAAGAAAATATCCCCCTCTCATACAAGATAAACACGTTTTTGTCTGCACATCCTCGTCTATAAGATCTACAGATATAAAATTTTAATACAGACAAACATACTTAACATACATATACCCGAACAAAATTTCTTTTTGGACAGTCAGGTAAAAATGGAACGCATTTTTTGATGAAGATTCTACTCATAGAAAACTGAACAACTTTAGTTCTACAACTAATCTACACTGAAATCGTATTTTCACAAGCTTTACTAAACTAAAATACTAAACTAAATAAGTTTCACCTGCCCGGTGTCTGCAAACAAAGCTTGCAAGTTGAATTTGACCTACTTGCCGGTTTCCGATTTAGCTGAACTGTAGTATACGATTTATATTCCGGGTGACAATGCAATATTATGATGATATGAAGCTGATCTGATGCTGGAACTGGAAGGTGGCCATAGGAACTCCGCAATAAAACGACACAACCCCATCGAGTTTGGGCTCGTTTGATTCGTATTGACGAGTACTTTGATCCGATATTTTGTATTAATTTGAGCATTTGGCATTTGGGTCAAAATTATTTTTGGAATCCCCATACAAAGTAGGCGAATTCCCACACAAACCGATGGCGCCATCTGGTGATGCCAAGGAAAACTCTCTTAAAAGTTGGGAAGTACAAAAATACGTTTTAACTATTAAAGCCCCCTTTCCCCCTTTTAACATGTCAATCAATTATCAAAATCAAATGTTTTGTGAGCTTCGCGACACAGTAAGTACCATGAGTAAGTACGGATGTGTTTGGGTTGTTGCCAAAGCAGTTGTTTAAATTAATCCCTGAAGGAACTTATGTAGGTGAGGCTCTCAGACTCTGGGGAGACACTTATGTAGGTGAGGCTCACAGACTCGGGGACACTTATGTAGGTGAGGCTCACAGACTCTAGGGGGACACTTATGTAGGTGAGGCTCACAGACTCTAGGGGGACACTTATGTAGGTGAGGCTCACAGAATCTAGGGAGACACTACGCATGTGAGAGGTAGGTGCAGTCGGTCCATCAAGTTTATATTGTAATTTATTTATTTATTACTAGCTTTTGCTCGCGGCTTCGCCCGCGTGGACATCGTTTTTGTGTTTACATTTCATTTTATTTTGTTTGGAAGACAAACAGCTATTATATAACAATGAGTAAAATAACAATAACTTTTTTCGCATATAAAAGCCTAAACACATACTTGCAAATCGTTAAATGCACATGAAAAAAAACTAAAAAGAAAAAAACAAAAGAAACTACAAGTTACAAGCAGAGCAGTATATAGCTGGATAATGGTTCTCTTGGAAATCACTGTATTTCTAATAGCTTTTGCCCGCGGTTTCGCTCGCGTGAACATAGTTTCTATGACTGTCTACGAGGGTGCGCAGTGCGCGAGCCGCAAATTGAGTTTTATTCCTTCGATAACTATGTCGGGCTATGCTGATTAGGAGTCTGTGTCACTTTCCAACCCCACCCCATCTCTGTGCAAAACAGCACGTCGATACATCATTTTTTTTTTGTTTTATCATTCTTTTATTTGAAAAGTTACAGGAGGGGGGTACACACATTTTACCACTTTGGAAGTGTCTGTCGCGCAAACTATTCAGTTTAAAAAAAATTATATTAGAAACCTCAATATTATTTTTGAAGACCTATCCATAAATACACCACACGTATGAGTTTGATGAAAAAAAGTTACGTTAAGTAAAGTTAAGGGTACCCCAAAATTTATTGTTTTTTTCTATTTTTGTGTGAAAATCTTAATGCGGTTTACAGAATAAATCTAGGTACTTACCGAGTTTCAACAGTATAGTTCTTATAGTTTCGGAAAAAAATGGCTGTGACAGACATGACGAATCCATAAGGGTTCCGTTTTTGCCATTTGGCTACGGAACTCTAAAAAGAGATAGTTAACAGCTATCCCACGGGGACCACTTATGAAATCGGGGTAAAAAGTAACGTACTGTTCTATCCACCTCCGATATTTGCAGGATTAGCATTCGATTCTTAACATTCTTAATAGGTTCAGGCGTAATATTTATAACTACATTAATATTTATATATTACTTATAACTACAGTGAAACCGAAAATCTATTGAGATTAGTCGGATAAATTAATGTAGTGCTCTCTTTTCTATGATCTAGTCAAACCAACATAAAAACAATAAAATTATATGTTAACGTGCAATTCAATCCAACACCATACACACACTTTTTTTTAAGTTATAAGGATACCTACAAAACATACACACCTACATTTATATTATGTCCTTTTATAAATTCATTCACATATCTCTTAACTCACCCTGATTCAGGGTAGGCTCGAGCCCCTCGGTGGGGACGTATATGAGCTGATATAATAATAATAAAAAATAATCTCTTAACTAATATAATTAAGTACCTCTCTTAGTACTCTCTCTGTATGTCATGTTTGTAGCCTGGTAAAACTTTTATTTTCGGCCCCCGCGATACAGGCCTAGCCTAGTGTGGGGACCACTACTGTCTTACTCTATTATCGTTTAACTGTGTTTTTGGTAATTGAATGAAAATTTATTTATTATTTAAAATTTTAATTTATTTACAAAGTTCCTTCACCAGCAAATCAGAAGTAAGAAAGTTACAAACAAGTATTTCCGTTACAAACAAACGAACAGACTTTGTTGCTGTCCACCACATTTTTTCTCATATGTTTCTTTGTGTCTTAAACAGCATGAGTTACGTTAGAATGACATAAAATTAAAGCATCCATTATTGCGAGCGTAACAACGTAACAACACACCAGCCAGCCAGTTCCTGCGATGCGCCGTGCGTGGTTCCTTGAAGGAGACAAGCGCACGCTGCGATCTCCTTTGTCCCGGCGCGTTGTCTTACGGCGCGCGCGCCCGCTGGCAGAGCCATAGACAAGCTCCGGCTTCTTTATGGAAGAGAAGTTGTTTATTTAGTTAGTGATCCATCACTAGCCACCGGCCACTGTTCGCTGGCGCAGTTTTTGAATCGACCTTGGAATTGAATGCGCTCCGTTATGCGCATTTTATTTTTAGGGTTCCGTACGATGTAACGGCTTAGCCTACGCTGACTATTTGTGCGTTTGTCAGCCTGTCCGACCTTTAAAGGGTTCAATCTGTTAAACCGTAATAGGTAGCCGGCTAAAATTTGCACAGAATATGTGTCATTCATTATAAATAAATTGTTGCCACGCTGTGCATATTTTTTCGCGAAGCATTGCTGTCTGTCTGGCTAAGTCGGATACACACAAAATGACAATAAAGGTATGTAACAGACTTCGTGAAAAATATATAAATAATTTGGGTTTGTATGGGAGGTACCTTATCAGTTTTTTTTTCTGGAATAATGAACTACCAAGTGCAGTAGGCCTTATTAAGTTTTTGTTATCCACAAAGTTTCATTAAACTCGTTGAAATAAAATAAAATGAAATGAAATGAAATAAAATGATAATTTATTTGCATCAAACATGGTAGTAGGACGTTAAACATAATTTTGTAGTGCAATCACGTTCCGCCCGTGCAAGGCTGCGTTAGAGCTAAACAACTAGATCTCTATGGAAGTACCTTATTCCGATTTTTCCCGGAACAAAAACCTGCAGTGTACAGTGGGCAATATAAAGTTATTGTAACGCAGAGAGTTTCATATCAAAGTATGAGGAAAAAAACGGCTGGAGATTTTATATAAAAATATGGCTTTAATCCAATTGTTACCAAATCCGTTCAGAAGCTTAGGCGCTAGAGCACCAGACGGACACACACACACACTCATACACGCATATAATTATACAAACATATTATATAAACCTGTTTTATTTGTTTTTGCTCTATAGTAATAACTAGACGTCGGATTATATGCACTAACAAAGTGCCAAAATAATCATACAAATATGTACTAAAAAGGCCGAAACATGCAATTAAAAAATGTTGATATGCCCAAAATATGCGCAATGCAAAACCAAACACCCATTTTTATTTTTATTAAAGACGGCACAAAAGTATATTCTTAGTTTTTGTGGCAATATATAATTAAGTGTTTTTCCAATTTTCGAGCGCAAATTTTGTACAAAGTATTATTTTGTGCGCCGAAAGCGACGTCTGTACATCAACTGACTCCATTGGACAATATTTAAAATTTGGCGCCATTTCTGTAGATACCCGTGTAGGCAGGGTGTGACCTACGCTGTTGATATTCATTAATAGGTATTCTTCATATCTTCAAGACTCGGGTTTTTACGCCAAATAGCGTCTAACTTTCTACGAGTCTTTTCTGTTATTGAATTAGGAAGGGCGTTGGTGAGTTCGATCGTTGTTTCCAGTATTTCTATTGATTTAAACAGAGGAAGTCAGTTCAGCCGGACACCGAGCTCGCGCCCCACACGTCATCGTCACCTAGCTCCCTATACATATACCTTACCGCTACTAAAAGGAATATGCACAATTGGGAAAAAGACTAAAATATGCATGAACGCCATAACTAGACAGTTACATGCATTTTCATATGCGAATGGATAAAATCCGATGTCTAGTAATCACAGTAATGCATACTAGCGTGATACTTGGTGAGATTATAGTACTAATCCAAAAGTAAAGCAAAATTAATAAAATCGAGCCAAGCAATGTCGTACTCGCGCTATGGAGCCCGAACTGAATAAAAGAACATGTTTTTGTCGCTCTTGTTGATGTTTTTTGTTTGATATGAATTGGTATCATTGTTGTTCTCGTGTGGATGGGTCTGCTGGTACGGAACTCTCGGGGCGCGAGGCCGGCTCGCACCTGGCCGGTTTTATATTTACTCACTTTCCATAAAGACACGGTTTGCGGAAATATTTGGAATGTTTCGTTGATTTTCTTCTGACGCCACACTGCTATTGCCTGCCAATTTCGAATTCTAAACGTACCTAATTTAAATCATCTCGCATGAAACGGAGATATATGACTATTAACATCTCCCTTCTTTTAAGGAGTACTGTTCTGTGATTTGATTAATACGAGTATACGCGGAGTGACGGCACGAATCTAACGACACCTCATTCCTCAAGGTCGGTTAAGTAGTTAATGAAATACGAGGGAACAGATGAACATCCATACATACATACATATATAAACTGTCAAAAAATAACCCTCCTTTTTTCGTAGTCGGGTAAAATGACCCTTAGCTGGGTGTGCCTTAGGGAATAGGGCTCCTTCAATTGACTCCTTTGCACTCTGTCTGCTGCAACTCTTGTCCAGCAAGGTTCCAGGGTCGGACGGATGTCATCTTCCCATCTTCTCATGGGAAGTCCTTTTTTAACACGCTTTTATTAGCTTCACTTGTAACTATGTATGTAAGAAAATCTTGGAATTTTAATTTGACTCACTTTCCGGTCTTCGATTATGATGAAATTTTGCACACGCTCTGAGTTCTGATGACAATACATGACTAGCTAAGAAACGTCATTACAAATCTAATATGGCGGCCTCTCCAAGATGGCGGACTGGCTGTTTGAAATCCACCCCCATGATATGGGTATCAAATGAAAGGGTTTGCTGTCAGGAATACGAAAAAATAGTCACGTGTCTTAAATCCAACATGGCGGACATCCAAGATAACTACTTAACGTGTTTACTAAAAGCGTGTTCTTTAGTTTTTTAAACTATGTAATTGATGATTATTTTCTAATACTTTCCTCAGGGTACCATAAAGTTATTTTCTTGATCCATTTGTTCAATCTACACCTTAGCATATCGTGTCCAGCTGCATTTCAGATGATCAATCCGAGAGAATACATCGGTTTCTTGAGTTTTATTTTTAGTTGTATTGTTTATTCGCTCTAAAAGTCTAACCCCCAACATACTTCTCTCCATTGACAATTTATACTTCTAGTTTAATTTATGTTATGTGAGAAATGCTTGCCAAGTGTGGCTATTATGGCAACCCTCCCCCCTCCCCGCCCTGCCCCAAATGTATCCAGCAGTGGACATCTTTATCATATGCCAAAACAGACTGTTTAGCACGTGGAACTGACCACGCTAAATCGTTAAAAAACCGACTTGAATCGCAACGATCAACTGTAATTTTGTATTTTTTTGTTTTGGTTAATTTTTTAAACCAGTATTGCAGCCGATTTTGATAAACTTATGTGGGACCATTTAATTATTTTTTTATTAAAATGGGTTCACCACCGGCGAAGAAATCGCGTAACATACATATAAAAGGAGCGTCGGTGGCGTAATGGCAAGGGCCGCTACCTCCTCTGCGGGTGGTCGTGGTTCAAATCCTGCCACGTACCAATGTGTTTTCGAATTTCGATTTCATATGTACGTTTATTCGACGCTCTTACGGTGAAGGAAAACATCGCGAGGAAACCTGCACACGCCTGCATAGAAACTCAAAGGCTGTGTGTGAAGTCGACCAACCCGCACTGGGCCCGCGTTGTGTGACTAAGGCCCGATCGCCCTAATTTAAGGTAGGCTCGAGCCCCTCGGTGGGAAACAGATATGAGCTGATATGATGACGATGATGACATATAAAAATATTCATATACATAGTAGAGTTGAGAACCTCGTCCTTTTTTGAAGTCGGTTGAAAATAATCCAAAATTAGAGACATGTCTGTGTAGAAAGTTTTCAACGCCAAATGGCTGGTCCTTACGAAGTAATATATTATGTCTGTGGCCAGAATTTTATAATCTGTGACCCCAGGAAAAACGTTTCTGCTTTTGTTTATTTAAGTAGACGAATCACCAGAAAAACTTGATCACTTCGTGCTACGAGACGCGTAGCGCGTAGCTAACTACGCCGTAGTCTCTCAGTCATATAGAATTTTATATACTTGTATATAGATAGATATATGAGTATTATGTTCCACCTTTTAACCACATCCGTGGTGTAATGGTTAAGTCCATTAACTTTACGTCAGGAGGTCGCAGGTTCGATTCCCGGCTGAGTCTAACTTATACGAGTTGCTATATTTGGTGGAAAGACATTGTCTAAGTCCGACCGGCTAGCTACCACCATCTTATCTAAGGCTTCCCGCCAAGCATTAATGTTGACAGCATTCATGTGTTCCGGCTTGAAGATAAGATAGCCAGTTCCCCATTCCCTTCCATCTTCGGCATCACTGTCACTTACCATCAGGTGAGATGGTGTCGAGGGCTTACCAATTGTGAATAAAAAAAACGTTGAAAAATCTGTTATTGTGTTTTAATTGGGACTGTTATTTGTGACCGAGGTATCCAGTTGACACAATTATCATATAATAATAAAACTTAAAGTCAGTCCCACCCGTGCGAGTGGGCCTCGCGCCGGCGCTCACTCAGTACGGCCATAAAATACGATAAAGTGATATTCACACATGATTTATATCGTACCATTAAACTTTTTAATGACGCACACAATCGTAAATTTAATTCGTTTTTGTCAGCTCAGAAGTTACAAACAAACTTTGACACTAGCATAAAATATTTTTCTTTAAAAAGAAAATTTTGGTGAGTTAAAAAATTCGCATTCGTAACGACCACATCCGCTGTGGTGGGCTCGCCTCGGTAAGATGAGATAAGACAAGATATGTTAAATACATATCATATACACAGACTTCGGGGCAGTGGCAACGGCATCCTAAAGATGATTGTAGACCGAATGGACTGTCTCATCCAGATATCCTGGGTGGACCGTTCCTTAAATACATTGATTGTAATCTTCTTTTGTGTTTTACTAACCTAGTTGTAAGTCTGCTATTAAACTGAAATTAACTTGACTATCAAAAAAATATTACGCCATTGGTGCCGGTTGCGATCACTATAGACGGCAGTCGCAGATGCCTAATAAATGGCTTGAAAAACTTCTGACGGTGAGGTTTGCCCTAGCCGTACAACCTCCACCAGAGCGGACTTGGCCTCTTGGACTTGTGGAGTTTGGCGTAACCTTCCCGAGTTTGGGAAGAGATCCGTGCCCCGGCAGTGGGGAGTTTATGGGTTGTTAATGAGTCCTGTCCGTTGGGTTTAAGCTGCGGTAGCGAGGGTACCCACCTGTGTTGGAAACCGTAGCGCTATGGTATGCTGCTTAGTCGACGGCTGTAGATCCCGTGGAAGCGCTGTGGTATGCTGCTTGGTTGTCGGCTGTAGATCCCGTGGAAGCATTATGGTATGCTCCTTGGTTGTTGGCTGAAGATCCCGTGGAAGCGCTGTGGTATGCTGCTTGGTTGTCGGCTGTAGATCCCGTAGAAGCGTTATGGTATGCTCCTTGGTTGTTGGCTGAAGATCCCGTGGAAGCGCTGTGGTATGCTGCTTGGTCGTCGGCTGTAGATCCCGTGAAAGTGCTGTGGTATGCTCCTTGGTTGTCGGCTGTAGATCCCGAGGAAGCGCTGTGGTATGCTGCTTGGTCGTCGGCTGTAGATCCTGTCGAAGCGCTGTGGTATGCTGCTTGGTCGTCGGCTGTAGATTCCGTGGAAGCACCGCGCTGACTAGACGTTACACTGAAAACATGCACATAGAAAACATAATCTCAGGTCAAAGCATGCTTAATCTCTCAGTAACGCATGTGATAATGCCTCTAAATTATTCTAATAATCGATTTCATTAAAGATGATCCGTGAGTTTTAGCATCGAAGAAGTTAAAAAGTGAATGTTGGCGAGAAAGGAAAGCCCGACGGTCAAAGTTTTTTTTTCTGTTATACTTTTTAAAAAGCGTCGGTGGCTCAACCGGTAACGACTCGGTCCATCTAACCAGAGGTACCGGGTTCAAATCTGGACGGCCAATGTACCAATGAGTTTTTCAAACACTTACGTACATACTTACCGATTGCTTTAACGGTGAAGGAAAACATCGTGAGGAAACCTGCACACGCCTGCGAAGAAACTCGAAGGTTGTGTGTGAAGTCGACCAACCCGCACTGGGCCCGCGTGGTCGACTAAGGCCTAATCGCCCTGATTCAGGGTAGGCTCGAGCCCCTCGGTGGGGACGTATATGAGTTGTAATGATGACTTTTTAAACTTAATCTTTTTAAATTAAATTTGGCATGAAGGTAGCCTATGTTACTAGAAAGGAAATAGGTGTTAGGCTACTTTAAGCGTGTGAAAATAGCATAGTCCGATGCAGTTTCTGAGGGAACTGGAAAAATATTATTTTTTTGGTTACTTTTTTTAACATCGCAACGGAAATATGGATTGTCGTGATTTTTTGTACAGAGATGGCTGAAAAGTGGGGATATTACATAATTTACTAATTAGCATATCCTGACATGGTTCTCGAGGGATCTGGAGAAAACTCATTTCCACGCTCGCGCACGTCGTCGGCGTCGCAACGGAGCAACGGATTGAAGTATTTTTTTGTATAGAATTGGTTGAGGAGGTGGGAAGTGACATAGAATGCCAATCAGAACAGCCCGATATAGTTCCTGAGCGATCTGGAGAAAACTCATGTCGACCGGCTAACGCACCACTCACCCTCAAACAAAAAACGGTATCCACGCGGGCGAAGCCGCAGGCAAAATCTAGTTTGAGTTATAAAAATAAAATGAGCAGGACGTGTGCGATTTAATATTTGATTAAAACACACTCTATCTCAAAGTATGACTTTACGACTAGTTTATGAAGTAATTTACGATGAGAACAGTTCAAGAGCCTGATGAAGCGATACGAACCGTCAAGTTGTACCATAAAAGGAATTTAGAAAACATCCTCCTTTTATTAGGTCACTTTATGGGATTAATGTTTCGATTTACGACTATTTTGTGATTCGACTATAGTTTTAATAGCATTATAGTGAACTGTAAATATTTAAAACAAAGAATATTGTATTGTATTGTAAATGTAGTATAATAAAAAGGTATCACAACTGATACCGAGAAACTGTTAATATAATTGTGATTTGTGATTACAATAGAGAAAAGGGTTGGAATATTTAAACTAAAGGACCTAACGATGTCAAAGTACTGTCATAGAAGAAACAAGAGCTCTAAGTAATTTAATTACCAGCGAAGTCGGTACCTACCTACTATACCCTTTCCCGCAGTTGCTTCGTGACTAATCCAACACCCCCCACCTGCATGTCGTCTGCAAAAACACATTCACATAATAAACTGTAAGAAATTTTGTCTAATTGTTTACAGCCCTTAGTTAGAGTAAACACATTACAACGACAAAAACCCGAGGAATTCACTTTACTTAAACACTTTCAAACAATAACAGCAGAATCTCTAAAATTTCACGTTCATCTCCCGTCGATTTGCGAACAAAACTCCAGATCAAAACAATAAATTATGGAAACAATGCGACAATATGGTCTAACCAAAACAAATTAAATACGCATTGTGTTAACACAGGAGTGAATGAATGGCGACCGTTCGGAGGCAGCCATGGCACCCATGGCCCATCCCATGGCCACGCCACCAACCGAGCCATCGGGTCAATTGCATACAAACTAAATTTACAGCAGGTTGTAAACGACGGACGATATTCGCTGAGCGCGTGAAATGTTCATTGTACCGTTTGTCTCCGCTAAAGAGAGATGCTTAGGGTTCCGTTGGGTGAATGGTTTTTTTAAATGCTGTAATGTAAGGCGCCACTGATTGTATATTGTGCGCTTCACGTGTATTCACCAAATATCAACAAATAAACCGCACGGCAGCCCGCACTAAACTTTCTCCACAATTTTGTTAATGAATATTTTTTTTTATACAAAAACTAAATTAAATCAAAAAAAATGATGAATTCATAATGCATACCCATATACATACTAATTCGTAATACATGGCAATTTAATAACTAAAACCATTTGTGAGTAAATCGCAAGTCTCAATTTCATATGTAGGAGAACCATACAAACACGATTTTTCCCAGACCAATGAGTATTACTATGTAATAGAAAAACATGAGCAACTCTGACATGCAAAGTTTCATAAAAATCGTTAGAGCTGTTTTGGAGAAAAAAATATTTCAGTATTTGTTGTATGATAGCTAGTATTCGGTTTAACGGCACGAAGAAACTTTTGATAATCCCCTGATGAAATAATGTAAAACTCTTAAGTTTCAAATTTGGTCTCAACCGGACTAAAGATATATGTATCGACCTCCCAGAGCCAAGCGTGATGGACGGACGCACGGACGGAATTGAGTTAATCGGTTTTTCGGTATGTGGTAATAATGTAGAACACATTTTCACAAAAATTGGAAAAACTTTTTTTTTGCGATTACAATTCCTCTACCCTACGTACTACAGACAGGGTCGAGAAAGTAAAAAGGAGATTATTAACTAAATATGAAATGTTTTAATTTCCTACATTATTATGAACTTGACTATAAATAGGTTATAGCTAGGTAATTTTAAGCATATATAACTGTAAATTTATTGAAGTGACCCTCACCATAGATATAATGTTTATATTGTACAGATCCTTCACGAAAAACCCTAACATCACTTAGAAAAATATACCATTTTTCTGTAAAAAAACGAGGCTTGTTGTAAGAAATATGAAAGTAAATATAAAGAGAGGCACAGAACCCTTTTTGTCTCCCTGAGTTTCGTGCTTAGAGTATAATGATATTGTTTTCAGCGCAGTAGCAGCGAGTGGTCCGGCGTGGCCGCGCGGGAGTGCCTCCATAAAACGTTTCCAACGGAGCCATTGTCTTGCGGAGCTCCGTGTAAACAATTGTAAAATATAATTTACAGCTCGGCTAGCCTGATTTATGGCTTACGATGACCTCGAAAGAGGCGACGAAGTTTTTGTCAAAGTTTTGATAATTGTTTTGAAATTTAAGTAGATGGGTAGATCTCAGCGAGTGCGCTAACACCTAGGTAAATCGATTAATTATTTAAGTTTTTTAAAATCAATTTTCAAACGCAACTATTTGATGCCCGCGGCTCCTCCCAAGTGAGGATAGAGGGTACACGGTACACCATGCGCGAGACACAAATGTTTCGCTTGTTTCTTTTAATTTTAAACCTTCAATAACTCGCCAAAGTTTAATCGTAATCTACTAAGTCGTTTGGAAAGACAGGCACTAATAAACGAAAAAAAGATAGATTGGTACATGAGATGGTACTTAATGAGGACGCCGAACTAGGAAGTGGGCTTAGTAAAACTCCTCGACGCAATGAGCAGCTGGCTACCTTCTTGGTCTCCACGCCGGAACCCATCAATGGTGTTCATAATGATGGTTGGAAACTTGGTACCTTTTTTTAAGTTTTCTTGTAGCAACCGGGTGTGCATGTCGCACTTACTTGCGGTTTTGACCCAAGACTATACTATGAGTGGCAAAACTATGTTTTTACAATTTTTATAGGAGGTACCTACCTTCCTGTAGTAACCAAGTATACTATCTATATTATAGATTGTAGGACTTACTAACGGTTACTTCCTATTTTTTTTTAATCGCACGAAGGTCGTTTTTGTTAGAGTATTTACACTTATTTTGGTCCATAATTTATCAGCCGAAAGACGCCACGGCTGGAAAAGGCCTCCCCCAAGGATTCCCACGACGCCCGGTCCTGCGCTGCCGTATCCAACGGCTTCCTGCGATAAGCGAAGCAAATAAAGCCTTTTGAGTTTGAGTTTGACATTCACCAGGTCATCGGTCCACCATGTGGCAGGCCTGCCTATATGCTGTGTAACATTTTATGTATCTATTTAAAAACCAATAGCTTTATAGTTAAGTCTTTTTTATATGTAAACTTACAAAGTGTAAAAACAACACATTGAAACTACGATAAATATTATGTATGAAATTAACTCGCCACCTAGTCAAAAGCAACGCCCCTGCTCAAATGTGCCCCTGACCATCCATGATGCTTCTTGCGTTCCACCGTTTTTAGTATCAGTATACTATTTATAACAGGTTAAATAATTAAGCTATCTAAAATTCCAATATCATTTTTTTAGAGATTTACAAAATATGTCTCAATAAAAAATTACATTTAAATCGGTTCGGCCGTTCAAGCTGAAGAGCTGAAAATGGAGTCACGTACACGCAATAACATTTATTATGATTTTTTTCATGCTAGAAGACCTATTCCCATCAAAATATCGGACTTGATTTTTTCCAACAGGTAACGTTATTTAAAAAATGAGGTATAAATATTTAACCCTTTAATGATGTTGGAATTAATAAATCCCCACGTCACATGTATCGGCGGCGACCGCTGCGCGCGCGCAATCATAATTCATTCATTCCACACGGCCGCCATAACTCACCTCCCAACGCGAATCTAATGAACCGCTCACGAGCAATACCTTCGAATTGAGTTATCACACAAATAGGGATGACGACAGCATCAGAAATAAATTATTAACTTTTAATCACTAAATTGCCCTCCTACTTAAACTTCGGAACACTTTACTCGTTTTGTTTTCCATCATGTCTTCGATTTTTAATTCAACAAAATCACAAAATGAGTACATTTATGACGCTGCTAAACTATGACGTCACGCCTAGGTATTTCAAACATTTTTAGAACAAAATGTCGTTTTTGACAGATGATAAAAAGTAACTCAGATGGCTAGCATTAGTCATCCCTATTGTAATGGTGTCCTGCTTGACCTGAAGTTGTGTGACCCAAGTTTGTGTGAGTGGTTTCATGTATTAGTAAACATTGATATTGTTAATGCTAGTATCATTTTTTTCTTGGACTGAAATGAAAAATTAAAATGGGATAACTCGCTTGAGTCGTTGGCGGGAGAAGTATCCTGCGGCTACACATATCCCACTGCCCAAAAGACTCCCCGTGGACACAAACTGGACTTAAGTTGGCTGTAGCAAGGAAAACATGTGCAAGGGGGGGTTAAAGCTGAGATTAGTGCATGAAGAGAGCATGCGAGTCCAGGCCTTCCCCCCTGACCAAAGCAAAGCTATTCTGCATGTCCTGGCACCTATACGCACGAAGACATGTACAATGCAACATCAAACTTATCATAGAAATATTATACATATATGGTACTATGAAATACCTGAAAACAATTTAAGTTGGGGGGGGGGGGGGTACAGTTCATTAACCTTAACAACTTTCCCCACGGAACTCAATCCGCAAAATAATTTTTGGATTTGTCATAATCGAATGAAATAGCTTGGAAATAAAGTTATTGTCAGCTCGTACTGCAACGTGGCCGTTACGCCAATCGCGGCGGACGAATCGTGCGAAAATTGTGGTTTTAATTCATTATAAATAAAATAAAAAGAATTTCCAAAAGGTAAGAAAACAAAATCATTTTATATTGTGTTGTTGAAAAGTTCATAAATTATCATATTGTTTCGATTAAAATTGCAGCAGTTCTATGGTTGCAACTAGAAAAAAAAGGGTGCATTAATTTTTTTGATGTGTAACATCTTTGCTCTCGCTTTCCTGCAATTTGTGGGAGTGATTTCGTGAAATGGGACGGAAATGTGTAACAGGAAGTCGCGTTTTTTCAGGCTTTAAAAGCGCGGAAAAGGCAAAGGTATCTATGACCATACAGCCTAGTCTGCCGTATCTTTGCCGTCCTTTTTTCAGGCTTTAAAAGCGCGGAAAAGGCAAAGGTATCTATGACCATACAGCCTAGTCTGCCGTATCTTTCTTTGCCGTCCTTTTATCTTTTTTGATGTGTAACATCTTTGCTCTCGCTTTCCTGTAATTTGTGGGAGTGATTTCGTGAAATGGGACGGAAATTTGTAACATGGGACGGAAATGTGTAACAGGAAGTTGCGAAAGCGCGGAATTCTACTTTACGAGAGTCCGACTCGCACTTGGTCGGTTTTTTTCGTTACTGTCAGATCCGCCTCCCAGGTACAATATCGTCATCAAATCTAACTAACCTAAAGTATTTTGTCACATGTTACACATCATATGCGAGTACTGTAGGTCTCGCTCGAATTTTTTTTCTTTACTTCTGTGTATTAAAATAGAATTCAAGGAAATTGAAGTACTCCTAATATCCTGTAAAATATTTTTTTTCGAAAAGAAATCTTTAATTGAAGTAAAAAGTGGTTACAAAGTTGGTCGTCGGCGGCGGCATAAGCCTTAGAGTCCCCTATTTAGTACAAATACAGAAAATCTACGTATTTTTAATTTTTTTAGGCAACTACTCATTTGTTTGCTGTTTATTATTTTTTAATACATGAGTAGATAAGTGGTGCTAGTCTACGAAGTAAGATGCATAAAATTATCATAAATTTGTAATTTTTCTTTTTCCCTAAATCTACAAGGCTTTGTCAGTTTTGCCACAGCTTCACAACATCTCCTCTGCTTAGTCACGGGTCTTCCCCCGAACTCGGGAAGGTCAGGCCACACTCCACACTCGGGGCCCAAGGCCGGGTTGATGAAGGTTTGTAGGGCTCCTAGCGAACTCCACTGTCAGAAAGTTTTCAAGCCATCTGACACGGCTTAATGACTGCCATCTAGTGATAGTAACCAGCACTAACGGCTTAGCGTGCCTTGCAAAGCATGGAAACGGTCGAGAATAATGCCATTAAAAGTGAAACCCATCCAGGTGAATGACTGCGCTTCAGATCGACGCTGATAGACACAGCCACGCTTCGAGCATAGCTTCATCATCATCATATCAGCCGAAGGACGTCCACTGCTGGATGTAGGCCTAAGGCCGAGCATAGCTTATTTAAAAACAATATATTTAAATGAAGATTCCATAAAATTATGATATGATGTTTTCGAAGCGCTCGTAACGCTCGCTGGTGTTTCGGCACCTGTTGCCCGTTGCTGGATCTCTCGCGGCCGGCGCGGCGGCCCGCAGCCGGGGAGGCGCGGCGGCGTGCAGCGGCGTGGAGCGGCGTGCAGCGGCGCGCGCGCATGTAATTGATGAGCGGCGGCCATCGGACGACCCCCGCCGGCCGCTACCTGTAGCGGGAGGGCTAAATTATAAGCGCAAATGTATATCACTCATTTTTTACTTTTTAGGGTTCCGTACCATGCATCGAGGGTAATGCTTCTGACAGTGGGTTTCGCCACCAAGCCACAACCTCCACCAATCAGGATTTGCCCCCCGTGTGTGGAGTATGGCCTACATTTCCCGCGTCCCCGCGGAGACGTCCACTATTTTTTTATACAGAATACAAAAATAATAATAGTTGTACTGTGCTCTAAATAAAAGATTTTCTATTCTATTCTGCTCTGTTCTGTTCTGTTCTGCTCGGCTCGGCTCGGCTCTGCTCTGCTCTGTTCTATTCTATTCTATGTTATTATGGCGGATTTCATCATCATCATATCAGCCGAAGGACGTCAACTGGACTAAGTCCTCCCCCAAGGATTTCCACTTGCCAATGGGCGGGGCACATACCTCGTAGAACAGATGACCGCTGGGACAGTAAAGTTCTCGAGTGTCGACTGGGCACCGGAAAACGTAGCTTAGGCTGGCTTTCCACTCGGTGGCAGATTTACTTACAAATAATAAAAAATGTAGTAACAACATGAAATAGTTAAATAGTCCTCATAAAAGAAACGAGTTTTGAAAAGTTTTTGTTTTTGTTCAGTCGTTAAAACGTTATTACCTAATATGTAGATAGAAATGTCAAACTTTGTTATAATAGTGCAAACTTTAAACTAAAACAAACAAACATACCCACCAGTCAAGTGTGAGCCATACTCGCGCTAAGGAACCCAAAGTGAATAATAAAAAAAATATTTTTCTGTCGCTCTCGTTGATGTCTTTGGGTGGAAATGGTATAATTGTAATATTTGTGTGGAGAGGTGTGGCGGTAAGAACTCCTCGGGGTGCGAGTTTGACTTGCAGTTGGCGAATTTTATATCCACAATTCGCAAGCCCCTCGGTCGGAATCATCTCACCTGATGGTTAGTTAAGATGTCGAAGATAAAAGCGAGCTTACCAAAATTCCCAAACCTCATGACGAACAACTTAGATAATATGGTGAAAGCTGGCCTGGCAGGCTTGAAAAAGGCCTTTTACCAAACAAGCCGAGTCTTACAAAGTTAGACCCGCTGGGAATCGAACCTGCAACCTCCTGGTCGAAGTGAGTGGACTGACAACTACGACACGGAGGTGATTTTAGACACTTTAAAATTTTTGAGTAGCTGAATCTTAATATATTTTTGAGTAGCTGAACTTTAATATATTTTTGAGTAGCTGAACCTTAATATATTTTTGAGTAGCTGAACTTTAATATATTTTTGAGTAGCTGAACCTTAATATATATTTGAGTAGCTGAACCTTAATATAATTTGGCACATGAAAATGAGCTTTCCCAACATAAGCAATTTTTCGTTAAAAAATATAAATGTAGGCTCCAAAAAACAAACTAACAAATCGGATCAAATAAGATTCTTTTTTAAATAAACAAGATTTTCTTAGTATATTTAATGGATTATAGTAAAGTTACCGAACGCGCACCGGAAAGCATAGCGTAGGCAGGCCTCCCACTCGGTGGACCGATGACCTGGTGAAGGTCGCGGGAAGCCGCTGGGTGCGGGCAGCGCAGAACCGGTTGTCGTGGAAATCCTTGAGGTAGGCCTATGTCCAGCAGTGGACGTCCTTCGGCTGATATGATGATGATAGTTACCTTCATTTAATTGATTAATGGCGGAGCGGAGGATGGCTTAATTTTCTCGAGTTTGGGAAGAGAGTTTTGCCCCAGGAGTAGGGACGCTACGGGTTTCATTATCATCATGTCAGCTCATATACGTCCCCACCGAAGGGCTCGCTCGAGCCTACCCTGAATTAGGGCGATCGGACCTTAGTCGACCACGCGGGCCCAGTGCGGGTTGGTCGACTTCACACACAACCTTCGAGTTTCTTCGCAGGTGTGTTGTGCAGGTTTCCTCACGTTGCTACGGGTTTATTGTAGCGTTTTTTAAGCTGATCGCTTATCACTTAACCCACCGCCAGCTTTACATGCCGCGACCCATGTCTTCGCTTGCCAAAATAAAACATTAATAACATCACTAGCATTCCACGCACATCACTACGCCGGCCTACTCGGGCGGCACACCTGCCATACAACAAAAAGTGCCTTTGTCTACGACTGCGGGACTTCAGGGGGCGTGTGATTATACTTTTCTTAATTTTATTATGAATTTTAATTTAAATTATTTGCAGGAGGCAGAACTGTTGGATATCTTATTTTAATGTGTAGCTAGGGAAGCGCGGGTCGTTATGTTGACTTTATAATTAAGTATTTCCTCTACAATGAAGTACCTAGGATCAAACATTAATAAGTAGTTGTCCACACAGCTGCACTTTATTTGTTTAACTCTCAATTCATATTACCGTATTATCTGTACCGCCTAACCTTGAAGAATAACAATCATTTTTATATAAGTTATTATTCGTCGTTTTTTTATTACAAATTTAAGTGCGTTTGGATGCACCTCACCTGACGGTAAGTGTCGATGCAGCCGAGGATGTAACAAGCTATATATATATATCAGCCGAAAGACGTCCACTGCTGGACAAAGACCTCTACCACTACTAATTGGCATAGTCCGAGATAGTTACAGAGGAATCTGGGCAATATTCATTTCCAGGCTCGCGCACGTCGGCGGTGTCGCAACGAAGCAAGTTGAGGTGGAGGGAAGTGATATTAGCGTGATATGGTTCCCGACAGATTTTGAGTAAACTCCTGTCCACTCTCGCTATATTTGTGGCTCGCGCACCGCTCACCCTCAAAGCCAGTTAAAAAAAACAATGCCCACGCGAGCGAAGCCGCGGGCAAAAGCTAATTAATTAATACCTAATCTTTCTCTAAATACTAAATAGATAAAGGCTTGTAAGAAACTGTTAAACCTAATCACAGCAATTTACATGCTCAAATCATGAATAAAAAGCAGTTCTTGCAAACTGACCCAGAGTGCCTAATGAGGTACGAACTACGAACTGCCGTGCGGGCCGTGCGAGCCGTGCGAGCCGTGCGAGCCGTGCGCCGGCGCACGCACGGGGGACTCGGAAACAAGGCAAGCCCCGCTTCTCCGCGGGGCGCCTGTTAACGTCAACCCCGCACTTTGCAGCCCAAATGTCGCATTTCAAACCTTATGACAGACAGAACAAGGGCCTCCGAAGTGGAGTCAGTTTGTTGGCAGGCAGGACATGTCTTTATTAAACAAATACAAAGTTGTTAACAATAGTGTAGTGTCGATAGTTGTCGGGCCATTTCTGGCACAGTGCATGCTCAGGGTTGCTGTTTTGGAAATTTTGAGACGAGGGTCTTGACGAAAACAAGAATAAAAATAAACAGGGACAAATTACACACACACACACACACACAACGGTCATCTGGCGCCAAACTAGGATTTCCTGCACTATACTTATATAGGTGTAAGTACGCAGGTGTAAAAAATTGGTGTAGGACCCGCTAACTGGGGCGTTTACTCATCGTACTTCCCTTTCCCTAAGAAACCCATAGTCTATTACAAAAAAAAGTCCCTCCGTACAAAAATGCACAAAATGGTCGATAGATATGTATGAAGAGTTTTTTTTTTGCGATTTCAGCAAAGTCATAGAACAACAGTTGTTCAGTGTGATGAGTAGAAGCCCCAGTCAACGGTAGTTACACCCTGTAAAGATATTGAAAACCCTGTAGCACGTCGCAGGAGCGAGAGTAGGTTCGGCAGGGCGTGGGTAAAGACGTACGTGCTCACAGATGAATTTATTGTTGTTGAAATAAAATAGAAATATGTACTCGTATAAGATCCGAGATGGCTCTTTTATAATTTTGAACAAAAAAAACCGACTTCAAACAGGAAACTAAGGTTCCCTCGATTTCTCTGGGATACCATCATCAGATCCTAGTTTCCTTATCATACTATAACCCTTGAAACATCTCCTATCCAACAAAAAAAGAATCATCAAAATCGGTTCATAAACGAGGAAGATATCCACGAACTCACATAAAAATTAAAAATTAAATTATACGGTCGAATTGAGAAACCTCCTCCTTTTTTGAAGTCGGTTAAAAAGAGTATCAGTTTAAAATAATTAGTTTAGTTTGATAGTGAAAATATGTTCAATGATAGAATTTTTGATTTTGAAAACACATGTGTCACACTTTATTTCAAAACTAGTGGATGCACGCAGCTTCGCCCGCGCAGATCCCAATTTTTGCGGTTCCCGTGGGAATTTCCCAAAATCCTTTCTTAGCGGATGCCTACGTCATAACATCTACCTTCATGCCAAATTTCAGCCCGATCCGTCCAGTGGTTTGGGCTGTGCGTTGATAGATCACTATGTCAGTCAGTCGAAACCTTTGAGTTATATATATTTAGATGTGACACATGGATTATTTTGTGCCAGCGCATGCGCGAAATAGATAAATATATCGAATGAAAGACGAACGAATATCAGCAACGCGTTGCCGCGTTACAAGCCCTTAGAAATATTATTATTTGTTTATATTTCTGTGGATCACTCGGACACAGAGCCAACAAACCTGTTTGTCAATCGAATGTTCACGCTACGCTGAGTGGGGATCGAACCCGGGACCCTCGGCCCGACAGGCATGTGCGCCACCACTGGACCAACGGGTCAGTTAAACACTGTGTAAAATGTACGGATGTTAAAGTTACCGTATGTCATGCAATTCGAAAAACAAATGTTTTTACGTAAACATAAATGTCGGTACGTTACGTTAATTCTTTAGGAATAAACTTTTACTTCACTTGTTGAAATATGTATATTTAATTGCGGTAGATTTATCTCCATTCCAAAAACGCACTTTCCTTATTGCAGCTTTTTTAATCCGTTGCCCTAAATCCAGGTTATTTATTAAAATACTAGCTATTTCCCGCGGCTTCTTTCACATGGGCGTCGTTTTTCTGAATGTTTTTGAGGATGAGTGGTTCGCGAGCCGCTATCCCTGTGGAATCATCTCGGGCTATGCTAATTAGTAGTTCATGTCTTTTCTCACTCCTTCAACCATCTCTGTGCAAAAAATCAAGACAATCCGTTGCTCCGTTAGGATAAAAAAGAAATCAACCAAAAAGAGAAACTGTAGCTGACCATGATATTATCACGGGAAAGTAAATTATGTTCATCCCCGTGTCACATGCTACCTCCATGCCAAATTTCGTCAAGATCGATTGAGGTGTTAGAGAATGAAAATTTAACAAATAAACAAACAATTTTTCACATGTACTTATAATATTACTAAGGATTAAAATAATTGTTTATTTCAACCAGGAATTGAGTTGATAACCATGCTCCCTGCGTTGTAAAGGTCATAACATTTGATGCAGTAAATGTCACAAATTAAAACCTTGTACTGGAGCTCCGGTGACGTTCCTAATTCATGGGCCCATAACAATTTTAATGGCAGTGCACAAGTTAGCCTCTTTTTCCAATGGTCATGGGGTTTTTATTATTCCAACTGTTTTGTTAGTTGAATTTTATTGTATTTTTGTTTTATGAACTAATAAAACTATCGTTTCCGCGTTATTGAAGAACGGTATTGAGTGGTGATTTGAAAACAATGATATAAATTTGAGACAACAATCGTTTTGAAATGCTCATCTATGAATAAGTAGTTCCACGTGCCCCACCCTGACCAGTACCACGGTGTATACACTCATGCCCACGGTGTATAAACACCCACCCACGGTGTATAAACTCCTGCCCACGGTGTACAAACGCCTGCCCACGGTGTACAAATGCCTGCCCACGGTGTATAAACATAGATAAACTCCTGCCCGTCCGTGTAAAGCCGACTCGCTAAATCGGACGAGTTCGTCCACGTGATGGGCCCCACCGCGTCCCTGCAGCTTCTCTGAGCTGTTTTAAAACTAGACTTAAAGGCTGCAATGGCTACTCGAGCACGCCTTCTATAGTAATGCAGAGTTTGTTAATAATAATTTGACTAAAAAGTACTTACTACAGTAACGCGGTAACGCTTTGCTGTTATTTATCCTCCTTTCTTTTGATCTATTTCTCATGCGCTGGCACATAACAACCTTCAAAATTCGAATTCTTTCCTATGCTTTAATATTGTTTGCTGCTAAACCTTGACTTGTATGTAAAATAACTATTTGGAATGTATGTAAAGAAACTGATTAAGAAACTGATACTGTCTTGAAGACCCATCTTGGGTCTTATGTTAGCTATGTTTTGTAAATTTCAACTTTTCTGCAATTTTATCACAAGCAAAACAAGAGGTGACGTAATCGCGTCATCACGCGATTACCTCACTTGTTTACGCCACAGTATAAATAGACAAACTGCGCAGGCAGACGGCCATTCGAGTGTGAGTCTTAAAAATGTAAGGACGCCCTGCTGCCCGTATAAATATCTTAAAATTGTGAGTACCTACCTATTTTGCTTATTTTAGTTACTTTTACGTACCTGAGCTATATTGTGTTGGTTTTATCTAATTTAAATAAGGTTGTAATTGAGTTAGAATTACTGTCTACCTAATTAAATTAAACTATTATTTTACTATGCCACTGTTGTTGATATTTATTACAAATCCCCCCCTACAACGTAAGCTAGAAATACCTAATTAGCTCGATTATCCTACATATCAGAAGCGGGATGCAGTTAACCTGTTGTCGGCTTTTAAATAATTTTTTTTGTAAAACTTTGTGCATTAACATGATGCAGTGACCTTATTGACTGTGACGTTGAAGTATTATAATATATGTTTACCTTCTTAAAACATTTAGTTTTATATACAAAGACACATGTTAGAAATACGCTCAGTTTGTACATTATACCCTTTGTTGAGAACAGATTATCTGCGTATATTTTTCTTGCTCAGGTAATATGGACAGCCTTTTCCATACACCGGAATGGCGAGCAAAATTTTAAGCGGCGTCGAGCAAACAGTTGTGAGGGAGCGGCCTCCAAGCATCGTTGATCGGCGGTCCCGCAGCCGCCGGAATCAGTGCGCTCGCTGGACATGGAGTGGCGGTCACGCAGCCACATGAATCGGCGTTTACGCAGTAGGCAGCTAGCGGGTCGGTGAGGTAACCAGCGAGGCAGTCGGCAAGCTGGCGTGGCAGTCAGCGGGCCGGCGATACAGTCAGCGAGGCAGACAGCGAGCCAGCTTGGCAGCCAGCGCGCTAGCGGGTCGCCGAGGCAGCCGGCGAGCTCTCGTGGCAGCCACCGGGCCGGCAAGCAATTTCAAACCTTATGACAGACAGAACAAGGGCCTCCGAAGTGGAGTCAGTTTGTTGGCAGGCAGGACATGTCTTTATTAAACAAATACAAAGTTGTTAACAATAGTGTAGTGTCGATAGTTGTCGGGCCATTTCTGGCACAGTGCATGCTCAGGGTTGCTGTTTTGGAAATTTTGAGACGAGGGTCTTGACGAAAACAAGAATAAAAATAAACAGGGACAAATTACACACACACACACACACACACAACGGTCATCTGGCGCCAAACTAGGATTTCCTGCACTATACTTATATAGGTGTAAGTACGCAGGTGTAAAAAATTGGTGTAGGACCCGCTAACTGGGGCGTTTACTCATCGTACTTCCCTTTCCCTAAGAAACCCATAGTCTATTACAAAAAAAAGTCCCTCCGTACAAAAATGCACAAAATGGTCGATAGATATGTATGAAGAGTTTTTTTTTTGCGATTTCAGCAAAGTCATAGAACAACAGTTGTTCAGTGTGATGAGTAGAAGCCCCAGTCAACGGTAGTTACACCCTGTAAAGATATTGAAAACCCTGTAGCACGTCGCAGGAGCGAGAGTAGGTTCGGCAGGGCGTGGGTAAAGACGTACGTGCTCACAGATGAATTTATTGTTGTTGAAATAAAATAGAAATATGTACTCGTATAAGATCCGAGATGGCTCTTTTATAATTTTGAACAAAAAAAACCGACTTCAAACAGGAAACTAAGGTTCCCTCGATTTCTCTGGGATACCATCATCAGATCCTAGTTTCCTTATCATACTATAACCCTTGAAACATCTCCTATCCAACAAAAAAAGAATCATCAAAATCGGTTCATAAACGAGGAAGATATCCACGAACTCACATAAAAATTAAAAATTAAATTATACGGTCGAATTGAGAAACCTCCTCCTTTTTTGAAGTCGGTTAAAAAGAGTATCAGTTTAAAATAATTAGTTTAGTTTGATAGTGAAAATATGTTCAATGATAGAATTTTTGATTTTGAAAACACATGTGTCACACTTTATTTCAAAACTAGTGGATGCACGCAGCTTCGCCCGCGCAGATCCCAATTTTTGCGGTTCCCGTGGGAATTTCCCAAAATCCTTTCTTAGCGGATGCCTACGTCATAACATCTACCTTCATGCCAAATTTCAGCCCGATCCGTCCAGTGGTTTGGGCTGTGCGTTGATAGATCACTATGTCAGTCAGTCGAAACCTTTGAGTTATATATATTTAGATGTGACACATGGATTATTTTGTGCCAGCGCATGCGCGAAATAGATAAATATATCGAATGAAAGACGAACGAATATCAGCAACGCGTTGCCGCGTTACAAGCCCTTAGAAATATTATTATTTGTTTATATTTCTGTGGATCACTCGGACACAGAGCCAACAAACCTGTTTGTCAATCGAATGTTCACGCTACGCTGAGTGGGGATCGAACCCGGGACCCTCGGCCCGACAGGCATGTGCGCCACCACTGGACCAACGGGTCAGTTAAACACTGTGTAAAATGTACGGATGTTAAAGTTACCGTATGTCATGCAATTCGAAAAACAAATGTTTTTACGTAAACATAAATGTCGGTACGTTACGTTAATTCTTTAGGAATAAACTTTTACTTCACTTGTTGAAATATGTATATTTAATTGCGGTAGATTTATCTCCATTCCAAAAACGCACTTTCCTTATTGCAGCTTTTTTAATCCGTTGCCCTAAATCCAGGTTATTTATTAAAATACTAGCTATTTCCCGCGGCTTCTTTCACATGGGCGTCGTTTTTCTGAATGTTTTTGAGGATGAGTGGTTCGCGAGCCGCTATCCCTGTGGAATCATCTCGGGCTATGCTAATTAGTAGTTCATGTCTTTTCTCACTCCTTCAACCATCTCTGTGCAAAAAATCAAGACAATCCGTTGCTCCGTTAGGATAAAAAAGAAATCAACCAAAAAGAGAAACTGTAGCTGACCATGATATTATCACGGGAAAGTAAATTATGTTCATCCCCGTGTCACATGCTACCTCCATGCCAAATTTCGTCAAGATCGATTGAGGTGTTAGAGAATGAAAATTTAACAAATAAACAAACAATTTTTCACATGTACTTATAATATTACTAAGGATTAAAATAATTGTTTATTTCAACCAGGAATTGAGTTGATAACCATGCTCCCTGCGTTGTAAAGGTCATAACATTTGATGCAGTAAATGTCACAAATTAAAACCTTGTACTGGAGCTCCGGTGACGTTCCTAATTCATGGGCCCATAACAATTTTAATGGCAGTGCACAAGTTAGCCTCTTTTTCCAATGGTCATGGGGTTTTTATTATTCCAACTGTTTTGTTAGTTGAATTTTATTGTATTTTTGTTTTATGAACTAATAAAACTATCGTTTCCGCGTTATTGAAGAACGGTATTGAGTGGTGATTTGAAAACAATGATATAAATTTGAGACAACAATCGTTTTGAAATGCTCATCTATGAATAAGTAGTTCCACGTGCCCCACCCTGACCAGTACCACGGTGTATACACTCATGCCCACGGTGTATAAACACCCACCCACGGTGTATAAACTCCTGCCCACGGTGTACAAACGCCTGCCCACGGTGTACAAATGCCTGCCCACGGTGTATAAACATAGATAAACTCCTGCCCGTCCGTGTAAAGCCGACTCGCTAAATCGGACGAGTTCGTCCACGTGATGGGCCCCACCGCGTCCCTGCAGCTTCTCTGAGCTGTTTTAAAACTAGACTTAAAGGCTGCAATGGCTACTCGAGCACGCCTTCTATAGTAATGCAGAGTTTGTTAATAATAATTTGACTAAAAAGTACTTACTACAGTAACGCGGTAACGCTTTGCTGTTATTTATCCTCCTTTCTTTTGATCTATTTCTCATGCGCTGGCACATAACAACCTTCAAAATTCGAATTCTTTCCTATGCTTTAATATTGTTTGCTGCTAAACCTTGACTTGTATGTAAAATAACTATTTGGAATGTATGTAAAGAAACTGATTAAGAAACTGATACTGTCTTGAAGACCCATCTTGGGTCTTATGTTAGCTATGTTTTGTAAATTTCAACTTTTCTGCAATTTTATCACAAGCAAAACAAGAGGTGACGTAATCGCGTCATCACGCGATTACCTCACTTGTTTACGCCACAGTATAAATAGACAAACTGCGCAGGCAGACGGCCATTCGAGTGTGAGTCTTAAAAATGTAAGGACGCCCTGCTGCCCGTATAAATATCTTAAAATTGTGAGTACCTACCTATTTTGCTTATTTTAGTTACTTTTACGTACCTGAGCTATATTGTGTTGGTTTTATCTAATTTAAATAAGGTTGTAATTGAGTTAGAATTACTGTCTACCTAATTAAATTAAACTATTATTTTACTATGCCACTGTTGTTGATATTTATTACAAATCCCCCCCTACAACGTAAGCTAGAAATACCTAATTAGCTCGATTATCCTACATATCAGAAGCGGGATGCAGTTAACCTGTTGTCGGCTTTTAAATAATTTTTTTTGTAAAACTTTGTGCATTAACATGATGCAGTGACCTTATTGACTGTGACGTTGAAGTATTATAATATATGTTTACCTTCTTAAAACATTTAGTTTTATATACAAAGACACATGTTAGAAATACGCTCAGTTTGTACATTATACCCTTTGTTGAGAACAGATTATCTGCGTATATTTTTCTTGCTCAGGTAATATGGACAGCCTTTTCCATACACCGGAATGGCGAGCAAAATTTTAAGCGGCGTCGAGCAAACAGTTGTGAGGGAGCGGCCTCCAAGCATCGTTGATCGGCGGTCCCGCAGCCGCCGGAATCAGTGCGCTCGCTGGACATGGAGTGGCGGTCACGCAGCCACATGAATCGGCGTTTACGCAGTAGGCAGCTAGCGGGTCGGTGAGGTAACCAGCGAGGCAGTCGGCAAGCTGGCGTGGCAGTCAGCGGGCCGGCGATACAGTCAGCGAGGCAGACAGCGAGCCAGCTTGGCAGCCAGCGCGCTAGCGGGTCGCCGAGGCAGCCGGCGAGCTCTCGTGGCAGCCACCGGGCCGGCAAGACACCCAACGAGCCAGCGAGGCAGCGAGACGGCCAACGCACCGGCGGGACAGCCAGTCAACCAGCCAGTCAGCGGAAGCTGCGTTCACCGAATCGGTTCTGTCAACATGCGTACCTTGGCGCCACGCGGTACTCTGCTAGGTTTTCTACTTTGGCACTGGAGATTGCAATGCTCGTAAGTCTCCGACTTGCACAGAACATTACACATAGAAAGTAAGTACACACTGCGTCATCATGAGGGCGACCCGGCTGCGCAGCGGTTGGGTATTTGCAAGCCATAATACTTTCGCTCACTGATAACTTCCTTTAAAATTTATTTTTTACTACAAATTTAAGTGTGTTTGACTACATCTCACCTGATGGTAAGTGACGATGTAGTCGAGGATGGTACATGCAAACTCAAATAATGCCTATTCTCTCTCTCCTTAAAGATCCCTAAATCGAAAAACACAGATGCAGGCAAGGAGTTCCACTCAATCGCTGCCCGCTAAATAAATGAATGTTAATGTTTCTTGTTGGTGGTTCAATGAATGAATGAATGAATGAATGATTTTTTTATTGTATTGCTTAAGTACACAAACAAAATAAAAAAAAAGAAGATGAACAAAAAAAAATCAATCCCTCGTTACGTAAACGTGCCATCCAGCGGCGTCGCTCCACGTCCCGCTCGCGATCTGAGCTCCCTTGTCCATAGAGCCCCTACAGTAACCAGAGACCTGGTTACAATAGCATACAACCTGCTGCTGTGACATCATTATTACTTATGTATGTCATTATTTTGTCACCATACCCGAGGAGCAGTGTGTCCCTGTAGTTTAATAAGTAACCAAGAAACTGGCAGCACCAGGAATCATCCTCTAATCTAAAATCGTTTTTGTGCTGCTGTGTGACCTCCTTGTAAGATATCTGCCACGTAGTCACCTGACGGTTAGGGTTATACAGCTAAACATCACCCTGTCTCATTCTAATATATGTGATATCCCATATCTTTCCTTTGCTGGCTACTGCTAAGTTAGAATGTGTTTAACAAATGGGTTCAACGTGTCGAAATAGTCTATTCCTTCTATCTGAGTGTATCCCTCCAACTTTGAATATGTCGAGAATTCACCTGCATTAGTTTACGTCTGCCAAGGTCCAGGTCTTTGTTTCAATCAGGAACGTAATCTCGCTACCCATTACCCATAATTTTGTATTGTTGTTCTCATTGTGGACTTTCAAATACATCTAACGCAAAGGACATCCGATTGTTATTCATTATTTATATTAGTTTTGCTACAATTTTTGGAACAGTACACAAAGAAAACGTTTGCTTTAATACAAAACTGACTTAAAACAATAGATTAGTGCTAAAGCAGTACATTTTACGGGACCAGATAAATTGTTAGTTAATTTAAGAACGTTAAAACTACAAAATGGGGTGATAATTTAAGACTTAGGTTGGATCACAAAGCTTCAGAAACTTAATAAAAGGCACAATGATGTGTTTTAGCTGCGGTGAACAAGGGCATCTCCATTTTAAGTGTATATATACAGAAAATATTCTAGATTTTAGCTATGTAACTTTCCAATGTAGTACTAAAAATAACAGAAGCCAAGAGTGTCTAAGTAGAGAAACGAATTTAAAACGCTAAAAGGAAGCTTTAAATGAAATTCCACGAATTCCTTAACTGATTTGGGTAGTCGGGGTACTATAGTTAAATATTCAAATATCTAAGAATATTGTTGCTGAATGGAGTACAGAAAGTTTAGCTGTATGAAGGGGTCAATGAAATGGTCAATTCTTAAATCTATATATGATTACGTGGGGGGGGGTAGTTTTCGAGAAAATGAATTTTGAAAATTGGTAATTTTACATACTCTTTGGTCGGAAAACCGCCACTGCTAAACGATGCTTACGTTTCCGCGTGATGACAAATCGCTACCGCTTATTAAAAAAAGGTCGTCTACTTCTGTGACGGCGTAAATCGCTACCGCTTATTAAAAAAAAGGTCGTCCACCTTTATGACGGCGAAAATCGCTGCCGCTCATTACAAAAAGGTAGAAGTCAATTCGTTACCCGACATTCGTAATATGGGGTCACCTTTTATTAGTAGGATTATGAAGACTTGTTATATTGTGACAAATTGAAAGCGGTCCTTAACGTGATTTTTTAACATAGATATTGATTTTGTTTTTACATCACAAATTCGACTGAACTTTTGTTTTTACATCACAGATTCGACTGAACTATAAAATGTCTAATAATTTAAATTTGCTAATGAAAAAAGAATCTGCTGTTAGAACTTACGAATTACACCTATCAAAGGAGTAACTCTTTCATTTCATTCCACTTTCATTTTTGAGCGAATCTCTTGATAAAGTTGAAGACTATCCAGCACCTTTATTTCTGTCCTCCTGTCTTCACAATCAGCTCGTAAACTTCCCATTTTTCAACCGTTTACCAATTAGCACACTGGTAAAATGCAGTATTTCCCTCCAGTAGTAAAATATGCTTCTTTTGTGTATGACCTTTTATTGACTGTCCATTTATACGTGTGATGAGGCCTGGTTCAAACTATTATCCAAACGGAGGCACTGGAAACATCAATCTGTCTCTAATTCATCTATCGGAAACTTCTCCTGTCAGTCCTGCAGTAGATTGTGCCGGTCTCCCTTCGGACTGCACAGTCACCAAAAACACTGTATCCGAGTCGCTGACTAAATCGTCTGTTACAGACGCATAAGGCCAGAGGCCACTGATGACGACGATGATGATGTGATGATATATACGTGGGACCAAGGATGACCTATCATTGACTGTCTAATAATTGTCTATGGCAAAGAAAAAAAAAAGATGATCTGTTTATAGGTTTACACGGATAATTTCTTTTGATTAAATATTTTGTCACGTGTTACACATCGTATGAATTACAAACCATACATAATTAAGTATAAAGCTTTGCTTTTTATTACCTAAATATGCCACCAAGTAAACGCTTACTTTGCCAATAGATATCAATAGCCTTGATTTCTGTATTTTTCTCTTTCTGTATTTCTCATTTGCTGTTTTGGGTTTTTTATCGCTCGTCTGCTTCAAATACAGTGTTAATTACTTCAATGTGTTACTGTACACATGAGAGTAACAATAACATTAGGACTGGCTTGAGGCTTAGATGGCTCACCATAAAATATCTACTTTTTGCATTTCTTAACACCATGACCTATCATGCGGCAATAGCCATACTTCGTTTTGGTGAAATTTCTCTTTATTGGTGTCTTTGTGTGAATAGTATTTCAGTTAACGCAAATTGTATCTTGGTTCTTGCAGAGTAGTAGAACTTCCGGTAGATCATTTGTAATCCTTTCTTAGTTTGAATTTCAAACTGTTCCATAAGTTCTTTATTTCAAAGACGTATATGTGTCGCCATATCATGTGAAGTATACTTACAATAACGAAAATACTCGAGCGAGGAGGCGTAGGCTTTTCTTTCAAGGACGATCAAAAAACTTGTACAGTTCTTCCCATTTATCTTGAGCTGAAGCATTTGATTAGTCATGTTATAGGGCATTCATATTAGTTTCTTTGAATATCTAACAATAACGTAAGGTATTCAGAACGCGAGGCCCGTCTTTGTTTTGGAATATGAGGTCTGTTGCCTATGACTTGTGACTTGTGGTATTCGGAATATAAGGCCGTTGCCATATTGACAGTTGATAAAAATCTGAGACAAATGACCTGAAACTTATATGGCATTTGGGAACCAATGTTATATTCAAATTTAAATCTTTCTTTTCATTGTAAGGTTTTTATGATGGTGGCAAAACTTTGTGACCTTTATGATCAAACTTTCGACTTGAAAATTTATAACATAAGGCAATGTAAGATAAAGCAGATTAAATGCTTGTTATTATTGAGAGCGGAGAATTGAGACCGTTAGACAGCAAATCCTTGTAGATGAATATTGTAGATGCTAAACTTGGTTAAAGATGAACGCGTCTAATGGAAATGGAAGTCATGGATGACTATTTTTGTTGAAACATTAAAATTCAGAGTTGATGAACTTAGAGATACACGTCGAATAAGCCGTGGCACCTTGTGTATGCAGGTGGGAGTCATAAACCGTAGCACCTTGTGTGTGCAGGCGGTATTGAGATTAAACCGTAGCACCTTGTGTGTGCAGGCGGTATTGAGATTAAACCGTAGCACCTTGTGTGTGCAGGCGGTATTTAGATTAAACCGTAGCACCTAGTGTGTGCAGGCGGTATTGAGATTAAACCGTAGCACTTGTGTGTGCAGGCGGTATTGAGATTAAACCGTAGCACCTTGTGTGTGCAGGCGGTATTGATATTAAGCCGTAACACCTTGTGTGTGTAGGCGGTAGTTATAAGCCGTGGCACGTTAAAGTGGTACCTAGTAGATATTCCTGTGATTAGTGAATAAGAAGGTTATGAGTACCAGTATTTTAGATATTTTTATTTCCTCTTACATCTGTTAGAAAGTTTAATGTTTTCTCTTTTAGCAGAGCAAAATAAGTAGAAACCTGATTTTAAAATTTAAATTTTGATAATCTTAATTGCATAATATATCGGAAAGACTTGATTAAATTTACTAATACCTATAATATTAATTACAAATGCGAAATATCGATCTTACTTTTTACTATCACAAGCTCTGAAGGTTGGTTTAAAACGTGTGTTTATTGCATCCACACTAGACTAAATAAATAAAATCGTGATTTAAAATAAATACTTACGTACTGTCCCTTGCACAACTTAACAATGATTTTAATTTGAGGTTTAATGTCAATTTAATTTAAATAATTCTTATTGTTGTAATATTTATGTGCTAGTATGTACATACCTAGTTATTATAGAACAATTATTTTAATAACTTGTACAGATGTAATGTAAAATTTAGAGATAATTTTTATTGTTTCTACTAGGTTATGAGCAAGTACTGTAACTGTAATAGGTAAATATTATTAAATTTAATTATGACAACAAAATGTTAATGATAATATTATGGTCTTCCGGACGAATGGGGCCTTTTACCAATTTTAATTTGAAATCGGAATTTAATCAAATAATTTGGTTTCCATTATCAATAAATTTTATGTATTTAAGTTTTATTTTGTGAGTATTTTCTTTGTTAGCTATAAAACATTTAAGTACGTCAGTATCTTATTAGATTTAATTTTAATATAGGTTACAAACGTAAATATTTTTAATTATCACTTAAAATAAATTGTTAATTATCATATTATTTCTATTAGTAAAGCAACATAGTGAGTTTAAAATATTTAAAATGCAAATACTTAGCTGTAGGTTTTCATCCTAATTCTCAATACCGTTGCATAATGTGAACGTACGAGGTCGTCCGATTGAAACGGATGGCCGACTGTTAGCTATGTTTTGTAAATTTCAACTTTTCTGCAATTTTATCACAAGCAAAACAAGAGGTGACGTAATCGCGTCATCACGCGATTACCTCACTTGTTTACGCCACAGTATAAATAGACAAACTGCGCAGGCAGACGGCCATTCGAGTGTGAGTCTTAAAAATGTAAGGACGCCCTGCTGCCCGTATAAATATCTTAAAATTGTGAGTACCTACCTATTTTGCTTATTTTAGTTACTTTTACGTACCTGAGCTATATTGTGTTGGTTTTATCTAATTTAAATAAGGTTGTAATTGAGTTAGAATTACTATCTACCTAATTAAATTAAACTATTATTTTACTATGCCACTGTTGTTGATATTTATTACAAATCCCCCCCTACAACGTAAGCTAGAAATACCTAATTAGCTCGATTATCCTACACTTATATTTCTACGAAATAAATCGGATTGCGTGCACGCACGGTTATTTACCCACGCCCTACCCGTACGTACTTCTACGGACGTGCCACAGTGCCACACTGGCGCCCAACGTCAATACAATTTGATTTATTTTATTTTCTATGACATTTGTGATTTAATTATTATTATCATTTTTTGGAGTTCACTCCTTAAGAATCGATTTGCATATAAGGCGCCCGGTATGAAAAAAATATGAGGAGTAAAATCTAGTGATCGAAAACGTAGTTTGTTATATTCTCTTTGCGCGTTACGTTTTTTACGCGCAAACTATTGTGCGCACCTCTGTCACGTGATACAAAACAGTCAGGATTGGCTGAATCTGACAAAAAGAATATAAGTCACTACGAAATCTAAAATGAAGTCACAACACAGTAATCAAATCAGATCTGTTATTGTTGCAGTCTTAGAATTTTTGATCTGGATTTTAAAATTTGTGATTTTTATATAATTTGGTATTCCACTCCATAATGGGTGTCAATTTTGTGAAAGCAGATAGCAGAAACTTGCCCAAAGTAGACGCAATCATGTTCTTTAAAAATAACCCCGATTTTTCTCCTTCTCCTTATCTTTAACTCCTTACTCAACACACATAGCCGCAATATTTCATCCGCGATATATCATCCCGCTCCGCAAAATACAGTCCACTAATTTTCAAAAATCCGAACCGGCTATACCATTCTTTTGGTTACCCGATTCTGCAGAGCTGAGAAATGTAAAAACAGCAACGTAAGTACTATAAAATAATATAACACTACCTACGTAAGTAACCTTAATTCTGCTAAGGCGAAATAATAGTCTTTCTTTCAGTAGTAGTTTTTTAGGTTATAAAGAATAAATTTTGTTTACAGTAAGTAATTAGTTTGCATTTTCAGGGCTGCACGAGAATCTTATGGTGACGATGCTATTGGGTACGTGCAACTACGTCGTGGATCAGGACTTTGCACACTCAATTGCAAGATCTGCCCCGAGCACAAAGTGAGGGCTAGTTCATACAAATTCACTACGGTGATAGACGAGACTAAAGGTGAAATCGTCAGTTGCCAGTGCTTGGACTGTGCAGCTTTAGCTGGTGGTTGTAAGCATGCAGTGGCATTTTTGATGTGGACCCATCGTCGCAGTGAAGAACCTTCCTGCACCGAGGTTGAATGTTACTGGAAAAAACCCGTCCTCTCGAGAGTAGGGACTACTATGAAATACGTCACTGTATATCAAATTTGAAAAAAAAAACAGCTCCACATCATGAAACCAGCACAGACCTTTTCCACGGGTTTCTTCAAGAAGCAAAAAAGAAGAAAATTATGAATTGTGAACTTTTAAAGTATCAGAACGACTTTAAACACAGTGATGTTCGACAGTTTTCATTTCCTTATTCAAGTGAGTGATGATATAAAGAAAGATGTCAACAAATTACTAGAAACATTACAAGAGAAACTTAACAAAAATGCACTTGATTTAATTGAAGAGTCAACACAAAACCAATGTTAGAGCCCTTTATGGTATGACCTAAGATATGCTCGTATAACCGCATCTAAAGCATACGAGGTTAGTCGCTTCCAAACACCAAATGGATCATTAGTAGCTGCGACCATGGGAGCTAAAACACCTGACACATCAGCTATGAAAAGAGGCCGGAAATTGGAATCATTAGTTATAAAAACTGTGCAGAGTAAACTTAAAACTAAAGTCAAGCCCTGTTTTGTGCCTGTTTAGACAATCGTACTTAAGTAGTAAACTCCAGTCGTGCGTCGGAGCTGACACATACACTTTTTTTTTATTGTTAAATCTTATTATGTTGTATTGTTTATTTTTTATTTTTTTTGACTTAACTGAACTTTGACATGTAATATTTAAAACTATTATGAATAACTTAAATATGAATCTGAATATAAAACCAAGCGGTAAATACGATTAAATCGACACAGAAATCCAGATAAATGTAAACTTATCTCGAGCTGGTATTGGTCGTGTTTTCAATGACGCTCCGACATACATATTGTGAATTTTGAACATAATTTGTCTACAAGGTGACTAACACTCTGAATCTGTTACAATTATGTTCGCAATTCCATGGTGTTTTCTGTTAGCATCCTCTTTCCTTTTAAATACTGTCCCCTTCACATATTAGTACAGGGTGGATTCGTTCACAACCGATTAGGTACATACCCACTGCTGGGGAACGGGTCACTCCCCACATTCGGAAAGGTTAAGCCTTACACGGCTTGACAACTGCACAGTCCAGTGGTAGCAACCGACGAAACGGCTTCACGTGCCTTGCAATGCAAAGCAAGGAGACGGTCGAGGAAACAGCCACTATAATAACAGTCAAACACCTCTAGGCAATGACCGTGCTTCTGGTGAGTCAACCTGTATGAATTGTATGATCGACTCATTTACTCGTAAAGTGGACTCATCTTTGAACTAATGCCTATGTACCTATAACATACTATACCTCTAACATAAGTACTATCGATCTCAAAATAACCTTTTGTGCTAATTTGATTGATTGATGATAGGAAATAATAGATACAGATAAATGACTGTCATACATTTTTTTTTTATACATAATTGGTAAGCCCTTGGCATTATCTCACCTAAGCTTAAATGACAATGATACCGAAGATGGAAGCGGGCTTACCATGGTGATCTTATCGCTAAACAGCGATATCTTCCATTCTACCTTCAAGTAGAGAATTAAAATATGTCTCTCTTCATTATCGCCTTGAAAATGTTAACTTTTGTAAATAACGCATTCCTTAGCGAGGAGCCATAAACAGGTGTAACTGATATGGAAGCTGAACAGTTTGAGAATAGAAATGTTCCCTTCGTTTAAGTGTCCATAAATAGTTAACGACCGATATGTTGATCAACGAGCAATTTTAACGGCAGCCTCCGTGTTGTGGCTTGTTTTACGGCGCTACTAATTCTTCTGTTTTTACCCGACTACGCCAGATATATGTATATTTCTATGGGACAATCTGTATTTAGCCTAAATGGCTTCATGGATTTTAGTTAGAGAGGTGTTGGATTCCTCTTAAATGTGAGAGTGACACTCAGTATATCAAAATGATAAAAAGTTAAAATGGCGGACTTTTGGCACCAAAAGTATGTTTTCTAACATTTTTTTTCTTAAAACTCTATCGAGTCGGTTCCAATATAAAGGTTATAAAAATACTACAATATACACCAGTTATATTTTTAAGCGTCGGTGGCTCAACCGGTTACGACTCGGTTCTCCTAACTAGAGGTGCCGGGTTCAAATCCGGACGGCAAATGTACCAATGAGTTTTCGAAACTTACGTACATACGAGTATACTCACCGACTGCTTTAACGGTGAAGGAAAACATCGTGAGGAAACCTGCACACATCTGCGAAGAAACTCGAAGGTTTTGTGTGAAGTCGACCAACCCGCACTGGGCCCGCATGGTCGACTAAGGCCCGATCGCCCTAATACAGGGTAGGCTCGAGCCCCTCGGTAGGGACGTATATGAGCTGATATCATGATGATATTTTTAAATGTAATTTGAAAGGAGAAATGCTAAATTATATAAATTATTTGTAAACAAAGACTAACAATCCAAAGATAGATAACTTACTTTCGTGGGAAATTATTAATGTGCAGATATTTAATATATTTTTTCGCCCATTTTAGGGGGCTAAGCATTGGCCATACCGCCTAGTCTTCAGTACAATATCTTTTCATTAGTAGGTATTTGTAGATTATACGTCTTCAGTTTTCAAGAGCACTATTTCTTCACGTTCACATATATATATATTTAGTCTATAAACTACCTAACCTACACACTCTAGCAATACAACACAGCAAAATAATTTGAGCACTTTTGCTAAAGCTTTCGCGGACTTCTTGTGGGAACTCGATGAACAGTAGATATTACACACTTTTATTTCATTGTCATACACAATGGTACTTTGCTGATAAATACACTGTGGCGACCACATTTCCTGGTCCCACGGAACCCTAATAAAGTTAGGCAAAGTTTAATTTTTACGAATAACAGTTCTTGTGTTTGAAGCCATAAACACGGACATTTTATATTTTTATGTAACTGCAGTTTACTGAGGTACATTCTGGGACGTTACAGCGGTCTGCGTGTTGTAAAAGAATTTTATATTGCGTTCGGGTATTACTGTTAGTCGTCGTGGAGATCCTTGGGGGAGGCCTATGTCCAGCAGTGGACTTCCTTCGGCTGATATGATGATGATGATGATTACTGTTATTACGGTCCGCTATGGACAATAGATTGTTTACCCAACGCCGCAATAGGAAAGTAATTTGAGCAAAGGCACGCCGACGCTATATTAGTTTCTACCCAGCTAAATGTTTATAGTTTTATTATGTTACTAGCTTTTTCCCGCGGCTTCACCCGCGTAGACATCGTTTTAATGACTATCTTTAAGGGTGATTAGTAAATTATGTCGTTTCCCACCTACTCAACCATCTCTGTGCATAAAATCACAACAATCGAGTATTTTTTTAGTTCCCTCAGGAACTGCATCAGATTATGCTATTTTCCCGGGTCAAAAAGTAGCCTATGTCCTTCCCCGTGACACAGGCTATCCTGCACGCCAAATTTCATAAAGATTGGTCAAAGCGTTGAAGCGTGAAAAGGTCACAAACAAACACATTTTCACATTTATAATATTAAGTAAGGATTGTATCTCTGTTTTCTCACGAACCAATTTTTTATGTCTTAGTTCCGTTAGGAGCACCCCTGATCCCCGGCGACAAGCCGTTGTATGTATAATGTCACAAGACACACTAAGAGGAGTCAACCCTCAGTCACGCTATAGATCGGACGTTCTCCTAGGGACTAGCTTAGCATACCGAATTTCTGTACCTACTTGTATTTCCTGAGATTATACCGTTAACAGTTTCACCAGAACTTCTGAACTTTCATTTCATACGTGACGACGTAAGTCAGTACACCCAACTCATAGTGTGTAGCGCAACAACACTACCAATATTATACATCAAAAACCACAAACAAAATATTGTATTTTTTCGGATAATAAAAGAAAAATGACAAACTGGACGCTACAAATTCCCTCTAAAAAGTTCGCAGATATTTAAATGATGAATTCATTCACTACGAACAGAGATATGCTATATATAAGGGGAGGTAGATAGGTTACGTGCGTCCAAAAAGTGAAGCATATAAAAAGATGTAGATTGGCATCTCTTTTCTTAGTAGCATTCGGTTCGATGGAAGCGATTTCCTATAATATTGGGCGTGTAAATGGGTTCGATTTTCAAATGTTTTTGTTAGTGCATATCCCATTCTAAGTGCATATCCCATCTAAGTGCATATCCCATCTTAGTGCATATCTCATCTAAGTGCATATCCCATCTAAGTGCATATCCCATCTAAGTGCATAACCCATCTAAGTGCATAACCCATCTATGGTAACAAATCTCTGACTAAAAAAACAAAAAACAAAAATTATTAAAAAGTGTGACATTAAAAAAGTAAATTAAAAATATCAATAACCCGACTGCGTAAAAAGTGAACTTTAAAAAAAAAACAAGATAACCTATTCTGTCTCCAATCCGACCCCACGTAAGTCGAGATCCATGTCCATTGTTGTCCCTAAACTTCTTCTGCAGAGAGTACTATTCACAGTCGCCCTCTCGCCAATAGAAGCAGTAAAGACCATCTCCGGCACAATCTCGCAACAATCTCATGCAGTCGGAGGCAATATACTTTTATTTTAAACTAGCTGTCCCGGCGAACTTCGTTCCACCTTACACTACACTACCCTACTATATCCAACCCTACCCTAACCAACACTACACTAACTTACCCTACCCTACTCTACCCTACACAACCTTACACTACCCTACACTACACTACACTACCCTACCCTACCGTTGCGGGTAGGCATAGCTACCTAAACCTTCTCCTGACAATAACGAACTCAACAAAAAAAGAATTAGCGAAATCGGTCCAGCCGTTCACGCGTGATGCGATGACCAGAAGCAATTCACGTTCTTCTTTATTATATTTTCTTGTTCACCTCATTGCTCACGTGCACCAGACAATTACCTTCAAACCCGCCCCACTTTTTGAAACAAAACTCAGAAAGCAAATAGCAGAAAACAATGCAAAAACAATGAAATGAAAATGAAATAAAAATGAAATGAAAATGAAATGAAAACGAAATGAAAACGAAATAAAAACGAAATGAAAACGAAATGAAAACTAAATGAAAACGAAATGAAAATGAAATGTAAAATAAAACAACGATTGCGTTCACTACAAATCGCGCCAAAAACTCTATGTACGTAGTGTACGGGAAGTGTTGTTAGCGCGAAAAAAAGCTTTTCCACATTTCGTGAAAATGTGTTTAACATCATTAACACATACCGAGAAACTGAATACATATCTCAATTCTGTCCGTGCGTCCGTCCGTCACGCTTGGCTCTGGAGGCTATATCTTTATTCCGATTGGGTCCAAATTTGGAACTTAAAAGTTTTAAATTATTTCATCAAGGTATTATCAAAATTTTCTTCGTACCGTCAAATCGAAGAGTAGCTGATGACAATAAAAACAATACAATATAAACAGTTCTTATTGTATGAACAATAAAATATATTTTTTCTCAAAAACGGCTTTAACAATTTCGATTAAACTTATCGGAGTTTCTTATGCTTATCTATTACACAGTAATACCCATTGGTCTGGGCAAAATCTTGTTTGTATGGTTCTCCTACAAATAAAAGTGAAACTTGCGATTTACTCACAAATGGTTGGAGCTATTGAATGGACATGTATTACGAATAAGTATATACATGTCGGAGGGTCATTGAAAACGCGACCAATACCAGCTCGAGATAAGTTTACATAGTTACACTTTGTTTGGATCAAACGTCAGGTATTAGTACCTGGGTGAAACCGGTGGTGGCGTGACGATCGCTTGTACTCGTGAGACGATCGTTTGTGGTAGCAAAGATGATGTATTAACGGAAGGCTGTTTGTGCTGCCACACTGAGTTGAGAATTTATTAGATCTGTGGAGAAGCCAGATTAGCTGGACGTCAGTCTCGGAGCGGACACTTTTTGATGGAGCGTCGAGCAGAACACAAGTAGTGGTGATCTGTGAGCAAAACGGACATGTCACGCCATCGCTGTGATCACCGCGTTTGCATCCATTGTTATCCAAGGCATCCTGTACAATTTAGTTTACCGAATGATCAAGACTATTGAAGAAGGACCTCTGTGATATAGCTGCATTGTTATTTCGACGCCCAATACCGAAATAGTTAAGGACGTGAACCACAAGGCCATCCATAACCTAACCTAACCAACACACCTTCGACATCAGAAGTTGGATTGTTCCCTGCGCTCGCAACGAGTGGAGAACGACGGGAAAATTTGAAAAATGATAATGGAGCAGCGAAATAAAAACCCACTGGCCGCTGCGATTGATTAAGGTTATGCAAGCACCATCGACTACATCTGCTGCAATCATATTGCCAGCATTTAACCGGAATATACCGGAAGCTAATCCACGTGCACGGCGCTCAAGTGTCGATATCTCCCTTACGGAACAATCGTTGGAATGAGGTGACAGCATGAGCTGCACTGGCAGCAGCGGAGATCCACGCAAGCGGCGCGTGCAGCTTCAGCGAAGTGCGTGATGTACGCGGAGCTACGAAAATCCGGTGAGTCGTACCCCTTTTGTTTTGATGGTGGTAGTAGTACGTGCGTAGTACTATTACCTAATCTGTAGTGGTGCCTACTGTTCTGTCGTTAAAGAAAGTTTCGTGTATAGACTTTCGGGAGTGTGTTCAATACTAACGCACTATTGACTTTTGTAGGCAACTCTTAAGTTTACTGTACAGAACAAATATCGAGTGAGGGTAATATTGACGGGCATTGTTCAGAATGGTCATATCTTGTTATGCCAGACGAGTACGAACGATATTATGATCGATTCAGATATTTTAAATCTAGGATTGACGGTATTCTTAAACGAGTCTGTCAATAACAAAACAGCTTGACTGTCGGTAGGGATGCGAATGGAGTAGTTAGTCCCTTGCCCTTCTAGTAGTGATTGCATTAGCAGCTAAAATGATGCCTTGTGGAAAGTACTCTTTCACATGCTTTCGGATCATTCCTTGTGACACAACGTCGTGATTGAACGGAAGATTTAAAAAGAGGACTCCTTGTAAATATGATGATTCATTTAGTGAACTAGAGTTTCGGTTATACAAACCTAAACCAGAATTGAAAGTATTGAAACCCCTTTAAGCTTTTATAATATTGAGACCGACATCTTAACATGGAGTAAACTCTTATTAGCTTTCGTAGTATTGCGACTGATATCCTCATTGATCATAGGCCAAAGTTGTTGCCTATTTTTAATAGCTTTCGTGATGAATTTGTCGAGGGCATCCTTAATGCCCCGCTATCGTATAGACCCTATGTAGGTATACGAGTTTCGGGGACCCCAATAAAATAGTTTGTTTACCAATTGTAAAAAAAAGAGAATAATAACAGGGTAGTATGCGGAGTGCAGTGGTGGACGTCTTACGGCTGATGTGATGATGATACAGGATTCATAGGCTGGAGGCTGCGAATGTCATAAGCCCCGAAGCTTTCCCTTTTTGACGGCCTTATCATGCTGGTAAAGAAAAAGGATAGCATAGAACGCAAGTGTTGATAACCGTGAAAAAAAATGATAACAACATGCCTGAACGGAAATTGCTTCCTCTGATAGCTTGGAACATCGATTGACTTCATAGGTGGTCACTATTTCACCACGTCAGGCATAGCTAGTGGTTACATCAGGTGCATTCTTTACCTATTAAATCGAAATGACTGATTTTGTAACCTCTGTTCAAATACGTCCACGTGTCATTCGATCTACGTAATGCCCCCTTGTATTTGAACTTACGTTCATAAACGCTTAGGCAACGGTCAGGTGAATCTTAGTACGTTTAAACGTTGGTACTCTTAGTTAAGTGTCCTTTAAAATATGCTCACTTCCTTAGAGTATAGTAATGAGATTTCAATGTTACAAGTCCTTCCATGATGATCATTTGGCAGCAACCAAACTGTTGGGTTAACCGAGTTACGAAGTACAGCCTCCTGGAGTTGCTTCTAGGTACGAGTAAAGTAGCTTAACCTCTAAATGTCATGTTTGTGGATTACACACACAGGCTGTAATTTTATCTAAGTGAAGCACGACAAAAGACTAGTGATAATACGGAGAGTAACGCATCATATGACAGGAGTTGTTAATCAGCTTGCTGCTGATGTGATAATAGACATGGGCCTCCCCCATGTTGGAGCGGTTTCACCAATTGTAAAAAAAAACGCTACGCTTGGCGGGCTGTTTGGCGATACAGTATGAGCGTGAAGGACGATGTTGCTTGTCCTCAAATTTTTAGTCCCTTAGTCACTTCTTGTGAAACCCTTGGGAAGAGATGGGGTGGTGTATTGCTCTGAGGCAGCGCCACTGGCTGATTTCTAGACAAAAGCTTAGTTTCACAAGTTACCTAACTTTGTGTTGTTACAAATGTAGAAGCGTTACCTACCACTTTAGATATCAAATACCGTCAGTTATTGAGGACAGACTACGTTAAATGCCCGATAGTGACAGTATTATTGACTTGGACAGAATTGATGATGGAGAGACTGAACCTAGACCATCTACTAGTGCAGATTAAGGACTTTTGTACTTGACCGTGATTTTAACGTTCACTAGTTTGTATTTTGAACCTTAGACGTAAACAATTTTTCGCAACTGGATGCCAATAGCCTCAGCCATTCGTAGACGTAGGCGTAAAACACCGAGTTGATTTTCTCGTTGCTGTGCGGCCACAACTGTGTGTGGCGTGCGTTTGGCTCGCAGGCGTATCACCGGGGAGGTGATGTTGGCAATGACCAGAAAGAGGTGATGTTTGAGATCGCCGCATGGAAGCGATAGTGTGGTTGGACACCGGAGGGAGGTGGTCCAAGAGTCGCCAGGTAGGGTGACTGTGTTTTTGGGCGGACACCTGAGAGGTTGTCTGAGAGTCGCCAGGTCGAGTGACTGTGTGTTTGGGCGGGCACCGGATGGAGGTGTCTGAGAGTCGCCAGGTTGGGTGACTGTTGTTTGTTTGGGCACCGGATGGAGGTGGCCCAGAGTTGCCAAGATGGGTGACTGTTGTGGTGATACAAAATGAGGAGCGTAACCAAACCAAGTTAGATCCCAAATACCGAGGGCCGTTCAGGGTCGTAGAGGTCTTGGAAGGTGACAGATACAAATTACAAGCTTTGAATTTGAGACGAAGTTACAAGTATGCCCATGACCGTTTACGTAGTATGTCCGAAGGTTATTTGCCTCCGGATGTTGACGATGAATCTGGTGCAGAGGCGTCTACCTTTCAATGTTAATTGTATTGACAGATCGTAACTCAATCAATTGTATACAGTTGTATTTTTTTTCTTTATCGTTTATTTTTGTGTGTAGTACTGAAGTATTCCAACATGTTTCGGCGGTAAATGAAGAGTGCTGAATGGCGCTATATGTTTGCATGAATTGGCTGCTGCTTGTTTTGTCAGACTCGTTCTGTCATGATGTGTAGCAGGTACATTCGTGTTTTTGTAAAAAAGAAGTATCCCGTTTGCCGGCTGAAACTGTTGATGGTATTCCGTCGCCTGTACTGGCGATGATGGTATTCCGTCGCCTGTATTGGTGATGATGGTGTTCCATTGCCTAGATTGGTGGTGATGGTATTCCGTCACCTGGACTGGTGATGATGACTGATTGGTATTCCGTCGCTTGGCGTTAGTGATGATGATTCTTTGTGGTGTCCCGCCACCCGGATGTGGTGATGTTTAATTCTGGTGTTCCGTCGCTTGTGATTTGCGATGATGATTATGTTCCGTTCTATGTGCCCCTAAAGGTTGTAAATGGTTGTAAGGTTTCAAGCCTTGCAGCTGTGATTTACCTTGGAGACCTAAACTGATTTGAGATTGTTTGAGTTACGATGCTAATGCTGAGGTTTATTTAGTTTACGAGAGTGAAATTATTTTGGTTTTTTTGAGGCTGTTAAAATGTGTTGTTACCATGATTGTAGTCTTGAATTAAAGCTTCACATTATTAGCGTTGCTTTTATTCCTTGAGCTGTGGACCTTCCTAATGAAGGTCAGGATTGGCCGAACGAAATGGAATCTACTGGTTACCCTTTTCTTTTTCAGGTTAGTCACCCGAGGACGTGTGACTCGCAGGATGGCCGTGTCGGAGGGTCATTGAAAACGCGACCAATACCAGCTCGAGATAAGTTTACATAGTTACACTTTGTTTGGATCAAACGTCAGGTATTAGTACCTGGGTGAAACCGGTGGTGGCGTGACGATCGCTTGTACTCGTGAGACGATCGTTTGTGGTAGCAAAGATGATGTATTAACGGAAGGCTGTTTGTGCTGCCACACTGAGTTGAGAATTTATTAGATCTGTGGAGAAGCCAGATTAGCTGGACGTCAGTCTCGGAGCGGACACTTTTTGATGGAGCGTCGAGCAGAACACAAGTAGTGGTGATCTGTGAGCAAAACGGACGTGTCACGCCATCGCTGTGATCACCGCGTTTGCATCCATTGTTATCCAAGGCATCCTGTACAATTTAGTTTACCGAATGATCAAGACTATTGAAGAAGGACCTCTGTGATATAGCTGCATTGTTATTTCGACGCCCAATACCGAAATAGTTAAGGACGTGAACCACAAGGCCATCCATAACCTAACCACCCCACCACCCTTCGACATACATATTATATGGCCATGCATTATGAATTCATAAAAACAATTTGTTTATGAAAAAAATATGAAAATTGTCGAGAAAGTTTAGTGCGGGCTGCCGTACAATTTATTATTTTTGAGTAGGGGATCCTTAGCTTGAGTACGACTCACACTTGACCAGTTTTTATGATTGGTTGTTTTAGTTTAAGACTATCACGACAATCATATCAAGTTTTATGCTTGTATGTAAGTATATGTAACGGTTTTATAAGATAAAGCAAAAACAAAACAAAAACATTTCTTTGACAAAGTTAAAGTAATTTATGTAGCCCCCTTTAATACTAAAAATTAATGTAAGAATTGTGTTTTCATATTACATGCAGCAAAAAAATAGAATAGAATAGGATTTTTATTGTAAAAAAACAAACAGTAATATATAAATGTACATACGTAACTTAATTTTAGTACATAAGTAAGTATCTAACTTAATGTTGACATATTATATTATTACATTGAAATAACAACTATAATAACATATTGTGCTCAAATGTTTACTATCTTATGTACTTAACTAGTGGATGCCCGCAGCTTCGCCCGCGCAGATCCCGATTTTTGCGGTTCCCGTGGGAATTTCCCAAAATCCTTTCTTAGCGGATGCCTACGTCATAACATCTGCCTGCATGCCAAATTTCAGCCCGATCCGTCCAGTGGTTTGGGCTGTGCGTTGATAGATCACTATGTCAGTCAGTCAGTCACCTTTCAGTTATATATATTTAGATTAAGGAACCTCCAGGTCTACTTAAATGAAATTTTTAAGCTACTTTCTTTAAATGCGACTGTATGTGTTCTTATATACAAATTAAAAAAAAATCTTGTATGGGAATCCCCCTTTTTTATGATATCCTCTGTAATAAATAACACATACATATTTTTTTTCATAATTACTAGATTTAGCGTTCTGATCTTGTTTTTTTATATGTAACTCAAAAAATAAATAAACAGATTTAAATTTATTTTTTATTTATTTTTTGTCAAATTTTCAACAACCTAATAATTACTTTTCAAAAGATACAGCTGTTTAAATATAGGAGAAACGGACAGGCGGAACACACAAGCTAGAAAACAGTCGTAATGAAATCGATGTCGAAAACAGTAACAAAATGTCCATGTACGAGTGTGCAGTAAGTAACTACTCGTAGTTATAGGCACGGATAAGATAAATAAGGTTGGATTGGCAATATGGAGCCGGGTCGTTCCTTTCCCTCTAATATGGTTTATGGGAGCGATGGCTGACTCTCGCGTTATACTCGTGACCGGGTGCGGTCCGTGTGAACTAGACTTTTTTTCCTACTCTTGTTAAATCCATTCAATGATTTATAAGTATAAGTATAACTTTTCGTGTCATATTGTTTTCATGGTCTAATGACATAATCTGGTTTATATCAAGGATTTAATTTTGACGTTATTGACTAATTATTGTTTATTTCTTGATTCTTCACAAATGACATTATTATTATTATTTTATGACTATCAGAAAGAGTGTAATTTGCACCTATTTTGAATAAATATATTGAATTGAAAATACTCATACTATTGTTTGAAAACCATCGTCGCCGCCTGTCTCCCACCCATCAACTCCATTACACAAGCAATAATAATACATATACACGAAACTAATAAACAAAACACACTTAGAACACAGGGCTGCAATTGTGTCTCACACCATTTCGAGAGTCTGTACGTTACACACAACCACACGCAAATAAAAAGTATGATTTTCTAATCATTTTCCAATCCAACCTTATTTATCTTATCCGTGTTTATAGGTCTCGACGAGTCATTCCCGCCTGGTGTGTGATTGTGTGACATCGGCACCGTCGTCGTCGGATAAATCTATTAGGCGATGACATCTCCATCGGCCGGCCGGCCGGGCGGGGATCGGCGCGGGCGCGTTATTACTCCGTGTTATTATTCACATTACCATAATCTCCTCGCCATATTTATAGCGTTCAATAATCCCTTTTGATATGCCGCGTGAGGTAAGGCGACGATGGCTCCAGCTCAAATATGTTTTGTACAAGTACCTACCTACCTCTTGCTTATTAAACCTTTGTGTATTTTATGGTCTACGAAGGTACAGTGTATCTGTAGGAAAAGGTTACGTACAATTAATTTTATAATTCGGGAGCCGGGTCGTACCTTTCCTTCTACTATGGCTGACTCTCGCTGACCGGTGTCATAGGTTACCGAGGGTGTCATAGGAGCCGTATCGCTCCCGGTTTGGGACAGGGCCCTCCCATCTCTTACCGAGGGTGCCATAGGAGCCGTATGGCTCCCGGTTTAGGACAGGGCCATCCCATCTCTTATCGAGGGTGTCATAGGAACCGTACGGCTTCCGGTTTGGGACAGGGCCATCCCATCGGTAAGAGATGGGATGGCCCTGTCCCAAACCGGGAGTCATACGGCTCTACCTGAACCCTTATTTGTACATATTATTTGTCATGCCTTCTGATTGTTGTGCAAGAGCAGGCCCAATGCGATAGGAGCTGGTACTATTACTGTTGGTGTCGCCGAGCCGAGTTGGGCAGTGAACTCGCTTACCTGTGGCCGGATGACTGCGCTCAGGCGGCGACGCGAATAAATAAACTGGCTGCGCCCGCGCGGCGCGGCGCGGCGCTCCGCTAATTTACTTGTCACCAAGCATTGCTCATGCGCCCAGTCTGCCTGCAGTCAGGGCTCTGGGCAACATTCAGTTCTTCTACTAGTGTTCCGTTCTCAACTCCACAAAACAGAACACTTATTATGGCTTTGATTATTTACTTACGAGACTAGATAGAGCGTCACCCTGTAATCATTGAGATAAATACTTACCATCTTTTTTATGCTCACAATCACTCCACCCACGCTGTCATAAAACTTTTCTCGGTGTGTGTGGATTACTGGACAATAGTTGTTCGGTATTTTTTTGACGCACCTGCGCCGCCGCGCCGCGCAGTATTTACAGATAAAATATGTACAGAGTATTCAAAATATTAGATATGGAATCGTCTGTGTTAAATTTCAGTAAGACATATGTATGTATGATTAATCATTTTTTCCTATTTCAAGATACCATCCTTTGATTCCTTATTTCCAGTTGTTGGCTGTGGTCCACATACTCACTTCACCTAAGTAGACCACCGGCGATATTTATTTTCCGTGATCCACCTGGGTGGACTAAGGTTGACCATGGAAAAAAATAATACCCGTGGTCCACTTTAGGCATACGACTTCTGCATATCATGCTAAGCTATTATATATATTAGGGAGTAGTCCCGGGAAATCCCGGTCCCGAAAGCACCGGGATTTCCCGGGAAATAGCGTAGTCCAAAGCACCGGGACTAAAATTCTTTATCCCGGTGATTTTCGTTACTTTCGGGACTGAGTTCAAAATTTTGCATTATTGCTCATGTCCTTCAACTGGCGATTAATGATGTGTTTTATAAAAAAAGTTGTATGTCTGATGAAGTTCAGAATATGGTAGACGGTCCAATTGCATTAATGGAATCAGGTGACGACGACAACAATCTTAAGTTAGCAAGGAAGTATGACACGTATAAAACCGTAGTGGATTGTCGTTCCGATAACGAGTTAGATGGCGAATCTGATAGCTTACAAGTTAAACAAATAAATTTGCTTTTATTAGCACACAACAAACATCAGCAGGCGTCCTTCACTTGCTCAAGGCCACGCGTTATGTGCCTACCGCTAAGCGTATCGGAGACGATACAACGGACAGTAGGTTGCCGCACGCCCGCCTGAGTGCTCGGAACTCACATTTACCGCTCTGACTATCGAAATGCCGAAACCACGCAATTATTGTGCAGTGGATGGGTGTCACAGTCAAAAGACGAAATGAAAATTTGTCATTTTTTTCAATGTCGAGAGACGAACAAAGGTACCTAAATTAATAGTATTTTAAATCTTTTGTTTTGTTCAAATTCCCTTTTCTTATTCCTTTACAAATTATAATCATTTATTCCTTAAACTTAGAACAATGGTGGGTAGGTACCTACTATGTTAATCGTCGTAAATTAAGGATTTTAGGTATTATTTATGTGTTTTTTTTATATAATTAAGTTACCTACTTAATTTCAGAACATAGTAGGTACCTAGCGTCGTCGTCGTGATTTAGGTAGGTATGTCATAGAATAGAAGTACTAATGCGCCGGCCACTCGATAGCTGGGGGGCACTTCTACAGCTGTAAATAAACCGTTTAAAATCAAAATCCAAGGTTTAACTTGTCAAGTACCATTACGTCATCGAAATAACTCCATCAAGCCCCCCCCTCCCCCCCTCCCGCGCGCGCCGCCGACTTTTACGAAAAAATCTCAAGAACTTAGCACAGATTACTAAATAGTTACTTCGTAACTATAGCTTGCATTCACAAGCCGTTATGACTTGTAGATAGTAACAGAAAAACTATTTGCGTTACGTTTTACATAGCTTTGACTTAAAATAAAATAATTCAAGCTCACAATGAGGCCCTCTTGGGGAATGTTTTAGTATAAATAGTAGGTATGAAATTCTCCGTCAACTCAAGTAAAAAGCCGTTCAAACGATGACACATTTAACATCGTGCCCTGCGTGCCCCTACATCTACACGCAGGAAGACCTCATGACAGCAGTTAATAAAGCTGTTAACGTGGCAAAATTCTGGGCTGCTACAGTGTAGTGTCTGCCATCGACACGCTAAGAAGAAGTAAAAAGTCAACTTTGATTGATTTTTCTCCGCTTTGCTCCTGTTTCCCTTTTGATTATTTGTTAAAATTATTTACGAGGTTTCGAATATTTTCGACATTTATATTTATTAATCGGGAATTCAGGGAAGGGAAAAAATGCATCTATCATTTTATTAAACTCAAACATATATGATCGACAAATATAAAATAATTGATTTTCTATAACATTCGTTTCATTACCAAAATCATCATAGGTACAACCCTAGCACATTCGCTCGATGACGCGCTAGCACGTGGGTCGCGCGGCGGGCAAAACAATCTCAACTCTCTGTATGCGTAGTTATGGCACATTTCTTCTCGCTTCAAACAGCTAGTATTATTATTAAGATTTAGTAGGCTAATATAGCGTAGGTATTTAAGCTTTTGTATGGGAGTGATGTATCTGTTACGAAGTAACTATTTAGTAATCTGTGACATCAGTTTAAATACTAAGAGCTTCAGGATAAAGTAAAATCTGTTGTTAAATTATTTAGCAAATCGCCAACAGAAAATGACGACGAAAATATGTCGTTGCGGATTTCAAAAAAAAGAGTATTCGGAGAGACTTATGATACTAAGACCCTGTACCGTTAAAACACTGATTGATATAAAGTTAAGTATATCATTTACTGAAGATGAATGGACTCTAATGGGGTAACTTTACGATGTTCTTGATATTATGAGAACTGTATTGGAACACTCTGCCGTGGCGATACCACGCTGGCTAACTGCTGTTGTAGCTATCGCATTTGGAGTTAAAAAATATCTGCCTTCAATATAAACCTGGGCACAAAAATATTCACGTTTTTGAAAAAAAAAATACTGAACGCCGTCTTAGAAAAACTTTAATGCTTAAATATTTGCAATGTCTAGTAATTCACATCACAAATGCGCATGATCACGATTTAGTGAAATGCTTCGCATGGTAATCAAAAATCCGTTAAAAATGAACTGCAACCTGAAGCTGAGTTAAGTAAGAAATAGGAGCTTAACGCTGAAATACTAAAAGCTTCTCATAGAGCTCGAGTCAGACATGCTCAACAAGAAGATTTAGATAATACTGTTAGAATAGAAATGGCTTTGTTTGAAAACGGCAGTGATCGTGGTTGCCATTTGTGGATCCCTTCCACTAGCGTAGAACCAGAAATAATATTTTCTGCAATAAAATTACATCACGTCTAAGTAATAAAAGCGCTCTTTAATTTTCTCCTAATTACTTCAGATAGCTGTTATTTGAGCATCTAAGTCTAACAAGCGACTTTGATGTAGTTCATACGTTTCATTTGTAAGAAGAATTAAAATTTTGTTATTATTATTAGGTTAATATTTAATTCCTTTGTTCTTGCTTTTGCACTTTAGTTAATGTAAAAAACTTTTATTTGATATCAAAACTGTTAATTGCAGAAAAAAAAACAAAGCAATTAAGAAAGTTTAATTTAGATTTCTTTGGATGGATAAGTATTTTCCTTGAGATTTTATAATTATTACAAAAAAACAGTCTGTTAAAAGTAATTATTGTTTTTGACTAATTTGATTGCGATAATTTTATAGAATACTGTAAAATAAATAAATAAAATAAAAAAGCCTTTATTTGACCATACTTCATTTCATCTTATCTACTATTATTAATATTATTATAACGCTTATTAGTTGCTATATGTACTATCTTACTTTACTATTACTAAATTAGGTTAAGTAGGGTCCCCAGATTGGGTAAAGGCCTCCTCCAATGATGCCCACTTCTCCCTATCCTGTGCTATTTCCCACCACTTTGGGCCAGCGACTTTTTTTATTTCATCCTCCCATCGGGTAGATGGTCTTCCTCTCTTTCTTTTTCCTTGAGGTCCTTTCCATACGGTGGTATTGTAGGTCCATCTTTTGTCTCTAAGCCGCGCTATATGGCCGGCCCATTTCCACTTTAACTTTTGTGCGTAGTTCAAGGCATTAGTGGCTTTTGTTTTTTCTCTTATCTTTATGTGTCTAATCTTATCTAGTTTTTTTATTTTAAGCATGCTTCTCTCCATTCCGCGCTGGCAGGACGTTATTTTGTGCTTAACTTTTGCCGTAAATTTCCAAGTTTGACACCCATATGTCAAGCATGGTAAGAGACTAGAGTTCATTGTCCTAGTTTTCAGTTTTATTGGCATGTTACTTTTGAAAATTTCTTTTAGACTCCAGAATTTATTCTATGTTCGCTGTACTCTTCTTTCAATTTCTAGTTCGTTGTTTTCTTTTCCAAAGCTGATGGTTTTTCCTAGGTAAATATATTTGTCTGTGTATTGTAGTGGATATCCATTGACTTTTATTTGTTTTTTGTGGCTGTTAGTCATTGTCATGGTCTTAGTGAGATTGATTTCAAGTCCTACGTCGGTGCTAACTGTTTGTAAGTCATTGATCATGAGCTGCAGTTGTGAGTTTGTCTCGGATAGTATTACTATATCATCGGCGAAACGTAAATGACTCAGGAAGGTTCCTTGTATGTAAATTCCTCGTTCGCTCCAGTTTAGTTTGTTGATGATGCCTTCGAGTATGGCTATAAATATTTTTGGCGACAAAGGGTCACCCTGTCTTACACCTCTCTTTATGGGAAAGCTCGGGCCCAGCGTGTCTAGCTTTATTCTACCAATGTTGTTATTATATATGTTTCGGATCACTTTTATATACACTTCGCTTACTCGCTGATCTCTCAAGCTTTGCCAAACGCTAGCGTGAGTAACAGTGTCAAAGGCCTTTTGGTAGTCAATGAATCCGAGATAGAGTGGTCTCTGTTGCTCTCGATACTTCTCTATAATTAACTCTAGCGTATGTATATGGTCCATCGTAGAGAAACCCTTCCGGAAACCGGCCTGCTCCACAGGCTGTCTTACTTCGATTACGGGGCTGATTCTCGAGTTTATAATCGCAGAGAAAAGCTTGTACAGAGTTGGTAGTAGGCTTATCGGCCTATAGTTGCCTATATCTTTTGGGTCTCCCTTCTTATATAATAATATTATGTTGGATTCGGACCATTGTGCAGGCGTTTCAGAACTTTGTAATATCAAATTGAATAGTTCAGCGAGCGGTGTTGCCAGTACATGGTAAGCTGTTTTTAAAGCTTCGTTTGTTATGCTGTCTGATCCAGGAGATTTTTCTAGTTTTAGCCTTTTTATTGCTTCTATGATTTCTTTTTTGGTAATTGTTTTTATGTTATCTTCATTTTCATGTGCAGTATGGTCTTCTTGTATATTTATAGCTTTAATAGAGTTTTTATTTTGTAGTGTAGTTATTTGATTTTTGTTGCTATATAGGTTTTTGTAAAAATTAGTTGCTGTGTTGATGATGTCTTTTCTATTGTTTAGGTCTTTGTCAGACTCCTTTAGTCCTTCTATCCAGGTTTTGCTTGTTCTGAGTTCTTTGTAGGCCTTTTTAGTACTGCCTGTGAGGTTTAGGTGTTTTTCGATTGTGCTTTGTCTATATTTTGCATAGTCCCGTTTTATATATTTATTGACTAGCTTGTAAAGTGCAGAGAGTTCATTTTTCATAGATCTCGATTTGTTTTTGGTTTTTTGAAGTTCCTTCCTTCTCTGTAAAAGAAGTGATGTTCGGTCCGATAGCAACTTGTGTCGTTTGTGTTCTTTTCTTGTTGCTTGGGCTGATTTTAAACTCGTGGTGATTGCATTTGTAATGTTATCGTAATGGGTTTGTACTGAGGTGTTTCCATGACTAGCAGATTGACTAGATATCAATTCTGATAAGGTTTCCCTGTATTTCGATATTTCTTCTTCAATTTTTAGTTGGCTAGTATGATTATTACTGTAATTTACTCTACTTTTTTTTTAGTTTAGTTAATTTTACTTTTGCTCTGATTATTCTATGGTCTGACGGGTAGTTTAAGTTCATAGTACCAATATCTTGGAATATTCTCGGTTGGTTTGATAATATGTAATCTATTTCATTCTTAATTTTTCCGTCCGGAGATGTCCATGTCCATCTTTTGTTTGGTTTCTTCTTAAAACATGTATTTATTATAGTTAGTTTATGTTCTAGTGCAAATTCTACTAGCCTCTGGCCTCTTCCGTTCCTTACTCCGTAACCGAATTGTTTTGTAACTAAATGTTCTTCTTTCTTAGGAAGCCCGATTTTCGCGTTGAAGTCTCCCATTAGTATTACGTTTTTGTGTGCAGTGTCCAGAACTTTGTCAATCATTTTGTAGAATTCTTCTATTTCTTCATCACTTGCCGCTTCCGTGGGTGCATACACTTGTATAATAGAGATTAAGAATCCTTGAATGTTCATGTTTAGTACAGCGATTCGTTCCGTTATGCCAGTAAAGCTCTCTATATGGTTTTTATGTACTTTGTTTATTAAAAAGCCTACTCCATATAGGCCTGGCGTGTGACCCACGTAACATAATATAAAGTTTTTATGCTCTTCTATGTTGGTACCTAGCCGTCTTGTTTCAGATATCCCTATAACGTCGTATTTTGTTTCTTGTATTGCTTCCTCTAGTTCTAATAGGCGTTCGTATGACGATAAGGTTCTAACATTGTATGTTGCTATATGTATTTGTTGTTTTTTTTGAGATTTTATAATTATTACAAAAAAACAGTCTGTTAAAAGTAATTATTGTTTTTGGCTAATTTGATTGCGATAATTTTATAGAATACTGTATCTACTAGTAAAAAAGTTAAGTATATTTTCAGTGGTGTTTTGAGCTGTTAATAACCCACGCTAAGCACAACCCACTCTAAGCAGTTTTAATAATCGGCGATTATTGGATATATAACAGTTACCGAAAGTCCCGAAAATCCCGGGGTGTCCCGGTTTCTTTAGGAGCTAATCCCGAAATTCCCGGGACTCCGTTATAGAACCGGGACTTCATTCCCTAATATATATGTATGGTATATTATTATGTGTTATATTTCTGATATTGAAGCATCTTGGTCTTCACTGTAATGCTGCAATATATTTTATGAATAAATAATAATATTAAACCAACCTTACTTATCTGCATTCCGCCACCGGGAGAGGGGGGGGGAGCCTCTCTCGGGGGGCTCTTATCCGCCCGGGCATTTCACAATCTGGTCACGACAGTTCATAAATTTTAATATTTATAAATTTAAAATTTTAATAATAAAAATATCCACGACTTAGACTTCACAAACTCCTGGGTGGACTGAGTAGGTGGACCACGGCCAACAACTTTTTATTTTCCTTTCTCTAGAACCTATTGAAATTGCAAAAATCTATATAAAAAAGTAACTCATTACAACTATTAATTGGAACGGGGGTTCTCTGAGTCCTGTTTATTATTGGGTGCCGAATGTAGGCGCAAAGCACAGACCTATGCCAAAATGGGCCATCGTTTCCTGCGGTTTTCTTTACTATTATGATATCTATTTTCAGAGTTATTTCTCTCCGTCTACTTGAAGATTTCCGGGATACTTTTAGTTTTTAGGAAACTTAAATTTTCACATCGTCATTCACTAGTTTACAACGTCGACAGCCCTAACTGCGGTGCATCGCAGGCGCAGCGGCCCCTCGCTTTGTCATGTTATAAATATGGCACCGGAAAATAATGTGCAAATTATAACATTAAAAAGTTGACAGTTTCGCGGGTTGGTTATAAAGTGTTTTGGTTAAGAAAATATAAAGCGATGAAACCACGCGGCAATTTTTTTTTTCTTATCTGTGGATAAAACTAATCAGGTGTCTCTACATTTTTAAATTGCTTCCTCATCTTTTAGTAGGTAATTTCTATAGGTACTTAGCATCTAGGCCCCTGTGATCTGTGATGATGTGGTTTACTGACTGAAGACGAATTTTGAAACTTGGATTATGAAAACGTTATAAATCCCTTCGAAGAAAGTAAAAACACTCACATCAATTTCATTAGGTGCGAATTCGGAGCAGCATCCGAAGTTAATTCCATTAACCCGCGGTCAGTAGTGCTTTTTTTTCTGACACCATCAATCGCGTGGGGTCTTTAAAAGCCCGATATTTAGGGTCGAGATTTTAAATACAGTGTAAACTCTATATAGCGACACTCAAGGGACCGGGCATTTTGTGACATTATTGAGAGTTTTCGTTATACAGAGAGAAATTAGCGTCAAAGTAAACCAAGTGGAGCCAGAAAATTTGACGTTTCAAACAGTGAATCGTTATATCGAGTGACGTTTTACAGAGTTTACACTGTATTTTTAATGTTAGTTATTATTATGTATTTATTTTTATATTTTTAGTAGCATAATAAAGTTTTAAATGAAACCCATAGTGTGGTTTTAAATTACTTTATTGATAGGAAATAATTTTTAACAAATAATGGTAAAAATATATTTTTTTTTGCACTAATTGATAGTTATGTATGTTTTATTATGGAACAAAATATAGCAGTTTTCGTAAACGTCGGGTTAATAATGACCCGACGCGACCGACCGCGGGTTAATATTAGTACCGTACCTTCCCAAAGATACGACTGACAATTCAACCATTATCTCGTTCTGGGAGGAAGCGCGCAATCCGAGACGCGTTTTCCGCGCGGCGTGCGCAAGAGTTGAGATTGAGATCAAAGGCGCCGCCCGCAGCCCCGCCCCCCGCCGCGTACCTACCTTAAACATACCTGTCGTACTCGTCGCCTGCCTCCCTTGCACGTTGCGTAATGGCTGCAGTGTGACGAGGTGCGATAATCTGCAACGGTTGTGCTGTGATGTGAGTTGTGTGTGTGAGTTGGAATATGGTACGTTTGGTCGCAGCATCGCCATGACCTCCTGTCTCACGCGACGATGTCCGCAGGTAGGAGAAGTAGTGGACGTCCTGAAGTCTTGAGAAGGCAAGGGGAGGGGAGGGTCCAATTAAACACCTAATACATATATACAACATTTGTACGTTCACTAGTTCTATTTATTACACTAAATGCAATACAATGTGCACTAAATAAAAGGCACATTGTTGTTTTATGAAAAATGCACTGGATTAATTAAAAAATCCATTTTTAAAATAGCATAGTGAAAGTTGAAATAAGAAATGAGCCAAAAAATAAATTTAAGAGAAGAAAAACAAAATTTAAATATTAATATAAAATTTAGTATAATACAAAGGTAGCCACAAAAGTGATTCTGATTAAAATAATGACAATAAAAAAGGTCGAAAGTAAAGGAAGGCGTTTCACTTATATACCACACAACTTACACACGCAGTTTTTGTTTCTATAGATATTACTTAGGGCATACTGAAAGTTTCTGGAACTGGCCACTTACAAAAAATAAAAAAGCACTAACAGAATTTGAAAATGGAACTATCTAGGAACATACTACTTTTTAATTTTCGAAACTGTCGTTTGTTTTTTCAACTTAGCGGGGTTTAGAGAATTGTGTGTCGCTATTATAATTAAATTATATTGGGAGAATTTTTTGCTCAATATTTTTTTACGATTTTCGCTGCGGCTTAAGTCAACAAGAGAGAGAGAGAGAGACTTCAACTGGCGTTTGGAGATGAAGCACCATGTCATAGCTCTGTGTATTCGTGGTTCGGAGAATTGAGACGTGGACGAGATCATCTCCATGTCGATGTACGTGAAGGTCGGCCGGCGACTGCGGTTACTGAATCTAATATCGATACCGCACGACAACTAATTAATAATGACAAAAAAAATACTTGTAAGCAAATTTGTACTGAATTAGGCATTGGAATGAGTCAAGTGCAAAACATTTTGCATGAGCAACTGAACGTTGGCAAGCTTTGCACTCGATGGATACCGCATGATTTAACGGAAGACCAGAAACGACTGCGTGTAGAGTGGTGCAGAAAAATTATAGAAAAGTTTAATGGAGGAGAGTCATTTGCTGTCTATAATATTGTGACAGGTGACGAACCTGGTGTATTGTTGCGAACCGGAAAGAAAAAGCCAGTCAGCAGAGTGGGTCTTTCCTTTTGAAGAGTTGCCAACAAAAGTTAAGAAGAGTCGGAGCATTGGCAAAAAAATTCTTTCTTCGGGAAAACTGGACATTATGTAACAGTGTCGCTTGAAAATCAAAGGATAGTCACTGCAGATTGGTATGTAAACCATTGCTTGCCCGATGTCTTAAAAAAGTTCGTGAAAAGCGTCCTCGCAGTCATGTCATCCTTCACCACGACAATGCGTCTGCACATTCCGCTAAGAGAACGATTGCGTATTTGAAGGCTTCAAATGTGGAACTGATGACGCATCCGCCGTACAGGTTGGACCTCGCACCTTGCGACTTCTTTTTATTCCCAAGAATAAAAGAAAAACTTAGAGGTTTACAATTCTCAATCCCAGAAGCGGAGGTGAATGCATTCCAAGAAGCCGTTGAGGAGGTACCTACTGAAGACTGGATCCACTGCTTCACATAATGGTTCCAACGAATGGAAAGATGTGTAAATATAAAGGGTATATAGGTACTTTGAAAAACAATAAATTAATCATAAACATCATATCTAGTCTTATTTATCAAAATTCAGAAACTTTCAGTATGACTCACGTATATCTTACTCGGAATGCGCGACTTTCTCATAATTACTTTTTTTATGTATGTCCAAAATATTTACAGAGCGGCCGTCAAAAGAATGCTGATTTGATAAAATGCTAGTTTGCCGAAACTAGTGATTTGCCCATAGACATCCATAGTAAATACTATGTGCCTACCATGTAGATGTAACATATAACGAAATAAAATAGCTATTGCCAAAATAGTGTTGCCAAATCCGAGGCTTAAGTAAACTTTGTGGACCGTCGATTTAAGGGATGTTAATGGGTGAAGGGGGTGGAAAATAAGAAAAATTGTGTGGCGGGAAAGAAATTGTTCGTCAGAATTAAATAAATTTGTTGTATTGCTGTTGAATAAATATAATTTCCTTGCAATCGAAGTGAAAAGCAGAGACTAATACTCGAGTATGAAACCCATTTTACCCTCGACGTGACTATCCACCCCTGCCGTACTGGCTCGGGTGCCTAAATGAACTTCTCGGGTAAAACGGCTCGTTTTATGCTCTTTTTGTACAATCTACTATCGTTATTACATGTCACTTTTATGCCTGGAAACTTTTATCGTTGGTTGTTTTGACCACAAGAAATAATTGTGTGGTAATAATTCATAATATTTTAAATAAATCTATACGTTATCAGTGGTTACATGTGGTAACATCACTATTATATAAAGAAGAAATGACCATTTAACATAACCGTTTCAATAACATTTCATATAATTACTTATAACACATTCTGTTATCATTATATGTAAACATAAAACTACAAATGTGTTCTGTTACTATTATACAGTAAAAAAATGTTTTATAGAATAGAATAGAATAAGTTTATTGAGACACCAGGCACATAATATATAGTTAATGGTACATAGTTACTGTTATGTTAAAAATGAACATTTTACTTACACTAGACAGACATGTCAATTTTAATTAAACGAGAATAAGTAAATACATATAACCAGTAATTTAGGTATAAGCCCGGCGACATCAAAAGGTCCCAGCTCAGCATATGTAGCAGAGACAAAGCCTCAGCTACGCTGGTGATTCTGCTGTAACCTTGCAAGAGATGAACATTATACATGTATACATTTGTCTATGTTTTTTAAGCTTAGAAACTACGATCTATCACAGGCTTGACTCGACGGCCGCACTATAACACGTTTTGTTTGCGGAGCTGGTAAACTGTACTCTTCGATCCTCACAGAACAGGCCTGGCCTTTGTGGAGGGTCGCAGGGTAAATAATGTATGCCAAATTTCAACCCGACCTCTCCAGTGGTTTAAGCTGTGCGTTGATAGATCAGTCAGTAAGTCAGTCAGTCACGGTTTCCTTTTATAATACATAAAGATAGATAAGTACAAACTATGTATGTATTTTAAAAATTACGCAATATTTCACTTGTGGGGACTTATCACTGATAAACATTTATTCTTTCCTATCCCATCCCGTCCCTACTTGTCCCGTCACGTCCCGTTCCGTTCGAATTAGAAATGAGAAGATCCGCAGGAGAACCAAATTGACCGACATAGCTAAACTGAAGTGGCTGTGGGCAGGGCACATAGCTCGTAGAACAGATGGCCGTTGGGGTAGTAAAGTTCCCGAGTGGCGATCGCGCACCAGAAGACGAAGCGTAGACAGGGCTCCCACGCGGTAGACCGACGAGCTGGTGAAGATAGCGGGAAGCCCCTGGATGCGGGCAGCGCAGGAGCGGTCGTCGTGGAAATCCTTAGGGGAGGCCTTTGTCCAGTAATGGACGTTCTTAAGCTGATATGATGATGATGATTATGATCCACATGATACACAGGCACTCGCCGACCCACCCTCCAACATCATGAGCCTTGTGCTCTCGATCTTAAAACACAAATTGCGGAGTTGAACCGACGACGTATTTTACTATTTATTCTGTACTTGTATTTTGTAATTTTTGTAATTCTACAATAAAGCATATTTGATTGATTGACGTATTTTCCAAAGATTGATTCACACAAACATATGTATATTGAAAACTACTGAACCGATTTTTATAAATTTTACACTGTTCCCTAACTTGAAAGATACTTAATCCATATTTTTTTCCATTTCTTCTGCGAAATACGTGGATAAACATTAATACGAGGAGCCTAGTGTGGGATTATTGTATTGAAGTGCTGATTTCATGTGTTTTTGTTAATGAACTAAATTTTTATTTTATTAATTATTTTATTTTTAATAACTTATACGAATACTGTGCAATTCCAACAATATACCTATAGCTAGGTAGGTACACATCCATCGTCACTTAGATGCAATCAGGTGAGATGATGCCAAAGGCTTACCACATGTGGACAAAAAAAAATATATACATAAGGGTCGAATTGATGACCACCATTTTTTTAAATCTGTCTTAGGCGTGTAAACTTTTTTTGTATGCACGGATTTTCTCAGGAATGACACCTATTTAGATAGACATGAAATGAAAAAACATTACCTAACTAAATACAAATTTCAGCCAAATCGTTAGAGACATCAAAGAATTTGGGCGACCGAGCGTTGCTCGAAGTATCTTGGGCGGTTCACATCACGTGTAATTTTTTTTTTTTTGTGTGAACACAGATTTCCTTAGGCATGACAACTATGTGACTTTAGGAAACTTCAAGATGAGAGTGAATGGACACTATATGAGTTTTCGTGTTACATCCTCAGTTACATCGTCACTTACCGGCAGGTGAGGTACAGCCAAACGCAATCAAATTTGTATTTAAAAAAACTTGGAACGTAAAACATTACCTAGATAAATACAAAATATCATTCAAATCCTTAGAGCTGTTTCCGAGAAACCAATTTTATAAGAATTGCTTATTTAAAGTAATAAGATTTTGACATCTCAATTAATAATGTTAGACAGGGAAATAACATCGTTATAAAGGACCCCAAAACACATCATAGATCATCACATCGGTGTTTATTTCCAAAACTAGAGAAACTGCGTCTAGTCCTGCCATGTCATTTATCATGCCGTAGCACCTTGCCGCGCCTGTCAAAATGTTTCCCTCTCGATTGGCAATTTGATTAAGAAATCACCGGCCGGCGGCGCGGGCGGCGAGAACTTTCAGAAAAAATATATCTTAAAGACCATTTGATGGCATTATGGCGAGAGGGTCAGGCAGGACTCACGTTACGAAAGGGTTATCCGATACCGCGCCATTGTGCCTATCCCAGCATAATTGTACGCATATATACACGACATTTTTATTTATAAGTAGTTTGTAGTGTTGTGTTTTCATTGACAGTGAAATGTTGAATGAAATAAGGAATGCGCATTCAACCCAAGTGATTGCTTGTTCAGGTGATTAAAGTTTCCTTGTATTAACACAAGATTTGATTGGCCAGCGTATTGGGTAAGAAAGTAACTAAACAGACACGCCCCTTTCTTCTGACCTGCACCATGTTCTTTTACACTTTGTCTTTCCAGCGGTACAAGAAGTTTTCAGGTTGGTCTTCCATTGAAAGTAACACTCTCTTTGCAATGCAGTCATCTTTCATCCTCTTCATAAGATGGCTAAGCCACCAAAGATGACCTGGTTTTGCTTCAACCATAATGTTGAACTCGGAGACCAGGACTTCAGTTCCGTCGTTTTCAAGTGCCCAGATTACGAATTTATTCATGAAAGTATTGAATGTGCTTTTGTTTTTATGATTATTGCATATCTTATATTTTGATTAATTATCGGCTTGTTAGTACTCGTAATAAAATTTATTACGCAAAAAAACGAGAGCAAATCTTACAAAATCATTGATAGTTTCATGAATTGCGAGCATAAATATATTCAAAATCGATCTTATATCTTGGGCAACAAAACCGCTGTAGACCAGGGTTATTATCTGGTAATAGGTATTTATGCTTTGAGTCGTCGTTATCTTAATAAAACAAAAATCATGGGATCTAAACAAAGAAATTATAATAATTGTAATACACGAGTTGAATTTGTTGGTAAAACAATTGAAGAAGTCACAAATACGAAATTTTTAGGTTTACATATTGACGGTAATATGAGATGGAGTTTTTTATTATTATTATATCAGCTCATATACGTCCCCACCGAGGGGCTCGAGCCTACCCTGAATCAGGGCGATTAGGCCTTAGTCGACCACGAGGGCCCATTGCGGGTTGGTCGACTTCACACACAACCTTCGAGTTTCTTCGCAGGCGTGTGCAGGTTTCCTCACGATGTTTTCCTTCACCGTTAAAGCAATCGGTAAGTATATGTACATAAGTTTTTGAAAAAACTCATTGGTACATTGGCCGTCCAGATATGAACCCGGTACCTCTGGTTAGATGGACCGAGTCGTTACCGGTTGAGCCACCACGCTTTTTGGAGATTAGATGGAGTACTCAAATAGATTTAGTGTGTAAGAAAGTGATAAGATTTTCGTACGCCTTGTACGTACCTAGTATGTACATCGCAAAGCAGTGCTCGCGGCGTACTTCGGATACGTGCTTTCGACACTCAAATATGGTATTATCTTCTGGGGAAACGCCTCAGGTGTTGAGTCGATTCTGAAAGCCCAAAAAAGATGTGTAAGAGCCATATGTAACCTGCGGCGCACAGACAGCTGTCGACCACACTTCAAGGAACTTGGTTTGCTTACCGTACCATCCATATACATTTATGAAACTGCAGTGTTTGTGAAATCGAATCCCGGATATTTCGAAAAAGTTACTAGAGATCGACGTTGTGACCATTTCCTATTGGTTCCATGCAAGACTTCTCTTTTTCGTAGAAGTATTTTCTGCATGGCAACAAAAATATATAATAAAATTCCCAGAAACATCCGGAACTCGGAATACATTAACACTTTTAAATCTGATCTTTCGAAGTTCCTTATCTATAATATAAATGATTTCTTGAATGATAAACTCGATACATAACGACTTTACTTTGGCTTTTTTTTTCTTGATATAACATACATATTTTCATTTCATTTTAATCCAAATTTTGAACAATTTTGACCAAATTATGATTAGTAAACTTAATGTAAATGCAATTTGTATTTAACTAAAGTATTTGTGTGCTATTTAGCAGAACATACAGGCACTTATATTCTTCGTAACACCTTTACACCGTATGTTTCACAAATAAATAATTTTGTATTTGTCGGCGTCCATCTTCCGAAACTTGTCCCTGTTCTGCGTTCTGCGCCAGTCTACAGAGACTGGCCGTATCGTAGGTGTTGGATCAGCTCCTAATATCGTCCATCCAAGATAGCTTCCTCATTCCTCTACTCCTTTTCCCCTCGATTTTCCCTTCTAGGATCTTTCAAAGTATGTTGTATTTGTTGTTTCTGTATAATTGTCCAAAATATGAGGCTTTCGAGTTCTAGACTACTTTATTCATTTTTATTATTTTTTTATTCATTCTATATTTTATTCAATACTTCTGTGTTAGTTATTTTGTCTGTCCATGAAATTTTTAGCATTCTTTGGTATAGCTACATTTTAAATGTATTTATTTTGGCCTCCATGCTCCATATGAATTGCTTGATATTGTTGTGTATTGGACTGTGAATTCTCATGTGTGTAATTTTTTATGCAGAAGTCAACAAAAACGGTGAAAGCAGAGAAGTTTGTCGTGTCATGGTGACAGCGACGGTGACAGGCGCATGTTGACTCAAAAAGGAGAAACTAACAAGGGTTGCGGTATAAAATATACTTACGTGAAACAGTTAAACAAAGACGGGGGTTTAATGTAATTACGGGTATTGAACTTCAAAATTTTCATTAAATGTTCGCTAAAACTTGAGAATTGTTTTTTTTTGGAGTGTGCAGTGAGCACTGTGGAGTGTGCAGTGTGCAGTGAGCACTGTGCAGTGTGCAGTGAGCACTGTGCAGTGTGCAGTGAGCACTGTGCAGTGTGCAGTGAGCACTGTGCAGTGTGCTCTGTGCAGTGTGCAGTGAGCACTTGACCGTGACCTTTTCACTGCCCTAGGACTTACTGCAATGTCATAGTATTTTTTTTTACTTTATTGTTACCAACCTTTTACTTATTGTTTTTTTCTTGCGCCTGGTCGATGAATAAACGGTTTATCTATCTATCCATAAGTGTGCCGCCAAGAGAAACTTTATCTATTTCTTGTCCTTTACACATTAATTTTCGTTTGTTTGTTTTCCTTTACTTATCATAAAAACAAGTTAAACTTTACCGGTCGCAAAATCAGATATTTGAAAAATGGGCGAGCTTCCCAACTTGTTTAATAATTAATAAAATGCTACTTATAGTAAGGAATTATACAGAAAGTAAAAAAACGGTCCAAAAAACATAATAGGGTGTTCTATACAGGAAACTAGAGAACTTTGCAAAATCAAATTTGGACTCCATACAAACTTCGCTGATCCGCGTTTAATTGTATATGAAGTCCAAATATTTTTTTTATTAAATGAGTAGGTATGGGTCCTTTAGGGTATGTTGTTCCGTTGTACCAATAAAACCCCCCGTTTAAGTTCCCGGGAGTGTGGTCTTTTTACTCGCCTGCAATAAAGGAGGATAATGTTTTTGGAGTGTATGTTTACAACTAAGGTTGAGTCGCCGAAGATCGGATGCTTTATCTGTGGGTTAGAAACATGTAACAATTGGTTTTTTTTCTCGACTCCTACCAATATTTATAAAACAAAGTTTAGCACCAAATTTAGATTTTTTTTAGTAAACACAACAGTTTATAGTTCATAGTGGCTACATATATTTCTTCTTGACTGTGCTTATAAATACGAACATGGCCAAAGCTCGGATTGTACAGTAAGTACCTGTGGTGACTTTGTCTCACATACGCCTGTCATAAAATAGCGATCTTGTAATGTTTTTCTCTAGTATGCACCTAACTGTAAATTGTAAATGAATGTTTTCTTTTGTTGCGAACCTAACTTTTGTGTCAATAGAAATATTTTTAACAGTATAGTTTTACGATATTTGTCATTTCTAAATAACCATTAGGTATTCTGTCGACAACCGTTATTTAGATCCTTTAGTAATAATTGGTATTGTGCAATATATATGTTTCTCAAATAACAACAGGCATTGTCTAATATAACTTCTTTGGCCGTAACGAATGTAACCCTTGCTTTTGTATTTCGTCGGCTTTCTAATTTCGCGTAAATTTTAATTGTTATGTTGTCACTATTTTTCTGTTTGTATAATATCCTTTTGTGTGTATGTCCCGTTTAGAAAGCGTCCGATGAAAACCGTTAGCTAGCTGCGATTATTGTGTAGCTACGTTCGTTACTGAGTCAGCATCAAACCACGGTATAGCTCGGACGTTTTCTCACATGTACTGAGATCTTTATTATACAGTTATCGTACTATATTTGACGAACTTTTAATTATCTCCGACGCACTCCACACCCTTGTACGTAGCGCGCGACAGTGGTGACCCCGACGTGATCCATTCGGTTATCGTGCGCCTAAGGTGTGTGTGAAGTTTTAATTGTATACGCGTCGTGTGTTAACGAACCTGTGTGACATTTTGTGACGTTTTAAGTGAACTTTTTAGTGCCGTAAAAATGCCTAACGAAAATCACTCTGTAGAAGGCGTCAATGGCCCCGCGAAGCATGTTTTGTGGCCGCGGACGGCTCAATTTAATACGGCGGACCCTGAGACCTGGATGAAGTGTGCTGAGAGCTTTTTACGCATGTCTCAGGTGACGGACCCCACCGAAAAATGCCTGTTCATCATAAGCAAAATGGATTCCCCTGCGCTCAGAGAGGTGAGCGATCTAATCGCCGACTTATCAGTGCTGACCTTAGACCAATACGAACAACTTAAAGGAAAAATCGTGAAAAGGTTTGGAGAGTCGCAGACGGTGAAAACACAGCGGCTTTTAGAAGGAGAAGAGATAGGTGACCGCACCCCATCTCAGTTCCTGAGACATTTAAAATCCTTGGCGGGCAGTGCTATGTCAGACGACGTGCTACGTGTCATATGGACAAAGGGCCTACCAAACGAAATGCAAGCGGCAGTGGTGGCGAAACGAGACACGCCGCTAGAGACGCTTGCGGAGATTGCCGATCTCGTTGCGGAGAATACAAGGCTCCGATGCGTGAAGCCATCGCCGACAGTAGCAGCCATTACCCATGCAGACTCCGCCCACGATCGCATCCAGCAGTTGGAAGGCGAAATAGCTGAAATAAAAGGATTGTTACGAAATATGTCAGGTCAGTTGCAAGCTTCTAACGCGGTGAGGGACGCGAGGTCACGTACACAATCCCACTCGCGCGGTCACTCGAGGCGACGCTCATCGTCTAGGACCCGACCGGAAAATTGGTTATGTTGGTACCACTACAAATTTGGATCAAAGGCCAACACCTGTGTACAGCCGTGCGCGTACAAACCGCCGCCGGGAAATGCCAGCGGGAGCCATTAACGGCGGATGAGATCAACTCCCACACAGCATCACGCCGCATTTTTCTCACAGACGTGGACAGCAAGGTGAGGTTTCTGATAGATACGGGCGCAGATCTTTGCGTGTACCCGAAAGCGCTAGTTCATACGGCTCGCAACATGTCTGCCTATGAGCTAGTCGCGGCCAATGGAACCCCAATTCCTACATATGGTACAGTCGCTCTAACACTTAACCTAGGTTTAAGGCGAGACTTCCCATGGATTTTTGTTGTGGCTGATGTTGAGAAACCGATCATCGGTATGGATTTTTTAGCACATTATAACCTGATGGTCGATGCAAAAAATAAAAGCCTTGTAGACGCGACCACTGGTCTCAAGTCCAACGGACAGACAACACGGTGTGAGCAGTTTACGGTAAAAACCGTGACCGGTACTTCACCGTATCACGACCTCCTGGCTAAGTTTATAGATATCACGCGCCCAGATGGAGTCGTGAAAGAGGTCAAACATAATACGAGGCACCACATACTGACCACACCGGGACCGCCAGTGGCACAAAAACCACGCCGCTTAGCTCCAGATCGACTCATAGCGGCTAAAAAAGAATTCGAAACTATGGTAAAGCTAGGAATTGCCCAGCCTTCAAAAAGCCCCTGGGCCGCACCACTAGTTATGGTGCAGAAACCCACAAATGGAGAAAAGCCGGAAAACCTTTCACCTTTCACCGAGCCGGAAACCGGGGAACAACAAACTGTGAAGCATCGTGCCTGTGGAGATTATCGCGGGTTAAATAATAGAACGGTTCCTGATAAATATCCAGTGCGTCATATACACGACTTTTCACAGTGTCTAAACGGTAAAAAAGTGTTTTCAAAAATTGATTTAATCCGCGCCTTCAATCAAATACCTACAGCCGAAGAAGACATTCCGAAGACGGCGATAATAACACCGTTCGGGCTATTCGAATTTAAATTTATGACGTTTGGTTTGCGCAACGCAGCGCAAACCTTCCAACGGTTTATGGATGAAGTGCTCAGTGAGTTAGAGTTTTGTTACTGTTTTATTGACGATATATTAATCGCATCAAATGATGAAACCGAACATTTAAAACACCTAGAGATAGTATTCAATAGATTAAGACAATACGGTGTAGTAATTAACCCGTCAAAATGTGTATTCGGCCGAACCGAAATCGACTTTCTCGGCTATTCAGTATCGGCCGACGGTACCCGCCCGCTACCTGAGAGGGTCGAAGCTTTGCGCATGTACCCATTACCCGAAACCGCTAAGGGCCTCAGACGGTTTTTAGGTATGCTAAACTTTTATAGGAGGTTCATACCTAATGCCGCCGCCAGCCAAGCTAGCCTTAATAAGCTTCTGGGCGATAAAAAAGGCAAAACGCCAGTCACGTGGACTGAAGAAACAAAAAATGATTTTTGTTTATGTAAAAATAGTTTAGCACAAGCGACATTATTAGCCCACCCAGGTGTTAATTCTGAAGTAGCTCTATTTTGCGACGCCTCGGATAATACAATGGGCGCCGCCTTGCAACAAAGGACAGATAACGGCTGGGAGCCGATTGGGTTCTTTTCAAAGAAATTAACGCCCACCGAACAAAAGTATTCGACATACGATCGCGAGCTACTTGCTATCTACGCTGCAATAAAATACTTTAGGCATTACTTAGAAGCGCGTCCTTTTGTCATATTTACTGATCATAAACCAATTACCTACGCGTTTAGTAAGAAAGACCAACAATGCTCGCCTAGACAATTCCGTTATTTAGATTTTATAGGCCAATTTTCGACTGACATTAAACATATCAGCGGGGAACATAATATTCCAGCTGATACATTGTCACGAATTGAGTCGATACAGAAGGGCATAGACTGGGAATCACTCGCGACTTCACAAAAGAATGACTCACAATTAAAGTCATTAATTGAAAACAATAGCTCTTCGTTGCAGTTACAACTTATCTACCTGCCTGATAGCGACCAGCCAGTTTATTGCGATGTCTCTACGCGAACTGCGAGACCCTACCTAACAGAACCATTCAGAAAAATCGCGTTTGATACTCTACACCGGAATTCACATCCGGGTGCGCGAGCCACAAGCAAGCTTGTTTCCAAACGTTTTGTCTGGCCTTCTATGAACTCAGACTGCAAACAATGGGTAAAAGCGTGCATAGACTGTCAAAGGTCAAAAATAAATAGACACGTCGTAACTGCACCTGGCACATTCGCGCTGCCATCATCTCGTTTTGAACACATACATCTGGACATAATTATTATGCCCGTTAGCGAGGGATACAGATATTGCCTAACTTGCGTAGATCGGTTTTCAAGATGGCCTGAAGCCATTCCGATAATGAATCAAGAGGCGGAGACAGTCGCACGCGCATTTTATTTTAATTGGATAGCTCGTTTTGGTGTTCCGCTTAACATAACGACAGACAAAGGACGGCAATTCGAGTCACACCTATTTAGAGATCTAAATGCCCTAATAGGTACGCAACACTTTAAGACTACTGCCTATCACCCAGCTGCAAACGGTATGGTAGAGCGTTTTCACCGACAGCTAAAAAGCGCTATAATGTGTCACGGATCTAACAGTACCAGTTGGACGCGAATATTACCGACTGTTTTGCTAGGCGTTAGAACCGCATGGAAGGATGACCTCCAAGCTACTTCCGCAGAATTAGTTTATGGACAGAGCTTACGTCTTCCAGGACAGTTCTTAGGAACCGATACAATACCTAGACCGTCGCAAAGTGAATTCGTTAAAGAGCTATGTAATAACTTCAGACAGCTTAAACCCATAGCTGGAGCGAGCCACGGCCAGAAAAGTACCTTTATCTATAAAGACTTAGCTACGACTAGTCATGTCTTTGTTCGAGATGACACAATCAGAGCAGGTCTTCAACAACCATATAACGGACCTTTTAGGGTGGTTAGCCGAAAAGAAAAAACGTTTGTCTTAGACATGCGCGGTCGCGAGATCGCGGTTTCAGTCGATAGGCTAAAGCCAGCTTACGTGTTAAGGGAAACGGCACATCACCCCGAGAATAGCTTAAGCGACTCTGAAGACACCGTAATACGGTACAATAGCCATCCCCAACAGGGTAATAATGGGAACAATGGGAGCGGTACCTCTGAGGCGCACACGCCGAGCGCCACGCCAGATTCAACAGGTGTTAGGCATTCAAATATTCCTCGACGCACAAACAGGTGTGTCCGCTTCCCAGATTTTTACCAAGCTGGTTTTGCGTGATTTATATCATGGCGTTATTATTATTAATTTTTTTTTCGTGATTTAGACCATTGTGTGTATTAAATAATCTGTATCTTTGTTTGTTTTTGTTTTTTTCATGGTCTAAACCACTGGAGAGGGGATACTGTGGTGACTTTGTCTCACATACGCCTGTCATAAAATAGCGATCTTGTAATGTTTTTCTCTAGTATGCACCTAACTGTAAATTGTAAATGAATGTTTTCTTTTGTTGCGAACCTAACTTTTGTGTCAATAGAAATATTTTTAACAGTATAGTTTTACGATATTTGTCATTTCTAAATAACCATTAGGTATTCTGTCGACAACCGTTATTTAGATCCTTTAGTAATAATTGGTATTGTGCAATATATATGTTTCTCAAATAACAACAGGCATTGTCTAATATAACTTCTTTGGCCGTAACGAATGTAACCCTTGCTTTTGTATTTCGTCGGCTTTCTAATTTCGCGTAAATTTTAATTGTTATGTTGTCACTATTTTTCTGTTTGTATAATATCCTTTTGTGTGTATGTCCCGTTTAGAAAGCGTCCGATGAAAACCGTTAGCTAGCTGCGATTATTGTGTAGCTACGTTCGTTACTGAGTCAGCATCAAACCACGGTATAGCTCGGACGTTTTCTCACATGTACTGAGATCTTTATTATACAGTTATCGTACTATATTTGACGAACTTTTAATTATCTCCGACGCACTCCACACCCTTGTACGTAGCGCGCGACATACCTAACCTACGACATTAATGTGTATAGAAGGAAAACACTTATGTAATCAATAATATTATATCACTTTTTTTTTAATTTACTACTTTTAGTCTTTCTCCCATAAAAAAATTAAAACCAAAACGGAGTTTCTCAAACTATTTCCATTTAGCGGAGAGGGCGTTAAAGGACAGTAAGGTAAGCTTAATTTTAGGGATTGCTATCCAGCAGCATTTTCAGTCCAACTGTATTTTTGCCAGATTGTCTTGAATCCAACTGGATCCAGCGCGGATCCAGCAAAATATGGAATCAAAATAAAAAACATGATTTTAATGTTTATTTATTCATTTATGCTTTGCACTATAAACTACTTAAATAAAAATCTTTACTCATTTGGTGGTAACTATATCAATTTTGGTTTGGTTTCTTAAAATTTTTTATTTGAGATCAAAATAGTTGCCTTAAAATTACAATTTCAGTGTTATGTTTTATTACGAAGTAGGAAAAATCGAATACAACATCAAAGAAAATGCCTTTAAGTAATATCTAAATAAGAATGAACTTGAGTATATATAATGAAATGAGGACGTATAATTAGTCACAATCAATCTTACCTCTCTAACTTAAAATGGCCAGAGCTAATGCTACAACTACAAATCAAACTGTATCCTACCTTTCCTACACACTCTTAACAACAGAGATATTTAGTTTTTTGAGTTTTATGGCAGTGATACAATTAAAAACATATTTTATCTATAGTCTTATCGCCTAACCTACTTCGCACAGAACTGCATATATAGCCAGCTGCTGAGAATACCCTTTCGCCCTCTACGCTGGTCAGTTTTAAGGTCATCAAATAGTCATAATCCATGGATAAATGATCGCCTTTCACTCCTTCGGCACACCCCGGACACTCCATACAAACGAGCGAGAAATGATATACATAAAAACAACTGACGTATCTATAGCCACAAATGCAGGTAGGGTTGAATCACACTGGCGGCATTGGTCACGAAATGTTCATTAGATATTTATACTGCACGTAACAATCAACAGTGGGTACCTACCTACTTAGTAGGTAAGTTACATGAATAAAATTGTTCTTCAAACATAGCTAAATAGGTACGAATACAACTAAAATCCCCCGCCCGCTAGTAATAGGTCAATGATCCCCGCACTGCGGGTCCGTATATTCGGGCGCAAAATTTTAAAAAACACGTAAGCCTTGACGTGACCTGGAGAGCATTGTCCTCGAGGTACCGACCGTTGATAATAATTATCAAGGATGATGTGATAAACTTTAAAAATGAAAACGTAGTCAAATTACGTAATCTTTGACGTGAATCCGTAGAGCAATGAACTCGTGTTACCGATCGAAGAATCGACTGAATCTTATAAAGTTGACTCCTGAGGGAATTAAACACGCGACCTACTGGTGTGAAGCGAATGGACTAACCATTACGCCACGGAGGCGGTAAAAATCAATGGTTAGTCCATTCGCTTCACACCAAGAGGTCGCGGGTTCGATTCCCGGAGGGGTCAACTTTGTAAGACTCGGTTTGGTTGGTGGTGGGGCATTTTTATAGCCCGCCTGGCTAGCTACCACCATCTTATCTAAGTCTTGCGCCGAACATGAATATATTATCAACTGAGGATTAAAAAATATAAGGTAATAAACTTAAAAAATTACGTAAAGGTAGGTTAGGTACCTACAATAACAGTCAATATTTTTTTGGAATGCGATATTTTTTTAATTTTTTATTCACAATTGGCAAACCCTTGACAACATCTCACCTGGTGGTAAGTGACGATTTTGCCGAAGATGGAAGCGGACTTACCAAGATTCCCCAACGCAATGGAGAACTGGCTATCTTATTTTTATGCCGTAACACACCAATGATATCAACATTGATATTTGGCGGCAAGATTTAGATAATATGGTGGTAGCTAGCCAGGCGGGCTTAGAAAATGCCCTACCACCAACCAAAGCGAGTCTTACAATTGACCTCGCCGGGAATCGAACCCGCGACCTCCTGTCTAAAGTCAGTGAACTTTGCCTCTGAGCTACGGAGGCGGTTTTATATATTTTACGATGGTACGGAATTGTACGTGTGCAAGTCAGACTCGCACTTGACCGGTTTTATTTCTACACTAGCAAATAATCATATGCTTTTTATTTAAGAATCTTCACAAAAAAAGCAAGGTTAATGCGTTTTCTCCAGATACTTACCTAAGTGTGACAAAATACGAAATAAAATAATGAACTGGCTTTTTGTGTTGCTTTTTATCCAAAGGATATCTGTAAATGCTTTTTTTATTGCATTTATCATTATGTGAACTAAAACATCAGTTAAATGAACAGTTTACTAAATTTGGATTTAATAATTCCCAAACGAAATCACAGCGTAGCTCATCCTTTACGTTGGTAGGTAACCAATCTACAGCCAATCTGCGTGACGGGGGGGTGAGGTCGATTTTAGAGAGCATCAGGGAGTGTCCATACTGTACGTTAGTACTAATATATATATTTTGCCTTCGGTCTCATTAACAGTAATTTCCTTTTTCAAAACCTTTTCGTAATCTTTTTGAGCACCACTTTTTTTGTTTATAAAAGTTATCTCTCTCTAGTTTCAGTTCAATCTCAAGTTCTTGTTTTAAAGTTATATTCGCGGGTTCCGGATTAGCTGGTTCATCTTTTTCAACTTCCATTATGTCCTCTTGCACTGGTTCCACAATCGCTTGTTTATTTACACGATTCAACAAACGAAAAAGGAGGATTTGATACGTTTGCGGATTCGCTCCGCTGGATCCAGCATGTAAAAAACAGCGCTGGATCCGGCTGGATTGTTGGATGCTGGATCCATCAATTGCAATCCCTACATAATTTACTAACAAATGATATGGAAAGTAAAAAAGCGATAAACCTACATTCAATGCAGAGTAATTTAGAAGATTAAAAAAAAACTAAACAATGGAACTAACTTTAAGAAAAGTGTGTGTACCTAAATATACGTATGTGTACGTATGTATGTCTATTTGCTAGGCTGAGCCTGCAGCGACTCTTAGCGAGCCTTATGTGTGTAAACGTATGTATGTGTACGTATGTATGTCTATTTGTTAGTCCGAGCCTGCAGCGACTCTTAGCGAGCCTTGTGTGTAAATGTATGTATGTTTACGTATGTATGTATGTGTACGTATGTATTTCCATTTGCTAGGCTGAACCTGCAGCGACTCTTAGCGAGCCTTGTGTGTAAATGTATGTATGTGTACGTATGTATGTAGGTCTATTTGCTAGGCTGAGCCTGCAGAGTGCAGACTAAAAGCAAACAATACTAAATATCGTTAAAAGACTTAGTGGACACCTATTGGAATGCGAGGAATTCGTCTTATTCCGTCATTAGGTTTCCGTACCCGGTAACGGGACACTATTACTAAGCATACGGCTGTCCGTCTGTCTGTCTATATGTCGGTTCGACCATTATAAGGCTGTACCTTTGAAACCGTAATAGGTAGCTGCCTGAAATTTACACAGAGTGGGTACATGTTATTAAACGGAATTTTCCAATAAAAATAAAATATTAAAGAAGTTAAATTTAGGGAATAAATAGAAACGGATTTATATATGTATTATAATAATAAGGTGTAACAAAATTATCTGAAAATATTTTATCTGGTGCTTCTAACCATGAAACTGAACAACTTTCCCCATGGAACCCATAGTCAAATCGCAAAAAAAAATTTGGCTCTCCCATACTAACTCGATCAGCTGATCAGCCAACTTAGTATGGGAAGTCAAACAATTTTATTAGAATTGACTATGGGTTTCATGGGGAAAGTTGTTAAGTTTCATGGGTAGAATAATAATAATAATAATTCATTTATTGTCAGACTAAAAAATCCATAGAGTACAAAATTCAAAATCACATTTACATTTAGAAGCACCAGTTAAAACAGTTTCAGCTAATTTTGTTAGACCTTATATAGACTCATGAAGGGTACCATAATCGTGGATAAAACTTTTATGGAGCACCTTTTAATCTTTAATTTTATTATTTGTTATTATAGCGGTAATATAAATACACACTATGAAAATGTCACATGAAACACGGCTTGCCGACAGACAGACGGACGGACGGACGGACGGACGGTCGGCCCGACAGCGGAGGCTTGGTTATAAGGTCCCTTTGTCACCCTTTGGGTTTTTATGTCGCATGTCTTTTGTTGGTAATAAATACAATGTACCATTGTGGTGCGGAACCCTCGGTACGCGAGTCCGACTCGAACTTGGCCGGTTTGATTATTTTTCAATTAAATTACTTACTTACGTCGCTGGCTCAGCGACCCGAAGTGGATCTTGGCCTCCGACATAAAAGTGCGCCACTCTATCCTCTTTTGTGCCAAGTTTGACCATTCGGGCACTCCCAACTCTTTGAGGTCTGATTAATTTTGATTTTTTAATTAAATTGGTTTGGTTACTTTGTTACATAATATACTTAGCTACCCATAATAACCTAGTTGTGTTGTGTGTATTTAGTAACGTTTAGTAACATTTCTCTATGCAATATTTTTGTTTCAAATTCAAAATAAAAAGCTGTAATACGCTCCACATGGCTCCCTTCTGTGAAATTCAATACAGCCACTTGATCTGGTGTTGTTGTTAGCGTGTTTTGCAGCCCCGAGTCGGCAGTCGGCAGTCGGCCCCACGGATAAGATAAATAAGGTTGGATTGGCAATAGTCACACTTTTGTTTGAAAACCAGCGTCGTCGCCTGTATCACACACATCAACTCGACTACACAAGCACTACACAAGAATTGCGTGCACTAATAAACAAAACACACTTAGAACACAAGGCTGCAATTGTGTCTCACACCATTTCGATAGTCTGTACGTTCCACACAACCACACGCAAATAAAAAGTATGAACGCTTGCTTAGGTTGAGTATGATTGTCTAATCATACTTGTGGCGCGCCTGCCCAGCGCACGTTCCAATCCAACCTTATTTATCTGATCCGTGGTCGGTACCGTCGCAGGCGCAGGCGCTATACAAACAAGTAGATCTGGCGTATTGGTTACGTACAAATAAAGAAATTAGTTACACACAAGTGGGATCTCTAGCTTAAGCGGACGTGTAAAGCAAAATGTTTGTCCTTCTCGCTCTCGCAAGATTTTCAACTTGCCATCCCGCTTACAAAACACAGCGGGAGCCGCAAAAATTCAGTTTTTATCGAATAAGTAAATCGAAAATTAAAAAATTAAAAGAATGGTAATAGCACCCACCCAGGTATCCCTCGATTGACATTGAAATCAATGTAATGTTAGAGGTAACGTTTTTTTCTTCCTGTGCAAGAATTTATGAGTTTGTGGTGACTTTGTCTCACATACGCCTGTCATAAAATAGCGATCTTGTAATGTTTTTCTCTAGTATGCACCTAACTGTAAATTGTAAATGAATGTTTTCTTTTGTTACGAACCTAACTTTTGTGTCAATAGAAATATTTTTAACAGTATAGTTTTACGATGTTTGTCATTTCTAAATAACCATTAGGTATTCTGTCGACAACCGTTATTTAGATCCTTTAGTAATAATTGGTATTGTGCAATATATATGTTTCTCAAATAACAACAGGCATTGTCTAATATAACTTCTTTGGCCGTAACGAATGTAACCCTTGCTTTTGTATTTCGTCGGCTTTCTAATTTCGCGTAAATTTTAATTGTTATGTTGTCACTATTTTTCTGTTTGTATAATATTCTTTTGTGTGTATGTCCCGTTTAGAAAGCGTCCGATGAAAACCGTTAGCTAGCTGCGATTATTGTGTAGCTACGTTCCTTACGGAGTCAGCATCAAACCACGGTATAGCTCGGACGTTTTCTCACATGTACTGAGATCTTTATTATACAGTTATCGTACTATATTTGACGAACTTTTAATTATCTCCGACGCACTCCACACCCTTGTACGTAGCGCGCGACAGTGGTGACCCCGACGTGATCCATTCGGTTATCGTGCGCCTAAGGTGTGTGTGAAGTTTTAGTTTTATACGCGTCGTGTGTTAACGAACCTTTGTGACATTTTGTGACTTTGTAAGTGAACTTATTAGTGAGTGAAAATGATTCCGGAAAATATACCGACAGGCCTGCAGGCAGCTTCAGTGGCGAGAGGCAACACATCGCTTGAAACGCTCGCCGAGATCGCCGACCTCGTTTCCGAAAATGCGAGGCTGCGGTGCGCGAGTTCAGTCCCTACGGTAGCAGACGTTACTGCTACAGACTCTGCCGACGATCATATACGGCGGTTAGAAGAGGAGATATCTGCCATAAAAGGGTTAATACGAAATGTGTCAAGTCAGTTGCAAGCTTCTAACGCGGTAAGGGACGCGAGGCCACGGACACATTCACACTCGCGCGGTCACTCGAGGCAACGCTCGTCGTCAAGGTTCCGACCGAAAAATTGGTTATGTTGGTACCACTACAAATTTGGATCAAGGGCCAACACCTGTGTACAGCCGTGCGCGTACAAACCGCCGCCGGGAAATGCCAGCGGGAGCCATTAACGGCGGATGAGATCAACTCCCACACAGCATCACGCCGCATTTTTCTCACAGACGTGGACAGCAAGGTGAGGTTTCTGATAGATACGGGCGCAGATCTTTGCGTGTACCCGAAAGCGCTAGTTCATACGGCTCGCAACATGTCTGCCTATGAGCTAGTCGCGGCCAACGGAACCCCAATTCCTACATATGGTACAGTCGCTCTAACACTTAACCTAGGTTTAAGGCGAGACTTCCCATGGATTTTTGTTGTGGCTGATGTTGAGAAACCGATCATCGGTATGGATTTTTTAGCTCATTATAACCTGATGGTCGATGCAAGAAATAAAAGCCTTGTAGACGCGACCACTGGTCTCAAGTCCAACGGACAGACAACACGGTGTGAGCAGTTTACGGTAAAAACCGTGACCGGTACTTCACCGTATCACGACCTCCTGGCGAAGTATATAGATATCACGCGCCCAGATGGAGTCGTGAAAGAGGTCAAACACAATACAAGGCACCACATACTGACCACACCGGGACCGCCAGTGGCACAAAAACCACGCCGCTTAGCTCCAGATCGACTCATAGCGGCTAAAAAAGAATTCGAAACTATGGTAAAGCTAGGAATTGCCCAGCCATCAAAAAGCCCTTGGGCCGCACCACTAGTTATGGTACAGAAATCCACAAATGGAGAAAAGCCGGAAAACCTTTCACCTTTCACCGGGCCGGAAACCGGGGAACAACAAACTGTGAAGCATCGTGCCTGTGGAGATTATCGCGGGTTAAATAATAGAACGGTTCCTGATAAATATCCAGTGCGTCATATACACGACTTTTCACAGTGTCTAAACGGTAAAAAAGTGTTTTCAAAAATTGATTTAATCCGCGCCTTCAACCAAATACCTACAGCCGAAGAAGACATTCCGAAGACGGCGATAATAACACCGTTCGGGCTATTCGAATTTAAATTTATGACGTTTGGTTTGCGCAACGCAGCGCAAACCTTCCAACGGTTTATGGATGAAGTGCTCAGTGAGTTAGAGTTTTGTTACTGTTTTATTGACGATATATTAATCGCATCAAATGATGAAACCGAACATTTAAAACACCTAGAGATAGTATTCAATAGATTAAGACAATACGGTGTAGTAATTAACCCGTCAAAATGTGTATTCGGCCGAACCGAAATCGACTTTCTCGGCTATTCAGTATCGGCCGACGGTACCCGCCCGCTACCTGAGAGGGTCGAAGCTTTGCGCATGTACCCATTACCCGAAACCGCTAAGGGCCTCAGACGGTTTTTAGGTATGCTAAACTTTTATAGGAGGTTCATACCTAATGCCGCCGCCAGCCAAGCTAGCCTTAATAAGCTTCTGGGCGATAAAAAAGGCAAAACGCCAGTCACGTGGACTGAAGAAACAAAAAATGATTTTTGTTTATGTAAAAATAGTTTAGCACAAGCGACATTATTAGCCCACCCAGGTGTTAATTCTGAAGTAGCTCTATTTTGCGACGCCTCGGATAATACAATGGGCGCCGCCTTGCAACAAAGGACAGATAACGGCTGGGAGCCGATTGGGTTCTTTTCAAAGAAATTAACGCCCACCGAACAAAAGTATTCGACATACGATCGCGAGCTACTTGCTATCTACGCTGCAATAAAATACTTTAGGCATTACTTAGAAGCGCGTCATTTTGTCATATTTACTGATCATAAACCAATTACCTACGCGTTTAGTAAGAAAGACCAACAATGCTCGCCTAGACAATTCCGTTATTTAGATTTCATAGGCCAATTTTCGACTGACATTAAACATATCAGCGGGGAACATAATATTCCAGCTGATACATTGTCACGAATTGAGTCGATACAGAAAGGCATAGACTGGGAATCACTCGCGACTTCACAAAAGAACGACTCACAATTAAAGTCATTAATTGAAAACAATAGCTCTTCGTTGCAGTTACAACTTATCTACCTGCCCGATAGCGAACAGCCAGTTTATTGCGATGTCTCTACGCGAACTGCGAGACCCTACCTAACAGAACCGTTCAGAAAAATCGCGTTTGATACTTTACACCGTAATTCACATCCGGGTGCGCGAGCCACGAGCAAGCTTGTTTCCAAACGTTTTGTCTGGCCTTCTATGAACTCAGACTGCAAACAATGGGTAAAAGCGTGCATAGACTGTCAAAGGTCAAAAATAAATAGACACGTCGTAACTGCACCTGGCACATTCGCGCTGCCATCATCTCGTTTTGAACACATACATCTGGACATAATTATTATGCCCGTTAGCGAGGGATACAGATATTGCCTAACTTGCGTAGATCGGTTTTCAAGATGGCCTGAAGCCATTCCGATAATGAATCAAGAGGCGGAGACAGTCGCACGCGCATTTTATTTTAATTGGATAGCTCGTTTTGGTGTTCCGCTTAACATAACGACAGACAAAGGACGGCAATTCGAGTCACACCTATTTAGAGATCTAAATGCCCTAATAGGTACGCAACACTTTAAGACTACTGCCTATCACCCAGCTGCAAACGGCATGGTAGAGCGTTTTCACCGACAGCTAAAAAGCGCTATAATGTGTCACGGATCTAACAGTACCAGTTGGACGCGAATATTACCGACTGTTTTACTAGGCGTTAGAACCGCATGGAAGGATGACCTCCAAGCTACTTCCGCAGAATTAGTTTATGGACAGAGCTTACGTCTTCCAGGACAGTTCTTAGGAACCGATACAATACCTAGACCGTCGCAAAGTGAATTCGTTAAAGAACTATGTAATAACTTCAGACAGCTTAAACCCATAGCTGGAGCGAGCCACGGCCAGAAAAGTACCTTTATCTATAAAGACTTAGCTACGACTAGTCATGTCTTTGTTCGAGATGACACAATCAGAGCAGGTCTTCAACAACCATATAACGGACCTTTTAGGGTGGTTAGTCGAAAAGAAAAAACGTTTGTCTTAGACATGCGCGGTCGCGAGATCGCGGTTTCAGTCGATAGGCTAAAGCCAGCTTACGTGTTAAGGGAAACGGCACATCACCCCGAGAATAGCTTAAGCGACTCTGAAGACACCGTAATACGGTACAATAGCCATCCCCAACAGGTTAATAATGGGAACAATGGGAGCGCTACCTTTGAGGCGCACACGCCAAGCGCCACGCCAGATTCAACAGGTGTTAGCCAGTCAAATATTCCTCGACGCACAAACAGGTGTGTCCGCTTTCCAGATTTTTACCAAGCTGGTTTTGCGTGATTTATATCATGGCGTTATTATTATTAATTTTTTTTTCGTGATTTAGACCATTGTGTGTATTAAATAATCTGTATCTTTGATTGTTTTGGTTTTTTTCATGGTCTAAACCACTGGAGAGGGGATACTGTGGTGACTTTGTCTCACATACGCCTGTCATAAAATAGCGATCTTGTAATGTTTTTCTCTAGTATGCACCTAACTGTAAATTGTAAATGAATGTTTTCTTTTGTTACGAACCTAACTTTTGTGTCAATAGAAATATTTTTAACAGTATAGTTTTACGATGTTTGTCATTTCTAAATAACCATTAGGTATTCTGTCGACAACCGTTATTTAGATCCTTTAGTAATAATTGGTATTGTGCAATATATATGTTTCTCAAATAACAACAGGCATTGTCTAATATAACTTCTTTGGCCGTAACGAATGTAACCCTTGCTTTTGTATTTCGTCGGCTTTCTAATTTCGCGTAAATTTTAATTGTTATGTTGTCACTATTTTTCTGTTTGTATAATATTCTTTTGTGTGTATGTCCCGTTTAGAAAGCGTCCGATGAAAACCGTTAGCTAGCTGCGATTATTGTGTAGCTACGTTCCTTACGGAGTCAGCATCAAACCACGGTATAGCTCGGACGTTTTCTCACATGTACTGAGATCTTTATTATACAGTTATCGTACTATATTTGACGAACTTTTAATTATCTCCGACGCACTCCACACCCTTGTACGTAGCGCGCGACAAGTTTAATCGTGTTTTCGCCTTTAGTTAGCCCTCAGTAAATCTATTTACCTACTCATCATCATCGCCATCATCATAATATAAGCCGAAAGACGTCCACTGCTGGACAAAGGCCATTATTATAATGTTTTTTTAGGGTTCCGAAGTCAACAAAATAGTTTCGCCATGTGTTCGCGGCTTAGCTCAGAGACTATTAGTATTAGAAAGCTATAATTTGTCATGGGTATACATATTAATCACGCCGACAAAGTGGTATAATAAAATCTTGAAAAACATTTTTTTAGGGTTACCCCTACATGTAAAGAACCGGTGATTTTTTTTCTTTGACTACCCTATCGTGTGTAGTATCGTTCAGTAGATGTTTTAAAACAATTGAGGGTAATTACGACCATTTCTCAATTCAGGGATCGGTTTGCGGAATATAAAGCTTTAAAGTGCTATTTTTAGTTAAAGTCCAGTGCCCCCCCCCCCCCCTTCCCCTCTTAAAAGCTAAACCGCTATTTTAGGACATCTGAAAAAAAAAATGAATAGTAGGACATAAAATCATTTTAAAAGGAAAACTATCACGACTAAGTAGGCTTTCTTAGTTTAGGAATAGTCGACGAACTAAAGACGTGACTACAAATTTAATTTTGTTTTATAATATAATAATTTATTTTTAGAAAAGACGGAACCTTACTGTGCGCGAGTCCGACTTACACTTGACCGGTTGTTGGAATATAAAATAAGCATATTTTTTACCCCCTTGCCTGGTCGGTCAACTCATTCGTGAATTCAGGAAGGTAGTTTTCGTTTGATATACGACGGTGGATGCGAGGGCGGCGCGGCGGCGATCATGCGGTTCGGGGCCTCGGTCAAATACAGAATTCTTCTATTATTTCTGTTTAATTTATCAATTTTAAGTTTTATTTGCGCCTTATTAAAAAAAAAAGTTGCGCGTCTGCGCGTCAGGCTGGATGTACAAAATTAAATGTCGTAATTTCGCGTGCGCGTGAGTTACGCGACGTCATTGAAGTTCCGCTTATGGAATTTTACAAAGACAAACAATTTTTAAAGACAAAGCTCAACATTGCCTAGGGACATTTTAAAGACAAAGCTCAACATTGCCTAGGGACATTTTAAAGACAAAGTTCAACATTTCCTAGGGACATTCGAAGTTGTTACCGAATATGTATACCTGGGACAAACAGTCCAGTTAGGTAGGTCCAACTTTGAGAAAGAGATCAATCGTCGAATCCAACTCGGCTGGGCAGCGTTCGGGAAGCTTCGCAATATCTTTACGTCCCAGATACCGCAGTGTCTTAAGACCAAGGTCTTCGACCAATGTGTGTTGCCAGTGATGACGTACGGAACTGAGACATGGTCGCTTACTATGGGCCTCATAAGAAGGCTCAAGGTCACCCAAAGGGCAATGGAGCGTGCTATGCTCGGAGTTTCTCTGCGTGATCGAATCAGAAACGAGGAGATCCGTAAGAGAACCAAAGTAACCGACATAGCTATCAGAATTGCTAAACTTAAGTGGCAGTGGGCGGGGCACATTGCTCGTAGAACAGATGACCGTTGGGACAGTAAAGTTCTCGAGTGGCGACCACGCACCGGAAAGCGTAGTGTAGGCAGGCCTCCCACTCGGTGGACCGATGACCTGGTGAAGGTCGCGGGAAGCCGCTGGATGCGGGCAGCGCAGAACCGGTCGTCGTGGAGATCCTTGGGGGAGGCCTATGTCCAGCAGTGGACTTCATTCGGCTGATATGATGATGATGATAGTTTTTTAGGATATCTGCCTTCATTTTCTGTGAAAATTTCAACCGGCTATGTAAGATTACGGTTCCAAAGAGAGGTAAGTAGATACAGAACTTTAAAGGTTTTAAAGTAATACAGAGAGACGGACGGACGGACACTAAGGCTTAGTAAAAGGATATTCAATTCAATTTATATCCACTAACAAAATACTTTTTGTAGAAAAGCAATATTAAAAATAATCACAAATAACGCAATATCACACAATAAATCATAAAACATCACAAAAGTATAAAACAACAATACAGTCGCTAACTTTCACAAAACTCATTAATACTATAATAGCATTTTTCCAACAAAAAGCGCTTTAAAAGTATATTTGGAATACATGCACATTACTATCGCCTTCAAGTTGGATGGGAGACCATAGAATAGAACATCTACACCGCCTGATGTCGGGCACAGCGTGTTACTATTCTCAATGTTATCTAATTGAGTGGGGAGTATCGCATCGACGCGTCCCCAAAGGAGTTCGCCTATCCTCTGGCTGGTGTTTCATATTTTTCTGGCCACTTTACTAAACATGTGGATAACACAAGAATACACAGAATGGTACAGTTAGAATTTTTAACCTACGAAAATGATCTTAATAGGACTCAAACTGGGGAATACGAACAATAGTCCAAATTGCCCGTATACAGTGTGTGAAACCATCCATAGAAGATACAGGAAAACTGTCTCAGCAACCATTAGGTCTTTTTTGTGAAAACAATTTTGACATAGTAATTTTTTTGGTCAAACGTGAGTTGTCCATAAAAATGACTCATTTTGTAATAATTTCCGATAAACCTAAAATCTTTTAGGTACAAGATTTTAATATTGCATTGTCACGCGATATACGCATGCAAAAGTTCAGCTCAATCGGAAACTGAGAAGTTTCACCCGAACAAACACACATTGCAAGTTAAATAAAAGCTTGTAAAAAAAATATGCGGATCGACTCAGTTTCATGTAAGGAATATTTTACTGTATTGGAAGAAAAAAATTTGAGCAGCAGAAGTTAGTCAAATTTAATAAAACGTTTTTCATGCAACAGGCCAGTGCAAAGTACCTATCTACTGAATCACAGTCGATAATTACACGTAGGTACAAAAAAGTGTTCCATAATTAAAAATGATATTTTATTTGCACTTTAGAAATTGAACAGGGCGTCCATGGTCTTACAAGTTTTATTAAAATAAATAAAAAATATTCAAATTTAGAACGAACATTGTTCTTATTGTGACTTTCATTTGTTATTATCAGTTTGTTTGTGATTCATCATGGCGTTGTTGTCCAATGCGCATAAAGTTGATTTAATCTAAGCGTATTTTCATAACTATCGAAGCCCAGTTAATGCATTAAAGTGGTATCGGGAACGCTATCCTGATCGCTATCTACCAAATCGCAAGTCATTTGAAAATCTTGTTAAAAATTTAAGACAAGAGGGTTCTTTTAAACTTAAACCAAAGTATGTATTATATATTAGTACTAACATACAGTATGGACACTACCTGCCGCTCTCTAGATAGTGACCTCACCCCCTCGTCACCTAGATTGATACAGATTGGTTACAGTTTGGTTGTCGAAAGTGTAGGACTTCGCCGCCATTTTGTTTGTTCCGTCATTCCTTTTCTGAAATGTCATTTCTGGCCCGTTGTATGAAGTGTCCAGGGTGTGCCTAAACGGAAGAGGCCAACGACAGTAGTAAATGAATTCATAACCATTGCCATCTTGGGATTTTTTGAAGCTTATCCAAAAGCATCATTACGGGAAGCTGCTGAAAATGTCGGTGTGCGTAAATCAACTGTAAGAAAGCCACTGAAGACGCACAAGTACAAGTGTTACAGAGAGGGTCGACTTGTACAAGCATTGCTTCCGGGAGACACACACCCACAGATTGTAATATATAAGTCACTGCACAGACCGCAGATTAACTTTTTGTCATTGGTTTGTAGCAAGGTCAATTGAAAACCATTATCTTCTAAATTTGATTGTTTGAATGCAATTTTTTGAACAACGGTATGTACAACAGGAAAAATAACCAGTACTGGTCACTTAAGTACAAATCCACTTAGAACTAAAGAGACCCGTAACCAAGTCCGCTTTTCGCTTAATTGTTGGTGTTTTTACATAATAAAAATCTTTGTATTAAGATTTACCACGGAACGTTAAATAGTGAAAAATATCAAGAGATATTGAGTGTGTTCATGGATAAAGAGGATGATAGCATCTCCTTAAGCAATTTGAATAATGTCATTTACCAACAAGACGGTGCACTTGCACATAATAATACACCGAATAATCGCTTTTCAACCGACTTCAAAAAGGAGGAGGTTCTCAATTCGACTGTATGTTGTTTGTTTTTTTTGTGTATGTTTGTTACGCGATATCTCCGCCGTTTGTGAACCGATTTTCAAAATTCTTTTTTTACTCGAAAGAGTATACTCCCATTGTCACCAAGTCAGGATCTGATGATGGGATCCCAGGGAAATCGAGGGCAACCCTCAAATTTTATAGGCACGTTTTGCGTGTTTCTTGTGTTTTCTAAAATAATGAAAGTATTTTCGTCTGGTACCAGCACACAGCTACTTACGTATCAAATGTTTTAGATTCGATAGCATTGCTGACACCGACCTCAAAAAAAATTTTAGGCACCTAGATTAATTCGTACCCACCTTTGATTTCGTTATTGTTGGTTAATGTCGTGTATTTAAGTATATTATTGCTTTTGAGTGAATTTCATTTTGAAGTTTTTTAAACTTTTTTTAGTTTTTTTTAGAACTGAGTCGATCCGAATTAATTTATTTTTTTCAAAATGACTCATTTTTATGGACAACTCATGCTTGACCAAAAAAATTATGTCAAAATTGTATTTACAAAAAAAGACCTAATGGTTGCCAAGACAGTTTTGCCATCCTCTATGGTTTCGGATTTCCCCATACCAAAGTATATAATTAGTACTAACATACAGTATGTACACTCCCTGCCGCTCTCTAGATTGCGACCTCACCCCCTCGTCACCCAGATTGATACAGATTGGTTACAGTTTGGTTGTCGAGCGTATAGGATTTCGCCATTTTGTTTGTTCCGTCATTCCTTTTTTGAAATGTCATTTCTGGCCCGTTGTATGAAGTGTCCAGGGTATGCCCATACTGTCCCAGTTAAAAAACACCGTATATATAGGCACACTTTAAGCACGGAACTCTAAAATAAACTCTGAAGTCATACTGTTATGTACAACGGGCGGTTCCGACCTGTGCGAAAAGCTAAATGTATCCGAGGCGAACAAACACTTCACTAGAACCATATGGTCACATGGTCCCAAACAATACAATCCGATCACACGCATTTACGTCGTCCACAGTCCGCGCACAATGCATCGCCCACTCGACTCAATGAGATTAACGCGCTTCGATGACTCTCTTCGATTCGCAGATTTCAGGTGGTAAGCAATGATTCTTGGAGAAATCACCAGGTTTGATGGACGTGGGAAAGGCATCGTCAAGTGAGGTGTTGACAATATAGCACGCTCGAATAAGTTCCGAGTGCGAAGTGCGAAATGGAAAATAGGGACAAGCTGCGGACATTCATTCATTGGACTCGGTTTAAAAACATATATTTTAAAATCCACAGTTGTTAAGCCCTTGGCATCATGTCACCTGATGTTAAGTGACAATAATTCCAAAGTAAATGCCACATAAAGTAAGGGGACAATCTTCTGTAATCATTATTCCGCCTTTGTGGCGTGATGGCTAGTCCATTCGCTTCACACCAGGAGGTCGCGTGTTCGACTCCCGTCCGGGTCTAACTTTATATAATACTCGGTTGGTGGTTGTGCATTTTCTAAGCTCGCCCGGCTAGCTAGCACAACTTACTTTTAAATAATACGCCAATATATAATATAATTGGTAAGTGAGAGCAATGAAAACTTGTCAAGTTATACTATTAGAAGCACAGAACGTACAGTGAAGGAGGTCCTAAAGTTAAAATTGTAAATGTATTCATATATCTTTTATGCCGTCATAAAAGATGGCATGCAAATTTTAACAAGTAAGAATTATACCTACGCTAATTAAATTATAGAAGTAAATTAATTTGATTTATTATTTAGTTCATATATTTACTAATACCATAAAAGCAGTGTTGCATTAGCCATTCTGTTAATTTTGTCTTGAATCGAATTCCTTGTAATTGTTTTATGTCATCTGGAAGCTTATTAAATATTTCAATATACATATCATAATAATTGTTTTGTTTATATATTTTAGTTTTGCATGGAGGTTGGTGTAACCAACGTGTATATTGAGCCCTTGGTACAGAGGCCAGCACAACAAGCTATACACTCGTAGTGCGATTCTGATCCCTACGCATTCGCCATAAGAACGGTACAAAGTCCAAAGTGTGTAGCTTGATGTGCTGGCCTGTGTACGTACATGAAATGTAACGACTCTGAGATATCGGCCAAGGAGTGGAATTCCCTTCCGGCGTCTGTATTCCCTGATTCGTATAATTTGGGAATCTTCAATTTGAGCTTGCGTGGCACATCCGCGGCTGCATCGGCACTTACCATCTGGTGAGGGTGCAGCTAAACACACACTTAATTTTTTTAATTGAGAAAAAGACATTGAAAATTCTCTGGGTGAGATTTTGGAAATAGACAAACCTTTGTCACAGTATATATATTAGTACTAACGTACCTTTGTAAAGGTACAGAATTACAATATATATATGCAATATCGCAATACTGTGGTAAAGGTAGGGGCGGCCCGCCCCCGCCCCGGAGGCCAAGCACTAAAGGGTGACAACTGACCTCGCGCAGTTTAGGGAGTAGCCAATTTGGATAAGATGAACGATAAGTGGACGTAGGTAAACGTAGAGAGCGCCCCCTGCTGCGAGTACTGACCTACCCCTCGCTCGCATCGTGGTAACGGTTGACACTTTGTGAAGCAGTTCATGTCCCAAAATCTATTTCGTGAGCAGCAGTATAATTATATCAGCTCAGCTTTTGGTTGACCCTATGAAAAAACGGTAAGTGAACATTTTTGAGGCAAAGAAATCTCCCCCCCCCCCCTTCACCTCACTAGCTATGATTTAAGAAACCGCTATAGAATTTAAGTACCCACCCATTTAGATTATCTACAATTTTCACATTTTTGCGTTATACTCGTGACCGGGTGCTGTCCTTGTGAACTGCCCTACTCTTGTCAAAGGCATTAATGACTTACTTGTGTCATGTTGTTTTCATGTTTTAATGGCATAATTTGTTTTATATCGAGGATTGGAGTTTGACGTTTTTGACTAGGTAGGTACTATTATGATTGTTTATTTCTTTATTTTTCACAAATGACATTAAGTAATTACTATTTTATGACTATCAGAAAGAGTGTAAATTGCACTTATTTTGATCTTGAATCTTGTTTTTAATTAATAATGTGAAAATGAGGGGATACCTACATAAGGTACATTCGATACTGCATAGTAGTGTCATCTAGTGAAGTTAAAATAAAGTTAAAAAGTGACATCTGTTGTCGAGTAGCGATACTATTTTTACTTGGATAACTTACAATAATATTATTATTGCGCTGTATTCTTTTTTTGAAATAGATTTTGTATTTACTAGGGTTTTGGCACACTTTGGGACTTTGGTAGAAAGCAAGACTTTTAAGCGTAGCCGCCCACTGAGCGAGCAGGCACCGGTAAGATCGTCGATCCAAATGCCTGTCTTTAGTTTTATGTATGTACAATGTAACAAACAGCGAAGTCTCCATCCCTGACACAGAGTACTATATCGCTGTCATCTATATAAGGTGTAACAAAATTAGCTGAAACTATCTGGTGCTTCTACCCATGAAACTGAACAACTTTCCCCATGGAACCCATAGTCAAATCGCAAAAATAAATTAAGCTCTCCCATACTAACTCGATCAGCTGATCAGCCAACTTAGTATGGGAAATTCAAATTTTGAGATTTGACTATGGGTTCCACGGGGAAAGTTGTTCAGTTTCATGAGTAGAAGCACCAGTTAAAATAGTTTCAGCTAATTTTTTTTAGACCTTATATATAAAAATGAATCCCTATTTCCCTTGGTCACTAATTCTTGTTTTGTCGAGTTCGTTATTGTCAGGAGAAGGTTCTTATGTAGGGTAGTGTAGGGTAGGGTAAAAACGTAGTTTATTATATTCTCTTTGGGGTAGGGTAGGGTAATGTAGTGTATTGTATGGTAGGGTAGAGTAGTGTAGTGTAGTTTAGTGTAGGATAGGGTAGGGTAGGGAAGGGTAGGGTAGTGTAGTTTAAGGTGGTACGAAGTTCGCCGGGAATACTAGTATTACATAAAAAAGAGACTTGTGTATTAATAATCGGTCATCTTTACAAACATTTTGACCGGTGTTCTTATTGGTACATGCCCGCCCAGTGTGCGGCAACGCTAAATACATGTCTGTCCAGAAAGAGGGCGCTGTTCGTTCCTAAGTAGCAATTATTTGGCCTGCCTGTGCCTGTGCCTGCCTGATAGCTACGGTCATACGGTATACGGTAGTCCAGTAAGTAAACGGATGGCCCAAAGGAGGGTGCGGAGTGCGTGAGCCCTAAGCGATTCCTTCAGATACTTGTTGAGGGTGCTTGCGGAGTGAACACACTAAAATTCCTGACGTCTAGGAGGTGAGCCGCAGGAGGAGGGGCACATATGTTTCTCTTAAATCTCAAAAACGGTTCGTAGTAGGGAAAAAATTCTCATACCAAACGAAAGCTCAGGAAATTCTCTACAACTATCATTCTATACACTTTTTTAGAAAAATGGTACTTTTAGGCACTTGTCCCACCGCCGACGAGAAAGCGACTCTATTTTCTTGCTCAACTCGCTCAAGAAACGTACAATAGATGTAGATCCCGTGTCAATGAAAGATATACATATATTAATAGTTAATCGTCGGCAGTGTGAACAGTCAGCGATTAACTACTAATATAGGTATGTACCTATCTCTTTCATTGACACGGGATCTACATGTATTGTACGTTTCTTGAGCGAGAAAATACTAGGCAGTGGATTTCGGAGTTGCAAAAACTAGCCAAGTGCGTGTCGGACTGGCGCACCAAGTGTTCTGCGACAACACAACTCTCCACACAAGTGCAATTTCAAACAAAAGATATCTCTCTTTTCAAAATGCAACGATTGATCAGTTTGGACTTCTTACCGCTCTAGTACGAGTCACACTTGGCCACTTTTTATTTTTGTTTAACTTTAGGATCGACAAGTCCAAGACAAAAATCATGGTGAATGTCAACCAACCAAAACTACACAATTTTAAATTACACGAAAATTTATTATGTATAATAAATACAATATTAATATAAACATAAGCTTAAAACAATGTATATCACGAATCACCCGGGAGGCAACCCAGCAGCCATCTCCAAGTATGCACCACTAGCGTTGGCCTTTGAGCAACAAGCAAGCCCAAATGAAACATCAGTTTATTATACTTAACGGAAAAAAATGCACTAACTGATTCATGCCCATCGTACCGGTGTAACAAAATTGGTGTAGCAGCCGTTAACTGGGCCTACGTATCATACAGAATAACTTTGCCCAAAGAATCAGTTGTCAATTACAAAAAATTATATAAAAAATAATTGGTAAATCAGCAGTTGAATTTTTTTTGCAAATCGTAATTCGGTCTCGTGGAAAAAGTTGTTCAGTAGACGCCCCAATTAGGGCTCCTACACCTTGAGGAAAGTAGTTCAGTAGGCGCCCCAGTCAACGGCTCCTTAACCTTGGGGAAAGTTGTTCAGTAGACGCTCCAGTTAACGACTCCTACACCAAGGGAAAAATGGTTTACAGTAGACGCCCCAGGTAATGGCTCCTACACCTTGGGGAAAGTTGTTCAGAAGACGCCCCAGGTAATGGCTCGTACAACAGTTTCCTGTACATCCTTCATATAAATACTCGTAAAATAAAAACAAATCAATGTCCTAATGTCATGGAGCCAAACATGGCATCTTTTTCTAACAATGTATACTAAATAGTAATGTATGCTGTGTTTTGATTAGATTACAAACAATTTTCTTACTTTACCTCTAAATTGGATTTAAGTATAAAATGGCACGTTAATGGGCCTAGTGAAGTTTTTATCATCCACATTTTTGTAAAGTATGGCCCGAATACTAAGTATTTTATTTTTAAGATTTTTAAATATGAATTTATGGCAAGTACTTACCTAACAGCCTAATTTGCTAATGTATTTGTCAATACTCGAAGATTAATACATGATTTCAATTAATTTTTTAGGCTACAGTTCATAAAGTAACAATATAAAAAATGTGGATGTTAAACTTAAGAGTCCGCTGGAGTTCATAAATCCCATACAAACATAGTCTTTGATTCATTTGTTAACCAAACAACCGATTTTGAAATAATTTTATATCGATAATCGAATGACGTATATCGTGTAAGTGTATCTTTTGTGAAAAAAGAAACAGGAATCCATTATTAATCAATAAACTTGTTTTTAAGGTAAAAATCGGAAAACAAGTTCATTGATATTAAATGGGTTCCTGTTTCGTTTTTCAAAAAAGTAATGCGATACCAACACAGATACGTCATCCGATTATCAATATAAAATTATTTCAACATGGTTAACAAATGAATCAAAGACTATGTTTTTATGGGATTTATGAACTCAAGCGGGCTCATAAGTCTTGACTTGGCCCATTTAAAAAAAAAACATTAAAACAAATTGGATTGAAACTAAAATATTACAATTCAATGATTAAAATTTATAATAAATACTTTACAGCTATGCTGAGTACAATGTTACCTACATACAATGCACATATTATGCCATCACTATGCTTCTATAATAAAACTATTGGAGCTCACAAAAAAATATTATAACGGGGTTATTTGTAGCTAATACCATTCTGCTCATAAAACTGACAACTTTTAAAAATTTTTGACTTTTCATTTAAATCAGCCATGAAAAGTTCTATTTTTGTGTGATTTCAGCATAGTAGTAGAACAAGTTGTATTGTTTCATTTGCACGCGCATGTCCACAACCACGACAGGTCGTCATAATGGAATACAAAATAAGGTATTTTCCACTTAGTTTCCACACAGTTACTTCTCATTATCTCTTATTATTTGTTTTACAATTATTCTTGGAACATAAATATGACGTTACACATATTTTAATTTTGTAATTTGATCTGTATATATATATGACTGACTGGTATAGCAACGCACAGCCGAAACCACTGGACGGCCTTCGCTGAAATTTGGAATACAGATAGTTTTGAGAAATGCCCATGGGAACGGCAAAAGTTAAATATAAAATTAAAAATCAATGACAGAGTCAAACAAGTAAGGGTTTCAGATATTTTAGAAGATGCTATTTGCTGGCTAATATTATATACTATATTATTGATACTGGAAAATACCCTATTAAACTGAATTGGGTTAATTACAAATAAAACTGTACAATATTATTCTCTAACTAAAGGTGGCCATACACGCTACGAGAAATCGTTACGATTAGACTGTACAGTTCGAACGGTACTGATAAATCGTAGCATGTATGTTATAAAACTGCACAGTTTTCTAAGATTTTTTAAGACTGTGCAGTTGAACGGGGCAATACGAAAATTTCAATTGATTAATCGGAATCGGATGAACTGTGCCGACTGATCGTAACGTGTATGCGCTCGTTCAGTTTTCGTGTTCAGTTTTGTCGTCAGACGCAGTTTGAGTGGACGTGCGCAAGCGTCATGGCGTCTCAAACTAAATGTGAATGGCTAGAACAATTTATTGAGTTATATCGCAGTGAACCTTGTCTCTGGAATACTAAAGGCAAAGAGTATCACAATCGAGACTTAAAACGTTCGGCGTACACTAAGCTGATTGAAATATTTTTTTTGGTTCACTTTTTTTCCTTCAGGGCGAATATTAATCCAACATCTGCTAAAACGTCGTCCGTCAAAGCCATCGCTGACACGTGTGCGTCGGCACCGTTTATTGTACCGTCTGATCATAACGATTTCTCGTAGCGTATATGGCTTGTATGCCATGTACGATAAACTGTACCGTTCAAATTGTACAGTCTGATTGTAACGATTTCTCGTAGCGTGTATGGCCACCATTACAGATTCACTGCACACTTTGTACAAGTGTACAGCCATTACCGTTACCCTACAACCTGTTGTTTATTATCATGACAAAGATATTATCCTGTCAACATAACGACACAGCTCAATTCATACTGTAACTTAATGGCTACCTGCACACTATATCGCATTGACTCTTGGAACTACATTTGCATTTAGAGCAATGAATGATTTTGTAACTGTCAAGAATGTCAAGAAATTTATAACCTTCCTAATTTTGACATTGTGTTTCATATTAAGTATTTTATGTTGGTAGGCATAAGTGTAGAGTAGAGTTACAATGAATGTAGGTAACTCTGTACACAATAGGAATATTTCACGTGAAGCCGACAGAGATAAATTGTGAGATACCGAAATTTGTTCATATTTGGGTTATTTGCAACTCTGAAGGTTATGATTATAAACACCAATTTTGTATTAGGCTTAGTTTTAAATAATTTTGACCATTTCTTTTTCAATCATTATTCATTATATTTATCAGAGTTTCAGAATGTGATCTGCATAAGTTTAGAAAATAGATGAATTAAAGTACTGGCGCTTGGTTACGTCGGCCGGTTTATGCAAAAATAAAGTACAAAAAATATAAACAGACTTCAAAACGTTACCTATATGTACAATCAAACTAAAAAGATATTTTTTGTATCTTTGAAGAAAAAAGCTTTAAAGTTAAATGTCTACAAAATTATTGACATAAATATTGTAAATATCAAAGTTAGGTATCAATAATTTTGTACAAATTTTTCATAAATGTTCTTTTCTTGGAAGTAATAAATTATTATTTTTTAATAAAAAAATTAAGTTTGCACATGTGTAGGCAGAAATAAATGACGGCTCCATACAAATGCATATAATATTTCTTACTGCTCCGCTTCTGCTTCCGCTGTTTTCATGGTAGCAGCCTTCTCAATGACAGTAAGAAGTCAGATGAAAGTCCTCATCGACATAATTCATATAAACCCAAAAACCACGATGTAGCTGTTCTACACCATTGAGTTCCCTTGACTGTTATACACCATTGAGTTCCCTTTACTGCCCGCACTCGCCCTTTCAGCTATCAGCTACTTTACTACTTTTACTACTCTACTACTTAACTTTAATATTTTGTTTTACTTCAAACTTCAACTATGTGCCAAGTTTTATTAAAATCGGTTAATGGAAAATGAGTGAAATTCAATAAACCGGATTCATCCCCTAATTTTTTATCAGCTACTTTAGAGGTTACCACCCTTAGAGGTGGAATATTGTCTTCAAATTTAAATGGGACCAACCTAGAGATATAAACTACTTAATAAAAAAAGAATCAATAAAATCGGTTCACAATTGGCAATGATATTGTGCAACACTCACATAACAAAAACACAGTTGAAAAGAGAACCTCCTCCTTTTTGCAAATCGGAAACATACATCATCTAATACCTTTAAACAAGCAATTCTTCTATATACTATAATCTGAAACTGGAAAACGGCTCCAATGATTTGCTTCAAAATTGGTATACGGGGATTCTTGGGGGTGAAAAATCATCTAGATAGGTCTCATCTCTGAGAAAACGCGTATTTCCGAGCAAAGAGGGGCCGCCCAGGTACTTTAATATAAAATGCTGCGAAATCACCTTTACAAACGTAGACTGCTTTAATTAACTGTACACAATTACTTTTAATTTCATTTTTATAGGATTAAAATTTATCTTCATAAAACAATCTCATAGCAATGTTAAAAGGATTAATATTATTATTAGTTTGTAATTTTTATAATTTTACAATTGACTGATAAAACAAGTAACTACTTTTCCAAGTAAGTCTTTGGTTGTAGGAATGCTTTTTCGTGTAAACGACCCAACAAATGCATGCGCCAGGTACCGCTTAGCGCAGACACGTAATTTGTGCAACTTTAAGTGTATTAATTATACACAGTAAGCTATATTTTGAAGTCATATTGATTGAAATAAAAAGGGGCGAAGTTACTTTTCTAATTTGAATTGTTCACTTTCAATTTCACACAAAATTAAAAAGAACTGTCAATTAGCTACACAAAATGCTATCACAAATATTTTATTATTATTTTAATTTGCTAACAGCTTCCGAAAAATCCATATCTCAAATTCCCTTAATTACTTAGAAACCTATAACTTGACAACGAAGCCTCTACAAACAAAATGTGTTTATATTCATACCCTTTAGAGGTACAAATAACCTGAATATGAACTTCACATGAAAGATTTAAATGGCAAGAGTTGCTGTCACTTCTCATAGTCTGTGGATCTGCAGAACGGAGCTTAATATTTCATTACAAAGGCAACTTTCAGTTACATATTTACAATGCTTAACAGCTTAAACAAGCATTTCCAGACACAACAGTTTTAACTGGAACAAACACTTTAGGTCTCTGGCATCAAAGTTTTCTCTTATCTCAGCCAATATTCCCTAAAAAAACTTTTTTTGCTTTTGAGGTTCACTGTCATCGTCACCATCTGAAAAACACTGAGCGAAACTGCTGTAGTCGCGTGGTGCGCGTGTACCACCATCTGCTGCGCGTTGCACATACTTAACACCTGAAGAACTTTTACATTGCTTGCTATTGCCTGAAACGGTCAATTTGTCCGTAGCCACAGCTACATTCACAGTCACTGTACTTTCTTCTGTGGTGTTGTTTACCACCAACACTGAATTTGAGGGCTCCCTCAAATGCAGCCCTATTTGCCTGCCACTTCTTGTCCTAGATATGGACTCATCTGGATTCTCTTTTCGTTCTGAATTGTTAATCGTACAAGACTTAAAGTTTAAACTGTTTCTTTTGTCTGGGGACTGCTCTATCGAAGTGTCTGTGGCATTTAAATTGTTTGATGTGTTCTTGTGTCTCTTGGGATACCTCGTTAAGTTTCTAGGCTTAATAGGTATATTAACTTTTACACTATTAATTTCACTGTTTATTTTGTCATTTATTTCATCAACATTTATCTTCTTTCGTACTCTGGCTTCTATAAATTTTAGACCTGACGTGCTGGTATCAACATTTTTTACAGTATTTTTCTTATTTCTTAATGTTTTAAAACTTAAAATATTTTGTGATGAATCAGCCCTACAGTTCAGTGCAGTGTTACTGCCGTTGGATGTATTATTGGTTTGATTTACTGTTACAACCATGTCATGTTGGTTTGTGATCTGTCGATACTCCTTCACAAGGTTTCTGGAGCTCTTGTTTCGCAAGTTTCTTGAGGTCTTCGTAGAGTATAACTTTGTTGACCTGATGTAGTTTGCAGTGAACCCAGACACATCACTCAAGTCTTCAAACTGTCCATTAGGGACAGCTTGGTTAATTTTAGGCTTTTTCACTTCTACGGTAGCTTTTTTTACATGATTCAACACACTGTTACCATTTACTATAACTTCAGGGGACTTAAATTTGTCATGATATTGTTTTTTGTTAGGTTTTTGATCATCATCTGTGGCAGTCATAGCGGCAGGCTGAAATGAAATGTTGAACTCGGTATTATAGTTGATGTGCTGTGTGTGACGCCTGCTTCGTCGCAGAGCAGTTGTCATTTTAGGTGTTGATGTAAACACTTTGTTTTTCTTATGTAAAGCTGTTCTTAAGTTTTTCTGTAAACTCATTTTCTTCGACTTAAATTGTATAGAGGACTTCTTTATATTAAAATCAATCTCAGATTCCAAAGTATCAGACCTACAAATACTTATAACTGCTTTCTTACTCTGCTGTGAGGTTTCGAAGAAGAAATTCTTTCGCTTCTCTGGCGATATAGACTCACCATCCAATTCAGATAAATTTCTCTTCTTTTTCTTTGGAGACTGAACCTCCTCATACGAGCTGTGAGTGCTGATAGGTTGGATAGTAGAGTAGGTCTCTTCATACTGTTTTTTAATGACATTGTCATAGTTCATGAGGCACGGGGCCTGCTTTGTTTGAACCCAGAAAAGTATTTCATCCATGTTGCTCATAAAGGGACAGCAAGGGCTGGTGCAGGGTGTTGGTGGGGGCGGCGCGGGCGGCGCGCGGTCGTGTGGGCTGGAGCAGGCCCAGGACGAAGCAGCGGCAGCACTGCAGCGGGCGCGCACAGCAGCAGGGGACACAGCCAGCTCCACACCTCTACACCAGAGCTTGCACTGGACGCCGCGACAACGTACTTGCCTCTGTACGCAGCCATCATCCGATTCCCACCATGACAGCTCCTAAAAACCGAGCAGAGAATGTTACACAATGATCAGACACACTAGGTATCAAGTATGACAAGTGGTAACCTTATATATCTACCTTCTTTAATTCGTGGTTAGTCCTGTAAGTATGTTCGCAGTGATTCGAACGTGATGCCAATTTTTTATTGTTTGTTAAACTTTCTTATTACAATAAGAATTTGGAAACTGTAAGTGATATTTTCTAGAGAAATTTGTAGTAGAATGGAAAATACGCGCAGTATTATGTCAAGTCGGACGCTAAGTGAAAAAGGAACTGAAAATTTGTTGTAGAGCCAGAGCACAGCTATTCGATATTAGTTTACATGACATTTATTCAATCCCATAAATTACAGTTATCACAAACGATTAATACTAAAAATTAGGTTTTACACACACAAAAACGGATAAGATGTGAACAGAGATCTAAATAAATATTAAATATGGCGGCCGACACCGACACTCATTCATTTGTCATGATGACAGCTTGCATCATTCAACCGGCCGGTACGAGCCGGTAGGAGAGTAGATCTGTGGGTAGGAGTAAACACAGATTAAACCAGTAGATGAAATATATTTTAACATAAACCTGCGACGATAATGCTGTGCTGTTTACGCAAACCAACCCTTCGTATGAAAAAAGGAGATGACTTTATTCTTGTCAGTATGCTGATTTCATGCCTCGTACAGTCCTATATCACAGATGTGATACTAGTTACTTCGTAACCTATATCCTATAATTGTCAAACTTGGGCCACCGGGGATGCGCCATACCATGTGTTTGTACAGATTTAATCGATATCGATAGAAATACTCATTCGATTATTGGTAAAAAGAAAAATGGACATGGCTTTACTTTTTACCTCAACTGCCAAAAAGTAATGTTTTATGTATGTATGTCTGTTTCCATAGCGAAAACGGCTTGATAGATTTATAGTGCGAGGGATCGTAAGATTCATCTTTGATACTAGGTGCACCTGTTCCTAGTCCGTTTAAATGCTTGATCCAAATACATGTTCCACCTAGTATTGTTGGAGTTCATACTTTCTGGCTGTGTAGTGTAATAAAGTACGGCTTCACGTTCACTCTCAATACGGTACTATTGATTATCTGTCAAAACGACCCATTTGTTTGTTTGTAATTTGTACAATATAGATTGTTTATCTTTCCTTCATACTTTCACAGGCTTAGGACTGTCAACTTATGGAAATATCTAGAACTAAAGCTTAATTGATTTTTACGTAGTTTACACTGGCCGAGATCTATAAAATGGTCTCAAGCTGCACTACTTCCTTTTAGAGCCATAAATTAAGTAGCTAAGTAAAGTTCGGTCACTCGGTTTGGTCACAGTAGGTACTTAATAAGTTATTCTGTCACTGTGGTACCACGCGAACTTTCTTTCTTACGATACCCGCACGCCGCACGCCCGTACTGAATACCATAGACTAGTATTGTATATAGCTCAATACTCGATCGATACTATACAATACTATTCGGTACTTGATCTCTGGAACTCGACGCAACGTGTTAGTGAGATGATACCGGCGGCGAAGAATGGAGCAAGCGAGCGCTAACTTTCCGCTACATCCGCGATGACTCCTTGCGTGAGTGAGATGCGAAAACAACGTGGCATTTTTTAGGACTAGGTGGATCGAGTATTAGTTGCATTGGAACAGGTGCCACCTATTATCGTAAAAAACCTGTTCCCCGGATCTGTTCTAGTGTATACGCCTCACCTCTAAGCGAGATAGCGAGACACCGGCGGCGAAGAACAAAGCAAGCGAGCGCTAACCTTCCGCGAAATCCGCGATGACTCATGACCAGAAAACAACGTGAAATATTTTTTTAACCCTTCGCATACAAGGTGACAAAAAGTTACGTGCCATACACGGTGGGGTTTAAATGACCCGAACATAAGTGACTCCTGTGTAAATATACTTTAAAAAGAACATTAAAAAATAAGTTTTTATCAATTTAGAAGGTAGTTAGAACGACAATGAAAAGCCATTTTTCACTTGCAATCAATGGTTTGTTTTAATTTTGCAGTGAATATGAGGCTCATAGGGCTCATTCAAACTGAAAAAGTAAGCATAGACAAATCAGTCTTAAAACCTCGGTTAAACTTAAATGATGTTAGAAAAAACAGAAAATAATATTGAGTTTTAAAGTAGTAACTAGTGCTGGGAACTTCCAGGTATATTTTTGGAGTTTACTCCTTAAGAATCGATTTTCATATAAGGCGCCTGGTATGAAAAAAATATGAGGAGTAAAATCTAGTGATATCGTTACGTTACGTTACGATCGCGCAACCTATTGTACGCACCTATGTCACGTGATACAAAACAGTCAGGATTGGCTGCATCTAAGATGACGTCACAACACAGTAATCACTAATCAGATCTGTCATTGTTGCAGTCTTACGATTATTGATCTGTTTAAATAAGATTTTAAAATATTATCGTGAAAATTTGTGATATTTTACAATCTCCATCGTATAATTTGGTATTCCACTCCATCATGGATGCCAATTTTGTGAAAGCAGATAGCAGAAACTTGCCCAAAGTGGACGCAATCATGGTTGGAATGTTCTTCAAAACTAACCCTGATTTTTATTCTGCAGAGCTGACAAGTGTAAAACCAGCAATGTAAGTACTATAAAATAATATAATACTATCTACGTAAGTAACTTTAATCCTGCGAAGGCGAAATAATAGTCTTTCTTTCAGTATAGTTTTTTAGGTTATAAAGAATGAATTTTGTTTACAGTAAGTAATTAGTTTGCATTTTCAGGGCTGCACGAGATTGTGGATCAGGGCTAGTTCATACAAAGTCACTATGGTGATAGAGATAGACGAGACTAAAGGTAAAATCGTCAGTTGCAAGTGCTTGGACTGTGCAGCTTCAGCTGGTGATTGTAAGCATACAGTGGCATTTTTAATGTGGACCCATCGTCGCAGTGAAGAACCTTCCTGCACCGAGGTTGAATGTTACTGGAAATAACCCATCCTCTCTAGAGTACTACTATGAAATACTTCACTGTAGATCAAATTTGCAAAAAACAGCTCCACATCATGAAACCAGCAGAGACCTTTTCCACGAGTTTCTTCAAAAAGCAAAAAAGAAGGAAATTATGAATTGTGAACTGTTGAAGTATCAGAACGACTTTGATGTTCGACAGTTTTCACTTCAACATTTCCATAAATTCAAGTGAGTGATGATATAAGCTTTATATCATCACTCACTTGAATTTATGGAAATGATGAAGTGAACATCATTGTTGTTTATATTTTTATATTATAAAAAATAATGTCAACAAATTACTAGAAACATTACAAGAGAAACTTAACAAAAATGCTCTTGATTTAATTGATGAGTCATCTCGAAACCAATGTAAAAGCCCTTTATAGTATGACCTAAGATATGCTCGTATAACCGCATCCAAAGCATATGAGGTTAGTCGCTGTCAAACACCAGATGGATCATTAGTAGCTGCGATCATGGGAGCTAAAACACCTGACACGTCAGCTATGAAAAGAGGCCGGAAATTGGAATCGTCAATTATTAAAACTGTGCAGAGTAAACTTAAAACCAAATTCAAGCCCTGGTTTATGCCTGTTTAGACAATCGTACTTAAGTAGTAAACTCCACCCGGTTTGTTGTAATTTTTTTAATCTTTTCAAAACAATATATATGCGTCTCACTGACTCTAAACACGTCTATCACAGTCAAGCGCCCGCGCACCACTGAATTAGCCGAACAGGTCGACGTGGCAAAGTCGCAAACACAGTTACTCAATCCCTATCCCTATCCCTACTTCCCTACTAATATTATAAATGCGAAAGTAACTCTGTCTGTCTGTTACGCTTTCCCGCAAAAACTACTGAACGGATTTGGCTGAAATTTGGTAGGTAGACAGATTAGGACCTGGATTAAGACATAGGCTACTTTTTACCACGCTCGCGAGCAGCTTGCGGCTCGCGCATTGCGCACCCTCGAAAATTCGTAGAAACGTGGTCCACGCGGGTGAAGCCGCGGGAAACAGCTAGTATAATATAATATTATATTTTAAAACCGTTGGGGTCTAAAAGACCCCACCTTATATGCGAAGGGTTAATACTAGTTGGATCTAGTATTAGTTGCTTTGGAACAGACAGGTAAATAAAACGTAGTGATTACATGCTCAGTGGGAACCGGTGCCGCCTAGTATCGTAAAATACCTGTTCCCCGTACCTGTTCTAGTATATACGCCTCACCTCTAAACTTGACTTCTACTTCATGCTTCATGTGTTGTTTTGGCGCACTTTTTTCTGTATCTGTTAATTTATCTGTGTTCGCATCGCAACGCGAAAAGCCATGCTAAAAGAACCATAATAATGAACGACATCCAGACCTTGATTGACCGCCAGCTTGGCATTTGTAAGAATACGTACATTATTGTCAACGCCTTTCCATTGATGTACTGGATTCGACGTGTTGATGGATGACGTTGTTGTTGTTGTCAGACTGCCGGCTGAACTATGACCACGCGCTGCGGCGGCTTTCGGTGCACGAGCAGGAATCGTACTACGGGCTGCAGGCGGCGGCGGCGGCGGCGGCACCTCTCGACCACGACCCGCCGATCTTCGCGTGCCGGTTCGCGGAGGCGCGAGGCTACGAGCACATCCTGGCGCTCGCTAATGAGGATGGAAGAGTCGCTATTCAGGTACGAACATTAAGATGATAAGTACTGAGCTGGGTCGGAGTCGTATGGCAGGTCTGTATTTTGTGTAGGTACATGGTGTTATAAAATCACGAGTGAAATTTATGGGAGTTTATCTGTATCTTGATAGAATACAGAAAAATGTATCTTGAAATATTTTTTTACTTTTCATTCAAATTGTCATCATAATTCATCCAGAAAAAAAAGAGAAATGCCAGTTGACTGAACCTTTGTTGGTTGGAGCACACATAACCGGGCTGCCATTTAATCCAAAAATAGGTTCGGTCAGGTTTGATTGATTACACAGTCAGAGAGCCTTGCGAAGCGAGGCTCTCCCCAATGGCAGCCCAGTTATGTGCAGCCCAACCCGTCCATTGAGTTCGAAGTAGCTTATTAAACTGGGAATATTGTGGTAACCAAAACAGATAGATTTTTTAAAGTAATTTTGAAATTAACTAATGATTTTTTATAATATCTTGTATAGACCTAAGCAGTATGCATGCAACCCCATCCTTCATGTGCAAATCCCACTAAAAGGCTATACTTATCATAAATTGGATGCATTATACTTATACAGAGTGAATGTTTGAGCGAGACAGTAAGGGCAGGTACCTTAACAGTTATAGTTACAGGAAAATGTTTTTTTTGAGACTATCCATAAATTTTTAAGATATTCTGAACTCCATTCACAAATTTTGGAAAAAATCAACAGTCAGCAAGAAAATGGTAATTTTACACAAAAAAATTTTTTAATGCCATGTGATCCTGTTTCTCTTAAGGATCAAAAATCTCTACTGGACCGACTGAGGTTTGAGTACTAGAAATGTCAGAAATCGTGAAAAACTTTTCCCATACATTTTGGTAAAAGAGTCAAACTTCTAAATTAGCCAAACTTTTTGCTATGGTTGCATCCGCTATAATCAGTTATAAAAAAGACTGGCTGAAAAAAGTAGGTAAGTAAGAAAAAGTTTTAAATTTCAAACTTCGAAATAGATTCAAATTCTTGGGTTATTTCAGGTCATGGGTTATTCAGGTTTGTGCTGAAAAAATTCTAGATTGTTGTAATTTATGTACTTCTTGTTAAAAAATGTCTTTAAATCGCAAACGTTTGGACTTAATTAAATTGTATTTTGTTAATAATAGGAACACGGAATCAGCATTGGTGTGGTACACAAATAAGTATCCATTGCGAAAAGTACTGTGACATCCGTCCTCACGGTGTCTGGGGGTTTGCAATAGTAGAGCAGGTACCGATATAAATAAAAGATTGGTGTGCGAATTCAATATGGTTGGAGAGCCTTTTTTTATTAAGTAATATTTGTAATAGCTCTGCCGGCTGACTGATTATTATTTCTGCATTGAATCTATCAATATCACTTTCTTGCCATTTTTAGGGATCTTAGCCCTGACGCACGGATAACAAATATTATTTACTTGGAAAAAGGACCTCTGTCCTGGCTCACGGTCCACCATAGAATGAATATCTATTGTTTTGGAAAGTTTTCGAACGACTTACCAATTCAAATTTAAATTAATATTCTTAATTCGACTCACGCTGGCAAGAAAATAACTAAAGGAGTTGCAAGTGTGGAAATGTAGAGATATACGATTTCTACAGTACCATCAAGAAAGATAATGACAAACCTTTTGAAGAATCTCAAAGAAAATGGTTTATTAAAAAAAAAGTTAGTGCAGCAGCCTCGTGTACTGGACATAGACATGGAGATTGCTATTTTTACCTATGTGGAAGCTTATTCTTTATTCTTTATTGTTCAATTTACAATAAGAGCTTACAGTTTCCCAAGACGCTCTATTGTTAATATTTACAATTAAAATTACAAATTACAAATATTTTCAATTACAAATTATTGTTGTTTAAAAAGATGTATAAATTTTTAATTATTATAGGCATGCTATCCACAAAAATGTCAATATGTTGGATCTCGGCAACGAATCCATTGAGCAAATGTATTGCCCTAGACGTAGTAAGGTGTAGCGCTCGCTGCGTGCGCGGCGCTGAAGTTGCAAACAGCTGGTGCCGTCGCCGACCCGTGCGCACGTATTTTTGTGGCACAAAGAGACTCATATTATTTAACACCTCAGAGTTATTGACATTTCCCCGCAACAGCAGACAGTAGTGGACACCAAGAAGCAACTTCCGCCTAAGCTCCAAGGTATCGAGTCCGACTGAGCCATATACGAACAGAGATGGGAAGAGAAACGGGTAATATCCGTACATTCGCTTATAGAGGTACCTAGCGAACTTACGCTGCAGTTTTTCTATCATGAGAGAATACTTAGTTTCATAGGGATCCCAAACGATTGCGCAGTACTCCAACTTGCTCCGGACAAAAGCATTATACAGCACTAACGCAACTCTAGTATATCGTCCAGATATGTTGCTCTTGAAGTGGCTGTTTCCCAGTCACTTATAGTCACAATAGTTCAAGCATTATATCCAGGTGACAATATTCGGATAATTACCTTTTGCAGATGGCTCAAAAGAAAAATAAGTAGAGATCACGAATTTCTTAAGTACATAATATGGTCAGACGAAACTAATTTTTCAAATAACGGAATGTACAACCAACAAAATCACCACTATTGGTCTAGAGAAAATCCTCTCAGAGTTCGGAAGAGTCACAATCAACTTCGATTCTCTTTTAACTGTTGGTGTGGTGTGATGTCAAACCGAGTGGTAATGGTGGAATTTTATGAAGGTACTCTTAATTCTGCCGTGTATAACGACGTCATTTTAGAGAATCTCCAAAGCCAGTTGGATGAATGGCTCCTGTCAGAATTGCGAAAAGTTTATTTTCAGCAAGATGGCGCTCCGCCACACAGCAGCCGCCTTGAATTTTTAATAGGCAGTTCGGGTCACAGTGGATAGGTACACCTGGTCCAACTAAGTGCCCACCTCGTAGCCCCGATCTAACGCCTCTTTTTTTGTGGGACTACCTAAAAAACGAAGTCTACAAAAAGAAATACAACAGTATTCAGGAGCTAAAAGATGCATTAACAAGGATTTTAAATAATATCCATCGAAGTAAACTATCGGCTGCTAATAGAGCTCAGTAAAAAAACTAGTGAACTTATGTATTTGTGAAAAGGGCAGTCATTTTGAGCAATTTATTTCGTAGATCATCTAAATGTAAGTTGTGTTTGTCTGTGTCTAAAATACATATTTTAATGATTTATTTTATTAAGCTATTGCATAGCTTTTATCGCAGGCTTTGAGCACATCTGGAGCCCGAGTTGACTACGCACTGCTCGCGGGTTGTGAGCTGGTCCTGAGGCGAGGCGATACCGTTACGATGCTGATTAGTGTGTATTGCAGGAGGGGATTTCATACAACATACTGAACAGCTCGAGTTGAGGCGGTGTTGATCCGTTTACGAGTTGATATGTGTGCTTCAATACTAGGACCGCTCATCTGATTTCTAAAATAAACTGTACGGCAGCCTGCACTAAACTTTCTCAACATTTTTCTAAATTATTTTTTGTTATACAAAAGTTGAATAAAATCGTTAGAGTCGTTTTTGAGAAAAAAATAAATAGTTCTTGTTGTATGAGAGCTACTGTTTGGTTTAACGATACGAAGAAACTTTTGATAATCGATGAAATAAATCATGAAATAATACAACAAAAGCTATTTTTTCTTCCTTGAAATGAAATGAAATGAAAATTTATTTGCATCAAACATGGTAGTAGGATGTTTAATATAATTTTTTAGTGCAATCATGTTTCGCCTGTGCAAGGCATGCAAATGTTTAACATAGATTATAATTATTTTGTCACGTAAACTTTAAAAATTCAAATGTCAATAAGTTTATTTTTGTCACAGAGGTATTCATTAACGCTATAATAATTTTTGTCAATAAGCCATTTCAACAATTTTGTCTTAAAGGTTTTCGATTCAAGCTTTCGTGGTTCAATTGGTAAGTTATTATATATTCTAACGCTCATACACACACAATTTCGGCTATACATTTCAGTTAATGGGATTTCGTTAAAAACTAGCCTGTATGGATGTCTAAGGGTTCTTGTGGTTTTGTCACTGGCTTTTTTAAATAATTGCAGATGTTGCTTCACAAACAGACAGAGCTTAAATATATATAGCGCGGGTAGTGGCAACAGACCAAGCTCCTTAAATAGTGGCTTGCAGGAGTCTCGTGATGACTTGCCAGCTATAGCTCTTACACATTTTTTTTGTGCTATAAAGGCTCTTTTCCAGTGGGTCCCATTTCCCCATATAATAAGACCGTAACGGAGCACCGAAGCTACACACGCATGATAGGCAGAAGACAAAACAGTGGGCATGTTTGTTAGACTTTTTAGGCGCTTTAGAACGTACACAAATCTGTTGAGTCTCTCACTTATATTCTCATGTTGTGGTTTCCAGTTTAGTTGGTTGTCAATTTTGAGGCCTAAGAATTTCGTGTTATACATCTCATCAATTTTTATGCTTCCATGTTTTATTTCTAATTTACGAAACCTATTGTTGTTAAAATTTATGTAGTTTGTCTTTGAAATATTAATCTGTATGTTATTCAACGTCGTAGTTGCTTAAGTTTGTTTATTACGTAGTAATACCCATTGGTCTGAGAAAAATCGTGTTTGTATGGTTCTCCTACGAATAAAATTGAAACTTGTGATTTACTCACAAATAGAGTGTCATTTAGGTATTATCATTTATTATGATGAATAATTATATTTTTTGGTTACAAATAAATATATATTTGGTCATGCAACATGTTTATTTTTTATTATTCGCATTTGGTAAGCCCTTGGCATCACCAAAATTATTCAATGTTTGTATAAAAAAATTGTCGAGAAAGTTTAGGCTGCCGTACAGTTTAATTTTCAAATCAGGTGAGCAGTTTGTAGATTAATCGTAACTCATATAAACTGAAGAAGGCCCACGTTTAGAACAGTGGTTTCTGTAATTGCAGAATACTATGAAGGTGGGAGGAGCGGGCGGCGTTCCCGAAGGCTTCCAATGTCACAACAACGCCGTGTTCGACCTCGCCTGGATGCCCGCGCACATGAACTTTGTCACTGTCTCAGGTAACAGATTTATAGTTTATTACGTGGTGATTAGGAAAGTTTTAAGATACGGCGATTTTAAAAATAGAACCAACATGAATTGCACCTTTTTAAAATCCTCATTTACTTAAAAATCGAAAGCCATAAGTCATTTGACAAAATATTAAAAATAAAAATGTCACTTTCATTTCTTTATTGCGATTCCCGCGTTTCTTTCTATCAACAATTAGCTGTCCCGGCGAACTACGTACCGCCTTACATTACACTACCCTACCCTACCCTACACTACACTACCCTACCCTACACTACACTACCCTACCCTACACTACCCTACACTACTCTACCCTACACTACACTACCCTAACCTACACTACCCTACCCTACCCTACATACATTACACTACCCTACACTACACTACCCTACACTACACTATCCTACCCTACACTACCCTACCCTACACTACCCTACACTACACTACACTACCATACCCTACCCTACATAAGAGCCTTCTCCTGACAATAACGAACTCGACAAAAAAAGAATTAGCGAATCGGTCCAGCCGTTCTCGAGTTATGCGCTTACCAACACATTTTGCGATTCATTTTTATATTCAACTAGCTGTGCCGGCGAACTACGTACCGCCCTACATTACACTACCCTACCCTACCCTACACTATACTACCCTACCCTACACTACACTACCCTACCCTACACTACTCTACCCTACACTACACTACCCTACCCTACACTACTCTACCTACACTACCCTACCCTACCCTACATACACTACACTACACTACCCTACCCTACCCTACCGTACCCTACACTACACTACCCTACCCTACATAAAAACCTTCTCCTGACAATAACGAACTCGACAAAAAAAGAATTAGCCAAATCGGTCCAGCCGTTCTCGAGTTATGCGCTTACCAACACATTTTGCGATTCATTTTTATATATTAGACAATGGAATTCGAACGTGAACATTTTCGTGCAATCATGTTGTATGATTTTAAAGTTGGTTTGAGTGAAACTGAGTGCCAAAATAGATTTTTGTCTGCATTTGGCGACCTTGCATCATCCCGTGCTACAATTTTTAGATGGTTTTTACAATTTAAACAGGGAAAACTTTATTTGAAAGATGATGACAGAAGTGGCCGACTTGCTACTTCTGTAACTAAACAAAACGTCGAAGCGGTAAGGAAAATTTTGCTTGAAGAACCGAAAACAATCTACAAGGAGATAGAAGAAACCCTACAGATTTCATCGCCGGTAATCAATGAAATTTTACATGCTCATCTTCAAGTAAGGAAGCTTTGTTCGCGATGGGTTCCTCATGCTTTGACAGCCGAACAAAAACAAGCTCGCGTGACCTGGTGCCGGGAAATGCTTCAAAAATTTGAAAATGGAGAGGGACGTAATATATTTAATATTATTACTGGAGGCGAGAGTTGGATCTACCAATATGACCCGCTCACTAAGCGGCAGTCCATGGTTTGGGTCTTTCCGGACGAAGTGCCTCCGCGGAAAGTCAAACGAGGACGCAGCGTGGGGAAGAAAATGGTGGCAACATTTTTTAGTGCGAGTGGTCATGTAGCAACAATTTCTTTAGAAAATCAAAAAACTGTTAATGCTCAATGGTACAGCGCAGTGTGTTTACCAATTGTGTGTGACGCGTTACGGCAAAAGCGTCCAAAAACAGGGTTGCGAGGCCTTTTTTGCATCATGACATTGCATCACCGCACAAAGCCAAAATTACCCAAGAGTTTTTGAAGACCTCAGAAATTCAACAAATGATCCACCCGCCTTACAGCCCCGATGTAGCTCCGTGCGACTTCTTTCTCTTCCCGAAAGTGAAGCTTGGACTACGTGGTGTTCATATTCATAGCTCTGAGGATGCTCGCAATGCTTTCATAGCAGCGGTTGAGGACCTCCCGAAGGAAGAATACCGCCAGTGCTATAAATCTTGGTTTAGACTAATGAATCGTTGTATAGAGACTAATGGAGAGTATTATGAAAAACTGTAATAAAAAAAATTACTCCCAAGCCAAAACTTTTTTCGTATCTCAAAACTTTCCTAGTCGTATACGTAAGTACTCCTACTATTAACACTGAACAACTTTCCCACGGAGCCCACAGTCACTCCATACTAAATTGATCAACATGCATGCAAAGTACATTTGTTTTTTCTGATGGGTTCTTTATGGAAAGTTGTCAGTTAGGCGAGTGGAAGCAACCCTTGCAGAATCGGCAGGTATGGATGGATATATCGGGAACACCTTATATGCACGCATGAATATCTCTATTTAAAAATATGTATTTAAATCCTATTACTAATCTAGTATTCTTACTAATACAAATAAAGATACTATCTTCTGGTTGTTTCCGATCGAGCTGAAATTTTTCATACTTACACGTTAAGTTTGGAGAACAATGCATCTTAGCTAAGTGACGTCATTCTAAATCCAATATCAGTTATTTTTATGCACCCCCATGATATGGGTATCAAATGTAAGGGTTTGATGAGAAGAATTAATTAGCTATTAACCTCTATACCAACCAGCCTGGGACCCTTAACACTCTCGCTTCCTTCACGCCGACCACCTGGCACTGGCCTCCATGCATCAACCTTTGACGTAGTTGAAGGAACCTTACGGTTGCTCTCGACAACCTTACTCAATATTATGAAAACAACTTCTTAAGACCCAGCTTGCGTTTTCCGTCTATGCAACAGAGAAGCCAAAAAAACCCAAACATAACATTACGTGGCGAAACGTGCCGATTGCCCACTGCGGCTTGCGCGTACCCCAAATTCCTCAGGATTACGCTGGTCAGGTCGTTAATGTTCAAACGTCACTGCCTGGACACCAAGCAGAGCGTGAGTGCACGTAACAACCTGGTACGTCGCCTTAACTCGAACAGGTGGGGTCGGGAACCTGTCTGGCCTTCGGACGACTGGAATAGCGCTTTCCTTTTCAGCTGGCGAACACTCCAGCCCCGTTTAGAAACGTTTTCTGCGCACACGCGGCTTGTGGATGCAGCCTTAAACGACAGTTGTCAAATTATTACGGGCTGTTTGAAACCAACTCCCGTCATAGCGCTATATCCTCTGGCCGGAGTTGCGCCACCAGACGTCCTTAGAGAAGTGGCGAGCGCAATGGAACGAGCCGACCAAGAAGACCCACGACACCTAATGCTACGCAACGTTCCTAAAGGCTAAAAAATTGGCGTAGCTTTATCAAAGAGGTACGGCCTTCAAATGGTGACGCCTCGAAAGCTCGCTCGAGACTCTGGCAGGAGAGGTATCCCGCGGCAACACCTACCCCACTGTCAGAAAGATAGAATAGGTTACGCGAAACGAATGAAGAATAATACGAGTAATTAGTACTGTCCTGTTCTGTCCCACAGTGATTCGTACAGGATGGACCATAAGTTTTTTTACTTTTCAAACTAAATTAAAATGAAAACTAAATACATCAGGTGAAAACCGTTTATTAATTATGAAAGCACATAAAAAGGGAAATTTATTTTTTAAAAATTACATCATTCATATGTGTTCCTTCATTATTTTGGCATTGCTGTAACATTGAGTGCAGTTCGAGAAATTTTTGGCCAAAAAGTGATATCCAAAAGAGGCGACATTAACTGGCCTCCTCGCAGCCTAGACCTGTCCCCAATGGATTTTTTTCTTTGGGGATACCTTAAAAGTAAAGTTTTTGAGACCAACCCCGTATCTGTTGCGGAATTGAAGCAACGTATTCGCGAGGAAATGCAAAAAATTTCTCGGAACACTTGTCAGGCCGTCATTGAAAATTTTCGCTCCAGGTTACAGCAATGCCAAAATAATGAAGGAACACATATGGATGATGTAATTTTTAAAAAATAAATTCCCTTTTTATGTGCTTTCATAATTAATAAACGGTTTTCACCTGATGTAATTAGTTTTCATTTTAATTTAGTTTGAAAAGTAAAAAAACTTATGGTCCACCCTGTATTTGTGGTGACGTCACGGGATCTGCAGTTTAGATTAGATTCTAGTAGTATAATCTATGGTTATAATATTACTATGAAGAGGTCGTGGCTCAGTTTGGGTTGGGTTAATCACGCAGGTTAACTGACCTGAAGCACGGTCATTACCTGGATGGGTTTGACTGTTATTGGCATTTTTTACTGTTTCCGTGCTTTGCTATCACTAGATGGCAATCGTTAAGCCGTGTCAGACTCCTTATAGGTGGCTTGAAAAAGTTCTAATAGTGATTCACCGCAAGCCCCTCAACCCGGACCTGGGCCCCCCACGTTTGGAGTGTGGCCCAACATTCCCGAATTCCATCTTAGCCCTCTAGGATCGGCGAACCGCTGATCTGTCTTGGTGTTTTGCAGAGCTGCAGGTGACAGGGGCCTCTTCTCATCAGGGGCGCCCTCAGCCTTTTGTCACCCTACAAATATAAAATTAATTGTACAGCCACGCTGTACATACTTTCTCGCGAAGCCTTCACCGTCTGTCGTAGTCGGGCATGCACAAATTAACAATAACCGTTACACTTACACAGTACAAAAAATATTGTTAGGTAGGAAATAATTACAAATAAATTGGGTTTGTATGGGAGGTATCTTACTCGGATTTTCAACAAATAACAATAAACTACCCATAGCAGTAGGCCTTATTACTTATTAAGTCCTTAGTTATTTACAAAGTTTCATATGAGCCAAAAGATGTCCACTGCTGGACCAAGGCCTCCTCAAAGATTTCTACAACGACCAGTCTTGCACTGCCCGCATCCAGCGGCGTCCCGCGACCTTCACCAGTCTGTCGGTCCACCGAGTGGGAGGCCTGCCTACGCTACGTCTTCTTGTGCGCGGTCGCCACTCGAAAACTTTACTACCCTAACGTGATCCAATTAGAAACGAGGAGATCCGTAGGAGAACCAAAGTAACCGACATAGTTCTCAGAATTGTTAAATTTATGTAGCAGTGGGCAAGTCAATTTTGATGATGATATTGCCCTAACACAAATTTTACCCAAATCCGTCCAGTAGTTTGGAAACTAGAGCACTGGACGGACGCGCACACAAACACACACACACGCACATTTTTTATTATTTTTGCTTTTTAGACTATTAGTGTAAGACAATCGATCCCCAGCACGATCTCAACTTCACTTACCTTCACAGTAGCTCCACTCCTTCTTCGCTCGAAAGTATAAACAACTCATAAAAATATGTCAAAACACGAAAATTAAAATAAACTCTTCCACCAGGAATTACAATTTCTTGTAGCTATGTATGTAATCGAAGAAAATAGATAAGATTGCCACTGATTGAGTCTGTAATTCATTTCTAGGAGATCACACAGCATGTCTATGGGACGTGGCGGACGGGGCGCCGAAGAGGGTCCTCATGTTCTCCAGCCACACTAAATCCGTGAAGACGGCCGTGTTCCGGCCCACGGAGCCGAGCGTGTTCGCGACCGGCGCGCGCGACGGACACATCCTGGTGTGGGACACGAGGGTCGGCGCCTCGCCTACGTTGGTGCTCAAGCCGGATAACTGCCTCATGAATTGCCACTCAAGTTTCACGCCCAAGACGCCGGGCTCGCACGGCAAACGGCCGCGCATCGACACGCAACGCGCCGTCAGCATTACCGGCCTCGTCTTCCAATACGATCATACTCTAATCTCGTGCGGCGAATGCGACGGCAACATCAAAGTATGGGATTTGAGGAAAAACTATAGTCTGTACACGCGGGAGCCGCTGCCGAAGCACTCCATCCCGTACTGCGGCAGCTCCACCCGCAACGGCTACACGAACTTAATCATCGACGACGCGCGCATCCGTCTGTACGCCAGCTGCATGGACGACGTGATCTACTGCTTCAATATATCTACGTACAGCGCGCTGCCGGAGCGGCGCTACGTCGGCCACGAGAACCGCACGTTCTACATCAAGACCGGCCTCAGCCCGGACTGCATGTACCTGGTGAGCGGCAGCAGCGACAAGCACGCATATATCTGGAACTTGCGCGCCTCGCAACCGCTGGTGAGGCTGGAGGGGCACGCGGCGGAGGTCACGTGCGCGGCCTGGCGTCGCGGGGCCGACCCCTTGCTCGTCACCTGCAGTGACGACGCTAGGCACAAGTTGTGGCGGGTCGGGCCCGAGCTGGGACTGCAGCGCTGTGATGATTTCAATGCGGGGCGAGCGGAAGTTGTCCCGCTTTCTGATGCCGCAGCACTGCCGCAGTGGGGTACGCCGAACGTGCTCCGACGTCGTCGTGTCGTCACGCCCGCCTCGCAGGTCGCTGCCAAGCGCGCGCGTCTCGAGCCCACGGCGAGGAAAACCAAGCGCTGTCTCGCCGATCTGATGAACGCCTCTCGCAACGCTGACGACGAAGACGAAACACACACAAAAATATCGAAGTCAGACTCGGCTGCATCGCAGGAGCCGCGGTTACTACCGGCCGGTACCAAGCGCACGCGCGACGCGACCCCCGAACCCCACCCCAGCAAGAGGAAACATCTGGAAAGTACATCCGAAGACTGGACTTACCCCTCCTTGCCGGGCACGTCCTATATGACCCCCACCAAAAATTACGAGAAGAAGACTTGCAGAGTTCTGTCGCCGAGAAGCCCTAGAGCCATTTCTCCAGGTGCCGTCGCCAGGTCGCCGGTGAAGGTGTCGCCGAGCAAGGTGCGGATACTGTCCTTCTCGTCGCCGACGAAGGACTTGCCCAACTTCGTGCTGACGGGCGAGGCGCCGCACCTGCGCCTGATGTCGCCGCCGCCGCCGCGGAGGAAGCGCGACACCACAGACTGGCTCACTCTGATGCTTCGCGAAAAGAAAGTGAGAGCAGAAGCGACGGATAAAGAAAAAGATACAGTTGTGCCCCCGAGTCCAAAGGAGATTGTGCCGGCGCCGGCGCGCAGAAACTCACTTACAGAGAACACTCCAAAATATAATAAAAAGACCAGGACGTTATTGAAATACTTCAGTGTAGCTAATAAGAAGTGCTGATTGGACGTGGTGTGTGGTGTGAGGTGTGTGTGGGTGTGTGATGCAATTATATGAGAGTAGTGATGTAAGTGCAATACAAGACCTGCCGAGTGTTAGACGAGCACTAAGGTACTATTTATCCGACTGCCTAAGAAAGGGAGCAATGTTTTTCAAGTGCATATGTATGACTATTTCTTCGGCTGAGCTTGAAACCTAAACGGCTTGCATGCATTTTTGAGAGTGAACTGTAATTAGATTCGTCTTATCCCCCAAGTGACATATGATACACTTTAATCAGTCGGGTTTAATATTAAACTTTATAATCCACAGCTATTGTTTTAAATCAATTTAAAGGTGAAGTTTCAGTATGGATGCGGGCACCGCAGGAACGGTCGTGGAAATCCTAGGGGGAGGCCTTTGTCCAGCAGTGGACGTCCTTCATCTTAAGTATGTTATTTAATAATAATTTGACTCAGTGTTTTGTTTTGGCGGTCAGTGCGCGTATTACTGAAATATACATCGTGCGTTACATTTTCTGCATTTATTTTCCTTTGGCATAATATATGGCTGACGTGATCGTTTGGTCTACATGACAGTAGGTTTATATAGAATCCTAATTATACCTTGACCAGAGAGGCAATAGATTGTTTACTGCCAAATATTACTTTTTATGTTAAAACTGATAACTATTTCTTTAATTAATCTGACGGATATATTTTTTAAACTAGTGACTGAGACGTCTTTAGACCAGACTTACGTAGTAAATAAATAAGCCAATTTTACATATAGTGGTTTTATTTCCTTTTTAGTCCACACACACACATCACAAAAAGGACATATTAAAAAAATTGTGGGCCTGTTCATAAAACTTTTTTTTTATTCACTATTGGTAAACCCTTGACAACATCTCACCTGGTGGTAAGTGACGATGTTGCCGAAGATGGAAGCGGGCTTACCAAGAATCCCCAACGCAATGGGGAACTGGCTATCTTATCTTCATGCCGGAACACACCAATGATATCAACATTGATATTAGGCGGCAAGACTTATATAAGATGGTGGTAGCTAGCCAGTCGGGCTTAGGAAATGCCCTACCACCAACCAAACCGAGTCTTACAATTGACCCCGCCGGGAATCGAACCCGCGACCTCCTGTGTAAAGCGAGTGAACTTTGCCTCTGAGCTACGGAGGCGGTTAAATGAATTAAATATGCAAATGACTGTGGAATGTTAAGGTCATGATGCGATTTTTTTAAGGTTTTGCGTCTCACCTGTTTCGTGCCAGTCTTACATGACTACCAATTTTAATGTAATTTATCGGGCGCATATCACGAAGAACTGAAAGTTTAAATTCATGCACAACACCAACGTTCCACCTTAATATAATGGTAATCAGCATAATAAATTTTGTTTTTGTTTGAGAAATGCCCAGGTGCCTACAACAGTTCAGTTTCGTTACAGGCAGTTTTCCGCCGCCGCTGTACCGGGACTTTATATTTTAACTTAGTAAGGCCCGCTTAGTATTTTGTCGGCACTATCGCCGTACGGTACTTCGAGCACGATCTCCGCATTGAACCCCGTAGCGTGGTCGCCGCGCGCGCCGCCCGCCGACGCGAGCGTGCGGGACGCCAGCGTGCGTGACGCCCGGGTTGCCACTGCAGCATTGTAAAGGTCTACAAAGCATACAGGCTCAGAATGTGAGGGAAGGTTTTCAGAATCTGGTGCGTCTGCGTCACCCTCCCCAACGGTTGTAGGTTCCTTGATGATCTTGCTCTCGCTTCGTGTTTTCGTGCGCCTCCTTCTCTTCTTGCCAGTGAACCTGGTGTTTAGTTTAGGCGGCGTGGTTAGTGGTCTACGCAATACCAGCAATGTGTCCATGTCAGTGTTATAAAATCAATATAATTGATTTTTCCAGATATTAAAAATGTCTGCTAGTTTATTACATTATATACATTACAATATGACAAATTGTCAACTGAAATAAAAAATAACATTTTGAAGAAGTCAACAGTAACAGCTATGCTTTCTTTTATCTAAGGAGATTCAATCCACATATTTATTTTTTAAATACTTACCTAAAATATGTGTGCGTGTCAGCTTCGTCTCTCAACTAGAGTTTGCTTGGAATAAGTGTATCGTCGCTCTTGAATTGCGAAGAAATATATTTTTTTATATATCCTCGGGGGAGGCCTAAGTCCAGCTGTGGACATCTTTTGGCTCGGGGGAGGCCTAAGTCCAGCCGTGGACGTCTTTTGGCTGATATGATGATGATGATATTTTTTTGTGAAACCCGTGAATTTTTGACCGACGAAGTGTTACTCAGGTACGTATTTTTAGTTAAATCAATAGGTACCTACGTTTGCTTTTTTTTTTTTTTTTTAATTCACAATCGGTAAACCCTTGACATCTCACCTGGTGGTAAGTGACGATGTTGCCGAAGATGGAAGCGGGCTTACCAAGATTCCCCAACACAATGGGGAACTGGCTATCTTATCTTCATGCCGGAACACACCAATGATATAAACATTGATATTTGGCGGCAAGACTTAGATAAGATGGTGGTAGCTAGCCAGGCGGGCTTAGAAAATGCCCTACCACCAACCAAACCGAGTCTTACAATTGACCCCGCCGGGAATCGAACCCGCGACCTCCTGTGTAAAGCCAGTGAACTTTGCCTCTGAGCTACGGAGGCGGTTAAAGAGGCTTTCATCGCGTTTTCGATAACAGTAGGTACGTACATAACATACTTACTGTTTAGTTGTATTTATAACACGTACTTTTTGTACCTACCTACCTGGTGCCCGTTGCGAACTGCTCATTGTGAGCCTTGGCCATGCCTTGGCAGTACCACAGTTGAGATACTAGTTACAATACTAATATAATTTACTTGAACACGCTATGTAATATTCGCTTTAAATTTCTAAAAGAAGACAGGAAATACGTGATTTCAGGATCGTCATAAAAAAACTAGGTACTACGAAAGTGGGTAAATGGGTAGGTAACTAGGTATGTAATTTCCTCCCTATCCAGCAGTGTTTTTAACCACCGACGCAAAAATAGGGGGTTTAGTGTGTTTTTGCCCTTTCGGCCGCCATCGCAACTGTGTTTCACAACCAGGGACCCAATTCTGCTAATGTAATTTTCACTTTTCACATCTAAACCTATTCTAAAACTCAGTGTTTTTGCCCAAAATCGGTCAATGCGTATTCCACTAAACAAAAAATGGCAACAGTTCCAACATTACGAAATCGTTAATACCAGATTACGAATAGCGTTATCGGTGCACAGTTTCATATTCTGCTAAGCAAATGTCTGTGACGTCATCATCATAATGTGTCCGAATGCGTATTCTGCTAAAGTTTGACAGCAAATTGAGCGCGCTTTAAACGTCAAAAATTTAGATAACGTTCAGATGTGATTCAGACGAGAAAAAGTTGCTTGCTATCTACTTTTTCACATCAATTTCTAGTGTTTTGTGTTGAAAATGTTCCAAGCTTATATGGAATTGCTTGAAAATGCGTACCAGGTGGACCGAGAGAGTGCCCGCGAGCGAAATAAAAGGATAAGAAGAGAATGTGGGATTTGATCAGATCACAAGTTTACCAAGACTTACAGATTAACTAAGGCTCTTGCTCGTGATCTGATTGAGGATTTGAGGCCTCATATTCCAATAAAACGTCGGTCAGATGGAATAGACGTGGATACGAAGGTTGGTAAAATAAGTACTTACTATGTTTTTTATTCATTTTTACTCCAACATAACCTTACTTCTATTTTCGAAAATGCTATTTTTAACCAGACTTATTTCCCTTGGTGTTGGTAGCCTTTGCCTTCTTTGCCGTCGGCTCCTACCAGACAATGGTAGATGTTAAGGTTCACTCCTTATCTCAGCCGGCAATGTCGAGGGCTATAGAGGAGGTAGTCGCTGCATTCAACAACCCTGATGTACTCATTAAGTACATTGTATTTCCATTGACACGGATAGAACGAGATATGGTCAAGGAAGAGTATGAATTTTACTATATCTTCTGATTTCACATACTTACCTACCTATACCACAGATTACTAATTAGTTACCCTATACCTAATAGAAAAATGCATCACACAGATAAAATAATAAATATTATTTTTATCTGTGCTATATCATTTTTTGGAGATATTCTCTCAAATAATACATTTTCATTCGTAACGTTTGTTATAACGAGTCATAATTTAATCTCAAGATACAACGGCATCTTATCATGCATGATGCAGTTAATGCGGGGCAGTGGTGTTTTGCATTTGCAGTGGGTACTGCAATTCAAGTACGCACAACTGTATCATATTTAAGTCTTTTTAGGGTTCTGTACCTAAAGGGTAAAAATGGGACCCTATTACTAAGACTGCTGTCTGTCCGTCCATCTGTCACCAGGCTGTATTTCATGAGCCGTGATAGGTAGACAGTTGAAATTTTCACAGATGATGTATATCTGTTGCCACAACAAATACTAAAAACTAGAAAAAGTGATAAAATAAGGGTGGTCTCCATATAAAAAATTTAAATGTGAAGAAACTAGCACCATCTAGTATGATGGTACAGAACCCTTTGAACTAGTGCCATCTAATATGATACGGAACCCTTTGTGTGGATTTACAAACATGGCTTCACTAGGTATGTATTTGTTTTATTTATATTTACAGTTTCTACTCAAAGTATGGAATCCCAGGAGTGGTAGGTTGCATTGATGGCACACATGTGGCCATCATTCGCCCAAACCTCCATGAAGAGAGGTACTTTAATAGAAAAGTTTACCATTCCTTGAATTGTATGATAGTAAGTATGTCTTACCTTATAAACATTCATAATTAGGTAATTATACTGATGTTATTGAGTAGGTAGGTAGTACTTTGTTAAGGCCAGTAAAGTCAAATGTTTGTATTTTTGCAGATATGTGATGCAAACATGCAAATATAGTCGGTTGATTCAAGTCACCCACAGGTTCAATGCATGATTCCAAGGTGTGGGAGGGTAACCCTCTTCACCCACATCTGCAACACGTCTCAACCACTGCTGGTGAACTGGTGCATCTCTTAGGTAAGAGTCAAAATTACAGTTAGATTACCAACAGACTACCAGTCTCAAAAATGACTAATAATTTCCTTCCGATACATCTAGATGACAAAACAACCAAAATATTTATAATATTGTATGTGTACCTACTTACTGACTGGAATCTTGTTAAATAGTTAAAGATAAGTAGGTGGGTATGTCATAATCGAATTTTAGGTCTGTATTATTGAGACAAGTAAAACAAATTTTCAAATTTCCAAATGTTTATTCAAAATAGATACAAAGTACACTCTTTCTGATGGTTAAACTCTGTATGTTACCTACCATAATATTTTAACTGATTTTCATTTCTAGGCTGGGGAGCTGCTTCCGAGTTACAAGCTCGTCGCAACAATGGTCTGGCTTTGCAAAAAGGGAGAGAGCATCGAAGAAGATTGGTGTAAATTCTATGGCGCAGCGGCCTCTAATTTCTATACTATAAATTATCGCTCTTATAAATAATGTTCATTAAAAAAAGTAAGTCCATGATATACAAGTCTTTTATTTACTTACACATTATTGAAAATTAATAGCATTGCTCATATAAAAACATTTTTATTTAATTGTAGCATTATCCTTCTTCCTTATTGTTGAATCAAATAATACAATTGTGTTTCTACTGCCCTTAGTACAGGTAAGAAAATAATACTTGTCCTTCCTGCCCCAATCTCCGTTGGTTCCCGTCCAACTATGTTGCTAGGCTTAATATCAGGGTTCCCCCGGCGTTTGGTGAAGGGTTTCTGTAAAAAAGTACCTATTGAACTTATTTGTAACCTGTATCAAACTTATGTATGTTTGTTAACTATGTATTTTAAACTTGCTTTAGCTTTTTAATCTACACACATTTTCTTTTGGATATAAATTCAGGGACAATTCACACACCACACTGATAAAATATTTGACTGAACCAGAGGACCAGGGAACTAGAGACTGATATACATACTTAAAATACATATATATTTGACACCCAGACAAAAAAACCTGTTCATCACACGAATGTTTGCTCTGGGTGGGATCGAACCCACGCCCCTCGGCTAAGCAGACAGCAGACTAAGGTTACAAAACTGTGATAGACGTCTGTTGAGTAAATTCATACTGAGATAGATGTGATCAAACCGATCTGTCTAAGCTAGGCATGTGTTTCATTGACTATTTTTGAGGCTAGTGGATATGTTATGTCACAGATACTATGTTATTTTGTCCTCTGTCAAACAATTATCTTTAAATTCTTACCTGTAATCACGATACCGCAGTGGCGACAAAGCCGGACTCTCTTGGTATGGCAGCACCAAAGGAATAGATATTTCTAGACTGCCTGTAATATATAAAATTATAGTTTGATTAATACTTATCAGCAATGTTTTGTCTAACATAATTAATAACACAAAATTGGTGTTGGATGTATATTACCTACAATTAATGTTGGATCTTCCAAAGGAATAATTTTCATCGTAATAATATTATGAATTTATTATATCAGCTCATATATGTCCCCACCGAGGGGCTCGAGCCTACCCTGAATCAGGGCGATTAGGCCTTAGTTGACCACGCGGGCCCAGTACGGGTTGGTCGACTTCACACACAACCTTCGAGTTTCTTCTCAGGCGTGTGCAGGTTTCCTCACGATGTTTTCTTTCACCGTTAAAGCAATCGGTAAGTATATGTACTTAAGTTTTTTGGAAAAACTCATTGGTACATTGGCCGTCCAGATTTGAACCCGGTACCTCTGGTTAGATGGACCGAGTCGTTACCGGTTGAGCCACCGAAGCTTTAAAAAAAAATATGAATAATTAAATTTAATTCATTAAAAAATAAAAATCCAACTGCATCTTAATCAAGGTACATCTCGGATCAAGACACAAATCCATCAAGAATCAAGTTGTTTAGGCTACAGGCTAAGCTGAAGAAACATACTCGTCTATATACATACAAAAGACAATGCTTACCTTTTTGATAAAGTTAATTTATATGAAATTGTACAAATAAACTACCGGGTAATTATAATGATGATCATATAACCGCCTCTGTGGCATAGTGCTTAGTCAATTTGCTTCACACCAGGAGGTTGCATGTTCGATTCCCGGTGGGGTCAACTTTGTAAGGCTCTGTTTGGTTGGGTGGTACGGCATTTTGGAGGAAGCCTTTGCCAAGAGGCAGACAGAAAAATAAAAACAACTATATTGTAATTATTTCTGATGTAAGGCTATAAAAAAATAAAGGGCATTTTCATAGCCTGCCTGGCTAGCTTCCACCATCTTATCTAAGTGTTGCTGCCAAACATCAGTGTTAACAGCATTGAAGTGTTCCGGCTTGAAGATAATAGCCAGATCACCATTGTGTTGGGGAATCTTGGTAAGCCTGCTTCCATCTTCGGCATCATTGTCACTTATAATCAAGTTTTATATAGAATTCTATAAATAAGGGGATGGTTAACTGATACTGTCAGTTGTGTATCATTAGTAAGAATTTGATTTAATGAAAAACTACATCTGGAATTAATGTTTATACTCCAATGCAAACTAAAATCATAAATGTTTTGAGTCAAATACTTACTATTAAGCCATCAAATGGGTTTTGTTGAACCCCTGGGATTGGCCCGAAATCCCGGCCAACTATATTGGCAGCCCTATCTTCCATTGGTGTCAGACTAATAGTACATGCAGGGCCTCCACCAGTCTGAATACAACTTCTGTTTAGTGCTGCCAATTTCGCCCACACTCGGGCCTTTCAGTCACCCCAAAACTGTAACGAAAGCAAAGACTGTTCAAACACTATAAAACAAATGACTAAACAGTGTGACGATAATGGATGTAAAATATGTATGTAAAGGATACTATCAGTTTTGGAATAAACATGATTCATTGCAAATGTAACTGTATATAACAAAAAGATAACACTACACACTTTTAACCACTCTTTAGAACTCCGAGCTGGCCCTTCAGAGAGTGAAGCCATCTAGTCACTTCAGCCCACAAGCGATTTGAGAGCTTAGATTCTAGTGTTCAAACTCTCCCAAAAGCGAGATCCCTTGAGTTTCTAAAAAACTCAAGCAGAATTTCAAGCTGCCACACCATTGTCTTACGTCTCCACATTTCCATTGTAGAATTCATAGATAGTACCTTGTCTGGAATAACGATAATTACTAAATAAATATAATTGAAGCAGTCACAGCTCTGTGTGAAATGGAGCATGGTCTTAACTCACATGGCATTTATTTCTACAGTTTCCGTACTGTATAAGGCACGTTAAGCCATTGCTGCCAGTTACAATCACTAGATAGCAGTCGTTAAGCCGTGTCCGATGCCGTAAAAGCGACATGAATAACTTCTGACAGTGGGGTTCGTCACTAGCCCTACAACTACCACCAAACCGGAATTGGCCCGCGTGTGTGGAGTATGGCCTAACCTTCCCTAGCTTGGGAAGAGATCCGTGCCCTAGCAGAGGGGACGTTATGGGTTGTTGACGATTGAATAAATATGAACACACAAACAAGATTGACTGAATGAAAAAACGCGGGCTGGGGTGGAGTGCGTTGAGAGGTTTTATGCAGTCCTCTTAGGTAAAACGTGTTTCACATAAGGTATGTGGTTAAACTTACATTACTTACAGCAAACAGATTACAATAACTTTAATGCATATGATAAGCCACACAATAAAAAATGGAATAAAACATTGGTTGACAAATGTCAGTTTGACAAAGTAGATATCTCGCCTTTTTTTCTGTACTGCGGCGTGTTGTGATACTAAACAAAGATACCGCTATACTAATCATGTATACTTATCTCTTACTAGCAGATCATTCGATACTGTCTGTTAATGTCAAAATTTTAATCATATATAATTTACACTTCTTTTCGAAATAACACCTCAAAGAAACTAGTTTCATAATGACGCCCTCTCTATTTCCAGAGAGAATCCATAAGCCAACATAGTGATTTCTATACCCTTTGCATATGCCCTCAACTTTAGAACACGTTTAGAACGTGTTTAGAACAGGTGTGAAAAGTTAATGAACATATATGGTATGTTTAGTGCAAGACAATAACAGAATGCCAATTTGGCATGCGTCTGATCGATATAAGTTCTAAACCTATTCCTAAGCTAATATTTTTGGTAAATAGTGGAATTGGGTCCCAGTTGTCTATTAGGATTTTTTAATCTTTCATGGCAACCAGTTGTGATAGAAGAAGATTTATTCCTGTTACACACCTAGTTGTGAATAAGGACAATCTCAAAAAGGCTAGTTGTTACAGAAGATTCAATTTTCCTTGTTCACAACCATAGAAGAAATTTTTATGCTTTGTAATTTTTTCGGCTACGGCCTTCGCCCAAACTTCGGTTCCCAAAAACAAATTAATAAATTGCTAATATAATATATAAAAATATCTGCTTATTACAGAGCACCAACCGCTTTTGTGTCTCTGGCTTACATTTAGAGTTGCCTTTGTCTATGGCTTCTATGGGAATCAACCGTGTCAGTTCAACATCTTATTGAACAATAAACAAAATTATGTCATATATTGAATGTCAAATAAACGTTGAAATAGAAATTTCACTTGGGAAAAAAATGGCTAATTTCGATTATTCTCCGCGTTTGTTAAGAACACCAGAAGATCGAAATGCCTGCATCTTTGGTGGATGCAGTGAAACAGCTATTGAAATAGTTTCAGATGGATTGAGAAGCAAATTGCTAATTAAAATGAATTTATATGTTTCCCCGGGGACACGGGCTTGTCGATATCATCTTAGTCCTGACCAAAGTTGGAAAGAAATCGTGGAAACAGACGATAATTTGACTGATTTTAATAGAAAGCATTGTGAGGACATCATCAAGCTCATGAAAATTGGAATACTACTGCCCGTCATAAACGTTCTGCGGGATATATTTTGATATACACAAATTTTATTACAAATTAATTTCATTTTTTTTTAATAAAACTGCCTGCCTGCCTCAATTTTTTTTTATTTGTTGTCCGACACCTTGGGACTATTGTGTCCCGTGTACCGTAGTGCATTGTATGACCAGATAATCTCAATAATACAATCCCACCGCTGGCACAGATTATGACCGACAGTGAATGGTCCCCACATTGCCTTAGTGCCTTGGGGACTTCACAGTCACCTTTGAATTTCGGCTTAAATCCCTACTAATATTATAAACTAGCTTTTGCCCGCGGCTTCGCCCACGTGGACATAGCTTTTATGACTCGTTTTGAGGGTGAGTGGTGCGCGAGCCGCAATCAGCTCGCAAACGTGGACATGAGGTTTCTCCAGGTACCTCAGGAACTGTATCGGGCTATTCAGATTAGCAGTCTTTGTCACTTTCCACCCCCTCAACAAATTCTATACAAAAAATCACTTTAATCCGTTGCTCCGTTGCGACGCCACCGACGTGCGCGAGCGTAGAAAACAGTTGTCCCCAGATCCCTCGGGGACTATGTCAGGATATACTTATTAGTAAATTATATCATTTTCCACCTCAATCTCTGTGCTAAAAATCACACCAATCTATTTTTTCGTTACGATTTTATATAAAACGAACAAAGAGTATTGTTTTAGTTTCCTCAGGAACTGCATCGGGCTATGATAATTTCCACAGATAAAAGGTTGACTATTTCATTTCCAGTGATACAGGCTACCTGCATGCCAAATTTCATCAAGATTGATAGAGGTGTTGAAGTGTGAATAGGTAACAAACAAACAAACACATTTTCACATTTATAATATTAAGTAAGGATTTCTAAATCTTAAATAAAATATAGAGCGTCAGTGGCAAAACGGTTAGGGCCACTACCTCCTGTCCGGAAGGCCGTGCTTCGAATCCTGCCACTTATCAATATCTATACGAATATCGATTTCATACTGGTATGTACGTTTATCCGACGCTCTTACGGTGAGAAAAACATCGTGAGGAAACCTGCACACGCCTTCGAAGAAATTCGAAGATTATGTGTGAAGTCAATCAACCCGCAATGGGCCCGCGTGATCATCTAAGGCCAGATCGCCCTAACTCAGGGCAGGTTGAGCCCCTTGGTGGGGTCGTATATAAACTGATATGATGAAATAACATATATACCTATATTATTAAAAAACTAATTCAAATCATTATAGGTATCAATCTAGTAATAAAATTTCCTAACAATATTAATATGGGTCAAATGCTCGAGTCGTATCAGCTCCAAAGGAGCCCAAGACGCACTTCTCGTTGCCGCGCTGGATGGCAATAGACAACCTTAGCAGCAGGTACGACCTCACGTCACATCTCCTCTCTCTAAGGCGAAGGCCAATCTCCTTTGTGAAGGCAAAGACCTCTGAGGGTTCAGCAGCCGGTTGTCTCACAGACCAGCGGCACAAAGCAGTAATTTGCCTCCAAGACCGAGTACTTATTATGCTTCTTTTTGGCCGAAAATTGAGCAGCAGTACCGTACAGTGAGGCAGAAAAATTGGCATCCCAAAGCAGACACGTTCCTCTCTGCCATAGCACCTGTTTAAACCCTCCAGCCTTTTGCCATCAGATCAACTAAAGCCCGGCCGGCGGCTGCATCAAAGATGGAATATTCCATCTGGCCGAGACCAGTGCCCTCCGAGTGAGGTCATTAAGGAATTGGTGACGCAGGAATCTTCACAAACACGACTGCAACTCAGTGAGTGATGGCCAATTGCCTCCGCCGTGGACCCGCAAATACATTGATGAGGTTCACAAATATTGATATTGCAGGCGGAGAGCAAGTGCCACACGCAAATAGTCGCCGTCAGAAGAGTTCCCATATCTGTGCCTCCTGTTAAAAGATGCTAAACTCGATTTATAAGTTTTTATTTTTTTACACGATTGGAATCTGTAAAAATATACCTCTCTGTTCGTCTATGAAACAAATCGCTATATACCATAGTTCCAGAGTTTAAAGTAGCGTATGCTGAAAAATACATAAAAGAAATCCACTCAAAAGTATGAAATAATATTTTAATGTTTTAATACAACTTAAGCGCGTTTTATTATCCCTGCAGTGCCATCTATTGACATTCTGCTACTATGATTATAATGTTTGGTATGTGTAGCTAATATATAGAAAAAAATACTCTATTGTTATTATTGTAAGTATCGATAGATAATTTCCCACGGGACCTCTTTAGTTTTCCGGGATAAAGAATACCCGACTATACAATGATGGTCAAAACACCCCATCCCAATGTAAAGGTTTCATATTGTTACGTTGAGTCATTCCAAAGATACAATTTTTTGCATTCCTGTAGGAACCCTAATTTTTTTGGGATTCACAATGTCCCAGTTTTAGTTCGCGATAAGGGTATCAACGTGTAAAATTTGATTGTAATAGGTCAAGCCACATTTGCGTGGTGAGCCATTCTATAAATGAATACTTTTGATTTTCCCACGGGAACTCATGAATTTTCTGGGATAAAAAGTATCCTATATGTTAACCCGGGCTATAAGGAACCACCATACAAAATTTCATCAAAATCGGCCCGGTAGTTTTTGCGTGATGCGCGAACATACAGACAGACAGACAGACAGACAGACAAAAATTCCAAAAGTTGTTGTTTTGGCCTCTGTATCGTTAGTAATGTCCACCACAGTTATTATTTTCCAAAAATATTTCATGTACAGACACGGCCCTGTTACAGTTTTATTATATTATAGATAGATGCGAAAGTAACTCTGTCTGTCTGTTACGCTTTCCCGCAAAAACTACTAAACGGATTTGGCTGAAATTTGGTAGGTAGACAGATTAGGACCTGGATTAAGACATAGGCTACTTTTTACCACGCTCGCGAGCCGCTTGCGGCTCGCGCACTGCGCACCCTCGAAATGTCATAGAAACGTTGTCCACGCGGGTGAAACCGCGGGATAACAGCTAGTATGTCTATAAATATGCAGGTTTCCTCACGATGTTTTCCTTAACTGAATATTATACTCATGGTATAGTCCTGCTTATTAACCTGAGATTCGTGCCATTCCTCCATACTAAATCGATCTACCAAGCTGCACTGGTAGGTATATCAAATGCTATGTCGTACATATAACCGAATAAATGGAATACAATGATATACTTATTTAACTTAATTAACTTTATTCTGCATAACATAAAACACAAACATGGATTTAAAAATTGTTTGCTCTTTAAGTATTAAACCGCCACTGCTTTATAAAAGAAAACTTAAACATATTCTGTCACTTTTATATGAACTTAAGTACTAAAATGTAATGGAGAACGGGCTTATTATTTCTAAACAATGCCCATTATTGTTGTGTAGCCGCATCAATTTCGTCGTCGATTAGTTTGTACTCTATTTTTTTTTTGCTACTCAATTTCAAATGATATGCTTCGGTTTCCGTTAGTAAAACTTCTAACAATTGTGCCAGTGAGGGATATTTCCGTCCTATATAACGGTTTATCTTAGCATGCCAACCTTCAATGTTATTGTTTGTTCTTATAGTTTCTTTCGCCCAAGAACATGATTCCATCATTTGATTTTTCTTTAACCATTGCTTTTGAAAGTATTTATTAAATTTTTTAAGGCATTTACTAGAATTGGAAGGCATTTTCTGCATTGTGTATAAATAACCCTCTTCTATATATTGAGCTGGCAGTCGTGCAAGCCCTACGCAGCGGGCTACGTGTCTTCGTTCTGTCCGTAGTTTCACTTTTAAGAGTTTTGCTTTTTCCATAGGCAACGGTTGTAATTAGGGATGCATCCGATACCGATACCGATATATCGGCGATACTTCGGGTTTGCCGATATATCGGTATCGGCGATATTTTTATGGCAGATTCAACGATACTTTTCAAATTTCGCGCTTTAAAAATGTAATGTAAACGCGCGTGTTGTCCCATCTATTTCGTTGCAAACGAGGCATCTGTCGCATCTGAGAGACTATTTTCCACCGCAGGTCTTATTCAAACAGACTTGCGAAATCGCCTTTGCCTGCAAAACTTAAGAATGCTTTGTTTTTTAAATAAAAATCTTATAAATGTTAATTTTGATTACTAAAACTATATATTAATTTTGTTTTATTTATTCTACCTTCCTTTTTGAAATCAATAAGCGTATCGGTATCGGTATCGGTATCGCCGATATTTTTATAAGAGTATCGGTATCGGTATCGTATCGGCAAAAAGGCGTATCGATGCATCCCTAGTTGTAATGGTAATAGCAACCTTTAAATATGATTTTCGGAAAAACACTTTGTATGGCATTTGTAGCTGCAACTTCAAAATCTAGAGTTATTTTTCGTGGATTCCAACTTATAAGCGACTTGATCATATTAAACAATATTTTATAGGTGTCAGTTTTTTGTCCGGCAGTAACGCGAATATCAAAGGAAGTATAGTGCGTTTGTTTTTATCATAAGCGTGTATTGTATATAGTTGTGTAGTAACTAATTAGTAATCTGTGCTTTGGGACAAGATTTAAAAGTACCGTCAGCGAAAAAGTGATGGCATTTATTAATCGCTATTCCCCTTCGATCGTTTTTAATTTCTTTAGATGCGAAAACAATAATTCGTGTATCGTCGTCACAGTACTCGGAAAAAAGGAAATCTTTATATTTATTAGGTGTAATAACGTCATGAGCGTTATTGAACCTTGTCTTAGCAACACCCAATACTTTATTTCTTTCATTACACAAGCAGTTTTTTATATGTTCGTATCTCGGTATCTTAGTAAGCAATTCATAACCAACATCTTTAAGTTCCCGAACAGTTTCTTCGTATTGCTTCTTATTGGACACAAAATTGCAACTACTCTTCTGCTTCAAACAGTCCAACTTCTGCAATATCACATTTTTTTCAACGTCAGGTTTACAATCAGTGTTATGTGCTTTAGATATTTTTGTTATCTCATTCCGCGTGTTCACTGTCAAATTACCTTTACAGCCGGAACTAACGCAACATTTAAAAAATGAATCTCAATTCGTATATATTTTTTTGCGATGATATCGTTAACCATCATACAGAAGAGTGACTCCTCCTCTTCTTGAAGTTATAAATTCCAGTTTTGACGTACTCGGAAAGATATTTGAGGTAGACATTGCTTGATGAATACTTATTCAATGCATCGACTTTGAATAACAATCTCTAATTGCATTGAAACGATAATATTTGACCAAATGTTATTTATATTAAATAATCAATACCTATTTATTTATGCGATGCCTATATGCAAATAATTAGAATTCAAATACAAAGAAAATAATGAAATGCCAATGTCAATAATTATGACAGATTTATTTCTAGTTTTAGGTGGAGGTTTTAATAAATAATTATTATCTTCTATCTTCTATAATATAATAAAACTGTAATGAGGCCGTGTCTGTACATGAAATATTTTTGGAAAATAATAACTGTGGTGGAAATTACTAACGATACAGAGGGCAAAACAACAACTTTTGGAATTTTTGTCTGTCTGTCTGTATATTCGCGCATCACGCAAAAACTACCAGGCCGATTTTGATGAAATTTTGTATGGTGGTTCCTTATAGCCCGGGTTAATATATAGGATACTTTTTATCCCGGAAAATTCAAGAGTTCCCGTGGGAAAATTAAAAGTATTTATTTATAGAAAATGTGGCTTGACCTATTACAATCAAATTTTACATGTTGATACCCTTATCGCGAACTAAAACTGGGACATTGTGAATCAAAAAAAAATTAAGGGTTCCCGCAGGAATGGAAAAAAAAAGTATCTTTAGAATGGCTCAACGTAACAATATTATAAAACATTTACATTGGGATGGGGTGTTTTGACCATCATTGTATAGTCGGGTATTCTTTATCCCGGAAAACTAAAGAGGTCCCGTGGGGAATTTTTAAAATCCTATTTTAATGCGTTTTTTTGTTTGAAAGCCGACAAGATCGAGGTGGTTCCTAGCTATAATTTATGAGGTCTGTTCAGCCGTTTGAAGATCATCAGCTCTCTTCTAGGTGTTGAAGGGATGTGGGCAACTTCCAGCACCGGTCAGATTGATTCGAAATTTGGTGTCCTGCTACTTTAATGATGTCACTAGAATAACCTTGACCTGATGCTGCAGCATCTCTTGGAATTTGCAGGATATCCAACTCTTCATCAACTTTCAGCTCATTGGAATAGTATCAGTGAATGGTAAGACAGAACATCGTAACCTTGACCTGATGCTGCAGCCAGGATGCAGTGATACCCAACTCCAAGTGCCTATAGGTACACATTGTTTTATGCTTTATTATGAGGTCTTTTGTCGGGGGTTTTTTCAATAGTATAAGATTAGCTAGCTGCTTTTTTTCAAAAAAAATTGAACGGCCGGCGGCAGCGCGGTGACAGCGGCGCTTTGATTAAAAAAAGTAAATCGGTAGATAAATCAAAAGTGTGCGTCACTGCATTCCCTACTCTGGTCACGGTTTTAAATATCGAGTGTATTTTACTGAAAATTAATACTCATATTCAGAGATATTATGCTAATGGTAGGTAGATAGGTTACATGTATAAAAGTGAAGCAAATGAAAAGATGCCAATTGGCATACCTTTTCTTAGTAGCATTCGGTGCAATGGAAGCGAACTACCTACGAGTATGATATTGGGTGTGTAAATGGGTTCGATTTTCAAATGTTGTTTGTTAGTGCAAAGCACTGTACGAGACTCGGCCGCAACAGTAATTGCTGGATTCGTAATACTGCGTTTCGGCCTTCAAACTCTACTTATCCAGTTATCGATCGTCTACTTTCCCGGCCTCGTCAGTACTTAATGTGGTAACTCGTGTTGAATACTTTGCCCTGGCGCTACCGCGTAAGGTAGAGTCCGGTACATACATTAACGTTTAGCGGCCCCTCTGTACCAACCCACTTAGGGTACGTTCCACTAAACGCCCGCAACGATTGTAACACCCGCTGTATCGTTCCACCTAAGGCCCGTGATCGTCGCGAGCGATCGCTCGACGTCATAGATGACGTCACTGTTCGCGACCACATCGCGCCCACTTCGCCCACAAAATATTGATGGGTCAGAGTGGGCTTTCACCAAAGATAATGTGGCCTCCCTATTGAAGTGCCAAACGACATAGGGTACGTTCCACTTAACGTCCGCAACGCCATCGACCGCGACCGCTGAAACTGCCGTTCCACTAACGGAAAAAGGCCGCGGGCGTTGTAGGCGAATGTTTAGGTGGAACGCACATCTTGAGCGCTGTGTGCTCGCAATATGGCGGCATGGTGAAAGTTTTCTGTTTTCTCGTATAAATAGTTCAATAAATAATCGATATTAAATCTGAATACTATAGATTTTTTTTAACTGCGTATGAAAACTTACGCACGCGCTTCCTCCTCTTCTGATTTTTGCCGGAGTCTCTTCTTCAATAGGGAGGCCACATTCTCTTTGGTGAAAGCCCACTCTGACCCACCAATATTTTGTGGGCGAAGTGGGCGCGATGTGGTCGCGAACAGTGACGTCATCTATGACGTCGAGTGATCGCTCGCGACGACCACAGGCCTTAGGTGGAACGATACAGAGGGTGTTACAATCGTTGCGGGCGTTTAGTGGAACGTACCCCATAAAGAGCGCTTGGAAATGGACGAAAAAATGCTCGCGTTACTTTCTAAATTAGTTGATAAAAAGTAATTAGTTTTATCGAATAAGTTCTGTTTTTTACGTGTTAAGAGATATTATATGATAATTTAAAACTAGAAAGTAAGTGTAATAGTGTAAGTTTTCATACGCAGTTAAAAAAAATCTATAGTATTCAGATTTAATATCGATTATTTATTGAACTATTTATACGAGAAAACAGAAAACTTTCACCATGCCGCCATATTGCGAGCACACAGCGCTCAAGATGTGCGTTCCACCTAAAACATTCGCCTACAACGCCCGCGGCCTTTTTCCGTTAGTGGAACGGCAGTTTCAGCGGTCGCGGTCGATGGCGTTGCGGGCGTTAAGTGGAACGTACCCTTAGTGCTCCTGTCCGCTCCTGTTAATGTTAAAATAGTAGCACGGAATTCTAAGTTCTAGTCAGCTAGCAAATGCGCGTCAGGCGCCAATAGTCAGGTGCACGGTGGCGGCCGCGCACGGCGGCGCGCTCCTGCATTTTTGCGTTTCTATTGATTTATTTTACTCTTGCTTTGAAGTTGGCGCGAATCTGTTGGTTTTCTGCGCTTGCGCCTCGCAAACCTATGGGCTTTCTCACCCAACAGTACCTTATTAGTTCGTCAAAAACAATAGAACAAAATAGCGTTTATGTAACTGATTTGATAGAAGTGTCTGTAAACGTTTAAGTAATTGTCAAACATCGCGTTTAACAAATTAATTGATCGTTTACAGGCCCTATAAGTGGAAAATACCATAAGTATTAGAAGCTATGTTAACAATAAAGGTCCGACCGTACTTGGCGTTACAACGTCACGCCAAATATTCTTTTTTATTGAAAACATAATATTGCACAAAAATAAGTGGTGTCGCGTCGCCTAGTTACGTTGAGAGCAACACATCCCATCATGTAGTAGCTACATTTAATTTAAGTAGCCATTGGTCACACGAAAAAAGTTTTTCACACACATGAAGGTCACACGAAGACATTTGTTCAACTTGTCACAACAGAACGTAATCTTACTTTACCAATAGTATGATTTCATTTTCGGCAGACTTCCAAAAAGGAGGAGGTTCGCAGTTCGACTGTATGTTTTTTTTATGTATGTTACCTCAGAACTTTTGCCTGGGTAAACCGATTTTTATGATTCTTTTTTTCTTTGAAATCGGTTTAGTACTTTATTACAAAATTAACAAAAACCAAAAATAATAATGCAAAAATGTGCTAAGTTGTTGACGGTTTTTAAGCTATTGCATAGATTTTATCGCAGGCTTTGAGCGCGGGGACCGAATCCAGAAATTCCGTAACGAAGAAAAACCTGACGCTCGGTTGCCATGGCAACAATATCGGTTGTCAAAACAAACATATAAGAAGATTTGATCATTTTCGGAGAATAATAAAACTCTTTTCATAAACTGTATATACCTCCATATGACAAAAAAAGATTTGATTATTTTTTATTTATCAAATGCAAAAAGATTTTATTTAAGACACAGCTGTTTGTATTTATAGAGATAGGTACAAAAAGATTTTATTCCATATTTGGCTGTATAGTTCCAACTACCATTGCTTAAAAAAAAAGTACAAAAAGATTTTATTCCATATTTGGCTGTATAGTTCCAACTACCATTGCTTAAAAAAAACAAAGATGTAAAAAAGCGCGGTTAAGCGAAAATAAATAATAAATATGAATGAACAAAGTGCATTTACTATTAATGAAGAAAGTAATAAAAGCGCGGTTAAGCAAAAATAAATAATAAATATGAATGAACAAAGTGCATTTATTATTAATGAAGAAAGTCACGAAAAAATAGTGAAAGAAAATGAGTGAGTACTCTATATACATACATTTTATTATTATCACAAATGCAGTATTAATTTTGAATTGAAAATATAATACTGCTATAAAGGTGACCTAAATTTTTGATATTAAAATGAGCGATATTAAAAGTAGCCCTCTTTTATACACACAAACACACACACGCGTATAGTTTAAATTCTCAATTTAGATTCTCAATATATATATATATAAATAAATTCATTCTTCATTATGTATATAACAGAAACCATCAAACCAAGCACGTGTACTATTCAGTACCTTTGTTTTTGGTGTATAGATAATGCACATGAATGCCGCGCAGAGAAAGTATTATGATATTATATCTATATAAATGTACATCGCGCGAAATTCGATAATCACTTCTAAATATTGTTATTTATTTAATAAAAGAAAAAAATGTTTTCTTATCGGTCACCACGCTCAAAAAGTGTAACTTGAATTAATATCAAAGAAAAAGAAATACTGCATGAATAAAATAAATAAATAATTATAATTGCATAAGTTGATACAAAATGCTATGCAATAGCTTTACCGCGGCAGTCCCCGAGTGCCACACGTCTTTTTTTTTTAACCTATTTAGCGTTTTTTTAGTCATCGAAATCAGAAAATGGTGATGCTTCGTCTTACTAACTTGCTGTATCGGTGGGTACGTCGAGTTTACTGCCGCATTTGAATTAGTTTTCGGGTCATGAACTTCATTCACCATGACGACGGTGTCTCTAAGGGTCAGCGCACACCAAACTGCAGAATTCTCGAGCACTTTCCTGAGATCATTGAAAACTGAACTTTATTACTATTGACAAACGGTGCATCAAGAGAGAATGCTCTAGCAGTTTGGTCTGCGCTGCCCCTATTTATAAAGTTCATTTTTCAATGATCTCAGAAAATGCTCGAGCATATAGCAGTTTGATGTGCGAGCCATAAAGGTTTAACGGCACAAACGTATGAGAATAATAAAACAACCGTTTAAGACGTGCCTTTGCTCACTCTTTATTTAATTTTACGCTTGTTAATCAATTCAAAAAGATACATAAAATAAAACAATTCATTAGAAAAATATCACCATTAATATTCACAAGACTTCTACGAGCCCTGGCTTTATGAAATAAATATTAGAACAATAGTCAAAACAAAACGACATTGAAATAAATCCAAAACTCGTGTTCTGGTTGTACGTATAGTCAACCGCTTGGTTATACCTACAATGCCAGAACAAACAAGAGGTTGGTACACTGCACAGCACAGTGCAAGCTGGTCTTAGTTTTTTACCCTACATCCACACATTCGGCTAACGCTTTGACCCTCAGAACAAATTTTTCGGTTCTGATCTTTGACCCAATGCCTGAGCGACAGACACACTGTTATATGTTTAACAAAGACGTACTCATGTTAGGTACTCTTGTAACATGTAGCGTTGTCTCTGTCACTCAGGCATTGGGCCAACGCGTTGATCAAAAGTGTGGTGCGGCCTCAGCGTAGTCATCATTATATCAGCTGAACAAAGGCTTACCCCAAGGATTTCCACAACTATCGGTCCTGCGCTGCCCGTATTCAGCTGCTTCCCGCGACCTTCACCGGGTCATCAGTCTATGGTAGTGTTACCATTTATTTGCGGTTGACAAGTTCACGGGACAAAAAAAAGTAGGCTTGGCTGCCTGGACTTGCAGTGGCTAGAAAAAAATCGAAAGTCTAATTATCGCGATAAATTATATTTTTATCGGATACAGACAACCTACCAACTAAAATAAAAAGACCGACACATGATTGTAGGTTTGTACTTTGTACTGAGATGACGTCGTGGTAGTCTCATCGTCATATCGGCCGAAAGATGTTCACTGCTGGACAAAGGCCTCCTGCAAAGTCCTGCGCTGTTAGTTTATTGGTAGGATAAAGTTTAATATATATTGTATACATCGCGATAATTATCGCCACTAATGCCGAAAAAAACCGATCTAAACCCAGCGAATTACTTCGGCAAACTTGTGCAAATATTTGCGCAAATGTTAAACAACACACAATGTGGGTCCAAGAAGCTTACTTGTGCTTGCACGGGCGTTCATGATATTACTAGCTGACCTGTGCGAGTATTTCGCGAAGCCCGGTCGTATCTCGGGTCTATTGTCATTTACTTCGAAAGTGGGAACTGTTTCTGGGAGGTTTCGTCATTAGCGGAGAACGTTATTTTCAAAATGATGTGTCAATCAATTAGTATCAAGGGACAAAAACACCCTTGACAAGATAGATCCGGCTACACGCTCACACCTATACTTGCACAAGCAAGCTTGAAACCACGCTGAGGGTGAACTGCTTGACGCTGCATTGTTTTACGCATAAGTATATGCGCTAACGTCTGCACGTGCCCGCTTGTTTGAGCATTCAGCTCGCTGTCCGTTTTTTGCGCAAACATTCGCACAAGCCTGTTTGCGAAAGTAATCGCTACGTCTAGTGAGACTTGTAGTGTGCACAAGCACAACATGACAGTGTCAGTCACAGAGTTTCTATAATTCTCTATAGAGACGCAATGTCCTTTCACGGCTCGGCGGAGAAGTGAAGTCTAGTTACAGATTCATAGACGTAGCTGAGATTTACGTGACATTCAATTCTTCTGGAGATATCATAGAAACTCTATGGTGTCAGAACAGAAAACAAATACAACTAAATTAAAATTGAAAATTGTTAAAGACGACGTTAACAGTGTCGGCTCGCGGCTCGCGCCTCCCGCGCACAATTTGTTATGCCTACTACATCTAAATCTGCACTTACGCTACACCTGAACACTTATGTACAATCAATGTTTATCCAAGCGATTTAAAAAAAAGTCTTAGTACTTTTATAGTATTAATTTGAAAAATTTGTTAAATGTCTCCATTAGTTATCATATTCACTGACCCACTCGCGCGCACCACATGTTATTATGTTGTTTCACTTCCTCGCTCAAATGTTACACTACCTATTTCTTCATCCTTCATCTTACAAATATAACACAATACGAGTAACAGAATTTAGCCCTGCTAGAGTCTACTAACATAATAATAATAATTATATATAACTATGTAGTAATTATACAACCGATACTTGTACAAAAGCGACGAGAATGCGATCCGCCTCACTCACCCCACCCGTGCACCCCACGCTCCGAGCGATCCCATCACTCCACCCATTAACTAACATTTAGGGATACTTTCGAACCTCAGAACAAAATACAATTAGGGCTTCGACTGATCACGGAACTGAACAACGTTTCAACAAGACCGCATAAATAGTCGGTTCACAAAACAAATACTGCACTATCAATCAGTACAAGGTATAAAGTTCACTTTTTTGCGAACTGGCCATGTATAGGTGCTTACGGGTATGTCGTTCAGTTCAGTTCCTGGACAGAAGAAGCGCAACAGAGGTCCAAAAGCAACTGTACCTACTTATTACAAATTCTCTTTTGCGCTCACCGGCAACAGATTTGCTGCTTCTGTCAATACAATCCAATTTTCTAAAGAACATTCCCGTACAGGTAAGCAGACCGTGAATATGTGCACACGCCCTCGCAATCTCGTCCTCGTGTCAATTGACATTAAATGATAAAGTACACCTATGAGGGAATCACGCGTGGCGCGAGGCGCACGCGCGGTTTAGTCGCCATTCGAGATCAAAAACTCCAGACTGAGCGCGATTGAGAACGCATAATTCAATCAAATGTCCCTAGGAGTTTGTGTAGCAAAATCTTAAGGAATTTTTGGACACGATGAGTGCTCAGCAGCTTCCTCAGCCCCCAAATCAATACCATTTTATCACAATAACGTATAAGTAATTATTTGTGCATTTAACTAATGATGGCCTCGCACAGAAATACCATTTGTCGATATTTAACTCGTTAAGTCCGTGTGGGCTGTCCCCCACCTCACGGCCGAACATTTCGATAGATTGCGGATCTAAGTTTATCCGCGACGACAACATCAAATGACAGCCAGGCTAACATGAACGGTCATGCCAGTGTTATTAGATGCACTGTAATTACAGCGGATTTACTGTATTTTCCTGTTATGTACTGTAATTAATTTTGTGAATTTCATACAAACACTGTAATTCTTTAAATATTATTTTCATACAAACACTGTAAATATTTGATAATTTTGTATGGGAACACTGTAATTTTCAAGTTATGCTACTTTATTTTGTGTTTTTGCATCTGGCAACACTGGGCCATGCGTACTTTGAAAGCGACTGTGAACGAAGTGAACTCAGAGCAAGCCGGTGCACGGTGCCACCCTGCTCCGTCACCGTTTTATTTACGCACATTATATGGAGCGAGCGTACGGTTCTTATTCGGGTGGGAGGTCCAACAATAAGCCAGGCAGCTACAATTAGCCACCGTGGGTAGATCGTGAAAGCGACGTTGCCGTTCCGTGCTACTCACACATACGTATGGCTAATTAGTAATGCCCTTCACCCCCGCACCCCCGCAGTCGCCGGCAAGCTGCGTAGTCTGAGTGTTGCGTAATTAATTTTGAGATTTCGAAGTCAAGAACTTGGAAAAAAAAGGTTAGTTTCCTTTCTTTTTAGTTTCTTACTCGACTGCCCAAAAAGGAGGGTAGTGTTTTTCTATGTATGTATTTGTATGTATGTCCGTTTCTTTAGCTGAGTCTGTAGTCTAAACGATTGGATGGATTTTGGAGTGTGGTGTCGTTAGATACGCCTTGATCCCGATTACATTTTTATCCGACTGCACAAAACTGAGGGGTAATTTTTTAAGCGACTGCATAGTTTTTAATTAAATTGTTTAAGTTATTTCATTAGCAGATTACTCCTGTGTACGTCTGATGCTTGTACTTTGTTCTGTGGTGCGTCTTTTCACTTTTCGTAAGTGTGATAAAACATCAAACACGCCTCAGCAACCAATGGTAACCCAGCTCTTCTGATTATGGATAACCATGAAAGTCATCTATCTATTGAAGCACTGGAAGTTTTGTAAAGCAACAGTAGACTCATGGACGATGCGACACCCTGGGGAACCCCTCACAATATGCCACGTAGCAGAATGTGTTGGACAAGCCTTTTTGAAAGCGCTGACTTTGGTTCTTCAAACATTGTAAATGCGTTCTAAAAGTGCGGTATGTACCCAAATGACAATTCAATTTTCACCGAGATAGATTATTTGTCGAGCAACGCAACGTTACCGACAGGACAGAAGTTCAAGAAGTTTAGGATGTTGAAACTGAAGCAGGAGATATCAACAAAACATACATACATCACAAAAATACATTACTTTTAGAACATCAACAAAACTCTGAACCGACAGAGACGCAAAGGAATATAAGTACCCCTTTACAACGACAACAGCTAACTACAGCTCAACATGAGCAACAAAACAGAGACTGGAGACGCTTAAAACAGTAACTCAAATGAATACCAATCCCTCACACCAACCAAGAAAACGCAGGTAAACTCCTCAATATCTAGTGGGAATTTAATTTTCCCTATTGCATTTAGGCCTCCATTGAAAGTCGATGCCTGAAAAAGAAAACCAAAAACCAGGTAGAAGCATAATGATCGCTACGGATATTCCCGGAAAGCGAAACCTAAGTGAAAAAAAACAGAAGTGTAAAAAAGTAAAGGGAGGTAAGAAAGTGAAACAGGATTTGTCCAAGCAAATCAAAAGGCTTTAAAATACCTTCGAGCCCTGAAACGTGTAATGATGCTCAAGCAAATTATTCATCTCCAGGAGGTGAAGACTTTATTGAAGAAGTTTGGTGAAATGATGTCAAGGGCTATCAAATGTAGATTTAAAAAAAGTAAACTACTAGATGCGAACTTTTCTTCCCTCTCGAGACACCCGCTTGTTGCTGAATATGGAATTTATTTTTATTTATTCAGTCACAATTGTTTTACAGATTTCTTCAAATCACCAACCCGTCATTAAAGGTTTATTATTTGTCTCAAAAAGACCAAAGTATATTAATTTATTATTAGGGGTTACCAATTGTGAATAAAAAAATGTTGCCAAATTTTAGAATCACCTAATAAGTTGACGCGGATTGTTTCCTAACTGAAATTATAAAGCAAGGCGCAGCAAAAATTTCTCATTACATCTCTCTATGAGTAGCCGCCAAAGGTTTGGTGGTTCTTTGATGGACACCCTCCCTGCGGGTTACGTCAGTGGACGTTCAGGTTATAACAAACATTAGTAGAGCATGCATAACATCGTCCTCAGTGGGTTAATTACGTAAAAGTAGTGTGTCGGTTCATGTTGCAGATAACTACATTAAAAAAAATCACTATCCACCATACTATAAAACAAGATTAGAAACGCAAAAAATACAGAGCTATTTTAAGCTGAATGTTCAAGATGCCGGGCTATTTTTGGCTAAATATCCAAAAGGCAGGGCTATTTTTAGCTAAACTTCCAATGCAACGCAATTTTTGGCTAAATTACCAAATGCAGGGCCATTTTTGGCTGAATGTCCAAGATACAGGGCTGTTTTGGCTGAATGTCCAAGATACAGGGCTGTTTTGGCTGAATGTCCAAAGCTTCGCAGTGACTTTAACTCATGAAACTGAACAACTTCCCCCAGGAGCCTAGTTGGCGGCGCCACTCGCAGCACACGCAAGTACTATCATCTGTGGCTGCACGACAAAAAGGCGCGAGATCCGTGCCGCGCACTTACTAACTAGGTAGTATGATAGATAAACTAAAAACCCGACTGCATAAAACATTAGTCGGGCAAAAATGTGTCCTGCGTCACCTACGGAAACGAAACTTCGAGACGAATCTAACGACATATCGCACTCCAAAATCCAAAAAACCGTTTAGCCTACAAGCTCGGCCATAGAAGCAGACACACAAATACCCAAAAAACATTACCCCCGAGTTTGGGCTCCATTTTGTTATTATGCTTATCCTTGAGTGCGATCGCTGAGGAGCTAAGAACGTATGCTCTGAGATGTTATAGCAGTATGTGGCATAACGATGCCCTTGTAGTTATACTAATATCCACTTTCTATATAATGTTTTTTACATAACAGCTTTATTACCATGTTTTATGCAAATAAATTTTCATTTCATTTTATTTTACTGTGGCGAGTGAAGGTTCGAAAAGCTATAAAGATACTTAGTACAACTGATTATTCGATGTTACGCCAAGTGTGGGACGGAGCGTTCAGTTGCCGTGCTGTTCAAAAATCAACCAGGCGATTCAACGACAACGCCTAGGTCATACAATGATACAAACATATCTACCGGACACACTTCAACAACCTGCTAAGCTAGGAGTTTATGGCTATACAAAAAATTACATAACGCGTCGCGCTTATTACAAGTAGATAATACTTTGTACTCTCAAGTTGAGACAGAAAACAAGCTAAGTTCCGTCACTTTATATAAACAAAAGAGGAAATGGCGCGATTTCAAGTAGCATTTGGTCGTCATTATCGTTGGACAATGTGTTTCTGATGAAAACATCGTGAAACTCCGTCTAAAGTGTGGTTGTGACGTAACTGTCGAGAAACGCAATCGTTGCGTACAGAATACAGGTCTGCTGGTGAGTGTCGCCTGGGCGGTGCGGTGCGGGCGCCGCGCGCGCGGAGCTGGCTGCCCGCCGCACGCTGCCCGCCGCACGCCGCCCTGCTGCACGCGTACTCGCCATCTGGAACCGCCGTGCACCGTCACGTCGTGTTTTTGAAATCGTATGTAAAAGTTTGGATATTTGTTATTTATTTAAACGGGTGAACGGATTTTGCAAAAAATTTCGGACCCCAATTTCGCAAAACAATGGTTAGTTTCTGGGAGATTTCCAAATACAGTGTAAACTCTATATAGCGATACTCAAGGGACCGGGCATTTTGTGACGTTATTGCGAGTTTTCGTTATACAGAGATAAATTAGCGTCATAGTAAACCATCCGGAGACAGAAAATTTTGACGTTTCAAAGAGTGAATCGTTATATCGAGTGACGTTTTACAGAGTTTACACTGTAGCTTATTTCGGGAGGTTTGATTCGAGGGTCATGACGGCAAATGACAAATGCCACCGCGGCACGCCCGCAAACCGCTAGACAGTCGTAAGAACTATATAAGTATGTATACTACACGCGGCGTAGGCAAAGGCTGGCAGCCTGGCAGATAATAAGAATAGGTATGTACATAGAGAAACTACAATGCATGGTGGGAATGGCACGGGCATTTTAAAGCACACTTTTTTTCTACTATGCAATCTTGTTTGGTAAAGTTATCATTTTTGGAACGTTCCCCGTAACATTTAGTTCAGTAGAAGGACGAAAAATCTATAAGTCCGGCCCTGCCTTTGAATAGAGCAGCCCCAAAATCCGGTCATTTGAAGACAAATCTTGAAGTCTGGTAAGGGTACGCTGCAACCAGGGCACCAGTGAGGATGGAAGTACTAGGACCACTGTCCGTGTTGTCACAACCGCTGATGTCGGGGCGCCGGCTGACATCTGCTTAACGCAATGAGAGACCACTGTGGCATCCAGGAGTCGCAGTGAGTGAAGCGTGACTTATCTGGTTCTCTCCAGGTACAGTGGATGTCTCAGCGAAGGAAATGGTTGTCTCGCCAGGGGCAGTTGTTGTCTCACCTGGTGCAGTGGTTGTCTCGTAAAGGGCAGTTGTTGTCTCACCTAGTGAAGTGGTTGTCTCGTAAAGGGCAGTTGTTGTCTCAACAGGTGCAGTGGTTGTCTCGTAAAGGGCGGTTGTTGTCTCACCGGGTGCAGTGGTTGTCTCGTAAAGGGCAGTTGTTGTCTCACCAGGTGCAGTGGTTGTCTCGTAAAGGGCAGTTGTTGTCTCACCAGGGGCAGTTGTTGTCTTACCAGGTGCAGTGGTTGTCTCGTAAAGGGCAGTTGTTAACTCACCAGGTGCAGTGGTTGTCTAGTAAAGGGCAGTTGTTGTCTCACCAGGTGCAGTGGTTGTCTCGTAAAGGGCAGTTGTTGTCTCACCAGTTGCAGTGGTTGCCTCGTAAAGGGCAGTTGTTGTCTCACCAGGTGCAGTGGTTGTCTCGTAAAGGGCAGTTGTTATCTCACCAGGTGCAATGGTTGTCTCAACGAGAGAGCAGTAGTACTTGTATCACAAGAACAGAAGTAATGGTTGTATCACCAGGGTCAAAGGCATTAGTGGTCTCAAAGGGATAAGTCGTTGTCTCGCCAGGAACAGTTTTTGTCTTGCCAGAGACGGACAGGAGTAGTATTTGTATCACTAGGGGCAAGGGCAGTGGTGGTCTCACCAGGGGCAGTAGTTGTCGAGGCGCTGGCTGGCGGAGCGCGGTCACCAGCAGAACACGGAGAGCTCGCCGCCGTGCGCGCCGCCCACCGCGCGCCACGAGCGCACGCCCGCGCCGCCGCCTCCGCCGCCCCCCACCCGCAACTGAAAACAGAATGCACACCACCGCTTTACAGTCAATTGAATTCAATTTTATTTGAAAAACAATTTAAATTGTGTACGAATTAGATAAACATATCAATAAACATAGCATAAAAACAATTCAAAAACCAAACGAAACTAAAGTACCTACACAAACCAATCCCAATGAAGTATCACATTATACGATCTAATTATGAAAAAGTAAAATCTTTAATGCAATAGCAACACTTGCCCAAAAGAAGTGCTTTTAGTGCGCTTTAAAAGACATGAATGCGTGACTCCAATTTTAATTCAATAGGCAACTTATTAAAAAGGAATACTGCTTGATTTCTTGCGGAATGCTTCACAACTCTGTGTTGTGGTTTAAATTTGTTCTTAAGGTCTTTCCTCCCTGTTTCCAACCTGGCCTGCATCTCAAATTCAGATTTAAATTTTGTCTATTTTTTAATACGTGTGTCAGAAGGACTAAAATATAAAGACTGGGAACTGTTAGTATTCTGAATTTTTTAAAGTACTCCTTACAAGAATCCCATGGAGGAATACGTGCTATATAGTTCTTATCGCCCTTTTCTGAATAACAAATGCTCTATGTATGTTATATTTGTAGCCGTTGCCCCAGAACCTTATGCTGTACCTCAGCTTTGACTCAACCAGAGCATAGTAAACCAGTATTAAGAGATCAGTTCTCAATTCATTTCTTAAAGTACAGTACACAATACAACCATCAAGCAGCATCATCATTCATTGATTACACTGGTAGTCAACCACTGTTGAACATGGCTAGGCCAATGCACAATAATGTCTATTAGCACGATTTCAGATGCACGAGTTGTTATGATGCGCGCGCTGCAACGTGGCTGTTACGTACGACCTCCAACCCCATCCGAAACAAAAATTACTTTTAAAACCGAAAAAATATTTATTTATTACTATGTATTATTTACAAATTATAAAAAAATAGTAGTAATTTAGTCTCCGAGCGAATCAGTTCTAGGGGAGTAAAATCGCGGTATTTTTTGTAGTTTACTATGAGATACATATTAGGTTAATTTTAACTTAGCCGTAGAATCTTAGAGTATACATAAGCTAAAGCTATTAAGTATATCGCTTTTTTGGCGTAATGACTTGTTTTTTTTTTCACGAGAAAAATTGGGTACAACTTAAATTATTATTCGTCATTTTTTTTTATATTTTTTATATTAATCAATCAAAGTTGTTTCTAGAAACTAATATCGTATCTATTTGTCCCCCAACTCGGAGGGGGGAGAGGGGGGCTAACTCTAGCAGTGGACGTCTGTTGGCTGATGTGAAGAAGTGTATATGGAGCGCGCTTGGGATACACTACGTCTTAACTAACACGGCAACGAAGGGAGTCTCTCGCAAAACCCGACGACGTTAAAATCTGTTCACACGAAAGAAGCGTTAGGCGGCAGAAATTTTACATGGGTTGCTTTGGTGACCATGTCTAAATTCCGTATGTCATCACTGGCAACACACACCACTGGTCAAAGTCTCAAAACTCTCTTGAGTCACTGCGGTAACTGGGACGTAAAGATATTGCGAAGCTTCCCGAAAGCTGCCCAGCCGAGTTAGATTCGACGATTAATCTCTTTCTCAGAGTTGGACCTTCCTCACTTGACTGTTTATCCCAGATATATATATTCCCCAACAATTTCAAGTGCACGGACATTTGTCATAATTTTTCGTCTTGCTTTTCCATGTTAAGACCCACTTATTGATAGACAATACTGAGACTATCAAGCGTTGTGCCAAGGTCTTCCAGGGTCCCAGCCTCATGGCGATATCTTCAGCGAATCGAAGGTAGGTGTACTCGCCGTTGGCATTGATGCCAACTGCCAAGTGCACCCCAGTCCAGAAGCTTGAAAAAATCTTCCGGGGTAAACAGTTTCAGAGACAAGTGGGCGGAGCACATCGCTCGCAGGACAAATAGCCCTTGGGGAAGTAAAGTTCTCGAGTGGCTACCGCCTACCGGAAGACGTAGCGAAGGAAGGCCTCCTACTCCGTGGACGAACGACCTTGTGAAAGTCTAAAAGAAAATGAAGACGCTGGATGCAGGCAGCGCAGAAACAGTAGTTGTGGAAATTTTTGGAGGAGGCCTTTGTCCAGCAGTGGACTTCTTTCGGCTGATATAAAGGTCTTGCTTGATGGCCTTGTGAAGTGAGCGTTCTATCCGTAAAAATGTCTTCATACGTTCGACATTCGAGTTCACGACAGATTTAAAAAGATTTTGCTCTCTGAAATCAAATGTCTTTGGAATTAACTGTGAAAATTGTATCTGGTTTGATGAAAAAAATGATACAAAAATTCCATTTTCATCAATGCAAAATCAAACGTAACGAATGGTCGATAAACAATTACCTATGTCGGGTTGCACGACCTGTACTGCACAGTATAGACTAGCGACAGTAGTGTATAGATACCTGTTGCATTTTGTCAAAGTCGAGCGCGGGCCGATGGCGGCGCGGCGGCGGCAGGGGCGTGCGACGGCGGCGCGGCGACGACGGCGCGCGCGTGCCGCAGCCGCAGCCCCCAGGCGCGCTGCCGCCCGCGCGCCGCGGCTTCAGCGCCTCCAACGGGGGCGACGTGCGGAAGCGGACCGGCGTTTCAACCTGTAATATTTTCATACACCCATATCTTTAATCTAGAAATGCTCCATTATCGACAAAGGTAAAAGCTAGCAGTTTCGTACAGGTACACAGTTAAGTAATGCGATGAAACTAAGTGTTAGAATGGCGTACCTTTATGTCGTCGTCGTCGTCTGAAGGCGTCGGCTCGGAGTGTGCGGGGCGGTCGGGCAGGCGCGGAGAGAGCGGGTGCGCGCGGCGTTTCTCCGGCGCCGCCCGCGGCGGGGAGGAGGCTCCGCGCCGCCGCGACTCGCCTCGCGGCTCCCGCGCCGCGTCGCCCGCGCCGCCACCGCTCGCCACCGGCGCGCCGTTGATCACCTGCGCGCCGCGCCGCAGTGTCACTCACGTCTACCCATCGCAGTGACGCTACTGTGTGCGAGTTAGCTTGCATGCGCTCGATGGATAGATGTGATGTGAATAGTACGCTGCGTGTTAGGTAACACTTTTATTGTTATGGTACATTGAAATGTGGGATCGATAGCTGTAAAAACGCCGATTCTGACACCTCTATTCTCGTTATACTGTACGACCGTTTGAAACTTGTAGTACCCCCATCGAAAAATAAGATTAAATATATTTCGATGAGAATAAAACTAAGCAGTCGTATCATTTTGCATATGGCTCCATGAACACACAATATCAAGCACGAAGCGCTTGTCCAGCCTGTGCCTCAGCGAGGCGAAGCACGGTCATAGGCGTCTCACAAACGGGAGAGACTCGCGACTGTTTCTACACTGCGCTTGGCATCAATTAGTATCTACCCAAATTTTATCGACTAAACAAACAGTTACGAGGCCTACCTCTTACCTATATGATTATTTATAACAAGAACGTAGTCCACTGAACCGCTTAGGCATAATGGCATACGTACCTAAAGCCTCGGTCACACACAGCGAATACTCGCAGCGAGTGCATTCGCTGCGAATAATGATCGCAGCGACTATTCGCTGCCTGCCTGTCACACACAGCTAGTTCTACACGCGAATTTCGGCAGTCTGTTTGTGCGCAAATTCCAAAATGTCGTCTGCTCGTCGCACACGTCAGTTTATTCGGTTGGCATGTGCAGAGTTAGCAAACCAAATGCTGATTAAGCTCACAGCCCACCTCAATTAAATCGTTAGACAACTTTATGAAGGCGTCTTCCTTTACGTTTCTCTTTAAAAAATGCTGTTATTTGTGTCCCACAGCTCCTAGTACTTTCTGTACACACCCAAGAAACGAATTATATCGTTATTTCCCCGCTTAAGAGAATCTTTTTTCGGTTGACTCATTATTACAGTACTCGTATCCAAGCAGCGACGGAACGACCTGCTAGTTCGACGCGCTGAGCGGAATGGCGATTCGCGGCGAGCCAGCGAGTACCGTGTCACACACAGCGAATACTCGCGGCGAATCCGCATTCGCCGTGAGTAAAATTGAACATGATCAATTCAGATCGCGGCGAATTAAAGCTCGCGGCGAATGAATCTATTCGCCGCGAATAGTGTGTCACACACAGCGACTACTCGCCGCGAATGCCTACTCGCTGCGAGTATTCGCTGTGTGTGACTGAGGTTTAAGTGACGTGAGTGACAATTAAAGCTTGTCGGTAAGGCAAAGTCCTGGAATTTGCTAAATACCTAAGTGGTAACGAGAACCGCAATCGGAAACAATCATCTTTAGGTCTTTTCGAACTAGAAGTTTAGAGATCATTTACTAGAAAAAGGAAGGGATAAGAATTATAATCTTGAAGCGCCGTCGCCGGAATACTTAGAAGACGTTGAACACAGCCAAAAGGTTTAGTGTAGTTTATGCAGGCGTCATCACTCGCTCAAGGCCACGCGTTATATGCCTACCGCTACGCGTATCGGAGACGATACAACCGACAGTGGGTTGCCGCACGCCCGCCTGAGTGCTCGCACGTCACATTTACCGCTCTGACTATCGAAATAACTATTTAGTAATCTGTGGTTTAGGCATTAAACTATTCGGGATGGCCGGGGCGTAGTTTGTACGAGTAGATAGGTTGTCTAAAAATTGTAAATATCTGCCGCAAGCGGACCCGCCAGAATTCACAATTCACGAGCGCCGCGCACCGCCCGCCACCCGGACGGAAAATAATTTGGGATTAAAATTGATAAGTATTTTGGAGATAACAGGTTTCATCGAACATAAAATTACTTTCTTATTGGTTAAAAGCACTTTCACGATTATAATTGTGGTAAATGTTTGTTAAATTAACATTTGGAAGATGTAATTTAGTCCTTTCTGATAGGTAGCTGCTATTCTGACACGATGACTCGATTTATCAGTTTGTAAACGAGAAATCTATGTCTGTTACATACATTCCTGTCTTTTTAAAAAACTTATATAGGTATGCTAAGATATAACAGTTCTAAGTATAAGATAAGCTTGGATATCGTTTTTTATGACGGTATAGGTAGCTGAGCTGGTGCCAGCGACTTCGGGTAATGGTTCTGTTGGTAAACACTTTATTTTATTTTACTTTATTTAGACATTATGAAACTATTTTAAAAAACCGTTTACAGTTTTAGCATGGCCAATACGTCATATCAACTTCCCACGACACCTGCAATATAAGACAAAAAAAACCGGCCAAGTGCGAGTCGGACTAGCACTCCGAGGGTTCCGTACCACCACACACCTCCACACAACTATATAAGGTCTAACAAAATTAGCTGAAACTATTTTAACTGGTGCTTCTACCCATGAAACTGAACAACTTTCCCCATAAAACCCATAGTCAAATCTAAAAAAAATTTTGAACTTCCGACACTAAGTTGGCTGATCAGCTGATCGAGTTAGTATGGGAGAGCCAAATTTTTTTTTGCGATTTGACTATGGGTTCCATGGGGAAAGTTGTTCAGTTTCATGGATAGAAGCAACAGTTAAAATAGTTTCAGCTAATTTTTTTACACCTTATATATCATAAGGAAAATGATACCTATTCACATTACAAACAAAAGACATCAACGCGAGCGACAAATATATGTATTTTTTGTCATTCATTCCGGACTTCTTAGCGCGAGTACGACTCACACTTGGCCGATTTTTATTATTTGTTGTTTTGCTTCAGTATTAGTATACTTTAACCACACCAAGTTTCACGCCTGTTTGTATTACCGATTTTACGATAGACCTAAAAGGGGGCTACCCTTGTTTTTTCACTTTTCAAATTTTTTGTATTTGTTGTCATAGCGGTAACATAAATTCTGTGAAAATTTCAACTGTTTACCTATTATACGCTGACGGACGGACAGACAGACAACGGAAGCTTAGCAATAGGGTATCTGCTAATCACCCGTTGGGTGTACGGAACCCCAGATGTCCCAGGATCAAAAGTATATTTTCTTGACTAGGTATAATCATTTCATCTTAAAACATTAAGCCATTCCAGATATACATACTCGTATAATGTTCTTGCTTTCCTGCGATTATCCGAAATTGAAAATATAACGTTACGTAGAGTACCGTATTTGTTTCATATGCAATAATAAAGACACGCCTAATTGAAGGAAAAACGATGGGTTTCTTCGATTCCTTCGGGAACCCCCCGATTATATAATATACTTTCGTAACTAAAATCAGGTGTTAAAATATTGAATACGCCTAATCTAATAGTTTAAGTTTAATTTTAATACGTTAAGCAATTCCAAAGTTACAATATTCTTCCTTTCCTGCGGAAACCTTCCGCAGAATCCGATATTAAGTATATGACGTCACCTAAAGTACCCTATATGTTCCCCGCGGTTATTATTTTCGAAAAATATTACATGTACCTACAGAGATCCTTCGGTAACTATATATAAGGCTATGCTAATTCATTTTCCATCCCCTCAAATATCATTGTGCAAAATATCAAAAAACGTGAAAATAAGTTTTCTCCAGAGCCCTCGGGAATTACGAACTACAATAATGTCGGGGGCTATCCTGATTTGTAGTCTATGTCATTTCCCAGCCCCTCAAACATGTCTGCAAAAAACCACGACACGACAATGCCTTGCTCTGTTGTGATTGTGACATGCGCAAGCATGGAAGTGAGTTTTCCCCAGATCCCTCGGAAACTTCATCGGGAAATGCTAATTAGTAATCTATGTGCAAAAAATAACAATCCGTTGCTTCCTTGCACGTTAAAGAAATCAACCAAAAAAAGATTTATTTTAAAGTTCTTTTTTGGATAAAAATAGTTGAGAAGGTGGGAAGTGACACAGACCGCTAATCACGATACAAATCCCGTGGGATCTAGAGAAAACTAATTTTTACGCTTTGTGATATTTTGCATAGAGATAATTGAGAGGGTGGGAAGGGAAGTAGCATAGCCCGACATAGTTCTCGGAATCTTTACATAAAATACACGCTTGCATGTCGGCGTCGCTATCATATTATCCTTTGACAAATTATTTAATAAGCTTTATTGTAATATGACATTGATTAGAAATAAATAAATATTATCTAATCTAGTGAGCTTGACGCGATTTTTGCATAAAAATAGTTCAGGGGGTGTGAAGTAATATAGACTTCTAATCATGATAGCCCTACATAGTTCCCGAGGGATCTGGAGAAAACATATTTTCACGCTTTGCAATATTTTGCACAATGATAATTGATTGGGTAAAGTGAGGTAGCATAGCCTGACATAGTTCCCGAAGGATCTCTGTACATAAAATATTTTTTGAAAATAATAACCGTGCGGGGCAAACACGTTACTTTAAGGACATCATATTTTCAATCCCGGATAGTCAAAAGGTTTCCGCAGGAAAAGAAGAACATTGTATCTATGGGATGGCTTAAAGTATTAAGATGTAACTTTCATTCTTAGATTAGGCGTATTCAATATGTTAACACCTGATTATAGTTACGAAAGAATACTATTTGATCTCGGAAATTCGAGGGGTTCCCGAAGAAATCGACATACAAGTAACCCTTTTTTTTAAAGGCGAGTCGAATATCGCAGGTATCTTGGAAAGCCGATATTGGGCATGCTAAAATTGTGAACGGTTTTTTTTTTTCAAAATAGTTTTAGCAAGTCCATTTAACATACATCTACTTCCCGAGATAACTTACCACAGGGTATTAGATATCAGCTGATCGACCGATTTTGTGCATTTTAGTATGGAGGGTCCAATTTTTTTTTTGAGAAATGACTATGGGTTCTTTGGGGAAAGTTGTTCAGTATGACGAGTACATTTCCCAGTTAACGGGACCTACACCAATTTTATTACACCCTGTATATGCTTAGATTAGCGGTCCACGTGGTTCTCTTGAATAACACCCTCCATACTAAAATGCACAAAATAGGTCGATCAGCTGATCGATTTGTATGAAGAGTAAAAAAAAATTTTACGTTTTCAGCAAAGTCGTAGAACAAAAGTTGTTCAGTATGATGTTACACCCTGTATAAGTATTTTGAAGAAAAAAACAGGGATGTACGGATTACTACGGATATAGATATCTCTCATTCGGTCGCAAATAAACGGATCTTTTTATTAAAACAACTTCGTGTTTTCAAAGTATCAGTATAGACTACGATTTATATGGACATAAGTTAGACCAAAACGCTGTTCCCCGATTTTCACTAGTCGCCGGCGACGCACGATGTGGAAACGATGTTTGATGCTTTGTCGCCTCGAACCCAGAGAAGGAAAATAAAAGCCTCATCCGATCGAGCGATGCCCGGAGACCCACTCTCGGCATCACCTGATACTCTGCAGTATTTATTGATTACCCACTCTAATGTGTTATCGCCATCAACCCATCACCATCATAACTACGCGCTAGTTTAAAAATATCACTGCATAAAATATCTATCTCGCTAAAATTACTAAAAGCCAGTCCTGTTTCGTAGAATTAAAAAATAGCGAAGACAAAGGAATTTCTAATTTGAAGCGAAGCGCAAGATAAACAAATGTTATGCTTGCTGCTAGTGAGAGGCCAAGAGGGGGGGGGGGGGGGGGGGAGGGAGGATGGATAAAAGTTATTGTTTTGTCTCCTGCTGAAAAACATGGTTCGGAACGCGGAAAATGGTTGTGGAATTGGCAGAGAAAATACATACATCTTTAACCGCCTCCGTAGCACAGAGGCAAAGTTCACTGGCTTTACACAGGAGGTCGCGGGTTCGATTCCCGGCGGGGTCAATTGTAAGACTCGGTTTGGTTGGTGGTAGGGCATTTTCTAAGCCCGCCTGGCTAGCTACCACCATCTTATCTAAGTCTTGCCGCCAAATATCAATGTTGATTTCATTGGTGTGTTCCGGCATGAAGATAAGATAGCCAGTTCCCCATTGCGTTGGGGAATCTTGGTAAGCCCGTCACTTACCACCAGGTGAGATGTTGTCAAGGGTTTACCAATTGTGAAAAAAAATTACTCTAGCCAGTTAATTGAGCAGTAAGTAGATGATAATGTCACGCATCAACTCACGATAGGTAGGATGTCCACTTTTAGAGTGCACTTAAACCTATTAATAGGTTTAAAGAGACTCGACGTAATAAATGGACGTTCGGTTCACATTTTACTCTTAAAATTGTCAGCAGCAGGACACAATAAAATAAATTTTTAATTGAAAAAAATTTGAACCTAAAACTTCAATTTTTAAAGAGTTTTTTTGTTCAAAAAGCCAAACAAATGCTTAAATTAATACAAATACACGATCCCAATTTAAAAAAAAACGGCAAAGTGCGAGTCGGACTCGCGCACGAAGGGTTCCGTACCATTAGGTATCTATAAAAAATCACGTTTGTTGTATGGGAATTAAATATTAATTTAATTATTTATTTTAAAAGTGAATAATACTTCTCAGTATTCTGTGAATGTTTCAAGCGTCTATCTGTTGCTGTTATCAATTTCGTTATCAAGCAAAAACGAGCAAAAAAAATCACGTTTGTTGTATGGGATACCATTAAATATTTATTTTATTCTGTTTTTTAGTATTTGTTGTTATAGCGGCAATAGAAATATACATCATCTGTGAAAATATTAACTGTCTAGCTATCACGGTTCATGCATAAAATACAGCCTGGTGACAGACGGACGGACAGCGAATTTCAGTAATAGGGTCCCGTTTTTACCCTTGAGGTACGGAACACCAAAAAGACGAGCACAGTATATTCTATTTCTTTGGAAATTGTCAAACTGGTGAACAAAAGGAGCATTTTATTAATTTAAGTAATCATCGCGGGTACCTAGTTCATATTTTAATAGATACTCGAATACCAACTGAAAATCGTTTATTTTTAAGAAAACACTACGATATTTTTACATATTTGACCATTTCCAAACAACAAGACTGTATTTCTTACGATTCTATTGAAAATAAAAGACGATTCTGGAAGCTTGAATCCACCTACAAACATTATCAACTTTAAAATACGAAAAGGATCTAATTGTCACCGGGAAGATTTTAACCTACCTAAACCACAGATTACTAATTAGTTACCCTAAACATACCTACAAAAATTTAAAGTTAAATAAAAGCTTTTAAGAGGGAAGAATACCTTCGCGATCCTAACGAAATAGGTATTTGGGAAAACATTTGCTATCGCTCGTGCGCTCATGCCCTCGGGCATCGCGCACAGCACATACAAAGAGCCTCACGCACACATCGACGGACGCTGCCAGTTGGCGAGAAGTTGCGACGAAAGGCGGAGTGTTTTCTTACGTACCTACGGATAGTGATTGTTGTGGCGTCCCCGAAACTCCGATACATAGAAATTGAAGGTAATAGCAGTAGGTAATAGTGATAATTTCAAGTGAGTATTTTGTTATGTAGACAATAGTAATTAGCAAGGAGTATAAACTAAATTGATTTTTGATAAATCGGCTTGTTGACGATATGCGCCCTAAATGACTGAAATTTTGTATTGTAAGGTTATTTAGGTATTTGCAGTGTATCTAAAATAAGTAGAGTTTTTAAAAAACTAAAAAACACGCTTTAAAAGTACATCAGTTAATATAAGTTGAAAATAATAATTAACGAAAAATATTACTAGAATTACTAAAATAATACTAGATTATTGTGAAAAAGCGTGGGGCGCTCTGTGCCATATTTTTCGTCTATCGAGCAACCCACACTTTTTCACAAATAAGACTAGTATTTTTTGTTAATTATTATTTTCAACTTATATTAAGAATTATTTTTTACTTTTTAGTCTGATGTACTTTAAAAGCGTGTTTTTTAGTTTTTTTAAACTCTATTTATTTTTTAGTTCAAACTTATGAAATTATTATATTGTCGCTGATTCTTGATAAGTCTACAAAGTTTAAATTAAATGTGTCCGTTTAAAGTGGGTCAAAATCGAGTCCAAAGGAGTCGGTTACATACAAACATACAGGTGAAGCATTTTTTTTATTAAAAATTTGAGTGCGTTTGACTGCACCTCACCGGATAATACAAGTGTGATAAAATATTATGCTAGTTATTGTGAACGAGTGATACTATAATAATTATACGAGTATACCTAACGTGACCATCTAAATAATAAGTAGGTTTTATGGGTTCCTTACAAAAAAAACGGAAGCCTTATAGGATCACTCGTGCGCCTGTCTGTCTGTCCATCTGTCACAGCCATCACAGATCACTGTCCGAATCTACTGGACCATATCAAGTGAAATCAGGTAGGATGGTGTAATCCTATCACCCAAACACAGATGTGCAGTCAATAAATATTTTTAAAAATTAAGGGTATTTTCGGGGGACCAATTAGGAAATTTTAAAAAAAGTTTTGCAGACCTTACTGTGTCATATATCAAATGAACAACTTTGAACAATTTTGCATTATTATTTTTGGTTTTTGTTAATTTTCTAATAAAGTACTACACCGATTTTGATAAAAATTATATGGGACCACATGGAAAGCACTAGCTTTCGAAGAAAAAAAGAATCTTCAAAATCGGTTCACCCAATAAAAGTTCTGAGGTAACACTTATAAAAAAAATAAAAAAACGTACAGTCGAATTGAGAACCTCCTCCTTTTTGGGAATCGCTTGGAAAAAGACGAAAATTGACCATTCCCCCCATTAGGTGATTACTCCAAAACTACAAAATATAGTTTATTGCTTGTAGATTACAGGAAAAGCTATAAGAATTCTATCAATTGTAAATAAAGTGGTAAACTCAATTTATTACGTAAATTTACGGAAAATAGTTCACTAAAACACCACTAGATAGCGCTAGTGCATCTTAATGTGACGATTTCAAATGTGATATTTTTAATTATTTAAAAATCACCCTAAATGTGTTTGTAATTGTACGGAACCCTCTCTACGCGAGTTCAACTCGCACTTGGTCGTTTTTTTTAGTTCACATAAGTTGAGCTACTTATGCTTTAGTAAGTAACATGACTTCTAATATCTAAGCATTTGTTTGCGAGTAAAAAAAATTATAGGTAGATACTTCAATTAATTTATCATTTGGTCTGTTTGCGAAAGTGGGACGTTTTTTTCCCTCGCTGGGGACAGCGGGACGAATAGCCTGAAAAAGGGACTATGGTCACGTTAAGTATAGGTACCGTAATAATGATTTCTTTTTAATTCTTATTCGTGGACCGTTGAAATGAGTAGGTGGATTAGCCACATTACGGTTTTGGTTTTATTAGGGCTCTGATTTTTTTTTTTTGAAATGACAATCTTGTTGTTGGCCGTGGGGGCCTTTACAACTTCACCAGGCAGGGGAGGCGAGTACGGAAGGCACTCAACCTAGTGCAAAGCAAAAAGATAAGGGCTCTGAAGAAAAACAACGAACTCTAATGCTAGCACATCACATCGCTATTCGTATTCGCGTATTCGTCTTATTCGTCCAAATGCGACGATGGCAAATTCGGCTACATTCACGAACATGTTTAGCTGCTGTAACGTCTTGGAACAGCGAAGTACAAACACACAATCGTTTACAAAAAAAAGCAATGTAATCCATTTTGAGTTAACTAAAACAATAATCACTGGTCAATCTTTTTCTTGAAAACCTACTAATATTAACTTTTCCCACTCCCAGAATTTTTTAAACAGATAGATATCGATAACATGGGTGGGATCCCATCTCTACTATCGACTTCACCATCGACATCTCTATTGTACGTGTGCTTTGCTTTCCCCCCGACCCCCAATCGTGCGATAGAGAGCGTTGCAGCTCACAACTGACAATAGGTACCGGTAAATTCCCATTTCGGGAGAAAACGGTTTTCACTAACTAAATCTCAACAAATCTCTTTGATTTTGATGTCGATCGTTTCAGCACAATATATTCTAGGTTCATAAGTTTCGCTTTTTTAAAAAAAATACATTGATTTTGTTCAAAAAACGGCTTAATTCGACACAGTTTTAATCACAAAAATTACGTTACTTGAGCTGCCTATAAGTTTGAATCTATAGCAAATTTTGAAAAAAGGAAAAGCTATAAACCTAGTTATTCATTGTGTCAATAACATACTAAAAAATCATGGTGATTGGAAAATATTTAGCAGTGGAAAAACGTTTTCTCTTTTTGTATGGACGAGCACGCACTAATCTTCCCTCTTAAAAAGCACCATTACGTACACGGGTTCTGACGGGCTGAAATCACAATGGATGTGCAACTTGCGTTGCAAGCCGGTTCAAACGTACGCAAGTATAGGTACATATACATATCCATAGTATATCCACGCACGGTAAGTATGCGGATAACAAATGGTGGAGTAAGGTAGGTAGCAGTGGTTTACGACTTGTATAATACGACGCGACGTGTAGGTATCGCCACATCGCTAACAGCTAACAACGCGCCTCTTGAGCAACAATGGGAAGACGGCAGCCTGCGACCGCTTGCGCTATGCGCTCGCTCGCAGCTAAATGCTGCCGGCTTCAGTTCAGTAGCCGCCCCCGCCGCCCCCGCCACCCCCGCCGCTGCATTCCCATTGTGCGCCCCGACCCCCGTGCAAGAACCTGCATAGCCGAGCTGTTCTGTTAGGTAGGTAACGACATTTTTAAAGGATAACGCACTAAAAAAGCGTCGGTGGCTCAACCGGTAACGACTCGGTCCATCTAACCAGAGGTACCGGGTTCAAATCTGGACGGCCAATGTTCCAATGAGTTTTTCAAAAACTTCATTACCGATTGCTTTAACGGTGAAGGAAAACATCGTGAGGAAACCTGCACAGGCCTGCGAAGAAACTCGAAGGTTGTGTGTGAAGTCGACCAACCCGCACTGGGCCCGCGTGGTCGACTAAGGCCTAATCGCCCTGATTCACGGTAGACTCGAGCCCCTCGGTGGGGACGTATATGAGCTGATATAATAAAAAAAATAATAATAAACGCACTAAGCGGGTAGCTAAACAATTTCGGGCAATTTCACAATCGCGGTAAAGTTCATTACATAATAGCAAGATAATGTATGTACCTATGTACATAGGTATATTCATACAGTATCATTTGTCGCAGCAGGGTAGAATTTTTTGGAAAATTACGATTTTGGAGAGGGACGGATCATTAATGGAGCTGTATACCTATAATAGATGTGTTTGAACCCAATGAGAAGTATATAGTGAAGTAGCAAGTCAAAAAGTCAATCGGCCGGCTTGAAATAGAAAATTGGGAGGTTATGTAAACTTCCCGGCATATCCTGAATGCGCCGCGCCCCTAACTAGAGTGGGTACCATACATGCATGAGGCAGGCAGGATACAAAATAGCGGGGCACATGTCAAGTGTCAGAACATAATAGTCTGCGAAACACTCGGGAAACAAGGGATGAGGGGTAGAGGGGGAGGTAAGATAGGATTGCTGCGTCTAGCAGCGTAATTTAGCTGCAGAGTGTAGCAGTGAAGTAATGAGCCGTGCGCGGCTCGGCTAACATACGAACAACTGTCGCACGGGCCGGTTAGTTTGCAGAGATGGCCGGCAAAGTTAATCTTGATTAATTTATTCACGTTGCATATGCCAAGCTCTGGGAAAAGCGTCAGGGTCAGGCATAGGGATTGTTTTAAATACTCCTCTAAAATCTACAAGTCGACTTGGAGACGTACATCACTTAGGAGATACGACAGAATTAACAGATACTCGTGTAAAAGTTAGTTCGTTCATTTAATAGTATCTTTGACGGCACCCTACGAACACTGTAAAAGATGCCGCCCGCCGCGCCAGCGGTGTCGCAGCGGTGAAACGATTGAACTCAGAGCGGTAACTTTGACAGAGTGTTTGTCGCGAGCCGTCAAAGATGCGGTTAAAACCAGAACGAGTTGAATAATTTCCCAACGCAGTGGATATTACTTTGTACGTATGTTTGTAGTTTCAGAGATACGAGTACGAGTGTGTAGATCGAAAGATGATAAAAAGCTGTGGGCCATTTTTTATTAAAAGTTTGAGTACGTTTGGCTGCAACTCACCTGATGGTAAGTGCCGATGCAGCCGAGGATGTAACACGCGAGCTCAAATAGTGGCTGTTCACTCTCCTCATGAAGATTCCTAAATTATACGAATACAGACGCCGCCGGCAGGCAATTCCACTCCTTGGCCGTTCGCATAATGATTAATGAACGAAGAAACAATACTCTTCGTGCGTAAAGGTAGAATATTAACGACAATGGGGTAGAATCGCCCTCCGCGCCTGGTCGTCCGATGATAGAATGGAGAGGGCGGAATGAGGTCGTGAAGCTCTAGGGCACACTCTCCGAAATGAATTCTGTAGAAAACCAATAGACAGGCGATTCTCAAGGCTTTGGAGCCTGTTTGATACAAGTTCTTCGTCACCAATGAGTCTCTTAGTCTTAACGCGTCGGTCGATAGAGTCCAAGGCATCTAGATGGTAACAAGCCGATCCGTCCCATAAGTGAGAGCAGTACTCCATACATGACCAAACTTGAGCTTGGTATAATATTAGAAGCTGCTCTGGTGTGAAGTAAAGTCTAACCTTCGAGAGGATACCAAGCTTTTTGACAGCCGTTTTTGCCGCGGATTCAATGTATCTCCCGAAATTCAGATCGGATGTTAAATCTACGCCAAGGAGCTCAAGATTTTCATGAATTAAAAACAAGTTTCATCATCATATCAGCCGAAAGGTGTCCACTATTGGACAAAGGCCTCCCCCCAATGTTTTCCACGATGACGATTTTGCGCTGCCAGGCTCCAGCGGCTTCCTACAACCTTCACCAGGTTATCGGTCCACCGAGTGGGCAGCCTTCCTACGCTACGATTACCGGTGCGCGGTCGCCACTCGAGAACTTTACTGTCCCAACGACCATCAGTTCTACGAGCTATGTGCCCCACCCACTGCCAATAAAGTTAAGCGATCCTCTGATTCTGGTTACTTTAGTTCTCCTACAGATCCCCTCGAATCTGATTCAATCATGCAGGGAAACTCCGAGCATAGCACGCTCCATTGCACTTTGGGTGACCTTGAGCCTTCTTACGAGGCTCATAGTAAGCGACCATGTCTCAGTTCCGTATGTCATCACTGGCAACCACACATTGGTTAAAGACCTTGGTCTTAAGAAACTGTGGTATTTAAGACGTGGAGATACTGCGAAGCTTCCCGAACGCTGCACGATATTTGAAATAATTTCGTAATAAGTCAAGTTGTTGAATGTAACGTTCAACGTCTTGACTGAACGTCATTTAGCCAACTTCCTTTTCGATGTATGGAATTTTACGTTCACAATGTGAACAAGAACACTAATTTACAAAGCCCTAATTCTCACAAATAAACTAAACAATAACTATGAACTAAATTTCAATCACCTGAATGATTTTACGTCCGCTCTGTTCTAAGGACTATGTTACAATCGGCTATCTAGTTGGACGTTGAGTGACGCATGTTCAATCAACGTTCGGCCTAGTCATTCAATTGAATCTCGTCATTCAATGAACGCCCTAGTCATTCAATCAAATAGCAGATTCAACCAGATTACGGCGACATGCACACTGCCATTGCACTGTGCTCCGGCTTGCTCCGGGTAGGGTTGCCAGGTCTTAAAACTAAATAGCCGGACATACCTGCTAGTTTAGCCGGACTTTTGGGTAAAAAAGCCGGACTCCCTAAATTATTAAAGCCCTCTTTAGACACCCCTAAATCAATCAGTCAAGTTTACTAGCCTTTAGCGAGGTCCTAATCAGACTAAGAAACGCCGCCATAGTCTCATAAATACGACAGCGCTCACCCGAATGTCCAAGTGACTCGAAAAATCATTAAACCTAAAAAGCCGGACAGGCCGGACACCTAATTTGGCCGGACACGCATCCAAAAAGCCTAACTCTGTCCGGGTTTATCCGGACGCCTGGCAACGCTAGCTCCGGGGCTCCGGGTACCGACCGGGTAACGAGCACCGGGTAGTCCTCTCGCTACATTTGATCTGAAAGACGACGGTCGCAGAGCACGGCGACGCTAAACGGTTCTGTATGTATTAAACGATGTCTTCCACATTATACAAAATTTGTATATAAGCCGTTAACTGAAGCATCTACTCTTCATACTGAACAACTTTTCCTAAGGAATCTATAGTCAATTCTCAAAAAAAAATTAAGTTCCATACAAAAATGAAAAAAATCAATACGATACGCTGATCGATTTGTATATTTTATTGTATTGTAAATTTTGCAAATTGGCTGTATGGTTCTCTCGGGAAAAAATGTTCAGTATGACGAGTAGGAGTAAGAGCCCCATTTGTCGAGTCCGATACCAACTGATTGCACGGGATGTCGGGTGAGCTGATACCTACAGGTGGGTAGGTATCAACACCTAGTTGTGGGTACTTTTGGGATATTGGTGTCTTCGAATGTAGCAGCCCACAAAATGAAATAAGAATATCGGTGTCAGATAACGTTTCTATTGCATTTTAGACAGTGGAATTATCTGAACACTAATAATAGAAGACGTGGGGGGAGGCGTGTGCAGCGCCTTCCGGCACGTCATCTTCGTCGGCCTTACCTCAAGTATGCTAGTACTAATATAGCTAGCTAGCAGAGGCAAGGAGGATAATAGTATATGCTTAGCTTAGGCCGAGTAGGTTAGTGCGTTGTTAGAGTAGGAGAGGAAGGCCTCACCTCCAGCTCTTCCTCGGACGAGTGGTGGTCGTACAGGTGGTCGGGCTCGGGCGCGTGCGGCCGCGGCGCCGGCGCGCACGCGCACGCCTCCTGCGCGCCGCCCGCGCTGTTCGTGCCTGCCGGGAGAGACACACACACGTCACACTCGAGAACAATTCATAGCTTGTGTTGTCAAAATTCACAGAAATAAGTACTTAATCATGAATGGCATTTAAAGTTTGTTTGAAATTATTTTTTTTCGGTTTCAGATCTAAAGGTTGTAGGCACGTTGTAGGTGTAGGTGTAGGTGTAGGTGTAGGTGTAAGGCTCACAGTACGAATACGACGAAATTTGTAGGATATAGGAATTGTTATCATGAATAAATGAATAAAAAAAGTCTTCTTAAACCTAACCGACATCTTCACTATCGATCGTTCCTATCAACATACACAAGATGCAAAGATAAAGCAAAGTATATATTATGTATATTAGTACGATACAGTAAGTAGGTATAGGTATAGGCGTAGGTATTTGTATCTTTATTTTATTATTAGCTACGATTATGCTATCCCCTCTAACTTACTACTGCAGCTACCGAAACACGTCACAGATATATATTATTATATTAAAGCACAAGCCATTGTTGTCGTATAGACACAGTAGACAGTAGGTGGGTACCGACTCGTAGAAACCTAAAGACCCACTCGGAGTGTCTGCGACCTAAAAACGCATAGCAACGGGCGATATGAATAACATAGTGGTGCAACGAGGGGTGAACACCCCCGAAAGGTGATAGAGGAGAACGGGGACGCGCGGGGGGGCTGCAAGGGGTCTTCAGGGGAAGGGTGAGTGGGGGAGGCGGAAGTCCTGGTCTTGAACTTGTGCAATGTGCATCTCGATCCAGCCAGCCGGCGCGGCGCGGCGACCGCATCGCTAGGCGGCTGCCCGAGCCATTGTACTGCGTCTGCCTAGTTAGTACCTACAGTACAATGCGTGCCACTTAAAATGTGACTTGCTTGACACACCAAGTAAAACATTAACAAAGTAGGAAGTGTACGAAATAGACATATATGTAGGTGTATACGGTATACGACGTAAACCATCTTCCTACTTTGTCTTTTTTAATGTTTTACGAGTACAATATGGTGTGTCAGGTCTTATCTTAAGTGGCACGCACTACTCTTCAAGGCGAGTGTCTCGCGGAAACTGCTTCCCAAGTTTCCACATAGCCAAATGCTTCAGAGGCTCCAAAGTCGACTCCCTACTCTCCATAGTTTCGATCCACTTGTCGTTTAACCCTAAGGTTAATAATAGGACATTTTGTATGGAAAATCGATGAACTTTTTACAAATCCAACTGCACATCTTAAGGTTGGTCTACCATTACTCTTAAACTAAGAAAGACTACTTTATCCGTGATTAATTTTTAGATGTCGTGAAATAGCGGTTTAACTTGTAGGGGGGGAGGGGGGGGGGGGATGACTCTAGCACTTAAAAGCTTAATATTTCGCAAACCGATCCTTGAATCGAACAAGGGTTTGAGTAAACCCTGTTGTTTTAGAAGACAATTCAACGACACCTCACACGAAAGGGTACGTCAACGAAAAAAAAATTACCCCCTCTTTACATGTAGGGGAGGTAGTACCCTATATTTTTTTTAATTTTATTGTATCACTGTCGGCGTCATTAATATGTAAGTATACCCATGCTAAATTAATTACAGCTATTTAATACTAAAGATTATATAAAGTCAGTGCTCCGTCACTCGCTTATGCTTACCGCAAAATATACCTACGCTTAGCGGCCCGCTCGGGCTGGCTCTCGCAAGCCGGGCCGCCACCGACCACTCGAGCAAACCGAGCGCAACGTTGCCAGATTTATGCGCCACCGCCGGTACTTTTTAAAGTATTTTTTTTTATCTTTGCCGCCGTGTAGAGAGACCCGTCGCATAAAATTGCTATGTTATTTATATATTGCTAAGTACTTGACCGCCGTATTTTTTTTGAGATAAAACCACAGATAGTGTATTACAATGTCACTGGATGAGTGTTCAATGGTTTTTTCCCGTCTCAAATTACAGTTTTATAAGTGTTGACCCTGCGAGTGTTGCTGTAGGTGTCGGTTACAATTTTAAGGTTCCAGGTTACAGTTCAATGGTTTTTTCTCATCTCAAAAAATGCCCAACGCGCCAAAATCTTAACCCCTTTTTATATGTACCGGTAGGTACGTCTCATAATTTTGGTGTATAGTACCAACAGTTTGCACTGTTTGTTATGTATGATTTATAATATGTACCTATACACATTTGTACGGAACCCTCGGTGCGCGAGTCCAGCTCGCACTTGTCCGCTTTTTATTTTCGTTATTACCGCTTTAAAAACAAAACATAATTGCGAGCTGTTGTCACGTATCCTGAAGTTTAAAAGGAATTTATGCATTTCTGGTATCCGCCGGATATTGAGTTACTTTTCGGTATCCGGCCTATCCGGTCAGATACCGGGTATCCATTTCATCTCTTATTTTTTTCTTAATAATTATATCCTTATACATATTTTGATTTCCAGAAATATCAGTTTAGCTGGTAGAGTGTGGGGACATGTAACTCTAAGAAAAATATAATAATTAGTCAACGAATTATTTAATGTTCTTAGCAAACTCCCAGTAGTTTTGTAATACCTATTCAACGATATCCCACACGACGGGGCACGTGAACAAAAACATCCACCTCCACTTTACGTAATAATATAGGGAGGGTATACCCTATTTTTTTGCAGATTTTAATGCATGACTTTATAGGGGTAACAGATGTGTATAACCATGCCAAATTTCAGCTTTATAGTTGTAACAGTTTTTGAATAAACAGCTGTGACATACCGAAGGACAGAGAGACAAACGGACATGTCGAAACTATGTAGTTTAGTTTATATAAGTAGGATGTGTGTTTTATTTATTGTTGTTCTTAGTACCTACTACCTAGAGGTGATGATGTTGGATGTCTAAAACGTCTCTGCTTTGAGTTGAATTATGTCAATGTTGGAGCTACGTTCGGGACTTCAGAGCGAGTGCTTTTGCGGCACATGTGCAGAGCATAGGTAGAACTTCTACTGTGAAACGTTTTAACTCCAGCACGTGTCCCGTAACTGTGTCCCGCTTTGAATAACTGAAACGGGCGGCTCGCCCTACGCACAACCATCGCGGCTCTCCACGATGCTATCTGCTATCTCAGCAAGTAGCCAGTGTACCACCCTCGGACGCCGTGGGCAGTTTCCCTTCGAAATAAAGACTAATTTGCGATGTGCCGGAGTCGCCCATCGGCTCAGAGTAGCTTGGTCAAGCCGCATATTATCAAGATTCAATGCGCCGCCGTCGACGTAAACAAGTCACGAAACGTCAAATTTGAATTTTGAATAAGACATGATTTTTTAATACTTAATATAAATATGCTTGTAGTGAAAAACCATCATAATAATAACCAACCCGCGAAACAGATCGATTAGTTAGACTAGATACAATAACTAACCCGCGAAACAGATCGATTAGTTAGATTAGATGCAATAAACAACCCGCGAAACAGATCGATTAGTTAGATTAGATACAATAAAGGCAAAATAACCTAACCAAAATTAATAAAAAAATTAAAACCCGACTGCATAAAAACATTTACCTCTTTTTCCTGCTGCCATTAAGACGAACCTAACGACACCTCGCACCCCAAATACTATCAAGTCGTTTTAGACTGCAGGATCAACCAAAGAAACAGAAATACATACATACACCCGGAAAACATTACCTACCCTCCATCTAGGCTCATAGCAAAATAATATGTTTACGGCGAGGGCGTTATTTTGAATCCGAGGTAGGTCATGGCCCGAGGGAAAAATAATTTTGCTGCAAACTGAAACACTCTTAATTTTCATTTCCTATCGGTACCTATCTTAATAGCGTCGGTGGCTCAACCGGTAACGAGTCGGTCCATCTAACCAGAGGTACCGGGTTCAAATCTGGACGGCCAATGTACCAATGAGTTTTTCAAAAACTTACGTACATACTTACCGATTGCTTTAACGGTGAAGGAAAACATCGTGAGGAAACCTGCACACGCCTGCGAAGAAACTCGAAGATTGTGTGTGAAGTCGACCAACCCGCACTGGGCCCGCGTGGTCGACTAAAGCCTAATCGCCCTGATTCAGGGTAGGCTCGAGCCCCTCGGTGGGGACGTATTTGAGCTGATATAATAAAATCGGTACCTATGAGAAAAATAAATAAGAGGCGCTTGTTGGTACAGCTCTTGAATATTTATTTGAGATGGTATTACCATGATATTATATGAGACAACTAAAAACATTTTTATAATCGAAACATTTGCACAATTTTGAAAATTTATTGTTACATTTGAGCGTCGGTGGCGCAACGGCAATGGCCGCTACCTCCTATCCGCGAGGTCGTGGTTCGAGTCCTGCCACGTACCAATGTGTTTTCGAATTGCGATCTCATATGTACGTTTATCCGACGCTCTTACCAAAGTATATATATTAGTACTAAAGTATACTCTTACGGTGAAGGAAAACATCGTGAGGAAACCTGCACACATCTGCGAAGAAACTCGAAGGTTGTGTGTCAAGTTGACCATCCCGCACTGGGCCCGCGTGGTCGACTAAGGCCGGATCGCCCTAATTCAGGGTAGGCTCGAGCCCCTCGGTGGGGACGTATATATGAGCTGATGTGATGATTGTCACATTTTACACTATTAAATATTTGCGTTCTATCTATGTATGCGGAGTGCGGACACAGAGCAAGGAGTCGCTGCATTCTGCAAGTGGTTGCGAAACACTATCTGCAACTGTATGTCACCTGTGCCTGTGTCGAATGCAACACTCATACTGCCCTTTGAACAAGTACCTATATATTGGAGCAAATACCTATTTTGGTCGCAATCATCTCAATGAGTTCATTGGTTCCTTAGAACCAATCGTCGTTTTTAAACGGATGTGATCAAAAGAGTATTTTCCAACATTCAAGAATATTAAAGTAAAACTTTTATTACATCGTCTCAAATTTCAAATTGTTTCTTCTGTGTCGCGTGACGGTCGGTATGATCGTTTCGTCCTCTGTCTGTAACGTAGCTCCAAGACGAGAGCAGCCATGATCGTTTCGTGCTCTGTAAATGTCTATAATGTGAAAAAAAGTTTCACTTTTACCGTGGTTTCATAAAACCACACACTCTTTTATTTTTCAATTTCAAAGAAGTACAAAATTGGAATTCGTATTCTCCACAACTGTACATGAACTATCTCTAACGCCAACAACTACGCCAAGACCTCTACCTTTACAAAAAGGAGATCGTATCGTGTACTCATTTCTGTTTCTATTTGTCCATTCGCCGAAGCAATAAGAACTGTGTGTTTCCGTATGCAACACAAAGGCTTGAACGGATCAGCCGCGCCAGCCGCGCCAGCCGCGCCAGCCGCGCCGTTAGCCGGTCCCTGTGATGCAAATGTCCGCAACGACGAGTTCAAGACTCGACACGAGTGGGGCGCGCGGCGTGAGCGGCGTGGGCGGCGTGGGCGGCGTGGGCGGCGCGGTGGGCCGCTCGCTCATGCTCGCTACTCGCCACAACAAACACTGCACGACCAGTAATAGTGTAATCAGTTGATATTATTATCTACAAGTTGAACGACGACGCAAAGGAAAAGGTCTGGTAATAACAGAGGTGTGTAGAATAGAGGAGAGGGACAATCAAAAGCATCGTCTTTGTCGTCACACAATCGAATGTCAGACTAATTGATATTAAGTACTCATCAATGGTAATAGTGGCAAAAATAGAACATGAAAATATAAGTTTATGCCCATACAGAATTTAAAAGAAAATGTATGCATAATCGAACCGCATATAATGAATGTGTTGAAGATATACTCGTATGTTTATTATCATGTTTTTTTTTAAATCTAAGTGTGGCTAAAGTCACAGATGAGATACTAGCATAGTTTACTTTTAAAGTGTTCAAGTAGGTATTCTATATAGCCGTCGTAGGTTGTGTTTGGTACTTACCGTACCTACTTACTTACTTTGTGAACAAATGTATGAAACAGTATCTGTATTTGGTTCAGAAGGTTCATGATATAGGACAGTAACCAACAGAATTGCCGGCCAACAGTTTCAATAAAACCACTAACCTAGGTTTGGCCCCCGTATGTGGACCTTCCCGAGTTCGGGAAGAGAGCCGCGCCCCAGCCCCAGCAGTGGAAACTTTCATGGGTTTGTAACAAAATTTCAAATAACATAAAAAACAAACCCTTTCCTGGTGCTGGAGATTATGCAACTTTAGTATATTTGAATTTCTTGGAGTATAGTAGATGAACTACCTACCCAAATTTGGGAAGAGACCCGCGCCACTGATGAGATACTAGTTACTTCCGCGCCCCAGCAGTGGGGACATTTTGTTAAGGGCCGCCAGGAGGCTCGAGTTTAAACTACATGCCGGATTCAATCCAAACTTTGCAAATATATTGAGAAGACACATATCGATGTTTGTAATTAGTTTTCGATGTACTAAAAGCGTCGGTGGCTCAACCGGTAACGACTCGGTCCATCTAACCAGAGGTACCGGGTTCAAATCTGGACGGCCAATGTACCAATGAGTTTTTCAAAAACTTACGTACATACTTACCGACTGCTTTAACGGTGAAGGAAAACATCGTGAGGAAACCTGCACACGCCTGCGAAGAAACTCGAAGGTTGTGTGTGAAGTCGACCAACCCGCACTGGGCCCGCGTGGTCGACTAAGGCCTAATCGCCCTGATTCAGGGTAGGCTCGAGCCCCTCGGTGGAGACGTATATGAGCTGTAATGATGTACTAATATAAAACAGAACAAAATAAGAGCAGTTTCAAACTTTCAGTAGTGATTTCTATACTCTATGCTTTCAGTACATAACTAATTTAAGCCTTCGTTTAGTTACGTTAAAATTTACTACTATGAAAACTAATTAAAAACATCGATATGTGTCAACTCAATATATTTACAAAGTTTGGATTCAATCCGGCATGTAGTTATTATCACGCTTTTATTAGCTTTACCTGTATGTTTGTATGTATGTAACCGACTCCTTTGGACTCGATTTTGACCTACTTTAAACGGACAGATTTAATTCAAATCAAGAATCAGCGACAATATTCATAAGTTTGAACTAAAAAATAAATAGAGTTTAAAAAACTAAAAAACACGCTTTTAAAGTACATCAGACTAAAAAGTAAAAAATAATTCTTAATATAAGTTGAAAATAATAATTAACAAAAAATACGAGTATTATTGTGAAAAAGTGTGGGTTGCTCGACATAGTGGTTCTTTGGTAAACACTAAAGCCTGGATCGGAGCCAATTCGCCACAAGCTTTGGGTGCCACAGTGCTACTCCAAGAGATAGACCATTGTTGTGCATCTACATTTCACATCAATCTCCAGCAAAGGCATGGCAGAAGAGCTACTGTGTCACTTCACAATAAGTATTAATTACAATAGGTACTTACTTACCTACCTACCTGATTATTTAGCAAGAGGAAACAACTATAACAATCCCAGTGGGTACGTATCCAGACGAAAAGTAACATGAAGGGCAAAACAAACAACTTTCACTAGTATTTTCAACAGACTTCCAAAAAGTAGGAGGCTTACAATTCAACTGTTTGTTTTTTTGTGTGTGTGTTACGCGATATCTTGGCAGATTGTAAACCGATTTTTAAAATAGAATATGCTCCACAGTTGGTCCCTTATAAATTTTATCAAAATTGGTGTAGTACTTTATTAGAAAATTAACAAAAACCAAAAATTATAATGCATAAATGGTTTAGGAAATACGAGGGAACAGATGAACATCCATACATACATAGACTGTCAAAAACATAACCCTCTTTTTTCGAAGTCGGGTAAAAATTGTCGGGTGTAAAAAAATTGGGGAACAGGAAACAATGTACGGAAATTGCGAAGCTCAATCAATTAGGTAAAGTTTTTATGAAAACAATGTTTAGATCTCAGTTCTAATTCAATAGTTCAGGAGTTCCCCAGGGCATTCATTTGGGACCATTATTGTTTCTCCTATATATACAGGGTGTATTAAAAAATTGGTGTAGGTCCCGTTAACTAGGGCTTCTACTCATCATACTGAACAACTTTTGTTCTACGACTTTGCTAAAAACGTAAATTAAATTTTTTACTCTTCATACAAATCGATCAGCTGATCGACCAATTTTATGCATTTTAGTATGGAGGGTCCCATTTTTTTTTAGAATTGACTATGGGATGTTAAGTGACGATGATGCCGAAGATGGAAGCGAGCTTACCAAGACTCCCCAACGCAATTGGGAACTGGCTATCTTATCATCAAGCCGGAACACATTAATGTTGTAAGCATTGATGTTTGGCGGCAAGACTTAGATAAGATGGTGGTAGCTAGCCAGGCGAGCCTAGAAAATACCCTTCCACCAACCAAATACTACTATTTGCGGATGACACTCACAACTTTAGTTATTAAATGCGACAAAGACAAAATGACGTTTGAATCAAAAATAAATACTGCTTTAATGGACATAATGTCCTGGATGAACAATAAAAACCTAGGTGTGAACATAAAATTAAGACTAAATTTATACAATTTCACTCCTATGCGATATCAGTGTTCTTAAATGTAAATTATAAAAAAAAGGTAATTTAAAAAACTAAAAAACCCTAAAACAAGAAAGTCGTCATACCCGATTGCACTTAAGAAAAATTGTAGCAGTCTGGACCCATTCTAGAATGTCAGCCGTCTAGTCTGTATATTGGAGTAATCTGCAATGTAATATAGGTATGTGCTCTCAATTCACTATGCCTCCATTTCTAGAATGGGTCCCGACTGCTACAATTTTTCTTAAGTTAAGTGCAATCGGGTATGACGACTTTCTTGTTTTAGGGTTTTTCATTTCCAAACTAAACAGAAACGCAGTCGGGTTTTTTAGTTTTTTAAATTACCGTTTTTTATTTTATTCATTTTTTAGTTTTATTATTGAATGAGTTTGTATAGTAACCTATATACACAATGAGACACATTAAATTTACGCAGATTATTAACTTATCAGTTGATAGAAAATCCATCGAGCCGTTCAGGCTACAGAGCGTGCCAAACAATTATACATACATACTCTCGAAAAACATAACCCTCCTTCTGGCGCAGTCGGGTAATTATAACAAGCTTGAAGAAGCTAGCGGATATAAATTCTTAGGTATTAAAATTGACAAACATCTTTCTAGGAAAGATCATGTTGATTTTGTGTGTAATAAAAGGTTGCAACGATTTTTATGTATCGAGGGAAGCTGCTTTAACAGCGTATCATGGACATGTGTCGTCAATACTTAATAATTATGATTTGATCCTATGGGGAAAGTCCTGTCGACTCCGAGAGAAGTTTCAAGTTAAAAAGAAGGTGTATACGTGCCATTTGTAATTCCTTGTTTAGAGATAGCTGCAGACCATTGTTTAAGGAATTGAAAATTTTGCCATTGCCCTGCTTGTACATAAGGAAAGTTTGTCTATTTGTCAAGAATCATCCAGAATACTTTAGGAACCTGAGAGATGTTACTATAAGACAAAAAAGGGTTTTCAGCAGATACATCTATTGCATCAACCTCCTTCCTTGTCACCCAGAGATATATAATGTAAAAGAAATATTTCTAATATGAATGTCGTACTGTTTAATAAGCTTCCAGTTGAAATAAAAATGTTAGAAGGTAATTAATTCCCGCTTACAAATATAAGTTAACAGAATGGCTCTTAAATCACTGTTTTATAGCGTTAAAGAGCTTTTAGAATTTAAAATTTAATTGTAACTTCCTGTTTAAATATTCATGCTTTTTGACGGCTTAATACAGTGCTACTTATTAGTTATGTTAAGACCTTATTGTGAAGTATTCTTGCAAATAAACAATTTTATTAGTGCAGTGCAACGTAGGTACGACTTACTCCACGGGCGGATTTATTATTTGGTCTTTTACTTTAGGATCAATACCTTCTACATAATCAAACTAAGTTTCACGCATGTATTTTACGATAGAGCAAAATCAAAAACCTTGTTGTTTAACTTTTTGTTTTTAATTATTTTTTAATTTTATTTGTAAATGCCCCATAATGAAACATATCCCCCATAAGTAAATTAAAGATACAGACTTTTAATAGCCACACAAACAGACAGATAGAAGGACAGCGTAGGTAGCAATAAAGTCCCGATACCTGGTAAGGAACCCTGAAAAGCTGCAGTTGGCAGTGCTGCAGTTGCATCTGCAAGTTCTGCAACACTGCCAAGGTACCTAAACCTACCCTAGTTTAAATCATCCATCAAGCATGTCAATTGCATTCTGATCTGATCACCAACTTAATGTCCAAATTGTTGCAACACAATGTAAACGGACATATTGTGCGAGTGTGATCAGATCAAACAGTGTAGGTACTCCCATGTGTAAGTAAATAAAAAGGACTAATGCGTGTTGATACATTTAAAAACCTGTTTCGAGATCATGGTGTTCGGCGTTTGATACCTTATTGTATAAATGTGTAAAATATGTTTTCTTTGTTTGCGTTTCCACTTGGAGCATCGACGCAAAGTGCTCGCCACAGCGACGAGGCGAAAGGCTTGGTATATACTCGTATCGTATGTAACCTACTCTTGCGTTGCGTTGTGGGCACACAATTATTGGTGTTCCTCGTCTGTATTGTTCGTTACATTCCAACATTACACCGAATATGGTTTCAGCTTTCTACTCATTACAAAAGCCAAACCAGTTGGTTCGTATGCTGCGCCACAGGCATCTTCTTGTCTTGTTACATTTCATCGTCAGCAATCAGCAATCTTAAAACATCTGAAGCTTGGCGTAGCTATTGAAGAGTTACATCATTATTAACATAGGTAATATGTGTGCCGGTAGACTTGTGGGCGCGTATGTATAATTGCGGCAATGCTGAGCTCACCTTGGCCGCGGCTCGGCGAAGGCAAGGCCAAGGTCGAGCTGCCCCCCCCCCCCCCCCCCCCCCCCTCCCGCGGCAGCATGCACCGCCCGCCGTCGCCCGCGCACACCATTTTTTGCGCAGCGGTGATGTAATTTGCAATTCGGCGTGCGAGCCACATGAACGCTCGTCACACTCAGATAAACAGTACTAAGTAATGAAAAACAGCTTGAATTGAATTTCCACCCAAGTCGCGAAGAACGCAGCCAACACATTCCGAATGAAAATCCATTTACATTTTAAGTTAGATATTTAATTTGAACCAAAGATTAATTTTGTTTTTGACTGAATGTTTCTCTAATTATAGGTCCCTAGTTATTGCCCTGATTCAGGGCAGGCTCGAGCCCCTCGGTGGGGACGTATATGAGCTGATATGATGGTACATTCCTATTCCAACATTATACATACATATGTTTAATACCGAATCAGTGGCGGAGTTTCATATTCTAGGATCGCTGCAAGTCTATCGCCGCACAGCACAGGCAGCACAGGGCACAGGGCGCAGGGCACAGGCATCAGAGCACCACTAAGCACACCAGTAAACTTAAACTAAGTAGCTATAACACTAGGCACTGCAAAGCTCAGGACGCGACCGCAGTCTTCCACCAGTGTGGATATTATCTGAACGAGTACACCGGCACGGCATCTTGGTCCGTTACATGCAACTAACGCTTGCTAGCCCCTAAAAAGAGATACGTAGGTTACCTAGTCATTCATTAATGTCCGCGTGGACATCGTTTTTATGACTGTCTGAGGGTGAGCGGTGATGCGGCTCGCGAGCGTGGAAATGTGGGGCTATGCTAATTAGTAGTTTTCTCTGTGTAAAATAGGAACTATTTCGGGCTATGTTGATTAGCACTCTATGTCACTTCCCACTCCCTAAACTATTTCTATGCAAAAAATCACATCAACCCGTTGCTCTGTTGCGACGCCGACGTACTAAGTACACGAGCGTGGAAATGGGTTTCCCCGATGCTTCGGGAAAGATTTCGGGCTATGATTAGTCTTTGTTATTCCCACCCCCTCAACTAAGCCTGTAAAAAAAATCTCGACAATGCGTTGCTAGTTGCAACGTATGCGAGCGCGAGCGTGGAAATGAGTTTTTCCCCAGATCCCTCGGGGAACTATTTCGAGCTATGCTAATTAGTAGTCTATGTCACTTCCGACCCCCTCAACTACCTCTCTGCAAAAAATCACAACATTCCGTTTTTACGTTGCAATGTTAAAAAAATCGACCGGAAAAAAGTTTTTTTTCAGTTCTCTCAGGAACTGTATCGGACTATGTCATTTCCGTATTTCTTAGCCCGCATGGTTCCCGGCTTAGAATAGGGCAATCCTATCTCCTCCAATGGGTGTCGTCAGAGGCGGCTAAGGTGCGTAACGGGAGGATGGGCAGCAGCCTTCTTTCCGCATACTTCGCCTGATATTATGGATGATGCTATTTCCACGCTATAAAAGGTATGGCTATGCCACTTGCAACCCTACTCAGCTATCTGTGTGCAAAAAAAACCTGGTGTTCTGTTGCTCCATTGTGACGTGAACCAGGAGCACCAGCGGCCATCCAACAGTTGCCCAACCTGCACGAGCCTGCCCCACCGCCAGGGATAGATTCGATCGTCCTGGCTTCTCGCATCGCTGAATTTTGGTTCGACCAGCCTCGGGTGTGGTTCATCCGCCTGAAAGCTACCACCGCATCTCAGCGCCTGGGGGAGGAGGCGCGTTTCGACTTGGTTACAAGTAAGCTGGGAAAGGATGTGATCACACAGAGCAACTGGCCTGACGACCGACCTGTGTGTACTATGACGTCGTTTACGTAACGCCTGGGGATCGTACGTAGCAGGTAGAGCAGGTAGAGCAGGTACCGAACAAATAAAATACTAATTGAATATGGCTGAAGAGCTATCTCTATTGAATTCGTAAAATTTATATTATATGCTCTGTCAGCTGACTTATTATTGGGTTTTTTAAAGATAACTAGTTAAAATATACTCTTGCCATGAGAAAAAGATATAAAAGGGATCTCTGCACTGGCGCTCTGTCTTCAATCAATCTTACTTTTGATAAAGGACCTCTGTCCTGGCTCGCGGTCCACAATAGAATGAATCTCAACTGTTTCGGAAAGCCTTCGAACGACTTACTAATTTGAATTTGAACTTGGGTTTTTAATACGATTCGCGCTGGCAAGTGAGTACTAAAGGAGACGCGAGTGCGTAAACGTAGAGACATCCGATCTCTGCAGTACACTCAGTATAGGTACAGACTACAGTATGTACATTGTACATTGTACACCTATACAAGGTGTTGAAGCGTGAAGAGGTAACAAACCAACAAATACATTTTTACATTTATAATCTACAACACACACTAGTATTATAAAGAAGTAAAATTTGTGAGTTTGTTTGTAGGAATTAATCTCCGGAACTACTGAACAGATTTTAAAAATTCTTTTACCAGTAGCTACATCATTTCTAAGTGACATCATAAGCTATATTTACGTTCGCGAGCCGCATGCGGCTTGCGCACCACTCACACTCAAAGACAGTCATAAAAACGATGCCCACGCGAGCGAAGCCGCAGACAAAAGCTAGTATTATTATTATCATATACATACACAAAGTGCAGCCATCCTTACTATATTATAGCACAGTATATATATATATATATTAGTACTATCATACAGTATGGATGGACACTCCCTGCCGCTCTCTAGATTGCGACCTCACCCCCTCGTCACCCAGATTGATACAGATTGCTTACAGTTTGGTCGCCGCCATTTTGTTTGTTCCGTCATTCCTTTTGTGAAATGTCATTTTTGGTCCGTTGTATGAAGTGTCCAGGGTGTGATTATAGTAAGGATGGCTGCACTTGGTGGAAAGTCCTGGGTTCATTCTAGCATGGAACAGGTAGGGACAGTTTTCTTACGTACGTATGCACAAGTGTTGGACACGTGTTCAGTTTGCAGTATAAAATGAAATATATATTTTTTAAAGGCATAATAAACATTCGGTCCGCAAAATAACTACTTGAGCGGCAAGATTTCATGATTGAGCGGCAGAAAAACATGTCTATAAGCAGCAACTCAACACTGTAGGAAGAGTGTGGTACGGGGAGTTCTAAATGGAAGCGGGAGCGAGCGAAGCGAGCTCGGACTTGCGGAGCACCCCGACTCGGATCCGTTAGGTTCGGAGACTGTGCGGGGAGGCGAGCTTTAGCTCGCCTCCCCGCACAGTCGTAGTGTTAGGTTTAACATGAGAACACAGAAGTAGGAGCCCCGAAGGGGCTCCGTCGACCACTCAACACTGTAGGAAGAGTGTAGTACGGGGATGTTTAAAATAATTACAGCCATCCAGAATGACATAAATTGCTGATAGATTTTGAAATGTTTGCTGACCATGAGTTGCTGACCAATTAGCTATTTCTGCTGACCGATTAGCTATTTCTGCTGACCGATTATATTTTTCTGCTCACAGAAATAACAATATTTTGCTAACCATTTAATTGACACCCGTATAAAATTAACGATAAAAAATATATAATTAATCTCGTTTCCAAAGCTCGTTAAGTGTTTGATAGTAACGTACGCTGGCGCGATCTCATCGAACCGATATGAGCACTAGTGAGATTGAGTTGAGAATCGGTTCGGAACGCGCCCGGGCCCCGGGCCCGCGGCGGGGCCGGAATTCCCAACGATCTAGTGTCAGAGCGCATTGGGGTGCAATTTATCAAAGAGCCACTGAAGCGCGGCGCGTCGTCGTGTCGCGGCGCGTCGTCGCGCGTCGGTGAAGTCGTTCAGCTTCGGATAGTTTCACAAAGTTGCACATTCGAGTGCCTACTGAAAGTTCTGAACGCGACTCGGATATTTGCAGCAGCGTAGTTGTTTACAGAGACATTATTGTTGTCAAGATTTACTTCTATCACTGAGCTAGTTACCTTAGGTACTTATTTTTTAAGTCAGCGACCACAGAGTGAGTTGAGGACCTCAATCGAATGAGATGTTGAGAAGGTAAAAAAGACCAAAATTCATTCATTTACGCTGTACGTCCGTGATTGCGTCATCAAATTCTAGGTGTATACCTATGTATACCAATTCAAACTCTTCGTCCGGTACCTAGATTCGGACATATTGTCAGACATATTGAGTGATCTTGGAAGGGGTTCCTTTTTCATCGGATGTAGAGAACCATAGAAACAGAAAAGCAGTGGCAGACATTAGCCAAGTGCGAATCAGACTCGCGCACTCAGGGTTCCGTATCAAAACACCATAAGGTACGAATTCCTAAAACATCAACGAGTACTCGTAGATAGAACAATCGGAAGGAGAAACTTAACTTCGTAGTTCCAAAAATGATATCCCATACATCGATTAATACGTCACGACTCACGGTCAATTCTCTGATTACTGCAAAAATTTGTATTTTTTATGTGGTACTAGCTAGCTTTTGTCCGCGACTTCGCGCATGGATATCGATGGTGGGTGTTTTTTTTTGTATAGAACCTTCCTGGGCGTGCGGCCGTGCGCGCAACAACTGTACGAAGTTTCAACGCAGTCGGATGAACAAAATAGCAGGACCACGAGGCGGGGAACAGCCCCTGTACCGCAGCGCATAAAATACGAACAAAGTAGGCTTTCTTAGTTAAGGTAATAGTCGACCAACTTAAGATGTGCAGTTGGATTTGTAAAAAGTTTACTGATTTTCAGTACAAAATGTTTTATACTAACTGCAAAAATAACGTTGATTATTAAAATGTACATTTGTTCGTTGAAAAGACTACGGAAACCTACATTTCGCATGGTCCGGTCCGCTTTTGAAGTAAGGAAAACTCAGAGCGGACAAATTTATAGACATTTCATGGAAATCATACAATTCAATAAATTTAAAACGTTAAATACAAACGAATAATTATATAGGAGAAACTTGAGACCGAGGAAAGGCAAGAAGACGAGCAGCTTGAGGAAGTGAATCAGATGGACAGGAGACACGATGTCATCATCGTCGCCCTTGACAGAAAGGCCGCGCAGAGTTAGAGGTAGAGTTTTGTACGACGGTCGCCATATCCGAAGATAATCCCGGCACCAGAAGAAGAATTCAACCTGAATTTGTGAAGCGCAGCCTTGTCCCTCCCTAAGCACACCCTGGACACTTCATACAACGGGCCAGAAATGAAATTTCAAAAATGGAATGACGGAACAAACAAAATGGCGGCGAAATCCTATACGTTCGACAACCAAACTGTAACCAATCTGTATCAATCTGGGTGACGAGGGGATGAGGTCGCAATCTAGAGAGCGGCAGGGAGTGTCCATACTGTATGTTAGTACTAATATATATATAAGGTCTAACAAAATTAGCTGAAACTATTTTAACTGGTGCTTCTACCCATGAAACTGAACAACTTTCCCCATGGAACCCATAGTCAAATCGCAAAAAAAAATTTGGCTCTCCCATACTAACTCGATCAGCTGATCAGCCAACTTAGTATGGGAAGTTCAAATTTTTTTTTGAGATTCGAATATGGGTTCCATGGGGAAAGTTGTTCAGTTTCATGGGTAGAAGCACCACTCAAAATAGTTTCAGCTAATTTTGTTACACCTTAAATATACTTTGCCCTAAGCTTAGACGACCACGACACGACAGTCACAGACCACAGTGCACGCCGCGCGCCCGCCGCGCGCCGGCTCTCGTACTATTTCCGTATGAATGGGGCGCTGCGCCGCCGCGCCGCTGAGCCACTCACTACACTACTACAAATACTTGATGCGTCTTCCTGGACCCTCTGCCAACTCCCGTTATATCTCCGTCCGCTCAAATGCAGCCAAAAGGGAAGGTACCTTGTAACACGTACATGTCTTTTGCGCTCCTCAATGCAAAACTTGTGTAGATACTGGGTTTCTTTAGGGCACAAGTACTCGAGTTGAATATCAGGAATATGATACTTTCTCAGTATTCCTGCATATATGATCATTTGGTTTGGTCTTGGTTTGCACTATAATGCTACAATATATTTTACAGTTGCTCGAAAAGTGGTACTTTATATGCCAGTTTACTGTGCGCTAAATTGATTTTACCGCACACGTCCTTTTTACTTTGCAACTTTGTATCTCTGAGAAACACGACATTTCTAGCAAATAAAATAATAATAATAACCAAAGATACAGAATCAACATAAAAACTTTTCAAAGGAGAGTTTTAAAAGAGATTGGTTGTTACTCCGTGAGGTTAGTACATAACACTAGTTGATTAGATTCTCTTTGGGTTATATCTTTGTGAAGAAAGGATAATGAATATGAATGAAGCGCAAAGGTTCCAGGAAGGATCAGGTCATCGTTTCCAACGAGGTTTTAAAGCCTTCTTTAATATTATTCCAAGCCTTATTGTATCCCTACTAATATTATAAATGCGAAAGTAACTCTGTCTGTCTGTTACGCTTTCCCGCAAAAATTACTGAACGGATTTGGCTGAAATTTGGTAGGTAGACAGATTAGGACCTGGCTTAAGATATAGGCTACCTCTTACCACGCTCGCGAGCCGCTTGCGGGTCGCGCACTGCGCACTCTCGAAAAGTCATAGAAACGTGGTCCACGCGGGTGAAGCCGCGGGAAACAGCTAGTTATAATATATTTATGTTAACTTACGCGTACGTAAATATAATTTTAGGTATGTACTAATCGTTCAATAAGCCCCGAGACACTAATGAGAAGGCGCATTTATTAAAAACTCCTTTGATTTTTAGAAAGTACTGGCCATTAAATGATGTGTATTTTTTTTTTGAAAATCGAACAATAAAATATTTTGATTTACAGACATGTGACGCTACTTTTGTTAATTCGTAAACAACGAAAAAAACGAGTTTCGCGTGTTGATAAAACATTGTTTTTTCATCATCATCATAATCATATTGTTGACTACATACTCTGTAAATTTAGTAGCTAATCCAAGTGCCTTTAAGCGAGTTTTAAAGCAGCGGCAGCGAAACCTTTTGTTGTTATAGAATGTCGTGCGTGCCTCAATAACACGTAGGTACAAGTTAACAAAAGACACTAATTATATATCTACCCACATTTTTATTTATTTTTTATATATGAGATTAAAGCATTAAAACTTACCTTTTGTTCTTAAATTAGGGAAGAGACTGGTTACCCACAACACAGGGAATCCTAGTGTGGGGTGGGGACCAGGGATACTTACTGTGCTTTAGCTATAAGTCTCTTTTTGGTGCATTAAAATATTTTTAATTAATTTAATTTAATTAATATCAGCCAAAAATCGTCCACTGCAGGACAAAGGCCTCCCCCAAAGTAAGTATATGCGGCCTCAAAAAAAGAAGAAAAAGTGATCTTTCACCAGGACAATGGGCTGTCACTAACCTATGGTAACGATGGCGAAACTAAACGAATTGTTTTTAATGGGAAAAAATACCGCTCAAGCACAGCAGTGACTTATAAAGTGTTATCCGGAATCTGTTCCGTCTAAACCAACCATTTGTAGATAGTATGCCGATTTCAAACGCGATCGTTTGGACACAAATGATGCTGAACGCTCTGGTCGTCCAAATGAAGCAGTGACTGAACAAAACATTAACCAAGTCCTGAAAATCGTGAAAGAAGATCGGAAAATAAAAGTGCGCGAGATAGCTGAGATAGTGATGATTTCAGGTGGTAGTGTATTCACTATATTACATCAAAATTTTGCCATGAAAAAGATTTTTTACAAATGGGTGCCGCGTTTGCTAACAATTGATCAAAAGCAACAACGTATTTCGGAGCGCTGTTTGGCACTGTTTAATATAAATATATATTTTTTTGATTTAAGAAAATGTAAGAAACATAGATTCACCATTTCACTCCTGAATCCAATCGGCAGTCAGCAGCAGTCAGCAGCAGTCAGCAGTGGAGAGCGGCCGGTGAAAGCCGTCCAAAGCGGCCTAAGACACAAAAATCTGCCGGCGAGGTTATGGCCTCTATATTTTGGGATGCACATGTACGCACTACTCGTCGACTACTTTGATAAGGGGAAACATATAGCGAATATTACATGGGATTATTGGAACGATTAAAGTACGAATCGGCCTCAAAAAAGAAAAAAAAGTAATCTTTCACCAGGACAATGCGCCGTGTCACTAATCCATGGTAACGATGGCGAAACTAAACGATTTGGGGTTTGAATTTCTTTCCCATCCACCATATTCTCCAGATCTGGCCCCCAGTGATTACTGGCTGTTTGTAGGCCTAAAGAAAATGCTCCAGGGCAAGAAATTTGACTCAAATGGTGAAGTAATCGCAGCAACGGAGGCTTATTATGAAGCCAAAGATAAATCGTTCTACACACATGTACTAGAAAAGTTAGAAAAGCGTTGGAGGAAATATATCGCAGTTGAAGGAGACTACGTGGATGAATAACAAATAGCTTTATTAAAAAAACTTTGTTTTAGTATTTAGTCTCGGGACTATAATAGAAAAAAACAAAGAGAGATTATACCTGGGACATTTAAAATGAGCCACAAGTAAAAAAGTACGCGTAAAATAAACTTTAGTGGCCGAAATCGTAAATAGTCTTTATTCTTTGCCGAAACCTTGATAGGTATTTACCCATGTATTTTGTTTTTCTGTCACGGTTGTTTTTAATTTTACCTGTTTTCTCACAACTGTATATTGAAAAACTACATGGGTGTAAAAGGAAATAACTTAGAAATAAACTCGTAACGATGGTAAACCCTCGCCTGTGCCTCGGGCTCACAAATGTCACTCGTCTGTTATTACCACCTTTGTATCATAATTTAACTATTAAGAGTAAATAATATTAATAAATTGGCTGATGTGAATGAAACATGGCCGAGTGTCGCGCATTTATTTGCGGGCATCGGCGTCGTCGGTCGACTCCCACACACGGTGCGCCTTACTATACTAATTACTACACCGTGGATATTACTACAAGGCAGCGCAAACTGTGCCAAATCGGACTCCAACAATTCTAGAATTATTTTTATAACAACATTTGTAACCTCGCCAGATAAACTCGCCTAAGCATTGCGCGAGCCGTCATATCAATGTTACCAAAGCTAATTATAATATAATGTGTACATACAATAGAGGGACGAGATAATTTGTTGGCTGTTGAATTGTTTACCTCACCTTTCCAATGGGGTATTAATCTGAGTATCAAACCGCAATCTTTACACAGGCCGCGTGTGTCATCATCCGAATCGTTAATTGTACTCGTTTGAAATGCACCTGTGTATGTTTATCGATATTTCGAAAAACAATAGTTTACTCACTCATATCAGTTACGTCGTTCCACTTCATGATGACGTCTGTACAAAAATCATCTGCAACAAAGAGATAAAGTATATTATTATTACATTTATACGCTTCATCCAGTCTTATTGTGTTGCCTGCCGTGTGACAATGTTGTCAATACCATGATCACGAGAACAGCTAGGCTCGTAACTGCATTAGCTATGTGGGCGGATTCAGTGTAAACCACAAGTTCTTTCTACAGAGGATTAAAATAATAAGTATATAAAAGAACAGAAACAAAATGTGTCCGCAGATTCCTACAGCAGCGGCGGCGATTCCCGTTAATTTATTTCGCCCTCTGATAATTGAATCTTGCATTACAAAAATTAACACATAATGTTATTTTTTATCACCATCTGTGAGAGTGGGAATATTCACAATATAGTTGCTCATTTAATTAGTATGAAACATAATGGAACAGAGTTGATGATGAAAAAAAATATTATGTTGCATACAATAGGCGCGGTGCGGTGGTTGCGTGCGTGCAGCTCGGGTTGCAGAGCACCGCGCTGCACTCCTGCGCACGTTATGTTGCATACGATAGGCGTGGTGCGGTGGCAGCGTGCGTGCAGCTCTGGTGGCAGAGCACCGCGCTGCACTCCTGCGCACGTTATGTTGCATACGATAGGCGTGGTGCGGTGGTAGCGTGCGTGCAGCTCTGGTGGCAGAGCACCGCGCTGCACTCCTGCGCACGTTATGTTGCATACGATAGGCGCGGCGCGGTGGCAGCGTGCGTGCAGCTCTGGTGGCAGAGCACCGCGCTGCACTCCTGCGCACGTTATGTTGCATACGATAGGCGCGGTGCGGTGGCAGCGTGCGTGCAGCTCTGGTGGCAGAGCACCGCGCTGCACTCCTGCGCACGTTATGTTGCATACGATAGGCGCGGTGCGGTGGTAGCGTGCGTGCAGCTCTGGTGGCAGAGCACCGCGCTGCACTCCTGCGCACGTTATGTTGCATACGATAGGCGTGGTGCGGTGGTAGCGTGCGTGCAGCTCTGGCGGCAGAGCACCGCGCTGCACTCCTGCGCACGTTATGTTGCATACGATAGGCGCGGCGCGGTGGTAGCGTGCGTGCAGCTCTGGTGGCAGAGCACCGCGCTGCACTCCTGCGCACGTTATGTTGCATACGATAGGCGCGGCGCGGTGGTAGCGTGCGTGCAGCTCTGGTGGCAGAGCACCGCGCTGCACTCCTGCGCACGTTATGTTGCATACGATAGGCGCGGCGCGGTGGTAGCGTGCGTGCAGCTCTGGTGGCAGAGCACCGCGCTGCACTCCTGCGCACGTTATGTTGCATACGATAGGCGCGGCGCGGTGGCAGCGTGCGTGCAGCTCTGGTGGCAGAGCACCGCGCTGCACTCCTGCGCACGTTATGTTGCATACGATAGGCGCGGCGCGGTGGCAGCGTGCGTGCAGCTCTGGTGGCAGAGCACCGCACTGCACTCCTGCGCACGTTATGTTGCATACGATAGGCGCGGCGCGGTGGCAGCGTGCGTGCAGCTCTGGTGGCAGAGCACCGCGCTGCACTCCTTCGCAAGCACGTTTTGTTTGCATCTATCATTATTATATAATGTATATTCTATATTATATTTAATTAATCTGTACTCATGGTGCTGTCACGCTGTGCTGTCGTCTACATAAACCAATAACGCACGCAACGCAACGCTAAGGTGAATGAATCTTTAAGACTTTAATTTTAAACAATGTAATGGTTTGTCCTTGAAATTTAATTCTTTTGAGAAACGAGCAAACGAACAGTCACGAGTAGAATCGATGATTGCGTTACGTACTCATACAACAATAATATAATTAATAAAAAATAACCAACAGTCGCAAGCACAATCACCAGAAATCGTTGAATGTTTACAATCATCATCATCATCATATCAGCCAAAAATCGTCCACTGCTGAACAAAGGCCTCCCCCAAGGATTTCCACGACGACCGGTCCTGCGCTGCCCGCATCCATCGGCTTCCCGCGATCTTCACCAGGTCATCGGTCCACCGCGTGGGAGGCCTGCCTACGCTACGTTTTCCGGTGCGCGGTCGCCACTCGAATGTTTACGATATGTTCGATGAATTCATAGCGAACGAAAAATGACAGTTCCGATCAAAACGAGAGTGGTATCAAAGTAATTTGTAGGGTTCCGTACACCCAACGGGCACGGGTGACCAACGGGACCCTCTTACCGTCTACCCGTTACTAGCCTCCGCTGTCTGTCTGTCCGTCTGTCCGTCTGTCAGCAGGCTGAACCGTAATTAATAGGTACACGTTGACATTTTCACATAATGTGTAATTTCTGTTGCCGCTATAACAGCAAATACTAAAAATTAGAAAAAGTTAGAAAATAAGGGGGGTCTCCATAAAAAACCTGTTATTTTATAGTTCTTTAGAAGTATTTTTGATTTAGCTCTATCGTAAAAACGGTAATACATACAAGCGTGAAAGTTGGTGTGATTATAGTACTAATACTGAAAAAACAACAAATAATAAAAATCGGCCAAGTGTGAGTCGTACTCGCGCTAAGGAGTCCGAACTGAAGGACAAAAAAGCTAATTTTTATCGCTCGCGTTGATGTCCTTTGTAATGTGAATAGGTATCATTGTCCTTATACTATGTAGTTGTGTGGAGATGTGTGGTGATACGGAACTCTCGGAGTGCTAGTCCGACTCGCACTTGGCCGATTTTTTGTAATTCTGAACCCGAGTTCACCTGAGATTTTTTTATCAATTTTTAAAGAGGTCGAAACGGCAACAACTGTGTCGTTTACCAAGAAGAGCAATCAGACAGTCGTCGGAGGGATCCTTGGACATCACGCACGTTATGCATACAATAATTACCTACGAGAAAGAGTCGGGGGGCCGAAAACGAAACACCAACAGACCGCTGCAACTCTACTTGAACTAGCAAGGAGGCGGATATTCTTATCAAGCAAGGAGGCGGATTTATTATCCTCATCTACATACAATTTATTCTAACAGAGGGGCGACGACCTCTCCAAAGATTTTATTAGCATGCTTGCTAATTCTAAATTAACGACATACCCGAGACTCGAGACCGATAGAGCCGATCTTGTTCATTGACGCTTGTTGCCTCAATCAAATGCCCAATGCTGTGCTGTGCTGCGGCGAAGTAACTAGTAATTATATCATCTGTGGCTGCGGTTAGAGTAATTCATTGTTAATCTTTGTTTCTCATTCGAATAGGTAGGTGCTGGAGCGTCGACTTAGGGTAGGTAAATATAAATCTTGCTGGTCTTCATCTGGTTAAACCTGGTTAAAGTTAAATTTTTATGTGACGTGTAATCGACACACCTTATCAGCAGGCCTACCTAATTTGAATTTGGATCGTCTTCAGGTAGGTGAGGTTTTTGTTAGTTGTTGTATTCTTCTTCTTAGCGAGCTATTCTTTAATGTTGTGCCAACATTATGCTGCATGTGCAATGTGCATACCTATAGAGCAGAACCACAGATGAGTTACTATTTACTTCGGCAGAACTACTTTTTAAAGTAATATTTTGTTTATCTTTGGCAGAACAGCGAATCTGCGAATGCACGGGCAGGGTCGCGTAGCGCGTAGTCGCGTGGTCGCGTGGTGCACGGTGGAGCGGCGCGGCGGCGCGTGCGGCGGCAACCTCCTCATGCCGACCCGCTTTCGGTTCAGAGGTGAATGGCCGCTCGCATACCTATTCTGCTCCACTGTTGCACCTCGCGACTCGCGGCACAGATGAGATACTAGTTACTTCGTCTCGCGGTTCGCCGCTCGCTCAGCTCACTACGGCCAGCCACAGTCTTGATACAATTATCTCTACTAGTGTACGGCTGTGTGCCGATTGCTGCCTGCGCCTTGCTCGTCTCGTCTACAACACATCTATTTAGCTAGTAGCTGCCGCTAGACGCTGCACGCCTTCAACTCACATAGACCTACACAGCCTGTAGGGTCGGTAGGTTACAATCGTACTTCGGAATCGACTTGATAATCGTGTGATTTAGGCTTCGACAGCTAATGAGATTTCGTGCTTAGATAAAGGAATCGTTTAGAGAGTTCCACATATCAAAAGGCGACTTAAATCCTACGTTCGAAATCGACCTGCGCGCTGACTCTGAGCAAGATAATCGTGTGATTTAGGCATCTACAGCTAATTAGATTTCGTGCTTAGATAAAGGAATCGTTTAGAGTTCCAGCGACAAAAGGGGAACTTCGATTTAAGATATTTCGCACTATATTAGGTACATACTTGTAATGTGGGGGGGAGAGATATATGCTAATAAGTAGAGGTAGCTAGGTTACATACGTTTTAAAAGAGAAGCAAATAAAATGATGCCAATTGGAATCTCTTTTCTTAGTAGCATTCGGTGCAACGGACGCGAAACACCTATAATATCATCATCATCATATCCGCCGAAAAACGTCCACTGCTGGATAAAGATCTTCTCCAAGGATTGCCACGACGACCGGTCCTGCGCTTCCCGCGATCTTCACCAAGTCATTGTTCCACCGCGTGGGAGGCCTGCCTACGCTTCGTTTTCCGGTGCGCGGCCGCCACTCGAGAACTTTACTGCCCCAACGTTCATCTGTTCTTCAAGCTATGTGCCCTGCCCACTGCCACTTCAGTTTAGCGCTTCTGTGAGCTATGTCTGTTACTTTGGTTCTCCTAACAAAAACCTATATTATAGGTAGTTCGCTTCCATTGCATATTATTTTATTATGTTGTGTGTGTAAATGGGTTCGATTTTCAAATATTGTTTGTTAGTGCATAACCCATCTATGGCGTTAGTACCATTATTCTCATCTGTGTCTATGGTAACAAATCTCTGGGGGTAGAAGTAGGTTCAGTAATTATACTATTGGTTACTAATTTGGTGAATGAAAATTGTTTTCTTCTTATTTGGCTTAGGAAATACGGATTTTGATATAGCTCTACGATTTGGTCAATAAAAATTAAAAATTGTTTTCTTTGTAACTTGGCTTAGGAAATATGGATTCTGAATAATTCTGATATATAGCTATGCCATTTAGTCAATATTATTTTTTTCGTAACTTGGCTTTGGAAAACAGATTTAGATATAGTTTTGCGATTTGGTAAATAAAAATTATTTTCTTCTTAATTTGGCTTAGGAAATACGGATTTTGATATAGCTATGTACAGTTCCCGGTGGTTTGTGTTATGCAATGACATAAACAAAGCCCAAGGGCAGACGCTACATTCGTGCATTAATATGCAAAAATTTAGTTATTTTAAGTAGTAGTGACTTTTTATTATATGTTTATATATAAGGTTGCCTAGACCTTAGATTATTATAATAATCTAATTTTGTATTTTATTTTCTTGCAACAATTGTTATCAATAAAATTTATCTTATCTACGTGTTGCCGGCGTGGACCTCAGCGTCGGCCGTTTCTCACACGGTCAGCTCTATGTGGCTTTCTCCCGTGTAAGTCAACCAAACAAACAGTTTGTTTATGTTCCGAACCATACCACGTCGAACGTTGTCTATAAAGAGGCATTATAAGTACTAGCTAGATATGGTACGGAACCCTTCGTGCGCGAGTCCGACTCGCACTTGGCCGGTTTTATTTTTGCTAATCGTGTCGATCAAACGACCTCTGTGGCACAGTGGTCATATAAGGTACCGCAAGTGCCTTTGGCATGCAGGGATCCGGGTTCAATCACCGGCCAGGTTAAGTTGGAAAATAATCGGTGTCCAATTGTTCAAATTTTCTTTTTATCTACGATTTACGCATTCATCCAAACTTTGTATTTTTGTTTTATTAATTTTTTGCTGTAAACAGTTAACCGCGTGATAAAATCAAATACACGCGGACGAAGTCGCGGCCAACAGCTGGTTGGTTACTAAAATTTGAGACTACTACCTACCTATCTGTATCCAGACCGAAATACGGGGTTAAAAGTACCGCGAGTTGTTTTGAGACAAGGATGGTGCCCCGTGCCCGTGCTCCCAGATTGCTGTAAGACTATTGCTGTAAGAAATGTACGGACATTTATTACATTTATAAAAATAATAAATAAATTACGTTATTGGCGACACAGATTTTTAAGCAAATAAACAATGTGATGTTATCTACCGAGTGACAGCTGGTAACTGATAAAATGATGTAAGTAGGTCGGCGACCTCTGCTGTCCTACAGATAGCGCGCCCGGCGCCCGGCACACCCGGCGCCCGTCACCCGGCGCCCGGCACCCGGCGTCCGGACGGTAACAGCTGACGATTCCTCAGCTAACTCTACATTTATGAACAATCCCTTCTGTTTGACTGTACCTAGTTCAACCAATGAGAAGGGAATATTACTAAGTAAATAGTTCTTGCGATGGCTTTGCCTTTAGTTTGACGGACCATTATAGAATTATACTATAATATAACTATGGGCGTCGGTGGCGTAACGGCTAGGGCCGCCGCCTCCTATCCGGGAGGTCGTGGTTCCAATCCTGCTACGTACCGATGTGATTTTGAATTTAGATTTCATATGTATGTTTATCCGACGCTCTTATGGCCCTTATACACGGGGACAATAGTCGAGACAATCCATTAAGCCAGGACACTAAGACAATAGGACAGGACAATTCGAAAATCCTATGTCGTTCACACGTAGGCCTACGAGTCCAGTCAGTGAGGGAGTTACACCGTTGGATTCATGCGCTATTCTCGCGTTGGATAGACGCAATACTGCTATGAGGGCGTTGTTAAAAAAACCGGCCAAGTGCGAGTCGGATTCGCGCACGAAGGGTTCCGTACCATTATCTATAAAAATAACGTTTCTTGTATGGAAACCCCTTAAATATTAATTTTATTATTTATTTTTGAAGTGAATAATACAACCTTATATTCTGTGAATAGTTCAAGCGCCTACCTGTTGCCGTTATCAATATCGAGCAACAACGAGCAAAGAAAAACACGTTTGTTGTATGGAGACCCCCCTTATATTATCACTTTTTCAAATTTTTAGTACCTATTAGTTCTTATAGCGGCAACAGAAATACATCGTCTGTGAAAATTTCAACTGTCTAGCTATCACGGTTCATGACATACCCCAGACGGACGGACAGACAGACGGACAGCGAAGTCTCAGTAATAGGGTCCCGTTTTTACCCTTTGGGTACGGAACCCTAAAAATTTATTAATTTTTATACAAAAAAGAGCTCTGGATGCGCTACATGACGAAATACATTGAATTGAAATACGATGAAACTTGTTTCCGCTAAAGTGATATAAATTTAGATGATTTAGATAAGATAATGATTTAGATTTAGATAACGTTGCTTGGGAATAAAGCTGTCAATTGAAATGCTACTTCGATGATCAGCCATGATGGACTTTTTGTTCAGATTTTAGCCGAAATCAGATGGCGCCACATATAATAATATGTCCTGTGGCCTAGTCAAATTTCAGCAAGTATCTGGTATGACGTCATGGCCCTATGAATGTGACTAAAATGGGAGTAAACAAATACAAACTTAATAGTATAGGTGGACTATGGAGTGGCACACCAGTTATACCACGAGCATATTAACCGGTGACATTAATATCTGGACATCTATGCAGCGGCAAATGATAGACGCAACTCATGAAATTGAACTACTCGCTCCAGAGGACCTGTCGTACCTGCAATCGGAACAAAAAGTTCCAGACTCTCTGTACTTCCTCCAACAATGTTTTTCTGGTCTTCTTTCTACGTGCCCTAACCTGGACGCGGCGTCGCCTTCATTCGACTCGCCACTTTCAAGATCTCTCTTTATCACACTCAACAATCGCAGTTCACGCCTTCCCTCAGCTTCTGACCGGGCAGGTTGAGTGTGAGGTGATCTCCTTTTAACATGGTCAAACCATCGCAGCCGGGGAGTTTACCAGGATTCCTTGGGGAGATCGGCCTAAGGGATTTTGTCGTGTGTCAAGACTCTCAAGGACAGCCGTACAAAAATTTCAAATCAATTTATCAATTATACTTATTATTTATTGACAATTAGTACGAGAAGTTCATTTTGTGAATGCGATCCTTACGGAAAATTGTTCAGTTACAACATTTGATCATAAAGTTTACGTTACAGTGTTAATAATGTCTTGCCAACATCATCATCACCGCCATCACCCAAAGCCGTCCACTGCTGGAAGTCCTTCCCAAGGGTTTACACAACGAAGGCGATGATTGTTAGAAGTTAATGGAGCTAGTGTAGTTGGTACTCAGAACTAGAGAATCTTGCACGTCCCGAATATTGACCTTTGAGACCTCACGCGTCGGTGGCGGAGTGTTAGGGTGTCCATTAGGAACACTTCTCCCCCTCTCTCATCGCCTACATCACCTCTCCGTACTTCGTAGGTGTCGGGTAATCGCAGAGTCGTAGCCGAAGCCGCGGGGCTCGTAAAAAACGACAGTCGAGCGAAAACTGGCTCCCGGTAGCGGACCGACCGACGACCGACCGACGACCGACCGACGACCGACCGACCGGTATCAATGACTTAAGTTCATAATAACTCGCCGGACCTGAATGTGAACGGAAATTATTTGTTTATGTTTTTATTGCAGTTTTTTAACTTTACAGAAATATTCGTACCTGCCTTATATACCAACGTTTATTGTGACGAGTTTGTTGAAATTATTAATAACTAATGAACATCAGATAATTAGTCCGATAAAAGTAGGTACATACTTAAGTATAAAGTCGAAGTGTGAAGTCATCCATCCAACCCGCACTGGGCCCGCGTGGTCGACTTAGGTCCAATCGCCCTAATTCAGGGTAGACTCGATCGAGCCCCTCGGTGGGGATGTACATAAGCTGACATGATGATGATGTAGAATTTAGATAATTAGTTCCGTCAAAAATCGCACACAACACTGCATAAAAAAAACTTTCATACCGTTTTACGAGTAGAACTAACAACCGACTAAGTACTCGTTTACGAGTAGAATTAACAACCGACTAAGTACTCGTTTACGAGTAGAACTAACAACCGACTAAGTACTCGTTTACGAGTAGAACTAACAACCGACTAAGTACTCGTTTACGAGTAGAACTAACAACCGACTAAGTACTCGTTTCTCCGAGTTTTCATCAACTTGTCGCAATTAATTGTCTCCCTCCTCGTACTTCCCTAATATACCTCACTGCACTGGATGGTACATTACCGCCACGTCAGGACCCTAGTTAGTGTGGCAGTACGGGCGCTCTGTGTACACTGCACTAGATCGGCTCACTAACTCAGACGGAGACCAAACGTTGGCCATCACATAGCACTCGTGCTTTAAAAATATCAGATAATTGGCAAAGGAGAAAAAGAGCAAGTGTTGGGTTATACTCGTATATATAAAACTGAGAAATAAATTGTCAAAAAGGCTCGGTAAAAGCCCAAAAAATTTGTCAAATGTTTGTCAAACTCGTTTTTGACGCCAATAATGATCAATTAATTTCCACGTATCATGGTTTTAAATACTAAAGTATCGCATCGGGAGCCGGGTCGTTCCTTTCCCTCTAATATGGTTGAGAGGAGCGATGGCTGACTCTCGCGTTATACTCGTGACCGGGTGCTGTCCGTGAGAACTGGCCTACACTTGTCAAAGGCGTTCATGACATTCAATAATTTTGATGTACAGAGGCCAGCACATCAAGCTAGACACTCGTAGTGCGATTCTGATCCATACTCCTAACGGAATAAGAACGGTACAAAGTCCAAAGTGTCCAGCTTGATGTGCTGGCCTCTGTACCTATAACTTCTCGTGTCACATATTGTTTACATGTTCTAATGACATTTTTTTTTTTTAATATCACGGATTGTTTTTTGACGTAATTAACTAATGATTGTTTATTTCTTGATTTTTTATAAATGAAATTATGTAATCACTATTTTATGACTATCAGAAAGAGTGTAATTTGCACCTATTTTGAATAAATATCTTGAATCTTGAATCTACATAAGTCATTAATTCATTACATTACGTAAAGGATCATCTCATCTATCACCGACACAAGCACAAGGCAGTCAAATACCTGTCGCACGCTACGTACAAGGGTGTGGAGTGCGTCGGAGATAATTAAAAGTTCGTCAAATATAGTACGATAACTGTATAATAAAGATCTCAGTACATGTGAGAAAACGTCCGAGCTATACCGTGGTTTGATGCTGACTCCGTAAGGAACGTAGCTACACAATAATCGCAGCTAGCTAACGGTTTTCATCGGACGCTTTCTAAACGGGACATACACACAAAAGAATATTATACAAACAGAAAAATAGTGACAACATAACAATTAAAATTTACGCGAAATTAGAAAGCCGACGAAATACAAAAGCAAGGGTTACATTCGTTACGGCCAAAGAAGTTATATTAGACAATGCCTGTTGTTATTTGAGAAACATATATATTGCACAATACCAATTATTACTAAAGGATCTAAATAACGGTTGTCGACAGAATACCTAATGGTTATTTAGAAATGACAAATATCGTAAAACTATACTGTTAAAAATATTTCTATTGACACAAAAGTTAGGTTCGCAACAAAAGAAAACATTCATTTACAATTTACAGTTAGGTGCATACTAGAGAAAAACATTACAAGATCGCTATTTTATGACAGGCGTATGTGAGACAAAGTCACCACAGTATCCCCTCTCCAGTGGTTTAGACCATGAAAAAAACAAAAACAAACAAAGATACCGATTATTTAATACACACAATGGTCTAAATCACGAAAAAAAAATTAATAATAATAACGCCATGATATAAATCACGCAAAACCAGCTTGGTAAAAATCTGGAAAGCGGACACACCTGTTTGTGCGTCGAGGAATATTTGAATGGCTAACATCTGTTGAATCTGGCGTGGCGCTTGGCGTGTGCGTCTCAAAAGCACCGCTCCCATTGTTCCCATTATTACCCTGTTGGGGATGGCTATTGTACCGTATTACGGCGTCTTCAGAGTCGCTTAAGCTATTCTCGGGGTGATGTGCCGTTTCCCTTAACACGTAAGCTGGCTTTAGCCTATCGACTGAAACCGCGATCTCGCGACCGCGCATGTCTAAGACAAACGTTTTTTCTTTTCGGCTAACCACCCTAAAAGGTCCGTTATATGGTTGTTGAAGACCTGCTCTGATTGTGTCATCTCGAACAAAGACATGACTAGTCGTAGCTAAGTCTTTATAGATAAAGGTACTTTTCTGGCCGTGGCTCGCTCCAGCTATGGGTTTAAGCTGTCTGAAGTTATTACATAGTTCTTTAACGAATTCACTTTGCGACGGTCTAGGTATTGTATCGGTTCCTAAGAACTGTCCTGGAAGACGTAAGCTCTGTCCATAAACTAATTCTGCGGAAGTAGCTTGGAGGTCATCCTTCCATGCGGTTCTAACGCCTAGCAAAACAGTCGGTAATATTCGCGTCCAACTGGTACTGTTAGATCCGTGACACATTATAGCGCTTTTTAGCTGTCGGTGAAAACGCTCTACCATACCGTTTGCAGCTGGGTGATAGGCAGTAGTCTTAAAGTGTTGCGTACCTATTAGGGCATTTAGATCTCTAAATAGGTGTGACTCGAATTGCCGTCCTTTGTCTGTCGTTATGTTAAGCGGAACACCAAAGCGCGCTATCCAATTAAAATAAAATGCGCGTGCGACTGTCTCCGCCTCTTGATTCATTATCGGAATGGCTTCAGGCCATCTTGAAAACCGATCTACGCAAGTTAGGCAATATCTGTATCCCTCGCTAACAGGCATAATAATTATATCCAGATGTATGTGTTCAAAACGAGATGATGGCAGCGCGAATGTGCCAGGTGCAGTTACGACGTGTCTATTTATTTTTGACCTTTGACAGTCTATGCACGCTTTTACCCATTGTTTGCAGTCTGAGTTCATAGAAGGCCAGACAAAACGTTTGGAAACAAGCTTGCTCGTGGCTCGCGCACCCGGATGTGAATTCCGGTGTAAAGTATCAAACGCGATTTTTCTGAACGGTTCTGTTAGGTAGGGTCTCGCAGTTCGCGTAGAGACATCGCAATAAACTGGCTGTTCGCTATCGGGCAGGTAGATAAGTTGTAACTGCAACGAAGAGCTATTGTTTTCAATTAATGACTTTAATTGTGAGTCATTATTTTGTGAAGTCGCGAGTGATTCCCAGTCTATGCCCTTCTGTATCGACTCAATTCGTGACAATGTATCAGCTGGAATATTATGTTCCCCGCTGATATGTTTAATGTCAGTCGAAAATTGGCCTATAAAATCTAAATAACGGAACTGTCTAGGCGAGCATTGTTGGTCTTTCTTACTAAACGCGTAGGTAATTGGTTTATGATCAGTAAATATGACAAAAGGACGCGCTTCTAAGTAATGCCGAAAGTATTTTATTGCAGCGTAGATAGCAAGTAGCTCGCGATCGTATGTCGAATACTTTTGTTCGGTGGGCGTTAATTTCTTTGAAAAGAACCCAATCGGCTCCCAGCCGTTATCTGTCCTTTGTTGCAAGGCGGCGCCCATTGTATTATCCGAGGCGTCGCAAAATAGAGCTACTTCAGAATTGACACCTGGGTGGGCTAATAATGTCGCTTGTGCTAAACTATTTTTACATAAACAAAAATCATTTTTTGTTTCTTCAGTCCACGTGACTGGCGTTTTGCCTTTTTTATCGCCCAGAAGCTTATTAAGGCTAGCTTGGCTGGCGGCGGCATTAGGTATGAACCTCCTATAAAAGTTTAGCATACCTAAAAACCGTCTGAGGCCCTTAGCGGTTTCGGGTAATGGGTACATACGCAGAGCTTCGACCCTCTCAGGTAGCGGGCGGGTACCGTCGGCCGATACTGAATAGCCGAGAAAGTCGATTTCGGTTCGGCCGAATACACATTTTGACGGGTTAATTACTACACCGTATTGTCTTAATCTATTGAATACTATCTTTAGGTGTTTTAAATGTTCGGTTTCATCATTTGATGCGATTAATATATCGTCAATAAAACAGTAACAAAACTCTAACTCACTGAGCACTTCATCCATAAACCGTTGGAAGGTTTGCGCTGCGTTGCGCAAACCAAACGTCATAAATTTAAATTCGAATAGCCCGAACGGTGTTATTATCGCCGTCTTCGGAATGTCTTCTTCGGCTGTAGGTATTTGATTGAAGGCGCGGATTAAATCAATTTTTGAAAACACTTTTTTACCGTTTAGACACTGTGAAAAGTCGTGTATATGACGCACTGGATATTTATCAGGAACAGTTCTATTATTTAACCCGCGATAATCTCCACAGGCACGATGCTTCACGGTTTGTTGTTCCCCGGTTTCCGGCCCGGTGAAAGGTGAAAGTTTTTCCGGCTTTTCTCCATTTGTGGGTTTCTGTACCATAACTAGTGGTGCGGCCCAAGGGCTTTTTGATGGCTGGGCAATTCCTAGCTTTACCATAGTTTCGAATTCTTTTTTAGCCGCTATGAGTCGATCTGGAGCTAAGCGGCGTGGTTTTTGTGCCACTGGCGGTCCCGGTGTGGTCAGTATGTGGTGCCTCGTATTATGTTTGACCTCTTTCACGACTCCATCTGGGCGCGTGATATCTATAAACTTAGCCAGGAGGTCGTGATACGGTGAAGTACCGGTCACGGTTTTTACCGTAAACTGCTCACACCGTGTTGTCTGTCCGTTGGACTTGAGACCAGTGGTCGCGTCTACAAGGCTTTTATTTTTTGCATCGACCATCAGGTTATAATGTGCTAAAAAATCCATACCGATGATCGGTTTCTCAACATCAGCCACAACAAAAATCCATGGGAAGTCTCGCCTTAAACCTAGGTTAAGTGTTAGAGCGACTGTACCATATGTAGGAATTGGGGTTCCGTTGGCCGCGACTAGCTCATAGGCAGACATGTTGCGAGCCGTATGAACTAGCGCTTTCGGGTACACGCAAAGATCTGCGCCCGTATCTATCAGAAACCTCACCTTGCTGTCCACGTCTGTGAGAAAAATGCGGCGTGATGCTGTGTGGGAGTTGATCTCATCCGCCGTTAATGGCTCCCGCTGGCATTTCCCGGCGGCGGTTTGTACGCGCATGGCTGTACACAGGTGTTGGCCTTTGACCCAAATTTGTAATGGTACCAACATAACCAATTTTTCGGTCGGAACCTTGACGACGAGCGTTGCCTCAAATGACCGCGCGAGTGGGATTGTGTACACTCAAAAAAAAAAGAGCCGTTTAAGTTCGTAAATCCCTTTGTCGAAAATTTTTTGTGACCCTGACATATTTTTTAAACGGTGTATTTCGGTAAAATCGAACGTGACGTAACAATCTTTTTTGTCGAATCATTTTTTTACGAACTTTAACAGTGTAACCAGTTTTCTGTGTACGCAGCGTTGAATTTTATTCTGATTTAGTCATCTCGACAAAAGGAGGTTAACAATCCATCAATGCGAACATAAGTCAGATGTTACCTTCAAGCCTTGCGTTTGTTTACCACAAAGTTTACGTTGGAATCCACTTTGTCGAAACTCTTTTTACATAGCGTCTATGTTCCCTTGTACGTAGTGTCACAAAGTTTTGTACTGTCGACAAGGTAGGTTTAAACAATTCGTTAATGCTACATTGATACTCAGTCAATATTAAAATCCACAAAGGCCTTTGTTTTTTACATAGGTACATGACTGAGCTTTAAACATACTAAAACAGAGCGTTACAAGACCTTTGTGACTACGTTAAATCAACATTGAGCATTTTACAAAGTCCTTTGTCGCAATGTTATATATAGCTATTATAGCTACGAACGCCTGCGCTTTTATTGTTAAGATTTGCTTTTTAGTGTTACCAGTTCAGCCTTTTTGGACTAATTTAGGATTTTTTTTTGTCCTGCGGTGGCTGTTTGGTAGATAGCCATTTGTTTTGACCCTTGTCGTCAACAATTTTGTATGTTTTGGCATACCAGTTATTTTGTTATTGTATTAATTTATATATTGTTATAATTTAATTTATTGTTGTGTAAGTTGTTTTATAAATGCACTTTGTTGTATCAAAAATAAAATTTTGTATGTCAAAAAAATAATTGAAATTAATGAAATCAGAAAATCTTTTGTCCTCCACCTAAATATAGGGTTCCGTACCTCAAAATTGTATTTATTATGTGTAAAAAGCATTTTTTTGAAAATTGAAACTGAATAATACATTTTAAAGATAAATATAAAGATTTAGAAATATGAAACTGAATAATAAAGGACAACAACAGTCTGCATATAAATTTCTGCTTGCAAAGTTGGATGATTGTTATTTTCAGCACTTCTCCATTGCACCACTAGATAGCAGCATATATAGACTATGATTTTTGTTTGAATAACATACACTGTCAATTTTTAATTATTTTTTAATTTAAAAATTGTACAATATAGCCCATTATTATTATTGAGTAAGAGTGGAATAGGACCAAGGGAGGGTCCTAATGGATCACCGTGACCTACAAGATCTATTGTGATCACTGACCCTGTTATATAATTTCCTCAAGGCCAATAGTTCTGATGAACTGGACGATGCACTTGGGATCAAGCTCTCTGATGCCCTCTGATGCTACCATTGGCCCACCCAGGGAGCGACTTCTGGCTTGGACGAGTGCCTCGCACTCACAGAGTAAGTGAAGAGGTGTCTCCTCTTCTTCGAGGCAAAATCGGCACTCGTCTGAGACTGCAAGCTTCATTTGATTCAGGTGTTTATTAAGCTTGCAGTGGCTAGTCAGAGTTCTGACGAGAGCTCGAAGTCCAGGCTTTAGCAATTGCAGTGCTCTAGACGTATAACCCCGAGAGAAACCAGAAATGAGCATTTTCGAATGCTTTTGGCCTGGAGAATTTGCCCAGAGTGCTTTACTCTGTTCATTTTCCCATTCCTTCAGCATTATTTTTCCCGTGCAACGTGACACTTCCACTATTGGTTCAGGTCCAATAGCTGGTGTCTCTGCTCTGGTTCTTGCAAGCTCATCTGCTATTTCGTTACCCATGACGCCGCTATGTCCCGGCACCCATTATAAAGTGACCTTGTTTAGTCTCCCCAGCTGGTCGAGGGCAGCAACGCACTCAAGGGTTAATCAATTTCATGGGATTTCAGTGCCACAAGGGCCGCCTGACTATCCGAACATATGACTATGTTTCTATTTTTATAGGACCTAAGAAGGTTTTCTTGTGCGCATTTTACTATCGCGTACATCTCCGCCTGATAAACCGTTGCATGCGGGCCTAAGCTGTATGACAGCTTCATTTAATATACAATATAGACCACGGGGAGGAACACAACAAAGCATCAGGGCCAGTATCAGATCTATCCAGCAAAAAAACCTTTAATCTAACGTGTATCCCGAAAAGTGTAATGGAACATAATTTTAAGATTTGGAATGATGATTGCTTGAGCAAATTATGCTCAAAATTTATGTATAAATGTATATGATATGTGCTTGAACCTTGATCTAGAAGTAAGGGGTGCTAACCACTACGCCAGTGAATCAGTAAAAAAACATCGAAAAATTCACTGTATTCAAATTAGCTTCACGTCCTCACCTCATCATCGTTTGTGATTTAGCAATGAGCGGTTTTCTTATATTATTTAAATACCTACGTGGTTTTATTTAAATCCAAAAATGACAGTGTACGTCATTAAAAAAAGGAAAAATCTCCCTAGTATATTTTATTTAAATTCACAATTGGTAAGCCCTTGGCATCATCTCATCATCTCAAATTAGTTAATACTAACCGAGGCACTATCTTGTAGTGCTAAAAAGTGCTGAAAAAACGCTCATGTAATCTTTGGTTCAGAGAATTAAATAGACTATCTGTTGTTATAAGTGCTGAAAAAATACTCATGAAATCTTTGTTTGAAAGATTTGAATAGAATACTCTGTTATTATTTTTCGACAGAAAGTTATAATATGTAAAAGGATCATAATTATTATTCCATAGTCACTGTTGTAGGTATACCTAATTTTATATAGTTATATTATTTAGTTATAGTTTTCCTTATTTCAATCGATTTTGTAAATGATGCTTGTTATTTACTTTTATAAGCATATTTACTTATCTACTTACTTACTTATCTATTAATCTACTTAAGCACATTTTTTTTATTAATTTTTTTTTGAAATTCAATCTAAATAGACGACCAGTGGTGGCAACACTGCTTACACATATTTACAGTGGCGTGTGTAGCTCATGGCACATTGTCTTTGGGCGTGAGCAAGCTATCGTTACTCGTTAGTCATCCCTCAAACAACTATTTGTTGTACTAGTTATTTTAGTGTTACGAAGAAAAAGAAAATAGCGAGTATGTAGGAAAGTTCACAGATGGATCTCCATGCTGCAAATTTGCCGCACCTATCAACATTTAACATGTAAGTACAATATCCGTATATCAGTGCATTCCAACAACACAACCATCTATTATACTATCATCATCATCATATCAGCCGAAGGAAGTCCTCTGCTGGACATAGGCCTCCCCCAAGGATCTCCACGATGAACGGTTCTGCGCTGACCTTCACCAGGTCATCGGTCCACCGAGTGGGAGGCCTGCCTACGCTACGCTTACGCTATTATACTAACTTATTATTAATTTTTTTTTTACTAACATTTGTCACATTTACACCAGATAAAGCAGTTACGGTATATTTTATGACTTGTTAAAGGGCAAGGAAGCCGCTGGATGCTAGTGGTCCAGGAACACTTGTTGTGGAAATCCTTTAGGAAGGTCTTTGTCCAGCAGTGGGCGTATGTCGACTAATATGATGACGATGACATTTCTATAAAATAAGCTAGTAAGCTAGTGATCCAGTGGCTTCCCGCGACCTTCTCCAGGTCATCGATCGGCTACGCTTTACAGTTCGCGGTCGCCACTCGAGAACTTTACTGCTCCAACGGCTATGTGTTTACGATGGATGACGCTGGATGCGGGTAGCGCAGCACCGGTCATCGTGGAAATCCTTGGGGGAGGCCTATGTCCAGCAGTGGACGTCCTTCGGCTGATATAATGATGATATGATAGAGCTAGTAATAATTTTATAAATTATATTTCTTATACTTTGGGACCCCATTTCTCATCTTTAGAGATCGATTTTGAAAAATATATCTTGGTGCTCCTTTGCAACTGCAGTTTTACTGTATTATATTATAATGTATATTTTTTTTATTAGGGAAAGAACATTGACCAGTCAGAGGGAGGCAGTGAACCTGATAGTGGAAGCCTACCTGTGGGCGACAACTGACAAGTCCCTTTTGTTGGTAAGTAAAGAATTTTCATTATGTTTTTATTCTTTACGTTAACACATGTATTTTAAACAAATTAGCCCATGGTACATTTTATAAATATATCTTAAATAGTGGAGTTTCACGTAACTTCGTTCGCATGGATTTTGGATACAGATAGCTCCATCAAAATTTTGATTTTCAATACTTTAAGACCCCATTTCACCCCTTTAGTGATCGCTCCTCTACTTTTGCTGTATCCTGTAATTATTTCAAAGTAATTATACGAAATATTTGTCTTACTGTTTTTTTTTTTTAATTTTCAGGAGCGAGTGGTCAGCAGAAAAGTGGAACTTTATTCAAGAAATTGGCCCTTTACAAGACAAAAAGCCGTGTAGATGTGAAGATTTGTGCGCTATTATTGTAACAGTATATTTAATTTTAATAAATTTCGTAAACGTATTTCTGTTTTTTTTTACAGGTCTTGTCATTGCTTCTTCACAAAGTTTGTCGTGGAGGCCGACAGCGTGAGTAAACCTCAACCCTTGGATACGCAGATGCTTAGCACTACGCTACTCTTTGAAACCTTTGTTACATATAGATTTTATATAGGCTTAAAAGAAAAGCAAGGCGCTTTGCTCCAACTACTCATCCCAGGAAGTTGACTAACTGCTGTGCCATTATCGCCATGTATTATCAATATCATGGTAATAGTGACACAACTGTAACACAACCTCGTGAGATGCGCAACAGGTGCGAAGTGCCACGCTCCTCTTTGAAGCCTGCAACAGTCTATGCATGTGGTTTTGAGGAAGAGAATAGTGCACAGCACCGGCGTACCCAGGGTTGTGTTTCACGTTGTCGCTACGACAAACTTCGGGGAGACGCAGTGAAAAGGCACCTTTGTGATAGGGCAATATCACCTTAGATGCAGCGACAAGGTACCTTTGTGATAGGGACATATCACCTGAAACAAAGCGACAAGGTACCTTTGTGAAAGGGATATACCACCTTAAACGCAGCGATAAAGTCACTTTGTGATAGAGACATATCACCTGAAACAAAGCGACAAGGTACCTTTGTGAAAGGGACATACCACCTTAAACGCAGCGATAAAGTCACTTTGTGGTAGGGACATACCACCGTAGACGTGTCGACAATCGCCGGGTTTTGGAAGCGTTTAAATTAGCTTTGTAGCTGGGTTCAAGTTCTTTAGACGACTCCCCATCTGTTAATGTTTTGTTGTCACTGCGTTTAAATATTAATTTTGAAGAACTTATACGAGGTGACAACGTTTGTAGATCTGCAAGCGTCTAAATTGGCTGTGTCGCTGGGTTCGAGTTCTTTAGACGACTCCCATCAGTTAAAGGTTTTTTGTCACAGCGTTTAGAAATTTCTTAGAGTGTACGTGGCCTCGCGTCCCTTACCGCGTTAGAAGCTTGCAGCTGACTTGACACATTTCGTATTAACCCTTTTATGGCAGATATCTCCTCTTCTAACCGCCGTATATGATCGTCGGCAGAGTCTGTAGCAGTAACGTCTGCTACCGTAGGGACTGAACTCGCGCACCGCAGCCTCGCATTTTCGGAAACGAGGTCGGCGATCTCCGCAAGCGTCTCTAGCGGCGTGTCTCGTTTCGCCACCACTGCCGCTTGCATTTCGTTTGGTAGGCCCTTTGTCCATATGACACGTAGCACGTCGTCTGACATAGCACTGCCCGCCAAGGATTTTAAATGTCTCAGGAACTGAGATGGGGTGCGGTCACCTATCTCTTCTCCTTCTAAAAGCCGCTGTGTTTTCACCGTCTGCGACTCTCCAAACCTTTTCACGATTTTTCCTTTAAGTTGTTCGTATTGGTCTAACGTCAGCACTGATAAGTCGGCGATTAGATCGCTCACCTCTCTGAGCGCAGGGGAATCCATTTTGCTTATAATGAACAGGCATTTTTCGGTGGGGTCCGTCACCTGAGACATGCGTAAAAAGCTCTCAGCACACTTCATCCAGGTCTCAGGGTCCGCCGTATTAAATTGAGCCATCCGCGGCCACAAAACATGCTTCGCGGGGCCATTGACGCCTTCTACAGGGTGATTTTCGTTAGGCATTTTTACGGCACTAAAAAGTTCACTTAATAAGTCACAAAATGTCACACAGGTTCGTTAACACACGACGCGTATACAATTAAAACTTCACACACACCTTAGGCGCACGATAACCGAATGGATCACGTCGGGGTCACCACTGTCGCGCGCTACGTACAAGGGTGTGGAGTGCGTCGGAGATAATTAAAAGTTCGTCAAATATAGTACGATAACTGTATAATAAAGATCTCAGTACATGTGAGAAAACGTCCGAGCTATACCGTGGTTTGATGCTGACTCCGTAAGGAACGTAGCTACACAATAATCGCAGCTAGCTAACGGTTTTCATCGGACGCTTTCTAAACGGGACATACACACAAAAGAATATTATACAAACAGAAAAATAGTGACAACATAACAATTAAAATTTACGCGAAATTAGAAAGCCGACGAAATACAAAAGCAAGGGTTACATTCGTTACGGCCAAAGAAGTTATATTAGACAATGCCTGTTGTTATTTGAGAAACATATATATTGCACAATACCAATTATTACTAAAGGATCTAAATAACGGTTGTCGACAGAATACCTAATGGTTATTTAGAAATGACAAATATCGTAAAACTATACTGTTAAAAATATTTCTATTGACACAAAAGTTAGGTTCGCAACAAAAGAAAACATTCATTTACAATTTACAGTTAGGTGCATACTAGAGAAAAACATTACAAGATCGCTATTTTATGACAGGCGTATGTGAGACAAAGTCACCACATACCTATTTACGAGTACCTACGTAAGCACAAAAACTGTGTTGAAATCAGACGACTAGCTAGCTAGACAACCTTCTTGCAGTGATCACTGGGCTTGCCAGGACACACGATCGCTATAGTAGCAATCAAAAAGGAGTTTGTGGAGTCAATTGTGTCACAAATTCTGCTTAACTGGATGTAAGACTAGACTGGATCGTTGGGACAGTGAAAATGTATGATTATATCTAAAGGAAAATAACGTGTTAGGGGGAGGAGGACCGCGTGTCGACTTCACGCAATATTGCTATCAGCGGCGGCGGTAGGCAGCGTGAGCGCGGTGGCTGCGCTGCGCGCGCGCGGCCAGCTGGTTGGCGGGGAGGGGGCGCGCGGGGAGCGAGCGCCGCCGGCCCTACTATTGGAGCGCAAGCTTTATGCTTAGTCTCGCACGACTCGACACTCGACAGTCGACACTCGTCTCATCTTGTAGTGTAAGTACACGACATTTTAGTGGTTCCCATAGTTTTCTATTCAATTTCGAAATGTAAACAATAATAACATACCTGTCAGTTAGATCGCAGATCTTTATTTAGGAGTTAGTTGAGGCGGTAATATTACAGATTTTCGTTATTTTTGATGTCAATTACTCCTAAACGATAGAAAACCCAAGGTTGAAAAAATACCCTTATTGTTGATGAAGTCAAAAGCTATTAGAAACACGATTGAGAGGTTTTTGGCTCGATAGAAAAAAATCCCAAAGATAGGTCTACCCTGTAACTTTCTACTCAAGTAATGACTAATATTTTGAAGTAGATACTTATTTAAAAAAATATACTTACAACAATTTTCGTTATGATAATACAAAGTGCGTAATGTTATTATTTTTTATACGTCCATTGTAGTTTTTGATTGAAACGAAAAACCATCGTAAAGAAAAAGACAGACAACTGTTCCAATCAACACCTTGCCCTTACTATAAAGCTGGTTATCATCGTTGAAGGTAAACATTTCGGGCAGGTACTCAGGTATAAAAAAAACCGTCTCTTAGCAAGAACAACAAAGGGATACACCCAACATCCTACATTTTGAAGGAAGGATATCAAAGTGCATAATAAATTAATAACTTCAAAAGCAAGTTTTCACGTCGCCTATTGTCTCTATCGATAGTAGACGCATTGTGTTGTGTAGAAGTACTCGTAGGAGGCGATCGGATTACGAGGTATTGCGATCTGACTCCTAAACAACTAAACTAAACAACGGCTGTATAAATATTTTGTAACGCTTTTACGGGTTACAATAGCACAAAACATCGCACCGTTGGGTCACCGCATTGTTTGCCAGAATTAGTCGCTATTGTGTCCCCCCCTGTCGTGTCGGCCACTCTGCAACAAATCATACAAGTAGACAGACATGCTTATGGAACTATCCGACCGATTAAAATATTATATGAGTTGAAACAGCGTGCGCGTGCCCCAATATGCGTATTCGCTGGCGCTGGAGTGCCATCGCTACACAATCACGGAATATATAAATGGTGCAAACAGACAAACAAAAAATGTATTGTAACATAGTGTCCTAAAACGTCACGTTACGGAGATAATTGAATATACGTATGTATTCCATAATAATTTTGATTATTTTTAACTTCTATATTATGTCAGAAACGTGACACTAGGCCAAAATGTTATATGACATTCTTTGTTCTTCTATAGGTCCTCTATTCAAAAACACACGTTAGATTGTGCAGCCATTTTGAAAAAAAAACTAAATGGCGAATGCTCAGTATGCCAATAACTTTCAGACCCCTTTGGGCACAAGATCGGATTCAGTTAGGTACCTATTTAACCGGCTTTTGGCGGTGCTAGAGCACTATATGTACAGAAACAGGGTCGCATGCTGTGGGTTCCAGCTAGACAGAGGCAGCGTGCGAGCCCCCCCCCTCCTGCACACTAGAGCGGTGCATGGTGAACCTGTCCTATAGGTATACTTAATGCGAAGATTAAAATTCAACTGATTGCGAAATCGTGCAGTTTAGAGTCGAGTCGGTGCACGGACTGGTAGGTGCAGGGTGCACGGTGTTAGGAGTCGCTCGGAAATTGGGTTACCAGATGTTAAATTGAAAATTCCTGACAAAAAGCCTGATTTTTATCAAAAAGTCCTGACATTTTACTGAAACAGGCGCGCGTGTGGTTTGACGACGCACAGTCAAAGTAATAAAATACCATTTATGATATTCCTTTTGAGTGCCGGCCGGTCACTCGCCGACTCACAATCCGCCATAGAGGCTATTCTCCACACAATGAAAAATCACCATTACATCGAAATAATGCAAAAAAATCCTGACATTTTCAAAGTCGGGCCGGAATCCTGACAGGAGCCTAAAAATCCTGACATGTCAGGACAAATCCTGACGTCTGATAAGCCTACTCGGAAATGCCAGTGGAATGTGTGGCCAATCCGCCAATCCGCCAATCCGCCAACCCGTCGGCCGGCGCAGTGCAAATGCAGTGCAGTGGCTACATCTTGCACGATTTTGATTTATGACGGATTTTGGTCTTAGCTTTTTTGGAGTCTAACACGATTCTGTTTTCTTCTAGCCAGTTCGTTAATTATTATTTATACAGCCCAAGAAAATCAAGCAAATAATGTAAAGAGAGGTTTTGTTGTGAATTTTTCTTGGTCATGGAAACTAGTCCTTCAGCCGGATTCGTAAATAATTTTCACTTTCTTCATTTGTTTTTGGATTTGTAATGCTAGTGCCGGTGCATTACAAATCTTCTCTGAGGTTCTTGACAGCATTTGCAGCAGCTGCATTCTGAGGTGGAACACCCAGTTGCTGTTGGGCGTCTATAAAACTGCACCAAGAGCAAGTTGGGTTCTCACGTCCTCCTTCGTTTTATTTTCTTGTTCTCCACATTGCCCACGTGCACTAGACGATTTTCTCCAAAATGCACCACTTCTTGAACAAAATCCCAGCAGAAAACAATGAAAAAACAACAAAATAAAACTACGAATGCGTCCACCACAAATCCCGCCAAAAACTCTCCATTAATAAAATACCATAGACAGTGTTTAAAGAGAGGAGCTAGTGTGTATGGACAGCTGTGAATCTATAAAAGTTTAAAAAACTAAAAACCGACTTCAAAAAGAAAATAATCACAGTATGAAATAATATTTTTATACATATAAATACACGAAATTAACCAACAATAGTCAAATCAAAGGTAGGTACGAATCAAATTAGGGGACTAAATTTTTTTATAGGTCGGCACCAGCACACGGCTTCATACCTATCAAATGTTTTTGATCTGATCGCTTTGCTGGTACCGAACTCAAAAAAAATGTGCTCCCCTAATTTTATTCATATTGATTTCATTACTGTTGGTTAATTTCGTGTATTTATATGTACAAAAATATTATTTCATACTTTTGAGTATTTTCTTTTTGAAGTCGGTTTTTAGTTTTTTAAACTTTAACTTTTTATTTTTTGTGATAGTGTTATGTAACCTACTCTACTCGCCAATAAGAATCATCAAATCAAAATACATGTGTTTCATTATTGAAACAGTGTCCTGTGGCTTCCATCATCATCTCAGTAGCATGCAAGTTAAGGAGTTACACCTTCCATCATCAGCTCACCTAAATAACCTGAAAGAATACAACTATCGGTCTATATGTATACCTACTTATCTACGTATAATATTTTAAGAATTATCTTCTAACTCCTAACCGTTAAGAAATTGTACCTTCCATCATCAGCTCTGCAACATGGGATGATGACTACCAGACGAAAATACTTAAATACCTTTAGAAAATATATAAAAAAAAACTAGCTGTTTCCCGCGGTTTCACCCGCGTGGACAACGTTTCTATGACTTTTCGAGGGTGCGCAGTGCGCGAGCCGCAAGCGGCTCGCGAGCGTGGTAAAAAGTAGCCTATGTCTGAATCCAGGTCCTAATCTGTCTACCTACCAAATTTCAGCCAAATCCGTTCAGTAGTTTTTGCGGGAAAGCGTAACAGACAGACAGAGTTACTTTCACATTTATAATATTAGTAGGGATTAACAAACGCACTAGTCGCCACTACGATGTTCTCTTTTTCTCTGGGATGCCATCATCTGATCCCGGTTTCCTTATCACGGTACCAACCTTGGGATATCTATCATTTTCAACAAAAAAAAGATTCATCAAAATCGTTTCATAGACGAAGAAGTTATCCGCGAACACACATAAAAAAAAATGTAGGGTCGAATTGAGTACCTCCTCCTTTTCCTGTCGGTTAAAAGTATCGCTGTGACTAAAGGGTCTCACTCGAGTGAGATCGCGCGCGCGAAGCTTCACGTTTATGGAGATCGAGATTGTGGTACGAATGACAGTTGCACGATATTGCAAGAAACACGAATACTTATCGTTTCATCCATTCTTAAAATAAACCTGTTATCTATCTATCTAAAAAAAAACTGGGCAAGTGCGAGTCGGACTCGCGCACCTAGAGTTCCGCACCGCTGACCTCTTCACACAAGTATATAACAATGTCGCCTATTCATTTCAAACATATAACATTGATTTTTTAGCGATTTTTGTTTTCGTATTAGTAGGTATAGGTAATTTAATCACACAAAGTTTCACACTTGTATGTATGTATTACAATTCAATTGTTACGATAGAGCAATTACAAAAAATAGTAGTTCATGAAACTGTTGCATAATAAGGGTTCTTAAAGTACGAGTGTAAGTTAAAAAAACGAGCCGTAGGATAGTTTTTTTATAGCATTACACGAGTGTTTTAAGAACAAATTATGTGCAGTTTCATACACTACTTTATCTAATCTCATACATTGGGATTGAATCAACTAAAATACAAAGATCAAAGTTAAGAGTAAGAAAAAACATGCCACGAAATTCAGTAAGTACCTACAACAAAACGTGTCATAGCGCTGAATCCCAGCGCATCACCGCGCTTGCACTAAAGCGGACGGTGTTACAGACAGGTAAAAACAATGCTTTCACTGATCTCAGACATTTTTAAACAAGAATGAAAATTATCCACAAAATTTAGTATCTACAACAAGTAAAAATTGGAATGAAAACTTTTTGTATTGCTGTAAAAATGGCGCGAACCGCATGTGCGTTCCAATAAAAAAAAATGGAACTTCGTTGCTGATATTATCTCTTTGGTTTAACTTGTATCGTAATGGAAAAAAATACATTAAAACATTATTTCTCTTACAAAATAATGTTATAATGTATTTTTTTAAATTACGGTATGGTGTTTATAAAGTATGCCAATATAAACTCGTTTTGAAGTTGATAATGCGAAGTTCGCGAACTTTACGATATGAGGGTAGATAAAACCTTTAACAAAACACGTATAATATAAATGGTACCCCCCTTGATATGCCCTTATTTTTTTTTAGTTTTTTAATTTTTAGGGTTCTGTAAACACCCAAAGGGTGGTGCCAACGGGAACTTATTACTAAGCCTCCGTTATCCGTCAATCATTAAATTAAAAATTAAAGAGGGCCCCTATACAAGGAACCTGATTTTTTTAAACGTTAAGAAACTAGCGACATCTAGTACATAGTTGAACTATGAAGATGTTTTGATACGAAACCCTCAGTGCGCGAATCCAACTCACACTTGGCCTTTCTTTTAAATTAGTAGTAAATTTCCTATAATAACACGAATTCTGTGAAAATTTCAGGCGGCTACCTATTAGGGTTAAAAAGTAGCCTTTTAAATGTCGGTCAGACAGATGGACGGACGGACAGAGTAGGCTTAGTAATAGGGTCCCGTTATCTGGCAACGTACCCTAAAAAACTGGTGCAATATCGTGATGCTGGTGAATGGCTCGCAGTCTCCAGCAGCGGTCGGGCGGTCGAGTCGCCCCATAAGGACATCACTGGACTGGCGAGAGCAGTACCGAAGAAAAACAAGTTCCGGGAATATAGTGCGACCGCTTATGGCGTGGCCAAGATTTTCCTGGCGTCAAAAAAGATATACACAGCATCATGCTGTCAGCATGTCATCTCGCTTGCTCCGGTGCGGATGGAACAAGTAGGCAGTAGTTTTTGCCGCAGCCGGCCGTCGCCAGTGCGCTTTATTATTATTAGGAGTGAGCGAGTTTATGGGGGCCCATTCAATTCGCAATTACCAATTGATGTTTTAAAATGTAATTCAAACACGTCCAGGGTTGGCGACGATATATAATAATTATAATACGACCACGACAGCCCGTTATTTAATAATACAGGAAATTTTGCATATTTTGGAGGCAAAATATGTACATAAATGAAACTTTGTTTATAATTTTATATTGGCACTAGAAATGAGGGTATGCCGAGTCCTACCCCTCCCAGAGGGTACGGGTGGGGGGAATTTTAAAAAATGCACATTTTAAAAACTAAGCGAGTGAGGTGTCATTTTCTATGTAATTTATTACGCTGAATCGAATGAGACCATACCACTACTTATAGGATCAATAATGAGCGAGATATTAAGGGTTTACAAAAAAAAGAAAAACAACATTTCAAGTCAAAAGTAGGATTTCATCAGCAAAAACGATTGGAAAACTTTTACATCAGGTACAGTCAGAGATATTATGCTATACAGGTAAGAGGAGGTAGATACTAGATAGGTTACACGCGTCCTAAAAGTGAAGCTAATAAAATGATGCCAATTGGCATCTCTTTTCTTAGTAGCATTCTGTGCAACGGAAGGGAAATATCTATGACATTGTGCGTGTAAATTAGATTAATTTTCAAATGTTGTTCGTTAATGCATAACCCATCTATGGTAACAAATTATTGGAATCTCTGGGTACAGTATGTAATATCTACTATGAACATGTTTAGTTATTAATATTTGTTCATCTTCTCCGAAATCACTGCGATCATCGTCGTCGATGTCTACAGGGGCCATGCATTTGTCCAAGACCGAGTTGGAGCAAGAAGGCAACAGAGCCCCTCGCATGTTTTGCATACAGGCGAGCAGGGTGTCCCACGTTTTACGCATGAGCTCTTACTATGACTAGAGTGGAACGTCCACTTTTGCACGAGCACAATATAAGGGCCATTATTTCATCCGGAGCTGGTGATAGGGTGGTGCGAACTGGGAACGTATCACCATTTTGACGACTCGAACCCCACTCTACAGGATTCAGTTTATTTCCCAGCCATTGTTAGACTTGATGGTATGTTCTGATAGAGTGTTGCATCGCACTTCCAGAAGTAGATGGCAGAGCCTCCAATTTCGCTGCGGCACGCTTCAAAGATTTGTTAAATAGTATGTAACGATGGATGCGGGCGGCGCAGGACCGGTCGTCGTGGAAATCCTTGGGGGAGGTCTTTGTCCAGCAGTGGGCGATTTGTGGCTGATATGATGATGATAATGATGTAACGATGACTATCAACAGTGACGTCATGTGACGTTGCAGAGTTTGGCGCCATACAGTTGGAGGACCAAAGATTCACCTGCTTTAGCACCATATTTACTTATTTTCATTTTTTCTAACAAAAACCCTTCATAACTCGCAATTGATCCTATAAATATGGGTATGGTCTCATTCGATTCAGCGCAAAAAATTACATAGAAAAAATAAAAGTGGAAAAATCTAAAAACCGACTTTAAAATGAAATTCACTCAAAAGTAGAATGAAATAATATTATTATACTTACATACACGACATTAATCAACAACATGAAATCAACGAATTAAATTAGGGGCTTAATTTTTTTTTGAGGTCGGTACCAGTACAGTTACTTAAATCAAATGTTTTAGATTCGATGGTTTGCTGACACCGACCTCAAAAAAAACTTAAGCCTCTAATTTAATTCGTACCCACCTTCGATTTCAACTTAAGTATATAATAATATTATTTCATACTTTTGAGTGAGTTTCATTAAAAATCAATATTTTATTTTTCATGGTTTATGTTGACCCTTTCCGTGTTTTGAATCTTGCTTCGTAATTTTGGATTATTAGTAAATTCTGTGTTCATTAACTGGTTTCGATTTCTCGCTAGACTAGGGATCTGATAAAGGCCTAGCATATTATTAGCTTGAGCTGATGATTCGGAACCTAGGTACCGTATAAGCAAGCTCTAATCTCTTAATGTGTAAGTGCTTTGGTTTAAACTGTAAACTTACATTGTGACTGAATAAATAAATAATGTCCCACCTCCTCTTATATTTTGGTGATGAAAATTTTTTGAATTGAAAACTTCTTTAGGCGCGTTGGACATTTTTGAGATGGGAAAAAGTCAATTAACTCTCGACACTTTTACCGTTACCCGTTACCCGGAGGGTCAAAATTTATAAAACTGTAAAAAAATCACTTCTGTCGGCACTCCCGGAGTGTTTTTTTTTACCTGTGAAGATCCCATACCACTGAAACTTCTTCTCGTATACTATAAAACAGGGGTCGGCAACCGGCGGCCCGCGCGCCGCAGGACCATCTCTGTGCGGCCCGCAAGGAAAAATACCGAAGCAATAAGGGCGTATTCTTGAAAGCTCGGTCCCACGCGGGGTAGTAAAAATTTACCTATTTCATTTCATAAGGCAGTGGTACCTAAAAATCCACTTAAACAGGTTTTTAGAATTCATTTTTGAAGTAGTTAACAGTGAATTTAAAATCTAGGAAAACATACTGGTATTATTGAGAATAGTTACGAGGGACTACATCGAATGGAAACACGATTTAATAAAGTTGGCTCGACAGAATAATTTCGAAAAGGTACCTCTTTTCCAGCCATTTTATCGTCTATTTTCGGTTTTATTCTTAAAATAAGGAATTTGATAATATGATTTATTTACTAAAATAAAGTTCATAGGTGACTGAAGGGAAAACTGGATTGGATTTTTATTTAAGATAAATATGATGAAAATAAAAACGAAAACATCGAAAAAGTGCAAAAGTGTTATTTTCTTCCATCTTTACACGTAAAGAAAAAGACTAATTTATCTATTTTAGGGTATATCTTGTTTTATTCATGTTAGGTGCGGTGCGGGGGGTGCGGGGGGTGCGAGCGGCTCGGCTGGCCGCAAGCCGCAAGCTCCGCCACCGAGACGTACTTTGATGTGAGTTTAGTTAGATCATCGACTGTCAAATCGGGGACGGACGTTATAGAGCAGTTTGCGTATTTACCAAATGTACGAGAGTTACAATTTAAACCGCCATGTTGACATTATACACTGGGTAATACCTAATTATTTACAAATTGCTCCAGGATGAAATAACCTAACCAACTTAATTAAAAACTCGGCGGCCTAAAATGTTGCGTTCTATACTAATATAAGGTCTAACAAAATTAGCTGAAACTATTTTTACTGGTGCTTTTAACCATGAAACTGAACAACTTTCCCCATGGAACCCATAGTCAAATCGCAAAAAAAAATTGGCTCTCCCATACTAACTCGATCAGCTGATCAGCTAACTTAGTATGGGAAGTTCAAATTATTTTTTGAGATGTTAATGGGGCAGTCGGGTAAAAACGCTTAGATTGCCTCACTTTTACGATTTCTACCTTATCATAGCGTAGTTTTCTTCAAACCTCCTGCCGTTGAACGGCAAATATTTGCGAGTGGCACGCGTGACGCGACGGGAGTCGGGACTCACCACCTGAGCAAACAGCTGTAATGGCCGACACCGACCACCGACCACCTCCACAAGACTCCACTATTCTAAAAGAGCGCTCCTTTTTGTTTACGATTACAGGCTTAACAAGGTACCTATTCAATGTACGCAGGCCAGCATATCCAGCTACACACTTTGGACTTTGTACCGTCCTTATGCCGTACGCGTATGGATCAGAATCGCACTACGAGTTTCTAGCTTGATGTGCTGGCCTCTGTACTACAAATCCAGCTGGTTAAACTAGATTAAAGAGTTCGATGCAGACTTAACGTTGTGCATGCATGTATTTTGTGTTAATTTTACTGAATCTGGGGGCACGGCAGTGCCCCGGTCAAGTCGAGCAAAACCAAACAAAGGTATAGCCATACCTACCATCCCTTTTCTCTACAAAATTTACTTTATCTTACAATAGAAAAGATTGGTTGACACATATGTAAATACAATAAAGAAATTTATTTTTTATTCACAATTGGTAAACCCTTGACAATATCTCACCTGGTGGTAAGTGACGATGTTGCCGATGATGGTAGCGGGCTTACCAAGATTCCCCAACGCAATGGGGAACTGGCTATCTTATCTTCATGCCGGAACACACCAATGACATAACATTGATATTTGGCGGCAAGACTTAGATATGATGGTGGTAGCTAGCCAGGCGGGCTTAGAAAATGCCCTACCACCAACCAAACCGAGTCTTACAATTGACCCCGCCGGGAATCGAACCCGCGACCTCCCGTGTAAAGCCAGTGAACTTTGCCTCTGAGCTACGGAAGCGGTTAAGAAATTAGACAATTAATAAAGTTTCTGGGCTGGCTGGAGCAGCGGCCCGTCACATCACGGCTGGAAAACAAGTGATGATAGCGTGCCAATCGGGAGACTGGCATACTCGCACCTACTCCCGATAAAGGAGGTCGTTACAGAAGGTTATCGGAAGCGAGCGCTATTGGATTCGAATGCCCAAACAGTAGCTATAAACTCGTTTGTAAAGATAATGTCCTGGCTGTCTTGGCCCCTGGCGGCCGGGACTTGGCACTTGGCACCAGACTACACAGACGATTCCTTATCGAATCACAAAACTGAAATCAACTATTAAAGCATCTATGTGAAGCAGTTTGGTTAGTCATGCCTTGGTCACCCATCAGCAGATTTGATCTCGTAAACAATATACACATAAGACACAATAAATACGAAATTTCAATCAATTGGAATACAGTGACCTCAAAAAAATAAGTTCTTCATATTTTGAATAAAACATGTAGAATTTCAAACAACACGACTGTTTCTTTGTGAAAGCTATTATTGCTGAGGAAATCTATGTACATGTTGGCTCTATCAGCGTGACAATCATTGTATAACACCTACCTATACGCTAAATTTCATTTCACTTTAACCATTACAAAAGCTTGAGATAAAAAAGCGTGTGGCACTCGGGGACTGCCGCGGTAAAGCTATTGCATAGCATTTTTTATCAACTTATGCAATTATATTTTTTTATTTACCAGTACCATATAGTCCTTGAGGCGCGGGACGTTTATGTTATAAATTAACACTAAGAAAGTTACACCAGTAAAATTTAGTACCGCAAATCGCTAACAGATAATAGGTTTTTTAGAACTAGGCCGAGCGTGGGGTGTTAGGTTTTATTTTCGTTACGGAATTTCTTGATTCGGTCGCTGCGCTCAAAGCCCGCGATAAAAGCTATACAATAGCTTAAGAAGAAGCCACAATAGTGTGGGTATGTATAATGGAAAATCTGTAAGTGGGTAGAGCAGTGTGGTCCCTTTACCTGCAGTCCTGCTAATCTCGGACATAGAGCATTTTACTAAATGGTACAAAATGGATGGAAAGAGTGGCGGACGGTGGTAAATGGTAACATAATATTACCTAACATACATACTGTGCTATGCCATGTACTAGTACGAGTGTGCAATCAGCTCTAGCTAGACTACTGGAATCTGAGTGCGGCGCTAAAGTATATATATTAGTACTAACATACAGTATGGACACTCCCTGCCGCTCTCTAGATTGCGACCTTACCCCCTCGTCATCCAGATTAATACAGATTGCTTACAGTTTGGTTGTCGAACGTATGGGATATCGCCGTGATTTTGTTTGCTCCGTCATTTGTTTTTTGAAATGTCATTTCTGGCCCGTTGTATGAAGTGTCCAGGGTGTGGCGGCGCGGTGCACGCGTGCGGCGTGACAGACTGCGCGACGGTGCGGCGGCTGCGCGGGCGGCGCACACACACACACAACACACGATAAGCAATGATAACGGTTGTGAATAAATCAGGCTGCCGTGGGCCGTGACACGTATCAATCGAGTCATACAGCCGGGAAAGTACTCGCGATTTCAAAAGCGACTCTCCTGTTAACCATACGAAGACGTTTGCCCTTCAATCGCATCTAAGCTGGCACACAAGTAAATTACGACTCGGAGGGTCGGGCCCAGAAATATGCTATATTATATGTAGTCGGGCCAAGTCTAATTATAAAAAATATAAAACATAAATTAAAAATTTAAAAACCCCCGACAAAAAACCTCTCAAAATTACAAAAATAATATACCTAGGTACATCGAGTGTTTAAACCGTCAAGACCACAGATGAGATACTAGTTACGTAAAGCAAACAATTTAAAAACTGAAAACCGATTTCAAAAAGAGATCACTCAAATTTTGAAAAAATATTTTTATACACACACACACACACATACACACACCCACACGCACGAAGGCGATTAGGCCTTAGTCGACCACGAGGGCCCAGTGCGGGTTGGTCGACTTCACACACAACCTTCGAGTTTCTTTGCAGGCATGTGCAGGTTTCCTCACGATGTTTTCCTTCACCGTTAAAGCAATCGGTAAGTATATGTACGTAAGTTTTTTGAAAAACTCATTGGTACATTGGCCGTCCAGATTTGAACCCGGTACCTCTGGTTAGATGAACCGAGTCGTTACCGGTTGAGCCACCGACGCTTTTTCTATATCTATATTATATCTGCGTGTATTATCACTACAGAAGACAGACATGCTGCTCTTTAATTTAATTAAATAGGTATTTCCTCTGTAATTTAATTTATATCCTTCAATTTTTAATGTTAGTCACCTTGTATCTTAATATTTTGTTTTTACCTTTAATATACCATAGATTAAGTAATGGAGGAGCGAGATCCCCTTACACAGGTACTTCCGTACCTAAAAGGAGGTCTCAGCCTTGTAATATGTAGAACCTTTGGTGAAATACATAAATACACGAAATTTACCAACAATAATGAAAACAAAGGTAGGTACGAAACAAATTAGAGGCCTACATTTTTTTGAAAGCGGAACTAGACAGCGGAGGCTTAGCAATAGGGTCCCGTTGTTGGTCACCCTTTGGGCGTTAGTACTAATGTATATACTGTGCTTTGGGTGCACGGAACCCTCAAAAGGGGTAGTCTAATATAGGTAGGTTTGACAATAAATAAGCGATACTTATTACTAATATAGGTAGGTTTGACAATAAATAAGCGATACTTATTACTAATATAGGTAGGTTTGACAATAAATAAGCGATACTTATTACTAATATAGGTAGGTTTGACAATAAATAAGCGATACTTATTACTAATATAGGTAGGTTTGACAATAAATAAGCGATACTTATTACTAATATAGGTAGGTTTGACAATAAATAAGCGATACTTATTACTAATATAGGTAGGTTTGACAATAAATAAGCGATACTTATTACTAATATAGGTAGGTTTGACAATAAATAAGCGATACTTATTACTAATATAGGTAGGTTTGACAATAAATAAGCGATACTTATTACTAATATAGGTAGGTTTGACAATAAATAAGCGATACTTATTACTAATATAGGTAGGTTTGACAATAAATAAGCGATACTTATTACTAATATAGGTAGGTTTGACAATAAATAAGCGATACTTATTACTAATATAGGTAGGTTTGACAATAAATAAGCGATACTTATTACTAATATAGGTAGGTTTGACAATAAATAAGCGATACTTATTACTAATATAGGTAGGTTTGACAATAAATAAGCGATACTTATTACTAATATAGGTAGGTTTGACAATAAATAAGCGATACTTATTACTAATATAGGTAGGTTTGACAATAAATAAGCGATACTTATTACTAATATAGGTAGGTTTGACAATAAATAAGCGATACTTATTACTAATATAGGTAGGTTTGACAATAAATAAGCGATACTTATTACTAATATAGGTAGGTTTGACAATAAATAAGCGATACTTATTACTAATATAGGTAGGTTTGACAATAAATAAGCGATACTTATTACTAATATAGGTAGGTTTGACAATAAATAAGCGATACTTATTACTAATATAGGTAGGTTTGACAATAAATAAGCGATACTTATTAAGTTATTACTAATATAGGTAGGTTTGACAATAAATAAGCGATACTTATTACTAATATAGGTAGGTTTGACAATAAATAAGCGAAACTTATTACTAATATAGGTAGGTTTGACAATAAATAAGCGATACTTATTAAGTTATTACTAATATAGGTAGGTTTGGCAATAAATAAGCGATACTTATTACTAATATAGGTAGGTTTGGCAATAAATAAGCGATACTTATTAAGTTATTACTAATATAGGTAGGTTTGGCAATAAATAAGCGATACTTATTACTAATATAGGTAGGTTTGGCAATAAATAAGCGATGGACGTATTCCAGCTGTTATCGGTGTGCCGTGTAATAGATTTGTTGACAAAACATCGGGTATTAAATAACGCACGGCCCATCCGCGTCACACTTACTAAAGTGTAGATAGAGCGAGCGTCTCACTCAACTAATATAAACAAGTGTTCAATCATTTAATTTAAATCAGCACGATAATAGAATCACTAAAGCTATACAGTCATTTGGCTATCATCATATCAGCCGAAGGACATCCACTGCTGGACAAAAGCCTCCCCCAAAGATTTCCGCCACGACCGGTTCTGCGCTACCCGCGTCCAGCGGCTTACTGCGACCTTCAATGCTTTAATTTTCTTCATTTGGCTATATTTATTCGTAATCCTACGTGGACTACACACGACACGTTCGGTGATTGATAGTAGAACCACGGATAAGATAAATAAGGTTGGATTGGCAATAGTCACACTTTTGTTTGAAAACCAGCGTCGCCGCCTTTCTTCCACCCATCAACTCCACTACACAAGCAATAATAACACATATACACGAATTGCGCGCACTAATAAACAAAACACATATAGAACACAGGGCTGCAATTGTGTCTCACACCATTTCCAGAGTCTGTACGTTACACACGACCACACGCAAATAAAAAGTATGAACGCGTGCCTCGGTTAAGTATGATTGTATAATCATACTTGAGGCGCACCTGCCCAGCGCACATTTCCAATCAAACCTTATTTATCTGATCCGTGAATAGAATATAGAGATGAGTTCCTTTACGGTTACTTACGGTACGAGTACAATACTAGGAGAATGCTGGATTCTAAAAGGCCAACATGCAACACCCAAATGAATGGATGTCGTGGTCGTGCAATGTAATACCCCTACACATGGACAGGGTGAACAAGTGTGTAGTATCCCCAGCGCTTAGCGCCTACGTCGCCGTCGTTTGGTTTTCAATTAAATATTATAGAATGGAATTGTTGAAATGAACACTTTGCAGATACTAGCAAGGTTGGCATAAACCCGGGTTATTTTACAAAATTATCTAGCCACTAGGTTTCTTCGTTTTTTTTAAATACAATTACGGTTTTTTTGGACTAAGTTTAGATTTAATTAATTGTATTTAGTTTAATTTCACATTTAATATTATTGGATTTTTCTCCCAAATATTGAATAAAGTGGCTACACTATTTGACAGAAAAAACCATGACTGAAAATCTTCTGTCAGTTGTCAGTCGGAGAACTCCCCTTGCACTTGATGTGTACACAGTGGCAGACTGGCATGGCAGTGCTATTTAGTGCCATTGTTAGGGTAATATTTAGCCCAGTGTTTTTCAAACTGTGGGTCGCGACCCTTAGGGGAGTCGCGAAGCCTTACTCGGGGGGTCGCGGACAAGAAAAAATAGTGTAGTAAACTACAATAAAAAATGTGACGTATATGAACGTAATATGGGACTAAATAACAGAGTGATAAACATCTGGAACAAGCTGCCTCAGGATGTCCGTGAATAGTTTAAAAAACAGACTGGCTGGACAAATGGTGCAAAGACAAACCGATTTAGTGCAGTAACACTAACACAGAAGCTATTCCAACATAATAATAATAATATTTTGATGTGAAGGGCTTACGAATTGTGAATTAAAAAAAAGTCCCAAAAAAAGAAATAAACGCAGTTTTTCAAATCACAAAAATTTTGTTTGTTTATGGCCCCAGGGGGTCGCTAGAATTTTTTAACTTGTAAAGGGGTCGCGTACTCAAAAAGATTGAAAAACACTGATTTAGCCTGTACCCTGTACTGTAAATCCCTTACTTCTAACCACTACGACGACGGAACGTGAAAGGGGTATGCGTTTAGGGTGAGGAGAGGTCGCTTGTTTGTTTGTCTGTGCAAACGAATGTTGTCATTTACCTCGAAAACTACTAGGCCGATTTCCTTGCGGTTTTTTTTTAAAGGTATCATTTCAGAGCAGGTTTTTAGGTATGTTTGCATGCCAGTAGACCACCAGGGAGCGCTGCAGCAGCCAGGATAGTGGTAGCTTGAGGGCTTCTTAAAAAAAATATTCAGCCAACTTCGATGCATTTTTTTGCATTATATAGTTGTCATTTCAGAGCAGGTTCTTAGACATGTTTGAAGGCTGTAGATCACTGGGAGGCGCTGCAGCAGCTTGGTGCTTAAACTATCCAACCGATTCCACTGCGACTAAATTTTTACGAAACTACCTAAAAAGGTGGGTAATGTTTTTCAGTTGTATGTATGTATGTATGTCCGTTTCTTTGGCTGAACCTGTAGACGACGATGTTGATGGATTGTGGAGTGTAAGGTGTCGTTAGATTGTTCTTGATCCCGAAAGTAGGCGCAGCAAGTATAGGATTCATTTAAACCCCACTGCACAAAAAAGGGGTAAAGTTTTTTTGCAGTCGGGTTTTCATTTTATAGATTGGTAAGAACATTCAAGGCTAAACATGTTTTACAGCCGCAGACCATCAGGGGGCGCTGCAGCTCCATAAAACTCATAAAGCATGCATATGTAATAAAACTTCGTGAATAATTTAAAGAATCTACGACATACGGACGACAAAACCTTTGGGAGTAAGTAGTTCGAGGTTTAGAAAGGGAAGGAGAACGTACTGAACGTAGCGTAGGCAGGTATACTCTCTAAAAAGTTTAAAATAAAAGGCAAAATTTAAAAAAGCCCACGCCGGGTGTTAAAACGTAATCGAAAAAGCATTAAATAACTCTTTTAAAGTCCCCGACTAGAACAAAATAAGAAACGAAAAAAAAAATCTTAAAAATCCAAGAAAATTCGTCGGAAATCTCAACTCTTCCATCGCTTCCATCTTCGGCAACATCGTTACTTACCACCAGGTGAGATGTTAAGGGTTTACCAATTGTGCATAAAAAAAAACTCTCTAAATTGAATATACCTACGCAATTTTATAAGTTTGACTAATTCAGAATGTAAATTAATGTAGTTTTCGATCAATATAAATTGCTATATTTCAACTGAAAGGAACAGAGAGGGCGATGGCTGTTCTTGGATTTTTTTTAAATTTATCTTTCGTTTCTTATTTTCTTCTAGTCGGGGGACTTAGAGTTATTTAATTAGTCCTTTTTCAATTACGTTGCAGCACCCGTCGTGGACTTTTTAAATTTTGTTTTCTATTTAACAAATCATTACTGGATTGCATACCTACCTACTAAATAAATCTAATTTAATATACCGTTTAATGGATTAAGCAAAACTGTTTTACTGCGTGATGGTAAACCGACTGGCTGACACACGAGTGCACACGCACAGCCCAAACCGCTGGACGAAGTAACTTAACTAGTATCTCATCTGTGCCGCTGGACTTAAACACTTGAAATTGTGTAGGTACATAGATACGTAAAACGATGTAGACATCCACTAGGATTTTGGGAATTTCCCACGAGAACGGCAAAAAACGGAATCTGTGCAACCAAATACTGACACACTAACTATTAGTTTGTAGAACGTATTTACAAAATGTAAATAACTAATTGATTTATATTCAAATAAGAAGCTAACTACGTTTTTATGATGCTCGCGTCGCTAGTGGTACTGGAGCGCGGAATGGACTCGTCTCGTCTCCGTGACCTGCGTGAACGTCGAAGCAAGCGTTATGTCAATGAAGCCCTCAGATCACAGCTGTGATCTGAGATGAAGCCTCTGCCTATATCCACTATTCCGCAGTGCACACGCACGTAGAGACCTGGCGCGCCACGGCGGCAGGCGGCTGGCAGCGGGCGGCTCGGCAAGCAGTGAACCGCGATAAGCGCCCTGCCGCCTGCCGCGGACACTGAAACGAAACGACCGCCCGAGTCGCCCGACATTATCGATTTCATAACTTTCAAGGGCACACGAGTTTAGTGGATATAACAGCGCAACCATTACAAGTGCAAACTTTTAGTCGGAAATAGGGCGCCTTTTAATGTAGGTAAGCCACTAAATATAGCAGACTGCAATGAAAGGTGCCTTGGTTGTCGACAGTTCCACACCATACCACAGATGAGATAATAGTTACTTTGTAACAGATACTGCACTTCCTTATAAAACGTAAATACCTACGCGCTATTCACCTACCTACTCCTTCCCATTGTCAGACAATACACGAAAACATGGGTATTAAGGCTTTAAGATGCCTCAATCCGAGCAGGTTGATACGTTTTAAAATAATATCGAACGTAAGTCTATTCATTTTAAGTTCAAATCAATGCGGCCTGCAACGCGGTTGTTATGTTGAAACTAAACGCCCAATTCTAGGTTTTTACATGTTTTTATTACTTTTCTAGGCAAGGGCAATGGAGCGTGCTATGCTCGGAGTTTCTCTGCGTGATCGAATCAGAAACGAGGAGATCCGCAGGAGAACTAAAGTAACCGACATAGCTCACAGAATCGCTAGACTGAAGTGGCAGTGGGCAGGGCACATAGCTCGTAGAACAGATGGCCGATGGGGCAGTAAAGTTCTCGAGTGGCGACCGCGCACCGGAAAACGTAGCGTAGGCAGGCCTCCCACGCGGTGGACCGATGACCTGGTGAAGGTCGCGGGAAGCCGATGGATGCGGGCAGCGCAGGACCGGTCGTCGTGGAAATCCTTGGGGGAGGCCTTTGTTCAGCAGTGGACGATTTGTGGCTGATATGATGATGATGATGATGATTACTTTTCTATACTTTAAAATATTTTTTTAAAAAATGTGTTTAACTAAAATGAAAGGTTTTAAAGTCACCGAATTTTGTGTGTTAGTTTTATTCAAAATTAACTATTTGTTTTCGAGAATTTTTGCAATTAATGCCAAAAACAAGGTCTACAGTACATTTTTTTACATCAAAAGTGGTAATATTTTTAAAAAATTGTATTCAATTAAATCGTTTTTTTATTACTTTAAGTATTTTATATATATTTTCCATAGTGATAGCTTTACAGTCATACAATAATTTGAATTGAATATTGTCATTTGACCTATCTTAAGGCCTTAAGGCGCTGAACATGGCGGTTATAACTGCGTACACGGGTGGCGTGCGAATTGCTGGCGACGACAAGATATACGACGCTCTGGCTCTAGGGTTGACTCATAAAAATGAAAATAAAAGTTTTACAAGGTGATGGTTTTTTATTTAAGCACTTTATAAATTTGACTGATTTAAGTAAAACGTTGTACTTTACTTTTTATTCTAGATATAAACTTCAGATTGCCACTTAAGTTTAGCATATCTATGAGCTACTCGTATGTCGGTTACTTTGGTTCTCCTACGGATCTCCTCGTTTCTGATTCGATCACGCAGAGAAACTCCGAGCATAACACGTTTCATTGTCCTTTGGGTGACCTAGAGCACAGTATTATATTAATACTGGCGTACCTAGAGCCTTCTTATGAGGCCCATAGTAAGCGACCATGTCTCAACTCCGTATGTCATCCATCACTGGCAACACACACTGGTCGAAGACCTTGGTCTTAAGACACTGCGGTATCTGGGACGTGAAGATATTGCGAAGCTTCCCGAACGCTGCCCAGCCGAGTTGGATTCGACGAATGATCTCTATCTCGAAGTTGGACTGTTTGTCCCAGGTACACATATTCGACAACAACTTCGAGTGTGGAGCCTCCAACTTTCAGACACAGATGAGATACTAGTTACTTCGCTTCAGAGGAGTAGGTGTGACACGGACGTTTTACATAATTATCGTATTATGTTGATTCTAAGACGTATTTGCTGACAGGCTCTACTCAAGCCATCAAGCATTGTGCCTAAGTCGTCCATAGTCTCAACCATGACCACGTTATCGTCAGCGAATTGAAGGTGGGTGATGTACTCGCCGTTGATATTGATGCCGAGTCCATCCCAGTCCAAAAGCCTTAAAACATCTTCCAGGACGGCGGTGCACAGTTTTGGAGATATGACGTCTCCCTGTCTCACCCCTCGCTGCAGCCAGACAGGTAATTTTGGTATACTATATATATAAAAATGAATTGCTGTTCGTTAGTCTCGCTAAAACTCGAAAACGGCTGGACCGATTTGACATATTTTAGTATTGAATTATTTGTGGAAGTCCAGAGAAGGTTTAAAAGGTGAATAAATATGAAAATGCTCGGAATTAAATAAAAAAAAACAAAAAATAAAACATCAGTCAAAATAAAATTGATTTTAGAGTAGGGTAGTGTAGTGTAGGTGTAGGGCAGTGTAGGGTAGGGTAGTGTAGTGTAAGGTAGTAGTGTAGGGTAGGGTAGGGTAGTGTAGTGTATTTAGGGTAGGGTAGGGTAGAGTTGGGTAGTGTAGTGTAGGGTAGGGTAGGGTAGGGTAGTGTAGTGTAGTGTAGGGTAGTGTAGTGTAAGGTAGTAGTGTAGGGTAGTGTAGGGTAATGTAGTGTAGGGTAGGGTAGGGTAATGTAGTGTAGGTTAGGGTAGTGTAAGGTGGAACGAAGTTCGCCGGGACAGCTAGTAATGAATAAAAAAATCTTTATAGTCCGTTGCTCTGTGGCACGTAACGACCGGCAAATGGCTGAACCTAGCTCGCAGTCACCCCCGTGCCGCCGTGCCGCCGTGCCTATTACTCAAGACAAAACCACAGTATATATATTAGTTTAGTACTAACGTAAAACTAACTAACGTAACGTGACAAAACATTGAGAACTCCGTCACAAAGTTTAATAGAGATATATCTACATGCACTAAGTCTCACAATAAGTAGGTACCTAGGTACCCTGGTACCTATAGTGTAACATGGAGCTCAATAGGCACCCTAAAATATCTAAAAGAAGTTCAAGGTTATGTTCCAAGGTCAGCTGGTGAACAAGGAAGGGGATGAGGGCCAACACCGTACATAGAAGTCGGCCGGTGCAAGCGAGAGACTACGGCACGAGTGTGGCTTGTAGGTGTGCTTTTAAGATTCTCATATTAATTAGGTACCTATTCGTCTGCGTGTGGTGCGCGCGCGCGTTTTGTTTGTTTTTTGTAGCCGGTTTGTTTCTACGAGTAGGTACTTACACAGTATTATTCATCGATAGTTTAGTATTATAGTGTAGGTAGAGACTATTTCTTATAAACTTGATTAAATCCCGGTTTAAGTATTCTAAACTGATAAATAGAGTTGGTGCATATATAATAGAGTTGCATGTATGGCAAAGTGAAGGTATGGTTGGGGTGGCACTTACCGGCGTCGGGGCGGTCAGCCTCGTCGTCAGACTCGGTGCCGGAGTCGCGCTCCTCCACCTGGAACCAACACACAACCAACACTCAGCACTCAGCACTAGCGGACACATCGAACACTAACTAGCACTACACATCTCTACTACTGCCGATGCCGGAGAAACCATTCACTTCCCACAATATTTTCTCCAACTAAATCCTCTAAATTCGACTTGAAAGTTATATCGGTGAATAGTGTATTTAACCGGGATCAAACTAGGACGGATTGTCGAACTGTACTAATAGAGAGCGGTACGCGACGACGCGACGGCGAAGCGACGTCGAACGTTCCGTCCGCTCCTTTGTTCTCGCGGCGCGCGCGGGCGGCCATTTTCTGGCAGCCGGGTGACCTTCGGCTCGCCGGTTCGGCGTCGCTTTTCGACTTGGCTAGGTAAATTAATTTCACCTACCTTCTCGGAAACGCTCTCCTCATTCAACGAATGCGTCCGCAGCTTGTGAGTCAGGAACTTCAGCATTATTGTGGATCTCTAGCGTCACTCCGCGTCCACTACAGATGAATGGTCCGCACCGTTAACTTTTATGTTACGCGCCGGGGTGTACACGAGCGCTACGGAAGCAAGAGCAACACCGAGATCACCACCATGGCACAGCACAGGCAGGCCCCGCGAGGCACGGTGCGGCGCGGTCTGTCGTCCCGGGCGCCGTAGTACTACTGACTGACGGCCCGCCGCTCGCGGCTGGCGCGGCTGCGGCCGGAGTAGCCTTGCGTACGACGACGCAGTCAGCTGAAGTGCCCCTCGCGCAACAGAACCGAAAGGGCTTATATGCGATCGCGCTAAATACTCTATTATCTGTCACAGAAATACTGAACCGACACTGCTAATACTCTTCGATTGATCAAAAAACGTGTCATTACAAGGAATCAGAGGCAAATATAGCGAAATACCAACTCGAGATGCACTCGGAATGGACTCGCCCGGCGACCCATTGATGACAAAGAGCCGGAACACGCGGAGATCTGCCGCGATTGGACCGCAGAGCAGGATCGAAATTTAATGCAAGGTGTAGCCTCTCGCTCGCTCGACAGCATTCGCGCGCGGCGTGGGACAGGGACGCACGCATCCGCTCAGGTTCGGGTTATATAACACACGGCTGATAATAAATCGCTGATAAAATGCTGTGACGACATTATTACTATGGACATTCCTTCCGTTTTATGACTATAACGATGCTCTGCTTCATCTACTCGTAAGATTCAACTGATTTTTTTAGGCAACATATTCTTAATGAGTTCCTAAAAAGTATTTCTTACTATTTTTTATAAATCATTTAGGAAAAAGGAAAAGAGTAATTCTCAAAAGAGTTACCGAACTAAAACATACAAAATGTGCTAATGAACTACTTACATATAAAATGTTTGATTCGATGACTTTGCTGTCAACGACCTTAAAACAATTTTAGGCCCCTAATTTGATTCGTACCTCCTACCTTTGATTTCGTTATTGTTGATTGATTTAATGTATAAAAATATTATTTCATACTTTTGAGTGAATTTGTTTTTGTAGTCGGTTTTTATATTGTTTAATTGTTATTATTTTTAATTATAATGCTAACATAGTCAAACCCATTCACCTACATAAGAATCTTAAAATCTTAATACATGTGTTTCATTAACCGATACAGAGTCCTGTGGCTTCCATCATCATTCATCATCTCACCAGCATGAAAGTTAAGGAGTCAAATCTTCATTCATCAGCTCACCTAAATAACCTGAAAGAATACAACTATCGGTCTATACGTACCTACGTATCTACGTATAATATTTAAAGATATATCCTCCAACTTGTAACCGTTAAGGCATTGTACCTTCCATCATTAGCTCATCAACATCAGATGATGACTACCAGATGCAAATACTTGAATATCTGTAGAAAATATATGAAACACATAACACGTGTCTATAAAATTTGAGGGTTGCATTCCATCATCAGATCCTGGTTTTGAATAAAAAATATTTTAAAAATTGGTTTACAATCTGCGAAGATATCGCGTAACACACATACAAAAAAAATATAGTCGAATTGAGAACCTCCTCCTTTTTTGAAGTCTGTTAAAAATGAAAAGAGTAGTGAAATCTATAAATAAAATAGTTAATGATGATTATGAGTCCCTCACAAGGTACCGTAATAATTTTATAAGACTCTAGGTACATAAAAGTTATACGACAAGCGAAAATATTAACAGTGCAGTCAGAAATTAAGAAATTTAAAAAAATCTGCAATCTTGGATCTGGGAAGTTGTTAAGAAATACAGAAACAATAAGTCCACGAAAACAAAAGGGACAATTAAGTTCAAACTAAACAATAAAATTATCGATGACCCAAAAAATGTAGCAGATACTTTGTCTTCCACTTTACTCGTGATAATTCAGAAGTTATTGAATCAGCTCTTTATTTGTTATAAATGACTGTCAGCGTCTAAATACAAAATATGATATGGGAACCCATAAAACCTTATAATGAGGTCGCTAAACTCTTAATTATACTGTGCTAAAGTGGTGAATTATATGCTAAAGAAAAGACCTTGTGGGTTAGACGAGTTGTCTATCAGTATGTGCAAAAATAATATCAACCTTTTAGCGGGACCTCTGTCGAAATATTTAATAAATGTTCTGATTCGGGTATTTTTCCGGAACAATTGCAAATTGCCAAATTAGTACTTATTTTTAAGAAAGGTAATAAGAATAATCCCAAAAATTACCGACTCATATCTTTGCTACCAATTATATCCAAGTTCTTCGAGAAATTCATAAAAACAAGACTACTTAAACTCAATCGCAATAAAATACTAATTATTAGACAGTTTGTATACCAAAAGAGAATTGGCACTTCTAAGGCAATAAGCGCCTTAGTGGATGATGTGGTGTATAAAGTAAATCGAAAGAAGAGAGTTGCCGTTTTTTCCTGGCTTAGCTCTGCCTTTGATTTTATTTCTTTTACATAAATTAGATCATTATGGGGTTAGGAGGAAAATTCTTTGCCTGTTGCAAAACTATTTGAATAATAATTGTCAATTTGTTGAGGTTAATAGCGTTGTTATAGGTTATGACGAAAAAGATAAGATAGATAGATAAACTGTTTTATTTGTATATGCAGACACACACACACATGATAAAATAAAAATAGAAAACATAAAATATAGAACCTACGGAGTAACAAGTATGGAGTATTAGAGTAACAAAGTAAAAACCAAATCAAAAACTTAAAAAATGAAAACAATAAAGAATAAAAAGCACTGTGGGTATGCTGCAGCAGTGCAAATAGGCCATAGCTCAGCTAGGGAAATTCACTCAGGAACAAATATACTTGAATAAATCGCTGTTTTTCTGCTATAACTATATATATAATTTGTAACAACCAAATTTACATTAATTTGATAGTTTATACTGATGATACCAATGCTGTGATATCAGGAGATAATAATGAAAGTCTTGAAACTAAAGTTAATACTGTCGTAACTGTATTACACGATTGGTTTAATTATAACTTCCTTAAGCTTATTTACAAGTAAAACTGTAATACATATATATTATACTGTATTATTTAAATGTAATGTTATGTAATGGTTAATTTTTTAAAGTTTTTTATGTATATAATATTAATTATTTATATTTATTATTATAATAATTAAGTATTTTAATTATTTAAGTATTTTATGTAACTGTTTATTTTCTGTTTTAAATTGTTGCTCAGCCTCTTAACTTATTTTACCGCTGTTTTCCTAACCAAAGGTTTCCTGTAAGAAATTGCTACCTATCAATAAGGCCACCTATTGTATAATAGGCTTTCTTCTATATCGTTCATTTGTATTGTATGTAGAAGAGAGCAGTAAGAACAATACAAAAAATATCACAAACTACGTCATGTAGGGACAGTTTTGCAAAATTAGCCATTCTCACTATTCCCAGTTATTAATTATTTTAGTTATCCAAACAGATATGAAAAAACGACTTAATGAGTTTAAAACAGATGAAGATAATAAGAAAACTAGAATTTAAAGAATTTTTTGATTTAAATAATAAATAATAATAAATAAATAAGCTTTATTTCGGAAAAATAATATCCATAGTATATTAGTGTATTAGTAACAATATTGGCTTATTATCTATGTTAGTTCCTATTTTATTGTTAGCAGAGCGACAGAGATTTTATTTGGAGTACATATTTATTTTATTCTTCCTGTGACTAACCCCACTCAATGTTTTTGAATAGGGCAGTCAAACCTAGCAGCGATAGTCTCCAGGATACTGTTGTGACCGCTGCGTAGGCGTCGCAGCAAGGATGCAGCTTTCTTGCGCATAATAGCATGGAAGCCATCTGTATGTGCTTCCGCGAACATTCCTGCTGCGCTGCAGCGCCACAGCAGTCCCAACAGCATCCTGAAGGCATTATTATATTGCACTCGTAGGACGCTGTAGGCTCGGCGCGAATATCCCACCCACAGACCACTCGAGTAAAATGATTGACAATACGCTTTGAAGAGTGTTATTTTTACTTCTTTTGTACATCGAGTGAATCTGCGAGCGAGCATATTGCTCCTCACCGACAACGCCCTACGCTCACGCTCAATATCCTCGTCGTCCCTGAGACCGCTCGTCACAACATGCCCAAGGTATTTGAATCTGCCCACCAGCTTCAATGCAACGCCATCGAGGAGGACTGGAGGTACATGATTTGGTTGTCTTTTACCTGATTTAAATACTAGTATTTCGCTCTTCTTCGAATTATACGTCAGTCCATGCGATTCTGCGTACTCGCTGCAAATAGACAGTAGCCTCCTCAACGCATTGATCGAAGGACTCAGCAGCACCATGTCGTCAGCATAGCTAATATTGTTGACACAGGTTTCGTCAATGAAGCATCCTACATGTGTGCTGCGTTAAGCATTGCATTAAGCGATGTTACTATAGTATAAAATTTATTATTTTAATGATAAAATAACAAATACGAATTTATTTCTTTATTTATTTGAATTTGAATTGATGAATTTATCACATATTTTATTTTATTTTCAAAGTTTTTGTTATTTTTTTATTCTTGTCATGGTTTCTCTCAATATGATAATCGAACCACCTTAATCTCAATTTAAACTGATAGGTATGATGAATCGATATATAATATTATTTGTCATGCAATTTTTTTTCTGACATTTTTTATTTGTACTTATACGTTTTTTATTTTAAAAGTAAAGTAAAAATAAAAACAAAATAAAAAAAATACATTAATTTTAATTTGAATATGAATTGAGTTGTCATAAATTTGCGTAATCTTTATTTATTTATTTATTTACACATATAGTACACCAAAAACAATATCGTAAAGCTAATACATAGGGATATAATGTATCAGTGGGCGGTCTCATTGCTAAAAGCTATCTCTTCAAGACAACCTTACAGGAAAACACGGAATATTGAATTTTAGAATAAGGGCAGAGAAATAAGCAACTATATTAACTGACTGAATAATAATAATACATGCTAATGTTATTATTCTATACATATATAGTAACCATTACATAAATATATATATGCATGTACCTGTATCATATACATACAAATAAATGTATACAAATACATATTTAAATTTCATTGCTAAATACCAAATTCGTACAATTACAAAATGACGAAGTGACAAAAGGATTACGAAAGGCTGGAACACAATAACAGAGATAGAAAAATAAAGTTTTACTTGAGTTTTAAAGATAGGAAGTGACGGAGAGCGTTATGTTGCATGTCTTATTTGTATTGTATGTTTATGAAATAATTTATATTTTAGTTATTGTTATTTCAAACACAATGTACATTGTTTATGAATAAATGAATTTTGATAAAATTCTATACTAAAACTTGGAATCTTACCACCCGGTGCAAAGGCCAAGGACCCTCAAGAGCTTTCTTTAAAGGTTTTCCCTGAGGATTACAGTAAAATACTCAACACGAAGGGACTGAAAAGGTTTAGATAACGCCCCTTCTATAACGCTTCTTCTATATAAGTATGAGGCGGTAGATAGTCACTTTTCATTGGGTGGGCCGTTAGCATTTTTGCTTTCTTTTACAATACCTATTAAAAAACCTTTACATCCATTGGTAAAAAATAGCAAACAAATAGGTACAAGAGGCAGGTTTCATGAGGATTAATATGTACCTTCTAAAGATCAAAATGAGGACCCAAAAAACATCCATAAATATCAACCTGGCAAAAGTGCAACTCGAAAAATCAATATAACGATCGTAGATATCGTCAATGAGTATAGCAGACGGCAGGACAGGTCCATGCGATTCGTTCGGCGACGAAATTTACAGCGGCAAAGCAATGTAACGAATAGCGACGCCATGTCTGTTACCTGAGTGCGCGTGCGAGCAGGACGAAATATTTACCTTTCACTCGCGCATGTAGCCCGCCAACATTTGAAATTACTTCACATACCTACTTACCTTAGCGAAATCCCTTGATCCACCGTCCGAGCTAAGCTATGCTTGGGGAACGTAGTGATTTCTATACTCCTTGTGCTTGGGGGTTTTTTGTAATCGAATCGGAAAGAAACGAGGAGATTCATAAAATAACTAAAGTCGAAGACGTAGCTCATATATGTATAGTGGCATGCCCGTTGCTGTATAACCCGCAGAACCGATAACTGGTGAGGAAGGAGGCGCGTATTTTTTCAGGAATTTACCATTAGACATAGACATAGACATAGACATTTTTTATTGATAATTATACATTACAAGTCAAAACATTACTAAAGAGTATTAAAAAAAAACCATCATTATGTCATTTAATTCTAAAATTATTAGAATATAAAAAGAATAATATTTTAAATAATAATAAAAGTGTATTATTAAACGAAAATACATGGTATTTTAATAATATTATAATTTTAATTAAATTAATTTCAATTTTAAAAATTCGTCATAACAATAGAATGCCTGCTCGATAAGCCAGTTTCGCAATTTCCTTTTAAAGGAAGGCAAACTGATGGCACTAGTTATTTCAAGCGGGAGCCTGTTGTAGATGGAGGGGCCAAGTACATAGATCGTCTTAGCGCTCTTAGCTAGTCCGTGACGAATAGGAGCGATTCTGCCGCCGTGTCGCGTCCTATACGTGTGACGGTCACCAACCTGTGAGTAAGAATCAAGGTTTTCCCTCACATACACAGCCACTTGGAAAATTAATAAGCATGGAAGGGTCATTATTTTTAAAGACATAAAAAGACCCTTAGCTGGTTCGTTACGTGATACACGTGCAATCGCTCGCACAGCACGCTTCTGCATGCGGAAGGCGCGCTCCCAATCGGCAGCGCGTCCCCACAGCTCGAGACCGTACTGCAGGAGCGACTGCACGGTGGCAAAGTAACACGTGCGCACTGTATCTCTGGGAAGCGTTGAGGCAAGCCGGCCCAATGCAAAGCACGTACCCCCAAGCTTTCCGCAGAGCTTGTCAATATGTAGCTCCCACGTGAGGCTTTGGTCCACCTGGAATCCAAGAAAAGTCAGCGCTGGAACTTGTTCAATTGCCACACCCTCGACATCAACAATCAATGGACGACGCTCGCGACCCGCTAAGTTGAAATGAATAAATTGGGTTTTGGTGACATTGAGCATAAGTCCATTAAATCGGAACCAAGTGAGCAACTGACGGGCAGCCGCGTTCAATTTCGCCTCTAGTCCAGCAAGCGTAGGAGCAATCACTAATGCAGCAACGTCATCCGCGTACATATAAATATCTGCTTGAGTCACAAAAGTTGGCAGATCATTAAGAAGCATGGAAAAAGCCACGTTGGATAGTGAAGAACCCTGTGGTACCCCTCTCTCTGTTGATCTTGAATCGGATTTTAGAGTGCCTCCACGAGCCACCACGTACTGACGCCTCGCGCTCATGAAATCCTTTAATACGGCGAGTGCCGGTCCATCTACTCCATAATGTCTAAGCTTCGCAGCCAGCGCGCTGTGGTCTGCGACGTCGAAAGCTTTGGAGAGGTCACAACACAGAAGGGCAACATGCTGCTTGCGTTCTCTTGCCTCCAGAATACAGCGCACTACACGCCGCGTAAGCATAGTCGTTGAGTGTCCGGCGCGATATGCGTACTGCCGGTCTGATATCGCATCATTGTCATCTAAAAAGCAGGTCAATCGTGAAGTAAGCCCATTTTCGAATATTTTTGCGATGGCCGGTATGATAGATATGGGCCTATAGCAACGAGAATTAGAATCGTCTATTCATCACTACACAACTCGACAATGTGTGATGGTACGTCATTATATTGGCCTATATCTTTATGTCTAGGCAAAGAGTAGAGAATACTAAAGTATTAGGTATATTTCTAAAATGAGATAAATCTATGGATCTTAATAATGAGGATAAAAAATAACTGGAAGAGTAAAGAAAGGAGGTTAGTGAAATGGTGAGGCCTGCGCCCGATCTAACAGAAGCACTAAAACCTTATCTATTTGGTGGAGAAGTAAGGTAGGTCCATAGTGTTAAACCAGAAAGCGGATCCCAGCACCATCGGGAATAGCAACAGGATAATATAGGAAAGTAAAGAAGAAGACCACATAGGAAAACGCCGGGTAATTAAACAAACTAGTTTTAATAGTAGTATAGTCATTTAACAAAGTCGGTGTCTGAGTCGCTACTGTCTCGACGATCCTGAACGGCCGTCCCTTATGGCTCTTTTACACGGAGACAATAGCCCAGACAATCCAGTAAGCCAGGATAATAAGACAATAGGACAGGACAATTGGAAAATGCTATGTCGTTCACACGTAGGCCTATGAGTCCAGTCAGTAAGGGAGTTACACCGTTGGATTCATACGCTATTCTCGCGATGGATAGACGCAAAACTGCTATATAAAATCGGGAATCTTTTATTTTACACTTTGAGACTGTTTTACGCAGGATTCTTACTAAATATCAAGATTTTAACATTATAAATGCTTAATGTACATGGGAAACTAAATTTTTCATAGTTTTATGAAAATCTGTAAAAAAACAAAGGAGCTAGAACTGGAAATTCTATAATTTTCAACGAGTAAATCTAGGACTTAAACCCTTAGATTTTTTAACTGTGTTATATCTGAGTTTATATATAAAGATATCATATTGGATTTTATGTGTATTCAAAGAAACGTAAGTATAACAAAAATAATGGATTACACCTAACCTAAGGCCTAACCTAACGATGTAAATGGGAGTCGATCGCCGACACTGATCTCGCAATAAGTAAGTATAGGCACAGAGTATCAAGATGTAGGTACTATTCGGCACCTACTACTTATAGCACGTACTATACTCGTATATATACGGTCGAATTGAGAAACCTCCTCCTTTTCTGAAGTTGTTTAAAAATCCTTCCAGTCGTTCAGGCTGTAGCAGGGAACATAGAAATGTACATACATACACTTTATAAACATAACGCTCTTACTGAGGCAGTCGGGTAAACCGTCGATATGCATTCTAAATCGGGCCTACCAACCTTTGGCGTAATTTTAGGAGCTAATTTGACCCGCCGTAATTTTTCCGGCTCCCGGTAGGTCGACTGATAGGGAATTTGTTTTTTATTCCGGGTCCCGGAAATCAACAGACAAGTGGTTATAAGAAAAAGGAGATAGGTTGGATCTTTGCAATAACAGGCCTTTTGCTCTCATACCAGTATTAGCATTATTATTTGCATCGGCACTTACCATCAGGTGAGGTGCAGCCAAACGCACTCAAATTTTTAATAAAAAATAATAATTGAGAAGTGTATGCACGCTAGATTATCCGAGTTTTGTGAAATATTATTTAATATAATAAAAGAGGAACAATATGGCTTCCAAAAAGGTAAATCTTGCCTCTTAGCTACTTACACCTTAACAAACTATGTCTTGAAAAATCTCGACGAAAAGAAATATACTACAGCAATATGATTTGATATGTCTAAAGCGTTCGACAACGTGTCCAATAAATTACTACTAAAAAATTTGAAAAATACGGGATTCGCGGCTCATCCTTGGAACGGATCTCAACTTATCTAGCGAATAGAAAACAGTGTGTGGTAATAAATAGCTTAGATGACAAAATGACAAAAATGTTATCAAAGCCAACCATGAAATACAACAGGGTAGTGTTTTGGGCCCATTATTGTTTCTGTTTTATATCTTCCTTACGTGACGAAGCATAAACTATTATTACTATTATTTGAACTTGTAATAAAAATGACAAATTTGTATCGATTAGAAATTAATAATACTGTAAAATCTGTTGTTAATTGGATGAACGATAATAATCTTCAGGTTAATTCAATAAAGCTTCCCGAACGCTGCCCAGCCGAGTTGGATTCGACTATTGATCTCTTTCTCGAAGTTAGACCTACCTAACTGGACTGTTTGTCCCAGGTATACATATTCGGTAATAACTTCGAGTGTAGAGCCTCCAACCTTCAGAGGAGTAGGTATGACACGGAAGTTTGCATAATTTTCGTCTTGTTCATGTTCATCGGTCTTCTGTATAATCTGCCGCAGCGTATGTAGGGGAGACCGGGGTAAAGCCGTATAGCTAAGGACTTCAGGCTGTAAAATATTAATTATGAAGCACAAATATATAAAACAAACGTTTACAATCAATAAGTTTAATGAGGAAAACAATGGCATCATCAAATTTTGGATAGTTGTAATAAAATATTAAATTTAATGCAAAAAACAAAACTATTGTCCTTTCCGATTTTGCCCCGGGGCCTGTACAAAACCGTATACTATGTACGACATTGCCCCGGAAGTCACTGAGCCACCATGCATGCCCTGCACATAAAATCAATCAACTCCTCCAAGTCGTAGCCGGTGCAGCCATCATGAGCCCAGCGTTTACAGCCCCTGCATTGCACCCAACTTTCATTTACACGACTAGCACCATATTCTTCGAGACAGTAGAGACAATTATTCTCATTAGCGTTTGTCTTTTTTTTTTTCTTCGTTACTGGCAGTACTGGCACGTTTTGTTTATTTTGTGTTTTTGGTCTAGAGGATCGTTTCAAGCTTCGAGTATTTATTGTAGTAGGTTGGTCAATATTTAAATTAACGGTTTTGATGTTTTTATTATTAACCAATTCGTTTTTGTAGGGTGATGAAGTTAAGATTGCTGTTTTTCCTCTGCGACGGTCAGTAGCCCTTTTTTTATTCGTGTTTATCTTGGGAATTGGCATGATATCAGCTGGTGACACCATATCAGGGACACTCTTCGACTTGGTAGGAGTTGGCGGGGCGGCAGATGTTGATACTAAAGCTGATAACGACATATCAATGAAGGCAGCAGAAGTCGATGACATCGGATTCACGAGAGTCGCAGAAGCTGTAGGTGTAGGTGAAACCGAGTTTAAGAGAGGTGCAGTAGAGGTAGATGGTCTCGGTCTTGAATCCATAAAACATGTAGCAGATATGGATGGTATAGTATCAGCAGGTGACGCAGTCGATACGGAAGGGAGTTCTATATCCGTCGTTTCTGCCGCAGCAAAATCAGCATCATTGAATACATTTCGGTTTGTTGGGAATATGCCTGTTTTAGAAAAACCAGATGCTGCATTCTGTATTGTAGCCGCTTTGCAATAGGCTGATCCAAAAAGTCTCGCCAGTTGGAATTGGGTGACTACTCTACCGGGATTATTTCTAAGCCACGTGTTTACTTCTTGTGTATAATATGTGCTTATTGGACCCATGATACTGTAGAGATCGTATGTCTCTACATACATCTACTCCCAGCCTCTTTGCTTAGTTTCTTGCTGACGCGAATCGAATTTAGAATATTAATTTAAATTTGATTTTATAAGTCATTCGGAAGCTTTTTGAAACAAGATATAGATTCGAGGGCTGACCGTGAGCCAGGACAGAGGTCCTTTGAGTAAAAGTATATTTCAATTATCCGCGCGACTGGGCTGAGTTCCCCTAAACCATAGCAAGAGATTAAGAGGAATCATTGAAGCTAATAATAATCAGTCAGCCGACAGAGCCTTCTATCAATTTTTTACGTTTTAAAATAAATAATCGCCCCTGGCGATCATTTAAAACGTATCTCAAGTTTTTCATTTCTAGTTACACCCCCGGCGTCTCGTTGACGACGTCACATTTGGTGGAGGTGCCCACATTTGGTGGAGGTGCTAAACCCTGAATAAATGCGAAACCCTGAGTAAATGCAAAACAGTGGAAGGAATTTTAACGAAGGAGAATATACGGTAAGCGGCGAAAATAAAGAGATTTTCAAGAAGTGAAGTTTGAAGGCTGACATTTCCACAAAGGAAAAACGTTTATGTTTTGTTTTTTTCAATAAATGGGATGTATTTCAACATATTTGTATAAAGTGGAAAAACTATAGTTTGGGAAAAATGGATGCCCTACCCAAAGTTAAATTCAACGGTTTCCAAGGGAGTGCGACAGAATTTGTCAAGGAAATTGATCGCATAGGTGAAGAAAAGAATTGGAACGAGGAGCAAAAGAAGGCAGCCATATATTTATCAGTAGAGGGATGTGCTAAAGCTTTCGTAGGATGGTTGATATGCAGAAAAGAACTACACGAATGGGCTTACAAAGATTTCACCGCAGAAATAAAAAAGGAATTTGCGTTTTATGATTATGCTGCCGTTTCCTCACAAATACAAGAAGAAACGACAATTGAACAAATTGAGGAGCAACAGCAACCACAAAAAGAAGAGGATACGACGGTTAAAATCGTAACTCTAGAAGAAAACACAATGGATGGACCCATGATGACAAGCCAATCATCACCGATAGGTGTTGAACTTGAAGTCGAGACTTCAACAATACAGGAGGAAGAATTTTCAGGTCCGTCAATGCCAATTATTAAAATTGTAGAAAGTGTAGATGAAAAGTTGGAAATAGATTTGATACAGGATGTAGATAAACAAAATATAGTAGAGAAATTAGTTGAGAAAAATGTTGGTGAAAAGTCCGAAGTTAGTGTTGAGGTTAACATAGAGGATGTAGATAAAATGATTGGTGATGAGATTTTAAAAGATGAGATTTGTAAAGAAGGGTTACAGGTTCAGGTGGATCGCGTAGTAACCGACATAATAGTTCCAAAGATATCCTTAATATATGAGATGGGAACACGTGGTAATAATTATAAAGTGGGAAAAGCTAGGATTATGCGTTATAGTAGAGGCGAGTTAAATCATAAAAATTCACATTCTAAGAAGGTAATTTTGGGATTCAAGGAAAAACATTGTGAGAATAAAAAGCACAGCCTGTATAGTAAGATGTTTCATTTAATTCATTTTCGAGGAAAAAATTATTATAGAAAAAAAAAGATCAGCCTGTATAGGGAACTTAAGAAGATTAGAGATTATAAAAATAGGTGTGTATGGGCGAAAATATTTTGGAAAAAGAAAGGATTAAGTGTTAAGGAATGGTTATTCAGATGGAAATTTAAATTATGTAATTTAAGTGGGGCAATATATATTTAAAAAAATATTTTACTTATTACTAAATAGGAGAGATAGGCTTTAGTTTGTTTTAGTGAATTATGAAAAGGGAGTGTATTAGAAGGGAGAGATTAATTTAGTTATAATTGTATAGTTATTTCTATTTTTTATAAAAAAATATTCAAAAGAAAATAAATAAATATTAAAAATATTAAAATGCATAAAAAAAATAAAAAAAATAAATGCATGAAAAAAAAAATTATTGAGAAAATATGATATTAAAAGAAGTAAAAATAAAATGTAAATAAATATTGAGGTGTTATATTAGTTAGTATATACAAAGTATTAAAAGAAAATTTCACGCTTATTGGTTGAGAATTTTATATTAGTAATTAATATAATAGTTTCTTGTTAGTGAGTGATAGGTTATGGTGAATGTAATAATGAGGATATGATTTTTTTGCTAATACTGTAACATTTTGTTTCATGTGTCAAAACCGTTTGAGAATATGGCAAATTGGCTGACCATTGAAATGACCGGCTGTGGGCATTCAGCACCAAGCAGTACACTTTTGGAGGGGAGGAGAGAACTGCTACCATCCGTTGAGGACGGACAAGCAGTATCCCTCCAGGAACAGGCGGCATGGTTGCCAGGATGTTGGCAAACCGTTAGCTGACCTGACCAGTTCGAAGAGGAGAGGAGATCCAATAATCTTAAAATTTGAATTTGAATTTCTTGTTTAACTTTGTTCTTAGAGAATATGGGTATGAGTTATAGCTATGAAAAACATAACTCATACCCATATAGCTATATCGCTATGGGGAGCTTAGTGTTAGCAATACGCTAGCTAAGTGCTCTGATTTGGAGTTTATTCCCCTGGTGTTTGACTATGGTTCATATTGCAAAATTTCTTCGAGCCTAATACATTGATTTCTGGCGGATCTCAGTGATGATTGATTTCTCCTCTGATATCTGGTATTGATCTCGAAATATTGGTGCTTAGAAAATTTTTTATTTGAATCTGAGATGATCACAGATTATCCGGGAACTTTTATGGTCAGACCAATAAGTATTTATTTATCTCGTAATTAATACCACTTTTAAGATAGTCTTGCATAGTTTAAACTTTTACAGGCTACAGATAGCATAGTCATTAATTATTTTTGTTTGATTTTTGGTTAAAGGTGGTTTAAGCGACTTAAAGAAAATATTTTTGGGATAGTTAAGTTAAGTCAGGTGTAGGGAATCAGGCTAGATTTGTTTTATATTTCTTAAGATAGGGAGGAATTAGTTTTGAAATGTATACATGTTAGACAGAGAGCAGTAGGGGTTTAAGGGGTTTAACCTGCTGGGGCAATGGGCGGTTTTCAACATTAACGCGGTGTATATGTGTAGTTAGTCTGCACATATACTTTTCCAAATTTACCTCCCATTGTTGGATCAATATCGAAAGATCTCTCTCTGACAACGTCTTCCCCTATAGGTAGGCGCCAAGAGACGTTGGCACTTATAGGTAGGTGTAGACAGGAGGTGCAGAAAAGCATCGCTTCACGCTGCGTTTCTCAATTGGCGGTGGGTGATGTAGAGATCGTATGTCTCTACATACATCTACTCCCAGCCTCTTTGCTTAGTTTCTTGCTGACGCGAATCGAATTTAGAATATTAATTTAAATTTGATTTTATAAGTCATTCGGAAGCTTTTTGAAACAAGATATAGATTCGAGGGCTGACCGTGAGCCAGGACAGAGGTCCTTTGAGTAAAAGTATATTTCAATTATCCGCGCGACTGGGCTGAGTTCCCCTAAACCATAGCAAGAGATTAAGAGGAATCATTGAAGCTAATAATAATCAGTCAGCCGACAGAGCCTTCTATCAATTTTTTACGTTTTAAAATAAATAATCGCCCCTGGCGATCATTTAAAACGTATCTCAAGTTTTTCATTTCTAGTTACACCCCCGGCGTCTCGTTGACGACGTCACAATACTAACGTCTAAAGGCTGTAATCTATGGGTGCAATGAGGTGGAAAGCTTAGCATCACAACTCCGTTTTCCCTTGCTTTTTCAATTAATGGGAGATTTTTTGTATGAGTCGAGTGTCCATCAAGCAAAAGTAGGACCGGGTCTTCTTTCTTTGGCTTTACTGCAGATATGAAGTGATTCAGCCACTCAACAAAAATTTCGCTTTGTATCCAGCCACTTGGATGGCAAACTGAAACTGTTCCCGGTGGAGCACCGTCCAACAGTTCTGCCTTCATGCGAACGCGGGGAAATATCAGCAGTGGAGGTACATAGTTACCAGAAGCAGAAACACAAAGGACAGCTGTGGTAAGCTGACCTCTTTCTGCAGAACTAGCAAGACCGACTTGCTTCTTCCCTTTTAAAGCTATAATTCTGCTTATCTGTTTAGGGACTGTTGTCAGACCCGTTTCATCCACATTATAGATCCTAGTACACTGAAATTTATATTGATCTATTACCTGTTCTAATAAATCAAAAAAATTGTTTACACTTGTCATGTTAAAGCCCATGGCTCTTGCTACAGATGTGGGCTCGGCTGCGCGTAGTGATAATTGTGGATGCTGCTTCATAAATCCAACTAGCCAATCTTCTCCAGCTAATTTGTAGGTTTTATTGAAACCATGGTCGATATTATTCGCTTCTGCAAGTTGATACGCCAAGCGGCGTAGATCTTTATACGTGAGACCAAACAACCGTCTTTCCATCGTTAACACATGTTCAACCAATAAGTCTTCTTGGTCAGACGAAAATGTAGGTTTAAATCTTCCTAAGCCTTTTTGTGTTGAAGCACACAGATCGTTGTTTTGTCTAAATTGGTTTACTCTATCTTGTAATGTAGATTTTGGAACATTATAAGTTTGTGCTGCTTTCAAGTATCCCAAATTTCCGTCAAATACTGCTTTAATAGCTTTTTTCATATCCTCCGAGTTCCATTCTTGTCTATTAGACGTCCTTTGATACTTACGCGGCATTTTTATACTACCTAGAACAATTTAAAAAATTATATTCGTATTCATTACTTCGGGGTCAAAATCGTATATGATACGATTTTACCCCGTACGGTTGTGACCCGAGGCGTTCAAGTATCAACATGACACTTACAAGTACAATCAAATATAAGTTTCGCGCGTTGTAAATTTCGTAAAAAACAAACAAATATGTACACTTTAACAAAACCAATAGCAGACTTACCTCGTAACAAGTTTCATTCACTGATTACTACGTAAATTTACGCCAAAATAAGATCAAAACCGTCGAAAAACAATAAAACGGCATATTTCGATGCGGCGCGTGCATGCAGCGACCAGTGTTTGTTGACGAGTAGATCCCATTGGCGGGCGCCGATGAGCGGCTTGCGCGCGGGAAATTTGAATTATTGACAAGAATAAGGCCACCATACGGTTTTACCCCGGTATACGGTTTTGTACAGGTCTCCCCTATGCAGTCTATGGTACTAAATCCTTTTCGGAAACCGGCTTGTTCGGGAGGCTGGAAGTCGTCAAACCTGCGTGCAAGCACAGATTACTAAATAGTTACTTCGGTGCAAGACGATTCGTAATGTCTCACGAAAACAGCTTGTAGACATGGCTCAGAACTATTCAGAAGTGAGATTGGTCTGTAGTTTTTCAGCAGGGTATTGTCGCCCTTCTTGAAGAAAAGCACGACCACACTTCTGTGCCATGCCTTAGGCGTTTATCCCTCAAGTATAACGGAATTAAATAAATTATGACGAGCTTTAAGTACCGGTGTTACACCTGCCTTCAGAAGTTCAGCCGTAATTCCATCATCACGCGGTGCCGTATTGTTTTCCCCTACATATGTATATTTATTTCTTTGGCACGCTCTGCGCTCTGCAGCCTAAACGGCTTGATGGATTTTGCAGTGCAAGGTGTCGTTAGATTTCTCTTGATCCCGTGAGTGACATACCTAAGATACATTTTTACCTGACTGGGCAAAAAAGAGTAGTTAAATTTTTATGCAGTCAGGTTTTTTATTTTTAATTAGTTTGTGTTTTATTTTAAAAAATCGGTCCAACATACCTAAATGTACAGATATTTTTTTAATTGATGTGATTTGATAACTAGTTTATTTTTGTATTTTTGGATGAGAAAATTTTTGTTTTGCAATTACACAGGTACACGTTTACAGATGATGATATTTAAATACGTCTCTTCTGTATAGCTAATATTAAAAACAGCATGGAAAATTTAAATTAAAAAAACATAAAGTTATGATTCCTATGGTAACATTATTTGTCGGTCGAATAATTCATTAACATTATAGTTTTTTTTTCAATAAGCCAGTTACACCTTTTTTTTAATAGTGTTATTTGTAGGTCCTTAAATGAGGTTGGTATTGCGTTATAAATTTTTTGCGCGTGAATGCACTGTTTTTACAATTATGATTTAGTTCTGGGACAATGGTCTGATGCCAGTCGGTCAACATTTCTTGTAGCTCTTGGAAATACATCTTTGGCTCTCTGGAACCAGTAAATATGTTTTTTTACGAACATACATACTTAAAAATATACGAACTAGGAAAAGTTAATAGATTTAATCTTGAGTTATACGGCTTACAACTGGCTAAAGGATGCAGTGCACGTACATATTTTTTTTGTGCTTTATCTGTAAGAGAGCTATTTCCCCAAAGCAAAAGTCCATATCTCAAGACAGATAATACACAGCCATTGTAAGCTAACAAAGCTGTCTTCTGAGATGTAACCTTTAGTAGAGACTGATTAAAATAATGCGACTGATTAGTAAAACAGTTAATAATATGATTTTACAATTGTTTTGGAAGTTTGTTTCTAGATTGTTTAGGTTTTTTATGACTACAGTTCCTATAGATAAAGTTGTATTCTGCAAAATACGTCAGTATGACGAGTAGAACCCCCAGTTAACGGGACCTACACCAATTTTGTTACACCTGTATAAATTGTTTTGAAATAATTTTTTTTTATTACTGAAGTACCTATAGACCAAGCTGTTTTTTAGAAGAACTTTCGAGTTTGTAAAAATTAAGACCAAGTTTGGTGTATTTGATTAAGACTATTTTATATTAATTAGTTAAGTTTCCGAATTGTTCCTTTGCATAATACTACTTACCTTCTGAACATTAATTGAAATAAAAAACGCATCATTATTTTGTATTTTAATTTGGAAACTACAGACACTTTATTTCTTAACATTTTTGGAATAAATTAGTTCATCCTAGTTTCTTCTGTTGGATAGTAAAGTTGAGCCGAAAATAACTGTTTAGCATGAGTACTCCTATGTCTAGGAGATTCGGTTCTTGCAGATAAAGTCACCTTAGCGCCGCGAATCACGTCTCCCAGGTATAGGGTATACATGGTAAACAGATTTCAATCATGTATCCCCTATGGATTTGAGTCTTGATCCCCTGGAATCAAGTCTCCCAATCAGAGGGAAACAAGTACACGACACGACATTTAATTAAATTATGATCACAAATGTAACTATACCTTGCCCTATTCCGGAGTCTTAGAGATTTTCAATATAGTTAATAATAAGACAAAAATAAGGGGGGATCAGCCCTCCCCAGTCTCCCCTACATACATACATAATAACACTCGAAAAACCTAAACCTTCTTCTGGCGCAGTCGGGTGATTAAACGAAGATTTTAAAGAGGCGAAACTTGACAATTTATTTAGGATATTTTATTTTCCTCTACAACAAAGCTTATTACAAGTGCTAATAACTTTTACAATTATGAAAGTGAACTCCTTCTCATGTTTTTGAGTCACAACAATCATGATGTATTCGCAGTGTAAAATGTTATTTTGTAATGTTCAAATATTATTGGTATTATTGTACAAATGACTTACAGATAAAACGTTTGGTTTAGTTTGACATACTACCTACTTACTTTACAGCGATCCCGTCGTCCAAGACCCGCGTATACATGCCAGTAGATGTCCGTACAAACTAAGGGAGGTCTTTCAACGGAATGCTGACGCTGAACAGAACATATTGGACAGGCGGAAGAGCCCTCGTAATGTTCCAAAGACCTGCAACGGCCCGCGGCACCAACGATGACACCACAAGTGATATCGCAGAGCCTGGTGCCGTAATGATCCGTGGTTGGTGGACTTGGCGGTGTGTTTGACCTGCCGGCCCGCCGCCGCCGTGCGTGCGCTATTCACCACTTCGCGAACCGGGTAAGCGTACTATGACGCACCAACGAGTCGTCAGGGGGAGTAAACTCAGAGGGATCACATCGATGATTGAAAATACAGTTTCCAGGTTGTGAAGAAAGACGTAGAGCAATCGTTATTCTTATTAAAAATTGGGCTCGGCCGGCTGGCTGATTGTTGGGCTGAGGTTACCAGGCTAAGCTAGTGTTGCACTGTTGCTATAAAAAAAACGTGTGGCACTCGGGGACTGCCGCGGTAAAGCTATTGCAATAGCATTTTTTATCAACTTATACATTATAACTATTTATTGTAGTATTTACCAGTACCATATAGTCCTTGGGGCGCGGGATGTTTATGTAATAAATTAACACTAAGAAAGTTACACTAGTAAAATTGACTAAGTCATTTTAGTACCGCAAATCGCTAATAGATGGCACTGTAAGTTTTTTAGAACTAGGCCGAGCGTGGGGTGTTAGGTTTTATTTTCGTTACGGAATTTCTTGATTCGGTCGCCGCGCTCAAAGCCCGCGATAAAAGCTATGCAATAGCTTAAAATGTACACTTCGACGGATAAAGGGACCTCTGACCTGGCTCGCGGTCACGAATAGAATGCCACTCAACTGTTTCAGAAAAGCCTTCGAACGAACGAACATTTTTAATATGACCCGCGGATAGCAAGATTGCAAAGGAGGTGCAAGTGCGCGAACGCAGAGCTATACTACGAGTATCTCTACAGTACTTACTGTCTGTCCAACATCAAATCGTACGCTTAGTAATATGGTCCCGTTGTTATCTTTTGTAAGGAACCCTAAAACTATGGGCAATTAGCTGAATGATTTGTATGAAGAGACTATTTTTAGCGAATTGATTACTGGTCTCTTAGGGAAACTTGTAGCTTGAGCCCCCGGTAAGGGCTCGCGGCTCGTAGTACACTAATGTGTTACTTGTAGCAGGCTGACAAGGCAAACGACCACTAGTAGATGTTCGAAATTCCGTATGTTTACGTTTAAAGGCAAAGAAAAAACCATAAACCAAACATTTTTGAAATTTTCTAATAAGTGTCATCAAATTCGCGTCAAATAAACACACCAATGAACTCCAACCATCGGATCAGCTGATAAGTCATCAAACTCTGTCAGTGTTGGCGCGTCAAATAATTAGTAATCTGTGGTCAAACTGCCGAAACGGTAGCGTTTGAATCGTGTGCGCGCAAGCGCAGCGTGGATTTTATCAGCAGCAGTGATTAATCAGCATTTTTTGGATAATTTTTAGTGGAAATAACGCACATTGATTTTTTGTTCGCATTACATAGGTGTGACACTTAGGGGAGATTAGGGACACTTGATATATTGATCTCATGACTAAATGTTCTGCTTACTGCAGCATAGCGTCCGTCTTGAGCGCATCGAAGTTTTTGGGGAATAATTTAAATGTTTTTGGGTTTTTGTACTGGCAGCCCCTAATTTGACTACCGAAAACATACTCTGACGTTTATTCATACTAAACTGCACAACATTAGCATAAAAAATGTGAAGTTATTTTAAATTCAAACTTCGGCAGGAGGTGATTTTCTCAGATTTTCGTGAATATTTTTGTTTGGAATTTTTTTTACGAATAAGACAGTTCAATGTCATCCAAAAAATGAAAAAGTTTCACATTCTATCAAGGTTTCATAGATATCCGCGGAACTGATGCTGTGCACACGAGGGACCGTATGAAACAAGGGGTCGGAACTTTCTTGTTCACGCATAAAACTAATAAAATAAAAAATATTTTTCGCAGTTTATACTACAAAATAAGGCATTTTTGATTTTCTAAGCGATTTCCAGTACAGTTCTACTGGAAATCGCTTAGGAAATCAAAAATGCCTTGATACCCGTAACTACGTACGATTACCTTGATATTACTATATAGTCTAATAAATAAACCAACGATGCTTTAATAAGTATATTGGACTATATAATAATATTAAGGTAATTGTAAGTAATTACGATGTCGTCGTTTTGCCGTTTCCGCTGTTGACGTCGTATTAGCCTGGTGGATTGTAACAAATATTTCCATACTTCCCAACGTAACCGTATTGGCACTCTGTTTTTGTTGTTTTGTTTTTATCGTTTTTGGCAATTTCTGTTATTGTTTCGAGTTCGTTGTTTTTGGCAATTTCGTCAATTTCGCCATCCGCTTCTTTGCATTTACACTTGGGGCAGTCGGACGCCACTCTGAAGCACTCCGAGTAGTTGGTCACCTCGTACTCTGATGAACAACATTCTTATTACTTTACTTTACCGGTTAGGTTGGTGGTAGGGCATCATCTAAGCCCGCCTGGCTAGCTACCACCATCTTATCTAAGTCTTGCCGCCAAATATCAATGTTTATATCATTGGTGTGTTCCGGCATGAAGATAAGATAGCCAGTTCCCCATTGCTTTGGAGAATCTTGGTAAGCCCGCTTCCATCTTCGGCAATATCGTCACTTACCACCAGGTGAGATGTTGTCAAGGGTTTACCAATTGTGAATAAAAAATAATAATAATAATATCTATGTAACTTTGTATAATAGGATTCTTTTGTGCGCAAAGATAACTTTCAGATCGTTATAAACACATCTACTTTATTTACTATCTAATATATAAAATTCTGGTGTCACAGTTTTCGTTCCCTTACTCCTCCGAAACGGCTTGACCGATTCTCATGAAATTTTGTGAGCATATTGAGTAGGTCTGAGAATCGGCCAGCATCAATTTTTTTTTTAGGGTAGGGTAGGGTAGGGTAGGGTTGGGTAGTGTAGTGTAGGGTAGTGTAGTGTAGTGTAGTGTATGTAGGGTAGGGAAGTGTAGGGTAGGGTAGTGTAGTGTAGGGTAGTGTAGTGTAGGGTAGGGTAGTGTAGTGTATGTAGGGTAGGGTAGTGTAGGGTAGGGTAGTGTAGTGTAGGGTAGGGTAGTGTAGTGTAGTGTATGTAGGGTAGGGTAGGGTAGTGTAGGGTAGGGTAGTGTAGGGTAGTATAGTGTAGTGTATGTAGGGTAGGGTAGTGTAGGGTAGGGTAGTGTAGTGCAGTGTAGGGTAGGGTAGTGTAGTGTAGTGTAGGGTAGGGTAGGGTAGGGCAGTGTAATGTAATGTAAGGCGGTACGTAGTTCGCCGGGACAGCTAGTATTAAATATATATATTTACTATATTAGTTCAATTATACAGTTAAAGCGTCGGTGGCTCAACCGGTAACGACTCGGTCCATCTAACCAGAGGTACCGGGTTCAAATCTGGACGGCCAATGTACCAATGAGTTTTTCAAAAACTTACGTACATACTTACCGATTGTTTAACGGTGAAGGAAAACATCGTGAGGAAACCTGCACACGCCTGCGAAGAAACTCGAAGGTTGTGTGTGAAGTCGACCAACCCGCAATGGGCCCGCGTGGTTGACTAAGGCCTAGTCGCCCTGATTCAGGGTAGGCTCGAGCCCCTCGGTGGGGACGTATATGAGCTGTAATGATGATACAGTTTTTACATTAATTTGATTGCAGTTTTCCTAATTGCCTAAATAAGCACAATTTGATAGCACTTTTTGTGCTTAGGCAGCTTTTTCTATTTCTTCGACGGATCCCTCACGGAACCCCAGGGCTCCGCGGAGCACAATTTGAGTATGGCTGGTCTAATGAACCCATACAGGCGTCCAACGAATACGTCTAGACAGGGCAGTCGAGTGGAGGCCGAGGGGGGCGAGACGGGGGAGGTTCTTCATGTTAATATTCATTAAAGTTTTTTTAAATTTTGTTGGGTTTAAATGCTCTATTCAGTGTACAAACCAGCTCCGCTGCAGGCGCGAGTTTTATGCACGTGTGTGGAAGTCGGTGTCGACTTTACATCCTTGTAACATTATCCTTAATGTTACTCTGACGGACCGCCACCAAGGGATATCAATACGTGTACCGACCGCGGTCGTAGTCGCAGTTGAACTCGAACATGTCGCACTCGTCGCGGAAGGTGCGCACGCGCAGGTCCTCGGAGTCAGCATAGTCGCGCGCGCACTCTGGCACCCACGAGTGGTTGCACAGGTCCGCCAGCAGGCAGTAGCTCGGCGGCTGTCACATTCATATCAATACGTGTACCAACCGCGGTCGTAGTCGCAGTTGAACTCGAACATGTCGCACTTGTCGCGGAAGGTGCGCAGGTCCTCGGAGTCAGCATAGTCGCGCGCGCACTCTGGCACCCACGAGTGGTTGCACAGGTCCGCCAGCAGGCAGTAGCGTGGCGGCTGTCACATTCATATCAATACGTGTACCAACCGCGGTCGAAGTCGCAGTTGAACTCGAACATGTCGCACTCGTCGCGGAAGGTGCGCAGGTCCTCGGAGTCAGCATAGTCGCGCGCGCACTCTGGCACCCACGAGTGGTTGCACAGGTCCGCCAGCAGGCAGTAGCTCGGCGGCTGTCACATTCATATCAATACGTGTACCAACCGCGGTCGAAGTCGCAGTTGAACTCGAACATGTCGCACTCGTCGCGGAAGGTGCGCAGGTCCTCGGAGTCAGCATAGTCGCGCGCGCACTCTGGCACCCACGAGTGGTTGCACAGGTCCGCCAGCAGGCAGTAGCTCGGCGGCTGTCACATTCATATCAATACGTGTACCAACCGCGGTCGAAGTCGCAGTTGAACTCGAACATGTCGCACTCGTCGCGGAAGGTGCGCAGGTCCTCGGAGTCAGCATAGTCGCGCGCGCACTCTGGCACCCACGAGTGGTTGCACAGGTCCGCCAGCAGGCAGTAGCTCGGCGGCTGTCACATTCATATCAATACGTGTACCAACCGCGGTCGAAGTCGCAGTTGAACTCGAACATGTCGCACTCGTCGCGGAAGGTGCGCAGGTCCTCGGGGTCAGCATAGTCACGCGCGCACTCTGGCACCCACGAGTGGTTGCACAGGTCCGCCAGCAGGCAGTAGCTCGGCGGCTGTCACATTCATACCGATACAATATTACCTTACTCACCTGTAGCGCGATTGGTTATACAACTGATCAGACCAACAAATCCGTTGGCACTGAATTTACTACTTCTGTAAGATTAATTTTTATATCAGCCGAAAGACGTCCACTGGTGGACAAAAGCTTCCCCTAAGGGTTTTTAAGACGACCGGCACTGCGCTGCCCGCATCCAGTGGCTTCCCGCGACCGTCATCAGGTCCTCGGTCCACCGTGTGGGAGGCCTGCCTACGCTAAGTCTTGCGGTGCGCGGTCGCCACCCGAGAACTTTATTACCCTAACCACCCTCTGTTCTACGAGCTATGTGCCCTGTCTAGTCTGCGAGACTGCGGACTTTTACTCCTAAACTAAGAAAGCCTTACTTCACGTGATACTTTAAATTTATTTTAAAATTATCAATTTTTTTAACATTGTAAAGTTCTCGAGTGGTGACCGCGCACCGGTAGACGGAGCGTATGCAGGCCTCCGACGCGGTAGACCGACGACCTGGTGAAGGTCGCGGGAAGCCGATGGATGCGGGCAGCGCAGTACCGGTCGTCTTAAAAACCCTTAGGGGAAGCTTTTGTCCACCGTTCGTGGAAATCCTTTGGGGAGGCCTCTGTCCAGCAGTGGACGTCTTTCGGCTGATATGATGATGATGATGATATGATGATGATGATGAATTTTAAAAAAATATATATGCCTTAATAATTTCAATACTTTTAAGATTTTCATCGGTTTAGCTGACAGGATATCTTCTCAAACCCTTAAGGCAAGGTATTGATTGGAACAGTTGTCTCTGTCTTTTCCTTTACGAATAAAGAAAATAACCACACTTTTTCAATGATTTTTGTTTCAATCAACAACTAAAATGAAAGTATAAAAAATAATAACATTACTCACTTTGTATTATCATAACAAATATTGTTGTAAGTATATTTTTTTAAATTTATAATTCAAAATATTAGTCATAATTAGAGTTGAAAATAACGATGTAGACCTACTTTGGGATTTTTTCCTATTGGCCCAAAACTGCTCAATCGTGTTTCTAATAGCTTTTGACTTTAACGAACATCATCAACAATAAGGGTATTTTTTTTCAAACTTGGGTTTTCTATCGTTTAGGTATAATTGACGTTAAAAATAACGAAAATCTGTAATATTACCGCCTTAATGGGGTACGTAAATAAAAAAAACACCTCCACTTCACATTCCCTAACTTAAGGAATGTGAAGTGGAGGTGTTTTTTTTGTTGGTTTCACAGAATTATGTAACCAAATTTCAGCTTTATAGCTAGCCTTTGAGTAAAACGGCTATAACATACCGACGACGGACAGACAGACGGAAATTACGTTACAGAGTCAAATCAAACGTAGATGAAGAGTATCGTTGTCATTATCTACTCACATTTGAACGAAGAGACATAACATTACTAGGATGACATTTTGGAAGCAGCAAGATATAGCTGAGAAACATTTTCCTTTTATTCAAGTTCAAGTTTATTCGAAAAACAATTTAAATTGTGTACGAATTACATAAAAATATAAATAAACATAGCATACAAACAATTCAAAAACTAAACGAAACTAAAGTACCTACATAAACTAATCCCAATGAAGTATCACATTGTACGATCTAATTATGAAAGAGTAAAATCTTCAATGCAATAGCAACACTTGTCCAAAAGAAGTGCCTTTAGTGCGCTTTTAAAAACATGAATGCGTGACTCCAATTTTAATTCAATAGGCAACTTATTAAAAAGCAATACTGCTTGATTTCTTGCGGAATGCGTTACAACTCTGAGTTGTGGTTTAAATTTGTTCTTAAGGTCTTTTCTCCTTGTTTCGAACCTTGCCTGCATCTCAATTTCAGATTCATAATTTTGTCTATTTTTTAATACGTCTGTCAGAAGGACTAAAATATAAAGACTGGGAACTGTTAGTATTCTGAATTTTTTAAAGTACTCCTTACAAGATTCCCATGGAGGAATACGTGCTATAGTTCTTATTGCCCTTTTCTGAATAACAAATGCTCTATGTATGTTATATTTGTAGCTGTTGCCCCAAAACCTTATGCTGTACCTCAGCTTTGACTCAACCAGAGCATAGTAAACCAGTATTAAGTGATCAGTTCTCAATTCATTTCTTAAAGTGCGCAAAGCATAGCAAGCTGAGCTTATATGGTTTTCAATTGCGATAACTTCAACCTTCCAGTTTAGTAAAGAGTCCACGTGGACGCCAAGAAATTTTACAACGTCTGCCTGAACCAACGTGTCATTCATTGTTGATATATGTAAGTGTTCTTTTTTATTTTTTGTAGTTGTCTTAAATAGCATAGCATTTGTTTTTTGAGTGTTTAAATGTAAGTCATTGACAGAAAACCACCGCTCAAATAAGGACATCGTTTCATTGCATACATTTTCAAGATCTTCTATCATTTTTCTTGATAAAATAGCATTGGTATTGGTATCATGTACAGGATGTGATCTTGTACAGGAATGCAATGTCAATGTGTCAGTGAGTGTCCTAGAGGTGGTCCCAAATAAAATGCAATGGTCTTGTCAGATGGATCTCTAATTGAACACTGATTTAAATACTAATAAAATTATGCTACGTTGTCGTGTCAATGCACTCTTAACTGGGTCGCGGGCAAAGTACACAGTAGAAGCGCGACTGCTTCCAAATCTTAACAAAATAATATAAAAATAAATTACATGTACGTATGTAATTCGTACATATTGCCATCTCAAACAAAGAAATTATCAAGTCATTTACGCCATAATAAAAAAATGTAAAATTAAACCACTATTACTTATATAACATAATAAAAATAATGTAAAATTGCTTATTGTCCCTAGATCTAACTCTAGCACACTTCACTGTGTTTTTGATTGTCAAATGTCACCACACTTGATGTCGGTAGTGTCCTTTTACTTTCACTATACACTTTTGTCACGTGTTTTTTGATTTCACTGTAGCCATCATCGATTTCTTCTTCATCTAGGCTTCTCTCTGGTCTAGATCTTGCGCCGCCACGGCGTTTACCGTCTGTACCTTTTCGTTTCCTTGTCACTTTTCGCCAGTAGCACACAGATGTGACAAACAGTGCAATGCTAATTCCTAAGACTATGTAAATCATGGTATAATGATGCCAATCATGTGAGGTTAATGTTTTTAAGCTCGACTGTTCCTTGATGGTGTCTATTTCAGCTTTGATTTTTTGTAATTTTTCTTCGTGTGTCTCAATTTGCAATGACGTATTTTTTAAAGATGTATTTATTATATTATTTATGGGTGATATTTTCGGAATTGAAATAATATTTGGGTTCGGATCGATGACTGTGATTTGACTAGAATACTCGTTATTTGCATGTAACATGAACGTGTCACCTCTTAGGACGCATCCCCGTCCGAGTGTTATGAGTCCCGTGTGACGTAGCGTCTCTGACGTCACGCCAGCTGGGCACATAGTGTGGATCAAGCATTCTTCACAACAGTAGTACAGCCAGGAGTTTTGTTTTTGTAATTTGATCCATTTATCGGTGCACGTTCTTATTTCTGAGTGGCAGTAAAAGTCATATTTTTCAATGTTGTTTACTAATAGTGTATCACATATAGACTGGGTTCGGATATTCATGTTATATACAGGATGATTAAATTTACACATTAGTTTTTGATCTTGTATTTTTTGGCATTCGGCCATGTCAAATTGATTCAAAGGTATGAACGAGTATTGGTTTACATTGAATGCAATTAAATCTGACGTAGGAATGACATACCTGACTCGTTTTTTATCTATGCGTTGAGGAATACTCATGAGTTTGTTTATTTCGTACATTTCGTCACTTATTAATGGTACCTTTATTTCCATAATCAAAAAGTGACGTGCCACTCGTGCGTGAATACGGAACAGCCTGTATATCTCTCGCACGTTATCTTTTATGTCAGGCAGTGCCAGGTGATGTGGTAAATGCCGTGCTATTTTATTTAATTCGTTTAGTAGTTGATTTGGAGAAATTAAATGCATGTCAATGTGGCCTTGGTACATATTAGTCAAAGTATTTATGAGAGTATGTTGAATATATTTCAAATTTTGGATCATAGCTTCTGCTGCTATGGTGGATGTCATTATATAAAATGCATTTTCTATTTCGACCTTTCGTTGTTCTGTCTCGTTCTGTAGAGCGTATAGTTGTTCATTTATCAAGTTAAAATGTTTCACCATAGTAGCCTCGTTTCTTTGTAAAATGTTATGTTCGGCTTCTAGGATACTTGTCTGATTTTTTAATAGCTGTAATAAATGATCATCGTTCTGTTGTAAAGTTTTTATGTCATTTTCATATTTGTCAGCAAATCTTTGGTCTAAGACTCCAAACAGTGTGTTTGCAGCATAGCCGATCCCATCGAATAGGCCTCTTTTGTATCTTTTTTGTGTTAGGTGGTGTGTTTTTAACAGCTGATTGTAAAAAATTAGTTCGTTTGTGTTCTGTTCCAATTGATTAATAAAAATATGAAATTGCATTGCCCAACCTTCTCTTTGAAAACCTTTGAGATGAGTAACGTATTTTTGTAACGCTTCAACATTTTGCCAATAATTTGTCATATTGTAATAAAATATTAACTTCCATTCATCTTTTATCTCATAAGCTTCTGCAAGCTTGTCAAAATAAATTGTCTGATTTTGTGTAAAGGTTGTAATTTTTATGCCTTTTTCGGTTTGTTGTACAGATGGAGTTATCATTGTCATTAGTAATAATAAAGAATACCCAAATAAACTTTTCCATGTCATTTTGCCCGTTCTATTTCTTTTTCTGTCACCATTGTCATTTTTTTCATTTATTAATTTTTTGTCGGCCTTGACTAGGGGGACTAGTTTTATCATAGGTCTTTTTATTTCACCTTTTTTCGTTTTTAAGGTGACTACTCTCGTATGTCCGTCTTTACCTGGATGTAAGGAAACTACACGTCCTAATGCCCACCTTCCTGCTGGTAAATTATCGTCCTTGATGCACACAATGTCATTTATTTGAGGGTCTTTGTTCTGTCTTGTCCATTTTTGTCTAGTCTGTAGTTGTTGAAGATATTCTTGGGACCATCGCTTCCAAAAATCTTTGCCCATTTTTTGCACAATCTGCCATCGTTTTCTTAGGTCATAGCTATCAGTGTCAGGTTCTGGAACTGTCAAGATAGATGTGCCAGTGAGAAAGTGACCTGGTGTTAAACAGTCAATATCATCTGTATCTTCAGTCAAACTGCATAATGGACGACTGTTAAGGCAAGCTTCGGCTTGGCAAACCAGCGTTAGAAGCTCTTGATATGTCAAACGTTGATTTCCCATTACACGTTTCAGGTGGTACTTCATGCTTTTTACAGCTGCCTCCCATAATCCTCCAGCGCTTGGCCAGGCAGGAGCGTTGAAATGCCATTTTATTCCCATCTCCTCTATCTTATCCAGTACAAGTGTATCTATGGTTTGCAATATCATTTTGTACTGTTGTAGTAAGATACGGTTTGCTCCAACAAAATTCGTTCCATTGTCACTGTAAATATCACTGGGTTTTCCACGCCGTGCACAAAAGCGTTTAAATGCTGCTAGGAAAGCTGTACTAGTCAATTCAGTAACCAACTCGAGATGGACTGCCTTTGTCGCTAGGCACACAAAAACAGCGACATATGCCAATAGTTTTCATACCTCGTCCCTTGTTCGCCTTTATTTCAATGTGACCAGTAAAATCAACCCCCGTGTGTGTGAAGGGGCGAGATACCGTCACTCTAGGTTCGGGTAAATCTGCCATGATCTGGGATTGGCTCTTTGCATTATGTCGGCGACATATCGTGCATTTATGTAGTACTCGCTTGACTGCGCGTTGTCCTCCTAAAATCCAGTAATTTTGTCTAAGATGTGTCAATGTCAATTTCGGTCCACCATGTAGTGTTTGATGATGAGATCGCCAAATGATAAGGTCAGTCAATTTACTATTATGTGGTAAAATCATAGGATTCTTTGCGCTGTTCTCCAGATTCGAGTAATTTAATCTCCCTCCAACATGCATGACGTCATTTTTTGATAGCCATGGGTTTAATGTCAGTAATTTACTCTTTTTTCCAAGAGATTTGTCAGTTTTTAATTTTGAGATATCCTCCTTAAAAACATGTGCTTGTATGGTTTTCACAATATTTTTTTCAGTGCTTGTCAATTCTGCAGATGTTAAGTAGTTGGTACATAACTTCGTTTTTGTCCTAGTATTTTTAATAAAACGCAAGACCCACGCAAGGATTCGTGTAATGTGAGTCATGTCGCTATACCTATCTAGCAGCTCTATGATGATAGATGACGGTTCTGACTGTACAGCGCATATTTGTTTTTGTTTTGCTTCCAGCTGTGTTTGTATTATTTCCGGTTTCTGTACAGTGTTTTTGTCAAAAAAAATTATCCATTCTGGGCCCTGCCACCATAAGGGATGTTTTAGTAGTTGAGAACAGGATAGTCCTCGTGTGGCACAGTCGGCGGCGTTCTCCTCTGATTTCACGTAGCTCCAGTGATCTTTCGGTATGACGTCAGTTATTTTTTGCACCCTGTTACTCACAAACGTTTTCCATCTTGATACATCACCATGTAACCAACCTAGAACGATCATAGAGTCGGTCCACGCGTAGGTATTTTTGCTTACTGTTTCCCACTTAAATGCCTTCAGGACCTGTTTCATGAGTGTTGCAAGTAACAATGCTCCACATAGCTCTAGACGGGGAAGTGTCAATTTTTTATTTATAGGAGCTAATCTTGATTTAGCAGCAATTAGTCTTACTATGTGCTCGTTGTTGTCATTCAAGGTACGTAAGTAGATTGCACATGAGTAAATCTTTTCTGATGAATCGCAGAATCCATGAATTTGTACCGGTTTCGTTGTGTCTCCGATCCACCTAGGTATGTCAATGTCAGTTATGTTTTGCAAATCATTTCTTCTTCTTCTCCAGTTTTCTTGAATGTCTTCCGGTAAGCTGTCATCCCATCCACATTGAGATAGCCAAATATTCTGAAACAGTAACTTCGCCCTAACTGTGAGTGGTGTGAGCCATCCCAGCGGGTCAAAGATTTTTGATATTTCTGAAAGTAATATTCTTTTCGTGTAAATCTTGCAATCTGTTTTTATTGTATTATTAAACGTAAAGTTGTCATTTTGTGGGTTCCATTGTAACCCAAGCGCTTTAGTAACACCTTCATTTTTGAAATGTAGTGTTGTTTGGTTGAGTTCAGATGTTGTCAAAGTTTCCAGTAGAGATGGGTCATTACTGTTCCACTTTCTCAGGATTAAACCGGCGCCTTGCAACATGATAATTAATTCTTTTTGAATGTGTTTCGCTTCTTCCAGGTTGTTACTGCCACTCAACACGTCATCGACATACATTTCGTGGTTTAACACTTTGGCTGCCAATGGGTACTTTTCGGCTTCATCTTGTGCCAACTGTTTTAATGTACGCAGGGCAAGAAATGGTGCAGATTTTGTTCCATATGTTAATGTGCAGAGCTGGTATTCCTGCAATGGGCTATCTTTTGTTTCCCGCCAAACAATTTTTTGTAGCTGCTGATCTTCTTCTTGAACCAAAATCATTCTGTACATTTTTTCACAGTCAGCTGTGAAAACGTATTTGTACAAACGCCATCCTATCAGTAAAGTTAACAGATCTTGATGCAACTTAGGACCGCACTCCATCAAACTATTTAAGCTAAAGCCAGTGTCAGTTTTTTGTGAAGCGTTAAAAACCACTCGTAGTTTAGTTGTCAAGGAATCTTGTTTTAACACTCCATGGTGTGGCAGATAACAGAAGGGTTCAATGTCATTTTTACATTTCTTCATATGTTGCATATCTATATATTCTTGCATGAATTGGGTATAACTAGTAGACAATAGTGTATTTTTGTGTAATTTCCTCTCTAGTTGCATAAATTGGGCGATCGCGCGTGGTTTAGATTTTCCTAAAAGCTCACCAAAGTTCGGTTTCATTGGCAATCGAACTGCGTACCTGCCGTCGTCTAAACGTTTCGTTGTTGCTACGTAAAAATCCTCGCAGTTCTGCTCCTGTGACGTCATATGTTTTGATTCACCGCTGATGTCTTCGACCTCCCAATACCTTGCTAAGTCCTCAAGATTATTCGTAACTACATGACAGTTGTAGGTCTTGACATTGCCTGACAGTATCCAGCCCAGCTGGGTCTGTTGAGCCATAGGTTGGTGACCTTCACCTTTAATTAGACCGCTCATTAATATTTCAGAATAGACATGTGCATCAAAAAGTATATCTATGGGCCTGGACATGTTGTAGTTAGGATCAGCTAGAGTAATATTTGTCACGTGAGACCACGGTTTTTTGGCAAATGTGTTGTTTGTCAAGTTATTTACAACACGTGTCATAATCAACGCTTCAGTTGTAAATTGAAAGTCGCTGTATAAAGATTTGCATACTAAGTTCAACTTTCCTTTACTCTTATTAGATAAGGTACCAATTCCTCTTACGCTGGCATGCATTTGCTCACGTTTTAACCCTAGTTTCTGGGCTGCGTCTTCATTAATTAATGTGATCTGTGACCCTTGATCAACCAGCGCGCGTAGTGTAATAAAATTACCGTCATAGGCCTGAACCTGCACTAAGGCAGTAGGTAACAAAATTTCGTCATCATTGCTTGATACAAAATTGTTTTGCATATTTTTTATCGACGGCCCGTCTGAGGCTCGACTTGTAATATTAGGCTTAGCGGGCGTTGTTGAGTGCAAATGCCCTGAACAAAGGATAGCTTTGTGCAAAAGTGTGTTATGGGACTCATCGCATTCTTTGCAACGTTTTTGAGATCCACAGTAACCTTTGGAATGTACAAATAAACAATTTTTGCATATTTTATTTTTTATAACATATTTTAATTTATCATTATCTGTCATGTCATTAAACTTTAGGCACTGAAACAGAGTATGATTATCGTTGCATAATGGGCAGATTATTTTATTATATTGACTCGCATTATAGGTATTAAAATTGCGAGAGCGCGTGAATGAACTCTGTGTAGGTTGCTGAATTGCAGATTTTTGTGTTTTATTGAACGGGTAGGGCACATTATGAAATTGAGTTTTTGGCTGTGGTTTTGAAATACTCTCATTTTTATTTTTATGCAAGGGCTCCAATGCAATGAATTTACTCTCAATAAAATCCATAAAATGTTCATATGAGGCAACTTCCCGCGGATCTGATCTTGATTTAGAATATTCAGAATAGGTTTCCGGGTCAAGTTTTTCACATAAAATGTACACAAGCATGGGGTCCCAAGTCGACGTGTCAATTCCCAGATTGTGTATAGCATGAATGGATTCGTTCGTAATGTCATATAAACGTTTTAACTCAAATGATGTCTGCTTTTTTAGTGACGGCTGTTTCATAAAATTATCAAAATTTTTCGTAAATAGAACGTGCTTATTATTATATCTATGGTAAAGTAGTTCCCAGCATGTGTCATAATTTTCTGCTGAAATGTGTAAATGCTGGACTAACTTCTCAGCCTCGCCACGCAATTTTCCCTTCAAATGTTGCATTTTTTGACCTTTAGAAAGTGAAGGATTTTTGTGTATGGTCTCAGAGTACAAGTCATAAAATGTAGGCCATTGGGTGTAGTTCCCACTAAACACAGGTATGTCCATCTTTGGCGTAGACTGTTGCTGATGAACAGACGTGTTTAATTTTATATTTAAATTACGTTTTAATTCCTCAAAACGCTTTTCGTGCTGGACAAATTCATAATAGTAAGCCTCGTCATCACCTACTAATAAACCATCAATTTGCAAGTGTAATTTGTCAATGGCTTTCCAACGGATCTCCAAACTTTTAAGCTTGTCCTCAATTTCCCATTTTTCGGAAATTTCGTCAATGCAAATACTTTCTACTAACCTCTTTAATGCTCTGAAATTAGCAAATTGCAACTGCTGTAACTCTGTCACCTTGTCATCCACCTTCGCGCCCTCGAAGTGCGAGCTGTCGAAACGGACGGTAACCCCCTTACCATCACCGGTCGTCAATGGATTGCCCGCAGCTTCCTGTGATTTCCAACGGGATATCTCATCACGCGTCCCCTGGTACCAATTCTGGATTACCTTAATGATGTTCTCGGTGTAGTATTGATGAGATTTATCTTCCTGGGTCATCAACTTCGTGTCATTCAGCGTACATTCCGCCCACAGGCTGTCTAATGCATCCAAACGACGCTTGATGTAATCAGCATCTTTCCTACTTGCCGAATCCTTTTTGAAATTAGTATGGATTCTCTTAATCTCCTCTAAAATAGCAGCTTGGCGTTGAATGAGTATCTCCATTGTTAGTAAAAAAAAGGAAAGATCTTACTTGATTAGCAGAACTTCTCTTTCGATGGTGCAACTGGTTCGCAGGACGTAGGACGGGAACACTGCTTCCTTCCGAATGGGCTGCTGTCTTTCGAACTTAAACGTACGTCTTACGCAACACTCGCGAAAGTAAAAATAACAGTGCACTCGCGACGTCACTACTTTTTACGAAGGACCAAAAAATATTGTACAGGATGTGATCTTGTACAGGAATGCAATGTCAATGTGTCAGTGAGTGTCCTAGAGGTGGTCCCAAATAAAATGCAATGGTCTTGTCAGATGGATCTCTAATTGAACACTGATTTAAATACTAATAAAATTATGCTACGTTGTCGTGTCAATGCACTCTTAACTGGGTCGCGGGCAAAGTACACAGTAGAAGCGCGACTGCTTCCAAATCTTAACAAAATAATATAAAAATAAATTACATGTACGTATGTAATTCGTACAATCTGCAAATAATACTATTCCGATTTCTGGTAAGGCGTTATACATATAGTAGAGCATGTCATTCATAAATATAATAAAGAAAATTGGACCCAAGACTGATCCTTGAGGTACACCCCTGGATACTTTAACCATTTTAGATTTTACACATTGCTCATTACCACTGTCATCAATGTCCATGATCTCGACAAATTGCTGCCTGTTTGTCAAATAAGATGTAAAAAGCTTCAGTTCCATATCTCTAACCCCGTAGTGTTCTAGCTTTTTTAACAAAGTTTCATGATTAACCATATCAAAAGCAGCACTTAAGTCCAGGAATACTCCACCAACCTTATCCTTTCTGTTAAGCCTTTGCATTATATCGTCCAACAGAGTATCGATAGCCTCCGACGTACCTACACCTCGTTGGAATCCAAATTGTCTTTGGTGTAATAGTTTAGAATTTTGCAGGTGGCATACAAGTTTGTCTTTAATAATGTTTTCAAATATTTTTGATAAGGTAGGTAGTAGAGAAATGGGGCGGAAATTACCAATATCCGTCTTTTTATTCTTTTTATTTTTATGAATCGGTAGAAATTTTGCTATTTTTAACTGCTCGGGAAACATACCTTGTTTCAAGCACTTATTAAAAAGTTGAGCTAATGGCTCTGCCAAAATATCTATATTGTCCTTAAAAACTAGCGTAGGCTTGGGACTGGAGTCAATATGCATCGGCAGGGGCGGCAAGGAGGGCACGCCGCACGCGCCTTACGCCAAGTGGACGCTGACCGTTTACTAGCGACGCAATCACATTTTAAACTAATTATTTATTTAATATAAAAACGATGTTGTCTGTAAAGTCGGTTTACGGACGATAATATTACGTGATAACGTGTCACAAGCCGAACGCTTGTGTGCTTTATGCCCATCCAGATGCACGTCATCGTGACCAACTCGATTAAATACAATCTAGTCGGCCGTGGCAAGTGGCCATTGCAAACGCTCTCACACACACTTTGAAACATATACAGATACGCGTTTTCCTCACAGAGAATCGACGCATTGGAACACCTCTTCTAAGATCCTGGAAGCCTAGTACTTTTAATCCATTGACATACACAGATACGTGTTTTCCTCACTGAGAATCGACCGCATTGGAACACTTCTTGTAAGGTCCTGGCAGCTTAGTACTTTTAATCCATTGACACACTTGTTTGACGGTTCGTCCGTCCGTCCGACCAAGTCCAAGTACAACTCTCGCTTGCACGCTCGGCTCAGGCGTTACGCGACAATGACGTCACACTGGCGTAACGAAACGATGGGCGTAACGCGACAATGACGTCACACTGGCGTAATGTGATAATGACGTTACACTTTTTCGCGAATGCAGCCCTTGTCATCAATGTATAAGACATTATCACGTCAAAAACGAAAACGCAAAAAGTACCGGGTAATTATAATCCATCATCATCGTCACTTCGCTGCCCTGTTCCCAATCAATTTGGTGTCGGCGCAACGTGTTCTTCTCTTACACTCTAAACTTTTTGCAGTCATCTCTATATTCACTTCTTCCTTACACATGTCATCTTTCATGTCCATTTATCTATTTTTAGTCTTCCTCTCCTTTTATACCCATACACAATAATATGATCCATATGGTAAAGGATTTTATGTGTTCAGTGTGTATGTTTTTTGCTATAAAATCCTTTCCCATGGACTAAAACTAGTCCATCGTACTTTCTGGATATAGTTTTTAAATTATACCGATTGCAGAGCTTACATCGCGTACGTTACTTATATTATTTATTTTATTTAATTCGGAAAACATACAGCTTTAACAACTTATGTATATAAAAGAATGGTAGGTATCTAAGAAGCCATTATAAAGTTTTCGAAAAATAGATTCTCATATGCAGTTAAAAATTGAAAACCAAATAGAAAAAAAAAACTCAAAATGGAACGAAACTCGAAACAAAGAACAATATAAATCATACCTGTGTTAGCGACATACACTCACACACAGTCACACTTAAAGTATTTTCACAGATAGGGGTTACTTATTGACGTTACCATTGTTCTTGTGTTGTGAACATCTTTATGGCAATTCTTTTTATTTAAGTACCTACACTACATAAGTATGCCTTGGGTGTCACCTACCCTCATTATTAAATTAAATAGTCTTCGACTTCTGTGCAATACAAAAACCCGATAGGGTTTCTTTTGTACTGTATTAATATCTGTATGTTTGTTCTATAAAGCAATAAAAAAAAATTAAAAAAGTATATATATGATAGTGCTATAGATACTCGTATAATATTTAAATTATAAAAATTAGATAGTAAAGTAAAAGTAAGCACGTAGGTAGGTAACTATTTTAATAATCTTGGGAATCGAAAAAACCAGCTGAGAGTGCGCGCCTCAGACTAGTTATGGAGGTGTTAAAAAGATCAATCTCGGTATGTTCATTTACTAGGTCATTATATTTATTTGGGACTCTGCAGAAAAAGGAGTTACTACGGTAATTGGTACGAGCGTAGGGAGTAGACAGAAGAGGCCTCATTCTTACAGATCGCAGCGGTACATAGATGTTAGTATTCTTAAGTAAAGAAGGTGAGTCAATATAGCCATTACCGATTTTATATAGAAATATCACATCTGCTACATTTCTTCGTGTATATAGGGGTAAAAAGTGATATCTCTTACATCTAGCCTCATAATTATTATCGACACAATCACTTTTGTATTGTAAATAACGCATAATATTTTTTTAATTATTTCAATTCTGCATTTATACTTGTCATAAGAAGGATTCCATACCTCAGAAGCATACTCAAGGATACTGCGTACGAAACTGCCATAGATAATTTTTAAAGTTTTAAGTTTGGAAAAGTTTTTACCACATATTATGATGAAACCAAGTGTCTTAGAAGCCCTCTTGACTATATTATCGTCGTGCTGGTCAAAATTAAACTTAGAGTCTTCGAAAACTCCAAGATCTCTCATACAGCTGACTTTGGTCAGCTGATGGTCTTTTAAAAAGTAGCTAGTCGGTAAGATATTAGTTTTGCGGGTAAATGTGATAAAGTAACACTTGGAGACATTTAGGTCAAGTTTGTTTAAGATACAGTAGTCCTGAAACCGATTTAAATCCTCTTGTAAAAGTAGTGAATCGTTAACACTACTGATGGTTTGGAATATTTTCATGTCGTCAGCGTACAACAAGCAGTCAGAATGGTAAAAACACCTACTGACATCATTTATAAATACAATAAAAAGCAAGGGCCCTAATAAGGATTCTTGGGGGACACCCGAAGGTATAAGATTCCAGGATGATGTGTACCCATTTATTGCAATAGCCTAATTGTTTATGTATGAAGTAAACCATCTGTATAAGTTTCCATGGATTCCAGCATGGTATAACTTTTGTAGTAGTATACTGTGATCAATGCGGTCAAAGGCCTTGCTGAAATCAGTAAATATGACGTCAACTTGTTCACCAGAATCCATACCAATAGTAACAAAATCATGGAATAAAAGGAGGTTAGTAACTGGAGCGACGCTTGAGGAAACCATGTTGTTGAGGTATAAAAGAGTACGAGAGCGCGGCGTTTACTAGTGTTACACTAGTTTTAATTTTATTTCAATACGTTTACCTATTAATGTCGGAGCGGTGAATGTACACATGTTTTGTATTAAGTTTTATGATTTAAATCGGAAATAAATTCAAGGGGCTGGAATAATACCATACTTCTCCAATTTGACCTTATTGCAAAACGAGAACTCACCGTCATGCGGATTTTGCCCCACCTTCTAGTACTGGGTGGCGCAAAAGTAATGGCCCTATTTGGTTCAGCTATTACATTTTTTCTAAATTAGAAAACTTGAATTAATTTTATATATATGTGCCATTTCGTACCATTAGGATTTGAGGATGATGTCTTTTAAATGGTGAACTCCAGAGTTTATGCACTTGAGCTTTATTTATGACATTTGCCATAACTCGCCGCAACACTTCCTGTGATATGTTCCTTATTTCTTGATGAATGTTTTCTTTTAGGGCTGCAAGACTCTGTGGCTTGTTCACATAAACCCGAGATTTCAAATAACCCCAAAGAAAGAAGTCTGAACTGGTCTGATCGGATCCCTCCCTCACTAAGTCCATAGTGTCGCGCGCAGTGTGCCGTGGCGCAGTCTTGTTGAAACCAGATGTGCTCCAGCCCCAATTCATCCAAACTGCTTATCAAGAACTCACGTAACAAGGTTCCATAGCGTTCCCCAGTGACATTTAGCGCATTGCCTGCAGCGTCTTCGAAAAATGGGGTCCTTTTAACACAGATGCCACACCGCCTCCGTGGCGTAATGGTTAGTTCATTCGCTTTACACTAAGAGGTCGCGTGTTCGATTCCCGGCGGGGTCAACTTTGTAAGACTCGGTTTGGTTGGTGGTAGGGCATTTTCATAGCCCGCCTGGCTAGCTACCACCATCTTATCTCAGTCTTGCCGCCAAACATCAGTGTTAACAGCAATGATGTGTTCCGGCTTGTATAGATAAGATAGCTAGATCTCCATTGCGTTGGGGAATCTTGGTAAGCCCGCTTCTATCTTCGGCATCAACGTCACTTACCATCAGGTGAGATGATGCCAAGGGCTTCTCAATTGTGAATAAAAAAAAAACAAAAAAAAACACCATAATGTAACTATTAGTACGTTAGTACTCTTAAATTAGTGGGTGTAAAGGTGTTTCTTGAATAATGCGCGGCCAGTGCCCTACAACTGTATTCAGCTTATTGACATGCCCCGAGAGATGGGAATGCGCTTCGTCACTCATTACCAAAAAACATTCGCTTCAAGGTTGAGGCATGTGACGCGCTGGCTGTACTCTGGACGAGCTCGGTGGTCAGTAGGCAGCAGTTGATGAGTCATCTGAGTTTTATACTGGAACATCTTCCTTTCCCCAAAATACGGTGCAGAGCCCGCATAGAAATGCTTAATTGTGGTGCACGTCGCCTCGTTGATGTTTATGGACACTCTTCCACATCTTCACGCCGCACAGCATCGATATTTTCGGCTACACGGCCTGTTCTTGGTCTGCCAGACTTAGGTCTATCCAATGTTGAGCAGCCAGTTGCTCCGAGGCGTGTGGCATAGCGTCGAATTGTGCGACCAATCGGTGCCGGACGGTGGGGAAATCGTCACAGTATTACAATATAGCGGCTTTCAGTAGCGCAACGAATGTATTTACGCAGAGCAACGGAAGGGTACTTGCCGGGCAGCGGGCGAAGAAGCACAGCCTGGCAAACTCCGCCAGTTTGCCAGGCTGACTACAAGCAAGTATGGCCTAGTACCTACGCCGGTGGCGCATGGTGCGACATCAACGGCGTTGCGCTACTGTAAGCCATATCGTAATATTGTAAAATCGTCGACGAAATTCACGTTGTTTTTATCACTGATGAATTGTTCCGTAAAAATATTGACACGATTTTTCCACGTTTTTGAGGAGTAAAACGCTCCATGTTTATTTTCAGTGTATTTGACATTTGTTTACTACACAATTTTTAACAACAGAATGACAGGGAGATGTTATATAAAAAATATGAGTATTCTATGGTGCCAGTAGTTTTGCGCCACCCAGTAATAATGGGTTTACTTCTTAAATCAATGAAACCAATGGTCCCAAGGATAAGTTATTCTACTGAAGTGAATGAGGATGACGAATGCTAGTCATCTGAATTACTTTTTATCATCTCTCAAAAACGACATTTTGTTCTAAAAATGTTTGAAATACCTAGGCGTGACGTCATAGTTTTGCAGCGTCATTTATGTACTCGTTTTGTGATTTTGGTGAATTAAAAATCGAAGACTTGATGGAAAACAAAACGAGTAAGGTTTTCCGAAGTTTAAGTTGGAGGGCAATTTGGTGATCAAGAGTTCATAATTTATTTCTGATGCTGTCGTCATCCCTATTGTTTAAGAATCTAAAGCTGTACATTTGCACGGTGCTTGGTGAACACCGGCGCGGAGCGGCACGGCGGCGTGGCGGGCGACGACATCATGCGTGATGGATGGCACGTGATGGGGATGGGAGACAACCTAACCAAGTCCATTAAAAATAAACTGACCCCCCACGGAGAACATACGTACCTTCTCGAAAGAGCGTCTAACTTTTTAAATTTGTATGTGAGGTACCTTTGTAGAGTTTTTCTAAATATTATACCATTTAAAGCATATTGATGCGAGTACAATTTTTCGATTGCGTAATTAATAGGGTTCCGAAGTCAAAAAGGAACCCTTATTGTTTCGCCAAGTCTGTCATCCATCCGTCTGTCGGTCCGTTTGACCGCGGCTTAGCTCAAAGACTATTAATACTAGAAAGCTGTAATTGGGCATGGGTATACATTAATCACGCCGACAAAATGGTACCATAAAATTTTACCTCCCCTACATGTAAAGAGAATGTAATCGTTGACGTACCCTTTCGTGTGTTGTGTCGTTGAATAGGTCTTTCAAAACTACTGAATGTTTGTTAAAACCATTTTTCGATTCAGTGATAGATTTGTAAAATATTATGCTTTAAAGTGCAAATTTTTGTTACCTCCTTCTATCAGTTAAAAAAAAATATAAATAGTAGGACATATTATAAATTTAAAAGGAAAACTATCCCGGCTAAGTAGACTTTCTTAGTTTAGGAGTAATAGTCGACCAACTTAAGATGTGCAGTTGGATTTGAAAAAAGTTAATAGATTTTCCATACAAAATGTTCTAATACCAACTGGAAATATAATTTTGTTTGTTTTAATATTCATTTATATTTTGAAAAGACTACGAACCCCTACTTTGCGCGAGTTCGACTCCAAGTGCGGTTTTTTATCCTTAGCGATATTTTGGAGGGATATTAAGTTAAAAGGCTAAAAAAAAGGTTTAAAAAAACTGAAAAACTACTTCAAAATGAAATTTACTCAAAAGTATGAAATAATATTATTATACTTAAATACACGACATTAACCAACAATAACGAAATCAAAGGTGGGTACGAATTAAATTAGGGGCTTAAATTTTTATTGAGTTCGGTGTCAGCACACAACTACTTAAGTATCAAATGTTTTAGATTCAATGGTTTGCCGGTCGATTCATCCCTCTTTTATCAGACGAGGAACCATAGACGAACAGCTAAACTATTGGAAATAGGCAATCGCAAAAGATATTCAACGTAATGGACATATTTCAAAAAAAAAATCCTTCAGAAAATAGTACTGTTTGTACAAAAGGAAATGAAAACCCCAACAAAGTAAGCAGCCTTACCAAACAAAGTACCTGCCTTTTTCTCTTCTCTATCTTGGCACTAGGTTCGTACAAAAAGAAGTGATATCCCAACAAAAACATTCTGTAAAAACGTGCAATTATGATAACTTAGCCATAAAAAGGTGTGAAATGCAAAATAAACATTTACCGGAATGAAGTGTTCAATGGTTGGCGCTGGCGCTAGGGCGAACCCTGAAATATGTCACAGCTCCTGTTATTTTAAAATCTAAATTGAACCAAACGAGGCCTCGACTCACTGAGAACCACAGGTTGAAGGCCACATTTGCACATTCATCCTACTTATATTATAAATGCGAAAATTTGTATGTGTGGATGGATGTTTGTCACTGTTTCACGCAAAAAACTACTGAACGAATCTGGGTGAAATTTGGTAGGTAGACAGATTAGGACCTCGAAAACTATGTTTACGCGAGCGAAGCCGCTGGCAAAAGCTAGTTTAATATAATATAATCATATATTGAGGCTAAGCTTTTTTGACCAAGCCAGGGTTGTTACCAATTGTCAGTAATGTATCATAAGATGAGAAAAGTCACGTGTTAGTGACCGCGGCCGCTGCTAAAAGAAACACAATGCTAGCTACTCTAAAACGAATAAAAACATGGAGGTAAATATTACAAGCAATAGCCACGAGTGAATAGCACAACAAAATGTCCTCCCCCTCCATGTGGGCGCGTCACTAGAACTCTTTCTGTAGACTCTGCGTTCACAGAACGCCTCTCACTCAAATTGCTCGATTATGGATAAGGCCAATATATTGATTTTTGCAACCAATTTCTGAATGTCATAAAGGAAACACTTATTTTATTTATTTCACGTTTTTACCTTTACGTTTATTTTAATGAACGACATTTTATAGCTGCATAGGTATAAATTTTATTAGTTTCGGAAAATAAACAATAAGTTAGCTACGACGCTCAGGCTCGCTCCGAGAGCCGCACTGTTCCTGTTCCAACGCTGATAGACAAGACACTTTTTTGACAGGCGAAATATAAGTTTCTTTAAACTTAAAGAAAACTTAACTTTCTTCTTTTTTGTTTCTTTAATCAAATTAATATGATAAATTATCAGCCGACTGACAAGCTTTGTACGGGGAGACCAAAATTTGGATAACGTTGTACAATTTGGTTTTTTTATAGCGAGCGTCATAAGCGAAAATTACACTCTTTCTGATAGTCATAAAATAGTAAATACATATATGTACTTGTCATTCGTGAAAAATAAAGAAATTAGTAAAGTTAATAACGTCAAAATCCAATCTTATCTAAATATATATAACTCAAAGGTGACTGACTGACTGACATAGTGATCTATCAACGCACAGCCCAAACCATTGGACGGATCGGGCTGAAATTTGGCATGCAGGTAGATGTTATGACGTAGGCATCCGCTAAGAAAGGATTTTGGGAAATTCCCACGGGAACCGCAAAAATCGGGATCTGCGCGGGCGAAGCTGCGGGCATCCACTAGTAATATATAGAATTATCGTGTCACAGTTTTAGTTGCCATACTCCTCCGAACGGCTGGACGGATTTCCATGAAATTATCTGTGTTTATATGGTAGGTCTGAGAATAGGTATAGTTTTTTTTAACCGGGCCCATCAGGGCCGCTCAGATAGCGGGCGAAGCCGCGGGAAATAGCTAGTCCTTGATATAAAGCAAATTATGTCATTAGAACATGGACACGAGAAGTTATGACAAGAGTAAGCCAGTTGACACGGTTAGCACCCGGTAACGAGTATAACGCGAGAGTCTGCCATCGCTCCCATCAACCAGACTTTTTTGTGGTGTACTGGTGTAGGAGACGTCCACTGAGGCCTTAACTAATCATACTGAAATACTTTCCCCAAGGCACCCCAAGGTATAGTAAATTATAACACTTTAAACTTTCACGATTATTCATAATGACAAATTGAAAGCGGGACTGGACGTGATTTTATGTAACATATGAGAAGGTATTGATGTTGTTATTACCTCAACGTTTCGACTGTGCTTCGATAGCCGTGCACGTGGTCGCGCTCGCGAGTAGACAACATCAATACCTGCTCATATGTTATATAAAGTCACGTCAAGTCCCGCTTTCAATTTGTCGTAGTAGTAAATTGTTGAACTTTTCTAAGCTTTCCATACAAAATAGGTCAATCAGCTGATTAATGTTTTTTTTTTTGCAAAGTAAACATGAGTCTTTGGGGAGAGTTGTTGGGTATGATGGGGAGGGAGTTTTTGGTAGAAGGGTCCTATACCAGTTTTGTTGCATGCTGTATAGGCTATTCTTTTGTTGTTATTTAGTAAAAATTTCTACAACACGAACAATTTCAGGAAAAATGACATTTTTGACAGTTGATAACAAGTGATTCAAATGACTATTAGCGAAGTACCGGATCGTACGAGTGGTAAGTAGTACGTCTCGATAGCTCTCATTTACGTACTTATTATCAAATGGAAAGCTTAGACAAAAGTTGGAAAATCATAAAAAGAAAAATGTTTTTACTCTATAAATACCGCAGATTCAATGATTTAGAATTGCCACACAATAAAATTTTAGTTGGTGTTGCCATGTACTTACATACTAAATTATTCCAAACAGATACCTACATGTGTTTTATAATGTAGAGAATAATATTTTTTAATGGCGGACAAGAACAATATTAACAACTTTTGATTTGATTTTCTTTATAAACTTGGAAAAAATATTAAATCTTTATACATAAAGATCAGCTCATTGAACATTTCTTTATGAAGTCCAAAATGTTTTGACGATTATTTAAAAAACGGTCAAATTTCAACCGAATTATAGAGTGGTTAAGGTTCTTGTTCGTCATTAAAAATCACTTCGTACATTTTTGTGAAGCGATCGTATGAATCGGGCAGACCGTAAAATAATGGCCGTGTGTTTGGCTTTTTACGGTGGCACCAGACATGCTGAACTGACCGAAGTTGATGTTTTTCAAAGGCCCTCGATGATTTTATTATCTGGTCAAGTCTCGGTCGGACCAAGGCATACGAGTACTTACATACAAAATAAACAAATGCACTAAGATACTGAAATATTTGGTTTGACAGGTGACGAGAGCGCCTCTCTCAGTTCGCGTCGGGAAAAAAGCTGTCATGTGGTTAAATCTGCCATTTAATTGAACGGCTAGCCCGTTGATTGAATGCCGACATTCAATTGAATGACTAGGCCGAACGTTGATTGAACAAGTGCATTCAACGTTCAACTAGTTGGCTGATTGTAAGCTAGCCCGAACGTTGATTGAACAGTGTAGTGTAGCACGTAGCGTGTAGCGCGTAGCACGTAGCGTATTAGCGTTTCTTCTGCGCCATGAATGGAGCCTCGTTTCGGCTATTCGACTATATAAACAATCAAACCTGACTGAACCTAATAACGCTCGCTCTTTGTCCTTAGTCAAACAACTGAATGTCGCCATTCAAAAAACGGGCTAGCCGTTCAATTGAACGGCAGATTTATCCAGATGGCTGCGACACATACATGATAATAAATAAGCAGCACCGAGACAGTTGGGCTTGGGCGGCAGCCACAGAGAGCCATGCAACGCCGCAGCTATGAAGGTTGAGCATAAATTACTTATCATTACAAGTAAGTAAATATATATTAAATATAGATAAATGCTAACTTAAATACATACAATATATTTAAGCAGATATTTTGCCTACAAAAACAGATAAAACTGCAAATTGATCAATAAAAAAAATATACAGCAATTAGCTACACCTGTGCTAGGCTCCATACAAAAATATTCCAACATCTTTTAACATAGGCTTCTACTCATCAAAGAAACCAATTATAGTTTGTCTAATAAAGAAAACCAGTTGTCATACAAATCTATCAATTGAATAACCTTTTTGTATGACAAGTATTTTTTTTTTGTCGATTGACCAAGTACGAGTAGGTATGTCACTTTTGGAGAAAGTTGTCCAATTCAATCAGAAGAAGGCAAAGTTGAAGTTTCATAGCCCGCCTGGCTAGCTACCACCATCTTATCTAAGTCTTGCCGCCAAAAATCGTGTTAACAGCATTGATGTGTTCCGGCTTGAAAATAAGATACTAGTACGACTATTACTTAAACTAATCAAATAAATAAAAACCATCGTTTGTAAAACTTTTAATTTCATTTTCATGAGCCAACCCTAGCGCTAGAACGCAGTACAGTCGACGCCGCGATTTGCGCGCCGCCCGTGTACGCAGTTATGACCGCTAAGTCGAGCGCCTTAACACCCATGTTTCCGTGTATTGTCTGACAGTGGGAAGCATTGAGCATTTGCTTGATGTCAAGCCAGTAAAAAAATAATTGCAATAGAGTTTCCGCGAGCGGCCATTTTCGCTGTGTGTCGAATTTCTGTGGTAAAGTGAACAAATTTTTTCGAAATGAAAAAGTAAAGTGTCTGATAATATTTTTTTATCAAATTACTGTGAATAAACAATTGATTATAATTATTGTGTAAATAATAACTTTTTGGAATAGTTCTAAAATACTTTGTGAAATAAAAAAGTGATGAGTTTTTGTGCCGTTGAAAGGTGAAAGTTTAGGATAAATTTCTGGATATTCAAACACAACCAAAGGATTTGTACAACAGGTAAGCATTTATTTTCAATAAAATCACATCGATTAGGTATCGTTAGGTACTTTCATGACGAACACAATGATATATATTCCATAAGGTAAACTTATATATTGATCACCAAATAATTCAAGATTACGCAGGCCATAACAAAAAAACGGAACTGATCCCTAGACCTAAGTCAAAGTAGAACTCTAGGTTCAGGTACAGTGCGGAAAAGCTTTAGCAATCTCTCGCCATCCATTTGGACCCCCATTTCTCGCGTCCATTTTACCAAACTTGCCCCCCCCCCCCACTTTTATAACATTTATGACATATTTTTGTTTGTTTGTTTGTAAACTCTTTATTGCATTTAAAACAAATAATAAGTTAACAAAAGAATATTAATATAGAAAAGGCGGACTTATCCCTTATTTTTCATATTTTTGTTTACATAGGCTCATGTCATAAAAAATGTATTATCTGAACAAAGGCACTGGGAACATTCTTAAAATTTATCGACCTTGACAGCTCATTTTAATCCGACAAAAAGACTGAACAAATTGTTGACATCTTTTTCCTTTAACCCTAGATCACTAAACATTAGTCTCACAGGCAACACGACTCTGACGCATTCGCTGTCTAGGTATGCTCCCGTTAGCGCCCCCCCCCCCCCCGGCCACACAGCACCTTCCTCATTCGGCCAATCAGTGACCCGTGCACACGCAATGCATTCGCAAGCTTCCTGATTCTGGAGATTTTACGAAATATTAGTCTCTCAGGCTAAAAAAAATAATAAAAATTATATAGGTAAGTTATTATGTTTTTTTTTTTGCGAAATTACTGTAATAACTAATTATTTATTTATTTTATTCATAATAATAAATATGTGTGATACTAATGTTGGCTTTCACCAAGCAGTTAGAGGACTGCTAAAGCTTAGAGAGTCCACTGCCGCTGCAAGACGGCGATTTGCGGGGAAAATAGTTTCCAGTGTGTGCCGACTGTCAAGAATGATTTTTTGAACTTTTTGTTTAGAATGTGTTAATTTAGTGGACATTCTATACTTTATTTAGATTTTTTTACAAAACAAATGCTTCGATTTTGTAAAATACTGAGGTTTCAGTTTGTTACTTTGTAAGACTAATTTTTACTGACAGTGTTAGTCGAAAATAAGTTTAGTGATCTAGGGTTAATTAAACCAACAACATTATTGCTGCTATTCTGCACCAAACAATATTTTTTTAAACACATGTAGATGTAGATTTAGAGGCGGTTACCTTTAGGGTACTCCGCTTCTCAAAGCACGTTAAGCCGTTGGTATTAATGAGCTTGAGGTGTTTACAGACATCTAAAACATAACACAGCGTCATTGTTTAATTAAAAAAGTGTGCGTGTCAGCTCCGACACGCGACTGGAGTTTACTCATTAAGTCTTCTTGAGCGTTTTTCATGTAAAGTTTTCACGTCCTTGACCTTACAGGAGGGACGCTTTCGACTCCGCCCTACGTGGAGCTCGGCCTCTAGGAATTAAAAATTAGGCGGTATGGCCATGGAGCCTTAGCCTTGCGGAAAAATGTGACTGACATAAAAAGTGATATCTTTTTGATAACGCTCGATTTTACTCCCCATCTATTTTTCGTACCGCGTTTTTATTATATGAAAATCGATTCTAAAGTAGTAAACTCCAAACACGTATCGCGCATCGATAAGTCGATAATCAACTGCCCTTATCTAATTAACAATAATATCGTCCATTGTGGGGCTTACCGCTCATAGCTAACGGTTTGAACAGTCCCGTGCCTCGTGTCCATTACAAGGCACGTCTTTTGATGGCTGTATAAGCCATCATGGGAGCGAAACATTAACACCAATATTTCACTTCAATTGAACCTCTTCATAACTGTCTTGCTAAACTTTTAACACTCCTTCGATATATATCACAATCCTGAGCGTTTGAATGCAATAAACGATTGAGTTAGTAATAAGAGTGTTTGAAATGAACTGTTGATTAAGGTACAAAGTAAACGACTAACCGACCGCAGCACTAAATGTCGCGCACTGGGCACCGCATGCCTCGCACTGGGCACCGCGTGGCGCGCACTGGGCGCCGCGTGCCTCGCACTGGGCGTCGCGTGCCTCGCACTGGGCGTCGTCGCGTGGCGCGCGACAGATCATAAGTACATCAGCTCCTGAAAACAATTGAAAAGATAGCGTCAGTATTTTTTTTGAAATATATATTTTTTAAAGGCATAATAAACATTCGGTCCGCAAAATAACTACTTGAGCGGCAAGATTTCATGATTGAGCGGCAGAAAAACATGTCTATAAGCAGCAACTCAACACTGTAGGAAGAGTGTGGTACGGGGAGTTCTAAATGGAAGCGGGAGCGAGCGAAGCGAGCTCGGACTTGCGGAGCACCCCGACTCGGATCCGTTAGGTTCGGAGACTGTGCGGGGAGGCGAGCTAAGCTCGCCTCCCCGCACAGTCGTAGTGTTAGGTTTAACATGAGAACACAGAAGTAGGAGCCCCGAAGGGGCTCCGTCGACCACTCAACACTGTAGGAAGAGTGTAGTACGGGGATGTTTAAAATAATTACAGCCATCCAGAATGACATAAATTGCTGATTGATTTTGAAATGTTTGCTGACCATGAGTTGCTGACCAATTAGCTATTTCTGCTGACCGATTAGCTATTTCTGCTGACCGATTATATTTTTCTGCTCACAGAAATAACAATATTATGCTAACCATTTAATTGATACCCATTTTTTTTATTATCAATAATTTGACTGCGTTTGGCTGCACCTCACCTGATGGTAAGTGCTGATGCCTATTCTTGTCTTCCTAAATTATACGAATCGGGGAATGCAGACTCTGGCAGGGAGTTCCACTCCTTGACCGTTCGCATAATGAACGAAGAAGCAAAACGCTTCGTGCGTTAAGGTGGAACATTAACGACAAAGGGGTGGAATCGCCTTCCGCGCCTGTTCGTCCGATAATGAACCCTATCAAATGCCTTGGAGATATCGAGAGTTACGGCAAGAGCTTCTCCGTGCTTTTCTATGGCTTCAACCTATACATGCGTAGCATACACTAGATCTCCCGTTGACCGACCCCGGCGATAGCCATACCACAGTCACAGTATATATATTAGTACTCCACAGTATTACGATATTGCCTACAGTACCGCAACTACTGTTTGTGAATTCCCGAAAATTTCAAAGCCCGGGACACAAAACAGCCTACAATCAAAGTCAAACTTAAAAAAATAATTTTTTTTATTTTCTTTTAATCACACATAGATTCACTTTTAAGCAGTTAAATCTTATAATTATAAAACGAACTTAGTTAAAAATCGTACTTATTTTTAACAACTTTAGTAATCTAGTAATTTTAGTATATAATCATTGGTCATAATCACAACATTCCTATAATCACAGATTTGTTTCATAACTAATTAATCTAAATATAAATAATAAAACTATAAATAATCAACTAACACATTAATTAGACTTCTTTGCTGATTTAATAAAATAGGCTTTTAAAAAAATCAGAGCGTCAACAGCTTTGTCCGACAATCTGTTACCGATTTTTGTAATAATGCCACCGGACAAGGAGAACACTGTCTCATTTTCAACAGATGTCGGTTTAATTGTGTTAAAGGCTTTACACGGTAGTTTCAAACTTTCCGTACGTTTTCCGGTTGCTTTAGAATAGAATAGAATAGAATAATTTTTATTTCGAATCATGAGAAATTCATAGTTAAATGGGTTAGTAAAAACACAAAAATTAAAGGTTAGTAACACTAAAGCAAAAAACATTTTTTAAAGCTTGCGGTTTGGGGCAAGATGGACAGTTACCCAGTGCCTTACCATAGGGCTATCAATCCTGTCCCCAAAGGTAGTTAGGAGACTGTTGGCGCTGCCGCGAACACGGTGCATCAAGGAGGCAACCCTTTTCCTCATAATTGCAAAAAAAGTCATCAATATGTGCCTCAGCAAACATCGACGATGCACTACAGAATCGCGTCAGCCCCAGCAGCATCCTAAGTCCATTATTATATTGGACCCGCAAGGCGTTGACAGACTTTTGTGTATAGCTTACCCACAGGCTACAGGTGTAAAATGACTGGCAAAAAGCCTTGAATAATGTTACTTTGACATCCATAGAGCAGCGAGCAAACCTGCGAGCAAGCATATTACACGTAACTGTTAACGCCCTGCGTTCCCTTTCCACGTCCATATTATCACCCAGGTCCTCGGCAATGTAGCTTTAAACAAATAATATTATTTATTAATGTTGATCTTGTTTTTTTTCCTCTAGTTCTGGGGTCATTTTCTTGTATATTATTTATTGCTTGTTCCATTTGATTTACAAAGGACTTGTCAGCCTCGTTGTGTGCTTGAGAGCTACTGGTACTAGGTTCAACACTCATTATTTCCACATGTGGTGTCCGGATACTAGGGATATTTTCGAAAAGCCTACAATACAGTTCTTCTGCAAAGCCAATTAGTGCAGTTTTACTAATATTCGTAATATTAGTAATTATTCATTAAACTAACAGATGGCGCTAGGCTCGTTCAATTATTTAAAAATAAAAATGATTACATAACAATTTCGACAATCTTGTCTCGTCTCGAGTCTCGACCCAAAAGTTCCGGACTCGAGACAACTAAAATTACGAAAAGTCCTGGGACTTCGAGAAGCAAACCCTAATCGCAACGCCTTTGACGACCGGCGTAGGTACTAGCGCTGACATACGGAATAACGGAAGGGTTGTCACAAAATTGAAAATAAACCAGTTATCAGTTTGGAGTAAGCGACAACGGAGTCAGGGATATTTCCATAAAAGTACACGGTCTTATAGTTGCATTTAGTTATAATATATTACACTTCACATTTTGTGTAGGCAAACTATCCCCTACCCAATCAGGACCAAGGAGCACTGGACAGCTGGACACGGGTGAGTGCTAGTTTCTACTAATTTTTTATTCCTCTAGCCGTGGTAGGCACCTTGTAATTGTAAATGTTTGGATTTTTAACCCTCGGCTGCCAGCGGGCATTCTTGACTCCGAGTATCTGGACTTGGGCATTTGTATATTTATTTTGTGCCTATTGTAGGTCCCTGTCGCATAATGCCCGAGTCTAATATTCACCGGGCATTGTTCAACTTAATAAGTTGACTGATAGGGCAATCTGAGCGGTTGTTTATTGTTCATATAAACCCACCTACCTCCCCATTGCCCTATTCGTCTGGTAGCAGAACCTGTTTAGGACCATTGTAGCTTTAAGATTGCGCGGTGTATCGCTTGCGCTCGTGTAGCCTCCCTTGGGATCCCGGAGACGTAATGCGACAGCGATAGTCGTCTTGTTATTGCTGGACGCGTCCTGTTCGGCCATCACCCGGCGTAGCTCGCTCCATCGTGAGCTCTCCGCCGCCAGCGCAGCCTCCACACGTGCTGCTACTCAGATGACTATACAGGTACACTTTGATATATAAAATCGTTCTCGCCGAAAAATCTTCGCGGTAGACCAATATTATTGTCCACCAATAATTACTCAGAAAATGGTCTGCGCTTTTTATACGTCTAAATTAAAACTGCTATAAGTTGAGTGAAACTGTACGGAGAGCTATCAACGCACCTGCGCCAGGTAGTTGGGGTTGTCCCGGACGTACTGTAGCAGCGCGTCATGCGCCGCGTGCAGCGCGCGCAGGTTCTCGTCCGGCGGAGGCGCCACGGCGGGCGCCAGGTCGTGCAGCAGCGCGGCGGCGGCGCCCGGCAGCACGTAGCGACGGAATGGCACCACCTCGGGGAGCGCCTCCACCTCCAGCGAGCTCACTCTGCAACGTCATACATTCGTTTATCATTTTGACAACCAGGAAATGAAACATCTAAGTTTTTTTTATCCACAATTCGTAAGCCCTTGGTATCATTTCACCTGATGGTAGGTAAGTGACGAGTATACCGAAAGAGGAAGCGAGCATACCACGATTCCCCAAAGCAATGGGGAACTGGCTATCTTATCTTCAAGCCGGAACACATCAATGATGTTAATATTGATGTTTGGCGGCAAGACTTGGATAAGATAGTGGTAGCCAGCCAGGCGGGCTCAGAAAATTCCCTTCTACCAACCAAACAGTCTCACAAAGTTAGTCTCCGCTGGGAATCGAACCCACGACCTCCTGACGTGAAGCTAATGGACGCCATTACGTCACGGAGGTGGTTAAGGGTGCCTATATTTAGTAATACAGTAAGAACCCGGCAATTCGGAGCTCACCAACACGGCATGCGCATATTGAAACTCAGTTCTCCTGCACTATAATCCGGCAGATTTGACATTAAACTGCTGAATCACAGAGCGGAGAATGTAACGCCGTATTTTGAACATGATAATGAAGGTTACCACACACTACGCAGGTAATAAAATATTTTATCTGCGAGTATCTGTAGATAAATAAGTATCTGAACTCTGAAGGTATCATACACGGAACAGATACGATAGTCGATAATATATGAAAACCGAACATTATGTTACGAATCTTTGGATGAGCTACACGAAAAACGTTTTAAAAATGAGTTCGCGTATGTTGCTAATTGCTATTGGACTTACTAGACAGTTCGTCAGAGAACGAAGCTGATTTTGAATTTGACTTACTTGCTGCTTGGTCATGCACCAAAAAGCGAAGGATTTGGATAGAACCACACATAAAGTTCAAAAAGGAGCGTGGTGAATTCAATCATTCAATAAATGAATTATCTATCTATCTTCCTAATCTCTATAATGATGTGTCAGTCAAGTGATAAATTTGTAATATATTTCTTAAGATATATAGACTGAAAAAAAAAGCGTCGGTGGCTCAACCGGTAACGACTCGATCCATCTAACCAGAGGTACCGGGTTCAAATCTGGACGGCCAATGTACCAATGAGTTTTTCGAAAACTTACGTACATATCATTACCGATTGCTTTAACGGTGAAGGAAAACATCGTGAGGAAACCTGCACAGGCCTGCGAGGAAACTCGAAGGTTCTGTGTGAAGTCGACTAACCCGCACTGGGCCCGCGTGGCCGACTAAGGCCTAATCGCCCTGATTCAGGGTAGGCTCGAGCCCCTCGGTGGGGACGTATATGAGCTGATATAATAATATAGACTAAGGATGGCAGGACCATATCGTCTAAGACTGAGTTGCTGGAAGAAGTTGAGAAGTTCTATGGACAATTGTACAAGACCATACGTTTGCCTGTCAGCGATCTGGCTGAAGACCCAAGAGCCAGACTAACCCGACACTATACCGAAGATATCCCGGACGTCAGCCTGTACGAGATTAGAATGGCTCTCAAACAGCTCAAGAACAATAAGGCCAGTGACGATGGAATTACGGCTGAACTTCTGAAAGCAGGTGGATCACCGGTACTAAAAGCTCTTCAGAAGTTATTTAATTCCGTTATACTCGAGGGACAAACGCCTAAGGCATGGCACAGAAGTGTGGTCGTGCTTTTCTTCAAAAAGGGTGACAACACCCTGCTGAAGAACTACAGACCCATGTCACTTCTGAGCCATGTCTACAAGCTGTTTTCGAGAGTCATTACCAATCGTCTCGCACGCAGGTTTGACGACTTCCAGCCTCCCGAACAAGCCGGTTTCCGAAAAGGCTTTAGTACCATAGATCACATACATACGCTGGGCAGATTATACAAAGACAGAAGAGTACAATCAGCCACTATGCTTGGCGTTTGTGGACTATGAGAAGGCCTTTGATTCAGTCGAAACCTGGGCTGTGCTACAGTCTCTCCAGCGGTGCCAAATTGACCCTCGATAAACGAGGTGTTGAAGTGCCTGTATGAAAACGCCACCATGTCGGTTTGCCTCCAGGACCAGAACTCGAAACCTATCCAGTTGCAGCGAGGGGTGAGACAGGGAGACGTTATATCACCGAAACTGTTCACCGCCGCCCTGGAAGATGTTTTTAAGCTTCTGGACTGGGGTGGACTCGGCATCAATATCAACGGCGAGTACATATCCCACCTCAGATTCGCTGACGATATCGTGGTCATGGCTGAGACTATGGAAGACCTAAGCACAATGCTCGATGGCATCAGTAAGGTCTCTCAACAAGTGGGTCTTAAAATGAACATGGACAAGACGAAAATAATGTTAAATGTCCGTGTCGCACCCACTCTTCTAAAGGTTGGAGACTCTACACTGGAAGCTGTTGACGAATATGTATACCTGGGACAAACAGTCCAGCTCGGTAGTTCCAACTTCAAGAAAGAGATCAATCGATGAATCCAACTCGGCTGGGCAGCGTTCGGGAAGCTTCGCAATATCTTCACGTCCCAAATACCGCAGTGTCTCAAGACTAAGGTCTTTGACCAGTGTGTGTTGCCAGTGATGACTTACGGAACTGAGACATGGTCGCTTACTATGGGCCTCATAAGAAGGCTCAAGGTCACCCAAAGGGCAATGGAGCGTGCTATGCTCGGAGTTTCTCTGCGTGATCGAATCAGAAACGAGGAGATCCGCAGGAGAACTAAAGTAACCGACATAGCTCACAGAATCGCTAAACTGAAGTGGCAGTGGGCAGGGCACATAGCTCGTAGAACAGATGGCCGATGGGACAGTAAAGTTCTCGAGTGGCGACCGCGCACCGGAAAACGTAGCGTAGGCAGACCTCCCACGCGGTGGACCGATGACCTGGTGAAGGTCGCGGGAAGCCGCTGGATGCGGGCAGCGCAGGACCGGTCGTCGTGGAAATCCTTGGGGGAGGCCTTTGTCCAGCAGTGGACGATTTGTGGCTGATATGATGATGATGATATTTCTTAAGCCGAAGAGCGTCATTCATGCAGATTCACACCCTTCTCTACGCAGACCACCCCCGAACACACCCGTTGTTTTTGGAATATTAAGGAACATTTACATTTTTACATTTATACAGGGTGTGAGAAAATTGGTGTAGGACCCGTTAACTGAGGGTTCTACGCATAATGCTGAACAAAAATTTCCCAAGGAACCCATAGTCAAATTTGCAAAAAAAATGGCCCCTCCATACAAAAATGCACAAAATTTGTCGATCAACTGATCGATACGTATAAAGTATTGTTTCTTTTTCGAGATTTCAGCAAAGTTAAGGTGGTTCGATTATCATACAAAAAACAATAGCAATAATCTGGTTCAGGATACAGAATAAAGCGTAAATTATGTGTGCTACAATTTTTTTTCAAGTATTTGTTTGCGCAAAATTAAAAAAAAAACATACTTTCATTTAAAATTATGGAATAAACCAAAATTAGGATGATAATGAAAGTAATTATTTTAAGAGAGTTGCAAATGCCACTAGAATTTCAAGAAGAACTATGAACAATATACTAAATGAAGTTAGGACTGAAACACATTCCAGTGTAATTACTAATTAAGGTCAGCACTCCGAAAAAAAGGAGACCAAAAAAACAATACCCTATTGTCGAACATTTAACCTTCTCTTTATTGGAAGTCGGTTGAAGAATTATTTTATTTTGTTTATATTTTTATTAATATCGTTAGTATAGTATATACATAATGATAATTTTAGAGATCTATAAAGTTCGTGCGGGAATCTAAACAAAACAACAATAAAGTACTTAGTTCTGAATTCAAATTCTGTTATACGATAAATCTTGTAATTGATGGACATGGAATGAGCATTCGCTTGTATTCGGAATTGCGATGATTCATTCGTTTGTATTCGGAAATGCGATAATTGCCGATTGCAATATTCAATGGATGTGTGAGTGTCGAGTTCAAAACTGCGTGAAGGAATACATAATCGAGATTTTTGGATACTACAATGCAATTAATTGTGCAATTTGTTTTTCGACAGTTAAATATTTATATAAAGAGTGCGCCAAACGTATTTTAAGGTAAAAATGTAAAACCACTTCAAAAAAAAATAATTATTTAAACTAAAATTTGTGGAGCAGGCGCCATCTAGCGAGAATTGAGCATTGAGGAGCTTCATCGAACCCCCATAAAGAACAAAAGTTGTTCAAGTATATTCCTCATATAGATAAAATTTTAGTTAAGGCCTATAGACAATTGGGATTCGTACTTCGAGTAGGTAAACCCTTCAAGAATGCTTTCACATAAACTCTTATATAACATTTAAGTGCGCAGTCGCTTAGAATTTGCTTGTGCTGTGTGGATCCGCATTATAATATTCATATTAACAGAATAGAAAGTTTGCAACGTAAATTTCTAAAAAATCTAAATTTTAGAACTGTTTCAGAATATTGTGACTACAAGACTTCATTGATGTGGCATAAAATTAGAACGCTCAAATCAAGTCGTCATTATATTGATGTTATACAAAATATTAAATAACCTTTTAGATGCTCCACCCCTGCTATACATTATTTCTGTCATAGTCCCCCGAGGCAACAAAGATCTTGTCGTAAAAAAGCCTTATTTTCTGTTCCTACACGTAGAACATGTTATGCCAATAATTCATTTATTCGTAGAGCCTGTGCATTATATAATTATAAGTTATTGGATGTGGATCTGTTTAACTGTACCTTATAGCGGTTCAAAAAAGACACTATCGCTTTGATTTCTACTGATAGTGGAAAGTGAAATAGGCACTCCAGAGTCTTATGGGGAATGGGAGAAGTTTGAAGTATGCAACCTACCATTCCTGTCAATTTCCATATCATTACGATCTTTTTTCCTTGATTCATGGAATTCAGGAGTGCCTCTACTTATATTGCTCCATTGTATATTTAATTATTTTGCTCCACTGTATTCTTACGATTTAATTAAGGGAACCGTACGTCTAAATTTAACAATTCATTTAATTAAGTACTTAACACGTGGTTCAATACGTCCCGAGACTAAATAATATAATAAAGTTTTTTATTCATCAACGTAGTCTTCACCAACTGCGATACAGTCTCTTCATTTCTAACTTTTCTAGTACATGTGTGTAGAACGATTTATCTTTGGCTTCAAAATAAGCCTCCGTTGCTGCGATTACTTCACCATTTAAATAAAATTTCTTACCCTGGAGCATTTTCTTTAGGTCTGCAAACAGCCAGTAATCACTAGGGGCCAGATCTGGAGAATATGGTGAATGGGCAAGTAATTCGAAGCCCAATTCGTTTAGTTTCGCCATCGTTACCATGGATTTGTGACACGGCGCATTGTCCTGGTGAAATATCACTTTTTTTCTTTATTTGAGGCCGTTTTTCCGCGATTTTGTATTTTAATCGTTCCAAAAATCCCATGTAATATTCGCTATTTATAATTTTCCCCTTATCAAGGTAGTCGATGAAGAGTATTCCACGTGCATCCCAAAATATAGAGGCCATAACCTTGCCGGCAGATTCTTGTGTCTTAGGCCGCTTCGGACGGCTTTCACCAGCCGCTCTCCACTCTGCTGACTGCCGATTGGATACAGGAGTGAAATGGTGAATCCATGATTCATTCATTGTCACATACCGACGTAAAACAATATTTTTATATATATTAAAAAGTGCCAAACAGCGCTCTGAATCATTGATACGTTGATGCTTTTGATCAATTGTTAGCAAACACGGCACCCATTTGGAAAAAAGCTTTTACATGGCCAAATTTTTATGTAATATAGTGAAAACACGACGTCTTGAAATCGACACTATCTCAGCTATCTCGCACACTTTTATTTTCCGATCTTCAGGACTTGGTTAATGTTTTGTTCAGTCACTGCTTCATTTGGACGACCAGAGCGTTCAGCATCATTTGTGTCCCAACGACCACGTTTGAAAGTATTTATTTGCTTAAACAAGGTACAGTAAGTAAAATGATGTTTGTTATTAAAATAGGAATCACTTGTTTAGCCGTATAGAACAACATCATGCAAATGTTATTATAAAAACAAATAGATAGAAACAAAAAAAAACTTCAAATTTAATCCTTGACAATACATCATAATTTGTGACCCAAAAACTCATCAAGAGAATATAACATATTATGAAGAAGCCATTTATGTAGGGTTTCCTTAAATCTATTGAAAGGCAGATCTTTAAACGACTGCTGTATTTTGTTATATATGACGTGATCCATCCAATAGCAATTCTTTTGATAATAAGTAGTCTTGAGAATTTCGCTCATAACTAGCCTATTGGGTTTTCTTTTCACTCTTGCAGTTACTTCATTCGCTTGCTTGTAGAATGCTTTCTGATATTTTTTAACGAATTTAGCCATTTCAAATAGGTAAAGGCAGCGGCAAGATTTTCAAGGTCTTAAATAGCGGTCTACATGATACGTCCCAAAGAGAATATAAGTCACTACGTTTAATACGTCCTGTGCTACTCCGTATATTGAACGAATACATTTTTGTTGGGCTATGAAAACACTCTTAACCTTTGTGCTGTTGCCCCAGATTACTATTCCATAACGAAGGATGGATTCAACGTAAGCATAATAAGCTGTCATAGCCGTACTTCTAGATGCAACTCTTGTCAGTTTATAGAGAGCGAAAGAAAAACTATTAATTTTGGCACATATTTTTCAACTTGGTCTTTCCAGTTTAGTTTGTCATCGATTGTTATGCCAAGAAATTTTACACATGTTGCCCTCTGTAGAGTTTGTCCTTTATACTGAATACTAAGATTTTGTTTATTATTATAATTAATGAATGTCGATTTGTTTAAATTAATTTGAAGATTATTATTGTAAAGCCATTCGATTATTGATATTATTGTATTATTAATGTCAGACACGTGATTACTCAATGTCAACTCATTATTGTCGTGACTTATGATTCGGTGATATTACTGGGAAATAATAGGGAATCGTTCCCTTTCTTGGTGGGGGTGTGGTTTCCAGATGCTGACAAGACAAATTAGGTTTCTTAGTAGGATTTGATATTGTCAAAAGTCAAAAATTGCAATTTGTATTCAGTCATATCAATGTGGAAATTAATTTTCCTAGTCATGTAACTCAAAAAATCTGTTTTTGTCATGTTATTATACAGTTGTTTTATGAAGGTGCAGTAATCTAAATGTTGGGTCCACAACTCCAGATAATGATTAAGAGTTCGTTCATTTAAATAGGGGTTTTTGTTTACAGGCATAAGGTACACCTTGGCGTTCTTCAAAGCGTTAAGCATGAGGCACAAATCATGAAGCAAAATTTCTGCGTTTCGTTCATTACATCCTACACTTAATACTATAATATCATCCGAAATAAGTTGATCCACCTATTAAATGCAACGCTCGTTTGGTTTGAGACCTACAGGTGCCATCTGTAGATTTTCCGTCTGTGGTATCGGTGGCGAGCATGCTCTCGTCATTGGATTTTTCATCTTTTGTTTTAATCAGCTTTGGATCTTCTATCGGGTAGCTGATCCTCCACAGGTGGCTTATCGGTCTTGTCGACATCCAAGTGCGAGCCGTGCGCTTGTTCCGAAGCTTCATCCAGGTTGCCGTTTACAGAGTTTCCGGATTTTGCTGTAGATGTCGTTGTTTCAAAATTCGTTGCTAAGTTGACAAGGTTCCTTTTGCTTTCGGCGGGTGGCGTTGGTGTAGCAGTTGCAAGTTCAATTTCATTTTCCGCGATTTCTAGATTTTCCTGTAGTTTGGTTATCTTGTTCTTCATTTGCTAAATTTTTTCAGTACTTATATGACTTAACTCATGGCAACTTCTATTATATTCAGAGAGCTGATCCGATGAGTAGTCAGCGATGTCCGATAGTGACTCAAGAATTTTCCGTATGTATGTTGACTTTGTGTTTTTTCCTCTCCGTAACATAGTTTGGAGTTAAATCTAGTGCTTCTGTGTAAAGTTTTACAGGAATGCGGTAACACGGTTGACATTTCCAGTTACCTTTTTTTAGCGGTTATTAAATGAAAACGATTCCATGAAACGCTTGCGCATTCTAGGTGATACTTCTTTATCTATATCAATTTTACATTTATCGCAGCTTAGCGCCATCTTAAAGCAGTCATCGATTTCTAGTATCCAGTTGTCGGAATGCTCGAAGCTTGCCAAGTTCTAAATAGATGTTAGTTAACGCCAAAAATTGTTGATGGCGCTTGGTAGTAGATCCTTTGATGTAGATTCTTCACTATAGATGTTAGTAAACGTATAAAATTGTAGATGGCGCTTGGGTAGCAATACTATTACGTCAGCCGATTGGTCACCTGGTGTTTGTTTACATCCATCATTGAAATTTCAAATCACACAACCTATCATTACCCTCCTTCTTGGGAAGTCGGATGGAAATGTACTCACGTGGCGAGGTAGTGCGCACGGTAGGCGGCGGCGGGCCGGTGAGCGCGCGCAGCACCATCGGCAGCAGTACGTCGGCGCAGTGCGCGCGGTGCACCACGCGTCGCGAATTCAGTGGCGCTTCTACTGTATAAACAGACAAATGTACTCACGTGGCGAGGTAGTGCGCGCGGTAGGCGGCAGTGGGCGCCGGCGCGCTGGTGAGCGCGCGCACCGCCATCGGCAGCAGTGCGTCGGCGCAGTGCGGCGCGCGGTGCACCACGCGTCGCGAGATCAGTGGCGCTTCTACTGTATAAACAGACAAATATAATCCTTACCAATATTATTAATGTGAAAATGTATTTGTTTGTTACCTTTTCACGCTTCAACACCTTAATGGTGCGTGGTCACCACTCGAGAACTTTACTGCTGCAACGGCCATCTGTTCTACGAGCAATGTGGCCCGCTCACTGCCACTTAAGTTTAGCATTTCTGAGAGCTAAGTCGATTACTTTGGTTCTCCTACGAATCTCCTCGTTTCTGATTCGATCACGCAGAGAAACTCCGAGCATAGCACGCTTCATTGCGCTTTGGGTGACCTTGAGCCTTCTTATGAGGCCCATAGTAAGCGACCATGTCTCACACTGATCGAAGACACTGCCGTATTTGGGACGTGAAGATATTGCGAAGCTTCCCGAACGCTGCCCAGCCGAGTTGGATTAGATAATTGATCTCTTTCTTGAAGTTGGACCTACCTAACTGGACTGTTCTTCCGAGTTACACATATTCAGCAACAACTTCGAGTGTAGAGCCTCCAACCTTTAGAGGAGTAGGTGCGACACGGACGTTTGACATAATTTTCGTCTAGTTCATGTTTATTCTAAGACCTACTTGTTGAGAGGCTCTACTGAGACCATCGAGCATTGTGCCTAGGTCGTCCATAGTCTCAGAAAGCGACGGTGGGGACGTATAAGAGCTGATACAATGAAACATGGCTTGAAAGTGCGTCATTTTTGTTTCTGCAAATCTAATACTAAAGTTTACTGGAAAGGATTTTTTTAAATGTAATGATACTTATCTGCCTGCTTTGGCATGTGATGATGATCTTCAATATTCTCATCACATCAGCTTAGAGATGTCCACTGCTGGACACAGGCCTACCCAAATTGGGGGATTTTGCCGAAACCGCCACGCATGGCAGCCGGGTGCGCGCTTGCAGTGCGCAGTGTGGTGGCACAGTATACACGGACACAACGCCCATCTACCGGTTCACGTCGTCTCTTACGACACCCTTGTAAGAGATGGGGTGGTGCTATATTCTAGAGGGCCGCACCACAGGTCATATGACGACCGAGAATAAAATGTTGTTGATTTATTTTAGCCATATGTATCGGTTCTAATAAAATTAATCATTAAATATATATAAAAAAATGAATAATCACATTGCGCAATAAATTTACATTTGAAGTTGCCAATGAGTCTGCTTACAAAAGAGGAGTAATATCTTTTCACGGCTCGACAAAAAAGCAGAGTCAAGTAAAGTATTCTAAGACGTAGCTACTCGTAAATACATACGAGTAGAAACTTATAGGAGATTGCCCTGTCGTGTGCAGTGTACTCACGTGGCTGGGCCGGCTCGTGCGCGGGCGCCAGCAGGCGCAGCGCGGGCGTCTGCAGCAGCACGGTGCGCACGCCCGGCGCGGCCAGCTTTCCGCGCAGCCACTCCGCCGGTGCTGCGCCCGACAGCGACACCACTCTAGGGCTGTAGATATCCCACACCTGCGGTAAAGTATATTATTATATTATTGGCATAAAACTGACTTGTTTTGATAAACAAGCCCCGCTAATATAAAAGGAAGCGCGCTCATTCTTCGGCGGGCGCACGCGAGGGAAACATCTGTCGGCGTTCTGTTTCAAGTGTTTGCTAATTACTACCTTGTTCATTGATTAAATTAATTTAGGTTGTAAAATTGTTTTTTTTAATAAAATTTGAGTTCCTTTTCCAATATCAGAAGTGGGATACGAACTCAAGCTCTTTTGGTTTTGATACTGTACAGTCGATTAATTTTAGCGTTACTTTTGTGTAAGGAACAAGGTAAGTGTTTGATTGTATCCTATTTGTCTGTGTTTTATTAGTTTTGTGTTACTTTTGATTAACTGCCATGTCCGACCGGAATCGTAATCATGATTAGCGAAGCAGAACTCGCCGACGACGTGACGGCGGGCGTAGGGGACGTAATAGGACGCGTTCTCCTCCGCATACGGAGATATTTGAACGACTGGATTCTACTCTGACCTCTCTCGTGGCGCGCGTAAGTGCCTTAGAAAATAAGGGCGCGAGGTCAAACGTCGGTGATTCGGCTATGATACCTACTAGGGGTTTTTACCCGGGTACCCGGACCCGGGTATACCCGGGTATTTGATACTTCGGGTACCCGGGTACAAACAACGGACGTACCCGGGTCTCGGGTAATTTTGATATGGACGTCGTTTTGCGTAAACGTTCCATTCCACACCGAGTTCAAATTGAGATAAACGCAAATTTGTGTATTATTGGTATACTTTTTTGTGTAATATATTTTGACAAAGTTGTACGGATTATTTAATAGAAATATAAATTTCCTATGTTTACATGTATTGGATTTTTGTAAAGTGATAGTTTTTGATAATATTTTTATAAAGAAACCTTTATGGAACATTTTTCAAAAAGCCAATTTGTATGGCCAATAAATTGAGATGATTCTGCTAAAACGATTCAATCACATTATATTATTTTTATACCCTAATAATACTATATTTTAAGAAACTCTTATAAATTACTACAGAAAAAATAACCTTTTATTTAAATAAAAAACCAGCGATAGTTAAAAAGTTTAACTAAAATGTAAAAAATATATTATAAAGATATTGTTCTTCTGCTTCATCCACGTCAAAATCTGGTACTTCACCAAATCCATCAAAGTCGTAAATAATGTCCTCTGAGCTCTTCAAGCTTTATAAAATTGGAGACTATCCTCAGGAATTAACTTGTACATCGATTGCAAATCAGCAAGTTTTGCTGTTTCAATCGGTTTTTTACATGGACACAATAGCAGCAGATCTGTTTTGTCAATATTTTTAGTTTAACCTTTCTGTCTTTTTTCTATATTCCTTGGATTCTTCGTCCAGTGATGTTCTCATAAAACCTAAATTAAAAATTTAAAAAATCCCCGTCAAAAAAACCTTTGAAAACTAGAAAATAATATGGTTTGGTCCTTTAAGGGGGTACTGGAGGGACGAAATCCCATACAAACGTACTTTCGTTTTAATTTCGAAACCATAAAACTCATCGTATTCAAATTTTTTACAAGCATTAAGATGATAAATATCTAGATCTGTAATTAGTTTTGGTTCGAAAATAATAAACAAAAAAAAAGTTATAGCAACTTAAAAAATTTGCCCTTTTTATCGACGAAATCGAGTAATATAAGTAACTTTTTTTTTGTTTATTATTTTCGAACCAAAACTAATTACAGATCTAGATATTTATCATCTTAATGCTTGTAAAAAATTTGAATGCGATGAGTTTTATGGTTTCGAAATTAAAACGAAAGTACGTTTGTATGGGATTTCGTCCCTCCAGTTAACCCTTAAGTTTAATTTATGTAGTTATATTTTGATCAAACAGTTATCGCGTAGGGGGGCCGCTAAGTTGTGAAGCATTTCCTAGTAACTTATTGTAGTAAAAGAGTTTTATTCTGTTTTTATTTTATTGTTTTTTATTATTTTATTTACTTATCTTTTCTAATTTGTCAGGGTTTTTTTAAATTTTAAATTTCATGCTTTTTTAACTACATGTATCTCAAACACGATAACTCAGCTGTAAGTTGGTGAGTCGGATACTAGGAGATGCTGCAGCTTCAGGTCAAGGTTACCATGTTCTATCTAAAACCTATTCATTGAGACTATTCCAATGAGCCCAAACACGATTTATCTGTTGTAAGTTAGTGAGGAATTAGGTATCCTGCTAATTCCAGAAGGTGCTGCAGCATCAGATCAAAATTACCATGTTCTATCTAACACCTATTCCAATGAGCCCAAACACGATACCTTTGCTGTAGGTTGGCTAGGAGTTGGGTATCCTGTAGATTCCAAAAGATGATGCAGCATCAGGTCAAGGTTACTATATTCTATCTAACACTTATTCATTGAGACTATTCTAATGAGCCCAATATGATTTATCTTCTGTAAGTTGATAGAGTTGGGTATCCTGCAGATTTCTGTCCTGTCAAGGTTATGATGTACCTGGTTGGCTGGTTATATTATCTGAGAGGTAATTATCGTAATAAAAGTTGATTTTTGATATCTTTGTAGTTTTCTTACCAGTTTCACAAAAAATACAATAGTATCCGGGTACCCGGGTATACCCGGGTATTTAAAAAATATGTACCCGAGACCCGGGTATCCAAAATTGTCGGGTATTTGAAAACCCTAATACCTACCTCCGGTGTGTTAGTTAGCGATAATCGTCCTGCTAGTGAACGATCCGGGATTGCTTCTAGCCATAGTACGACCATACCAAAACCACCTCAATTAATTCCGGTATGTTCGAATAGTGAAAATAATCACGATAACGGCTCTGTGGTATTTAGTAAAAACAATTCACGAAATACCGCACCTTCTCCGCATCGTACGGGTGACTCAACCTTTCCTACCCCCACACAAGATTTAGTTGAAGCGATAAAATCATTGCGATCTACCCGCTCTTGCGATTATTTTGTTTCGAACTTCGATCCGTCGATACATGATATCGAGGCCTGGTGTCAGGAAGTAGAACGCGCTAAACTCGCGAATGGGTGGGATGATTACGAATGTTTGTCTCGCGTCGCGGGCTGTCTTAAGGGCGAAGCGCGTAACTGGCTACACGAGTGGACGTCAAGCGATCGTTCCTGGCGTATTTTCGTACAAGAATTTAAGTCACTCTGTCCACGTAAATTGGATTACGCGAATATTTTGTATGATGTAATGAGTACGAATTCAGAAAAACATGCAACGTATGCGAAATAAGCTAGGCGGTCCTTAATGCACTTAAGTATTACCAAGGGTCTAAGTGAAGAATTGATGATTCTTATCATTATTAGGGGTATTATGAACCCGCAAATTAGGGCGGCTGCAGCCAATGCTAATCTAACCGCTGAGAATTTAGTGCCGTTTATGTCGCTTTATGTCAAGCCTGGGCGCAATAAGCAAGATGCGCGCACTCCTCTCGCTAAAAAGCGACATTTGGTAGTGATCCTCCACTATCTAATGTGAAATGCTATATTTGCAGTCTGACTGGGCATAAGAGTTATTGTTGTAGTTAGAAGCCCAAATTTAGATAAGGGAACTGGATCCAGAGGTGACAAAGAAGTTAGGACTAGCTCGGATACAAACATTTGTTTTTTTTGTAAAAAGTCGGGCCATTCAGAACAATCGTGTTTCTTAAAAAATAAATCTGAAATACGCAACAAACGTAAAGTAAACTTGTGCACTGAATCTCCACCGTCTACGAAAGAAAACAACGATCTGACTGCAGCTGTCATTCGAGAGATTCCCGTTGACGTGCTGATTGAAAGTGGCGCGCTTGACGTTTCCCTTATATCAGTATCACTTAAGTACTTTCAGTATCAACTGAAGTCGGTTGATTGTACGATTTCTAGTACAGCTACCACCACCGTCAAGACCGGCAAAATGGCAATCAATCTCACTGACTAGACGCCCGTCTCCTATCGTCTTTACAAGCTTTTGCAACAGGAAAAACTTGTAGTAAGCGAGATTATACGCGACCTCAAGGACAAAGGTATTATTAGGGAGGAAGAAGACAGATCGGATCGAATGTGCGTCGATTATCGGGCGCTTAATCGACGTACCGTTCGAGACCGATATCCAATGTCTTTGATCGACGATTATATCGATCGTCTTGGTAAATTTAACTTCTTTACCAGTCTCGACATGGCCACTGGTTTTTATCAGATCCCTATTGATGAGGAATCGATACACAAAACGGAATTTGTCACCCCGGAGGGCTATTATGGGTTTGTCAGGATGCCCTTCGGACTGACAAATTCCCCGATTGTTTACCAGTGTATCATCAACGAAACGCTGCGCAGCTTTATATAAGCAGGCTCTGGATTGGTATTGGTCTACGTTGATGACGTTCTCCTCATGAGCTCGACAGTTGAAGAGGGCATGGAATTGCTGAGGCAAGTGCTGAGAACGCTTACTGATGCGGGTTTTTCGATCAACCTTCGTAAGTGTTCCTTCCTTTCCCCTGAGGTGGAGTATTTGGGAAGAGTGGTGAGACAAGGTCAGGTAAAACCGAACCCTCGTAAAGTGGAAGCACTTGCAAAGACTGAGCCTCCAAAGAACGTCAAACAAGTACGCCAAATTCTTGGCTTGGCGGGCTACTATAGGAGATATATTGAGGGATACGCATCAAAAACGGCGTGCATATCGCGACTTACTAAGAAGGGCGTTCCGTTTATTTGGGGCGAGGAACAGGAAAAGGTTCGACAGGAAATTATAGCTCAACTTACCTCGGAACCGATTCTTGCAATTTTCGATCCTGAACTGGCCACCGAACTCCATACGGACTCCAGCAGTATAGGATATGGCGCAGTATTGATGCAGACCCACAAAGACGGGAAAAAGCACGTGGTAGCGCACTTCAGAAAGACTACTCAGGGCGCAGAAAGTAGGTACCATTCCTGCGAACTTGAAACGTTGGCGGTTGTGAAAGACCTGCAGCTCCTTTCGACATTATTTAGTGTGTCACAAGTTTAAAATCGTGACTGATTGCAATGCACTTAAGTCGACTCAAAAAAAAAGACGGACCTACTCCCACTTGTTGCACGGTGGTGGGTTTATCTGCAGGACTTCACTTTCGATATTGAGTATCGGAAGGGTACTCATATGTCACACGCTGACTTTTTGAGCCGCAACCCTACGAACTCAATAACATTGTCCGCCCACGTAATTGGGCTCAAATAGCTCAAGCAGCAGATAGCGAAACTCTGGAATTGGTACAGCAACTGCAGGAAGGCCGACACGACCCGCATCACTATGTCTATCAAAATGATGTTCTTTACTATCGGTATTTTCCAATAGGAGAGGAATCTAAATTGCTATGCTACATATCAAAGGGTCATCGACTAGCCTTAGCCATTAGCCTTTTACGTGTCTTCCACGACGAACACGGGCATGTAGGCGCTGAAAAGACCATGGACCTCATACTGAGGCATTTCTGGTTCCCAGGACTAAGACAGTTCGTGACTAAGTATATTGGCCATTGCCTCATTTGCATATCTAGGAAAAGAGTGCCACGAGCTCCGCACCAGCCAATTACTTCGTGGCAGAAACCAGAGACACCTTTCGAGACAGTGCACGCGAAAGCTTTGGGTCCACTGCCAACTTCAAAGGGCTACAAGTTTGTTCTGCTGCTGGTGGACACATTTAGTAAGTATTGTCTGCTCTAATATGTCAGCAAGCTCTGTATGCACAGTGACGTCTTACTGCTCGCGCAGCAAGTCGGCGAGTGCGCGCGCAGCAGCAGGACGGCCTACAGCGGCGGTACTACACTGTAGTAGACTACCCACACAGTAAGGTCTGTATGCACAGAGACGTCTAACTGCTCGCGCAACAATTTGGCGAGTGCGTGCGCAGCAGCAGGACGACCTACAGCGGCGGCACTACCCTGTAGTAGACTACCCACACAGCAAGCTCTGTATGCACAGTGACGTCTAACTGCTCGCGCAGCAAGTCGGCGAGTGCACGCGCAGCAAGCAGGACGGCCTACAGCGGTGGCACTACTCTGTAGTAGACTACCCACACAGCAAGCTTAGTACGCACCGTGACGTCTAACTGCTCGTGCAGCAACTCAGCGAGCGCGCGCGCGAACCGCTCGACAGCGGGACAGTCGCGCGCGTGCAGCAGCAGGACGGCCTCCAGGGGTGGCACTACCGGCACGCACACGGGTTGATTTTCTCCCCTGTAAGCCAAATTTTAAAATCCATTACGTTTTATATAAAGCGTCGGTGGGTACGGCTAGGGCCGCTACCTTCTGTCCGGGAGAGGAGGTCGTGCTTCGAATTCTGCCACATGGAAGAATGTCTGTGAAGATACTCGAAGGTTGTGCGTGAACTCGACCAACCCGCACTGGGCCCGCGTGGACGACTCAGGCCCAATCGCCCTAATTCAGAGTAGGCTCGAGCCCCTCGTTGGGGACGTATATGGGTTAATATGATGATTGTTAAGGACCGGTGACTATTAGCTGATAGCGAGCTTTATATAGAACGTTCAAAAAAGTTTCAGCTCATTAACTAGTGCATCCTAGAATGTTCAGTTCCATGATCTGAAGTTCCCTGAATAAATTCCTGTACATCAAATCAACTTGTCTTTAAATGCCCAGTAATTGAACAAGTATCTTGAATATCTCGGAGTCACAATTGAGGAACGTTTAACAAAAGGTTGAATGACCCAAACCGAGGGGCAGGCCCCGCCCGCCCGAGCCCGCCACAGTGTAAAAAAGACAGGTGCAGTCAAAGACGGTCTTTGAAAGACCGCCAAAGACTGCGTAAAACTACCATCGTTGAAAATATAAAAACTATTCTTGAAGTTATAAAAAAATAATTAATTGAAACGGAGGATCCGCAGGAGAACCAAAGTAACCGACATAGCTCACAGAATCGCTAATCTGAAGTCATCATTATCAGCCAAAAATCGTCCACTGCTGTACATAGGCCTCCCCCAAGGATTTCCACGACGACCGGTCCTGCGCTGCCCGCATCCATCGGCTTCCCGCGATCTTCACCAGGTCGTCGGTCCACCGCGTGGGAGGCCTGCCTACACTACGTTTTCCGGTGCGCGGTCGCCACTCGAGAACTTTACTGTCCGTATAATCGGTCATCCGTTCTACGAGCTATGTGCCCTGCCCACTGCCACTTTAGTTTAGCGATTCTGTGAGCTATGTCGGTTACTTTAGTTCTCCTGCGGATCTCCTCGTTTCTGATTCGATCACGCTGAGAAACTCCGAGCATAGCACGCTCCATTGCCCTTAGGGTGACCTTGAGCCTTCTTATGAGGCTCATAGTAAGCGACCCTGTCTCAGTTCCGTAAGTCATCACTGGCAACACACACTGGTCAAAGACCTTAGTCTTGAGACACTGGTATTTGGGACGTGAAGATATTTGCGAAGCTTCCCGAACGCAGCCCAGCCGATTTGGATTCGTCGATTGATTTCTTTCTTGAAGTTGGACCTGCCTAACTGGACTGTTTGTCCCAGGTATACATATTCGTCAACAACTTCTCGTTTAGAGTCTCCAACCTTTAGAGGGGTGGGTGCGACACGGACATTTAACATTACTATCGTCTTGTCCATGTTCATTTTAAGGCCCACTTGTTGAGAGACTACTAAGGCCATCGAGCATTGTGCTTAGGTCTTCCATAGTCTCAGCCATGACCACGATATCGTCAGCGAATCGGAGGTGGGATATGTACTCGCCGTTGATATTGATGCCGAGTCCACCCGAGTCCAGAAGCTTAAAAATATCTTACAGTGCGGCGGTGAACAGTTTCGGAGATACAACGTCTCCCTGTCTCACCCCTTGCTGCAACTGGATAGGTTTAGAGTTCTGATCCTGGAGGCGAACCGACATGGTGGCGTTTTCATACAGACACTTCAACACCTCGATGTATCGATGGTCAATTTGGCACCGCTGGAGAGACTGTAGCACTTTTTATCATCACCGTTCTATTTTATTAATTTTATTCACCATTTTTTTTTATCGCATTAAACTAATGTGTTGGTGGCAAAATACTATTTTATACCATTGCCCCTCTAAAAAGCTTATTTTATTCACTGAAAATAAAAGCTCTTTTAATCACTTTTTTGGTTTTTGAATTTAGAACACACCAAATAATTTAGAACACGTCAAAAAAAATATTTGACCTCCATCTCAGCTATACAACCTCCTTGCGCAAAAAATATTCGATACAAACTCGCTAATACAAAGAATATTTGACATACAAACTCCTTGTGCAAAATATAATTCCTCGAGATTTGATTGTTCGATATTTTCGAAACGGAGTATAGCATTAGAATAAAAACTGTTGTAAATTGGCGCTATTTTGAATACTGTAAGTTGCACGAACACAAAGACAATTATTATTCATTATTTTAGTTATTGTTCCCATTTTAATGAACAACATTTTAATTATTTTAACATTCCTTTTTTCTATATTAAATGTATATTTTCGCTTAATAGTTTTTTTTTCTCGGAGTCATGGTATAAAGTAGTAAAAATATCGAGGGCCATAAATCACTTGCTCGTGATTCATCTATGGCCCTCGCTTTAAATCCATCCTTTATTCACTAGTTGCATAATATACTATTAATTTAATTAGTTGGACCCTGTCCCTCCCTCCATATTCAACTTGTAGTGCGTGCATCGGCGTAGTAGGAGGGTACGTCGGCGCCGCAAACCTACATACAAACAATGCCTCTTTAGAGTAAGGGGGGTGAGGGTTGCGGGTCACTCACCTGGCCGTCCAGGCCTCCATAACGTGCTTCTTGAGCACGGTGTTGATGTGCTTGTGGCGCAGCAACACCGCGCCTATGGCCACGGCCGCCAGCGCGACCAGCGCCCACGCCCAGGGCACGGCGCCCGCGCTGCCCGCCGGCGGCGCCGCCACGGGCTCGCCCTCGTGACCTGCCCCGCATAATCATGCATCTTTATTTATTTATTCTTATACATATATTTATTGGTAATTACAATTATAACAAACATTTATTACATTTAGTTGAAATATAAATTTTCTTCGGAATTATTATGTTCGTCGGAAAACCAACCTTTCTCTATAACTATTTATAGAATAACATAATTATCGCATATTAAAGTCTCTTTTCATTATGTAGATACATTAAAGAAAAAAAATGGCCAAGTGCGAGTCGGACTCGCGTTTCGAGGGTTCCGTACTATCAAACCTCTCCACACAACTATGACAGTGATACCTATTCACATTACAAACAAAAGAAACCAAATGCGAACTACAAACAAGTGCTTTTTTTTCATTCAATTCGGACTTCTTAGCGCGATTACGACTCACACTTGGCCAGTTTTAAATATTTTAATTAGTAGTAAAACTTCGACTAACTAACATTACAGAAAATACAATACAATATTCTTTATTGCATAACAACATGAAAAAATAATTAAACAACATAAAAGAAAGCCTATACTACAATATAATAGGCGGACTTATTGCTAGGTAGCGATTTTTTTACAGGCAACCTTTGGGTAGGAAAACGACGATACAATTAAGGCGCGATGAAATAATGAAAAACAGAAAAAAACCAATTACATAAAATACTTAAATATTAAAACATAATAGCAAGAGAATATACCCCTTTACACCAGCTGCCGAACGTGAATGAAATAATAATATTATTATTATTATTAGGAAGAAGAATGAGCACGACCCCATTAGATACTACCATTACCTACTGTACTAGGTACCTAACATGGTGTACTAACATTAGCGTGTACAACTGTACATTGTGAGCTTAATTACCTACGAGAATGGAGCACAATATACAATAATAGGGATGACGACAGCATCAGAAATAAATTATGAACTATTGATCACTCCCTCCTACTTAAAGGGTTCTAGAAAGGAGAAGAAAAATTATCGGCCCATATCTCTAGTTCCTGCTCTGTCTAAAATATTTGAGACCGGTCTTTGTGCCAGGCTTGGGTGGTTCTTAGACAGTAATGGCTCTTTATGCCCGCAGCAACATGCCTATCAGAAGGGCCGGTCAACAGTGGGTGCGGCTCGTTTGCTGTCAAGAAATTTGCTACATTTGTTGGACAATAAGAAGAACGTTGCTGCTGTATTCTTCGATTTGTCGCGCGCTTTCGACCTGGTAGACCACCGACTGATCGAGGCTAAACTGCAGCACTATGGGGTTCGGGGGGTCCCTCTGGACTTGTTTTCATCCTTCCTTGCTGAGAGAGCTCAGGTTACGATGATTAACCGCGATTCTTCGGAGTCTGGTTTAGTGGGGGATAGATCGGTCCCGCAAGGATCAAATGTTGGCAATAGCATATTCATTCTGCTAATGAATGACCTTCCGTATCAATCTGATCACACGGAATTTATCATGTATGCCGATGACATCTGTGCTATTGTTAGTGCGGATTCGAGAAAGGATCTTTGTGATCGGGTCACACTTGTAGTCGCAAAATTATCCACTTGGTTTACCGCTAACGGCATGCAACTGAACGTTGACAAGACAAACTTACTGGAGTTCACAACAAAGCATGCATCTGCTCCAGCAGCACCACTTGCTGTCCACGTCGGCAATGTCTCCATCCCGGTTACTGGAATGACGAAATATGTAGGCTTCACCATCGATGATAGCCTCCAATGGCGCGAACATATCGACTCTTTGTGCTCCAAACTAAACTCGGGCTACTACGCCGTCTCCCGCCTAGTTCCGACTCTAAGTACTGGTAATCTGTTGAAAGCCTATTACGCATACTTCCACTCACACTTAGGGTATGGGGTAGATTTGTGGGGCCTTGCTGCTGACCGGGACAGACCCTTTATAATCCAAAAAAAGATTGTACGTAAAATTGCTCGTGTTCCGTGGGACGCACCGGCGCAGCAACTATTCATTGACCTTGGCATACTCACACTTCCATCCATATATATACTGGAAGTATCCAAGTACGTGCGGCAGAACTTCAGTAGCTTTCCGGTCTTCAACTGGGCTGGAAAGCGAAAAACCGCATGGAGACAAAAGAAGCTGCAAACTACAACGTATCGCCTAAAAAAGTCTGATAACTCTCTGCTTGCAATGGGGCCACGTATCTATAATACGATACCGGCGGACATTAGGGAAACTGAAGGGTATCATAGTTTTATAAATAAACTGAAATGCTGGTTGATCCAAAAGGCCTTCACTTGCTCAAGGCCACGCGTTATATGCCTACCGCTAAGCGTATCGGAGACGATACAACGGACAGTAGGTTGCCGCACGCCCGCCTGAGTGCTCGCACGTCACATTTACCGCTCTGACTATCGAAATGCCGAAACCACGCAATTATTGTGCAGTGGATGGGTGTCACAGTCAAAAGACAAATGAAAATTTGTCATTTTTTTCATTGCCTAGAGACGAACAAAGATACCTAAGTTAATAGTATTTTAAAACTTGTGTTTTTTTTCGAATTCCCTTTTCTCATTCCTTTACAAATTATCATCATTTATTCCTTAAACTTAAAACAATGGTGGGTAGGTACCTACTATGTTAATCGTCGTAAATTAAGGATTTCCGGTATTATTTATGTGTTTTTTTATATAATTAAGTTACCTACTTAATGTCAGAACATAGTAGGTACCTAGCGTCGTTGTCGTGATTTAGGTAGGTATGTCATAGAATAGAAGTACTAATGCGCCGGCCACTCGGTAGCTGGGGGCACTTCTATAGCTGTAAATAAACCGTTTAAAACCAAAATCCAAGGTTTAACTTGTCAAGTACCATTACGTCATAGAAATAACTCCATCAAGCCCGCCCCCCGCGCGCGCCGCCGACTTTTATTACCAGGACGAATGTAAACGAAAAAATCTCAAGAACTTAGCACAGATTACTAAATAGTTAAAAATTGTAAACTATAGCTTGTATTCACAAGCCGTTTTTTGATATGACTTGTAGGTAGATAGTAACAGAAATACTATTTTCGTAACGTTTTTAACTAGCTTTCACTTAAAATAACAATAATTCAAGCTCACAATGAGGCCCTCTTGGGGAATGTTTTTGTATGAATAGTAGGTATGAAATTCTCCGTCAACTCAAGTAAAAAGCCAACTTTGATTGATTTTTCTCTGCTTTGCTCCTGTTTCCCTTTTGATTATTTGTAAAAATTATTTACGAGGTTTCGAATATTTTCGACACTAAAATTTATTAATCGGGAATTCAGGGAAGGGAAAAAATGCATCTATCATTTTATTAAACTCAAACATATTTGATCGACAAATATAAAATAATTGATTTTCTACAACATTCATTTCATTACTAAAATCATCATAGGTACAACCCTAGCACATTCGCTTGATGACGCGCTCGCACGTGGGTCGCGCGGCGGGCAAAACAATCTCAACTCTCTGTATGCGTAGTTATGGCACATTTCTTCTCGCTTCAAACAGCTGGTATTATTATTAAGATTTTGTAGGCTAATATAGCGTAGGTATTTAAGCTTTTGTATGGGAGTGATGTATCTGTTACGAAGTAACTATTTAGTAATCTGTGCTTCTACTCAGTCAGTGAATTTTTAGAATTAAGACAGTAGGTACTGTGTTGTACGTATATTTTTTAAATATTTTTGTTATAAATTTTGTTTAATTTTGAAAATGTATAAATTAAAATTTTGACAATGTATGATTATTACGGAATAAATGTGAATATGAATAATATAAACTTCGAAAAACCTTACTCGTTTTGTTTCACATCAAGTCTTCGATTTTTAAATCATCAAAATCAATCAATTAGTGGCATCTGTACACGACAAAAAAGTGCAATATACGGCGTTTGATGATTAAGAGGGAAGAATAGCTTCGCGATCCTAACGAAATAGGTATTTGGGAAAACATTTGCTATCGCTCGTGCGCTCATGCCCCCGGCACAGATTACTAAATAGTTACTTCGCCCCCGGGCATCGCGCACAGCACATACAAAGAGCCTCACGCACACATCGACGGACGCTGCCAGTTGGGAAGTTGCGACGAAAGGCGGAGTGTTTTCTTACTTGGTACCTACGGATAGTGATTGTTGTGGCGTCCCCGACACTCCGCTACAGAGACATTGAAGGTAATAGCAGTAGGGAAATGGAATAGTGATAATTTCGAGTGAGTATTTTGTTATGTAGATAATAGTAATTAGCAAGGAGTATAAACTAAATTGATTTTTGATAAATCGGCTTGTTGACGATATGCGCCCTAAATGACTGAAATTTTGTATTGTAAGGTTATTTAGGTACTTGCAGTGTATCTAAAATAAATAAAGTTTAAAAAAACTAAAAAAAACACGCTTTAAAAGTACATCAGACTAAAAAGTAAAAAATAATTCATAATATAAGTCGAAAATAATAATTAACGAAAAATATAACTAGAATTACTAAAATAATACTAGATTATTGTGAAAAAGCGTGGGGCGCTCTGTGCCATATTTTTCGTCTATCGAGCAACCCACACTTTTTCACAAATTAGACTAGTATTTTTTGTTATTATTTTCAACTTATATTAAGAATTATTTTTTACTTTTTAGTCTGATGTACTTACTTTAAAAGCGTGTTTTTTAGTTTTTTTAAACTTAATTTATTTTTTAGTTCAAACTTATGAGATTATTATATTGTCGCTGATTCTTGATAAGTCTACAAAGTTTGAATTAAATTTGTTCGTTTAAAGTGGGTCAGAATCGAGTAAAGGAGTCGGTTATATACAAACATACAGGTGAAGCATTTTTTTAATTAAAAATTTGAGTGCGTTTGGCTGCACCTCACCTGATAATAAAAGCGTGATAAAATATTATGCTAGTTATTGTGAACGAAACTACTAATGTGATACTACAATAATAATTATACGAGTATACCTAACGTGACCATCTAAATAATAAGTAGGTTTTATGGGTTCCTTACAAAAAAAAACGGAACCCTTACAGGATCACTCGTGCGCCTGTGTGTCTTACTATCACCCAAACACAGATGTGCAGTCAATAAATATTTTTAAAAATTAAGGGTATTTTTGGGGGACCAATTAGGACATTTAAAAAAAGTTTTGCAGACCTTACTGTGTCATATATCAAATGAACAACTTCGAACAATTTTGCATTATTATTTTTGGTTTTTGTTAATTTTCTTATAAAGCACTACACCAATTTTGATAAAATTTATATGGGACCACATGGGAAACACTAGCTTTCGAAGAAAAAAAGAATCATCGAAATCGGTTCACCCAATAAAAGTTCTGAGGTAACACTTATAAAAAAAATAAAAAACATACAGTCGAATTGAGAACATCCTCCTTTTTGGAAATCGCTTGGAAAAAGAAGAAAATTGACCATTCCCCCCATTAGGTGATTACTCCAAAACTACAAAATATAGTTTATTGCTTGTAGATTACAGGAAAACCTATAAGAATTCTATCAATTGTAAATAAAGTGGTAAACTCAATTTATTACGTAAATTTACGGAAAATAGTTCACTATACAGGGTGTAACATAAAGGTGTGGTGATACTTTAAGGTGGGCTTGTACCCATCAAACTGAACAACTTTCTCCATGGAACCCATAGTCAAATCGCAAAAAAAAAATTGGCTCTCCCATACTAACTCGATCAGCTGTGATGCCAACTTAGTATGGGAAGTTCAAATTTTTTTTTGCGATTTGACTATGGGTTCCATGGAGAAAGTTGTTCAGTTTGATGGGTACAAGCCCACCTTAAAGTATCACCACACCTTTATGTTACACCCTGTATATAAATCTTCTGTCCGTGTGTTAGTCATTGAACTCCTCCTAAACGGCTGGACCGATTTCGCTAATTCTTTTTTTGTCGAGTTCGTTATTGTCAGGAGAAGGTTCTTATGTAGGGTAGGGTAGGGTAGGGTAGTGTAGTGTAGTGTAGGGTAGGGTAGTGTAGGGTAGGGTAGGGTAGTGTAGTGTAGGGTAGTGTAGGGTAGTGTAGGATAGTGTAGTGTAGGGTAGGGTAGTGTAGTGTAGGGTAGGGTAGTGTAGTGTAGGTTAGGGTAGGGTAAGGCAGTGTAATGTAATGTAAGGCGGTACGTAGTTCGCCGGGACAGCTAGTAGTTCACTAAAACACCACTAGATAGCGCTAGTGCATCTTAATGTGACGATTTCTAATGTGATATTTTTAATAATTTAAAAACCACCCTAAATGTCTTTGTACGGAACCCTCTCTACGCAAGTTCAACTCGCACTTGCTCGTTTTTTTTTTAGTTCACATAAGTTGAGCTACTTATGTCTTAGTAAGTAACATGACTTCTAATATCTAAGCAGTTGTTTGCGAGTGAAAAAATGCGAGTGGTCTGTTTGCGAAAGTGGGACGTTTTTTCCCTCGCTGGGGACAGCGGGACGAACAGCCTGAAAAAGGGACTATGGTCACGTTTAGTATAGGTACCGTATTTTTATTTTTTTTATTCTTATTCGTGGACCGTTGAAATGAGTAGGTGGATAAGCCACATTACGGTTTTGGTTTTATTAGGGCTCTGAATTTTTTTTTTTGAAATGTCAAGCTTGTTGTTGGCCGTGGGGGCCTTTACAACTTCACCGGGCAGGGGAGGCGAGTACGGAAGCCACTCAACCTAGTGCGAAGCAAAAAGATAAGGGCTCTGAAGCAAAACAACGAACTCTAATGCTAGCACATCACATCGCTATTCGTGTTCGCGTATTCGTCTTATTCGTCCAAATGCGACGATGGCAAATTCGGCTACATTCACGAACATGTTTAGCTGCTGTAACGTCTTGGAACAGCGAAGTACAAACACACAATCGTTTACAAAAAAAAGCAATGTAATCCATTTTGAGTTAGGAAGAAATAAAACAATAATCACTGGTCAATCTTTTTCTTGAAAACCTACTAATCACTGCAAGAATCCGGGTCACTTAAAGAACCCTAAAATCTCGGAAACTAAGAAGGCTAGCTTCATGAAATAAATTGTGTTTAATAGACACTTTAATACCCCTTAAATGAAAGTAATAAAATTTACGAGTCGATACATTTTATTAACACAAAATTACATAAATAAATAAAAAACTGCTGATCTCGCCTTACAACAAAAATAGGAAACTGACATTTTTGAACAACATTACGATTTCCTTGAATTTTTGATACTTCGTATTGCCTCCTCGTGCTTCCATCACTGTGTTTGTTTACGCGGTTTGGCATGCTGTACACCAAGTTCCTTATACGATTTTGGGGAATATTCTCCCATTCTTCTGTGAGAGCAATTTTGAGCTTACGAAGCGTGATTGGGGGAGGGCTTCTTTGTTTTATGCATCTCCCTAGCTCGTCCCAAGCATGCTCGATCGGGTTGATATCCGGGCTGCGTGCTGGCCACTCCATACGAGTAACGTTCATCTCTTGAAGGTAGTCATTCACAATCCAACCCGTATGAGGCCGGGCATTGTCATGCATAAAAATAGCATGCTCACCCAAATTGACCATAAATGGACCAACGTGTTCATTGAGGATTTTTTCCACATATCTTTCGCTAGTTAAAGAACCATTTTCTATGAACACCAGTCCTGTGCGACTCTCAGAAGAAATTCCGGCCCACACATGTACAGACCCACCACCATAGGCTACTTTTTCTTCGATGCATGCTTGCTTGAATCTTTCCCCTGGTCTTCTATACACTCTGTGTCTTCCATCATGCTTGTAGAGCATAAATTTTGATTCGTCGGAGAACATAACTTTTGACCAATCTCCAATACTCCAATTTAAGTGGTTCTGGGCATATCTTAGTCTTGAAATACGATACCCACGCTCCAGTTTAGGGCCGTTTGCAGGTCTAAGTGGTTTCAAGTTAGCTTCAGCAAGTCGTCGCCTTACTGTCCATGCGCTTGGGTTACTTCCTCCGAGGCGTCGAAACTGATTTGTAAGTTCAGTTCCTGTGAGAAAGCGATTACGAAGCATTGTGTTCACCAAGTATCGATCTTCTCGTGCTGTGGTACACCTGGTTCTGCCTGTTCCTGGTCTGCGTAGGTTAGAGCCAGTTTCCTCGTAACGATGGAGAACTCTTTGTACTGTTGAGAGCGACACACCGACAGTCGTGGCTGTATCGCGCTGACCCCGGCCGTTTTCCAGCATTGTGAGTATTCTGGTGCATTCTTCAGGTGTAAGCGACATAATTACTGCGTGAATAATAAATATTGAACACTATCAACATGGTTTATGTACCCACTTAAATGACAGATTAGAAACAAAAGCAAAAACAAATGTAGTAATTTCGTAGTTCCATCTTTGAAAGTCTCCCTTTTTAAAATTTGTTTTTTTTATGACATAACTTTACAATAACTAAGAAGTTTTAATGACTTCATTTAAGGAGTATTAAATTGTCTAATTAACACAATTTATTTCATTAAGCTAGCCTTCTTAGTTTCCGAGATATTTAGGATTCTTTAAGTGACCCGGATTCATCGCTCTCGAGTGTATTAACTTTTCCCACTCCCAGAATTTTTTAAACAGATCGATATCGATAACGTGGGTGGGATCCCATCTCTACTATCGACTTCACCATCGACATCTCTATTGTACGTGTGCTTTGCTTTCCCCCCCGACCCCCAATCGTGCGATAGAGAGCGTTGCAGCTCGCAACTGACAATAGGTACTTTTCTGGACGAATTTCCCATTTCGGGAGAAAACGGTTTTCACTAACTAAATCTTAACAAATCTCTTTGATTTTGATGTCGATCGTTTCAGCACAATATATCCTAGGTTTATAGGTTTCGCTTTTTAAAAAAAAATACATTGATTTTGTTCAAAAAACGGCTTAATTCGACACAGTTTTAATCACAAAAATTACGTTTTTTGAGCTGCCTATAAGTTTGAATCTATAGCAAATTTTGAAAAAAGGAAAAGCTATTAACCTAGTAATTCATTGTGTCAATAACATACTAAAAAATCATGGTGATTGGAAAATATTTAGAAGTGGAAAAACGTTTTCTCTTTTTGTATGGACGAGCACGTACTATTCTTCCCTCTTAAAAGGTTTCCTTTGGCAGAATGAATCTCCTGAACCCTTAGACCGTTTTAAGAAGGGGAGCCATCATGATTTTTGATGCAGGAAGTGGTGGGGGGGGGGGGGGGGGGTCCGTTATCAATAATATGTGTTAATTTTATAACATTTTTTTTTAAATTATAATTGGTAAACCCTTGACAACATCTCACCTGGTGGTAAGTAACGATGTTGCCGAAGATGGAAGCGGGCTTACCAAGATTCCCCAACGCAATGGAGAACTGGCTATCTTATCTTCCTGCCGGAACACACCAATGATATCAACATTGATATTTGGCGGCAAGACTGAGATAAGATGGTGGTAGCTAGCCAGGCGGGCTTAGAAAATGCCCTACCACCAACCAAACCGAGTCTTACAATTGACCCCGCCGGGAATCCAACCCGCGACCTCCTGTGTAAAGACAGTGAACTTTGCCTCTGAGCTACGGAGGTGGTTAAAACATCCTGTGTTTAGGCTATTGCGTTAAGTTTAGTGTCGATTTCGAATAAACAGAAGATAGGGAAATCATTTATCGAATAATATTTACACCATTTTATATTAAAAACGTGATATAAAAGAAAAAAAGTAAAAATAAATTTCAGTATTTTTTGTTTCACCTACTATAAACTTGAAACGGCCGTTATATTTGGTAAATAAAAAATATTTTTTAATAGTCTTAGTATCCTATATTGTAAAAAAACAACATCCCCCATTATTTTTATATTAAATCTGCAAAAAAATAACAAACGCGATATAAGCACAGACCACATACCTACATATTTTATGATACAAGCAAAGGTCGGACCTATTTACCTAAACTGGATAGTGTTCATGCAATAATGTATTTCCATCTCACTCACGTCTCACTCATAATGAACATACATACGTTAAGTTTAAGCACTACCTATTCCGACATTTCGTTAATAATAAACAGTAAGTACAATAATTGCGACAGCCTCGACTCGGATCGGGTCAAGGCCAATCCCTGCCGCGCCCGTCTGTCTGTGTGTTTAAAACAGTTTTTAATGGAAAAGTGCTTTTATAACGATGTTGCCGAAGATGGAAGCGGGCTTACCAAGATTCCCCAACGCAATGGAGAACTGGCTATCTTATCTTCCTGCCGGAACACACCAATGATATCAACATTTGCTTTTGCTGTTATTTATTATTATTTATTATTATTATTATAAAATTGAAGACTTTATTAATAATAAGTAGCCTCAAAACTTTTATATTGCTTTTCGTCTAATGTGACTTGTTTCAGATTCTCTGTCTTGTGTTATTTGTTTTAATTAAATGTATTTTCTGACATTAATTTTTATAGATAAGGGTGACATTTTCTAAGGAAAAAAATACATGAGATTTAGTTTTTAATTTTTGTTGTACTTTGTGTTGCTGTAGTTTTGTAAGTTCAATTTCCTATACAATACCCATTGTTACAAGGAATAAATAAATATGAAATATGAAATATGTGTGGTCGGATTTCCTTAAAAATGAAAAAAATAAAGAGGAACTCTTTGAGCTTCTAGGATCTTACGACCTTTAAAACGCCGAAAAACAGCAGATTATGACTAACGTAGGTCACAAAATAATAGCATCAGTAGCTCCTGGGACATCGATAAATGGGCTCAACGCTGATGCTGAAGAGGCAGATGGACGCATTCTTCTGCACGCAAAAGACATGGTCCTCAATGGTGCGTCAAGGATTATGATACATACGGTTGATTCTGACGTCGTAGTAATCGCGATATCCTTTTTTTTCACTCTTCAGCGAGACTGTCTCCAAGAGCTGTGGATATCTTTCGGTACAGGCAAAAACCAGTGCTACTTACCTCTACATGAACTGCCAAAAAATGTAGGCGAAGATAAAGCAGAAGCTTTGAGCGGCTATCATGCGTTCACAGGGTGTGACACTGTCTCGGCATTTTGTTCTAAGATAAAACATTAACTTGGAATGCGTGGCAGCGATGTCCTGAGGCTATATCTGTATTCAAAGCACTGTCTTACCCACTGACAGAAGTGTCCGACAATTTGCTGAACGTATCAGAAAAGTACATTACAAAACTTTACTGCGGGAACGCTGACATCAATTCTGTTTATGATGCACGAAAGTTCCTATTTACGTCAAAAAATAGGTCTTTACACAACATTCCGCCAACAAGAGACGCGCTCAAGATGCACACTCTGCGAGCATCCTATCAGGCAGGTCAATGTGTGGGGACAAGCCCTGGAATCGTCACCTAATATAGTCTGCCCGGCAGACTGGGGGTGGGCTGAGTCAGACGATTCATGGCAGCCGGTCTGGACGATGCAGCCTTATATCTGGGAATCAGTCAGCCATTTGACGAAATGTAGCTGCAAGAAGGATTGCAGAGGTCGATGCTCCTGCAAAAATAAAGGCCTGCCATGCACACTGCTGTGCAACTGCAGAGGGAACTGCGACAATTCCAGGTACTTTTGTTTGTGCTCACATAACTTTTCCCATTGTACGAATCAGTTGTTTAATATTGAATTTGACACTTTTTTTTTGTTACAGTGTAATAGGCAGCGGGGTACAGATAGAAGACATTATGGAAGAGAATACGGAGGATATACTTTAATTTACAATATATAATTTACGGTTTGATTTCATTGATTATTAAAAATGGATAAAAAGGCATTGTACTTCATTTTATTAGTACTTAGGTCCCTAAATAGTAACAGGCATTTTGTGGGCTAGCATGCTTCAATTTAGACCACATCGTAGCTACGGGTCCGCTGAGATTTTGGCGAACGCAAACCTTCGCATTTATCGTCATCTTGGTTCCGTGGCAAGTAATTATTTTTTTACATGCACATTACTCAAACCAATAAATTATATCGGTACTTTTTACATCGTACAAATATAGATCTTTCCAAATATGTATGATGTTTTTGTCTTATAAATTAAATAAAAAAGTTATAAGAATATTTTTAATAAATAAGAAAATTTCAATTTTCGTTTTTTTCCGTTTTTTCATTTTTTCGTATAAAAAGGTGAAAATTTAATATCGGTTCATATGAAAATGATACCAAAGTTGCCCTAATAGATAAACGCATTTATTGTGATTTTGGTTCCGAGGAGAGTAATTTTTTTTTTCACGCAAGTTACTCAGACCAAAAAATTATATGGGTAATTTTTAGAATGCTAAACTATAGGGCTACCCAAATATGTCTTTTGCTTTTTTCTAAAAATTTAAATAAAAAAGTTATAAAGATATTTTTAAAATACAAGACAATGTAAATTTTATTTTTTCAATTTTTTTCTTTTTAACGTTAAAAAAGTTCAAAATAAATATCAGCAATGAATACGGCGTCCTTGATTTATACGAAAATGATACCAAACTTGCCTTTATAGCTTAATAAATATTGTCAGGTCAAACGGGGTAATCCCCCCCCCCCCCCCTTCCAAAATTTACATCTAAAATTTTGATGGCTCCCCTTCTTAAACCCATCTTTGAGTCGCAAAGACCAACTCAGCAAAAGGAAATCTCTTAATCACAAATCGCCGTATAATGAAGCCAACACCGGCAACTAAATGAGTATATAAATGACGCTGCAAAACTATGACGTCACGCCTAGGTATTTCAAACATTTTTAGAACAAAATTTCGTTTATGACAGATGATAAAAGTAACGCAATTTTTTTAACAAACTTTGCTTGGTCTGTCTATTAGTAAATAATTGGAAACACTAAACACGTCAAAAAACCGAATTCCATCGCAAAAACTTGTTACTTACCACAATTTCGATTTTTGGTTTTTGTTAATATTATAAAAAAAGTACTACACCGGTTTTGATAAAACATATATGAATGGGACCAACTTGGTAGTATAACCCTATCGAATAAAAAAAGAATAATGAAAATCGATTCACGATCTGCAAAGATATAGCGGAACAATTCTATTCGAATTGAAAATCTCCTCCATTTTAGAAGTCGGTTGAAAAATAATAACTTTTATTTATTATGGTGGCAACCCTAACAACCCGGTCAAGTACGAGTCGGACTCGCGCACTGAGGGTTGTGTACCACCCCACACCTCTCCACACAAGTGTAACAATGATACCAGAAAAATGGTTTTTATTCACTATTCCTAATCTCATTCTCCTAATTCATCTTAACGCGAAAACTAAAAAAAAAAACTACTCACACTTGGCTGTTTTTAATTTTTATTGTTTTACTTCAAAATTAGTTTTATAATAACACCAAATTTCACGCTTGTACATACATATTTACCGTTACGATAAAGCAAAAACAAAAACCTAAAAATCACGTTTTTTTGTATGGGGATTAATTATTACTTTTAAATTTATTACTTGTTAGCAAATCTCTCACAATCCTCACTAATATTATAAATGTGAAAATGTGTTTGTTGTTTGTTTATAAAGTTGTTTGTTTGTTTGTGAACTTTTCAAGCTTCAACACCCCGACCGATCTTGATGAAATTTGGTATACAGGTGGCCTGTGTCGCTGGGAAGGACATGGATGGAACTGAAAAAATACTCTTTTTTTGGTTATTTTTTTAAAAATCGCAACGGAACAATGGATTGTTGTGATTTCTTGCACAGAGATGGTTGAGGGGGTGGGAAATGACATAGACTCATAATCAGAATAGCACAATATAGTTCCAGAGGGATCTGAAGAAAATTTATGTAGACGCTTGCGCACCACTCACCCGGGAAGATAGTGACAAAAACGATATCCACGCGGGCGAAGCCGCGGGAAAGAGCTAGTAACACGTATTCTGTGAAACTTTCAGCGGGCCACCTGTTACGGTTTAAAAGGTACAGTCGGACAGACAGTGCGGGCTCAGTAGTGGGTTCCCGTCACCTGGCACAGAACCTTAAAAATGCTAAAAGCAGGTATAAATGTAAATGCCCTACATACATGTGATCGCGAGTGATGCTAAGTGCACTTTGATTCACTCGGATAACATGAGTTATTGCGGCACACAGAAATAAATCAGTCCTGGTGTTGTCACAAAGTATCACAGTGGTGGTATCTTTATTGGCTTATTGTTATAATATAAGCTTACGGTTGTGTTAATTTTGTGTAATTATAGCATTTGTTTTCCCCCAACAAATAAATAAATTGTATAGCCACGCTGTGCGTACTTTCTCGCGAAGCCTACGCCGTCTCGTCTGTTGTAGTGGGGCATACACAAATCAACAATAAACATTACACGTCATGTCATCATATCAGCTGAAAGACCTCCACTGCTGGACAAAGGCCTCCCCCAAGGATTTCCACAACAACCGGTCCTGCGCTGCCCGCATTCAGCGGCTCCCCGCGACCTTCACCACGTCACCGGTCCACCGAGTGGGAGGCCTGCCTACGCTACATCTTACTTAGTAGTTAGTAGTAGTTCTGGCGTCTGTGTTCCCCGATTCGTATAATTTAGGAATGTTTAAGACGAGAGTGAATAGGCACTATTTGAGCTTGCGTGTCATAACCTGCATCGGCACTTATCATCAGGTGAGGTGCAGCCAAACGCACTCAAATTTTTAATTTAAAAAAATTAGCAAAGAATAAAGTTAGGTATATTAGACTTAATGAAATATTTACAAATAAATTGGGTTTGTATGGGAAGTCCTTACTTGTTTTTTTGTCCTGGAATAATAATCTGCCCAGTGCAGTGGTGCCAGATCGAAAAATAATAATATAGCGGAGAAGCACGGGGCCTCCTCGTAACTTCTGAAGGTGGACTCACAGTGGTGGCAGTGGATGCAGCGAGGTCTCTAAAGGTCGGCGGCGCGGCGGTGGCGGTGGCGGTCATTACTTGGGCACCCAGTTGACCCAGTGGACTAAAACTGCACCACGGACGCACCGATAACTTCTAAAGGGGACTTACAGAAGTGGCCGTGGACGATGGCAAGGTCCCTAAACACGCTGCCGTCGGCCCAGGGCGCGCGGTGGTTCAGATGCAGGGTGTAGCAGCCGCGAGGCGCCCGCAGCGAGCACCACAGTTGGTTTGCGCCTTCCCGCGTGCAGTTGCGGGTGACGGACCAACACTGCGGCAAGGTCAGTAACATGTTTGTAAGGATTTGTTTATCTCTATCTTTGTTTTAAGAGGGCGGTTTGATAAGTCCATGACTTTGGAAAGAAGAAACACTCTTTTTACATATACATATTTTTATTTTTCTACATAATCTCCTTTCAACTCTACGCACTTTGTCCAGTGATGTTCCAACCTCTTACATCCATCAAAAAATATTTTTTGTCAAACACTGAAAAATAGGCCTCAGTTTCGGCTACCACCTCTTCTTTTGACGAAAATCTTTGCCCGCCAAGCCATTTCTTCAAGTTTGGGACGAGGAAAAAGTCACAGGAGGCTAAATCTGGCGAATACGGAGGGTGTGGCAATAATTCGTATCCTAATTCGACAATTTTTGATTTCGCGATTGCAGACGAGTGGGCCGGTTGATGATTATCCTGATGAAAAAGAATTTTTTTCTTTGCTAGATGCAGTCGTTTCTTGATCAACTTTTCATTGAATCTATCTAACAATGCAGCATAGTAAGCTCCGGTTATTGTCTTGCCTTTATCCAAAAAATCGATGTAAATAACCCCTTGGCTGTCCCAAAAGACTGTGGCCATCACTTTACCAGCCGAGCAAACAGATTTTGCCTTCTTTGGGGCACGTTCCCCGGTAGAAGTCCATTGCTTCGACTGTTGCTTAGTCTCTAGTGTATAATGATGGACCCACGTTTCGTCAACTGTTATGTACCGACGCATAAACTCACTCGGATTGCGATTAAACATGGCTAGGCATTCCTCAGAAGCTGTTACACGATTTCGTTTCTGGTCGACTGTAAGTAAACGCGGCACCCATCTTGCAGAAAGCTTTTTCATGCCCAGAATATCATGCAAAATATAAAAAACTAGTGCAGTCGAGATGTGCAAAGCATCACTTATTTCGCGTATCTTCACTCGACGGTCTGCCAAAACAATATAATGTATTTTATTAACCATGCCCTCCGTAGTGACCTCAATAGGCCTTTTTTTTATTAAAAATTTGAGTGCGTTTGACTGCAACTCACCTGATGGTAAGTGATGATGCAGTCGAGGATGGTACACGCAAACTCAAATAATGATAGATAGATAGATAGATAGATAAAACTTTATTTCACTAAAAAGGCACAATACATTTTAACAATAAACAAACAAATAAATCAAACTTAATGACAAATATTACTAGTTTATATAAAAAATATGAAACAGTGTCAGTGGTGCCAAGTTAGTGAAACTGGTCCAGGCTCAGCATAAATGTTGTGGGTCGCAGAGTACTCACAACGCTGTTTTTCAGCCAAAACCAAGAAAAACGTACACGCACCTCAGTGGTCAACAATATAGTTATGAAAAAAAAAATTAAAAGAAAATTTGTGCATTTATACCTGTGCTGGTGATTGAGGGAAGACGACGATAGTGCTCGCATAGACAGGACAAATATCCCTTACAGTGTCTACCTGCCTGGTAATAACATATGTACGCATACACAGCCGCTTAAACCCAGACTATAACGTTATATTATATAAAAGGAAACAGTGACGGAATGACTGATCCTTCGACGCACAAGCTTAAACACTAAACGGATCAGGCTGAAATTGGGCGTACAGATAGCAATTATGACGTAGGCATCCGCTCAGAAAGGATTTCAAATTTTTTTTATGGGAACGGTAATAAACGGGACATATTCCGCTGCTTTATCCGCTACCCTAATCTATGCTACGCTAATGCCTATTCACTTCCTTCCTGGGCGCTCCGCGTCATTAGTTGTAGTACGTCCACAATGAAACTCAGTGAACCACTTATGTACCATCCCATGAGAAGGCGCAGAATCACCATAATACTTTTTCAATTTGTCTTCGGTCTGCTTAAGAGTTTTACCACGTAAAAAATAGTGTTTAATTAGCACTCGAAACTCGCTTTTCTACATTTTCAAAGAATACTTAGAAGTCGTCTAACTTTTTTGTTTCTAAAAAGCTTGTTTTTTGCGCCAAATTTGAAAAAAGAACGGCATGCGCTTCGTAGTGAGTTTCCAAATATGAGACAAAAAAAAATATTAAATTCAACCTAAAGACATTGAGTTATCAAACTGCCCTCGTAAATATATACATACATACATACCTACCTGTTTAGTAAGTTAGTCGATGGATAAAATTTAACTCCTCTTTTCGACGAAGTCAGGTATTCAACCGTTTAAAACGGTTGCTTTCAGGTTTTACACTGCTGTTAGTTTTAAACTGTTTTTTTACTACTACAGGCGGATTCCTAAAGATAGCGAATAAGTTTTTTTTATGCACCTCCATTATATGGGTATTAAATGAAAGGGTTTGCTGAGTAGAATACGAAATAATTAACTTTCTTTTCAAATGAAATCGTGCAACTAAAAATTATTAGGTTATTCAAACAAAAAATATTTTGAGTTTGCCTCTCTTGCCAAAAGTGACAGTGCATGCCATCTCTCATTCCAAATGCTAAGGATTCTAGTAAAATATCATGTTTAGGTTTTGGCAGTCAGATCTCTACGGCAGAGTTCACAAATAAAAATATATTTTACAGCAGCACTACACATACTTTCTCGCGAAAACGCAGTCAAAGGCACTTCAGAACTACGAAAAATGGCAGCAGATATCTTTTATAGGGTATAGCACTGTAGGCGAGCAATACCTAAGAAGCGCATTGACTCATAAGCTCCGCGAAAGTCCACGGTTTTCAAGATATTCGAGTTTTAATTTTTAGATTTTGAATGCAAAAAAAAAGCGTCGGTGGCTCAACCGGTAACGACTCGGTCGTCCTAACCAGAGGTGCCGGGTTCAAATCCGGACGGCCTATGTACCAATGAGTTTTTCGAAACTTACGTACATATACTTTCCGATTGCTTTAACGGTGAAGGAAAACATCGTGAGGAAATCTGCACGACACGCCTGCGAAGAAGCTCGAAGGTTGTGTGTGAAGTCGACCAACCCGCACTGGGCCCGCGTGGTCGACTAAGGCCCGATCGCACTAATTCAGGGTAGGCTCGAGCCCCTCGGTGGGGACATATATGAGCTGACATGATGATCAGCTCATATACGTACACACCAAGGGATCGAGCCCACCCGCCGATCGGGCCTAAGTCAACAACGCGGGCCCAGTGCGAGTTGGTCGACTTCACACACAACCTTCGAGTTTCTTTGCAGGCGTATGCAGGTTTCCTCGCGATGTTTTCCTTCATCGTAAGAGCGTCTGATAAACGTACATATGAAATCGAAATTCGAAAACACATGGTACGTGGCGGTATTCGAACCACGACCTTAATATTATATACATAGAGTATAGACACAGGTATAGGTTTGGATGTAAAAAGCAACCTCGCACCCAATTTCAAACTAATATTTAGAATGTAGATATGAGTAGGTACTTTCCCCTCGACATCAGCAGTTGGCTTTGTCCAACAGACAGATCTCTCGCGAACACTTTTGAGCCTTTTTTGTGCTCAATATGGCGCAAATCGCGAGTCAGGGACTTAGGGACCTGCCTGTTTAGTTGCCGATACTGAGTAGCGTCTTCAGAGGACTGCAAAACCAATCTGCGTCTTTCTTCCATGAGGTTGCTGGTGAAGTAAGAAAATTTTTTGGTTCTGTTTGAACCGCGAGTTTTAAAAATCTTAGACCCGACCGTCTGGACAATATCCACAAATCTGTCATTGTAATCGTCCACATTATTATCGCAATCTCCTAGGCATTCGAAGCGATTGTGCAACTCGAGCTGAAAGTTCTCGGGGTTTTGGAGCTGGATGGGCGCCGGTCGGAGCGAAGACTTAATTAGTTGACATCTTTCTAGCTTGTTCTTAAGATTCAATGTGCCTCTTACCATCCGGTGATCGCTTCCTGTTTTGACTGAATTGATCACAGAGATATCATTGAATATTTGCTTCCTTGTCGACAAGATGAAGTCCATCTCGTTCTTCGTTATTACGCCATTGGGATGCAACCATGTCCATTTACGCTGTTTTGACTTTTTGAAGCAGGAGTTCGTCATAAAGAGGCTCTCCTTCTCCATAATGCCGGCCAGCATCTGACCACGGCCACGTGCATTTCTTACATCGTATCCAAATTGCCCCACTCTCAGCTCACCATCGCTTCGTTTGCCCAGTTACGCGTTGAATTATCGCGTAGGATAATCAATATTATTGGTTCACATTTGAATATAAAAATGAACTGCATCTCCTTACATATCTATATCGACGAACCCCCCCTACCCTTCCTTCAATCAGATGCGAAAACATGGCGATCGAATGCGCGTCGTCTGCGTTAATGTGCCGATAAATAAATTATAAAAACTGTAAAATCATGTGAACATCAAGTGTGTGAAATCCAGACCTAGAAGCTGGCCAGCTGGAACATCTGTGACAGTGTTTGTGACAAGATAAGATGCTGTATTAATCAAAATTACTACATTCACCGCGTCACGTGAACTCCTGATCGTTCGGCTATCACAAGAATCACTATACAGGAAGTAACTATTTAGTAATCTGTGATACAGGTGCGTTTTCCTCTACTTTATTCCTTCCATACATTTTTACAAAACCACCAACCTCAAAAATATAGTCCACTTATTAATATCAAAACCAGATTGGTCCATACGAGACGGATGTTATAATTTCGTGCTATATAGGTAATAGATTCCTTCCGCCATAACGGGTTGCCTTTAAGTACATAGGTACATATCTGATAGGTAGTTACATTCCGTTTGCAAAATGAAGCGAATCCAAAACTAAGTAAACAAATAATATCATTGGTAATATTTTACTATAGGTATGTATACTTTTGGAACCGCAGTTGAATATTTACCTACTTTATGTAACTTACTTATTCACATAAAATTATTTTCGTAATTGTTAATATTGGAGGGTAAATAACTGGCTCACGCACGATTTGTAGTCGGCCGGTATACTATAGGTATCTTCAAGACTATCTTGTAACCTTAGGGGGCGTCCATTAATTACGTGAGGTGTTTAAGGGGGGGAGGGGGTCAAGCTAAATCTTTCCAAATCTCACATGGGGGAGAGGGGGGTTTTAGCAAATATCACGTAATTTGTTTTCTTGTAGAAAACGGTGTAAAATTGCGAAAAAATAAAGTTAAATCAAAGTAAAAACAAATCTAGAATGAATTGCACACAACAGTGTTTGTCGTATTTGTCCGAACCCCGCAGAGCAGCACAGTAGCTCTTCGATTGCGTTTTTTTGTAATAACTCCGAAATATTTTATCAGATAAATTTATTTTTTTTTATTCAAAAAATAAAACTTTGTTCATCAGATAATTTTACATCAATCGCCGCACACTGCGTGAAAATTGGTTGATTCATTTAAAAGTTATAGCAGTTTGAAGATGGAAAAAATTCGTGTTTCATCAAACTTTTATTAGACTTTTTTTATTCCAACGCGTTTCCAGCCAACACAAATTTTAAAAAATCTCACGTAAGATTTGGGGAGGGAGTTGAGGAAAATCTCACGAAATCTCACCAGAGGGGGAGGGGGGGTCAAAAAATCCTAAAAAAAAGCCTCACGTAATTTATGGACGCCCCCTTACTGTGTTGTACTCGTTTTGCTGTGTTGAATGCCACATTATATATACTTACTTACTCCATTTTATAAAACATTGCGAATGATTTTTGTGAATTAGTTAGTAGGTACATACAAGTACCTAGATACGACTAATCGAGATCATTGTTATTTATTCGTTCTTGATTTTATATTTTATTAAATAAGTTCGTTTATTGTTTATCGCATCTCATCTCGATTTAAATACATATATATAACTAGTTAAGTTTATAAACATAACGGTAGGCATAGCGTTCTACATACCTACCTACAAAAACGCTAAACACGTAAAAAAACCGACTTCCATCGGAACAACTTAGTACATTTTTGCATCATTATTTTTGGTTTTTGTTAATTTTCTAAAAAAGTACTACACCGATTTTAATAAAATTTAAATGGGACCACACGGGAAGCACTAGCTTTCTAATAAAAAAGGAATCGTAAAAATCGGTTTACCCAGCCCAAAGTTATGAGGTAACAAACATAAAAAAAACGAGACCTACAGTACTCGCATATGATGTGTAACATGTGACAAAATACTTATGAAATTAATTAATTATCGGGTCGTACATTCACGGGCCGACCCTTCGAATAGTAGTATGTCATCTTTGCCTTTGCCATCACACTAGGCCTGACTAGGCGGCATGGCTATGACAACCTTAGTTTTCGAGAATTAAAAAACGTTCGCATTTCCTGTTACACATTTCCGTCCCATTTCACGAAATCACTCCCACAAATTGCTGTGCGCGAGTCCGACCCGCACTTGGCCGGGTTTTTTATAAACAGAATGTACCTATGTTATTGACCAGTGCCGCGCGCTCATTCGTCAGATCGAATAGCGCGCGCTTTCGCGACTTCCTGTTACACATTTCCGTCCCATTTCACGAAATCACTCCCACAAATTGCAGGAAAGCGAGAGCAAAGCTCATTGCAGATCGAATAGCGCGCGCTTTCGCAACTTCCTGTTACACATTTCCGTCCCATGTTACACATTTTCGTCCCATTTCACGAAATCACTCCCACAAATTGCAGGAAAGCGAGAGCAAAGATACACATCAAAAAAATACAGACGAATTGAGAACCTCCTCCTTTTTGGAAGTCGCTTGATAAAATAAAATTGTTTGTTAGAAACAATATCTTATTTTAAGAAAGGTTGTTTTTTTTGATAGGTTTTATTTGTGAAGTTTGATTCAGTTAAATATACATAAAATGTCTAACGAAAAAGAATTAGATAGCGTTAAGGCGCAGGTTGCGCGAAACGTAACGCATTGTTTGCGAGAATGCAACATAATAATATTATACGATTTATCTAAACAAGCAACTACAGATAGGACCAGCGAATCATTACAAAATTACAAAATAAACATTTTCATTTTCATTTTCATTTTTAAATGCCGTCGGTTCTATGACTGATTTACGAACTGAGTTTCATGCTGTATTGGATGAATATAACATTTTGAAAATGAAAACCGACCCTAAAGAAACTCCCAGTTACGACTCTTTGTCGTCATTTGAAGACATGTATTGTTCATGTAAACGTGTATTAGAACGTTTGACTCCTAAGTCAACTAAGTCGACGCCTTCTATGCAAAATAAAGAATATTTACATGACCGACGTAGACTTCCTCGTTTAAAAATTATGTCTTTTGATGGGGACGTAAAGAACTGGCCTTTATTCTATGCCAATTTCAAAACCCTTCGTCGTCTACGAAACCGGAGTTTCTAAACTGGCTTCGAACGAGGCTTTTGTAGTACTTGTACGTAACTGGCTTCGATCAAGTACTTTTTTTTACTTGTACGTAATTAGTTTCGATCGAGGCTTTTTCTGTGCTTGTAGGTAACCGACTGCTTCATAAAGTAATTTGTAGGTAACTGATTCCGATTACTTTATATGTACCTATACTATTTAATTTTATATCTATGTACATATCTTACTTATTTAAATCGCAACTAATACACTCATTTTTGTCTCACTTTTTCCGGATGTACTGGCCTGTTATAATAATTATGTTTTAAATACAAACAAGACGTCATCCATCAACATCGGCTATGACACATTATGACATGATAAAATGTGCATTAGGTCAAGGAAAATTATGTTATTGAATTAGTTATTTGCGTTGCTTATAAGTAATAACGTTCAATGAGAGCGGTAATGTACTTTATAATATGTCTTTGAAAGAAATTGAATTCATCTCGACGCGGAGGGGAGGTGCTGCCCTTTTGTATGAAGGGCACAAATACCATCGAAAAAAGATATACCGAAACGAAAATTCGATTTGGCTGTGTGGTAATTATGATAGCGGTTGCAGAGGCTGTGTTACTTTAGGCAAGAAAAATGAAATAGTCGAAGAAAAAACCAAACCTCATATTGTTGATTGTGTTCCAAACCAATCACAAAATAAAGTATTATAAGAATTAGACAATCTCAAAGATGGAACAGGGTCAAGCTTTGACTCTATCCAAAAACAGTATGATTCAATGTTATATCAACTGGAAAATGACGGTGTTCATTTGATGGCGAATATACCGCCATTCAAAAATATAAAAACCGGTCTGAATAATAACCGGAATAGAATATTGGGCGTACCTAAGGTGCGTTTTTCTTCAGCTTGCGAAGTACAAGTGCCAAAAAAGTTTAGCGAAGATTTTCTGCTAGCGGATTATGTAGTTGAAGGATGTGATGGAGAAAGAATTCTTATATTCTGCCGTAAAAATGTACGACCCCTCATAAAAACCTACAACCATATATTCTGCGACGGAACATTTAAGTCTTGTCCAAAAATCTTCAAACAATTATATTCCATACGTGGTTATAATCAAGACAACAAATCTGTAATTCCCATCATTTTCGGCCTATTACCCAACAAAAAACCTTACCTTAGTACACGATAACCGGTCACTTTCAGAGGATGAAAAATTATACTACCTTATGGGGAAACTGTCACAGCGAGCTTTGAGTGTTATATCAGGCATCACGCCCGACGGTAGTAACTACTCTTTGATCCTTAAAACGCTTATACAAAAATTTTAAGACAAATGTCTCTTGGCATCCATATACATATAAGAAATACTAAATTTCAAGATGAATAGTGGACCTTGTATGAATAGTTTTCAGTCGTTTATGGATAAAGTCGCAACTGCTGTAAATGCTTTAAAAAAATTATGCCAGATTTGTAATTTTTTATTTTTTATTAGAACGAGAACGGTATAATTTCCATTTTAAGACTGTGACACAGAAAAAAAAGTACTGGCTGAATAGCATGGTCCTCTGTCTACAATGCTTCGTAAAAAAAAAAGTTTGACAGTTTCCCGCCAATAGCACATTTTCCAAAATGATTGCCGTGTATGCTTCACGTTTTGAGGCAGTTTTCCTTTGTAAACACCCGAAAGGACCCAAAATGTCACGCGATTTGGCCGCCAAGTACATGAATAAATCGAAGGCGTTCGTAACTAAGTGCGTGAAGCGATACATGGAAACAAAAAACGTCGACGACTTACCAGAACGCGGAAAAGCAAGGATGACCTCCTCCGTAGAGGTTAAACGGCTTTTGCAGATATTTTCAAAAAATCCATTATTACCATTGCGTTCAGGGCGGGAAAAATTAAAGAAAATAGGTTTAAATATGTCTCTAGATACAATAAGAAGGCGTTTGATTGAAAATGGCTTGAAATATCGGAGTACGGTGAAAAAACCGCTCCTTACTGAAAAACATATGGAAAAAAGGTTGTCATGGGCGAGTGAAAACAAAAACCGGGATTGGAACAATGTAATTTTTCCGATGAAGCTTCCTTTTGGGCAGCTAATCACTCGACTCGGCCTTGGTCTACTACGGCGGAAACTAGAGTGCTCGCGCCGACCGTGAAGCACCCAGTAAAGGTGCATGTTTGGGGATGCTTCTCAAAGCAGGGTTTTGGCCATTTGCACTGAGGGACTTTCCAGGCTCCGTTCCTTGAAAAAATCATAGATGGCGCTGTCTAGTGTAATTAGCAAAGAGAGTTTAACAAACTAAAGTTTTTACTTAGTCCAAGATGACCTTTTATTCCCCATATGTATTATATGGGTCTAATTACGTTGTCCTTTTTTACCCTTATATAACTGCCTCCTAGGCCTTATGGTTAGTACATTCGCTTCACACTAGGAGGTCGAGGGTTCGATTCCTGGTGGGGTCAACTTGTAAGACTCGGTTTGGTTGGTCGTAGGGAATTTTCTAAGCCCGCCTGGCTAGATACCACCATCTTATCCATTTCTCGCCGCAAAACATCAGTGTTAACAACATTCCACTTAAAGATAAGAAAGCCAGTTCTCCATTGCGTTGGGGAATCTCGGTAAGCCCGCTTCCATCTTTGGCATCATCGTCACTTACCACCAAATAAATTGACTAATAAAATATGTTCAATTTTTTTTTGGATGTGTGCAAAAAATAATTATGCCTACACATGATTAGAGATGGGTTTTGCCAGGGAATTTAGGGACGTATTGAGTAAATGCCGAATAAACGCCCATTTACGCCCGCCCAATTAACGTCCCAAACAGGGCATTTATTTTAATTGGGAAATCTCACAAACTTTTACATCATACTATGTTCAAATTATTTGAGTAGTTTTTTGTAAAGTAAAACTTTAATTCGAACTATAAATACCTTGTTTTGTAAATACATACCTCCTTTTTTATTCTTGGCGATATGCGGAAACCTATTTTGTGTTCCAATTTAAACCACAGATTATTAAATTAAAACATATTTTGGGCACCACCAGCTTAAGATCAGGTAAATACGTAAATAAGTTGGCATAGTACCGAAACACACATGGACATGTCTAGTGAAAAAATCAAAAGTTTAGATTATCACTCGTAGCTTTTTATTTATCGCTTGCCTAAACATTCATCATTGTGACATTTGAGTTAGGTAATTTAAATTAATCAGAATTACGTTCAAAAAGTTTGATGATTTCACACATCACATAACACAAACCGCCTTTTAAAAAGGGGAATATAATTCGATAATTCTTGAGCCACTAATTTACCAAAAATGTCGTTCGCAGACTCATTGTTCGATTCCTTGTCTGTTTGTATGCCGGCATGAACCATTACGATATTCGCTTGAGTTAGTTCTTCGTTTGATCAATTAACTTATTCCGACCACTGTAAATCTTTATTCATCATTTTTTGAGCACTGTATTTTTATGAAATTAGTTTTATTACGAGACTGCAACTTTGTACACTGATTATGTGTACAAAGTTGCAGTCTCGTAATAAAATAGTTAGAATAAAAGGTCATCTTTGACTAAGTAAAAACTTTAGTTTGTTAAACTCTCTTTGCTAAGTACACTAGACAGCGCCATCTATGATTTTTTCAAGAAACGAAGCCTGGAAAGTTCCTCCTTGTTCACTGGTACACTCGACGCCCAAAAAATTAACAAAAATTATGAAAAGGCATTGTTGCCATCCGCTAAAAAGATGTTCCCAAGGTATATATATACATATATATATATAACACTAGCTGTCTCGGCGAACTACGTACTGCCTTACATTACATTACACTGCCCTACTCTACCCTACCCTACACTACACTACACTACCCTACCCTACCCTACCCTACACTACTCTACCCTACCCTACACTACCCTACCCTACATACACTACACTACCCTACCCTATCCTACATATACTACACTACACTACCCTACCCTACACTACCCTATCCTATAATAAAATAGATGTTGGCCGATTCTCAGACCTACTCAATATGCTCACAAAATTTCATGAGAATCGGTCAAGCCGTTTCGGAGGAGTAAGGGAACGAAAACTGTGACACGAGAATTTTATATATTAGATAAATATATATTTATTCACAATTGGTAAACCCTTGACAAAATCTCACCTGGTGGTAAGTGACGATGTTGCCGAAGATGGAAGCGGGCTTACCAAGATTCCCCAACGCAATGGGGAACTAGCTACCTTATCTTTATGCCGGAACACACCAATGATATCAACATTGATATTTGGCGGCAAGACTTATGGTTTTAGCTAGCCAGGCGGGTTTAGAAAATGCCCTACCACCAACCAAACCGAGTCTTATAATTGACCCCGCCGGGAATCGAACCCGCGACCTCTTGTGTAAAGCCAGTGAACTTTGCCTCTGAGCTACGGAGGCGGTTAGAATAATGCTTCTTGGATCCTGCAAGAGGATAATGACCCTAAACACCGAAGTCGGCACTGTACTGCGTGGAAAGCTGAAAATGGCATCGATGTTTTGGATTGGCCCTCACAATCACCCGACCGACGCCAATCCAATTGAAAATGTTTGGGCTTGGATGAAGCTCAAATTACGAGGAAAAAATACTGCTGGCATTGCGGACCTATCTCGAGAACTGAAGTCACTGTGGTGGTCTTTGTCTCGCAGTTACGCTGAAAATTTGGTGGAAAGTATACCCCGAAGATGCCAAGCAATTATAGATAATTCGGGAGACTGGACACCTTATTAAAAATAACACATTAATGGGTATTTTAAAAGCTGTTTGATTCTAGTTTTTTTGCATAATAATTCTTTTTTAATTTCTTTAAATTTTACCGGTCACGCTCTCATCGTAGTGTACTACGATAAGAGCGTGACCGGTAGATGTTATATTATATGTATAGACTATAGATAAACTGGTCACGCACGCATCACAGCAATAATAATAGTAAACAAAACGGAACGAATGAATGGTTATTGCTTGTTAGAACGAAAGTAAGACCGTAATTGCAAGCGAAATTTACAAAACACTGCGCGGTGTTGCCCTTTAGCTTGACATTCACGTGTCAGACAAACAGTAAATCCTCGCGATATGTCCAAGCTATCCCTGGAGGGCGCGTTCCGTTTTGCGCAATAATAAGTAATAAAATGAAACAATCAAGAAAAATCGTGATTAATTAGGTTTTTTTAATCGTGCTTTATTCGTTTCTTTTTCAAAAAATCATATTTTTTTCCAACCCTGCTTGACCTGATGCTGCAGCATCTCTTGGAATCTGCAGGATACCCAACTTTTCGCCGACTTACAGCAGATACATCGTGTTTTGGCTCCTTGGAATAGTCTCAATGAATAAGTGTTAGATAGAGCATGGTAACCTTGAACTGATGCTGCAGCATCAGGTCCGATACCCAACTTCTTACCAAGTTACAGAAGAGGTCTCGTGTTTAAGATACGTATATTTTAAAAAGCATGAAATAAAACTTAAATAAAAAAAATAAAAAACCTCTAAAAAGTAACTACTAAACTTACGAGGCTAATTTTTATTATTTTCTACTTTTTAGACGTTTTTCGTAAGAGGTTTTTTTAATTTTTTTATTTAAGTTTCGTTATTGTTTTTTAAATTAGTGTTTTGCGTCTGATTGTGGTGTTTGAGTCAAATAAATGTTTAAAAGTGAAACTTATTTTTTTTAAACTTACCTCCTCTGGCTGAGTATCATTACTGTACGCGCACATGCACACTTCATAGTTCGCTATAGGTAATTCTATGTGCCACACGGCTGATGTCAAATTTCTGAAAATGAAAAACATTGGCATTATTGACAGTTTGGTGTTAGTTTTATTTTCCTCAAAAACCTTAAAGCACATTTTCAAGCGACTTCCAAAAAGGATGAGGTTCTCAATTCGTCTGTATGTTTTTTTTTTTTTATGTTTGTTACCTCAGAACTTTTGACTGGATGAACCGATCTTTATGATTCTTTTTTTATTTGAAAGCTAGTGCTTCCCGTGTGGTCCCATATAAATTTTATCAAAATCGGTGTAGGACTTTAGTAGAAAATTTAAAAAAACCAAAAATCATCATATCATATCAGCTCATATACGTCCCCACCGAGGGGCTCGAGCCTACCCTGAATTAGGGCGATCAGGCCTTAGTCGACCACGCGGGCCCAGTGCGGGTTGGACAACTTCACACACAACCTTCGAGTTTCATCGCAGGCGTGTGCAGGTTTCCTCACGATGTTTTCCTTCACCGTTAAAGCAATCGGTAAGTATGTACGTAAGTTTTGAAAAACTCATTGGTACATTGGCCGTCCAGATTTGAACCCGGTACCTCTGGTTAGAAGAACCGAGTCGTTACCGGCTGAGCCACCGACGACCAAAAAAAACCAAAAATAATAATGCAAAAATGTACTAATTTGTTGCGATGGAAGTCGGTTTTTTAACGTGTTTATAAATTATAAGTAAAAGGAAAGTAATTTTATGGGCGGTATTTTGTTTGTTTCTTTGTATACTCCGTATTGTTAAACATTTATCAACAATTTACTTATGTACAAAGGCGGACCTATTCCTTAGAGGAATCTCCTTGTCTCATCTTCCTTATTTTATTTAGTTGTTCAATTACATTGGGCGGCATATTAATAACTTGGACGATAAAATATTTTAAAAAGCATAAAAATACATTTGGGCAGTTAGGCAATCTTGAAGTGGCAGTTTTAAAGTTACTTAGGTGGTAAATAATAAGGGTTCCTTATTTTTCTTTCGAGGGAGGGAACCCCAAAAAATGGCCAAGTGCGTGATGACCCCCGTAACACCATACAAGAGATTGGACTCATTTACTCGTATCATATAAAAAGACATCCACGAGACCGCCAGTAATCCGATTCCAACGCAATTTAGTGCAGCCCACCTTAGTGTGGACTTGGACTATTTTTATAACACCAACACAGGCATACAGGCACATCAGAGAAAAGCTGCTCGCCTATTACAATATAATAAATAATGGCAAAAAATTGGATAGCCAGCCCTACTTGTAGAGGCGGATGATTTTTTTCAGTGCACTCAAACCCATTCAAATAAATAGGTCTTACAGAATGAATTATAGGTTTCTTTGACTACTTTTTGATGAAAGTACTTTAACGAAACATTGTGTAAAGTAATGGTTAGTCCATTCACTTCACACCAGGAGGTAGGGGGTTCGATTCCCAGCGGGGTCATTTTTGTAAGACTCGGTTTGATTTGTGGTAGGGCATTTTCATAGACCGCCTGGCTAGCTTCCACCATCTTATCTAAGTCTTGCCGCCAAACATTAGTGTTAACAGCATTGATGTGTTCTGGCTTGAAGATGAGAAAGCTAGATCCCCATTGCGTTGGGGAATCTTGGTAATCCCGCTTCCATCTTTGGCATCATCGTCACTTACCACCAGGTGAGATGATGCCAAGGGCTTACCAATTGTGAAAAAAAAAGTAATGCTTTGCGTGTCACCTTTTTACTTTTTTTCTTGACTGTCCGCCCAAGACAGAGGGTAATATTTTTCGGGTGTATGTTATGTATGTATATCTCTTTCTTTGACTGAGCCCGTAGCCTAAAGCGCCTGATGGATTTTTTATTGCTAGGTGTCGTCAGATTTGTCAGTTCAAGCCCCCTCCAGCCAGCATTACTGCAGCAAGGGCGTGAAAGCCTGATACACCAGAGGGAGGTGTAGATAGGACATGACTATTGGCTCTGTGCACGAGTTCAACGCCACCTAGCGTCCGCAACTTTGTTGGCTCTGACGTTTTGACAATTAATCACGACATTGTGACAAATATTATTAAAATCCAAAATTATCTATTAGTTTATTTTCAAAATAACTGTGATACCTTGATTTGGGTGGAGAAAGGGTTGTAAAATCATTTTTGGATATTCAAATCAAATGAGGTGTGTAAAATTAAATCAAAAAGTGTGTTTTATTTTGAACATGTCAAGGTTTGTTTACTTCATTTTTAGTTGTAGTTTTAATTTAAAACAAGAAGATAAAGCTACTTTAATGGTTTCATTCAATAATAATGTATAATATATAAAAATGAATCGCAAAATGTGTTGGTAAGCGCATAACTCGAGAACGGCTGGACCGATTACGCTAATTCTTTTTTTGTCGAGTTCGTTATTGTCAGGAGAAGGTTCTTATGTAGGGTAGGGTAGGGTAGGGTATTGTAGGGTAGGATAGGGTAGTGTAGGGTAGGGTAGGGTAGTGTAGGGTAGGGTAGGGTAGTGTAGTGTAGGGTAGGGTAGTGTAGGGTAGGGTAGTGTAGTGTAGTGTAGGGTAGTGTAGTGTATGTAGGGTAGGGTAGGGTAGGGTAGGGTAGGGTAGTGTAGACTGTAGAGTAGTGTAGGGTAGGGTAGTGTAGGGTAGAGTAGTGTAGGGTAGGGTAGGGTAGTGAAGTGTAGTGTAGTGTAGGGTAGGGTAGTGTAGTGTAGGGTAGGGTAGGGTAGTGTAATGTAAGGCGGTACGTAGTTCGCCGGGACAGCTAGTAAACATATAAAATTGTTCCTGTATCCCTAGTGATAAATTAAATATCGTTTTCAGATCGAAATGAATATCATTTTAAGGACCGGGTTTTATTAAAATTCGGTAATCAAGTCTGAACAGTTTACTATGAGATATGACGGATGACAGAACCAACATAATTTTTACTTTTGGCCACTATGAGCGCTGCGATCGATTATATTACCCCCACCTAGTACTTCGCAGCCAGCGAATAATATAGAGTTACACATCCTATGTTTCCGCGTGGGTGGGGTGGATAATGGCTGTAAGTATTTCCTAGTATTGAAGCACTGTGCTGTGGGTTGTCTTTGTAGAAGTAGGAGCTTTTTTTTTCTTTCTTATAATCAACAAGTCGACTCGTTAAAAATATATGAAACCGTATTAAAACAGTTTGTATTGAATTTTATGGTACTGCCTGGGACTCTTAAATGTATCTATGTTGCTTTTTCTTCGGATTCTTTTTTTTTATTAAGGTATGCCTTTACAACCAGTTAATATTTTTTTACCATCTGGCATCAGCCCTCTTGGCTATAATCAGATTTCGTGTGAGGGAATGTCTTTTCGAGGGCTCACATTTGGCAAAGCATATAGAAGCGAGTCGAGAATCAGATCTTTTGAGCCTATAGTAAGAACCCGATGTGTCTGTCAAATTGTGTGCCGAGATATTGGTGTGGCTCTCGATCCGTTTTCTGTGGTTCTCACACAATTTTTCTATTTCCTTTGTCACTGTAGGCATCTCGAAGTACTCGTGCACTTGTTGGTTTCGTGTGAACCAAGGGGCATTACTATAAAACACTTTTTTATGAACTTTCACACTAAGCCACGTAACATTCGAGATTCGCCTGTGAAACACTTACAAGCCAGGCTTTCGATCCCTTTATTGACATACGATACATTTTATCAATTGCCCCAAAAAGCAATGTAATGTTTTTAAGCAGTCGGGTTTTTAATTAGGGTCCCGTACACCGAAAGGATGACCAACGGGATCCTATTACGAAGCTTTCGCTGTCTACCTGTCAGCGCGTTACATTTTAATTAGGGTCCCGTACACCGAAAGGATGACCAATGGGACCCTATTACTAAGCTTCCGCTGCACTGTGTACCTGTCAGCGGGTTACATTTTAATTAGTGTCCCATACACCGAAAAGATGACCAGCGGGATCCTATTACTAAGCTTCCACTGTCTACTTGTCAGCGGGCAGACAGTTGAAATTTTCACAGAGTGTTTTTCTATTGCAGTTATAACAAGAAATACTCGTTGAAAAACTTCGAAACTGTGAAAACTTAAGGTAAAAAGAAAAAAAAAACAAACTAAATGAAAAAATGCATTTTGACTGTCGCTCGCCTTCACGTCTTTTGTTTGTAACGTGAATAGGTATCATTATCGTAGTTGTATAGTAGGTTATCTTCATACAATGGTACATCGCGCGGTTTGTATGTGGCTGGCACGCACGCACGCAAACTACAATAATAAAAGCGACTTCTTTCCTTTCACTAAAGAAGTCGTTTTTATTATTGTAGTGTGCGTATCTGTCTACTGACGCGCACACATACAAACCGCTATATGTCCCATTGTATGAAGATAACTTACTATTCTTTCTTTTTACTATGGTTGTGTGGAGAGGTGTGTTGGTATTAAGTTGGTCAGGTAATTACGTATGGAAGTTAAAATTCTGAATAAAATACTGATTTTACTAGACTTACCGAAATGAGCAAACGAAAATTATTTTGGACATTAAAAAAATTTATTTGTTTTACTTTCCCATAAAAATGAAAGTTGTTTTAGACTACGCAGCATCGTGTATAATATCGACAGTTATAAAATGATGGTGTGAATAAACAGCGGCCAAGTGCGAGTCGGACTCGCCCATGAAGGGTTCCGTAGCAGCAAGTAACATAATATAACAGTTCTTGTAGTTCGTTGTAACTTTGATCGATGTTTTTTATCCAACGAAAACAGAATCAAACCGTAAACGTACAATATTTAGCATTCGCAAATGTATCGAAAAAATAGCTCCGCGCGCCCGAAATTCAACGACGTCTGCCCCACAGAACAAGTAACAATCTGCCCTCACGTTGGAACCTGCCCCCGCGCGCGCCGCACCCGCTACCGATCAAGCCACGCCCCGCGCGAATTATAATTATTATTTACTTACGCACCTATTACAGATTTATTATTAGAAAATAATGGTTCACGGTTTATGCTCAAGGTTTATGAAATTAAATGTTTATTTATTTTAATTTATTTGAGTTGATTAAATGAAAGGTAAATTGCGGTTTACGATTTATGACGTATTAAAAAAACTACTTACTAGATCTCGTTCAATGCAATTTTCGGTGGAAGTTTGCATGGTAATGTACATCATATATATTTTTTTAGTTTTATCATTCTCTTATTTTAGATGTTACAGGGGGGGGGGGGGACACATTTTACCACTTTGGAAGTGTCTCTCGCGCAAACTATTCAGTTTAGAAAAAAAAAGATATTAGAAACCTCAATATCATTTTTGAAGACCTATCCATAGATACCCCACACGTATGGGTTTGATAAAAAAAATATATATTTGAGTTTCAGTTCTAAGTATGGGAAACCCCAAAATTTATTGTTTTTTTTTCTATTTTTGTGTTAATATCTCAATGCGGTTCACAGAATACATCTACTTACCAAGTTTCAACAGTATAGTTCTTATAGTTTCGGAAAAAAGTGGTTGTTACATACGGACGGACAGACAGACAGACAGACATGACGAATCCATAAAGGTTCCGTTTTTTGCCATTTGGCTACGGAACCCTAAAAATTGAGTCTCTGTATCTAAAGTTTTCCCATATCTTCCATACAAGTAAAAGAGGCACGACAAAAACCATGACACCAAAACATAATTTCAATAATAAGCCTCTAAAACTAATATGAGAAAAAGTAATCCAACTCACTTATAATCGTACGCCTTGAACCTCTGTGTGAAGTTCAAGAAGTGTTCGGCTGTGAGGTTGTTGTCTATGTAGCGGTGCGTGTTGTAAGGCTCCTTGGTGGTGCCCGTCGCCGCCGTCCACTTGCTCTGCAAACTGTAGCAGCCGCGGAAAAGCAGATCCACGTTTTGAGACACGCACACCTGAACATACGAGAGGCAGCCTATACATATGTGAAGTAGTTGGGGCGCTTGTCTAAGAAAAAATCGGAAACCTTTAGAAATCATGACTATGGCTTGAAACTTGGCACAGTTGCTCAGGGAGTCAAAAGAGACCGATCGAGATCGGTACCCCACGGGAGCGACCCCTCTGGGGCGGGAGGGGGGAGGATAAAAGGGAAAATTGTTAAAATAAGAAAGAACAGTATCGGCACAGTATATATATTAGTACTAACGGTATCGGTCTGTAATTAGATTCTTGTTTTTGGAAGGAAAAACATGTGATGAAATAAAAGTAAGAATGCAAGCGGTTTACCATGAATGTGCTCCTTCTATGACAACCGTCAGATATTGGTATAACGAGTTTAAGCGGGGGAGAACAACCGTATTTGAATGTCGTTTTAGCCGACCGCCGAATTAAACTTCGAGAAATCGTTGATGGTGTAAACGTTTCAATCGAGAGGGTACAACACATAATAGAAGAAAAATTGGGTATGAAGAAAGTATCGGCGAGGTGGGTGCCGCGTTTACTCACGGAGGAGCAAAAACGGAACCGACTGACTACTTCGGAGCAGTGTTTGGCCGTGTTCAAACGTAACCCGAAGGAGTTTCTGCGTCGTTTCGTAACCGTGGACGAAACGTGGGTTCACCACTACACCCCGGAAATGAAAGAGCAGTCGAAGCAGTGGATTTTACCGGGTGAACCTGCTCCAAAGAAAGCAAAAACCGTCCCATCGGCTGGAAAGGTCATTGCGACTGTTTTTGGGATTCGCAGGGTATTATACATATTGACTACTTAGAAAAGGTGAAAACGATAACAGGGCAGTGCTATGCTAATTTATTGGATGAATTTGACGCCGTCTTAAAGGACAAACGACCCCATTTAAAAAAGAAAAAAGTACTATTTCATCACGACAACGCCCCGGCTCATTCGTCCAGAGTTGTGACGGCTAAATTAGCACAGTTACGCTACGAACTATTGCCTCACCCCCCGTATTCTCCAGATTTGGCCCCATGCGATTTCTTTTTGTTTCCCAACCTAAAAAAATGACTCGGTGGTAAGCGATTTGGATCAAATAACGAAGTCATTGCCGCCACAGAGGCCTATTTTAATGACTTTCCAAAATCATACTTTTTGGATGGTTTATTTAAGCTTGAGTATAGGTGGAACAAGTGTATAGAGTTAAAAGGTGACTACGTAGAAAAATAAATGCATATATACAAAAAAAATATGTTTTTTTTTTGCCATAAACGGGTACTTATCAAACAGCCCTCGTAGCTATCAGGTTGAGTTTGGTATCATTTTCGTGTAAATTAAGGACGAGGAATTTATTTCTGCTATCTAAATTGCAGTTTTTGTAAGTAGTTTTTGAAAAAAATTAGAAATGACAAAAACTTAAGAAATAAAAATATATTTAAATTGCTATTACTTTGAAACATATAGTTGAATATTTTTCACAACAATATTCACTTTGTTTTATTTTCTTTCACCATTTTAATACTTTATTTATTACAGATTAAGTTATAGAGAGATAAAACACTCCTCAAAGCACTCAATATTGATATTAAACATTGATACAGAAAATAAAATTGTAGTTGTAACAATTATTTTTAATCACAAACTTTGGGTAAACATAGATCAATTCTGCTGCATAACATTAATTTTTAATGTACATAAGTCATGTCCCATCCCGGGAAACATGTCCCAGAAAAAAATATTGTAGTAAGGAAGTGTCTAATTTCGTCTCTGTTCCTCGAAGTTTAGGTAAATAAGCCCTACCTATTCCTATCCCTTTTAAGCAGAGAAGTTAATCAAAAAAAAAATCTCTGTTAGTTACTTCATTCTCATGCATCGAATTCTCATACTTCGCCTGACTACGCGGCGCAACGTTCAAGATTTTTTTTCAGCGTAATTTTATAAGACTACCTATAAGATCATACATAAGGTACATTTTTCTGAATTGACAAAATATGCTATTTTTAAGTATTTTTTAAATACTCATTTATGTATAGGTTTTAAAGTTATAGCTGTTTAAATGTATTTTTCCAGGTTTAATTTTTTTCGTTTCCATATTTTTTTCGGAAACCACTTGCACAAAACGAAATAAAGATACCAGAAATGAATTCCTCGTCCTCAATTTATACGAATATGATACCAAACTTAACCTGATAGCTATAATATAGCGTTTACAATTTTTTGCGTTTGTCCGGTCAGAGTGTCCCATTGATCCTCCCCCTCCCGCCCCAGAGGGGTCGCTCCCGTGGGGTACCGATCTCGATCAGCCTCTTTTGACCCCATGAGCAACTGTACCAAGTTTCAAGCCATAGTCATGATTTCTAAAGGTTTTACTGCTAAGCGCCCTAACTAAATAGCAGACAATTGTGATCAAATCATTTGGCACGAGTTTGGGGTGAATAGGAGTTGTCGTTTGTACGTTTAGTTATCGTGAGCCGACACGACACTTACTGAAACTCACCACTTTGGTTTGTAACAACTAGGGATTGCAATCCGGTATCATTTTCAATCCGGCCGGATTTCACCGGATTGACGCCAATCCGACCGGATCCGGACGGATCCGGCCGGATTTTAAAGTTACTTAGGGCCTAGTATTTAGTGATTTTTAGTTTTGATAATAATTCATAAAAAGAAAAATAAAATACGTATTTATGGAAAATAAAATCACTATTAATTATATTTTTTGGTATTAATTGTAATTTTTGGTACTATTTGTACTAAATGAAATTATGAAACTATTCTAAATAATAAAGTAAGTACTAAGTATTTAAATTACATAGTCTCAAGATCATAACACTTCCTATTGACTTTGCTGTAGTCGTGTAAAAAGAATAAAACAGTGACTGAAATTATTATAGGTAAAAGACGCCTTGCATTGCATAACAAACAATACAATAAATACCTAGCTAAACTAACCTATTTAACAACTCAAATACAACATAGATTATTCAATGTTTTTTCGTCATATAACCATAACCACTAATTAGGTAAACAAAGTCTTTGTCAACTTAATTACGGTTTATCTCGACAGAATAATCTAATCAATCACTCACACACTTTTCGATTAGTTTCGTTCGATACTTTAGATGTCAAAGGTTAAGTGACGACTGACAAACAAGTGCAGGAAGAGCCGGTGTCGGCGGCGGCAGTGCCGCGGTACGTCTAGCGATCTGGCAACGTCACGCGCGCGAGCTTCGTTGCATACAGTACAGTTTTTCGCGTATTTTTTGCTTTACCGGATCCGCCACCGGATCCGGCGCCGCCTCACCGGATCCGGTAGGTCCAAAAACACGCCGGATCCGCCGGATTACCGGATCCGCCGGACTGGATTGCAATCCCTAGTAACAACTATTTTTTAAATGATTTATGTCTATATTGTTCCATCATAATTTGTCATGTTATCCACGCGACGAAGTCATAGGCAACAGCTAGTCACACATAAAGACATCATACTGACCGAAAGACGTCCACTATTGGACAAAGGCCTCTCCCAAGGATTTCTACGATGACCGGTCCTGCGCTGCCCGCATCCAGCAGCTTCCCGCGATCTTCACCAGGTCTTCAGTCCACCGTGTGGGAGGCCTGCCTACGCTACGTCTTCCGGTGCGCGGTCGCCACTCGATAACTGCCCCAACGGCGATCTATTCTACGAGCTATGTGCCCCGCCCACTGCCACTTAAGTTTTGCCATTCAATGAGCTATGTCGGTCACCTTGGTTCTCGATTTGATCGCTTAGGGAAACTCCAAGCATAGCTCGCTCCATTGCTTTTTGGTTGACTTTGAGCCTTCTTATATAAGGCTTATAATCCGGCCGGATTGAAAATGATACCGAATTGCAATCCCTACCGACATAGCTCTCAGAATTGCTAAACTTAAGTGACGGTGGGCAGGGCACATAGCTCGTAGAACAGATGACCATTGGGACAGTAAAGTTCTCGAGTGGTGACCGCACACCGGAAAACGTAGCGCAGGCAGGCCTCTCACTCGCTGGACCGATGACCTGGTGAACTGGTCGTCGAGAAAATCCTTGGGGGAGGCCTATGTCCAGCAGTGGAAGTTCTTCGGCTCATATGATGACAAAAAAGTTATTTATTATTGCAGGTGTACGTATAAACCAGTAGGTTTTTTACTTATAAAATACTCCAAAGTTTTACCCTAGACTGCCTATACCTACGAAGTGTAACCACTTTGTTTAGTTTTGGAATTATTGGCAAAAAAATAATTTAGTTCTGGGAAGTAGTTAACATTTGAGAGGTATTTTTTTTTAATTTTAGCAACTGAGAAAGAGGCCATAATATGAGGATAACTTGTGTGATACTTTAGGGCCTAGATAACCAAAACTACGAAATGCAACCAAGGACTAGATTAGTTTTGGTATTTCAAAGGTAGTATATTAGTGATACTTCACTTTTAATTTATTTCACTCATTTAAATGACTGTTTTTTTGGTCAGAATAATGCACCTTTGGATGGGCGAAGTTCCATAGTGCAACCAAATATTTGGTCACTTTTTGCATAATTGACAAGAGTACAACTGGTACTTTCATTTTATATCATACTAAAGCATTTTCCTTATCATTTTTTTTGGTCACGAAATAACTTTTACATAATTACATAACGCAACCATTTTGCACAGACAGACCGAAATATATATTTTGCATCAGAGGGTTGCCATTTATCCTGTCAACTTAAGTTTGTCTTAAGGATATTGTTACCAGATTTGTCATGACTCCCTAGTAAAGGAATTAAGGAACCAAAATGGCCTCATGCAAGGATCGATAGATGCTGCTTTAATGTCCTAGTAATTTTTGTTTGTCTGACTAAATATATTGCCGATCCGGGTCGTGGTGTCCTGTAATAGGCAGTAGGAACTCAATGTCTATTTCCTTTTTTTTTAATATTTATTTTGCACTTACATAGGTGCAGTTTTCTTCAAGCGTAAAGTTTAGGAAGCTCTGCGAGTGCAGCTTGCCAGGAGCCTTCTCGCCCAGCATGGTGTAGTTGCAGTTCTCTCGGGACTGGTTGACCACCTTGAGCGCGAGGTCCCACTGCCAGAAGGAAGGCGGCGGCGGCGGCGGCGAGGGCCGGCAGTACTGCACGGCGTAGCGACCCCACTCGCCCGCCACCGATGCCACTGAAAGCCGCTCGGCTGAGCCGTTGCTACAGATGACCTCTATACCCTGGCAGTACGCGCTCGTTACAATAGTCAACACAAACAACGACAGCATCGTTTCACTGTTTATCCACACTCCACAGCGCACGACTTAACGTTAACACGACCACCACTCATAATTCACCGAGGCCATGGTTGCATATTTTATATGAGAAGTATTTCGGAGATAATTTATTTAAAGATTTATTTGTGCAGAAAAACAATAATTTTATGCGTGCGAAGTATTTAACAAAGAGAATATAATAAACTAGTATTTAATGCCAAATTTGCCAAAAAGCGTCAAAGCGGATAACGTCGTAGGTGACATAATTTTTTTTTCCTTCGCCCTTTTAGTGCAGGCTAAGGCTCATTGGCCATACCGCCTAGTCTTTAGTATATGTTTTTCAGTAGTATTAATTTGTAGAATTCACGTCTTCTTCAGTATTTTTCATATTATGTAGTCAAAAGCTCATTATATTGGTCAAATCCAGATGTCCAGTCCATTTTTCAAGCGACTTCCAAAAAGGAGGAGGTTCTCAATTCGTCTGTATGTTTTTTTTTATATGTTTGTTACCTCATAACTTTGGACTGGGTGAACCGATTTTTACGATTCTTTTTTTATTTGAAAGCTAGTGCTTTCCGTGTGGTCCCATATAAATTTTATCAAAATCGGTGATGTACTTTATTAGAAAATTAAAAAAAACCAAAAATAATAATGCAAAAATGTACTAATTAGTTGCGATGGAAGTCGGTTTTTTAACGTGTTTAGCGTTTTCAATTACTTTGTTTTCAATATTATTGTTTCCTCACATTTTTCTCCTTTTCAGTCTTCAAGATCACTGTTTCTTCACGTTCACATCATATCATTGTCTATAAACTAACCTAACCTATATACTCTAGCAAAATGATAGCACTTTTGCTAAAGCTTGCTCGGACTTCTTGTGGGAACTCGAAACATAGTAACACACTTTTATTTCATTATCCTACACAAGAAACACATAATGATACTTCGCTGATAAATACACTATCAATATTATACATCAAAAATCACTAAATGTAATTTTTCGGATAATAAAAGAAAAATGACAAACTGAACGCTACAAATTCCCGCCAAAAAGTCCGTAGGTGACATAAATCTCTTTGGAGGATATGTCAGTGTTACTGCTGTGAATTTTTCTTGGCCATGGAAACTAGTCCTTCAGCCGGATTCGTAAATAATTTTCACTTTCTTCATTTGTTTTTCGATTTGTAATGCTAGTGCCGGTGCATTACAAATCTTCTCTGAAGTTCTTCACAGCATTTGCAGCAGCTGCATTCTGAGGTGGAACACCCAGTTGCTTTTGGGCGTCTATAAAACTGCACCCAGAGCAAGTTGGGTTCTCATGTCTTCCTTCGTTTTATTTTCATGTTCTCCACATTGCTCACGTGCACTAGACGATTTTCTCCAAAATGCACCACTTCGTGAACAAAATTCCAGCAGAAAACAATGAAAAAACAACAAAATAAAACTACGAATGCGTCCACCACAAATCCCGCCAAAAAACTCATGTCAGTGTTACTACCAACCAGTGTTGCCAACTTCACCGTAATTACGTTAAATGGTGGTTAAATGTACGTGTTGTCCAGTCTCGTTCAACGTAATGAATTTTGAGATTGTCATACAAACACCGTTGTTTTGGCATCAGCGTTTTTATAGAAATGCATATTTGGAAACTTGAGGGAAACCGTAATATTAATCTGCTACCACCGTATTTTGGCCGAGTAATTTGGAAACACTAAACCAACCCTACATACTTACTCTGAGGCACCAACCAATACCAATGGAGGGTTTTTTTTGGCTGGATAATATGTGGTGAACGCATTCGTAGTTTTATTTTGTTGTTTTTGTATTGTTTTCTGCTATGATTTTGTTCAAGAATTGGTGCATTTTGGAGAAAATCTGCACGTGTGCCATGTGGAGAACAAGAAAATAAAACGAAGGAGGATGTGACAACCCAACTTGCACTGGGTGCAGTTTTATAGATGCCCTACAGCAACTGGGTGTTTCACCTCAGAATGAGGCTGCTGCAAATGCTGCCAAGAACTTCAGAGATGATTTGTAATGCAATGGCACCAGCATTACAAATCAAAAAACTAATGAAGATTAATCAAATGGGGATTGTCTCGGAAGGGCTTTGGTACCCGTGAGACGTTAAGATATTATAAAAAAAATATCAATAGAGTTTTTTGGCGGGATTTGTGGTGGACGCATTCGTAGTTTTATTTTATTGTATTTGCATTGTTTTCTACTAGACTTTACTTCAAAAAGTGGTGCCTTTTGGAGAAAATCGTCTGGTACACGTGAGCAATGTGAAGAACAAGAAAATAAAAAAAAACGTGTGGCACTCGGGGACTGCCGCGGTAAAGCTATTGCATAGCATTTTTATCAACAAATGCAATTATAATTATTTATTTATTTTTTCAATTTCCGGGTTCAAATCTGGACGGCCAATGTACCAATGAGTTTTTCAAAAACTTACGTACATATACTTACCGATTGCTTTAACGGTGAAGGAAAACATCGTGAGGAAACCTGCACACGCCTGCGAAGAAACTCGAAGGTTGTGTGTGAAGTCGACCAACCCGCACTGGGCCCGCGTGGTCGACTAAGGCCTAATCACCCTGATTCAGAGTAGGCTCGAGCCCCTCGGTGGGGATGTATATGAGCTGATATAATTAAAAAAATATATATATTTATGCAGTATTTACCAGTACCATATAGTCCTTGGGGCGCGGAATGTTTAAGTAATAAATTAACACTAAAAAAGTTATACCAGTAAAATTGACTAAGTCCTTTTAGTACCGCAAGTCGCTAATAGATGGCACTTTAAGTTTTTAGAATGCGGTAACGTTACGTTACGCTCGGCTGAGCTACATGGTAGGCGGAGTGGGGGGTGTTAGGTTTTATTTTCGTTACGGAATTTCTTGATTCGTTAGCCGCGCTCAAAGCCCGCGATAAAAGCAATGCAATAGCTTAAAATGAATAATAATCATCAATTAGTTTAAAATACTAAAAAACACGCTTTAAGTAAACACATTAAGTAGTCTTGGATGTCCGCCATGAGGGTTTAAGTCACGTGACTATTTTTTCGTATTTCTGACAGAAAACCCTTTCATTTGATACTCATATCGTGGGGGTGCATTTCAAATAGCCTTTCCGCCATCTTGGACGTCCGCCATATTGGATTTAAGTCACGTGAATATTTTTTTCGTATTCCTGACAGCAAACCCTTTCATTTGATACCCATATCATGGGGATGGATTTCAAACAACCAGTCCGCCATCTTGGGGAGGCCGACATTTTGGATTTGTAATGACGTTTCTTAGCTAGTCATGTATTGTCATCAGAACTCGGAGCGTGTGCAAAATTTCATCCTAATCGAAGACAGGCAAGTAGGTCAAATTAAGATTCCAAGATTTTCTTATACACATAGTTAGTTACAAGTGAAGCTAATAAAAAGCGTGTTAAAAAGGACGTGAAAACCCAATTTGCACTACACTGGGTGCAGTTTTATAGACGCCCTACTGCAACCGGGTGTTCTACCTCAGAATAATAGGCTGCTGCAAATGCTGTCAAGAACTTCAGAGAGATTTGTAATGCACCGGCACTAGCATTACAATTCAAAAACAAATGAAGAAAGTGAAAATGTATTACGAATTCGGCTGAAGGACTGGTTTCCATGGCCAAGAAAAATTCACAACCAAACCAACAATACAATACCAATATTAGATCTGTGCCAACTGCCAATCACCAAACCTTTACGTTTATATTCTTTTTGGAGCATTTATCAATCCCCATTGCGTTGGGGAATCTTGGTAAGCCGCTTCCATCTTCGGCTTCATCGTCACTTACCAACAAGTGAGATGATGTCAAGGACTTATCAATTGTGGATAAATAATTCGCCCCAATTCAGGGTAGGCTCGAGCCCCTCGGTGGGGACGTATTAGAGCAGATATGATGTTTATTATAATAAGTATGTACATACGTAAGTAGGTAGCAGAGGATATAAGCAAAATACACTACGTTATTTTGTAGTAAAGCGGATTTAAGTGAATACACTGAATTATTCGCGCGGCAGGTATGTAGGTAGGTGGGTAGGTAGGTGGGTAGGTAGGTGGGTAGGTAGGTAGGTGGTTAGGTAGGTAGGTGGGTAGGTAGGTAGATAGGTGGGTAGGTAGGTAGGTGGGAGGTAGGTGGGTAGGTAGGTAGGTGGGTAGGTAGGTAGGTATGTGGGTAGGTAGGTATGTGGGTAGGTAGGTATGTGGGTAGGTAGGCAGGTGGGTAGGTAGGTAGGTAGGTAGGTGGGTAGGTAGGTAGGTAGGTAGGTGGGTAGGTAGGTAGGGAGTAGGACACTGTAAAGGTTATCTATCACACACGGGCGCTATACCATAAGATATATTTAACGTAACAGATATCTTACAATATCGCTCTTCATAGAAATCAATGAGAGTACACATACAAGGCAGTATGTTTAATCGCCGTCTATCTGCAGATACCGAGCGATACCGCGCGAGCTCGCTGTATTTATCTTAAGATAAATACAGCATGATTAAAAAGAACCTACTATCGCAAGCATACAATGATTAAAAAGAGTTTTTAAACGCCTGCGTGGCGTAATGGTTAGTCCATTCGCTTCATACCAGGAGGTCGCGGGTTCGATTCCCGGCGAGGTCAACTTTACAAGACTCGGTTTGGTTGGTGCCTGGTGGCATGGCATGTTCATAGCCCGCCTGGCTAGCTACCACCATCTTATCTAAGTGTTTCCGCCAAACATCTGTCTTTATTTTTTATTTACAATTGGTGAGCCCTTGGCATCATCTCACCTGATGGTAAGTGACGATGATGCCAAAGATGGGAGCGGGCTTACCAAGATTCCCCAACGCAATGGAGAACTAGCTATCTTATCTTCTAGCCGGAATACATCAATGTTGTTAAAACTGATGTTTGGCGGCATGACTTAGATAAGATGGTGACTGCTAGGCCAGGCGGGCTATGAAAATGCCCTACCACCAACCAAACCGTGTCTTACAAAGTTGACCCCGCCGGGAATCGAAACCACGGCCTCCTGGTGTGCAGCGAATGGACTAACCAGTACGGGTAACTATTTAGTAATCTGTGGTACGGCACGGAAGCAGTTATTTTACTTAACTTAGGTGTTTTTATCGGTACTTCGGTGACTTTTAAGGCTTTGTAGTCAGACTTAGAACCTTTATGGTTTCGCCATATCCGTCAATAAATGATTATTGATTTGGTAGTTTACGAAATATTAAGTTTGTAAGTGCTGATTTTTGTTAAAGTTTCGAAACCGCTATTTCAGAAATCTGTATATGATTTGGAATAGTAACGAGAAAAAATATCACGGCTAAGTAGGCTTTCTTAGTTTAAGAGTGATAGTGGACTAACTTAAGACGTGCAGTTATATTTGTAAAAAGTTCTTACAAAATGTCTAAATCTAAACTGCAAAATAAACTTAGTTTTTTTTCTAATTTTAATTTTTTATCACTACGGAACCCTACTTTGTGTATGATCCGACACGCACTTAGCCAATTTTATTACATCTTTTAAAGTGAAACTTTTATTACATCGTCTAATTATTTTTCGTCTGTGTGTTGCATGTCGCGTGACGGTCGCTTTCGTCTGATGGTATGATCGTTTCGTCACAGTAGACTGTCCTCTGTACCGTAGCGAGAGCAGCCATGATCGTTTCGTCCTCTGTAAAGTTTCACTTTTACCGTGGTTTCATAAACACATACACACTTACTTTTTTAAAATATTTTTTATTACCTACATAACTAGGAAGCAAAGGCTTCCACTTAGCACGGTTCTGACACACAATACTAATGATTACCTACCTACATATTATCTCGATCTTAGATTATTATTAGGTATCTATACGAGTACTACCTACACAAGACACACGGAGGATGGCAGCCCGAATCGCGAGCCTGTCCGAGTGGGTCGCTAAGCGTAGGTATATTTTGCGGTAGGCATAGCCGAGTGACGGAGCACTGGTGCCGATTACACGAAAGTTGTGGTTATAAACGTAATTAAGTAGTATAAACATATTTTGAGCCTAGTAAAACATGCACGCGCTACCGCAGGCCATTTACATTACAGCCAAAGCGCATTTAATTACTACGATTACAGACAGATTACAGCAATTTTTTTGTGGCTTTGGATACGTAATTTTTTCACTAGAAACTTGATGCGGGGTTAGGCGGTGGGGAGTGGGGACTTCTGGTACCATCCCTCTACCGCGGAGCCCCCCATTTTTAGAAAATGTACTTTAAAAGTTTGTAGTGTTAGGTAACCTAGGTTTGAAAATCGCTACCACTTATTAAAAAAAGTCATTTAGTTTCAAGCGTGATAAAAAAACTCTACCGCTTATTAAGAAAAAAGCTAATCGAGTTCATTTACACCTAAAATAACTGACGCTTGTTGCAATCATCATCATCATCATCAGCACCACCACTAAAACTTTAGACCATGGACCGAAACCGATGGAGACAGTTCACACGGTTCCAAACCAAAGACCACAATCCTCAGTAATTAGGGACTGACCAGAGAGAAAGAGGTGAACTTACAATGCAGTAGGACATTTTCAGTAAGATTAGTTAGAATTTATGGAAACCTCTTACATAATGACCAATGTTCACGAGTGTCATCATCATCATCATATCAGCCGAAGGACGTCCACTGCTGGACATAGGCCTCCCCCAAGGATTTCCACGACGACCGGTTCTGCGCTACCCACCGGTCATCGGTCCACCGAGTGAGAGGCATGTCTACGCTACGTTTTCCGGTGCTCGGTCACCACTCGAGAACTTTACCGCCCCAACGTTCATCTGTTTTACGAGCTGTGTGCCCCGCCCACCGCCACTTAAGTTTAGCAATCCTGAGAGCTATGTCGGTTACTTTTGTTCTCCTACGGATCTCCTCGTTTCTGATTCGATCACGCAGAGAAACTCCGATCATAGAACGCTCCATTGCCCTTTGGGTGACGTTGAGCCTTCTTATGAGGCCCATAGTAAGCGACCATGTCTCAGTTCCGTATGTCATCACTGGCAACACACACTGATCGAAGACCTTGGTCTTAAGACACTGGGGTATTTGGGACGTGAAGATATTGCGAAGCTTCCCGAACGCTGCCCAGCCGAGTTGGATTCGACACTTCGAGTGTAGAGCCTCCAACCGTTAGAGGAGTAGGTGCGACACGGACGTTTGACATAATTTTCGTCTTGTCCATGTTCATTCTAAGACCCCATTTGTTGAGAGGCTCTACTGAGGCCATCGAGCATTGTGCTTAGATCCCCCATAGTCTCAGCCATGACCACAATATCGTCAGCGAATCGAAGGTTCGAATGAAGGATGTTCTCGCCGTTAATATTGATGCCGAGTCCAAAATCTTAAAAACATCTTTCAGGGCGGCGGTGAACAGTTTCGGAGATATAACGTCTCCCTGTCTCACACCTCGCTGCAGCTGGATAGGTTCCGAGTTTTGAACCTGGAGGCAAACCGACATGGTGGCGTTTTCATACAAACACTTTAGCACTTCGATATATCGATAGTCAATTTGGCACCTCTGGAGCCCAAGTTTCGACCGAATCGAAGGCTTTCTAGTAGTCAACGAACGCCAAGCATAGTGGCTGATTGTACTCTTCGGTCTTCTGTATAATCTGCCGCAGCGTATGTATGTGGTCTATGGTACTAAATCCTTTTCGGAAACCGGCTTGTTCGGGAGGCTGGAAGTCATCAAACCTGCGTGCGAGACGATTCGAAATGACTCGAAAACAGTTTATAGACATGGCTCAAAAGTGAGATGGGTCTGTAGTTCTTCAGCAGGGTATTGTCGCCCTTTTTGAAGAAAAGCACTACCACACTTCTGTGCCATGCCTTAGGCGTTTGTCCCTCAAGTATAACGGAATTAAATAATTTCTGAAGAGCTTTAAGTACCGGTGTTCCACCTGCTTTCAGAAGTTCAGCCGTAATTCCATCATCACCCGGTGCCTTATTGTTTTTAAGCTGTTTAAGAGCCGTTCTAATCTCGTACAGGCTGACGTCCGGGATATCTTCGGTATAGTGTCGGGTAAGTCAAGCTATTGGGTCTTTAGCCAGATCGCTGACAGGCAGACGTGTGGTCGTGTACAATTGTCCGTAGAACTTCTCAACTTCTTCCAGCAACTCAGTCTTAGACGATATGATCCTGCCATCCTAAATTGGCCGTATGACTCCCGGCTTAGAATAGGGCCATCCTATTTCATCCAATAGGTGTCGTAAGAGCCGACTAAGGGGCTCAAACCGGAGGATGGGCAGCAGCGTCCTTTCGTGACTTGCAGCCAATCTGCAACAACACTGCGATCGCCAACCCGCCTGCCAACCGTGGCGATTACGGCAACACCCCCTAATTATCGACACAAATAAAAAACGGCTCCTAGTCCCCGGCGGCCCCGCTATTCCTGGCTCCGGTAGCGGTCAAGGTAACGGCGGGGCATGGGGTGCGAAGAATCCCCGGCAGATGCCAGGCTACCAAAACAAAAGACCTCTGGCCCTGGCAACCTTCAACACGCGCACACTGCGAACCGACGTAAAGTTAACAGAACTCAAGGAAGCATTGAGCAGGTTACGATGGGACATCGTAGGATGGTGTGAAGTCCGAAGAGAGGGGGAGGACAACATAATCCTTAAATCCGGAAACCTGCTCTATTTCCGGAGGGCGACCAACTGTCCGAAGGTGGTGTCGGGTTTCTAGTCCACAAGTCCCTCATTAACAATGTGGTCCGGATCGAGAGTGTTTCGACGAGGGTAGCGTACCTTATTCTCCGAATTACCAAACGGTATTCGCTGAAAGTTATTCAGGTATATGCACCGACCGCGCAACACTCAGACGACGAAGTGGAGATCCTATATGAGGATATCTCTAGAGCTCTACATAATATCTTCCGGACCCAATACACCATTGTTATGGGGGGACTTTAACGCGAAACTGGGCAAACGAAGTGATGGTGAGCTGAGAGTGGGGCAATTTGGATATGGAGAGAGAAATGCACGTGGCCAAACGCTGGCCGACTTTATGGAAAGGGAGGGCCTATTTATGATGAACTCCTTCATCAAAAAGCCTAAACGGCGAAAGTGGACATGGTTGCATCCCAATGGCGTAACGAAGAACGAGATCGACTTCATCTTGTCGACGAGAAGGCAAATATTCAAATATTCAATGATGTCTCTGTGATCAACTCAGTAAAAACAGGAAGCGATCACCGAATGATAGAGGCACATTGAATCTAAAGACCAGCTAGAAAGATGTCGACTGATGAAGTCCACGCTCCGACCAGCACCCATCCAGCTCCAAAACCCTGAGAACTTTCAGCTCGAGTTGTACAATCGCTTCGAATGCGTAGGAGACTGCGAGAATGTGGACGATTATAACGACAGGTTCGTGGAAATTGTCCAAACGGTCGGGTCTAAGCTCTTTAAAACTCGCCGTTCAAACAGAACTAAAAAAATCTCGGACTTCCCCAGCAACCTCATGGAAGAAAGACGCAGATTGGTTTTGAAGTACTCTGAAGACGCTACTCAGTATCGGCAACTAAACAGGCAGATTTCTAAGTCTCTAACTCGCGATTTGCGCCACTATAATACAAATTGTATTAAAGAGGCGATTGAGAACAACAAAGGCTCAAAAGTGTTCGCGAGAGATCTGTCTGTTGGTCAAAGCCTGACCAAGCTGAATATTTATTTAAATTATATTGAATAATTTTTTATAATTAAAAAAAATATAAACTAAACTAAATCAAAAGATGAAAATGAGCCGTGCATGAATGATTGACACTAAAAATGCGACGTGACGACCTTTATTGAATGGCCCTACCCGCCCCGCAGCCCCCGCACGATTGCCCGTCTTGACGTCCTCCGTTGGACGACTCATGTATTGATTCTTAGACTGTGGTATCAGTGAAGGACTCGAAGGAACCTCCTGTGCCAACCACCACCTCGTGAGTGCAAGTTATGGACTCTGATGAGGCATACATCGTGTATTCCCGAACATCAAAATTTAAGGCTCTCGCTGGTTAGGACACGTGCACTTCCCTTCCCTACGTTCCCTAGAGTGATTTTTTAAGGGCTCCTTATACCGCAAATGCTGTTTTTAAAATCAATATGAATCACTCAAAAATTTACGTAATATTCAGAAAAAATATATGTTTCAGTTGAGGATCTTACAGAGTACAATTCGCTTACAGTTACACAATCAGATGAACTTCGCTCGATAGAAAAAAAATCCAAAGTTGCCTCTTTTTAAAATTTATTTTCAATATTGTGCCTAAAATAATAAATTTATTGACCTTATTTTTATACTTACCAATCTTTAGATAAATCATTTTTCTAGTACAAATCGCTGAGGTGGATGTTGTAGTGTTATTTTCCTATTCCAGTGCTCTTCCCGCCCCGACGCGCGACGTGTGACGTGCAGTGATTTTTCGAAAATAAACTAAAATTGATCTCGCCAAGTCGTCACTATGGCTAACAAACGCAATAAACAAAAAAAATGTCTCTATAGTCGCTTCCCTTAGTGTCATATAGGACCCGAAAGGTTCTTTTGATGAAACCAGCACCATGTTTTAGTATGTTGTTAAGCATGTTATTTTGACTAAAAAACCACCGGGAGACAGTTTCTAAAGTGGTTGAGTCACCAGCTATGACGTCATCAAAATGGCCGCTAGTAGGATAATATTGGGCATTCTGTCCCACCTTGCGTTCGTTCGGGTGAATTGAAATTCACCCTTTCTCACGCAGCTGTGACAGAATACCCAATATTATTTTTTGTTACAGGTTTAATTATTTATCTGTTTCTATCAAATTAATACTAAAGTTTATGCAGTTATTCTAATTTACCAAATTTTCGTTCTATCTTGTCACAAGATTCGAACCCACTCTACTTTTGTGTAGAAGCTGAAATATAGAACCACTTACCTAAATCGCTATACAGGTGGGTCATGAAATAATGCTAGACTACCTAACTCGACATCGATACATCATATTGATCAATATACTATGTATAAGAAAAACGAAACGGAAGCCCAAACATTAATATCATGTAAATATTTTTTTAAATTAGGTATTAGTAAATATGCTTATAATACACGATTGTTCAGAGTGCACGCTACGAAAACCTAAAAAGCTAATTCATCTCTGACCTAAAATTCGTATAAAAGTACCTATTTGTATTTATTGCTTAATCATGTTCACACACAATATGTTAACGTTTTTGATGACAATACTAATAAGTAGTTTGTAAATTTTAAACCGACTACTTTTAAATAGAGGGATTATCTATGACTGAAATTATCATTGAATTAAATATGTTTTTGTTCAGTTTATTTTATATATATCCTTTATTGTACACTAACATTTAAATGACAAGAACTTAGAGAGAACATGTACAAAGGTGGACTTATCTCTATAAGAGATCTCTTCCAGCCAACCTTACCGGGTGTTAGGAGACTTTAAAGTATGGGAGGTAAACCTGTGTGTACTTAATAATCATAATTATAAACTAAATAAAATACAATCAAATATAAACTAACCTAATGTACGTACATAAATAACACATACTTATAACATATAAATTAAAAGCATATATAATACATAACTAAAATATAATAATTAATGTTCTTACTAAAATAAATACTATACTAACAAACGTACATGTTCTGTAGGGAAAAAAGATGCTCTTTAAGTTTAGTTTTGAAAGTATTAACAGAGGGGCAGTCGCGAATGTTTGCGGGCAACTTGTTCCAGAGGTTCGCAGCTTCAATAGTGAAGGAATTGGAGAAGAATTTAGTATTGGAGCGGGGAACTACCAGAGTTTTAGTGACACATTTACGTCTGGGTGGGGAAGGTACAGGTAGTAGCTGGAAACGGGAGCAGAGATATTCAGGAAAGGAAGGATTTTTGAGGATTTTGTAGAGGAGTGTGAGGATGTGTAAATTACGACGCTGGCGGACAGGGAGCCAATTAAGCCGAGACCGATATTCTGATACATGGTCGAACTTTCGCAAGCCGAACACAAACCTGATAGCGAGGTTTTGTAGGCGCTCGAGCTTATTGAGGAGCTCCTCAGTGGCGTCCAAGTAGCAGACATCTGCATAATCCAGCAGCGGCAACAGAAGGGTTTGGGCGAGCATAATTTTAGTTTTAAAAGGCAAAAAGAACTGGAGTCGCTTAAGGGAGTGGTAAGAAAAATGCATACGCCTGCTGACGTCATTGATGTGAGAGGACCACGAGAGGTTGGAGTCCATGATAAGACCCAAATTTCGGGTCTTCTCAGTAAAAGGAATCGCAACGCCATCGTAGCATATTGAGGGTAAGCACTGATCCATGCCACCCCTCAAGCGACTACTGCCGATAATAATCGACTGTGATTTGGAAGGGTTGATCAGGAGTCCGAATGATTTAGCCCATATCTGTACCGCTGCTAGATCAGCGTTCATAGAGTTGATGGCAGCTGAGGCTTCAGAAACAGGGAAGTGAATATAGATCTGAAGATCATCGGCGTAAAGATGAAATTGACAGGTGAGCACTTTAGTGATCTGGTTAATAAATATCGAGAAAAGTAGAGGAGATAAGACTCCGCCCTGAGGTACACCAGCAGAGAGCTCGCACCAATCCGACGTCGATTCTTCTGTTTTTACACACTGCCGCCGCCCTCGGAGGTAGGAGTCAAACCAGGGGATAACTGAGTCAGGAATATGGGATGATCTGAGGATACCTAGGAGAATATCAAAATCTACCGAGTTAAATGCATTGCTGAAATCTAGCAGAGTGACCAGAGTAAGTTTTTTATTATCCATTGCGTAACGGATGTCTTCCGTTACATTCAGCAATGCACTAACCGTACTATGATAGGGTCGAAAACCGGACTGAAAAGTGCTCAGAAGGTCATTCCTACAAAGATATTTGTAGAGCTGGTGGTGGACACAACCTTCTAGTACCTTGGATAGGATTGGAAGAATGGAGATAGGACGATATTGAGAAAAAGAACTGGGGTTAGGTTTTTTAGGAAGAGGGATAACATGAGCCAGCTTCCACGTACTTGGAAATGTGTTCGAGGACAAGGAGAGGTTCATAATGTGAGTTATAACCGGGACTACACTGTCCAGGATTGGAAGCAGCATTTCAAGGCTCAAATTATCACTGCCCACTGCCCTAGTCGAAATCGCTTTAATACTTCGCCTAACGTCAACCTCAGACAAGTCGAGAAACTCGAATGGCTCACAGTCGGGCGGAGGCAAATCGGCCAGGGAGCACAAGGATTTTATTGGTATAAACAAAATACATACAGCTCACATTCCTTCCAAAGTGCTCAAGCCTACCCTGAATTAGTACGTGGTCCTAGTGGGGGTTGATCGACTTCACACAACTTTTCTTCGCACACAACTATGTTTTCTTATGAGTGAAATAAATTCCTGTGAAATAAAGATTAAATCTAAAGAATATTATTAGAAGCAATATAACATTTTACTTACCTACCTATATAATAGTCATGTTCAAAACTAGTTAATGTTCTACAGGGGCTTTGATAGCAAACGATTAGGTATTAAATTAAAATCATTATTACAATGTTTTTTCCTGATTCAGCCTTTCTCCTGAATCGCCCCGATTCAGGGTAGGCTCGAGCCCCTCGGTGGGGACGTATATGAGCTGATATAATAATTACAATGTTTTAATAGGGAAAGAAAAATCAAGGAACTTAAATAGACAAAGTCGTGGGTGATCGGTTGTTTAAAACAAATACTTACATACTTATTCTGAAAAAAACAGCAAATACGATAAAATATACTTCTATCCAATGACCTTACATTTATGGACTAGACATTTTCAATTTCATATCGAAGCCTAGTAGAATCAAGTCAGAACTAAGTCAGTAATTGATTGATTAGGTATTTGATGTCAGAGGTAAAAATACAAATCACCTATTGCTCACATTTCATAGTCTGTTGAACTTATCCATAAATATAAGGTCTTTGTTCTGACCTACAAATACAGTTTTGCTGTTTAAGCTTTACCGTACCTTTAAATTAGATGATAATTATTTTAAAACCGGTCAAGTGCGAGTCGGTCTCGCTCATGAAGGGTTCCGTTCCATTATCTATAAAAATCACGTTTGTTGTATGGAACTTTATATACCCTTTAATATTAATTTTACTTTGGAAGTGTCTCTCGCGCAAACTATTCCGTTTAAGAAAAAAAAAATACATTAGAAACCTCAATATCATTTTTAAAGACCTATCCAAGGATACCCTATACGTTTGACGAAAAAAATACTTTTGAGTTTCAGTTCTAAGTATGGGGAACCCCCAAAATTTATTGTTTTTTTTTTCTATTTTTGTTTGAAAATCTTAATGCGGTTTACAGAATACATCTACTCACCAAATTTCACCAGTATAGTTCTTATAGTTTCGGAAAAAAGTAGTTGATATGACATACATTTTTTTTATCATTCGGCTACGGAACCCTAAAAAGTATGTAGAATTGACTGTTGGTATCTTAGAGAAAGTTGATAAGTTTCATGAGTAGAAGCCGCAGTTAATATTTGGTTAGACATTTTTTTTATCACTTTGTATATCTATCTTAAAGTATCTAATCACATGAACCACACCGAATCTTGAATTACTTTATACCTACTCTTTTAAAATCACTAATTACATTAGTATAATTTTTATTTTAATACGTTAAGTACTACAGAGTTTCTCTGCGTGATCGAATCAGAAACGAGGAGATCCAACATATCAACATAGCTCTATGAATTGCTAAACTTAAGTGGCAGTGGGCGGGGCACATAGCTCGTAGAACAGATGGTCGGTGGGGGTAGTAAAGTTCTCGAGTGACGACCGCGTACCGGAAAACGTCGCGTAGGAAGGCCTGCCACTCGGTGGACCGATGACCTGGTGAAGGTCGCAGGAAGCCGCTGGATGCGGGTAGCGCAAAACCAGTCGTCGTGGAAATCCTTGATGGAGACCTTTGTCAAGCAGTGGACGTCATTTGGCTGAAATGAAGATGATTATGACGATGATGATGACGTTAAGTACTATCTAAATAATTTTGATTTTTATAAAACAGTCGGTTATTTATTCTCATCAATATCAGATTATTTATTTTTGTTTGTTATAACGATTAAGAGCTAAGATTAAATTAATTATAATTTAACAAACAAACTCAGGGTAGATTATATGTATACAATATTATAGCGTTTTAGAATCGAACACGAAGGCAATTGTTGACTCTGCACAAACTCGACATAGTTTTTACATTTTGCTTTTAGAGCAATTTTTACCACAAATTTTGTGTATTACAAACAAAAGAGCATATCTCAGCTTACAAATTGTTGCTCTTCTATTTTATGGTTTATTCAATAAAGTTCATTTTTACATACTAGGTACGGAGAGTTTACGTGTCTTTTCGATTTATTGACTAAACCGAATAAAAGCTGAGAAAATTATTGATTTATTATCACTTCATCGTCGAGTATTCAGAAGAAATCAACACCAACCAGTACCAGCGCTGAGACCTGCAAGTGGACTACGAAGAGCCGTCAATACCAGCACAAGCGCTGGGACCTGCAAGCGAGCTACGACGAGTCACTACCACCTGCAAGGGAGCTACGAGGCACCGCCGCCGCCCCAGCACAAGCGCTTGGACCTGCAAGCGAGCTACGACGAGTCACTACCACCTGCAAGGGAGCTACGAGGCACCGCCGCCGCCCCAGCACAAGCGCTTGGACCTGCAAGCGAGCTACGACGAGTCACTACCACCTGCAAGGGAGCTACGAGACACCGCCGCCGCCCCAGCACAAGCGCTTGGACCTGCAAGCGAGCTACGACGAGTCACTACCACCTGCAAGGGAGCTACGAGGCACCGCCGCCGCCCTAGCACAAGCGCTGGGACCTGCAAGCGAGCTACGAAGAGTCACTACCACCTGCAAGGGAGCTACGAGGCGCCGCCGCCGACCCAGCACAAGCGCTCAGACCTGTAACTGAGCAACTACATACCGACACCCCGCCGCCCACCGTCAACACCATCAAGTTTGCTCTGCTACGCTCTTCACTCTTCGGTCCGGTACAAGAAACTTCTAAACTACATATTGAAATGTTAGTGAGTATTTTAATAACTAACAGTCTTTTTTTATTATACAGTGTCTAATTAGGTTTGTGGTGTGGTTCAAGTATAACACCACCCCATGTCTTTCAATCAGTGTTGTCAGGGAGCAAACATAAGGATTGGTGCGATTACAGCGAAACCCTCAACTTAGAGAGGATAATGATCAGCAGTGAACGTTTAATGACTGATATACTGTTTTCAATTATGTGTAATTGTAGATAGATATGTAAAATGTTTTTATTATTTTCAGGTCTGACTCAGAGTGTGAGACTATTTTGCCAAAGAAGAGTACGGTTGTGAGCAAAAAGCTTAAAACGGTATCAGCAACAAGTAAGAGGAAACCAGTGACATCAACCAGTTCAAAGTAAGTTAAAATCTGGTTAACTAAATTATTTTTACGTTATTCAACTTATTATTTTATTCAACAACTTTTGTTCTATGACTACTGAAATCATAAAAAAAAATTGATGTCTTCATAGAAACCGATCAGCTGATCTACCAATTTTATGCATTTTTGTAGGGAGGATCAAATTTTTATGGGTAAAATTGACTATGGGTTTCTTGAGGAAAGTTGTTCAGTCAGATGAGTAGAACCTCCTGTTAACGGGCCCTACACCAATTATGTTACAGCTACTATGTATATATAGATATTAAATTAAGATTTTTTGAATAGATGGTAATATTGTTTTTTTTTTACATTACAGGTGCAACAAGAGACCGAAGACTAACGTCTTTGGACTATATTCTGACAGGGAAGACTCTACAGCAAGGGATAGCAAGAGTGTTCCACGCGAGTGCTGCCCTCGTACATTGTAACTAAAGTCAGCGGTGGAGCAGAGCGAAGGTGTCATCCTACGAGCGGGGAATTTTACGTTGAACTAAAAGTGTTCACGCGTGAAGACGCAGAGTGCCCAGAAACCGACGAACGTTGGAAAAAGGCAATTCTACGTCTTCATTGTTTCCTAGAAGATGACTCGACGCAGTGGGAACATCTGCAACGCTTCGTAAAGGATGCAAGTTTGCTCTTTCAAGAGGCAGAACCAGCATTTTTTAACGAAAAATGAATGTAAAACGTCTATTTTAACCATTTATTAACATTGTATTTTATTAATTAAGGTTTTTTTATCAGTATTGAATATTTATCAATATTTTATTTGTTATGAAGCAGTTATCAATAAATATTAAATTTACCCTATTCTTTTATTAATATTCAATTGATTGCTTATTTTATTTCCATTTCAAATAAGTAGGTAAAAGAGTGATAGGTTAAAAGTATTCAATAATTACAGATTAGTTGTCTGTATTTATGATTTTTTTCATTTTATTAGGTAGAAATACATGATAAAGGTACAGTTCGACAAGAGAAACAACATAACACTTTTTCTATCTTTTAAGTACACCACCAACACTATATAACTGCTACTTACTATAAGTAATGAGGAACTCATCTCGAACTATACCTTTACACAAGTAGAACTATTATTAGTATCAATATTGGTTTTTGTATAAGTAAACTTAAATTTGATATTGATATAACTTATATTGTTTAACATAATAATAACTAAAAACATTTAAAATTATTATTTTTTATCAAGCTAACTGTCAATAATTATTTTTTTTAGTTTTAACTTCTACTTCATACTACCAGGTAAGTGATATATAATTATTATTATATAAATTTAGTACATATCTGATTTAAAATGCCGATTTGTGAAGTGTGTAATTTAAATATAAGTAAAAGACAATGGGTAGGTCATTTACGAAGCAAATCACATAAAAATAACGAAGTATCAACTTTTATTGATGAAAACGTACAGTTATTAAATACAGCATTCCGCGGTCGTATTGCAAGTTATAAAATTTTAGCGCCTGAAAGCGACAATGGTGAAGAAGTGTACTCTACAAAATCTTTTCTTCATAGAGTTCGAGAAAAAGTAAAGTTTCTGATAGATAAATCTTTAAAAATTCATACAAACGTGAAGGTTAACTTTGAGTTGTTTTCGATGTTTTTCATGTTTAAAAATGACAGTAATGACATGAAATCTTTCGGGACAAAAAATTTTTCTATTCATCAAAATTACAAATTTGATGAAATTTTCTCCAATGTGGAAAATATTTTAACAAAAAAAATTGAAGAATTTCAAGAAAGAGATAGCGGTTGGACATTTTTACACAACTCTCATCTTGAAATAAATATTAACAAGTACCAACCTCTAAGCGGATCTAAATTCATATCATTACCGAAGTGTATACAAAATAAAAAAGCATGTTTGAACATCAAAAATAATGATGAATACTGTTTTTTGTGGAGTGTTATAGCTGCTTTGTATCCTACAAAACAACACCCAGAACGTGTCACATCGTACCCACATTACCAAAATGTGTTGAATATTAAAGACATGACTTTTCCAGTCAGTTTTAGCTGTTTTTGAGAAAAACAACCCTCACATAAGTATTTATGTGTATGGTTTAAAAAAAAACAAGTTCATTGTTGGTCCGCTATATAAATCGGAGTCAAATCCACGTAATACGAAGCGAGTTCATTTGTTGTTTCTCGAAAATGATAATTCATCTCATTACTGTCTGATTAAAGACCTACCTCGCCTTGTTAGGAGTCAAATAACAAAACATCACGGAAAATTATTTTTTTGTGACTCTTGTTTGTTATTTTTTCCTTCAGAAAATGAACTTGACAACCATGTATGTGGTGGTGTTGTTACTTTGTTACCCGAAAAAGGATCTGTGCTACAGTTCAAAAACTATGAAAGAAAACAAAATATACCATATGTAATATATGCAGACTTTGAAACTATGCTACAACCTGTTCAAGGCTGTGAGCCAGATCCAAACTCATCAGGTACTTATGATTTACAACAACATATACCTGTAGCATTTGCTTACAGTATCATTTGTACAGACGATGAAACAAAAAATAGTTTTGTTCACTACCGTGGTGGTGACTGTGTCTCAAAATTTATTAGTTGCATTACCAGGGATGCAAAAGAAATTCATTCCATTTTAACACATAATAAACCAATGGAGTTTACACAAGAAGATGCAAATAATTTTGAGAATGCAAAAAGTTGTCATATTTGTAATCATCTTTTATGGTATGATAAAGTGAGAGATCACTGTCACGTAACAGGTCGTTACCGCGGTGCTGCACATCGTCATTGTAACTTACAATACAAATCTCCTAAATTTATTCCTATATTCTTTCATAACCTGTCTGGATATGATTGTCATCTTTTCATAAAAGAGTTAGGAGAGTTGCCCGGTAAAATAAAAATTATACCTAAGACTAAAGAGAACTATATCTCCTTTTCCAAATTTTTACCACTTTCAAACGAAGAATATGTTCAATTGCGTTTCATTGATTCATTAAAATTTTTAGGAACCAGTTTAGAAAATCTAGCAAAAACTATGTCAAAAGATGATTTCGTGAATTTGCGATCATGGTTTCCTAATGATGATGAATTTAATTTATTAACACGTAAAGGTGTATATCCATACGATAACATGACTAGCTGGCAATCATATTCAGAAAATAAATTACCATCGAAAACTAAATTTTATAACACACTAACTGATGAAAATATTAGTGATGATGATTACAAACATGCAAAGTTGGTTTGGTCTCAATTTAACATTAAAGATATGGGTGAATATACTGATCTTTACCTCAAAACTGATGTTTTGCTACTAACTGATATATTTCAAAATTTCCGAAAAACATGTAAACGTTATTATAGTCTTGATCCTGCTTATTATTTAACAGCTCCAAGTTTATCGTTTGATGCAATGTTGTTAAAAACAGGTGTTCAACTTGAGCTGCTCAATGACTTGTCTATTATAAGAATGATTCAACGTGGAATCAGAGGAGGACTTTGCACATGCTCTCTTCGATTTGTCAAAGCTAACCATAAATACATGATTAACTATGATCCATCAGAGGAAAGTGCATTCGTTCAATATTTGGATTGTAATAACCTTTACGGTTTTAGTATGTGTCAATCGTTACCACACTCTAAATTCAGGTACTTAGATGAACAAGAAATCGAACAGTTAAAGGTATCACACGTACCAGATGATGCAGAAAATGGGTACATACTTGAAGTAGATTTATTATATCCTAAACATTTACATCGCGAGCATAATGACTTTCCATTTTGTCCTGAGAAGTGCATACCACCTGGGGGTAAAAATAAAAAACTAGTTGCTAACGTGTACAACAAATATAATTACGTTATTCATTACGTTCATTTGAAAAAATGTTTAGAACATGGATTAATTTTACGGAAAATTCATAAAGCAATCACATTCAGACAAAGTGCGTATCTTAAAAAATATATTGATTTGAATACTCAGCTTCGACAAAAGTCTACAACTACGTTTGAACAAGACTTTTTTAAGTTATTAAATAACTCTGTTTTCGGAAAAACACTAGAAAACAATGAATCGAGAGTGAACATTCATTTAGTCAATCAATGGTCTGATAGTAACAACAAAACAAAAAAAAGAACTACTGCAGATCGTTTGATTGCAAGTCCTCATTTTCATAGTGCTTCTATATTTACTGAAAATTTAGTAGCGGTACAACTGAAACAAGAAGAAATAGTTTTAGATAAACCAATTTACATCGGATTTGCAGTTTTAGAGCTATCGAAAACTCATATGTATAACTTTCACTATAATATAATTAAACCGTTCTATCAAAATCGTGTTAAATTATGTTATACAGATACAGATAGTTTTGTTTATTTAATTAAAACAAACGATTTCTATAAGGATCTGAAAACTAAATTAATATGCTATTTCGATACAAGTAATTATAACCCAAATGAATTCGATTTGCCTCTGATAAATAAAAAAGTCCCAGGGTATTTTAAAGATGAAATGGGAGGAAAGATTATAACAGAATTTGTGGGTTTAAGGTCAAAACTATATTGCATCAAAACAAAAAATAAAGTAATTAAAAAAGCTAAAGGGATTAAATCGTATGTAGTACGTGACTTGAATATTTCAGACTATGAAAGTGTGCTTCACAATAAAAATATAATACGCAAAAAAAACATATTATTTCGATCAATCAAACATGAAATATTCACAAGAAGCGTAAATAAAATCGCTCTCTCAAGCAACGATGATAAAAGATACGTTACCTCTGATAACATTTCAACAATTGCTTGGGGTAGTGAATTAATAATATGAAAAATCATAATTTAATAAAATGTTTTGTATAACCTTTACCTTATCTAATAAGATAACTGTATTATTTAAGAAATGGAAAGTAAAAATGTAAGCTAAGTTACTATATTTTATTAAGTAGATAAATAACTGATGTAAATAGATATAAGAATTTTCTAAAATAAAAAATACATAATTTAAGTAATAATAACAGTTTTATTTACTTATTCACAAGATATAAAATATCCATGCGAGCGAAACCGCGGGCATGTACTAGTTAATATTATAATTGTAAAAAAAAATATTTGTTTGTTTGTTACTCAACCATGTTTCAACTACTGAACCGATTTCGTTGAAATTGAGTATTAAGCTAGAGTATGGGGTGGAAAATGATATGATACTTTTTATCCAGGAATAATACAAGGTACATGAGGGATCTTTAAAAAAAATCTATTTCACGCTCGCAAGCCGCTTGCGGCTCGCGCACCACATCCTCGATCACTCTTTTAGAAATGATATCCATGCAGGCGAAGCCGCGGGCAAAGGTTAGTGTAAATTATTGCTGACTATTCTTGAGATCGATCAACTTTGTCATAGTTGTTATTTTATTTAGAACACATATCATAATGAAACGTTGCAAAAAAAAGTAATATTTGCAGAAAAAATGTTACAACGTAGTACCCAACGGAGGTTGTTCAACTATGCAAGGTATTGCTGAGACACAAAATTTGAAAAAAAAGTGGTTAAGAGTGAGTCAGACTTATGTACACAAGGTTCTGTTCAAACATTTTTATTACCTACCAATACTAATCAAATTTTAACTTTCTAATTAAAAAGGTATCGAGCATAATCAGACAGACGAATGCGTGTGAGATCTAGTAAGGTTTCGTTTTGTTCTTATCGGATAAGGAACCTTAAAAATATTAAAACTGACTCTGCATCATCAAAAATTTAATGTGGGTTACATATGATACTACAACGTGACTTAAAAAAAATATCAGCAATAATATTTACGTAACATTTTGTATAAAATAGTAACAAATGGGTGAATTAATTATCATTCCATCGAGTTGCTTCACACCGTAAACAAGGAGTTCTTTACGCTAACCAGCAGCACCTACTCTGGAAATCTACCTTAGCTTGATTTAAAAGTGGTAAGTTGTTTGAATTATCACTGACTACTTTTTAATGTGTAACATCTTAATATGTCAACGCTATGATTATTATTTTAACCTTCGTATTTTTTTGTTTCAGATACTAAGATGTCTGAATGTCTGATGTCTGACGACTTAATGTATTTAGGACAATCCGCTCAAGACCCTTTAATTGGGTTAAACGAGCCTTGGAGCCCTGAGTCGGGAATATTAACTAAAAAGAGGAAATCAAAGAAGACGGAACAAAAAGGCGAAAAATTAACACCACCACCAAAAAAACGGCGCCAGATGTCACAGTGTTTGTCCTCGTACGTGGTTAACAACCAAGTGAATCGTGGACACAAACTAATCAAAATTCAAGTCATTGATTTACAAGACACTGAGGTGAATTTAGGTAATAGTGACAGTAGTGATAAAGTTTTATTAAGTGCACAATACATAGTTAAGGACTGCGTTGATGAAATTTTAGATCAAACTGAATCAGTTATAATGAACATTTCTAAAAAAGTTTGTGGATATAGTTTTTAAGACTCTGTATTTTTTAATTTAATTTTTTCTTTTGTTATGTTACCTATATAGTTACTATAATAGTTTTGTTATCTTTATGTTCAATTAATTTTATTTTATTTTATTCAATAAAACATATTAATTTAAAAAAATGCAATTCTTTATTTAACATTCAATATTTTAAAGTACACTGTTAGATGTTATTAACTAATAACCATTCCATAATACATAATACATTTTTCAAAGAACATTGTTTATAATGAAATATACAATTCAAGTTAAATTTATTACAGTATTTTTTATGTAATGAATCTAAATTAGGACATCCTTTCTCTTCAATATCCGTAGGTGTACATTCTTCACATAATTCTTTAAGCCATTTTATTTTTTCAAGACCTTTTACTAATACTGTTTTATTAAATAATATTGGTTTAATGATTCTTTTAAATTCTCGAAAATCTATGTAACCTTCGCTCCAGTAAATTCCCCGGTTACGTTCGATCCAAGCAACATATTTTCTTTCTTCAATAGTTAACTTTTGATAAGGATATGGAGGTTTTATAAGAAACACTTGAGTACATCCATTGTAAGCCAAAGCAAATTCTTTAATAATAAACTCGTTTTTTTTATTTTTAAATCCTTGAACATCTACAATGAAGAAATTCATGATAATTTTCGTACTATATTGCTTAATGGTTTATATTCTATTAAACAATCGTTTAGAATGAGACAGTATGCTGTTGTTAAATCAGGAAACTCTGTGTTACTTTCTAATTCCAGTCGAATGTTAACAACAGGACCAGTTTTCACGTTATCGTGTTGTCTAGAACAATCTATGATAAACAGAGGAGCCTTTTCTATAAATTCTTTAACGTTTAACAATGGTTCTGATCGACGACCGTAGTAAGACTGTTGAAATCTAGCATATTGTTCATATAATAAAGCGATCTTGTTTTCCGCGAAATTTATGTTCAAGTTTTCGTATGGAAAGTATGTAGAATTGAGAAAAACTTTGACATCACGCAAATTACAGTGATCGAATTGAGACATATCTTCACTTGCATTGTTTTTTCTATTAGTTTGTAATCCAACGATTATATACCTAGGTTTTTCAACTTGGGATGAAGTTTTTATTGACCAAGTGTGTTTAGTTGTTTTTGGTAACAATGGATATTCGTACAAGTCCCAATTTCTAAATGTCAAATTTATAGGTCGGTCTTTTTCTAACAATTTAAGGAATGTTACTCTTTCTTTGTCAGAAACTTTTACGTGTGGCACTCTCCAAACAATTTTTTGTATTTCGATATCGTTTATAACTTCACCAGTATTCAATTTTATTGCATTCAAATTAGTATTACTACGTAAAAGTACAAGTTCATGTTTACAGTTCATTAAAATATTTTTATAATCCTCTGCAAAACCAAGAATATTGCATAGAGGTATTGAGGCTGAAAAGCTTCCTCCATATACATTTTTCGAGCCATTAATATCCCATCCCCAGGCTTTCGACATTTTGGATTCAGTTTCATTCATTGATATTAAAGATTTTATGGTTGTAGTAATACCAGCGTTTTTTATTCTATCTATTTCAATACCATTTAGCTCGTATCGAATATCTTGAAACATGTAAAGAAGAGGGTTATTCGTAAATTGAACACAAACCTTTTCTTTCGTCTCTCGTTTAACAACCTGCACGACACCTTCCAAGTATAATGTACTAGCTGACGGGAGAATATACAGATCCTGTTGGTTGATTGGAATACGAATTTCATCATTTCTATTAAAACTTGTCACGTATGGTTTATACGAATGATATTCTATGCTTTCGATAGAATTATCATAAGCAGGAGTACTCGTTATGTTTAATAAATTCATTTTAGTAATCCAATTTGTTTTAAAAATAGTTTATTTTCAGCTGTCAGTTTATGTTTTTTATAACTTGTTCCTCTTGCGAATACTTTTTTAAGACTGATGTTTTTGATACATGGTTTTGTGTATTTATTGTAATCAATCATTTTTTCTTTAAATGTAAATACAGTTGAACCTCTTCTCCTCGTAAGTTAACCAAATTATTATGTATGTCTAATATTCGTATGTTTATACAATTAATATTGTTTCGGTTAACCGGAAAATAAATAATATTTTTCGGTATTTCTATAATTCGATAACCAGGAGGTACATTAGGTGCAAATTCATGTATTATATGACTAGATATTCCATTGATATATGATCCACTAACTAAATCACATTCTACTCGTACCACAGTTGTAGATAGAATGTTAACTGTGTTACGTGATTCATGCATTTTATTCGCTTCCAGAGCTACTCTTCCAAATCCTAATAGATCTCCAAGAGAATTATCTTTTTCGAAGTGAATAACTTTTGAACAATACAATCCAATTTTTAATGTGTTGTTATTACAAGTCAACTTTAAATCACATCCTCTGACATTATTTTGTAAAAAATCATAAATATCTTGTAGTTCATATGCACCTTCCGGTATTTCTATAACTTTGTTATCATCGTAATGAAATTTATTATTATTTTTATGAATATTTGGTATAGAATTAAATGTTGATAAATATAGTAAAGCACATTCGTATTCACCTTCAAGTTGAAGAGTTGGTGAATAGTTCGTAGATAAAACCGAAGTATTACCTGTTATTGACAGTGTGAACGACATTTTGGTAATGAAGCTAATGAAACATAAGTACATTAATTTATATATTTATTCCAAAAATTTTTCAGAAATTTTAAACATAAATGACCACAGTTTATAGTATCAAAATTTTGATATCTGTTATAATTATAAAAAATATTACATTTTTTTAAATATCGTGCTAATTCTAATGGAGGCTTAAGGTCTCCAAAACTATCAAAATACTCGCAATTATTATTTATTTTTGTATAACCTACCCAATGAGTTCCTGGGTTTTTAGATACGTCTAAGTTAACAATTCCACATTCAACTAATTTAGGTTTCTTTGGTAACGAGTCTTTCATAAAAACACCTCTAAAATACGGAACCTTACTAGAATAGTTAAGGATATCGATGTTAGTTAGAGCTCTATCGGGTAGCGAAAAATTTAGTTTTTTGGAAAATTCAAAAACAACCCACTACCTTTTTTATAGGGTTTAATGTATAATCCTTTACCCAATGCAATTGATTCCATAGTTTTGTTATGTCTCTTTGCTTCTTGAAGATCTTTCTGTGCGGATTTATAATCATTTACTGCTTTTGCAATTCCTGCCGCTCCACCAGCTAACGATCCTAATGCTGACAACCCAGCAAATATAGGAATCAAAGGTAAAACTCCACCTGTTTTTGGTAATGGAATTATTCGTGGAAGACGTATGTTCTGATTTTTATTAATTAATTTCTTCGCAGCTAATAATGCCGTCCTTATCGTTGAGCTATTGTTTTTAGGTAAACGTTTTTTGATTTGCGATCGCACTCTTGATGTTAATGTCTTGAATGATTTTATACCAGAACCAGTTTTTAATTTGGTTTGCATTACTTTACTAACCAACCAAGAAGCAAGTTTTTCTCGTTTTCCAGCATCTTTAGACTTGAGTCGTTGTTTAGCCATGTTAATTAATTTTATATCGGCTTTATGTCTGTTTTCTAAATCAGTATCTATATATGCGATATCGTGATGCATACAAGCTTCGTCTAATTTATTTACTCCTTTGTCACCACGTGCTAATCGCTTCTGTAATTTAGTTCCTGGACCGCAGTAGTTGTATCCAGGTAGATGTAATTCAAACGGAATATTGTTAATTATATTATTAAGAAGTCCTTCTCCCTTCATCTCATAATATATAATGAAAGATTAAGAAAACAAATGAAAATATATATTAATTAACTAATGAATTTTTACATACCCAACTATTTTCTTCGTTACTGAGACCTAACCATTTCACAAATAAATTATTACCTTTCCGTTTTAAAACTTTTTCAATTAAGTAAATATTAGGAAAATTCGTTCTTTGCAATTCTTCTTCATAAAAAGATCCTAATATTGATTGTTTATGTTGGTCTTGAATATGATACGTAATAGGAACAGTGTTGTTAACTTTATTGATGGTGAACAGTTCAGTTGACCAATTAGGTGTATAACCCTTATCAAAACAACCTTTGTATTTGCTTATACGAACACTATCTCCAATTTTAAATCTATTTTTCCTTATTTTATAAGATCGTTTTTGGTGATTGAGAATGTTATTCAACACTTCATCTTGATTGTGCTTATTGACATCAATAGGTTTATATTTAGTAGTGCTATGAATGGTACTGTTGTATTTTGTAACAACTTCTTTCAATGGAATACCTTTCCACTTGTAACTTCCATGTGTATTAAAGTATTTATATAGTTTAGTTTTAAGTGTTTTAATTAATCTTTCTGCTATAGAAGCTTTCTTTACAGAAAATGAAGAGTAATGATTTATACTGTTCTGTTTCATACATCTTTTAAACAAATCGTTATAAAATTCAGTACCCATATCGGTTTGTAAATTTGATGGTTTGCGGTTACACTCTCGTAATATGCTTCCAAATGCATCTGTAACATCTACTTTTGTTTTACATTTAATTGGTACAGCCCAAGCATACTTAGAAAAACAATCTATTACAACCAAAATATATTTAAAACCATTATTATCTTTACTTAAATTCTTAAAATCAATCAAGTCTGCTTGCCATAAATCATCTATTCCCTTAAGTATAACTGAACGACGATTAAAATTTTTTCTAGCTGTCTTATGTATTTCGTCAACAACTTTTTCCTTGCTCATCTTGACTGATAATTGACACGCGTTGTGCTCAGAAAGTTACTTGAAGTTGAATATTGATTAATTATTCAAAACATTATTTATAAAGGTTTTGTTTTTAATGAGTTTATAAGTGAATTTACATCATACTTCATATAGTATTTTTCTTTTAAATAATTAACTATAAACTGATACACTTCTGTTTTCATTTTATCTAACTTTGAATCTATTTGAGCTCTTGTATAATAATCTTTAATAGAATTATCCATATATTCTTTACTAACAGCGTCTTCAGAGGATGTAGGTATTCTTAAACCGGTTAATCGAATCTTGTTTAGATTATATTCTTCATCAATAAGTTTAAGTACGTTGTCCATTTTATTTGGGTTAGATATCCGTAATCGTTTATGTACGTGATGACCAAATTTGTCAATGTTCATTGCTGTAGTGTATGAAGTATAAACTTGAAATGAAGAAAAAATTTTTTGTTTTATGTATTTATTATGTAATAATTTCACTTTCGCGTAACTCTTCAAGGATTGATATGATTTCGTTATCTAAACCTGTATTACCAGCATTTTTAGAAGCCATTAACAATTTTAATCTTTCAACTAACTCGTTTGGATCATTCCAATAAACATAATCACAGTCACTCTTGAATTTCTTCTTCATTGGTATAATAGATTTTTTTGAAAAATGAATACTTGAATTACCTAAACCTGTTTTTAAACTAAACAGAGGCTTTATTACTTTTAAATATTTATATCCTTTGTTACTTTTTATAGGTTTGTTAGGGTCGAAATCCCGTCGATGTGCATTTGTACTTAATAACAATAATTTATATTTTTTCAAATCATCTCCAGTTATCATTGACAATTCTGGTTTTTTTTAAACAATAATTCATTCAATCCATGTGTTAGTTCATAACTGTGATCATCTACAGAAATAACCTTATCATTGTATTTTACGTGAGCTGTACCCATCATTGGTTTACCTTTTTCAAATCGTACTCCATACAAAACATTCTCATTAATTTTTGGACACATAGGGTTTTTTACTAAATCATCTGTTGACTTAGTTGATTGGAATGATGAATCGATGGTTTTAATACTATTATTTAATTCAGATTCAGTATCACTATCATCATTATTACTTTCAAGTGTATCTTCTTCTTCCTTTTTAGTATCTTGTAATAACCCATCATAAGAGTCAAAACTTGAGGCAGTTTTTAGATTGTTATCCTTACCACATTCAGAAATCTTTTTATTTAAAACAACCATATTCTCTAGGGGGTTGGTAATAGGTTTAAACATGGTTTCTAGGATTTTTTCATTCTCGCTTTCAGTTTCTCTCATACTTTTAACTTTTTTTTTAACTGCTTCAACAGCTTTAACTATTTCGGTTTTTAATGATTTTTCCATTGATGTTTTCATTTCTGAATAAAATCTTTTTGTTATTACAACGCTAAGAATCGTGATATAATGACTCTTCTATATTTTGTTGAAGCTTTATATATGTTATCTACTCAAAAACAACAAATGTATCAAACATTTTTCTATAACAACCATTGTTTTTAGCACAGTCTTTATTTATCACTAAGTAATTGTAAGGCTCTTCCCATATTTTAGAACATAGTTCTCTAAAATCTAACCATGTCATGTCCGTGTTCACGTGTTCATCATACACATGTCTCATGTTTACTTCATCTTGTTTAAAAAGAATCAAAAGATTTGCGTTGTCTCTAACAAGCTGTTTCGGAACTTTAGAATAAGTTTGATTCAAATAGAAACTATCAATGTTTCTGTGTCTACCCATTGCAAAATAATCTCTCATGTTACTTTGATTTTCACAAGCAACATCGTCGAATATTATAACAGAATTCGGTTTAGCACTTAGAGGACTAAGTACATCTTCATTGTCGCGAAATTTTTCCATTGACGTTCCTGGTACCATTTTTATTACATTTTCTAAAAAAATGTATTTAGGTTGATGAAGAGTTTTCGAGTACACGTATATATTTCTAAAATGTAACCCATTTTCATGTAAAAGAAGTCCGATAACTAAATTAGTCTTTCCACAGTTTGAAGGTCCGCAAACTATACATCGGATTGAATTAGGTAAAAGATTACCGTGTCGTAACTTTTTTGTTTCTGCGTATGAACATATTTTTTCAACATTTAGTGTACTTGGTTGTTTAATGAACTTCATTTTAATGTATAGTCAGCATGAAAGTTTTACATTAAATGAATATTTAGAAATAATTTAAATATTATATAGTTTAATTAAACTAAACAATTTCAGACATGATATTGAAGATTCTTTTACACTAAACGAGAGACTTAATTCAAACGATCGCTCGATGCTCGATCTGAACGCATGCGTTCTCTGTAATTAATTATCGCTCATATTTACCTCCCAACTACGTGCGGTAGATCGCAACGCGTTCAAGTAAACGCACGCCGTTACGATCCGATTCAACGATTCATTCTAGGGTAGAATGTCTGATAGCAATAGACCGATTCTTAATATTGGGTGTCCTGTCCTACCGTCAGTATTAATTTGATAGAAACAGATAAATAATTAAACCTATAACAAAAAATAATATTGGGTATTCTGTCACAGCTGCGTGAGAAAGGGTGAATTTCAATTCACCCAAACGAACGCAAGGTGGGACAGAATGCCCAATATTATCCTACTGCCGCTGCCGCGTTCAGAATATTGCGTATACAACAGAAAGTATGTCACATGTAAGCTTGTGTGGGGTGTCATAAAAAGCAAAATTAAATGCGCTATAATATTGTTTCAACATTTGACCTTGTAAATACCATAGTTTGTGAGAAATTTCAAGTTTTATTTAAATTTTTCAAAAAAAAAACTTTCGTTTTTTGTTTTTATCAACTTTACTAGTAACTTTACAATAAAACATTGTCGCAACATATGAATGCTACATTAATAAGCTATAAAACGCCATTAAAATTTTGAAAATCGGTTTATAAACAAGCAGAATAAATTAGTTTTGTTCCATATCGGATGTCACCACCAAGACTCGATTTATTTTTTGTAACATTCAACTTGTATAAAAAAAGGCAATCACACATTTTTTTATTTCTTTTTCCTAAAAATATTTTTTTCGATGTAAATACAAAATCTTTCTACCTTGCGCAAGGTAGTGCGCAGCGTCTGGCAACCCTGTTCGCGAAAACGGGTGGGGGCGCATCCGTGTCAGTGGCCATTCTTTGTTGGCGCGCGGTTAACCTGTATCCATATCATTGCTTCATTTAAGTATCTGACGTTTTTTTAACAAATAAGATAATTAGTCCGTGATAACGATAAACGGTGTGTTCTGGGAATCTCATCAACTTTTCCACAGAACGGCATCAACTCTTAAAATTGGATCAGATATTCACCGACATGCAGTTTTGGTACAAGATGAAATTATTTTAAAGAACTTGCACTCTACCGCTTTAATTACCATGGAAGCCAAGTATCACAAATCGTGTTATATTAAGCTACTAAACAAAGTTCGCAGTATTAAAAGTCAGCAGTCAGTACCTGAACCAGAAGTATCAGTTTAAACAGCATACGGTTCTACGTTGAGTGAGTTAGTAACGTACATTCAAGAGTGTTACTTGTACAGTGCTAAAGCTCCGGTTTTTCGTCTTTTTAATCTAATCACAATGTTTAAGAAAAGAATGCAAGAGCAAGGTTTGCAAAACTTTGAATTCAACAGAACGAAACTGAAACAACAGCTTCTCGAGTTCATTCCTAGTCTTCGTGAGAATAAAGTTGGTCGAGAAGTTTTACTTAGTTTTGAAGATAATGTTCGAAGCGTTGTAGAAATTGCTTGCCAAAACAATGCAATGAGCGATGGTATGTGCTTAGCTCGTGCTGCTAAAATTATTCGTGACCAAATGTTCAATGAATAACCGAAATTCAACTGATCTTTTCAAGATTCTTTTGCTAGTGAAAACTGTGTTCTTAATCAATGCGTTTTGCTTTGCCGAATGGTACTACTTGGCGGCGCATTCACTGAAAATTTTGAAAAAAAAGAGAAGAATCGCAAAGGGACAAACTTGGTCGCGAAAAACATTGCCCAACTGATCAGATTTAACTGCAAAAAGAAAGACGCCCAAACTAGGACCAGTCAGCTCCACTCACTAGACCAAGAAACACCGTTACCTTTATATATTGGTATCAAACTGTACAACGACAATGTGCGAAAAGAAGTGATTGACAACATGTGCGACCTGGGTTTGAGCTTTCTGTGGAAAAGTTGATGAGAGTCCCAGAACACACCGTTTATCTTATTTGTTAAAAAACTTCAGATACTAAAATGAAGCAATGACATGGCTACAGGTTAACCGCGCGCCAACAAAGAATGGCCACTGACACGGATGCGCCTCCACTCGTTTTCGCAAACAGGGTTGCAAGACGCTGCGCAAATAATTATCTTGCGCAAGGTAGAAAGATTTTGTATTTACATCGAAAAAAATATTTTTAGGAAAAAGAAATAAAAAAATGTGTGATTGCCTTTTTTTATACAAATTGAATGTTACAAAAAATAAATCGAGTCTTGGTGGTGACATCCGATATGGAACAAAACTAATGTATTCTGCTTGTTTATAAACCGATTTTCAAAATGTTAATGGCGTTTTATAGCTTATTAATGTAGCATTCATATCTTGAGACAATGTTTTACTGTAAAGTTACTAGTAAAGTTGATGAAAACAAAAAACGAAAGTTTTTTTGAAAAAAATTAAATAAATATTGAAATTTCTTACAAACTATGGTATTTACAAGGTCAAATGTAGAAACAGTATTGTAGCGCATTTAATTTTGCTTTTTATGACACCCCGCACAAGCTTACATGTGACATACTTTCTGTCTCAGAGTAAGTATGTATACTCAAAGCTTTCTGTTGTATACGTAATATTCTGAACGCGGCAGCGGCCATTTTGATGACGTCATAGCTGGTGACTCAACCACTTTAGAAACTGTCTCCCGGTGGTTTTTTAGTCAAAATAACATGCTTAACAACATACTAAAATATGGTGCTGGTTTCATCAAAAAAACCTTTTTTCCGCTAAGGGAAGAGACTACTACGAGTTGTATCAAAGATAAACAGGACGAATGCATTATATACGTGTTTATTTATTTCTTATTGTATCTTATTTATTAAGTAGGAACGTATTTTGTTCTCTTAGACTAGTAACTTTTGAATGTAGATACTTGGCCTTAATGAATGGGACACAGTCTACCAAAATCAGTAAGTATAACCATATTATTTTCAGTTTGAACTCCGCGACAACAGGAGGGGGGGGGGGGGGGTCAAATTACAAAGCTTCGGCGCTCAGAAAAAAAATCTAGCGTATTAGTTTAGACCTTTCAGTCAAGTTCGTTCTCGTTATCAGGTAACTAGATGATGCCTAATTCATTCTCTATACCAGTTTTTTAGGGTTCCGTAGCAAAATATAACGCAATCCTTAAAATAATAAACTTTTAGTAGTGACACAATTGCAAACAAGCCCGTATCACATCACATCACACTATCACACTAATATTATAAAGGCGAAAGTTTGTGAGTGTGTATGTTTGTTACTTCTTCAAGCAAATGGATCTGGCTGAAATTTGGTAGGTAGATAGATTAGGACCTGGATTAACACAGAGGCTACATAATTCCACGCTCGCGAGCCGCTTGCGGCTCGCGCACTGCGTACCCTCAAAAAGTCATAGAAACGTCCACGCGGGTGAAGCCAGTGATACCAGTTTTTTACAACAAGTTGTAGCACAATACGAAGCAATCCTTAAAATAATAAACTTTTAGTAGTGACACAATGCAAACAAACCCGTATAGTTTTATATTTTTGTATTAAACTTGGTTTATAAAAAGCCCATTTAATTCAAATTATAAATACATTAACGTGTATTTAATACACATTTAACTATTTTTAATGTCAAATAAAATAATTATTGCACGTACCTACTTGTTTTTTGCGGGCAGCGCGCGGGCGTCGCTCGGAGGGGCAAATGACCTTCGCCATTCGCAGTAACACAGAGACGCTCCATTACCCTTTGGGTAACCCTGGGCCTTCTTATGAGGCCCATAGAAAGCGATCATGTCTCAGTTCTATGTTATCACTGGCAACACACACTGGTGGAAGACCTTGGTCTTAAGACACTGTGGTATTTAGGGACGTGCAGATACTACGAAACTTCCCAAACGCTGCCCAGCCGTGTTAGATTCGACGATTGATCTCTTTCCTGAAGTTGGACCTACCCAACTGGACTGTTTGTCCCAGGTACACTTATTCGGCAACAACTTCGCATGTAGAGCCTCCAACCACAGCCGAGATACTAGTTACTCTCCAACCTTCAAAAGAGTACGTGCTACACGGACGTTTGACATAACTTTCGTCTTGTCCATGTGCATTCTAAGACCTACTTGTTGAGAGTCTCTACTGAGGCCATCGAGCATTGTGCCTAAGTCGTTGCAGCAACTCAATCTTAGACGATATGATCCTGCCATCCTCAGAATTCAGCTTGTTCAGTTGGCTTTGTCCAACAGAAAGATCTCTGGCGAACACTTTTAAGCTTTTGTTGTTCTTATCATCATCAGTGGCCTTATGCGTCTGTAACAGACGATTTAGTCAGTGACTCGGACACAATGTTTTTGGTGACTGTACAATCCGATGCGAGACCGGCACAGTCTACCGCAGGACTGACAGGGGAAGTTCCCGATATATGGATTAGAGACAGCTTGATGTGTCCTGTGCCTCCGTTCGGATAATAGTTAACCGGGCCTCATATCGCACAACTTGGGACCATTACCCACACACGTCTTTATCCTCCGCGAGTTTTTCCCAGCCCTGGTAGTCGATTTTAAAGGCTGAGATGTCACGTCTGGCACAAGTGAAGCTAGGCAGCTGTGCAATCTCCAGAACCCTCTCGTTTGTAACTCTATCCTCCCATGATATGCCTAGGATGTTTCGTAAGCAGCGCATGTGGAAACTGTTGAGCCGGCGTTCCTGTTTTGCGTACGACGTCCAGGTTTCAGCACCGTACACGAGTATACTGAGTACGCAAGCTTGATAAACACCCATCTTGGTTTTCACCGTCAGATGTTTAATGTCCCAAATTCTTGTAAGTAGCTTCCCGAACGTGGTCGCTGCTTTGCCGATACGGATGTCGATCTCCGCATCGAGCGAAAGGTTGTTCGATACGGTCAAACCAAGGTAGCAAACATGTCAACAGCCTCCAAAGATGTGTCATCCAGCAATATAGCTGGCGGGTTCTCACATCCTTGAACGAGCACTACGATCTTTTTGGAGTAAGTGGACATTGTGAACAGAGCACAGGCGTGGGCGAATCCGTTCATAATACACTGAAGCTCGCTGGAAGTACTCAGCGAACAGAAGATTGTCAACGAAAAGATCCTCACGGTTTTTTTGCAGTTTTACAGGCTGTTTATATTTGGGGGCAGTGCCTAAAGAAAACGCAAAATATTCCTTGTCCATTTGAATGGGGTTGGTAGAAAGAAGAAGAAACTTGGGTGCCACTGTGGACCCAAAGTCCTATGGCTGCTCAAGCATACCTGGAATTAATAAGATGTCGGTGGGTGAAATCTTGCAGTTCCAGGTGCAATTGTTTCAAACGCCAGCTCAAATGTACTGGGTTATATAATTGTGGAGGTGGTTGTAAATAATACTTTCATAAACGTTCTATTATTGTCTTTATTTTTAACAATTTACCTGACTTCGTTCATAAATTGAAGATGATTAAAAATCACACTAATATTATAAAGGCCAAAGTTTGTGAGTGTGTGTGTTTGTTACTTCTTTACGCTCAAGTGGCTTGAACAATTTTGATTAAATTTGGTATTGAGGTAGCCGACACCCTGGATTAACACATAGGCTACTTTTTAACCGTGAGTAATACCGCGGGGCGCAGCTAGTATAATATTAAGTGGATCTTCTGGGGCTATATTCAAATATTCTCCGGGCCGGCGGCGGCGGCGCGGCGCCTCGATACCCCTACACTAATACTCAGTGCGACGTTATGTAAGCGGTTAAGTAATATCAGAATTTAAGCTAGTTTAATTTAAATAAACGTAGTTCTTATCCCGGCTTCAGAAGGTGAAGTCGTATCAAATTACTCAGGCGTAGGGCCAGAATAAAGATCCAGTGTGCAGGGACGCACAAGTCAAAGATAAATAATGTAAAAATGTTGTAAATGTCATGACATGAGCTACTGGAGGTTGGTCGACAACTGACTGCGCAGTCACGACACCGCATTGCGCTGAAGCCGTCAACGCATCCAAAGTTTATTAGAAGAATGTTACACGCGTAATCTACTTTTCTGACTAGTAATGTACAGTGCTGAATGTACAAAAAGGATAATAAAAAACATAATATTATGAATTGCAACTTTAACAACACTTCGCTCACTTTACTTTTATACAGAGTTTATACTCCAAAGGTTTGCAGAAAATATCCGCCGAGTTTAGATGTTTGTTGTAGCGATCACCAGACCGTCTATGAAAAGTATTCTATGCATAACTTGTGTGACAAAATGAAACATGGAATATATTCTTCGAACGTGAGGAGCAAGAACGAGGAATTTTGTAGGTATTTTTTCCAGAAGGGTTTTTGTAAACATTGTATCAAGATATAATATACCAACGTCGCTTGGCTGTGTAAAGGCTGCGTTTCATGTTTTGTGGCACTAGTAGCGTACTCCTGAAAAATTAATGCTGATTGCTTCTAGGGACTTCAGAAACTTGTTTTGGACTTATCTTTCCATTATTTTTATTTAACATGAAAGTAAAACATCAAATGATTACATAAATAATGTATTTATGACATAAGGAAAGGTATTAGTACTACAATAACAATCACACATATCTACACTTACACTCCTTAAATGCACGAGCGGGACGAGGCAATATTTTTAATCAGCAGCAGCGTGCTGTTGCGCGAGCGCGGCGTACGCAGCCATCGCGCTGAGCCCCGTCACAGAGGCCAGCAGCGCGCGCAGCCCCACCAGCGCCCACGCGCCCAGCGCCAGCCAACGTCCCAGCGCCTCCTCCAGCAGCGCCCTGCAACACATCAGCGTCCTGCATCGCACTGTCACACGAGCGCCTCGCCCGCCAGCAGCGACACGTTGTTATCTGTAAGGCATGGTCAGCGCGTGGTGGAGAGGCAGGTCGGAGCGCGCGGCGAGCCACACGAGGCCCGCTAACCACATGTTGTTACTGCAGAATAGCGACCTGTACGGCATGGCCAGTAAGACCAGCAGCACGCACATCGCGTGGTGGCTCGGCAGGTCAGAGCGCGTGGTGGCGCGGCTTGCCGGAGCGCACGGTGGCGCGACACGTTGTTACCTGTATGACATGGCCAGTAAGACCAGCAGCACGCCCATCGCGTGGTGGCTCGGCAGGTCAGAGCGCGTGGTGGCGCGGCTTGTCAGTGCGCACGGTGGCGGGCAGAACGAAGCGCGCGGCGAGCCACATGAACGCCTCTAACGACGCGTTGTTACTGCAGTACTGCGACACGTTGTTACCTGTATGGCATGGCCAGTAACGGCAGCAGCACGCACAGCGCATGGTGGCTCGGCAGGTCGGAGCGCGTGGTGGCGCGGCAGGTCGGAGCGGCGAGCCACATGAGCGCCGCTAACGACACGTTGTTACTGCAGAACAGCGACACGTTGTTACCTGTACGGCATGGCCAGTAACAGCAAAAGCACTCGCGGCGCGTGGTGGCGCGGCAGGTCGGAGCGCGCGGCGAGCCACACGAGCGCCGCGCCCGCCGCGTGCGCCGCCAGCGACACGTTGCTCTCAGCGCAAGCGCGCACGTAGCGCCAGTCGAACTCGGAGCCCCGCGCCCCCACCCACAGCATCACGCTGCGTGTAACCAGCACCTGTGTTCGTAAATCACTCGTGTTATGACGGTCTCAGAAAGTATATGAAGTCTGAAGTTGTTTCAACGCTGCGCGTAGTTGCTAACGAGCTGTCACCGCAGCCTGGGCGTTATTCTACTATTTGTAAACAACTCAATATGTCCCCATTGCTGTGGCATGGGTCTCTTGCCGTACTCGGGAAGGCTAGGTCATACACCACACACGGGGTCTCTTGCCGCACTCGGGAAGGCTAGGTCATACACCACACGCGGGGTCTTTTGCCGTACTCGGGAAGGCTAGGTCATACACCACACACGGGGTCTCTTGCCGTACTTGGGAAGGCTAGGTCATACACCACACACGGGGTCTCTTGCCGCACTCGGGAAGGCTAGGTCATACACCACACGCGGGGTCTTTTGCCGTACTCGGGAAGGCTAGGTCATACACCACACACGGGGTCTCTTGCCGTACTTGGGAAGGCTAGGTCATACACCACACACGGGGTCTCTTGCCGCACTCGGGAAGGCTAGGTCATACACCACACGCGGGGTCTTTTGCCGTACTCGGGAAGGCTAGATCATACACCACACACGGGGTCTCTTGCCGTACTCGAGAAGGCTAGGTCATACACCACACACGGGGTCTTTTGCCGTACTCGGGAGGCTAGGTCATACACCACACACGGGGTCTCTTGCCGTACTTGGGAATGCTAGGTCATACACCACACACGGGGTCAAGTCCGGTGGAGGTTGTAAGGCTAGTGATGGGACCCACTGTCGGAAGTTTTCAAGCTGCTTTGGTGCAGCTTGACGACTGCTACCCAGTTATAGCAACCGACACTAATGGTCTAATGTGCCTTGCAAAACCCTGAAATGGTCGAAATAAGTAGTCTAATAGCTAACCCATGCAGTTAATGACCGTGCTTCTGGACAGTTAACCCGCGTGATTGACCCAACCGTGCTAGTTGCACTGAGCTATAACCTCTTTTAATGTTATTGTGGCCTATTGCCACATGATAAGGAGACACCAAAGGAGGTTTAATACAGTTGCTCGAAAAGTGGTCGTTTATATGCCATCAAGTGTGCGCAAAATAGGTTTTACCGCACACCTGTTTTTTTCTAATCTAATCTCTGGCTGTCAATATTTTCAGTCTTTACTATAAGCCTAACTTCACTAACTTGCTTAATTTCAAGTTCAATTGCGCATGCATGCCTTTTGTACGCTACTAATAATAGATCATCTTTGCCTCTTGGTAGTGAATTTCACATAGCAACCACCCAACTAAATTGAATTTGATGTTGAAATTGAACAAATGTATTCAGACGTATATCCGAGCGAGGGGACAACGATACAATATAGTGCTGCTATAGTTATCCTTCTCACACTAAAAAAATTACGCATGCGAACTGCGTGGTACGCCAGTAATTTATGGTTAATGGTTATCGTTTGGGCAACCAAATTCGTGCCATTTACAGTGTCAGTGGTACGTGTTTGTTTGTGAAAAGTGATTAGCAATGCAATTTATGATTTTTCTAACAACTGTATTGAATAACGTTGTATAATGCACGGTTGTAAAAGGTAAATGACAAACTCGTGACGATGGTAATACAAAGTCACTCGTTCGTTATTCACTTTTTTACCACCCTTGTATCATAAATAACTAGTTATTAATAATGACAATTACAACTTATAAAAGTAAAAAAAAAACGAGGGTGAAGTTAAACTTAAACACCGTTCGTGAACGCATTCACCAGTTTACTCCCCAAGTCAAGCCTGCGTATAGAATTTTTACTTCAATAATCAAGAAATCACCGTACGCGTAACGCTAGCAAACTCACAAATGAGAGGAAGAGAGAAAGAAAATGTGCGCGCGCACTGCTCTCTCTTGTTCCTACAGTAAGATGCGAAACGTAACTCTTTCTCTTTCTATCTTCACTAACTTACATCTCCCTGTCAACTTTCGTTCGCCTCGCCCGATCACACTTTTCGTAATGCTCTCGTCGCGCATTCACCAGCTTATTCCCCAAGTCAAGCGAACGTAAAGAAGTTTTACTGTTAGTCCTGTGGTGTACTCAACACCACCTCCTTTCCTTTGCAACATTACACTGCCACATGTACATGTGTACTTACTTACTAGTACTTTCCAATAAGTAAGTACTTTACATTTCACTTTAATAACATTAAAATAAGTAGTAAAGTTCTCGAGTGGCGACCGCGCACAAGAACACATAGCGAAGGCATCCTACTCAATAGACTGACGACCTAGTGAAGGTCGCAGGAAGCCCTTGTATGCGGCAGTGCAGGACTGGTTGTTGTGGAATGTGGAAAACTTTCAGCTGATACGATGATGATGATGATGATGATGATTGAATATTGACATGTTAGTATTCACCTCAGCACTGGCCCAGCCTATAGCCGCCGTGAATATCTTAGCATGACCCTTCCCAGGGATTGAGTTTAGTGCAAAGTACAGGCCAAGCAAGTCTGCAAAGTCCACTGTGGCTTTCAGGATCTCCTGAAATTTTATTGACGAACATTACAAATCACAGTTCTGTCCATAAGGATACTCTAGTGAGTGGGTCGGGCATGAGTCCAGAGTCCAGGCTGACAAGGAAACTTTGGGCAAACTCATACCTAAATCTATGATGATGGTTTTATGTTAAATGTAATAATAATCGCATCATGTAATAATCGCCTCAAAGTTGTCTGTCTTTCGGTATTCATTTCGGAGAGTGTGCACAAGAACTGCACGACCTCATTCCCCCAGCTCCATTCCACCTTTGGTCAACGAGACGCAGGGGGAGGTTCCACCCCTTTGTTGTTGATATTCAGCCTATACGCATGAAGCGTTACGCTTCTTCACTTATTATGCGGACAGCGATGGAGTGGAACTCTTTGCCTGCATCTGTGTTTCCCGACTCCTACAATTTGGGGATCTTCAAGGCGAGAGTGAATAGGCATTATTTGAGTTTTTGCATGTACCATCCTCGACTACATCGTCACTTACCATCAGGTGAGATATAGTCGAAAACACTCAAATTCTTGATAAAAAAAAAGTGGTGACATTTTTAAAAATTTTCGAAACTTCATTTCGTATCTTTATAGCAGGGATGTTGCGAACATTCGCATCTGCATCCGCAAATGCGGAACATCCGCATTGATTTGGACATCTGCATCTGCTTCCGCATCCGCATTAATCAATGCGAATGTTCATGCGGATGCGAATATTATACAAGTAGCAACAAGAAAGAAATTGGGCGGGGCCGGTGATTGACGCGTGCCGGTCGCACGTGAGTGAGTGAGTCACGTGACGTGACAATAACCAATGGGAGCGAAGAAATTGGTGACAAGATTCAAGAATAAATGTGAATGAAAATCCTTTAAACTGGTGGAGTGTACATCGAGGGGAATTTAAGGTATTATCGCCGATAGTACGAAGATTTTTATCTGCTCCACCGGGCAGTGTTCCTAGCGAACAACTATTTAGTAGCGCGGGATTAATTTACGAACCTCTGCGTAACAGACTTGAATCAGAAAAGGCGGCAATACTACTCTTCATCAAGTATAATGCTCCTATTTTTAAATTCAATTACTGATATAAAAAACAGTAGGTGAAGTTTAAAAAATTTGTTACATTATACATTACTTATATTTAACATAAAAATAAGTACTTAATTATGTTTGATTACAATAAAAATGTTAATAATTACGTTGTCATTGTTTTAATTCTTCATTAATAGACTTTATTTACATAATATCTTATACATCCGCATCCGCATCTGCATCCGCAGATGTGAGCCTGCTAAACTCCGCATCCGCATCCGCATCCGCGGATGTGAAAATATCGGCATCTGCAACATCCCTGCTTTATAGCAATCTTATTTTCAACCAAGAAACTCAACTAAGACAGACAGGGTTCAGGAAAGTATAAAGCATCTATTTGTCCAATATTTCTCAGTGCATAAAGACAAAAGTCTATAATGATAATGAATGTAATGTAACGGAATGTATAATGATCCTTATGGTAGTGACACATGGTCACTAAGTATTAGCCTCATTATGGTAGTGACACATGGTCACTAAGTATTAGCCTCATCAATTTTTATAATCACTTAGCGGGCTATGGAGAGAGCTGTGCTTGGGATTTGTTTTTGTGATTGAATCCCTAATGAGGAAGTGCTGTAGAAGAAAGAACTAAGGTCACCAACATTTCTCATAGAATAAGTAAGTTATGGATGACGGTTGCCTGGTGTTGCACTTAGCATTACCTGCAGCCATGTGTAGGGCATTTAGATTTTCACCTTTGGATGCATGGAATGTGACTTCATACACATCTGGAATGAGATGTGCATGTTACCTATTATTCTCATCTTTAAAGCAATCTCTGGTAAGTTTGAAAAAACTCATTGGTAAATTGGCCGTCTGGATTCAAACCAGGGACCTCTGGTTAGCAGGATTGAGTCATTACAGTTGAGCCACCAATAATGAATAGGGAAGACAGGTTTCCAAATGGGAACCATGGGCCAGAAGATGTAGTGTTTGACGACCAGCCACTAGGCGGACTGATGTCTTCAACTGACTACCAAAAAGAGAAGGTTCTCAATACAACTGTATGTTTGTTACACAATATCTTCGCATATTGTGGACTGATTTTCAAGATTCTTCTTTTTTTCGACAAGGTATGCTGCTAAATTGGTCCCATATAAATTTTATCAAAATTGGTATTATACTTTTTTGGAAAATTAACAATAACCAAAAAAATGTTTCTAAGTTGTCATTGTGGAAATCCTTGGGGGATGCCTTTGTCCAGCAGTGGATGTCTGTTGGCTGATATATGAAGTTGTTGCGATGGAAGTCGGTTTTTTAATGTGTTTAGTGTTTCCAATTATACGATAATATATGTTCTGGCTGAGAAGGATAAACATCCACTTATGTCCATAGAAACAGGTCCTACACATTTAAGGTCAGAGGCTCTATTAATATCATGCATAATGTGACAATCACAAATGAACAGTCATAGAGAAGCCTTTCGTGGCTTCAATATTTTTCTATTATTATTTGTTTCAGGTGTCAGCACCTGTCTACAGAGTTTGAAACATTCAGTCATGATCATGAGGTGCGGTTAGAATGAGGACTATTTTTATTCAGTTTATGGCGGCTGTACACTTGTTAATGTTCCTGACATTGGTCTTTTTTACTAAATCTATAGATATTGTAGTTAAATGTTAACCCTAAAATTTATTTCGATTGAACCCACACATTGTGGTAATATACAATATAGGTCTGTAATCTACCTAACATATTCAGTTACGACTGTTTGTTTCTCAATAAAATAAAAAATAAATAAATAGTCTGCCTGACAATGGTGTTCAAAACTAGTCACTGACAACTTATAAGAGTATTTTTATTTGCTTTATGTGGAATTAGTGTAAATATATACCTGCTTGTGACATATGCGAGACACCTTGTCTTGGACACAAAAAACCAACATGGGTCTGAGCGCATACCAAACCCAAGACTAACCAGTCGAGGGAGATGAATGTATCATCTACACTCTCGCACTTGGCTGTCTCGGGGAGAATGTACACAGGCCATTGAATGACTAATGTATCCAATAGGTACATACCAAAAAAATGTTATATTCTCCTGTGATATGACTGCTATCGGAGTCTGGGAAGAAGGTTGCCAGAAGGAGCATTTTGCACAGCTGCGTGAATATGTAAAGTCCACCCACATAAACACATTTTGAAAAAGACGCATATTCGGAACTGAAACCACAAGAAAAAAACAGAAACTAGGACGACACCAATAATAGAGTTGATTTATAACCTATGAAAGTCATGGTACTACTTACATCCCGGAATACTTGTACGCCATATGATAAGGTGCGTAAAGTAAAGCAAGACAATTGCCAAAATGATAGAGGGTCATTTTCACTTAAAAATTAAATGGTCTGATTTTTTGTATAAATTCTTGTAGGTATACAATATCAGTGGTACGTAGGCCGTCCTAACCTGAGATTATATTGCCTTTGGTCGGAAGTTTACTTTTGATTTTGTTGCAATCAGACCAATTCGGTCGGAATCGGAAACTTATTTTTGATTTTATTGCATTCCGTCAGAGACAGTCAAGTTTTGTTGCAATCAGAGCAATCAATTATACCCAAATTTTTATTTCCACAGAAAAATGTAATAGACAAAGCTATCTCAATGACATTGACAAAGTGGACAAAGAAGGGTTTATCAGGGATTCATAAACAAAGGGTCTGCGTGGTGTCCGCTGTCTAAAATGACGCTTGCGCCAAACTTCTTATTGTGCCGCTAGCGGCAAACTTGCAATTTTGCCGTCAGTAGTGGCTACTGATGTTTCATCATCTTCATCATATCAGCCGAAGGACGTCCACTGCTGGACATAAGCTTCCCGCCTCCCCCAAGGATTCCCACGACGAACGGTTCTGCGCTGCCCACATCCAGCAGCTTCAAGATCACCCAAAGGGCAATGGAGCGTGCTATGCTCGGAGTTTCTTTAAGTATTCGAATCAGAAACGAGGAGATCCGTAGGAGAACCAAAATAACCGACGAAGCTCTCAGAATTGCTAAACTTAAGTGGCGGTGGGAGGGACACAAAGCTCGTAGAACAGATGGCCGTTAGGGTAGTAAAGTTCTCGAGCGGCAACCGCGCACCAGAAAACGTAGCGTAGGCAGGCCTCCTACTCGGTGGACTGATGACCTGGTGAAGGTCGCGGGATTGATGTTTACTGGATGATTACTTGGGCTACTGAGATTTACTCGGTGTTTTTTGTATTTTTATAATTTTTCGTATTAAAAACACTCGAAAAAAACCCGTTTTCTCAAAGATGAGACCTAGCTAGATCTATTTTTCGGCCCTAAAAACCACCATAGCATGCTTCGTCGAAATCGTTAGAGCCGTTTTCGCGATCTTAAAACATATGTTTCTTGCTTATATATAAGGTGTAACAAAATTAGGTGAAACTATTTTAACTGGTGCTTCTACCCATGAAACTGAACAACTATCCCCATGGAGCCCATAGTCAAATCGCAAAAAAAAATTTGGCTCTCTCATACTAACTCGATCAGCTAATCAGCCAACTTAGTATGGGAAGTTCAAAAACTTTTTGGAGATTTGACTATGGGTTTCATGGGGAAAGTTGTTCAGTTTCATGGGTAGAAGCACCAGTTAAAATAGTTTCAGCTAATTTTGTTAGACCTTATATACAAAATGTTAGGGTAAACACCTTCTTTACAAAAATTGTGGCTTGGTAATCTATAATTAGAAAATATTGGTAACTTATAATTAGAAAGTTTTTAAAAAAATATGTTGTAGATTTTTTAGCAGTTTTTTGTCAGCGGGGTGGTCGGTGCGAGCGCCGCCCCCGCCGTTCCGCACCCCCTCTCGCAAAGAAGGTTCTTAGCAGGTCACGAGTCAGGTGTTCATTTGCCTAGGCACGGCGTAGACGCATAATGATTTCACTGCTTTTCACCTCAGAATATATCGACATACTCCCTTTACCCTGCGAGTATATCTACCAGGCGGGAGTGTTCGTGCTCAGCAACCTCGAATCGTTTCAGCGTAGGGGTATAAATGAGACATACAGCTTGCGCAACAACGCCCGCAAAGACCGATTAGTTGTACCGCCACACAAGCTAGCCAAATCAGACCGATCGGTCTACATCCAGGGACCTAATGTATACCATCGTATACCATTAGAAATAATAAATGCAGCCTCCCGCCAAACCTTTAAAAGAAAATTAAAAAAAAAGGTGTTACATCGCCAATTTTACAGTTTTAGTGTATTTATGGAAATGCCTTGCGTATGATAATTTATTATTCGAAATGAAATTAATGTTGATTTTTTTTAATGTAATTAATATATTGATTACATATATTTTTATTTTTTTAAGCTTATTTTAGCTTAATATAATATAAACTTTGACGTGTAACAAGAAAGTTATCAATAAAGAATTGAATTGAATATTTCTACAAAAAAATGATTTTTTAAGAGTACTATTTTTTATTGGTTTTCGACTTTAACTAAACATGATACTGAATCACCAGTTGCAAGTATAACGGTGTTCATCCTAACACATGTATATGTCGGAGCAAGACACAAATGACAGCTCTGGTAGGCTGTTTTGTGATTAAAATGGCGACACTGAGTTGATAACCATGAGGCGCAAGCACTTTTTGACGGATCATCGAACAGAATGGACGTGTCACGCCATTACTGGGATCACTACGTTTGCATCCATTGTAATCCAAGTCATCCTGTACAATTTTGATTACCAAATGATCGAGAATAATAAAGGACATAGTTGCATTGTAATTTGTATTATACACCGTCACCCAAAATAGAGAAGGACGTGCACCACGACGTACATACAATTGTAAGAGTTATTAGATTTTATATTTCAGTTTCAGTATTTATAAATAATTTAAAGTAAATTATAGATCATTTTTAAACACAAAGTAACTTAATTTTAAAAGTAAGCTTATGCACAAGTTAGTAAAAATTAGGGATGCATCCGATACCGATACCGATACCGATACCGATATATCGGCGATACTTCGGGTTTGCCGATATATCGGTATCGGCGATATTTTTATGGCAGATACAACGATACTTTTCAAATTTGGCGCTTTAAAAATGTAATGTAAACGCGCGTGTTGTCCCATCTATTTCGTTGCAAACGAGGCATCTGTCGCATCTGAGAGACTATTTTCCACCGCAGGTCTTATTCAAACAGACTTGCGAAATCGCCTTTGCCCGCAAAACTTAAGAATGCTTTGTTTTTTAAATAAAAATCTTATAAATGTTAATTTTGATTACTAAAACTATTAATTAATTGTGTTTTATTTATTCTACCTTCCTTTTTGAATTCAATAAGCGTATCGGTATCGGTATCGGTATCGGTATCGCCGATATTTTTATAAGAATATCGGTATCGGTATCGTATCGGCAAAAAGGCGTATCGATGCATCCCTAGTAAAAATATTTTTAAACTAATTAAATGTTAATTTCACTGTTATTATTGTTTTTTAATATTTTTTATAAATGAAAAATCCGTCAACCGTTTAATGACACACACTAAACCCGAATTTTCAATCCCACAAAAAAATAAAAAAAGTGTTACCCTAAATAAAAAAATATTTGGTGTGCCAAATAACCATATGTGGTTACTTTTCTTTTTAAGAGAAGTTAAATTCGTAAATTACTTTTTCACTTTTTAATGGGAAAATACAATTATATTTTAAAATCGGAATCATACGTTTCTTATAAATAACCTTCGAAGATTAAAATATAATTAAAACCATATTTCTTGCGTAGCAAATTTTTCAGGGCACTGGTAACACTACAGAGATGGTTACGCCGCTGGTCGATTTCACAAAAAATATTTTAAAACTTAATTGATCACATCCTATCTTATTACTCTACTCTAAACTAGTAATTCTTATATATTATGGGTAATAAGATAGCATAGTTATATATTATTTTGGCGGCAAAAAATTGATCTCGATAGGTATTTATAAGTTGTTCTTAAAATCCGGGCTTATAAAAAAAATAGTTCACGTGTCTAGAAGGCTCCATCGCTTGGTCACCCAGGTACAACTATTATACGAGCAATATTTGTGTGTTTATACATTGTGTCCCAAAAGCGAACGTTACTCTGAGAGTTTGAGATATTGGCACTTCTTGTATATATAGGCATTTCTGGAAAATCTCTACCTTACGACAATGTAACGAATGAAACGTCTACAAATTTAAGACTAATATAATTATGTTTTTTTTTTCAGTGCTACAGAAGAATAAGGCTATCGAATGCATACAACTAAAGAATTTATAAATGGCTACGGTGTATTTACAAAAAAATAATAATTTGATAAACAAATTTTAATTACCTAACTTTCAATTCTTAAGCTAAAAAAGTTTACTAGGTTATATTGGCAGGTTTAATAAAAAGTATGCGCATCAAGTCGTGTAGTTTGAAAAATATTAAAATATTTACCTATATTCAATTTACTAAAAAAATATTTCACTTTAACTGCAAAATGAGCTCATTTAAAATTAAACCATTGATTAGAGTTTTTGTTTGCTTTGTTTGTTTAAGCTCTTCATTGCACAAAATCTTACATCAATATCAGAATAAATGTGCGCAAGGGGGGACTTAATCCATTAAGGCGAGGCATTTGTAAAACAGTTGTCTCTCTTTTTTTTCTTTACGTGTAATGACTCAAGAAAATAACCACACTTTTGCACTTTTTCAATGTTTTACGTTGTTATTTCTCTTAAGACTTTAATTTAAAAACTATAATTTAGCAGATTCTCTGTAGTACTTAAAAAGAAATATCTCCATATAAAAACTATATGCAAATTTAGAAATTTTATTAATAAACAATTTGTTTTAGACTTTTTTTAGACGTTTTAGACCTGTTTTTGGTATTTTTTATGATCAAGTAAAGTTAGCATATTCCTCATACAATATCCTTAAGTATGTCCAATATTTTTTGCAAGACCTATATTTAGTAGTAATTACCCAAAAAAATTGATCTAGCAAAAGGGTTTCTCCGCTTCTCCACCGGCGGCTCGCCTCAAAGAGATCTCTTTCAGCCAACTTCTGAGTTGAACGAGTTGAGAGTTTTTACCTTACAAGATTTTCTTTATAGCTTTTATTTAAAAAAGAAGATATAAATCTGAATTAAATGTTCAAATTTTTAAAATTTTTATTGACACAATAAAAAAAACGAAGTTTGTTGGTTTCTTTTACAATACAATTAAAATGTTCAATTTAATCTGTCGTTCAGTGTTTTCGTACAAAACTAATTTTGGCCATTATTTGTTTATTGTTAATGTAAAATTTTAAAAAAGCAAAATCTATACACCTAGCTTTTTATTGTATCAATAACATTTTTTAAACCATTATAATCAGATAATATTCAGAAGTTGAAAAACCCTTTCTCTTTGTATGAAGGGTGCGTGCTATTATTCCTTCTTAATGTATTTTACAGAAGCAAAATTAAGTATTACTCAGAAAATACTGCAATGTTATTACTTACTAAATAGCCACTACTGACGGCAAAATAGCAACCTCTAACTAAAAGATTGCAAGTTTGCTCCTAGCGGCACAATAGTGTTTAACTAGTTTGCCGCAAGCGACATTTTAGACAGCGGACCCTTGGTTTATGAATCCCTGATATGCTACTTTGTCACTGACGTAACTTTGTTTAAAATTTTCCTGTAGATTAAAAATTCGGGTGAGACCACAGATCTGACTGTATGCAGTGTGAGGAATGAAAGATTCAGTGTGCCTTTGCACATTTTGCTTTTGCATGAAGTCTAGCAAAATAAACGAAAATTCTTGGAGGAAAGAAAATGTGATCACAAATTGAAAAAACTTACTTATCTACGGAACGGAACGTCTTTTCGTTTAAGTTCCCCTAAGTACTTCTTTCCCAAGGAGTTTATTACCTATAAACTCCTTGTTCTTTCCTAAACGCGATTCAGATGTGTTTCATCAAGTTTCAGTGTGATATTTTTTTTATCTTGCCAAATCGCTTTTATCAAATCGAAACCAATGAATAAGTAATACATACTTCTGGAAGATATCCATTTACTATAGCTTTTGGATAGCTTATAATAAGTGCTTCATTAGCACACAGTCAAATAGATGCAAAAACAGGTTTTTTATGACGTAAATTATGTCATCTTTGCCGAGAGTCCGAGGTAATTCGTGACGTTTTCGCGAGAGGGCGCTGATTGTTTGTTTTGTTTAGCTTGTGTAGTGATTTTGCTAGTTCTCTGAACTTTGAAAAACTTTCAAGTATTCGTGCATTTTTCTGTCAGTATTGTTTTTAGGTGATAGTTAAATAGTAAGTAGTAAAGTACTTGTGTTTTATTGTGTAGGTGTAGGTAACCATTTGCTTTGTTTAGCTGTGTAGTTACAATACATAATATAATTCGGTCGATTTATTTCTAACTTTAATCTGTCTGATTTTAGCAAGAAATCTCGTTACCTACCAGTTACCTAGCCGTAAACTTAATTTTGTTGCAATTCTAAAGATGTAAAGTGTGACAGAGTTCTACATTTGCCCTGGGATTCATCTAATTTTATACAAACCTATTTACCTAACATGTGTTTCATTTATTGTTATAACTTTTTTACTACATACCTACCTAATAACAGATTAGGACTACTATGCTTGCTTTTTGCTATTCTGTCGTACTGAATGGCTAAAAAACGTGCGGCACAGTCCCCATGCAGCTTGCAGGAAAGAGACAAAAAATAAAGGGTGCTTTTAAAAAAGGGGTAAGATATTCAACCCTTTCGTTTTTTAGCACACGCGCAAAAGGGCAAAGGGTTTGTTGTCCAATGGCAGAGCCTGGTTGTTGAGTTTTTGAATGTATTCGTCCGGAGAGTACTGAGCCCCAGGCCGAACGGAGCGGGTCTACTGCGTCCCACAGTGCCACCCCGGGCCTGCTGCTGGCAACCTGCCTGCTATATTTGCATACCAATACAATAAGCAAACCTCAATTTTAGAGTAAGAAGGTTACTTCAGTTTTGACTACGATTTTATTAATTTTTTTGCAAAATCAATTTAAAAAAGTATATAAAATTGTTAACAGTTGTGGTGGAAATTTATAAAACAGAAAAGCTGCTTTTGGATTTTCACCAGATGTCCCAAAAATAGGTAAGTAAAGGAATTTAATTTTCTGTGGTTAAAATTATCATTGCTCAAAAATATTTTTTAATATTTTTAACTTTTCCATGACATCTGGAGTGCAATTTCTTGATATTTTCTTCATAAGAAAAAACAGGGTCTATGTGAAATTTATTTTTAATTACCTATATTTATATCTTTAACTTGGATTCTTACAAAAAAAAGAATTTTAAAAACTTTTATTTTATTTTATACCTAGTATTATATACAGGGTGTAACAAAATTGGTGTAGGTCCCGTTAACCGGGGGTTCTACTCTTCATACTGAACAACTTGTTCTACTACTTGGCTGAAAACTTAAAAGAATTTTTTTACTCTTCATACAAATCAATCAGCTGTTTGACCGATTTTGTGAATTTTAGTATGGAGGGTCCAATTTTTTTTGGAGAATTATTTAAACCTATTTAAAACTATTTTTCGGTTCAGGAATCGGTTTGCGAAATATTAAGCTTTAAAGTCCTAATTTTTGTTAGAGTCAAGGGCTACCAGCTCAACCGCTATTTTAGAATATCCGAAAACAAGTTCATAGATTTTTCATACGAATTGTTCTATTAGTCACGTCCACGCACACGCTCACACACACATCAATCACACTCGTGCACACATACATAAATATATTATTATCAACCTCAGATACTTACTCTGAGTTAGCAACATACATATCTCTTAACTCGGTCCAGGCGATAGAATAACAGTGTTTTGCCTTTTAAGGTAAATATTACACTGAGCTTTATTGCCTTTTGTATTGCTTTTGTTTCCTTTGTTAAATGTTAGTAGCAGGTAATTTTTTAAATGTTTTTTTTGTTTATCTTCTCCTTTTTATTTTTTGTGTGTGTACCTAAGCAATACAATAAATAAATCATTCATTCATTTATTACCATTTTGTTTTTGCAGTTGGTAATTTTTTTTATCCACTATTGATAAGACATTGGCATCATCTCATCTGATGGTAAGTTACGATCTACGGAACCCTACTTTGCGCGAGTCCGACTCGCACTTGGCCGGTTTTTTATGGGCAAAAACAAAACAGACTTTTTTAAAGTATGTACCTATATATTTACATATTTTTCAAGACAGTTAATTTTTGCTCTAACACGAAGCCTGTGTTGTGCGTGCGTATAAGTCGTGGTTGGAGTTAATAATAATTGTTTTTAGGGTTCCGTACCCAAACAGTAAAAACGGGACCCTATTACTAAGACTCCGCTGTCCGTCCGTCCGTCCGTCTGTCATCGGGCTGTATTTCATGAGCCGTAATAGGTAGACAGTTGAAATTTTAACATAATGTGTATTTCTTTTGCCGCTGTAACAACATATACTAAAAATTTGAAAAATGAAAAAATAAGAGGGGTTTCCATACAAAAAACGTGTTTTTTATAGGTCTTTAGAAGTATATTTGATTTAGCTTTATTGTAGAAACGGAAATACATACAAGCGTGAAACTTAGTGTGATTGATTACACAGCTCTACAAAAAAAAAATTGTTGCCCTGGATATCTTAGCAAATTTTGATGTCTTCAAGTGCCCTGATTACGAATTTATTCATGACAGTGTTGAATGTGCTTTTGGTTTTATGATTATTGTATATCTTATATTTTGATCAAATATCGGCTTATTAGTAGTAAAATTTATTTTCCCAGTCATGATTAGAGTTCTGCGCAAAAAATCGAGAGAAAATCTTACAAAATCCTTGATAGTTTCATGAATTGTGAGAAATTCAAAATATATTCAAATTCGATCTTATATTTAGTGCAACAAAACCACTGCAGACCAGTTTTATACTACTAATATTCAAGTAAAACACAAATAATAAAAATCGGCCAGGCATGAGTCGTACTCGCACTAAGGAGTCCGAACTGACTGACAAAAAAAGAATATTCTTTTCGCTCGCGTTGATTTCTTTTGCTTATAATGTGAATAGGCCGCCTCCGTAGCTCAGAGGCAAAGTTCACTGGCTTTACACAGGAGGTCGCGGGTTCAATTCCCGGCGGGGTCAATTGTAAGACTCGGTTTGGTTGGTGGTAGGGCATTTTCTAAGCCCGCCTGGCTAGCTACCACCCACCATCTTATCTAAGTCTTGCCGCCAAATATCAATGTTGATATCATTGGTGTGTTCCGGCATGAAGATAAGATAGCCAGTTCTCTATAGCGTTGGGGAATCTTGGTAAGCCCGCTTCCATCTTCGGCAACATCGTCACTTACCACCAGGTGAGATGTTGTCAAGGGATTACCAATTGTGAATAAAAAATAAATAAAAAAAAGGTATCATTGTCATTATACTTTGTAGTTGTGTGTGGAGACATGGTGGTATGGAAACCTCGGAGTGCTAGTCCGACTCGTACTTGGCCGGTTTTTTTAATTAGTTGTCACCGCCTCTGAAAAAATATTACCTCCATAAATACATAAAAAGTACAACCAAGTACTGTCGGACCATGCGTAATGTACGGTTACTTAGTGTTTTTTTTTAAATATATAAATCTATATTTTAAAAAACAAATGTATATTTGCTGTTAGTACAGAACATTATAATTATGGAAAATCTCTGAACTTTTTACAAATCCAACTGCAGATCTCAAGTAGGTCGACTGTTACCTACTCGTAAAGTAAGAAAGCCTACTTGATCGTGATAATTTTCCTTTGAAGGCGAGGTATTGATAGGAACAGTTGTCTCTGTCTTTTTCTTTACATGTAAATTGTAAAGAAAATAACCACACTTTTTCACTTTTTTACTGGTCAAAAACTATAATGGAAGTATAAAATATAATAACATTACTTACTCGCTTTGTATTATCATATATATAACATATTATATTGTTGTAAATTCTTTTAAATTTATACTTTAATTAAAATATTAGTCATTACTAAGAGTTTAAAGTAACGGTGTAGACCTATCTTTGGGATTTTTTTCTATCGAGCCAAAACTGCTCAACCGTGTTTCTATAGCTTTTGACTTTAACGAACATCATCAACAATAAGGGTATTCATTTCAATCTTGGGTTTTCTATCGATTAGTAGTAATTGACGTCAAAAATAACAAAAATCTGTTATATTACCGCCTTAAATTGATACGTCCTACCAAGTATTTTCAATACTTTTCAGATTTCTTGAAGTACCTAGCGGTTTAGCTGGCGGCTGGTAGGGCTGGGGTTGGGGACCTGTAACTCTAAAAAAATCATCACTTTAAAACGTCTGTCGTTATAAATTAAACTGTTACTTATATAGTACTAGCTGTCCCGGCGAACTTCGTACCGCCTAACATTACATTACACTGCCCTACCCTACACTACACTACCCTACCCTACTACATACACTACACTACACTACCCTACACTACACTACCCTACACTACACTACCCTACCCTACACTACACTACCCTACACTACCCTACACTACACTACCCTACCCTACACTACACTACCCTACCCTACCCTACCCTACATAAGAACCTTCTCCTGACAATAACGAACTCGACAAAAAAAGAATTAGCGAAATCGGTCCAGCCGTTTAGGAGGAGTTCAATGACTAACACACGGACAGAAGATTTATATGGAATACAATCTTTTTGTACCTATCTCTATATATACAAACAGCTGTGTCTTAAATAAAAATGTTTTTGCATTTTATAAATAAAAAATAATCAAATCTTTTTTGTCATCTGGAGGTATATACAGTTTATGAAAAGAGTTTTATTATTCTCCGAAAATGATCAAATCTTCTTATATGTTTGTTTTGACAGCCGATATTGTTGCCATGGCAACCGAGCGTGAAGTTTTTTTCTTCGTTACGGAATTTCTTGATTCTTAATTAAAATTGCTACTATAATTTGAGATTTAAACTATCCTATCTATCAAGTTGGATCGAACTGCACATGGTGTGCGAATTTTATTATAATCGGTTAAGTGGTTTAGGAGTCCATTGGGGACAAACATTGTGACACGAGATTTATATATATAAGATTATTAAACTATAGTTGTTGCCCGCCAATATGCGCAGATTACCTACTCAATGATTTCGATTAAGGTCCTTTAAAACTTATTTCTTTAGGGTTCCGAAGTCAACAAGGAAACCTTATAGTTCGGCCATGTCTGTCTGTCTGCCTGTCCATGGTCTAGCTCAGAGACTATTAGTACTAGAAAGCTGTCATTTGGCATGGATACCTATACATTTTTATCACGCCGACAAAGTGGTACAATAAGATATTGTAAAAAAAATCAGGGTACTTCCCCTACATGTAAAGAGGGGATGATTTATTTTTGGTAACGTACCCTATCGTGTGGGGTACCGTTGAATAGTCTTTCGAAACTACTGCGGGTTTGTTAAAACCATTTTTCGATTCAGGGATTGGTTTGCGAAATGTTAAGCTGTAAAATGCAAATTTTAGTTACAATGAAGTGCCCCCTCTACCAGCTAAACAGCTATTTCAGGACATCTGAAAAAAATGATACATAATAGTAAGACATATAATCAATTTAAAAGAAAAACTATCCCGGCTAAGTAGGCTTTCTTAGTTTAGGAGTAACAGTCGACCAACTGAAGATGTGCAGTTGGATTTGTTTTAAATTTGTTGTTGATAGATTTTTCATAGAAAACGTTCTATTACCCACTGCAAATATAATTTTGTTTTTTAAAATATACTTTTTTTTAAACGATTACGGAACCCTACTTTACGCGAGTCCGACTCGCACTTGGCCAGTTTTTTAGTAAACAATAACAAATCATTTATCGGAAAAAATATTTGAGCGCAAACCCTCAATAGTTTTGAATGTCCCACGCGACACGACAGTGAACAACAAAAAGCCTCCACTTTACATGCAGGGGAGGTATCCTGATTTTTTTTTAGATTTTATTCCAACTTTATGGGGGTCACAGGTTTGTACGACCACCTTTCATCGTTATAGCTGTAATAGTCTATGAGAAAAGACTAAGTGACTAGTTTAACCGAGGAACTCTGGAGCAAAAACGAACTATCTCGAGAAATATTGTACCTAAAATTATTAAAAAAAGGTGTTCTATTTTTGCTTCATCCACTTAAAACACTAAAGTACTTATAAAAATGTAAAAGTTGTAAAAGTTTTTCGTGTATTGAGTAAATTCACCTAGGTACCATCCACGAGAACCATCCACAGACTATAGCCATAGAGTAGGGAGCGTACCTACATCACGGACGTGTGAAAGATAAAAAGAATAAAATAAAGGGCGTTCTCCCACTCACGAGATCCCTCCATTACATCATTGTCCTCGCGACAATGGAGATGGAGAATAAAGAATCGCGGCCATTAGGTAAATTTCCTTATTCATTTTTTTCGCAACACCCTCGGCGAGTAAAAAGCGGGAAACAGTTATCTATCATGAGGAGCGGAGGATGGCGGCGGGGTGCGTGCGGGGCGCGGGCGACGGCACGGACATCTCAATCTTGGTGACTGGTGTGCGGTGTCGAGGCTGTTTTTGTCGTGATCGTGATCGAACGGGGGGAGGAGGTGAAGGGGGGGAAGTGGCATCGCTTAGCCCATCATGCTAGACATGCAAGACGTCCACTGCTGGACAAAAGCCTCTCCCAACGATTTCCACGACGATTGGTATTGCGCTGCCCGCATCCAGCGGCTTCCCGCGACCTTCACCAGGTCGTCGGTCCACCGTGTGGGAGCCCTGCCTACGCTATGGTACGTTATTATTAAAATTAATCAATCAAAAACATCCGAAATTCTATAAAGCTCTCGTGACCAGGTGCTGGCTGTCAAATGCAATAATGAATGATACAACAATTTTAATGGCATTATAGTCTAAGAGCGGGCCGTATGCAACCCTAGCTCATCGAGTAGCAAGATGCGACCTGTCTAGGGTGCTGCATATTAAAAAGGTAAGTCTTAGTACAGGGTTGCCTGGGTGTAACCTGGAGCTTTTTATACAGTAAGCAAAAAAAATTTCATTTTTTTGGGTTGAAATTACCTCATCGAGTAGCAAGTAGGTACCTAGTACATTCGATAGTACTCATCAAGAAGTACCAAAACCTACAGCAGGGTTGCCTCGCCCAAACCTGGCACTTTCGTGAGTCAGCCTAATTTTAGGGTGGCTAAAACTCAAAAAAATTACGTCATCGGGTTTTGCAATTAGGTGTACTGTACGAACATGCCTTTCAAAATTATCTGTATATTTTTTTTACTTTCTGAGGCGTGGTTTTTGCTAACCGTACATAATTTTCAAGGTGATGTTGCTTCAAATTTATACATGTTGCTTCAAATTTAAAATGATACATTTTTTGCTTACTGTACAAAAAGCTCCAGGTTACGCCCAGGCAACCCTGTACTTTAAGACTTAACTGCAACACCCTAGATAGGTCGCATCTTGCTACTTAATCAGGTAGGGTTGCATACGGCCCGCACTTAGTCTATTAGGTATTGTAGGAAGCCTACGACCGCTTCCAACAAATTTATTTTTGCAGTTGCTTCCATACAATACACATACAATACACTTGCGTAACAATTATTGTAGTAAGTACTTAGTGCGACTATCGTGTTTGAGTTGATCACGCGAGTTAACTGACCTGAAGCACGGTCATTACCTAGATGGTTTTGACTGTTAGTGGCATTTTTCTCGACCGTTTCCGTGCTTCGCAAGACACGTTCTGCCGGTAGTGCCGGTGACCATCACTAGATGACAGTCTTTAACCCGTGTCAGACGGCTTGAGAGACATCTGACAGTGGTACTGCCACCAGCTAGCCCTATAGATTATTAGATCACATTTAATTATTTCATATTATCAATGTCAAGTTAACAGTATTTTAAAATGTCAAAGGATATTATTATCGTCAAAAATAAAGAAATTATATAAAAATTATAAAATTGGGAATAAAAACAAAAATAAAATGTCGCAATTAAAAAGTAAAAATTAAAAAATAAATTAAATGTCAACTTTTACATACAATATTAGATACAATCTGTATGTCAAATTGTTCTTTAAATTTGTCAATATACTCATTTACTGAATAAAATTAATTTTCCAACAAGAAGTTCTTTAATTGGAGGTTTTCGTGATTTTTTTCGTCTTTGATGACTGCGGGTAGTCGCTCGTACAACGATGCACCCATCACGCGCAGGGTCTTCGTTGCGAGAGTGGTTCGCCGCTGAACCGCTAGGAGCCGCCCTGTGTTCCGCAAGTTCCTTCCTCCTGTGGTGCGTCGATCAAAGGTACATATGTTTCGCCGGACGTACATTAATAGCTCTTACAAGTACAAAGATTACAATGGCATAATGCGTAGACTTTTGAACTGCTCCCGGCATGTGTCTCTTAAGCGTGTTCCTAATAATGTCCTAATTGCTCTTTTCTGCAGGACAAACACTCGATCCGAGTCTATTGAGTCATCTCATAAGATGATACCGTTAGAGTCCTAATGTAGGTCCTACGGTAGGATTTAATGAATGGAAGTGAGCAAAGTCTGCTTGCACAAGAATCTCTGGAGGCACAAGCGGTCGCAGTTTTTCCAAAGCATACCCTGCTCCATATAACCTATATAAGTAAGTATCACTGTGTAACCTCCACCAACGCGGACTTGCCCCCCCCCCCCCCCTGTGTGTGTGGAGTATGCCCTACCGATGTTTATGGGTTATTGACGCTACGTTGGTATTAATGTTCTAATGTTTTTTATTTTTTACAAGTATCAAAGATTTTATTTTTATGTAAAAAAAGTGACAAACTTCGTCATTATGTATAATGCAATTACTATTGTAACTGCCTATGACGAGTAACTAATGCTTCTACTTTAAATCAACATTATGAAATTTTGAATTGCCCCCATACAGTTAGCATTTCGCAATACAAGCAGTGAAAACTTTAGCCGGCTGCTACCTGCGAGTACTTCCTCAATTACTGTAAGAGTACACACACTTCACTCCGTTACATCTACTGGACCCTGTGTGGGAGCACAATGACGGCGCCGCCCGCCGGCACCGTGCACCGGTATCGTCATTAATAATGTATTATAGAGAAATAATTTCAATTTGGGGCTGGGGCGGGCGGTGCATTATTCCGCTCACGACGCGTTCTGCGGCACGCAGATAAGGCCTCTGGTAGCGGAGCCCTCCGCCCCGCCGCCCCGCCGCCGCCCCGCCGCCCTGGGTGACCGCTCGCTCAGCTCCTGCAAGGCTCCCCGCGCCTTATCGGAAACGGCTTACGGTGACGGCTGACCCCATGCAAACTCCCTAAAACAGCGGTTCTTAACCTTTAACGTTTGATCTGATTTTATGTGATAGGTGTAGTGTCTTCTTGAATGCTTATGCTTAATCTGAGTTAATCGTAATGGAGTTCTCGCTCAAAGGTTTTGTTACAATACCTAACCTGTCCATTTACTTGTCTATTGGAGATTGACATAGTGTCGGCTGCATGCAAGGCGTCTCAACTAACAAAAAAAGTAAAAAATTATGATTCTCTTGCTTTATTATGTACTATTGAAGAGCATACCTAAGCTTGTCTTTTTATCAACCATTGGCATTGTTAAAAAAATTAAGATCGTTTTTATTTATTTTCTATGAAAAAATAGACTATTTTAACAAACGAATTTGAATATTTTTCTTTTTTATTGACTAGTTATTTTATATGGTCTTTTAAATGTTAAAAAGGGATGACGTCTCATAGGCCAGGCCCAAACACTGTGAAAATAAATAAAGTGCTCCTCACGGGTGCCACAGGTGCCACGGGGAACATACCTCCTTGCAGAAGCGTCTAACATTATTCATTTTGTATGGGAAGTAACTTTTCCAGGGTTTCCCTAGATATCATCACATCATCCGACAGACGTCCACTAGCTGGACAAAGACCTCCTCCAAGGATTTCCATGATAAACTTAAGCCAAATTGAGAAAAAGAAAACAAAATTTCAAAACTTTTTTTGTATGACAGGTACCACACATCATATTCAGGTGTAGGTAAATGAGTGTATTCGATGGAAAAAATTGAAACATCCTTAACGTCATTGAAAAAAATATGTTTTTACTATTTTTTGTACGAGAGGTACCATTTTTAGAGTATTCCCAGATATACCACATATTATGTGGTGTTAATAAGTTTTGTTGTTATATAATTTTTTTGAGAAAATAGGTCTGTTAGTTTCTGTGCAAATCGAGGATACGGACATATGCACACACACGCACACCCGTATGCACACGCGCACGCACACGTGTATGCACACACAGACGCTTACGCACAGAAATTCACACTCACACACTTTTTTTCTAGAACACCTTTGGTGTCTCTAAGGTGGTATACGGTGCATTTTCGTCAAAATCTTGTAGTCGGTGTCTCGGACGATCACATTACCGTTGAACTACTAGTAATAGTAGTTCAATGCACATAACCTTCTATTTGCCCATTCGTCGCTCGAAGGTCATAACGCCCTCAGTACCTACCTTCTAATTTCAATCGACGATTATCATACTTTTTACTGTATAAAATCCTTATATTAATATTTTATTAAATTAAGTGACACTTACTTTATTCTATAGCTGTTTCCCTACCCAAAGGTTGCCTGGAAGAAATTGCTACCTACAAATAAGGCCGCCTATTGTATAGGCTTTCTTCTATCTTATTTCTTTTTTGGGTTCCGTACGTCAAAAGGAAAAAGCGCAACCCTTATAGGATCACTTTGTTGTCCGTCCGTCCCTCCGTCTGTCTGTCTGTCAACACCCTTTATCTCAGGAACGCGTGGAGGTATCGTGTTGAAATTGTAACCATATGTTTCGGTCTACAGTCCCTTAAAGCTGTGAAAAAATCAAACTTTGTAAAAAAAAGATAGGGCCGTTTATGCCGCAAAAAACGAATATTTCGACACTCTAAATTGAATCAAAACTCATAGGGTATTTCCCGCTGACCGAGAACTACGAAAATTGGCAAGTAATACCGTCTTATACTAAAAGTATAGGGATAAATCTGAGAACTATACATTTGTAATTAAATCTTAAAAAATATAGTCTTTATTAAAGTACGTAACAATTATGCAAGGAACGGCGGGTGGTCCAAATTTTGAATTGAGTTAACCGTGTCATGTGGGGTATCGTATGAAAGGGCTTCATTGGTACAAGCTTAAACAGAATTTTAATTATTTTTTTGATGTATAGTTTTCGATTTATGACGAAGAACATAAAAAAAAGCTTTTTCATATGTAAGTAGATACCTAATAATTTTGGCGTATGTAGTACCTAACCAACGCCAATGATAGTACTAATATTTATATTGTGACTCAACAGTTTGCACTGTTATTATAATTTATAATATGTACCTACAATGTTGTCCGGAACCCGCGGTGGCTGAGTCCGACTCGCACTTGTCCGGTTTTTTAATGTTGTGATGCAGTAAAGAATATTGTATTGTAGGTATTGTATTGTATAAAAAAATTACCAATTGGTAAGCCATTATTTCACCAGTTGGTACCTAAGTGACGATAATGCAAAGATGGAAGCGGGATTACCAAGAATTCCCATCGAAATGGGGAACCTGGCCACAACCTGGCTTACCTATCTTCACGCCGGAACACAATAATATTGTAAACATCTTGGCGGCAAGACTAAAAAAAGCGTCTGTGACTCAGCCGGTTATAACGACTCGGTCCTCCTAACCAGAGGTCCCGAGTTCAAATCCAGACGGCCAATGTACCAATGAGTTTTCTAAAACTCACGTTCATATACTTACCGATTGCTGTAACGGTGAAGGAAGACATCGTGAGGAGACCTGCACATCTGATTCCAGATGTGTATGAAGGTCACGTTGCACACGTCCGTAGCTGTAAATCTAAATGCCACCTTTGGGAGTCCATCATATTGGATTTAGGATGACGTCACTAAACGCGTTTATGCAAAATTTCAGCTCAACTGGGAAGAGAGTCAAATTTAACATGACAATTTTGAAGCGGACAACTTACATAGGAAAGTGGAGAACAGTACTTACATACGGACATTGCAAGTTAAATAAAAGCTTTTATTTATAGAGTTGAGTGCCCCAGGTTCAGAACCGCTGTCTGGCGCGACACCGGTCAGCTCGAGCGAGGGTCCCGGCTGTCGCTGTCGCTCTGAGCGCTCTGAGCGCTCTGAGTCTCGATACTCGAGGGACGATCGATCTCATGCAAACTCCGCAACGCTGCATCTTGGGGCAGCTTTTGTTTCCGATTCGCATATTTTATTGCAGCGTTGTTGTTATGTGCAGGTTCTCGGTGGCTGAAAGAGATGACAGTTCTCAGAAAGTACATAGGTGGAACCTTAAGGCGAGGCACCGGTGGAGAAGTGGAGAAACCCTTTTGCTAGATCAAATTTTTTGGGCAATTACTACTATATATATCGGTCTTGCAAAAAATACTGGATATACTCAAGGATATTGTCTGAGGAATGTGCTAATATGTTACACGATAGTGTGTACTTTACTCGATCTTAAAAAATCCCAAAAACAGGTCTAAAACGTCAAAAAAAAGTCTAGAACGAATTGTTTATTATTAAAATTCCTAAATTTGCATATAATTTTTGTATGGAGATATTTCTTTTTAAGTACTACAGAGAACCTGCTAAATTTTAGTTTTTAAACCTAAGTCTCGTGGTTTTGACGGAGATCCTCATCTTTACGTCTTTCCCATTTTTAACCCCCCACGCAAAAAGAGTTTAAAGAAATAAGTTTAACGTGTGTATATCTGTGTGCCTGTCTGTGGCATTTTGATGCGGTTTTTTTTGTTTGAAAGCTGACGTGATCAAGGTGGTTCTTAGCTATAATTTATGAAGATCTTTTCAGCCGTTTGAAGATCAATTACTGTTATCTAGGTGATGGAGGGATGTGGGCAACTTATACCGATCTGATCGATTCGAAATTTGGTGCCCTGTAACTGTAATATAATGATGCAAAACTATGCTTACCTTGACCTGATGCTGCAGCATCTCCTGGAATCTGCAGGATACCCAACTCCTCACCAACTTACAGCAGAGGCATCGTATTGGGCTCATTGGAATAGTCTTAATGAATAGATGTTAGAAAGAACTTGGTAAACTTGAACGGATGCTGCAACATCTCCTGGTATCTGCTGGATACCCAATTGTTTACCAACTTACAGCAGAGGTATCGTGTTTGGAATAAATAAATATAAAAAGCATGAAATAAAACTTAAATTAAACATTTAAAAAACCTCTGAAAGTAGAAAATAATATGTCTTGGCCCTTTAAGTTTAATATAAGTAGTTATATTTTGATCTAAGAGTCGTCGCATCGCGTAGGGGACCGCTAAGTTGATAAAATAAAAAACAATACAAATGGTTTACTATACTACAACTAATCACTAATCACACTAATATTATAAAGGCGAAAGTTTGTGTGTGTGTGTTTGTTACTTAACGCAAAAACTACTGAACAGATCTGGCTGAAATTTGGTAGGTAGACAGATTAGGACCTGGATTAACACATAGGCTACTTTTTTCACGCTCGCGAGACGTGCGGCTCGCGCACTGCGCACCCTCAAATAGTCATAGAAATGTCCACGCGGGTGAAACCGCGGGAAACAGTTAGTTACTAATAATTTCACAACTTAGCGGTCCCCCTACGCAACCACTCTTAGATCAAAATATAACTACTAATATTAAACATATTATTTTCTACTTTTTGGTGGTTTTTGCTAAGAATATACGCAGCTGGGTCGTGGATTTTCTTGTAAAAATTACATATAAATAAGTACACCGCTATATATCGCAATACTGTGCCGCTATTATGTTTATTTTTACTTTTAAGCGCCTAAGGAACTAGCTGTAACAAGCGACGGAGTAAAGATTGTCTCACACACGGGCACTATACTGTAAGATATATTTAACGTAACAGTTATCTTACAATATCGCTCTACTGTAAGGTATATTTAACGTAACAGTTATCTTACAATATCGCTCTTCATAGAAATTAATGAGAGTACACACACGGGGCAGATAATATATATTTCATCGCCGTCTATCTGCAGATACCGAGCGTTACCGCGGCGCGAGCTCGCTATATTTATCTTAAGATAAGTACAGCATGTTTAAAAAGAGTTTTTAACCGCCTGCGTGGCGTAATGGTTAGTCCATTCGCTTCACACCAGGAGGTCGCGGGTTAAATTCCCGGCGAAGTCAACTTTATAAGACTCGGTTTAGTTGGTGGCAGGACATGTTCATAGCCCGCCTGGCTAGCTACCACCATCTATATATATAAAAATGAATTGCTGTTCGTTAGCCTCGCTAAAGCTCGAGAACGGCTGGACCGATTTGGCTAATTTTGGTAATGAATTATTTGTGGAAGTCCAGAGAAGGTTTAAAAGGTGAATAAATATGAAAATGCTCGGAATTAAATTTAAAAAACCCGTGAATCGAACCCGCGGCCTCCTGGTGTGAAGCGAATGGACTAACCATAATGCCATGGAGGCAGTTAACAGCATTGATGTGTTCCGGCTTGAAGATAAGATAGCCAGATCCCTATTGCATTGGGGAATCTTTATAAGCCTACTTCCATCTTCGGTATCATCGTCACCTCTTCAAAGTCGGTTTCGTCCTCTAACAAACTGTCTAGTAAGTACAATAGCAACATACGGGAACTCATTTTCTTAATCAGCCTGTATAAAACGTTTTAGGTGTAGCTCATTCAAAGACTCGTAACAGAATGTGGGGTTTTCATATATTATAGTATAGCGCCCGTGTGTGACACCTTGCTATGCTATAAGTTTTTATCTTAAGATACTGGCGAGTATCTGCGAGCATCTTAAGAGTCTCCAGAAGGCTCGAGTTTCCATACAAACGTAGTTTCGCTTTAATACAAAAACTACACGCCGGATCGAATCCAAACTGCAAATATATTGAGTACACATATCGATGTTTGTAACTAGTTTTCATCGTAGTAAATTTAAACAAAACTAAACGATGGCTTTAAGCGTCGGTGGCTCAACCGGTAACGACTCGGTCCATCTAACCAGAGGTACCGGGTTCAAATCTGGACGGCCAATGTACCAATGAGTTTTTCAAAAACTTACGTACATACTTACCGATTGCTTTAACGGTGAAGGAAAACATCGTGAGGAAACCTGCACACGTCTGCGAAGAAACTCGAAGGTTGTGTGTGAAGTCGACCAACCCGCACTGGGCCCGCGTGGTCGACTAAGGCCTAATCGCCCTGATTCAGGGTAGGCTCGAGCCCCTCGGTGGGGACGTATATGAGCTGTAATGATGAAACGATGGCTTAAATAGTTTTGTACTGAAAGTTTAAAGCTGCTCTAATTTTTTTTCGTTTTATATTAGTGCATCGAGAACTAATTACAAACATCGATATGTGTCTACTCAATATAATCGCAAAGTTTGGATTCAATCCGGCGTGTAGTTTTTGTATTTAAGTGGAACTACGTTTGTATGGAAACTCGAGCCTTAAGATAAAATAGCGCCCGTGTGTGACAGCTTTAAGAAGGTAGCCATAGCAAAAAAACCGGCCAAGTGCGTGACCGTAGAGTAGAGGAAAGTAGAGAACCGTAGTCTTTTGAAACAATAAATGTATATTTTATAAAACTACTGGACAGTTTGAGTTGAAATTTGGTACACATAATAAAATGAAAATCTGTGACCCAAAGACGGACATATAACAAAGCTAAATAAATTGGTTTTATGCATGGGGGCCACTTTTGGGAGAGAAAATTAGAAAATAAAAAAAAAGTTTTGCAAACTATATCGTGTGACATATCAAATGCCTTTGTAGCGACACACTAGCTTGCATTGTACTGTCAGCATTTTTGTATGGGCGAACCCCCCGCTTCCCGTTGCGACTTCAGTCGCCTCCAAGTTACTGTACTAAGCAGCCACACTCAATGTAATAAAATTAAATCAAATAAAATATAAATTTAATCCTGGAATAACTGACATTTAATTAGCAATCTTCTGATTAGGACAATTAAATAATGATATAAACAAAGATCATTAAAGTGGTGACCCGCGTTTGAACTAAACTATCCGTGAACCAGTAAATTTTTGTTCCTACGGATTACGTTGTGTATAGTGAAAAATGTCTACGGATCCTGCTGCTGTAACACCGCCGGCCGCCGCATCCACCGGGGTTCCCGACCTGGCCTCCATTACCGTCTCATCGCGGATTCCTGAATTTTGGGTCCACCAACCGAGGGTATGGTTTATACGGACGGAGGCAATACTGGGCCCGCAGAAACTTGGAGACGGCTCAAAATTTGACCTTGTCGTATCAAAATTAGGCGCTGACGTCATTGGACAGATCACCGATTTTCTTGTGAATCCGCCAGAAACCAAAAAATATGAAGCTCTGAAAAGTAAGTTACTTACGCTATTTGAAGATTCAAAAAATCGACAAATAGAGAAATTAATTAGTGAAATGGAGTTGGGCGATCAAAAACCCTCTCAGCTCCTGAGTAGAATGAAAGAGCTCGCCCGCGACAAGGTTCCCGATGACACCCTCAGAGTTCTTTGGCAAAACCTGCTTCCACCCACGGTCCGTGCTTTACTTACGGTTACGGAGAACCGTGACCTTGAAAAGCTTTCGGTCGTAGCTGACGATGTATACGAAGCGACGAAACTAGGCACCGTGGCAGCCGTACAACAGCAAACCCGTGCCTCAACTTCTTCAGAGACATCCATCCTAGCTGAAATAGCAAAGCTTAGCGCACGTTTTGACCAACTGGAAAGGCGTGCTACAGATAATAGATCACGTAGCCAAAATCGCCAACCTCGAACGACCAAGAGAAGAAGTAATTCACGACCTGCATCAAGAAAACCGGATTGGCTTTGTTTTTACCATTTCCGCTATGGAAAAAAAGCTCGAGACTGCGTAAAACCTTGCGCGTGGGATGAGAAACCGGAAAACTAGAGAAGGTGCAGCCAGCGGCGGAAATCTGCACCATCACTCCAGCCCACCGCCTCTGTGTATCCGACGTGAATAGCGGTTTAAACTTTTTAGTGGATACAGGTGCTAATGTTTCGGTTATACCAGTGAATAAAAGAAATAGGTCAGTTCCGAAGTGTAGTTATAAGCTGTACGCAGCAAACGGTACGGAAATATTAACTTATGGTGTTAAGTCCCTAGTGCTGAATTTAAAACTACGTCGCAGTTTTCGTTGGGAATTTGTAGTTGCAGATGTTAAACAACCTATCCTTGGAGCAGACTTTTTGAGTTATCACAAACTTTTGGTAGATGTCAGCGCAAAGAAGCTGATCGACCAAGTGACCGACCTAAATGTTAAAGTTTCAGTTGTAAGTAGTTGTACTCCATCTGTAAAAACTTTAGATTGTAATCAGCCTTACTATGATGTAATTTCCGAGTTTCCCGAAATTACTAGGCCCACATCTTTCAATGACCCTCCCAAACATTCAGTCTGTCATCATATTGAGACAACCGGACCACCGGTATATGCCCGAGCAAGGCCATTACCACCCGACCGGTATGCTAAAGTTAAAGAAGAGTTCAGGGTCATGCAAGAGATGGGAATATGTAGGCCTAGTAAAGGTTCCTGGGCTAGTCCTTTACATGTTGTACCGAAGAAAAATGGTGAAATAAGACCGTGCGGCGATTACAGGAGACTCAATGCTATTACTAAGCCGGACCGTTATCCCGTGCCACGATTACAAGACTTTACCTATGTACTGGCGAACAAAAAGATATTTACTCGGTTAGATGTTAATAGAGCGTACCATTTTATACCAATCCATCCAGATGACATTGAAAAGACAGCCATTATTACACCTTTTGGCCTTTTCGAATTTACTAGAATGAGTTTTGGTTTGCGCAACGCCGCACAAACTTTTCAAAGATTTATCAACTCGACTGTACTGGAAGGACTAGATTTTTTATTCGCATATATTGATGACGTAATCATCGCTAGCGAGAGTGAAGAACAACATAGAGAACATTTAAAAACTGTTTTTGAAAGATTAAAAAAGTTTGGATTAACAATTAATATTTCAAAATGTACATTTGGTCAAACTAAAGTTGACTTTTTAGGCTTTGAGGTTTCGAATAAAGGTATTAAACCTTTAAAGTCGCCAGTACAAGCAATTTTTAATTTTCCAAAACCAGAAAACGTTTTAGAATTGCGTAGATTTTTGGGAATGGTGAACTTTTATCGTTCACATATTCCGAGGGCAGTAGAGTCGCAAATAGAACTCAATAAGTTCATACATCATTCCAAGAAAAACGATAAGACTAAAGTACAATGGGACGAAAAAGCGAACACTGCATTCGAGCAATGTAAGCTTAGCCTACAACAGGCGGTTACATTGACACATCCCCGCGGCGATGTACCTATCTCACTTATGTGTGACGCGTCAGACACTTGCGTAGGCGCAGTTCTCCAACAGCAAATTGATGGGAAATGGGAGCCGTTAGGATATTTTTCTAAAAAGCTTTCCGATTCGCAAAGAAAATACTGTACTTATGATCGTGAACTTTTAGCGATTTACATGGCGATTCAATACTTTAGAAAGTTGTTTGAAGGTCGAGAACTTATTGTATTTACTGACCATAAACCATTGACCTACGTTTTTTCGAAATTGAACAGTAATTCAGAAACGCCAACTCGTACTAGACATTTGCTATATATTAGTGAATTCACAACGGACATTCGACACTTAAGTGGTACACAGAACATAGTTGCTGACTCGTTATCACGTGTAGCAGAAATACATTGCCCGACAGCCATCGACTTCGCAGAACTAGCTGTGGCACAGGAAACTGACGACTACATTACACGAGTGTCAAATGACTGTAATACAAACAGCAAAGTTGTTATTAAAAGAGTAAGTAGTCCGATTATAGGTAAATCCATTTACCGTGAAATGTCTACTGATGCAGTACGTCCTTACCTACATGAAAAAGTTAAGAAAACACGATTTTTCGACGAAAAATAGGTACCTAGGATAGCTATCCAAATAAGTTATAATTTAGTCTACATACGATTTTTAATAAGTTTATTAAAATTATTTTTATATTAAATGTTGTAACAGTTGTGAACGCGACATTACTTCTACGCTTTAGCGATTGTTTTTCGTAGTGAGTGAGTCAACTAGGTGTTGGTCACGTAAATGTATTGTTTAGACTATGTAGTACCTACTTACCTAGTGACCTAGTGCCGAGTTAATAAAAAATCTTGTTACGCTAAAAATTCTGTACAAACTGATCACTTGTACATTTTGCCATAACGACATTTTTAGGTAAAACCTAGTTTTTTTACTAAGTAAACATACTAGTTAAAGTGAAAAGTGAGTGTTGTTCTGTTGAAAAACTTTTGTGTTTAGGTTAAGTAATGTAATAATACCTAAGGTTTAGTGTAATCTCTAAATTTTGTAATTTCTGACCTGATTTGTTACATTTACATATAAAACGAAGACATAACTTACATTTACTTTGTATCGAGTCGGTTCATTACATTATAATATTATTTGCTTCAAACTTGACCAAGCACTCATGTAATCGAACACCTAGCGATAAGCGCATGTTTGCATTTTGATGATATGTAACATTCGTTTTACTTTCAGAGTAATTGATACTTACTTACAGAGTGTACCTATTTAGTTTAGAGTTAAAATTTGATATGCAGTTGAATAATGAGTTGTATGTTCCTTAATTTAAAAAAAATAATATTTTTTTTGAAAAAGGGGGAGGAATATTGTAGCGACACACTAGCTTGCATTGTACTGTCAGCATTTTTGTATGGGCGAACCCCCCGCTTCCCGTTGCGACTTCAGTCGCCTCCAAGTTACTGTACTAAGCAGCCACACTCAATGTAATAAAATTAAATCAAATAAAATATAAATTTAATCCTGGAATAACTGACATTTAATTAGCAATCTTCTGATTAGGACAATTAAATAAGGATATAAACAAAGATCATTAAACCTTGTTGTAAGAATAAAATTAATGTGTTTTTTATAATTTTAAATTAATAAAAATTTTAAGATAAATAGTTTTGAAGTTATTTAAGACAATAGCCTAAATTTGCAATATCTTTGAAACTACGGGGCCTAAAAGATCAGGAAAAAAAACGGAGTACTAAAAGTCCGCTTTAAAAATTACTGTGCTTAGCATATTCTAGTTGATGATTTTGTTATTTGAAAATAAAATAATACTTACCTTAATAAATTTAATTATGGTTACATTAAAAAAAACTTACGCATGCGTAATGTGTTTACATGTAATGTAGTGCCTAGTTTAGTCGCCATTTTCGTAAAACTCCATCGGGGCATGCTCCAACCAATAACTATTCTAGAATATTAACACCACTTCAAGAATAAATAGCCGCTCTTATTGTACAATATTACCGCTCAGCCAATTTAACTGACTTTACTAAACTGAATTGAACTGACATATCCATGACTTTGCAATAAATAAATATGAATAAACTACCGCCCAAGAAATCACATCCCAATATCCCAATATATTTAGTATTCTTTGGTGATACCGACTGCCTAGTGCCTATGGGTATACCCACCGAAAGAGGCTTAGCTAGAGAACAGAATGAACGGGCTGCCGGCTGTTGAATGACGTGAAGTTTTTTTTCCCCTCGGACTGCGGAGGAGGGGAGGGGGAGAATGCTTTTACGCATACACAGTGACAGCCGGCAGTACTGGTTATGTGGGACTCACAGCCCTGCGCCTATATGCATACATACCCATATATACATAAGGTATATATTAATAAATATGCACAGGCCCAAGACCACACTACCCACTAAACTCCCCCTGAGGCTTTGGCAGCTTGGCCACCTTAAAAACCCATCGGAGCGAGCCATACCCTTAGGGAAGGGTGTGGGTGCGTAGACGTGAAGTCTGTGATAGCTGTATTTGTATTGGTGCTCGTACCTAGTACCTGTATAGGTCGCTTTGCTTCGTCAATAGCAATAACGGCAAAGTAGCTAATACAGATGCGATAAATGTGACGAATCATTTATCGCATCTGTATTAGCTACTTTGCCCAGGCCGCCCGCCGCCAGCGCTGCCGCCGCACCCGCCGCACCCGCCGGCCGGTGGGATCGACTCGCCGCTCTGCTGAATATCTATTTGGTTTTGTTATTGCCGAGTGGCTGATCAAAACTCGGCTGGGTTTGATATGCCACTGAATATTGAGTGCTCCCTGCCACATATTTTGCAATGAGATATTTGTGGGAGGACGAGGGAGGGGGTAGGAGGTAGGAGCGCCATGCTAGTGTCATTGTGGTATAGCAATACATGGCAATACTGTGTAAATACCGATTGGCGTACTTTTAAGAATTATCAGCAGCTAGAAAGACTTGTCAAGTGCGCATCGAACGGACCTACTAGTACACGCGGTCGCGCGCTGAGCACAGTTCCATAGTCTTTCCTGAAAATAAAAGTACGTGGGCTGTTCCAAAAATAATTAGAATATGGAAAAAGTTTTTTAGAGCTTTTCAAAATGTTGTCCTCCAACCCCTTTGTATTTATGCATTCAGGTGAACTAGCTTACAAAACATCTACAAAACCTGCTGAAATTCTTCGACGACCTCATCTGCAGTGTTGAATTTTCGCACGAAGCATTGTTTTTACCGTGGGTAGTAAAAAAAATCGCATGGACCTAATTATGGGCTTTACGGAGGATGGGGTAACATTTGTACCCCCGAAGTTGTCAAAAAGTCCATGGATGTAACAGCTGTGTGAGCGGGCGTGTTATCTTGGTGAAAAAGAATGCCACGGGCGCCGCTCCTTGGGCGCTCGCTATTCAATTCCCCGAAAGCTTGAGACAGGTAAACTTCGCAGTACCATTCACTAGTAATGGTTCTACGGTCTCCTAGCGGAATAAAAACCGCTATCATTTTTTTATTAACTTTTGTGGGCAACTGGTCCTGTTCAAACACCCATTGCGTGGATTGCTGCTTTGTGAGAGGATCGTAGCTGTAGATCCAAGATTCGTCTGTTGTAAGGATGTAGGATACGTTCCCTTCTTTGAACTTTTCCAGCAAAAATTTGCACCAATCAACACGACGGGATTTTTGCTCTTCGGTGAGAGAATGAAGTAGCCAACGCAAAGCAAGCTACCTACCTAACTTTAAGTTGTTCATGCAGGATGGCGGAAACTGCCTGTGATCCAATTTTCAGTTCAGGCTTAATCTCCCGATGTGTCATGTGTTCCGCAATAGCCACTCTACCCTGATGACATTCTTATGCGTTACTGCAGTTGGTGGTCGGCCGGGTTATCGTTTAGGTTCTCTCGACCACGTTTGAATTCACGACACCAATAAGTAACTGCTGCAAACGCAGGAGCAGACTCCCCAAAAGCACAGTGTAAATTTTCGTGATATTCCTTGAGGGGTAACCCTGGTTTATAATCATAGAAAATCATTTGCAAACTAAAGAAGAGTGAGTTGTGTAGTTCATTTTTAAAATATTTTTAAAGACGGCCGGAGGGTAAAAAAGAACTACACGTAGGTGCCCAATGATTTTCACCAAGGAGATGTATATTGAAATTAGCCGTCAATTTAAAATAGTTTTAAGAAAAAAATATTGTAATTTTATTCTGTGGCTAACAATTTTCAAAACAAACTTAGTATATTTCAAAACACTTACAAAGTTATTTTTGTAGTTGGTTTCGATCATATTCCAAGGTTTTTCTTTAAACTATTTACGGATTCAACTACAATAAAACGTTGGTACGTAAGCCTACTGCGATAGTTTTCCTTCATACGCTGAATCGCTGATAATCCGTATCCGTGTTGACGTCACTCAGAAGCAATGCAATGCAACACAGTGAAATGTGTGAAAGTGATACTTCTGGAACAAAGTGTAGGGTACTTTTAAATTACCTGAAAATAAGGAACAAAGTGTAGGGTACTTTTAAATTACCTGAAAATAATGTAGGGCGGAGTTTAGCTAAGGAAACTAAACAGCTTCCCCTAAAGAACATATACGGAATTCGCAAACAAAAAACTGACCTGCCATACAAATTTTGCTATCAGTATTATAATTTTCTAAAGCGATTAGTTTTTGCGTCTGGTAGTCATCATCTCATGTTGATGAGCTGGCGATGGAAGGCACAACTCCTTATCAGTTAGGACATAGTAGGTTAGGAGTTTGGGGACAATTATTTAAATATGATACGTAGATACGTAGGTACGCATACGGTTTCACTCCTTAACTTTCATGCTACTGAGATGATGATTTGATGAAGCCACAGGACTCTACATCGGTTAATGAAGCGACGAGTAGGTGATTGGGTTTAACGTTGTTACATAGATAGCGTAAATACCAAAATAATAAGTTTAAAAAAAACTTAAAACCGACTTCAAATAGAAATTCACTCAAAAGTATTAAATAGAAAAAAAAAGTTTATTCTCAGAAAAATACATTAAAGAAAAAACGATACCATAATATAGCTTACTTAAACAAAACTTATATTTTAATATATGAATACATGAAATTAACCAACAATGATGAAATCCAAGATAAAAAAAGTAAAAAAAAGTAAGTAAGTAAATTACGAATCATTTTTTTTGGTCATTAAATCAAAACATTTGATAGGTAAGTAGCTGTGTGCTGGTACCGACTGACATTTTTTTTATTCTTAATTGGTAAGCCCTTGGCATCATCTCACCTGATGGTAAGTGACTTCAAAAACAATTGTAGGCCCCTAATTAAATTCGTACCTACCTGTGATTTCGTTATTGTTGGTTAATTTCGTGTATTCATATATAAAAATAGTATTTTTTACTTTTGAGTAAATTTCTATTTGAAGTCGGTTTTTAGTTTTTTTCAACTTTTATGCAAATTGAGTACAGGTTCTTTGGGGAAAGTTGTTTGGTGTCATGAGCTCAACCCTCCTTGAGGTGTTTCAGGCCCTGTGTACTAAATTGACGTACTTTTATTTAATGTATATTGTTATTGCAATAATAAAATTCCTAAACGTGTCCCTTTTGTTAGTTTTATTTAAGCACAAAGAGTTTATTAGTTTTGTTTTATTTCAGTGAGCAAGCATTTACAGTTTCGAAGATATTCAGATTATTGTAACCGACCCGTTAATCCCCCCCCCCCTTTGAATTTTCTTAATCACCCGTAATGGACTAGCTAGAGAAACTAAGTTACATATTGTATAATGTAGCAGTTACTTACCTATGTAGAGTCCATTTCTTTGGCGGAGTTTATTACTTCATCCGGCATTCGCCCACGCCGCGGCGCGCCGGCTGCCCCCAATACTCGCATATTTATTCATAGGCGGGCGCGTATTTTTTATTCCGTCATAAATATTAAAGCCGCCCGCGCCACTAGGATTTTCAATTCGACAGCGGCGCCGAATCCCCTTAGATTTTAGGCTTTCTCTCTTTCCGCGGATTAGAGTGGTTTGATGTACGGCCGCGGGTGGCGGTAAATCAAATTTTGATTGGTATTTTCTTTGTGGAAAGTCGGCCTCGTCTTTGGGGAGCGTCGCGTACCGGAGCGCGGCTAACCGCTCCCCGGGCAGCGGCGAGCCGCGACTTAAGTGGATTCCGGTATAGGCATTTTGTATTTCTTATTCCGGCTCTGGTGAAACACTAGGCTATGTTATTTACTTTTGCAAAAATAGAGCATAAAGTAAATAATGTAGCAAGCATGTTTTCATATCATATACACAACATAGAGCGTCGGTGGCGTAATGGCTAGGGCCGCCGCCTCTTGTCCGGGAGGTCGTGGTTCGAACCTGCCACGTACCAATGTGATTTCGAATTTAGATTTCATATGTTCGTTTATCCGACGCTTTTACGGTGAAGAAAAACATCGTGCAGAAACCTGAAAAAACTCGCAGGTTGTGTGTGAAGTCGACCAACCCGCACTGGGCCCGCGTGGTCGACTAAGGCCCGATCGCCCTAATTCAGGGTAGGCTCGAGCCCTTCGGTGGGGACGTATATGAGCTGATAAGATACACAACATAACATTCTAGGAAGGTACAGCGTTCCAAAGCCATTCGAATTGATTCAATTCAAATTACAAATTCGTCTTAAGTATGTTTTGGTCAGTGAAAGCTTTATTTCCAACAGAAATCAACTATTTGTCTAAATTATCAAATCTATGTAAGAGATAGGGACTGGGGGGCCGAATTGCTACAAGTTTAAGTTTACTTTGGGCTATTGAAATCTAATTTGTTTGGGTAAGTAGATTTTAGTGGAATAGCTGGGAGTTGGAGCCGTAACCGCCTGTGTGATCCGATTGCGGACCACTCGCCCGCCGCCGCGGCGAGCTCCGGCCCTCCGGCGGAATCAAATTCAGCCTCCCTTTAAATATTTGAACTGCTTCTGCCAGGGGCGAGGCGGGGCGGGCGCGGGGGTGCGCGGGCGGCAGGGGTGCGGGGTGCACAAATTGCACTTGTACGAGTATATGTGATTGTTGTGTAGGGGACTTTAAAACGTTGTTATCACAAATGTTATCCGCCAATCTACTGCGATTGTTGCCAAATGTGATGCGAGTTTTGAAATATTATTTGAACGAGAAAGCTTTATGAAAAAAAACAGCAGCTTTTTGTCTAAATTACGTTAAAAATTATATAGTTTTAACACACATTTAATGGCGAAGATAAAACGTAGAACGTTAGATGGGTACGTCTACGTATGTACGGCGCTGTAGCTCCGCCGGTCGGGGGGGTGGTGGGGCGAGGGTGGCCTCCTGCGGATAAAAAAGGGATCTAGAGAAATTCTCGACCCTTTTTATACTAAATAGATAGCTAACACGGCCTGAGTGGAGTTTCAATAGATGCTTTCTCGGCGGAAGAAGCGACCTGTAAAGAATCGAGTGGAGGGACCCAGCGCGGCGGCGGAGAAACGTGTGTTATATTTGTACATAGGCGCATGTGGGTCTGTGGGCCCTCGACCCGCGGACGGAGCGTGTGTCGCAGTTTTCCTTTTATTTTTTACGCGTGCCCTCCGCGGAGGGATAAGAGTGGAATTCTTTTTAAATTGGAAATGTTTTCTAAGAGGATTACGATTTGCGGAGGTGTAGGTATTGGGAGCGAGGGAAGCAACTCGTGTCGCTTACTGGGTTTGTTTGACATGCTTAACATTTCTCCCTGAGATTTACGTGCTTAGGTTTGTGTCGTAAAGGAAATTGTGTAGACTTGATCTCTTTAACCAATAATGAAAGTAAATCACTTGCTACCAATAGAAAATATAATGTCTACTCTGTTAAGATTCAAGGTATTTATTCAAAATAGGTGCAAATTACACTCTTTCTGATAGTCATAAATTAATAATAACATAATTTCATTTTTGAAAAATCAAGAAATAAACAATAATTAGTTAATAATGTCAAATTAAATCCTAGAAATAAACCAGATTATGTCATTACAACATGAAAACAATATGACACGAAAAGTTATACATAAAATTATTGAATGTCATTGATACGTTTGACAAGAGAAGGCCAGTTCACACGAACAGCACCCGGTCACGAGTATAACGCGAGAGTCAGCCATCTTAGCTGAAAAACAAAACAAATTTCCTTTACCTACAGCTCTGAGGCTGCACCTTCCTAATATAAGTTATAATATTAGTCATGGAAAAGTTTCCAATAGGAACATTCAAATTTTCTTCTAACCCACTGCAAAATCCGACAACGGCCGAAAACTATTACCCATTTTCTCCGTTCCCGTCGCGTGTGGCCCGCCATCTTGCATTGCGTTAAGCACACCTCCGTTTCAAGTGTCGATTTCTAAACTGCACTAATGCCGTTCAGCGCACGCACGGGATTAGCAGCCCCCGCCTCGCCGCGCCCCCGTCGCGCCGTCGCCGCGAACTGTGCCTCTTTTCACGTTGTCCTACTATTATTTCAGCAAGTTTTTTATCTGTGAATTATGTGATTAGAGAATGGCAAGTACCTGTTACACTTATTCACTTTATAATAGCTCAAAGCTTAGGCAGAGTGAACTAGAAACCTGTATTGGTTGCTACGAATAAACATTGGTTGCCTTGTGTGCGATGCGCGCGCGCATGTGTCTGTGTGTGTCAACGAGATAATATCCACATCATCTTATGTTTGTAAATGGGGCTGCAGGCGCAGCGAGCGACACTTCGACCCAATGGGATATTTTGTGTCTTCCGCTATAATGCAATCTCGCTTGCCTACTCGAAGATGTGCTGCATCAGTGCAATGCAATTCCGCTGAATAGAAAGTGCTTGTAATCCATGGTTTTGGGTAGCCATCACCAAGGAGGCACATAGGCTTTCTAGCCAAGACATCGCATCGCAGTGACACAAGTAAGCGTTCCATTGATTCTATATCTTCTCCACAGGCCCTGCAGGTCGGTTCTTTCGTCAGGCCTATTTTTTACAGGTAACTACACGTCTCAGAGAAGAATCGTACGCACTTTATCTTTAAAAGAATTCATATTCATAAGTAAGGATCGCAATCGCAGAATAGTTTATTGTATGTATCCGAAATACGTGTCACGGTTCCATTGTTTCCATAGTAGACACAGTAATCGGAATAATATATTTCTGTGACGTACATGAAGTTATTAGCTTTCAGTCAACATTAATTGACATCGCAACAGCTTAAACTCTTCAGGTGGGCAATACTACTTTACTTATGAGTTTATCTATATTTCAATATTCCACAGCTACGACAAACAGCAAAGTAAAATGCAATAAAATAAATAATGCCAAAAATTGTCAGCAAACAGTAAAATGTGTCGAAAAATGTGTCTAAGTTTTTTGCGTAACAAAAGAGGGATCATTGGGCGCTTTAAACTGCGTCCACCCCTGTAAATTGAGTTTCTGCTCTGCATTGAGTTTTTGCTGTACATGCGTGATGCGTGGCGTGGCGTGGGCGACACAGTCCGCGAGCACAATGACTGCTCCACCACAGTGGAGTTACCGCGGGGCGCGGAACCGGCGCGCGTCGCCCGCGCTGTGACAGGTGGTCAGCCTGAATAGAACATAGCGAGCCCCTCCCCCGCTCTACGATGATAGAAAAAAGCGGAAATGTCAGTTTAGTCGCCACTATTTCTCGGGGATTAATAATGTCATTATGAAATTAACATATTTGGAATAGATTGTCAGTCAAAACGGTTAAGCTCGACCAAAGTGCAGCGCATTCATTTGCACGATATTGTAATTTGATATCCTACTCGTGGATTTGTAGGGGATAGTGTAGTGTAGTGTAGTTAATTGTACCTATATAATATGTAGGTTTACGAGTATTTGGAAGGTACTCCAGCATAGTGCAATATCTTGTCGAATTTGTTATTAAGCCGGCAGCGGTCACAAAGCCCGAGATTTTATGCGGTATTATGATCATTTTACTATTACGACTACATTTCGGCGCACATAAAGCGACAGTTGGACGGACCGCTCTCACGGACCGCGCACCGGGCAATGCCTTTAGAAATCAGTTAATATGTTGTTGGCCAAGAAATGTCCGCGCATTATAATCGCATTACTGCGTCAACGTATCAAATTACGGCGCTGAAACTTTTATAGCCTAATCAGGTGACAGGTGGTCAGCCTGAATAGAACATAGCGAGCCCCTCCCCCGCTCTACGATGATAGAAAAAAGCGGAAATGTCAGTTTAGTCGCCACTATTTCTCGGGGATTAATAATGTCATTATGAAATTAACATATTTGGAATAGATTGTCAGTCAAAACGGTTAAGCTCGACCAAAGTGCAGCGCATTCATTTGCACGATATTGTAATTTGATATCCTACTCGTGGATTTGTAGGGGATAGTGTAGTGTAGTGTAGTTAATTGTACCTATATAATATGTAGGTTTACGAGTATTTGGAAGGTACTCCAGCATAGTGCAATATCTTGTCGAATTTGTTATTAAGCCGGCAGCGGTCACAAAGCCCGAGATTTTATGCGGTATTATGATCATTTTACTATTACGACTACATTTCGGCGCACATAAAGCGACAGTTGGACGGACCGCTCTCACGGACCGCGCACCGGGCAATGCCTTTAGAAATCAGTTAATATGTTGTTGGCCAAGAAATGTCCGCGCATTATAATCGCATTACTGCGTCAACGTATCAAATTACGGCGCTGAAACTTTTATAGCCTAATCAGGTGACAGGTGGTCAGCCTGAATAGAACATAGCGAGCCCCTCCCCCGCTCTACGATGATAGAAAAAAGCGGAAATGTCAGTTTAGTCGCCACTATTTCTCGGGGATTAATAATGTCATTATGAAATTAACATATTTGGAATAGATTGTCAGTCAAAACGGTTAAGCTCGACCAAAGTGCAGCGCATTCATTTGCACGATATTGTAATTTGATATCCTACTCGTGGATTTGTAGGGGATAGTGTAGTGTAGTGTAGTTAATTGTACCTATATAATATGTAGGTTTACGAGTATTTGGAAGGTACTCCAGCATAGTGCAATATCTTGTCGAATTTGTTATTAAGCCGGCAGCGGTCACAAAGCCCGAGATTTTATGCGGTATTATGATCATTTTACTATTACGACTACATTTCGGCGCACATAAAGCGACAGTTGGACGGACCGCTCTCACGGACCGCGCACCGGGCAATGCCTTTAGAAATCAGTTAATATGTTGTTGGCCAAGAAATGTCCGCGCATTATAATCGCATTACTGCGTCAACGTATCAAATTACGGCGCTGAAACTTTTATAGCCTAATCCGAAATGTTCTCATATTATTTCTCTTTATAGATCCCTGGTTAATGTAAAAAATCTGGGAAATATTTTACCATCGCCCTCGAGATGTCTTTATCGGTTTTTTGCTGTGAAATAAAAAGCGTATTGATGCCGTACAGAGAGGCGTGAATAGCAGTCGCGGCCCTCGCGCCCTGTGCCCCGTGCCCCGTGCCCAGCCGTAGCGCAATAAAACGAGATACATTACAAGTCGCGGGATATTGTCCACGGCGATTATCGCGGAATGCGTGCAAGGCGTGTCGTAGTTAAATGTTTTATTGTTCTTTCACAGGGCACACGCACAATATACATCTTCAGCGCGTTATGATTCCCCTTTAAGTGCAGACAGTATACAAGCTAATGTAATAAAAAGGTTTTTGTAATGTCTCCAATATTCTGACAAAATTATTTCGTTTATACGCGTTAAGCTCAATTATAGAACTCGCTCATGAGAGAATAAAAATGCACGAATTCCAATAGTGACTGAACTATCACTAACCTAACTTAAATTGTTACTAAGTGCCGAATTTTGAACAAATATTAGGGAGGCGAAATAATTAGCTACTTATTCAGTTTAGTTGAAAAGTTAGGTTAGGTAAGTGTGTGCTGTCAGGTCGCCTGAGGAGTGTACCCATGGTCTGGACGCTCTGATAGGGAGTTAGTCGAAATAAGGGAAATGCATGTTAATCAGTAGTCGGCGGTATATTATTATCAAGAATGGTTACTTGTGTGACCTTATTCAATGGTCAACGTGCATAACGCATAGTTCGCATTACGTTCATGCTGCAGCAACAACGCATAGGTGCTTTATGTAACCTGTGGTATCTACAGGAGTCTCCGTTCAGTTGATTTTTTATTTATCATTTCGTCCAATGAGCTAATTTGTGAATTCGGTGTTGGAGCCGGACGTGTACAGTATCTCGCGCGCCGGACAACGCGTCACAGTTGCGTACAGTTTAACAGTAAGCTGGCACCTACGTAGATACTTACTTATTTTTGATGTGTAACATCTTTGCTCTCAATTTCCTGCAATTTGTGGGAGTGATTTCGTGAAATGGGACGGAAATGTGTCCCATGGGACGGAAATGTGTAACAGGGAGTCGCGTTTTTTCAGGCTTTAAAAGCGCGGAAAAGGCAAAGGTATCTATGACCATACAGCCTAGTCTGCCGTATCTTTGCCGTCCTTTTTTCAGGCTTTAAAAGCGCGGAAAAGGCAAAGGTATCTATGACCATACATCCTAGTCTGCCGTATCTTTGCCGTCCTTTTATAAAGTATTTTGTCACATGTTACACATCATATGCGACCACCTACAGGTCTGTCTCGAATTTTTTTTTGTATCGGATACATTTTAACGACAAGATAAAAATAATTTGAGTGGTATGGCAAATTATATATAATAGTATTATAGTACTAACATACAGTGTGGACAATTGGACACTCCCTGCCGCTCTGCAGATTCCAACCTCACCCCCTCGTCGCTCAAATTGATACAGATTGGTTATAAGTTTAGTTCTCGAACGTATACGATTTCGCCGTGATTTTGTTTGCTCCGTCATTTGTTTTTAGAAATGTTGTTTCACGACCGTTGTATGCAGTGTCCGGGGTGTGGTTATGGGAAGCAAGTCATTGTTCTGACTTAGATAAATACCTACATGCTTGACAGGTTTTATAGTTTTATTTCCTAATAACTAGCTTTGTCATCTTGAACAGAATCCTTTGTGTAAAACATAATGTCATGTTATTTATCACCTATATTTAGAGTAGTCGATAGATGATTAATGAACCCTGGAGAGGCGCGGGGCGCCGGGTCGTCTCGCGCGCTGTTTATGGTAGTTGTGCAAACGAAGGGGTTAGCTGGCAGGTTGGGGAGGGGTGGGCGGCGCGGGCGGCGCGGGCGGCGCGGGCGGCGCGGGCGGCTGAGTGTCATCCACGCATTATCGGTAAGTGATGGATGGTGACGCTATGTGCAGACCTGATATCGCCATTAACGGGAAATATATCTTCACATCTATTTGGTCTGAGCGTCGGTGGCGTAACGGCTAGGGCCGCCGCCTCCTGTCCTGGAGGTCGTAGTTTAAATCCTGCCACATACCAATGTGATTTAGAATTTAGATTTCATATCTATGTTTATCCGACGCTCTTACGGTGAAGGAAAACATCGTGAGGAAACCTGCACACGCCTGCGAAGAAGCTCGCAGGTTGTGTGTGAAGTCGACCAACCCGCACTGGGCCCGCGCGGTCGACTAAGGCCCGATCGCCCTAATTCAGGGTAGGCTCGAGCCCCTCGATGGAGACGTATATGAGGTGATATGATGATCTGTTTGGTCGCGCCTCCATATTTTGGCGGAAGGTGTGGGTACTGTTATACCTATCTATATACATAATATGTAACTCTGAGGTATATTCAAACTCAAACTCAAACTCAAAAGGCTTTATTTGCTAGAACACTGTAGGTACAGGATCTTGTTATTTTCTTAGTGCTAGTGTTCAACCTGGAGGCAGGTGTGCAAACATAGATCAATTAAAAAACAGTTAAAAATAGCTAAAATTACAAAAAATATATTAAAAAAAAAACAATTATCTCATCAACTAACGATTAAATTTTTTTATTTTTTCTTATACTTAATAAAGTCGTTAACAGTATAAAAACAATTTCCTAATAGCCATTTGGTCAATTCATTCTTAAAATATTTGATGTCAAGTGATTTAATTTCGTCAGGTAGGTTATTATAAATTAAAATACACATTATTATAAATATTTCTACGGTAAATATCTTTGCAACAAAGAGGTTGATGTAGTAAGTTCATATATTTAGCCCGTGTCTGTCGCTCTATTACTTCACCACGCCTTTTGAAAAAGTGTAAATGCTTTTGAACAAAAATACAGACATCTTTGACGTACATGCAGGGCAATGGCAGTATTTTATATTTTTTAAACAAGGGCTTGCAGCTATCTAGAAACCAAGCTCCATCAATTACTCGAATGCACTTTTTCTGTATTTTAAAGACTCACTTACTGTATTAAACAAGTAGGTACGTTAGACGGTCGACAGTCGGTTTACATCTGGCTGCAAAGCGACTGTCGAATTTAAGTTGAAGCAGTCGATGCAAATACATGAGAAATGACGACTCCTGTAGTTGTGCAGTTCCCCTGCAGTTTCGATGTAGTCGTCTCACTGAACTAAATAGATAGTCGGCAGTTCTCATGCAGTTGTAATAGAACATCTGTCTAGTCCCTTTGAAAAGTAAAGTTTTTTCCTCATCTTACTTTCGTATCATCAATCGGTTAAACTCATGATTGTATTGGAATCCTCTCCACTGTTACCATCTTCCTGCACAGTATTTCCATTGTATTTGGTCCAAAGTGGTTCTTAATTATTTTACCAAAATTTGCATGACCTATTTAAATTGTATAAATACAAATCCGTATACTATGACTGTGTAATTGAAAATGAAAGCTGGAATTGCGATGAATACCATAACAATACAATGTCATAATGATACTTCGTTCACGCCTTACCTCGACAGCTTGCACTTTCCGCGCCAAAAGAAGCCTTTTTACGGTGATTAGATCATCAATAACAAATGTTGACTAACTGATGGAGCGTGCCTGGTGCGCAGGCAATCAATCAATTCCATTATCATAAACTAGTTTTATGAAATTCGGCTCCCATCGCGAGCTGTGGCGCTCCGGCGCTCGCGTGATTAATATTTCAGCAATGACTGGCCGCCTGGCCGCCTGGCCGCCTGGCCGCCCATCACTTCGCCGCGTTCAGGAGGATACGAGAAAGGCTTGCTATTGGAATGTGATGCTTGTTTAAGGATGTAGTAGTTGCCTTGCAGCAAGCACATAATGTTCGTAGATGTTACTTTAAAGAGAACTTTTGATATAGGTAGTTTGCTCTTAAGAGTACAAGCTAAGATCGCGCTATAATTTTATGGTAATAAAACCTGTCTCGGCACTTTACATTATCTAATAACGAAAGTAAGCAACTTTTGTTTCAGCTTTATTAGTGTGCCATTTTGTATGAGGAGGAGTAGAGGCGGTTGGAAGGGTGGAAGGGTGGAGAGGTGGAGGGGACAGGCGGCGGACGATCCATTAAAGCTGAAACGGTGGAAACTCGCTCATACAATAAACATCGTGTTTTTGCGTGCTGGCCGTGCTGGTGAGAGGCGACAGCCACGGCTTTTTACCAAAGCCTATTCTAGTCGGTTTTTGTGCGAGCGAATGGTCCAGGCCAGGAGCCGTGCTCCTGAAACAGCAGTCACAATCACCACACCGGTTCCACAAAATATTAACTTATGATGATTGTTTATTTCTTGATTTTTCACTAATGACATTATGTAATTACTATTTTATGACTATCATAAAGCGTGTAATTTGCACCTATTTTGAATAAATATCTTTAATCTATTGATTTGGTGTAAACATTATCGTCAGCCCATTATCTAGTCTACTGTTGGACATCCATTTGAAATAAGGAGATCCGTAGAAGAGTCAAATTAACCAACATAGCTCTGAGAATGCTAAATCGGCAGTGGGCCGGCATATAGCTCCTAAAATTCTCGAGTGGCGACCGCGCACTATAGCGTGGCGTAGGCAGGCCTCCTATTTGGTAGACTGAGGACCAAAGGTGAAGGATGCGGGAAGCGGCTGGACGCGGTCAGCGCAGGACCGGTCGTCGTGGAAACTTTATCCAGCAGTGGTCGTCTTTCAGCTGATATGATAAGTATATTTGTGAAGATTTACATACATTGTAAAATCTTCGCAACTCGTCAAACTACGTGTTTTCGTACGCCGCGCTCCCGTCTCCTGTCTCCCATCTCCCGGCTCTTATTATTCCGCGCACAACCCGGGGAATATTTTACCGCTGCTCGGCTGTCGTCGGGGGATTTCGAGCAGTCTCCGAAAAAAATTGATGCGACTTATCTCGCTGACGTGTTTTTAACCCGCGCTAAGCGTAAGAGATGTTTTATGGATATCGGAGCTTCGCACCGCGCGCGGTGACGTGGAGTGCCCACTGTGACCCCTGCAATTCGAAGTAGTCACTAGTCGGGGCAGTTTTTGTGAACACAAGACGGGAAGTGATCAGCCGCGAATCAATCACAGGTGCGGTCATAAATTGCTTATTTGAAAACTTGCCTTAAGAGCTGGTCTCCTAAGCTTTTAATGTAGAAATTATTTAAAAGTTTAAAAAAATCGTTACGTTACGATCTGACATTAATCCTGTTACATTTTGATCAATTTCTGAGTTCAAATAAGTTGTGCAGCCGTGCTGTGCATACTTTCTCGTGTAGCACTCAACACATGGTGTAGTAGAGGGAAACGCAAATCAATATTATACAGTTAATTATTTCTTTGCTAGAGGTATCATAAAAATGTATCGATGAATTTACTAGAAATCTTTTGAATTTTGCACGGGAGGCAACCTTTTTCCTTGAATATTGAACTACCCACTGTAGTAGGTCTTGTAAAGTACTAGTAATTTTTAAAGTTTTATGAAATCTGTTGAAACCATTTTTGGGAAAAAATACAAACAACCTAGTTTTGTATGGTAAGTACTTTGCTCAAATGTTTCCTGGTAAAACGAGCTATCCTGTACATTAGACCATATAAAGGTATAGTAACGTACAAAGTTTCATAGAACCGCTAAGCCATTTCCAACCGACCGAGATTGTGAACCGATTTTCGTGATTATTTTTTTATTCGATAGGGTATGCTGCCAGGTTGGTTCCATATAATTAATATTAAAATTGGTGTATTAATTTTTTAGAAAATTAACAAACACTAGAAGTAATAATGCAAAATTGTACTATACTAAGTAATTGCGATGGAGGGCGATTCTTTAAACGTGTTTAGCATTTAAATAAAAGTGATTTTTTACTACTAGGCTGTTCTAAAAGTTTATAGTAATACCAAAAATAATAAGTATATGAAAAAAAAGCATTTACTGTTTTTCAAAGTATTCCCCTCCAGCCTCTATACACTTATTCATTCGACTAAAGCAGCATTCAAAACGAAAAACAATCGCCTGAATTCATCAACGGCCTCATCGAGTCTTAATATTTTTCTACGGAGCTTTTTTTAATGGTGGGAAACAAACGAAACTCACTTGGGGCTAGATCTGGGCTCTGGGCGGTGAGGCGGTGAGGCGGTAAGGAGAATCGCTTCTTACTGCTTGACTTATCGACGCATTGACGTAAAAAATAATAAAAATAAATCAATTTTTTGATGGCCAGATATTTTTTAGGGTTCCGTAGTCAACTAGGAACTCTTATAATTTCGCCATGTCTGTCTGTCTGTCTGTCCGCAGCTTAGCTCAGAGACTATTAGTACTAAAAAGCTGTAATTTTGCATGGGTGTACATATTAATAACGCCGACAAAGTTGTATGTACAATAAAATCTTGCAATTTTTTTTTTGTAACCTACATTGTTTCCCGCGGTTTCACCCGCGTGGACAACGTTTCTATGACATTCCGAGGGTGCGCAGTGCGCGAGCTGCAAGCGGCTCGCGAGCGTGGTAAAAAGTAGCATATGTTATAGGGGGTGATTTTTTTTCGTTGACATACCCTGTCGTGTGGGGTATCGTTAAATAGCTCTTTCAAAACTACTGTGGGTTTGCTCAAACCATTTTGCGACTCAGCTCCGTTGGCGAAATGTGAAGCTTTGAAACGCTACTTTTTGGTAGAGTCAAGTGTTCCCCCACCTACCTACCAGCTAAACCGCTATTTCAGGACTTCTGTTTTTTTTTAAAATAATAAGTAATATAAAAACCTAAAAGAGAAACTTTCACGGCTTGTAGGCTTTCTTAGTTTTGGAGTAATAGTCGATCAACTTAAGATGTGCAGTTGAATTTGTAAAAAGTTCATAGATTTTCCTTACAAAATGTTCTATTAGCGACTGAAAAAGTAACATTGTTTTTTAAAATAAGTATATAATATTTTTTGTGTTGCAACTCGCACCCACTTCTCTAAAGGTTGCAGGCTCACACTCGAAGTTGTTGACGAATATGTATACCTGGGACCAACGGTCCAGCTAGGTAGGTCCAACTTCAAAAAAGAGATCAATCAACGAATCCAACTCGGCTGGGCAGCGTTCGGGGAGCTTCGCAATATCTTCACGTCCCAGATACCGCAGTGTCTCAAGACTAAGGTCTTCGACCAGTGTCCCAGTGTGTGTTGCCAGTGATGACATACGGAACTGAGACATGGTCGCTTACTTTGGGCATCATAAGAAAACTCAAGATCACCCAAAGGGCAATGGAGTATTAATTTCGCATCAGAAACGAGGAGATTCGGAGGAGAACCAAAGTAACGGACATACCTCACAGAATCGCTAAATTGAAGTGGCAGTGGGCAGGGCACATAGCTAGTAGAACAGACGGCCGTTGGGGTAGTAAAGTTTTCGAGTGGCGACAGCGCAGCGTGCACCGGAAGATAATACAATCACAATACCTACCTTGTTCACTAGTGGCCCGAAAATAAACGACACGTTAGATTATGGATGAATATTTTGTATACTAAATCCATATTTCACGTATCCACATAAACGTGTTCCCGAGCGAGGGTGAGTCCTCTCATTTTGTAAGTTCATAGAGAATTCAAATAGCCTGTCCTCCCCGCGCGCGCGCCCTCCACTTGACCCGAGCCTCGAAGGACCACGCAGCGTCCTGTGCCTGTGTGCGGGCCCGCGGGCCGGCCGTGGGGGGATTTAGCATTCACGACATTCCGCGCTCATCACGCATTCAATGAGACATTCTCAACGTGTCGGGGTGACTACACTATTTTGCGACTTTGTTCTTGTCAATACTGGATTACCTGCTTCGCTAGGAGTTAACTGAAATTGAACATTTGGTCTTTATATCATTATTCCTAAACCTGAATGCTATGAAGACAAGATGGTGAACCGGTATGGCAACTTTTGCAATTTAGTTCCATAAAACTTGCAATAACATTAGTGAAGTACCTGTTTAGGTCTTTTGAAGTTTGAAAGTTAGTAGATTAACAATGAAATATAGAGCATGGCCCCGGGCGCGGGCGCGCGCGTAGCTTTAAAACATATGAGCTCATTCTTCTACTAAATAGGTACTACTTCTAAATTATAGTATTGTAGACTTGTAGAGGACTGCGATTTCGTTTGTATGAATTTTTCTGTTTTAGTATCCGTTCTTAAGTTTTATTTTAATCATTTATTTTACGTCTTTGCTTTAACGGTGAAGGAAAAACATCGTGAGGAAACCTGCACACGCCTGCGAAGAAACTCGCAGGTTGTGTGTGAAGTCGGCCAACCCGCACTGGGCCCGCGTGGTCGACTAAGGCCCGATCACCCTAATTCAGGGTAGGCTCGAGCCCCTCGGTGGGGACGTATATGAGCTGATATGATGATGATGATTTTACGTCGTTAACAACCCATAAACGTCTCCACAGCTGGGCCACGGGTCTTCTCCCAAACTCGGGGAGATTAGGCCATACTCCACACACGGGGTGGGGGGCCAAGTCCAGGGTGGTGGAGCCTGTAGGGGTAGTGGCGATCCCCACTGTCAAGTTTTTCAAGCCATCGTGAAGTTCACTTATTTTACGTATCTTGAAGAGTAATAATTAGCGGTTACCTACTGTGGCCTGCCGTTTATAAGGTAGGTTCGCGTTGCCAGGGGTGAGGGGAGGGGAGGGGTGAAAGGGGGGGGGCATCCCAGGGCTATTCCACATTGGAACACTTTTTTCATTTTTTTTATTCATAATTGGTAAGCCCTTGGCATCATCTAACCTGATGGTAAGTGACGATGATGCCGAAGATGGAAGCGGGCTTACCAAGATTCCCCAACGCAATGGAGAACGGGCTATCATATCATCAAGACGGAACACATCAATGTTACTAACACTGATGTTTGGCGGCAAGCAAGATTTACATAAGATGGTGGTAGCTAGCCAGGCGGGCTTAGAAAATGCCCTACCACAGACCAAACCGAGTCTTTTCAAGTTGACCCCACCAGCAATCGAACCTGTGACCTCCTGGTGTGAAGCGAATGGACTAAGCATTACGCTACGGAGGCGGTTAAACTACTTTGCTTGTACCGTACTCGACCTGTAACCTTTACGAGGTGATCTAGATTACACCTGGTCTAGATGGAATAAAAACCCCGTTATGTTTTCACAGCCCAGTTAGACAATCGTGGATAACTTATCCGCATAACTTATCCGCATAACTTATCCGCATATTAGACAGTCTAAGGGAAACCAAATTAAGTGAGAGATTTTATGCTTACTATCGAAAACCCCAAGAATACGCTTGCTTATCTCGGCAGAATCCTAATACTCAATTTCATTGCAATAAAAACGCTAAACACGTTAAAAAATCGACTTCCAATGCAACAACTTCGAACAATTTTGCATTAACATTTTTGGTTTTTGTTAATTTTCTAATAAAGTACTACACAGATTTTGTTAAAATTTATATGGGACCACAAGGGAAGCACTAGCTTTCGAATAAAAAAGAATCGTTTCACCCAGTCAAAAGTTCTGAGGTAACACAATATAAAAAAAACATACAGTCGAATTGAGAACCTCCTCCTTTTTGGAAGTCGCTTGAAAAGACATTGACGTGTCAATATTTTCCATTTCCATAAGAGTAGAACAGGCGTGTTGTGGGACCACGCCGTCCAGTTGTGGAGGCAATTATTAGCATAGTATGTTCTGGTCCCTGCGTGGTGCGTGCGCTGACCCCTTCCCTCTCTGAAAAATTCGCCTTACGTTCGAAAAACACAAGATATGAGATACGTGATTTAGAATCGTCAAAAAATATTTAAAAAACCGGCCAAGTGCGATTCACAACCGCCACAAAGGGTTCCATACCATCATACTAGATGGCGCTAGTTTCTTCACGTTTAAAATATTACATGTTTTTTGTATGGATACCCCCTTTTTTTTCTTACTTGTTCTAATTTTTAGTATTTGTCGTTATAGCGGCAACAGAAATACATCATCTGTGAAAATTTCAACTTTATTGCTATCACGGTTCATGAAATACAGCCTGGTGACAGACGGACAGACAGACGGACGGACAACGGAGTCTTAGTAATGGTAAAAGGGAGTTTTTACACTTTGGGTACGGAACCCTGAAAACTACTTCCCAGCTTGTTAACGAACGTATTTCCATTACTAGAGTAGTTTTTTTATTGCAAAAATCATAAAATACGCTTCAATTCGCAGAAAATTCCTTGACTTCTCATACAAATTGATCGATCAGAGTGGCAAAGAACACAAGTCTCACACACCCAAGTGACAACACCAAACTAATTTTAATATGTAACCTAATGGGGATGACGAATGCTAGTCATCTGAGTTACTTTTTATCATCTGTCAAAAACGACATTTTGTTCTAAAAATGTTTGAAATACCTAGGCGTGACGTCATAGTTTAGCAGCGTCATTTATGTACTCATTTTGTGAGTTTGGTGAGTTAAAAATCGAAGACTTGATGGAAAACAAAACGAGTAAGGTTTTCCGTAGTTTCAGTAGGAGGGCAATTTAGTGATCAAGGGTTCATAATTTATTCCTGATGCTGTCGTCATCCCTTTCCCTAATAAATAGATTAATTTAATTATTGTTTTAAATTGTTTGTGAACTCTGTTGTACTCGCTCACTTCCCGGCCTTTGCAGTAATCTGTTATTTTTTAATCCCTGCACCTAAATAAGACTTTGACGTTTCTCTTTTTTTAAAAATATAAATCAATCACGTCGGTGGCGCAACGGCAAGCCGCTACCTCCTGTCCGGGAGGTCGTGGTTCGAATCCTGCCACGTACCAATGTGTTTTCGAATTTCGATTTCATATGTACGTTTATCTGACGCTCTTACGGTTAAGGAAAACATCGTGAGGAAACCTGCACACGCCTGCGAAGAAACTCGAAGGTTGTGTAAGAAGTCGACAAACCCGCACTGGGCCCGCATGGTCGACTAAGGCCCGATACAGTACAGATACAGTACCGAGGCAATGGTGATGAAATCAATCACAATATCTATCTTTTAGCACCCCATGAACGTCCCCTCCCCACTGCCGAGGCATGGGATGCATTTATTTATAATTATTTACAATTGGTAAGCCCTTGGCATCATCTCACCTGATGGAAAGTGATGATGATGCCGAAGATGGAAGCGTGCTTACCAAGATTCCCCAACGCAATGGGGAACTGCCTATTTTACCTTCAAGTCGGAAAAAATCAATGTTGTTAACACTGATGTTTGGCGGCAAGACTTAGATAAGATCCCAAAATATAATAGGGGAGGCTAGGAAATACTCAACACACGGCTCACGGGGGCCAAGTCTGGGTTGGTGTAGTTTGTAGGGCTAGCGGCTAGCGGCTAGCGGCTAGCGGCTAGCGGCTAGCTAGACGAACCTATGCACTGTCAGAAGTTTTTCTAGCGGCTCATAAGGCATCTGACATATGTAGCTAAACGACTTCTATTTAGTGATATCAACCGGCACCTACAAAGCACGGAAACGGTCGAGAGAAAAGCGATAGTAGATAGTAAATAGTGAAGCCCATCCAGGTAGTGAACGTGCTTTGGGTCAGTTAACCTGCGCGATCGACCCAACCACGCACGCAAGTCACACGGAGCTGCGACCGCTTCACAGTCACAGTATAAGGATATGTAATAGTTTAAAACTCCTTCGCTCTTCTGTGATCTGCTTCGTTATTACTCTACTCTGGGTATGTGTGTATGTGTGATGCTCGCGGTGATGTCTTACCAATCTTTGTTTCGTTAGGCGTAGCGTGGTGGCTGGTGCTAGCGTTGTTGTTGTTTATACAAACTATCTGTGCAGATCCTGGGGTGCGCAGATGTTTTGCATCTTTGTGTCTATTCTATTCAGATGTATCATCATACATCATACGACACTAATTTTACTTTCGAGCGACTGATGAGCAAGGGTCAGCGAGTTAAAAACAATCGAATTCCCACAAAAAACATTCTGTTGTACTCAGTCTTGGAGCAGCAGTGCCCTCGCCAAGTCCAGCGCCGAGCAAGCACTACCGTAATACCTTTTCTAGAACTTTTGCGGCTGAATTTCGAGCCACCGTATCTTGGCACTAGTTTCGTACAAAGTAAATGAAATCCAAGAAAAAAAACTGTAAAAACGTGCCAAGTCTCGAATACGATATTTGGCTTTAAAAAATGGTGGGTTGAAATAAAGAGCCAAGTGTAAGTGTATAAAAGACAACGAGTGACTTAGCCACTAAACATTTTGTAAGAGTAACAAATCTAGGTAGATATGTAACGAAAAGTAAATCTTAGAAATTGTTTCAATAAAAGTCTGTTCCCATCTACCCAGACTTGATACTCTTACAAAATGTTCAACGCCCAAGTCACTCGTTTTCTTTTATTCATTTAGACTTGGCTTTTTATTTTAACTCGCTCGCACCTTTTTACAGATTTTTTTATGTTGGGATGTAGCTTACTAGGAGAGTCAGTTCGTTATTCCAGGAAACATCTGAATACGGTACCTCCCATCTCATAAAGACCCACGTTCTGTGTTACTTTATCTACGAGTACAAGAAGGCTCTAACGATTTTTATGAAACTTTTTATATCACTAGGGTTTGGTAAGTCTAGTAAGACTGCTTATTTTATTATTTCAGAAAAATCAAATTAAGTTACGTCCCACACAAGCGCAGATTATTTGTACATTTGATTCGATCAAGTCTTATATACCTTTGTCTTTGCTTCTAATGTTTATTGCTGATTTGTGTATGACTACACCAGACGCTGAAGAGTACGTGAATTATTTTAAACAAAAAAAACCGACTTCTAACAGGAAACTAAGGTTCCCCTTGATTTCTCTGGGATGCTATCATCAGATCCTGGTTTCCTTATTATGGTACCTCCCTTGGGATATCTCGTTTCCAACAAAAAAAGAATCATCAAAATCGGTTCATAAATGACGAAGTTATCCGCGAACACACATAAAATATAATAAATCACAATTTATTTCTTCCCACAAACATATTCATCAGGTACAGTAAGAAAAATATATATAATGTACAAAGAATAAAATAATAATATATATACGGTCGAATTGAGAAACCTCCTCCTTTTTTTGAAGTCGGTTAAAAAGTCAGTATGCATGGCGATGGCGTGGCTGTACAGTTATTTATTTTTTGTTTTCACGACATTTACAAAAAATGTAGTGTCCATAAAATGGATGTACTTACTTATTGTTAATACTTTGATTAATTTGTGTCTCAATCTACACACTACGTAATAACAATCTTTTCTGCACCATTTTTCAACAATCTCGCCTTCAATTCCCTCAAAAACATATTTTATTCGCGACAAGGTGTTGTGCTCCCGTTTCAGAAATACAATACCTTTTCTGAATTTGTTTCATTATCGGATTTCACTCGTGCTTACTTTACAAGTGACCCTTCAGTTCTGTGCGACCCGCGTCTCCGCCCCGACCTTGTCTGCAAAGTGGACTCTCCAGTGACACACTAAGGGTTGAATTTGTCTGCGTGTCCGTTCGCTTTCTACCTAATTTTGTTTGCTCCGCTGTGTTGACCATTCAAATAGTTGGCATAAGCATCGCATAAGTTTTACAAAGTGGCTTCGATCATGAATTTTATTTATTTCCTCGTCACTCTTGTGTGGAGTGAAATCTATTTATATTGTGCTCCTTTTTCTTGGATATATTATTATTGATTACCTATTACTTTTATTAAGCTATTGCATAGCTTCTATCGCGGGCCTTGAGCGCGGGGACCGAATCCAGAAATTCCGTAACGAAAAAACCTCACGCTTGAAGGCCGTGCATCGTCTAACGTCGTTTCAGTTCGGCAGTCTTCGACTGTATATACCTGCATATGACAAAAAAGATTTGATTATTTTCTGAAGACTAAGTATTTACTTTCAAACATATATTGATGGAGCTAAAGAAGTTTTACTTCAGTCGTGTGGTCTAAAGCACACTCGTATTTTAAGCTATTGTAAGTATAGCTTTTATCGCGGGCTTTGAAGGGACTGAAAAAAACCTGACACCCCAAAAAAAAAAATATTGAGTTCTAAAAAACTTACAGTGCCATCTATCTGTCCATCATGATGATGGTGATGGTGGTGGTGATGGTGGTTGCGATGGTGGTCGCGATGGTGCTCGTGATGGTGGTCGCGATGGTGGTCGCGATGGTAAATAATTATAATTGCATAAGTTGATAAAAAATGCTATGTAATAGCTTTACCGCGGCAGTCCCCGAGTGCCACACGTCTTATTTTTTGTTTTACTATTTTATATAGGTAGGTACCTAGTTTGGTTTTGAAATTTTATCTGCAAAAAGATACACACGACTTAAAGTTTCCTTTGACCATACAGGTCTATGCTTGCACCTATTATTATGACGCTCAAAAGGATTTTGAAGACTTGCAAGTACGTACGTTATCCTTGGGCAGTGACAAGCGAAGTGACAATGTCACGTTGTCATAATTGTAGTGTAGATGGAGTTCCAATAATTAAAATCTAAATAAAAGCATAGTTTTATTTAACAGTGCGCTCTGTGGTGTCGCAGACAGTCGTAGTACACATGTAAAATAGCAGAAGCAATATTTAGCGACAGTGGACGCGCCGCGGGCGGCAGGCTTTGAGCTGCGACGCCAGCGGCGTGCGCGCGCGCATACGCGGCGCGGCCACACAGGGTGTCACGCAACTTTACAACAACACTGAGACGTCAGCTTTATAAGCTTTAGATCGTGGCCTAGTTTTTAAAGAGTATTGACTCATACTTTAATATCGAGTTCTTTAATTTTAATTTTAGTCAGAATTTCCTACGGCCACTTGTTCATACATAACTGATCGCTAATCTAATTATTAGAATGTAACTGTAAAATGATTGCAGTGGCGTTACAACGCCTTGCATCTTCCATTCCATTGGACCCATCAATCCGCGGTCACTTTACAGCACTCATTAACTGCAGTTCAGGTAGCTCTACTCGTGGCTAATTAAGGCCAGTGTAACATTCCGCCCGTGTAGTTCTAGCTAGGTTATATTTATTCAGTGCTCGGCGGGAATGCCGACCCTGGCTCTTTGCGGCGCCGACGTCACCTGTCATCCATCAGTCTGCAACAACGCGCATGCGAATGCCGCGCACGCGCACACTACCGCGCACCAATGCGCACACACCCACACGGCAAACAGATTCAAATTTAACGGTACTCCGTTGGAATGCAACAAAGCAGTAGCATTTTGCATTCCAATTTGGACCGGGTCGGCCGGCTGGCGGCCTAGCTCTCTGACGGCCGGTGACAAAAAAGGGATGGACTACTCAGAATGGCATGTGCCTAATAACGACCGACTGGCTTTTGTTACAGATATCAAAGAATGTTGCCTCTGACTTATCAAACGGGAATAAGGGAACACGTTCGAAGGATTGGTAGGTAAGATACGGATACATTATAATTTATAAAGTTTCTCTAAGAAAGTTTCCCAGTTTCCTAGACGAAGTCACCTCACGGAGGCATTAAGATTAAACTCGTGCGTTTCTTTAAAACTTCTTTTTGTAAGCTAGATAGGAAAAAGAGGCACTTTAATTGCATAGTGGGTACTTAAACATCAATCAAGAAAGACTTATGGCTAGTTAATAAACTTTAAATAAAAAGCTTCTTATTTGAGCGATTGGCGCAAATCGTTCCGCTTTACAGCGGTACCTACTAATTTAGAGTATTTTGTACCTTATTATAAGTTATTACGTTTGTTTCCAAAGTGATTGTTCGACGTTTTTTCTGATCGAAACTATGGGAATCTTATGGTTAATCGGCATGTTGTTGGGAGCCTGGGAGCCTGGGAACCGCCGTGTCGTCGTTCGGAGCAATTTGGTGATGATGCTGCGTTTCGCCCAAATTGCTGGCGTGTCGCGTCGCGCGCGTGTGACCCGCGCCGCCGCCGCCACCGCTCCTCGTGTATCTAACATCAGCACGCCCGCACCCGCCCGCCACCGCTCGCTGCCCCCAATTGCTGAATTAGCATACTTTATCAGACGCCGCCGAAATTCGCCTTGTACACCGACCATCAAAGGGAACACCGCTGCCAATCCAATACCAACTCAATCTCTTATCTCATAAAGCTCAGATTTGGAAAACGAAATTGTTAAACGTTTTGCAGTTTAAAAAAACTGAAGCGTTGCATTGTGATACTTATTCATTACACCTAAGGCGTAAATTGGATGTGCCTCGGCAAGGAGAGTAGAGTTAGGATCGCCAAGCGCCGAACTCTGACCCGCGCGTAATGGCCGCAAATTGATCGTGGAGGCAAATTTTTAGCTCATTACTGTGTGCGAGTCGCCGCGCCGGCGCAGACGCAGACGCGTGAGACAGCATGCAGATGGTTGCTTATGGAAACTAATTGCTCTCCTTATCAGACCAGTTTCACAAATGACGAGAACGTGATTTTGATGTATATACAGGTGTAACAAAATTGGTGTTGGTCCCGTCAACTGAAACTCACTATGTACTGAACAACTTTTGATCGACCAATTGTGTGCATTTTAGTATGGAGAAGTAAATTTGGACCTTCCATGCAAAAATTCACAAAATTTGTCGATCAGCTGATCTATTTGTATGAAGAGTTATTTTTTTGTGATTTCAGCAAAGTTAGAACAAATATTGTTCAGTTTGATAAGAAGAAGCCCCAGTTAACGGGAGCTACACCAATTTTGTTACACCCTGTGTATGTGCTGGTATAGTTGCTTTTCTCATAGTGAGCTCTGGTTCGAGTGACGCCCACAGTCCACACTGAACTTTATCTTGACCTACCTCTTATTCTTCTTCCCTTTCGGCCTTTCCTTCCGGGAGAGTCTTCAGAAAAGTGTCGTTGTCTCATCAAGAGTGAATAGGCATTATTTGAGTTTACGTGTACCATCCTCGAATGCATCATCACTTACCATCAGGTGAGTTGCAGTCAAACGCACTCAAATTTTTAATTAAAAAAAAAAACCATCTAGCATTCCAAAATGTAACCTCTTCTACGGAGTGGACCTTAACTGTGTTCTTGGATTGAATGTGGAATTTAAATAAAGCTACTGTGGCGACATCTGCAGTACCCGCCACATACAACTACATAACCTCAACTCAAGACTGAACCATCGATCATACTATATGGAAAAGTTACATCTTCATCTCGATAATCTAGTACGCGCTATTAGAATTTCTTCAGCGCTAAGCATATATACAAGCACCAGCCATACACGGTTGGTCCACGGCCGGACCCCAGGCACACCACCTCGCTGGCGGAGATATCTCCCTTTGTTCTCGTCATGTAGGAACACATTCGTTCCTACACTACCAAACGCAAACAATGGGTTTTGAAAAACAGAAAACCTGTAATGTTCGTGAGGTAGGTCGTGTGGGAGGTACAGGTACATAGCGTTGTCTACATGTCTACATTAAGGGTTCCCGTAGTCAACATGCGAACCTTATATGTAGTTTGGTCCCTCCGTCGGTCTTAGCTCAGGGACTCTAGTAAGTTGTCATTTGGCATGGGTAACGTCCGACAGTAGTAAAATAAAATGTTTAAAAATATACACATATTCACGTTACCTCGTAAAATGGAGATCTTTTTTCTCGTCTATCCCATGGTGTTTTTTAAAGTCATTAAAAAGAGTACGGAGCCCTAGTTTGCGCGCGGTCCTACTCGCACTTGGCCACGTTTTAGGTACCTACGTATGTACTGCGGAACCTAAACGTGCACATTCCGCGATTCCCTCGCCGAAACGTTCCTGTTGCTAAGTAGTTTCATCAATTTTCTGGGTGATGTTTCTTTTCAACTGTTCTAAAGTGAATGGATACATAGTTTTCGTAGACTTCTGATTTCAGGTTTTCGCACAGAAAACAATCACATGCATCAAGTTAGAGGCTGCGTGAGGGTAATTAAATGTACTTCTAAATGAAATCGTTTCCTTGGAAACAAAAAGCCAATGGGCACCCAACCAGTAGACCACGTGACACCGTCATCGTGGACACTTACCCGCCAAGAGGTTACAGGAAGACTGGTACTAAGCCTTGTCTTACCTTGTCAGAGATACCTCCGAGCTCCGCCGTCGCGCGTTGTCTTTCGTTTTTTCTACGTTTGATAGTTGTTTTTAAATTCCTTAACATTTAAACCAAGAACAAAGTTTCATGGTTGTGTGCGAAGTCGACCAACCCACACTTGGGCCCGCGTGGTCGACTAAGGTTCGATCGCCCTAATTCAGGGTAGGCTCGTACCCCTCGGTGGAGACGTATAAGAGCTGATACGATGAACACAGTTGAGACCCATCCTATAAAAAAATTAACCTATACAAAAACTATCGAATTTGGATTAAGAAACAATCATTTTTCACAATAGCTTCAAAGTGAACTTGTGGCACAAAGCAGAGCTCTCTTGAATGCGCAATATCTTAACCGCTGTCACAGTCGTAAACAACAATATACTCCTACACGTGCCAACTGCCAACTGCCAACTGCCGAGGAGCATGCGAACGCCAATTTCGCCGGATTGAATTGAAAAATACCATCATTAAACGGATTGTCATCAATTAATGACTAATTGGTCTGATTGACGCAGTGGCATCTCAAATATTCTTTAAAGGCACCATATCTATGCGTTAATTAGTACATCTGTTAGATGTCATCTCGACAACGGCTGAGGCAGAAAGTGGGAAAATCTCCATGAGACTAATTACATGGTGATTGTTATAGACTTCGCAAATAAATGAGTGTTTGTTCGAGTAAGCCAATTAATTGTTCAGATGTTGCCGTGACATAGATTTGTCTTGCAAATCAATTAATCATCATCAATATGCGCGGTGATGAGCTGGACATTTTAAGTGTTATCTATCACAAATTGAATGGACAATCTATTTCTTCTTTCTTCTTATTATCATTATGTCCCTGCCATCAAAACAATGTAATACTTACGTATATTAATAAAAGTTAAAACAGTTGGGTAACAATTATAATAATGTTATTCCGAGTTTGAGAAAGCGTCAAGGCTACGTTGATTGCTATTTTTATGCGATCTCATGCCCTTTACGTGCGCCGGCGGTCATTCATTTTACATTACATTATGCTCTTTTTTTCCACGCGCTGCTAAACACTCCATTGCGCTCTACTTTCACCTAATTAATGATAATTCGCATAATACTCGCAAGTAGGCTATTGACGACTCTAATATACTAAATTTAAGGGATAGTACAACAAAATGTTATGTTTATGAGGTTAGCAAAAGGTGGTTGTTTGAGTGAATAAGGTCGAAGAAAGCGCGAAGGTCAGCTGTAACGCCGCCGCCGCCGCCGCCGTCTCATCGCTCATTGTAATGGTTGTGCAAATTAAGTACCGCTTTGTTGACCTTCATCAAATTAGAGCCTCCAGGAATTGCGTTCAAAAGATGAAAAAAAATAAATAGACAGCTGGCGACAAACTGGTGACTCGAAGGACCATATTTGGGTGTTAATTTTGCTTTAACAAATGTAGTTGGAAACTACGCAATGACGTACTCGTAAACGTATTAGATGAACTGAGATCTCGCGCGACAATGTCCTAACCAATAAGAACTCTTGAATATTCGGGGTAGGTTTGCAATAACACAAAACTCGTAGAAATAGATTCGAGTTGACGTTTCGCATCGATTGCCGGACGCCGCCGGTGCCGCCGCCGCCGCCGCCGGTGCAGCGCACAGTCGGGCTGGGGTTGTGGGCCCCTCCCGCGCCCCCCTCTGGCCCGCCATTGTCTCCGGACCCTCGTCTCGGGCACTCCAAGCAGCTCGCTGATCTCGCTGCGAACTATATTTCAATTCAGCTGCAAGATTGTAAAATTCTTATAATTGGTCGGTACTTATCGAAATTTTTGAAATTCTCGAGCACATGATTTCAAATCCTTTTCTCAACAAGTACTTACGAGTGTACTTGAAATACAGTACTTGTTTGAAAGCTGACGTCTGCTACTCAAAAACTAGTTCCTCACAATGTTTATGATATTTCAATGCAGACAAAAATTATAGTAATGTCATGTTCGTTCATTTGTTGTGTAAAAATATTTTGGTTGAAGTTTTACTATTCACAGGTAGTAAACTGATATGTATTGCATGCCACATACCTATTTATCTATTATGAGCTTTTCTTTATTTTATTTTATTTTTTAAGGAAAACTAGGTTACATTATAATATGATCATTGATCAAACATAAATTACATAAATGGAACTAACAAAACTTAACTAACTTAATTTAACTTTAACTTGCAATGTTTGTAGGTATGTATGTATGTATGTAGTTTTAGTTCAAATCTTGTTATCGATTTTAGGGCGACTTCCTGGGGTCTGATTGAGCTGAAATTTGGAATAAAGCTGTATTTCCAGTGACATTAGATCCTTTTAGTCGTTTGAAGTTAATCTGATGATGAACTTTGGAGGTGGAATCAAGGACCAAGAATAGTCTTTTATTTTTGAGTAGAATCGTATATAGCAGTGCTCACCTTTTTTGAATTTGGAACCCTGTAATTTTTAAATTCATTTGAGCATTTGGCTTTTTGTGCATAAAAAACTCTTTACAAATTAAAGCAGCTTACGAAAATTATTTATTGTAGTTACTTTAAGTAAATCTATCGTCGCTCCTGAATAAGTTGAGAGACGACAACGTAACGGAGTTTCGCTATCTATTTCCCGCCGCCCGCACCGCCCGCACCGCCCGCGCCGCTCGCGCCGGCGGCGTAACTAGGTAGCCAATTTTATTGACAACCAATTTGGGAAAGTAGCAGTATTCTGCGGCGGCAAATGTTTGCTGTTTAAGTTTGCAGTTCCTCCGCCTCCCGCGCAGGGCCGGCCGAGGGGCCGAGGGGCCGAGGGGCCGCGAGGGGCCTCGGGGCACAATTTAATTACCAAATGGAGCGTTTTTTGCGACCGGCGAAGCGTGTAAACACGGCCATAACGAGCGTGTCTGCCACCGTCTGCAATGGGAAGACCTGTTCACACTGTCGCTTTTTTAAACTACGCTGTTACCGTTTTGAACACCTTTAACATAAATAGGTTGAAACAAATAATAAAGAGTTTATTAACCACATGGAAATTGCGTAAAGTTTTAACATGACCCCACACTAGATTTAAGATATTTATTCAAAATAGGTGCAAATTACACTCTTTCTGATAGTCATAAAATAGTAATTACATAATTTCATTTGTAAAGAATCAAGAAATAAACAAATTAGTTAATTACGTCAAAATCCAATCCGTGATATAAAAAAAAATGTCTTTAGAACATGAAATCAATATGACACGAGAAGTTATAGGTACATTAAAATGATTGAATGTCATGAACGCCTTTGACAAGTGTAGGCCAGTTCACACGGACAGCACCCGGTCAAGAGTATAACGCGAGAGTCAGCCATCGCTCCTCTCAACCATATTAGAGGTAAAGGAACGACCCGGCTCCCTATGCGCCACCATCCGCACGAACATTTCAGCGAGCGTGCACCACTAGTCATTACACTATCATTCAGTCAATGATAGTAATACTGCTTGTACAGTTGACAATTGATCGATATTAACTGCCCAAAAACGTCCCCACTGCTGGGCACGGGTGTTTTCCCACACTTGGAAAAGTTAGGCCATACTCCACACGGGGCCAAGTCAGCGTTGTTGGAGGTTTTAAGGGTAGTGGCGGACCCCATTTGTTAAAAGTTTTCAAGCCGTCTGACACGGCTTAACGACTGCCATCTGGCGATAGCAACCGGCACTGACGGCTTAACCTGCCTTGCGAAACTTGGAAACTGTCGAGAAAAATGTCACTTACTTACAGTCAAACCTTTTTTTATTATTTTTTTATTCGCAATTGGTAAGCCCTTGGCAGCATCTCACCTAATGGTAAGTGACGATAAAACCAAAGATTGAAGCGGGCTTACCAAGTTTCTCCAACGCAATGGGGAACTGGCTATTTTATCTTCAAGCCGGAACACATAAATTTGCGGCAAGACTTAGCTATGATGGTGGTAGCTAGCAAGGCGGGCTCAGAAAATGCCCTTCTACCAACCAAACCGAGTCTTACAAAGTGAGACTCCTCCGCGAATCGAACCCGCGACCTCCTTATGTGAAACTAATGACCTTAACCATCACGCCACGGAGGTAGTTAAAAGTATGTTAAAGCGACAAGGAAATATCCAGGAAATGAGCGTGCTTCAGGTACCACCCAACCACGCAAGGAGACCTGAGCCACCACGGCCTCTATGGTGATTGATACCTACGAGTATTGGCTGTATTATGCCTAGCAAGACGTTTGTTGATTGAGCTGCAACTCTTTTATTTGCAAAGTTGTCCGAGTGACATTTACTCCGTGCACTATCAATGTCATTGCATGATGCCATAACTGGAACGTGATTATCGATTCCCCTCCGCGCCGCTTGCACGACATTAACCAAGGAGTTAGTTAACCGCCTCCGTGGCGTTACGATAAGTCCATTCGCTTCATGCCAGGAGGTTGCGGATTCGATTCCCGGCTGGGTCAACTTTGTAAGACTCGGTTTGGTTGGTGGTAGGGCATTTTCTAAGCCCGCCTGGCTAGCTACCACCATTTTATCTAAGTCTTGCCGCCAAATATCAGTTTTAACAACATTGATGTGTTCCGGCTTGAAGATAAGAAAGCCAGTTCTCCATTGCGTTGGGGTATCGTGGTAAGCCCGCTTCCATCTTCGCCATCATCGTCACTTACCATCAGGTGAGATGATGCCAAGGGCTTTCCAATTGCGAATACTAATAAAAAAAAAGTTTCTCAGCGGGTGGAGCGGGTGCCTCATCGCAGGTAGCTGGTGACAATAAGCTTGTCGCGTTAACGTACTTTTTGTGAGCTACACATCTCAACTTTTTTTTCTTTTTCAATTTTTTATGTTATCAATTTATTACTGTATTTATTCGTAATACAAAAATACATCCAGGAACAGCATTACGCGTTCCGAACAGGTTAAGATAGGAACCGAGGTTTAAATAGGAACGTTATTTACTCGTAGCAGGTGAATTTTTGTTGCATTGTGTTTTGTTACCAACTTCTAGGTGTTAGTATTACAGTCGATAACTACCTTCCCTATATACAAAGTAAGCAACAAACATGCAACTCTACACTTATTTTACTAAAACAATAAAGCCTTTTTTACGGTTCCGTGCCTCAAAAGGAAAACTTTTTTTAAATTTACAATAGGTAAGCCCTTGGCATCGTCTCACCTGATGGTAAGTGACGATGATGCCCAAGATGGATGCAGGCTTACCAAGATTCCCCAACGCAATGGGGTTCTGGCTATCTTATCTTCAAGCCGGAACACATTAATGTTGATGCTTAGCGGCAAGACGTTGTTAAGGTGGCGGTAGCTAGCCAAGAGGGCTATGAAAATGCCCTTCCACCAATCAAACCGAGTCTTACAAAGTTGACCCCGCCGGGAATCGAACCCGCGATCTCCTGGTGTGACGCGAATGGACTAACCATTACGCCACGGAGGCGGATATGATTACTTCGTTCTTCGTCTGTCTGTATGAACCTTTTTCTCAGGAACGCGTGGTGGTATCAGGTTGGAATAAATATAAAATAGGTAATAATTTTTAATAATAAAAAAAAGGTACTTTGGTCTATGGTCCCGTGCAGCTGTGAAAAAATCAAGCTTAAATCAATGAAGTCAAAGCTGTAGAAAGATACGGCTATTTATGTCGCAAATTTTGATATTCAGAAGTAAGTCAAAACCTATGGAGTGTTTCCCGTTGGCCTAGAATCATGAAATTTGGCAAAAAGCAAGGTCTTACAGTGCAAATAGGGAAAGTAGATCTATAGTTATTACACAAAAAAATCGATTACACACTTACATTTGCAGTTGGACAATTGATCGTTATTTGTATCGATATATGGGAGATCATCTTTTCAACTACAAAGTTAAGTTTGTCCTTCAATCCGATAGTTGTTCGCGTTGATGTTTGTAGAGTTTCGTACCCAAATGTATCTTGGTACGGAATCCTCGAACACGAGTCCAACTCTCACTTGGCCGTTTTTTTGTAGAGTGCGTGAGCGACGAAAACTGAAAGTTAGTAATGTACTTACGTCAGATTATAGATTTCGGTACCTAAACATAAATAGCGTTGTGTATGTGTAGCCTGAGTGTGGAGCAATATACGAATGGATTTGGAACGAGTGGTGGTTAAGCGCATTACGACTATTTGCACATTGGCTCTCACAGATATTTGTGTTACTCAATTATTTTGTTTGCAAATCATAATTATAATTGGTAATGTGATTATAAAAATTGCAAATTACGAATGTTCTTAGCCATGGATCCGTTTAATATGTACCTAATGTTGCATTACGTAATCTTTATATATAAAAAGTAATCTCTATTTCCCCTGGTCATCGAATCACGCGAGAACGGCTGGACCGATTTCGCTAATTCTTTTTTTGTTGAGTACGTTATCGCCAGGAGAAGGTTCTTATTTAGGGTAGTGTAGGATAGTGTAGTGTAGTGTATGTAGGGTGGGTTAGGGTAGGGTAGTGTAGTGTAGTGTAAGGTGGTACGAAGTTCGCCGGGGCAGCTAGTATATTATATATACTTTGATTACGTGTAGGTAGCTGGAGCAGGTTGCTGTAACGCGACACAAACTCTGGTCCCTCGTTATTTTAAACAATTCGATAATGACCTCCGACCCCCGCCCGGGGCGAGCGGGGGGCATGGGGACGCACGGCTCGCTACACTGATTGTACTACAAAGGACCTTCCCACTAATGAGGTTTCCTCTGCAATCCCGACTCAAATAAGAACTTTTCAAACGATGTTTGCCTCAGGCGGGTCACGAGTCGCTGGTGATGTTGGCCTCCGTAAAATACTTGAAACGGCAAAGTAGACTGAAACTATACGTACCTACCTACAGTTGTTCATCAGTGTTAACAGAACCTATTATAAATGTTTAATAAATTCAATATATCTCCAAAATCTCGACATTAATTATATTTTTATAGTAAACTAGCTGTTTCCCGCGGTTTCACCCGCGTGGACAACGTTTCTATGACTTTTCGAGGGTGCGCAGTGCGCGAGCCGCAAGCGGCTCGCGAGCGTGGTAAAAAGTAGCCTATGTCTGAATCCAGGTCCTAATCTGTCTACCTACCAAATTTCAGCCAAATCCGTTCAGTAGTTTTTGCGGGAAAGCGTAACAGACAGACAGAGTTACTTTTACATTTATAATATTAGAAGGGATTAGTAGGGATAGTAGGGATTACAATACGCATGACATTTCCATAAATTCATTATAACTGTAAAATTGGCGGAGTAACAACCAATTTTTAAATTTTCTTTTAAAGTTTAGCGGGAGGCTGCCTTTATTTTTATTTCTTAATTAACTCATAATACTAATAATATAAACTACAGGCGTGCAGGTGTAGCAAAATTGGTGTAGAACCCGTTTAATAGGGGAGTCCACTCATCGTACTAAATAACTGTCTCCAAGGAACATAGTCAATTCTAAAAAAAAACAGTAGCATTCCACAACACAATTAATCAATCACCTGATTCACTTTGTAAGGCGCAATATTTTGTACGAAGTCACATTTTTTTGCGAGTTGACCATCGAACTCTCGCGGAATGTGGCCACCATACTGTACGATGAGTGGAAGCTCCAATTAACTGGTCTTAAATTACACTCTGTATTTATCTAATACTAGCTTTTTCCCGCGGCTTCGTCCGCGTGGACATCGTTTTAATGACTGTCTTTAAGGGTGATTAGTAAATTATGTCGTTTCCCACCTACTCAACCATCTCTGTGCAAAAAATCACAACAATAGAGTATTTTTTTAGTTCCCTCAGGAACTGCATCAGATTATGCTATTTTCCCGAGATAAAAAGTAGCCTATGTCCTTCCTTGTGACACAGGCTACCTGCATGCCAAATTTCATTAAAATTGGTCAAGGCGTTGAAGCGTGAAAGGGTAACAAACAAACAAACATTTTCACATTTATAATATTATTACTAGCTGTCCCGGCGAACTACGTACCGCCTTACATTACATTACACTGCCCTACCCTACCCTACACTACAATACACTACCCTACCCTACCCTACACTACACTACCCTACCCTACACTACCCTAACCTACACTACCCTACCCTACATACACTACACTACCCTACACTACCCTACCCTACATATACTACACTACACTACCCAACCCTACACTACTCTACACTACACTACCCTACACTACACTACCCTACCCTACCCTACACTACCCTAAAAAAATAGATGTTGGCCGATTCTCAGACCTACTCAATATGCTCACAAAATTTCATGAGAATCGGTCAAGCTGTTTCGGAGGAGTAAGGGAACGAAAACTGTGACACGAGAATTTTATATATTAGAGATAGTAATTAAATTGCATTAGGTACCCCCTTCTTTACCAACACTCACAGTTCGAGAGAGGATAATACGAGTACGCCACATTAACACGCAGCAGCTTTAAAAGGGTTACGTAGAGCGGGTTTGCAAAGCGTTCATTAATATTCATATTGTCGCTTCTGCATATAGTATGGGGTCGCGTTCGCGTGTACGTGTCATATCGCGAGCGAATCACACGACGTCGCTCAAAAAATGACACTTTAAAAAACCTGCGCCGGCCGCCACTGCGCACCCGTACGCAAATCGCCGGCCAATGGCGGCGCGCCGTGTGCCGTATGTAAATGTTCTATATTCAAATCAGTTTAAAATCACACCGCGCATGCACGAACCGCCGTTTTTTATTGGCGCTTTGCATATAAAGGGTTGTTTGAAAAGTTGCGATTAAATAGGCGCGTGGCTGCTCGTGAGTGAAGGGCTGCAGCACCCGGGGGCAGCAACCCTTCCGCAACCCTTTTTCGGATGCAGCTGTTTTTTACGACCCGCATTTAGTTGTAGACACGCGACGTGAGGTTTTTGACGCGTTTTTTGCTGTGACTCGATTTTTGGAGAGCCATGAAATAAAGTTAAAAAATCAAAACACCTCAATTTGTGTTTATAATAAGTAAAAAAACTTTAAGCTGCTGTTAGATAGCGCTGTGCACCTGGTGCTTCTATTGTATCTTTTGCGATTTGGTTTTGTGATTTAGGGCGCATGGTGGCGTCGTGGCGCGGTGGCGTTGTGTTGTCGGGTGAGAGGGAATGCGCGAGTAGGTGAGTTGTTTGAGTTGCCATTTGGTTAATTTCCTAGTTTGCTGTGCGGCGCGGGCGTTAAGGTGGAGGCAAGCCGTGTGCTCGGAAGGCGTGGCGGTAAATAGCGACGGTGGCAATCAGCTAATGTGCGGGCAAGGGGTCCGGTTGTAGTGGCCATAGGCGTCATCGGCGTCACCGGCGTCACCGGCGCCATCGCCACCGGAGCCGCGCTGGCGTAGCGTAGGTGTCGGCGGAACAGTTTTATGTATCCATCTACTAAACATTATACACATGGTTACATTTTTTATGTTAAGGCGAATCTAGACGAATTCAGACATTCCCGTTCATACTTTTAAATTCAAATATGCTTTATTGCACAAAAATACAGATCAGTTAAAATGGTTCGATACAGGTTGCAGTAACAAAATTGCCCGCTAACTGGGGCTCCTGCTCGTCATACTGAACAACTTTTCCCATGAGACGCATATTCAGTTGGCATATTTTTTTTGGATTCTTTATATTATCGATCAGCTGATTATCCAATTTGGTTTGTAGTATTTAAAAAAAATAGGAACTTGTTGTTTCATTGAAAAAAAAAACGTGTGGCACTCGGGGACTGCCGCGGTAAAGCTATTGCATAGCTTATGCAATTATAATTATTTATTTATGCAGTATTTACCAGTACCATATAGTCCTTGGGGCGCGGGATGCTTATGTAATAACTAATAAATTAACACTAAGAAGGCTACACAAGTAAAATTGACTAAGTCCTTTTAGTACCGCAAATCGCTAATAGATGGCACTGTAAGTTTTTTAGAAGGTTTTTTCGTTACGGAATTTCTTGATTCGGTCGCCGCGCTCAAAGCCCGCGATAAAAGCTATGCAATAGCTTAAAACTGTTCAGTATGATAAGACGATAATCCTCAGTAAACGAGCCATACTCCAATTTTCTTACACCCTGTGTACATCGAACAACTGTCTGTGCACAGAAATTATCCTATCTATTCCCTTTGCGACTTCGGCAGTTATTAATAAACAAAAGTTGTTCACTTCCGAAGCAGACTCCTCTATCAGCTAGGAGGTTTCCGGTAAATTGATTACCTTATTACATTATTTTTTTCAATCGTATAAGATGAACAGAATTTAACCTCGGTCTTTTGGTACAGATGTTGAAATGTACGGAGCGATACTTCCGGCCCCCGGCGGCGCGGTGGCGGAACACGTTAAGGCTTTAAGATGGGTCAAATGACAATACTACTACTTACTCCGCCGGCTCAACGACCCAAAGTGTGTCCTGGCCTCCGATACGAGAACTCGCCATTTGTCTCGGTCTTGTGCGGTCAAATGACAATATTCAATTCAAATTATTGAAAGACTGTGTAGAACAGTAGAGCTATCACCATAGAAAAAATATAATATACCCAAAGTAATAAAAGATCGATTTAATTGAATATATTACCACTTTTGATGTAAAAAAATATACTGTGTGACCCTGGTTTTGGCATTAATTGCAAAATTTCTCGTAAAAATATAGTTAATATTGAAAAAAAAAAAACCAACACACAAAAATCGCCGACTTTTAAGATGTTTAATTTTAATTTAACACATTTTTTAAAACGTATTTAAAAGTATAGAAATGTAATAAAAACATGTTAAAATCGAGAATTGGGCGTTCGGTTGGCGTTGGGCGTTGAAGCCCGCATTGATTTGAACTTAAAATGAATAGACTTACATTCGATGTTATTGAAACACGTACCAACCTGCTCGGATTGAGCGATCTTAGCGCCCCAACGTCGCGGTCGCGGTCGCGGTCGCGGTCGCGGTCGCGCCAAGTGGCTGCCGTGCCGTCTGCACATATTTACGTGCGTTGGTTGTACTCGTTACAATTTGCGTATTTCTAATACCAGTATAAGTTTCCAATTTTTCACTTTTGTGTGAGAGGATTAAATAAACCGATAATGATTATTAGATTTATATAATTTCTTCAGAGATAAAAAAGGTCAAGTGAGAGTCAGACGGCGCACCGAGGGTTTCGTACCACCGCACCTCTCCACAACAGTACAACAATGATACCTACTTATTTCTAACAACTGATATCAACGAGAGCGACAGAAAATACTTTCTATGTAGTTCGGACGCCTTAGCGCGAATAGGACTCACACTTGGCTAGTTTTTAATTTTTCTTGTTTTACGTTAGAATCAGTATTATAATTAAGTACACATAGTTAGATGCTTGTTAGTAGAAATGAAATATAATAAACAAATAAATTACCGTTTTAACGATAGAACAGAAACAAAAAAGCTTTAAAAACACGTTTCCTGTGTGGGGTATACAGGTTGTGACAAAATTGGTGTAGGTCCCATTAACTGAGGTTTCTAGTCGTCATACTGAATAACTTTTGTTCCATAACTTTGCTTAAATCGCAACTTTTTTTTAATTAAAAAATACAAATTGATTGGATCCTTTTTTTTGAGAATCGTCTATGAGTTCCTTGGGGATGGTTGTTCAGTATGACAAACAGGAGCCCCAGGTAACGGGCCACAGCAATTTTCGTTACTCCCGGTTTCTAACAATTTTAATTATTCTGTATTTTTTTCATTTTTCTTTTATCTTTGTTTTGTGCAATTAAGCATATTTGAATTCAAAAGTCTGTACGGGAAATACTGAATTAGTCTAAATTGGCCTTAACATAAAAAATGTAACCATGTGTATAATGTTTAGTGGATGGATACAGAAAACTGTTCCGCCGACACCTACGCTACGCCAGCGCGGCTCCGGTGGCGATGGCGCCGGTGACGCCGATGACGCCGGTGACGCCGATGGCCACTACAACCGGACCCCTTGCCCGCACATTAGCTGATTGCCACAGTCGCTTTTTACCGCCACGAGTTCCTGGTCTTTTTTTAATTCACAATTTGTAAGCCCTTGGCATCATCTCACCTGATGGTAAGTGACGATGATGCTGAAGATGAAAGCGAGTGTACCAAGATTCTCCAAAGCAATGGAGAACTGGCTCTTATCTATCTAGGGTAAAAGCCGGATAGTTGCCACTTTTTGAAATCACTCTATACCTCCCAGTACAAAAAACAAAATACTTTATTTGTAGAACAGGCCGGTTCTTTAGTTTTTTATCTACAAATTTATGATAAGTAAAAACATTCTCCTTAATATTTTTAGAGTATTAGCGATTTTTGCGGACCTCTATATTTTGAGGCATCTATCTTACATAGGGGATAGTTGCCTAATCCATGTAAATTACGTTTAGGATAGATGCCCCGCCGAGAAACAGGACATCTACCCCAGAAAACTTTCATCTCATTTTGCCTTTCCATGCAATCGCACAGAGACATGAGACATGGTCAACTTACTGGTAATTGGAGAATATTTTGATAGATTAGTAAAAAATCATGCGAATTCATACGCGAAACTAGAGTAATTACAATCGGGGCAACTATGCCCCTGGGGCAACTATCCTGGTTTTACCCTATCTTAATCTTCAAGCCGGAACACATAAATGCTGTTAACACTGATGTTTGGCTTCAAGACTTAGATAAGACGGTGGTAGCCAGCCAGGCGGGCTGTAGAAAATGTAGAAAATGCTTCACCACCAACCAAACCGAGTCTTACAAGATGAACCCACCAAGAATCGAACCCGCGACCTCCTGGTTTGAAGCGAATGGACTAACCGTTACGTCACGGAGGCGGTTAAAAATCTATGAAAATTTCAGCCGGCTGTCAATTACAGTTCAAAAATATAGCCCTTTTAATTTTTAAAAGTTGGACAGACAGCGTGGGCTTAGTAATAGGGTCCGTGTCCCGGTACGGAACCCTAAAACGAACAACACCCCACTTGTGATACAGTTTATTTGAAGGTAGTAATATCATCACTTAGCTCTTTATTTGCAGTGGGATGTTTTCACATGGAGTCGGTTTGGTTAGTGTCGCGCCATCGTCGCCCGGGCGGTAATGCGCAGCGTGTTGTGAGTGCAAACACCGAACAGTGCGCGCGGCGCGGGCGGCGTTTTTTCGCGACAAATACATGCGACACAACGCAAATACGTTTTTTGGCATATTTGCTTTTACTCACGGCTGTTTGCCTGAAACGTTTTCAGACACGCCCCGTATCGAGTAACGGAACCCATTACACGGACTGTCGCGCCGGCGGAGCTAACAAAATACCAATCGGGCATTGTTTTATGTTTCCCAGCGGAAACCGGTGACGTAGCGGTTTAGTGACGGACAAATAACGTGTTTTTGTTTATATACAGCCTCGTACAGGAGTTGCCTTTACGGCGTCGTTTCAGTTTTACGATACGGAACATAAAATTAGAGATTCATACGTAAGTATAATGTTAGGTGGGTCGTCTGGTCGTTTAGCACGAGCGCCGCAGCATCCCGCGAGGCGGCCGGGGCGGGGTGGCGGGTGGCGGGGTGGCGCTGAGGGGCGCGAGGAGGCGAAGGGAGGCGGTAACCCTTTCCCCGCGGCGTCATCCATCACGGCGACGGCGAAATGTATTTTAATCCACTGCCGCGCCGCCCGCCGGCCGGTTCATGAAACGTGAAAAATGATCCCAGCGCGCCCCTGTAGCCATGCACACGGAGCCAACTCATGCTCCCATCCCAACAGTCCTATTTTTCACTAGTTTTCACTGCAATATATCACTTTAGTGTCATAAGATAATATTAAACAAGGAAAGATGCATTTGATTATTCGTGTTCCTGTACAGTGTATATAGTGTAGCTCACACTGGCAAGACACGAGTAGGTACATTTAACGCATGTTGAAATTTCAAGAGACCTAATTTTCTTAATTAGTTACTCAGGCAGTATTTCTAAAATTTACTAAACGTGATCATCATCATCATCATCATAATAGTTGAAAAAAATCCACTTCTGGCAAAGGGGCACAAGCTCGTAGAACAAATGGCCGTTAGGGTAGTTAAGTTCTAGAGGGATGACCGGGCACCAGAAGACTTCCACTCGATACACTGAAGATTTAGTGAATGTCGCGGGAGGCCGCTGGACACGGGCTGCGCAGGACCGGTCCTAGTGCAAATTAAACGCCATACAAAGTTTAAAAGACAATAAGTTTCAACATACTCTTATTACATTTAAGTATTTAGTTTTATGACGTAATACATGTGCAGCGGCGGGAGAGCGCGCGCCCGCGTTCCAAGTTTTATAGTCGGGAGTGGTCCCCGGGGTGACCAGATTCCGGTGCTGACGGCTGGCAACATTAATCATACACAAATTGTTGCCGGGAGCTGGGGTACCGCCAGGCGGATAGAGCCAGTCATCGGGCGGGAAATGCCGCGGAAAAGCGCCCTTTGAGCGCGACGAGACTCGCCGACGTGAATGCAATGACTGATGAAGTTGGCGCGCTGATAAACTGTCAATAGGACATGGGTTCGGCCGTGAAGTCAGGGGCGCTCTAAGGAAGCTCCTCTGCTAAATATGCCGTAGAAAGCATCAGCTCAAAATAAAACTGATCACTCGAATGTAAAAAGGGATTTATTCAAAGTTTGCAAAAAATCCTATCATAATAAAGCTGTAAAACACAGTCATGATGCTCTGTTTTATGAATGTCCTGGAGATTTGGGGTCCCCGTCAGCCATCACAGCATAATAATAACGTCGAATGTTTTATTCTGGTCGTCTCCGCGGGCCGCTAGAACATCTGTCCCGGAAAATTCACTCTCCAGCCGTTTATCGCTCTCGAGGGTAGATAGAGAAAAAACTGCAATAACGCGGTGTCATAACAAAGACGCCGCTACCGGCCGATAATGCTATGATTAATACCCGCGTTATCTCGAGAGTGCAGGCGCCCCCTCCACGCCGCGCCGTCCACCCGCGGCCCTCCGGGGCCTCCCGACGAGCCTCCACGAACCTCCCTGCGCAGCGACAAGGGACTCTAACGTCTGGGCCTCAGGGTACTTAATGTAGCGGCGAGAAAACACTTTAAGGTATTCTCAGGACCCGGCATAAGAGTTACGGATTTCGCATAATGCATATTATATTCGTGCGAGGGCGGAGGGGCGAGGCGCGGAGTGAGGGGGGCGGCAGGGGGGCGCGTGACCGCACGTCTTTTGCACGCGACAAGCTCTCGACATTTTTTTATTATTATTGCGCTTCGATGGAATTTATTCGCGAGGGTCGGCAGTAGAATAGCGGGCACGCTCGTTTGCCTCCCGCCACGGTTTTGAATAACATTTTTATTTTTTAAATTGCGCAAATGGACAGTGTGCGCCCTTTCGGAGTCACTTAGGGGCGCGGGCGGTCGGAAGGGTGAAGCGTAGGGAAATATTGCGGCCGCCATAATTAGTTTCTTGGGCCAGTGCGCTGAGATTAAACTAACGATTAATAGTGGAGCGATAAACAATGTTAATCTGAGCCTTCAGCCGCAGGTGCGAGCGATATTGCGGGAGGAGGAGGGGGAGGGGGGAGGGTTGGGTGAGGGGGAGAGAGGAGGAGGGGGCGAATTGTTAATTAATCGCCGCCCTGTATGGAGTGTCCGCTGCACCGAGTTATTAATATCCGTGTCTGGATACAGTTTCCCCGATCTTGCTTCTCTCTTGCAAGTATGCACTTGTTGTTTATGGTTACAAGTATATTAGAAAGTAGGAAAATACCATGCTTCTAAACTCTCAATAATTGATGGCTGTGGGTACAAGGTAGGCATTTACATAACTGTAAACTTTAAAAAACCTAACACCCTTTTGAAGGTGATACTTGTGTGTTCGGGGTATGGTAGGGAACACAGGAGAATTTGATTTCTGTAATAGATTACTTTAGTTATTAAGAGTTAAATAAATTAACCAAAAAAGAGTATTTTTTCACTTCCCTCAGGAACTGCATCGGAATATGCTATTTTCACGAGATAAAAAGTAGCCTAAGTCCTTCCCAGTGACACAAGCTATCTTGCATGCCAGATTTCATCAAGGTTGGTCGAGATGTTGAAGCGTGAAAAGGTAACAAACAAACAAACATACAATTACCTTTTAACATTTATAATATTATCATTTTATATTATTATGATGAACTCCTTCTTTAAAAAGTCAAAACAGCGGAAGTGGACATGGTTGCATCCCAATGGCGTAACAAAAAACGAGATAGACTTCATCTTGTCGACAAGGAAGCAAATATTCAATGATGTCTCCGTGATCAATTCAGTCAAAACAGGAAGCGATCACCGGATGGTCAGAGGCACATTGAACCTAAAGACCAAGCTAGAAAGATGTCGACTGATGAAGTCTACGCTCCGACCAGCGCCCATCCAGCTCCAAAACCCCGAGAGCTTTCAGCTCGAGTTGCACAATCGTTTCGAATGCCTAGGAGACTGCGAGATTGTGGACGATTATAATGACAGGTTCGTGGAAATTGTTCAAACGGTCGGGTCCAAGATTTTTAAAACTCGCCGTTCAAACAGAACCAAAAAAATCTCCGACTTCACCAGCAACCTCATGGAAGAAAGACGCAGATTGGTTTTGCAGTCCTCTGAAGACGCTACTCAGTATCGGCAACTAAACAGGCAGATCTCTAAGTCCCTAACTCGCGATTTACGCCAATATAATACAAATTGTATTAAAGAGGCGATTGAGCACAACAAAGGCTCAAAAGTGTTCGCGAGAGATCTGTCTGTTGGACAAAGCCAACTGACCAAGCTGAAGACTGAGGACGGCAGGACCATATCGTCTAAGACTGAGTTGCTGGAAGAAGTTGAGAAGTTCTATGGACAATTGTACAAGACCACACGTTTGCCTGTCAGCGATCTGGCTGAAGACCCAAGAGCCAGACTAACCCGACACTATACCGAAGATATCCCGGACGTCAGCCTGTACGAGATTAGAATGGCTCTCAAACAGCTCAAGAACAACAAGGCACCGGGTGATGATGGAATTACGGCTGAACTTCTGAAAGCAGGTGGATCACCGGTACTAAAAGCTCTTCAGAAGTTATTTAATTCCGTTATACTCGAGGGACAAACGCCTAAGGCATGGCACAGAAGTGTGGTCGTGCTTTTCTTCAAAAAGGGTGACAACACCCTGCTGAAGAACTACAGACCCATCTCACTTCTGAGCCATGTCTACAAGCTGTTTTCGAGAGTCATTACGAATCGTCTCGCACGCAGGTTTGACGACTTCCAGCCTCCCGAACAAGCCGGTTTCCGAAAAGGCTTTAGTACCATAGACCACATACATACGCTGCGGCAGATTATACAGAAGACCGAAACCTGGGCTGTGCTACAGTCTCTCCAGCGGTGCCGAATTGACCATCGATATATCGAGGTGTTGAAGTGTCTGTATGAAAACGCCACCATGTCGGTTCGCCTCCAGGACCAGAACTCGAAACCTATCCAGTTGCAGCGAGGGGTGAGACAGGGAGACGTTATATCTCCGAAACTGTTCACCGCCGCCCTGGAAGATGTTTTTAAGCTTCTGGACTGGGGTGGACTCGGCATCAATATCAACGGCGAGTACATATCCCACCTCCGATTCGCTGACGATATCGTGGTCATGGCTGAGACTATGGAAGACCTAAGCACAATGCTCGATGACCTCAGTAAGGTCTCTCAACAAGTGGGTCTTAAAATGAACATGGACAAGACGAAAATAATGCTAAATGTCCGTGTCGCACCCACTCCTCTAAAGGTTGGAGACTCTACACTGGAAGTTGTTGACGAATATGTATACCTGGGACAAACAGTCCAGCTAGGTAGTTCCAACTTCAAGAAAGAGATCAATCGACGAATCCAACTCGGCTGGGCAGCGTTCGGGAAGCTTCGCAATATCTTCACGTCCCAAATACCGCAGTGTCTCAAGACTAAGGTCTTTGACCAGTGTGTGTTGCCAGTGATGACTTACGGAACTGAGACATGGCCGCTTACTATGGGCCTCATAAGAAGGCTCAAGGTCACCCAAAGGGCAATGGAGCGTGCTATGCTCGGAGTTTCTCTGCGTGATCGAATCAGAAACGAGGAGATCCGCAGGAGAACTAAAGTAACCGACATAGCTCACAGAATCGCTAAACTGAAGTGGCAGTGGGCAAGGTACATAGCTCGTAGAACAGACGGCCGATGGGGCAGTAAAGTTCTCGAGTGGCGACCGCGCACCGGAAAACGTAGCGTAGGCAGGCCTCCCACGCGGTGGACCGATGACCTGGTGAAGGTCGCGGGAAGCCGATGGATGCGGGCAGAGCAGGACCGGTCGTCGTGGAAATCCTTGGGGGAGGCCTTTGTCCAGCAGTGGACGATTTGTGGCTGATATGATGATGATGATGATTTATAATATTTACAGTAAGGATGTTTTTCACCAATTCGGAAGCGGACACTTCTTTTTTCTTCTTCGAATGCCATTACTATATTGCCGTGCAACAAAAGACCAGATTCCTCGGAAACTATATCTGGCTTTGAAAATGGCCTTCTACCAACTAAATCAAATCTTACAAAGTTAGAATCCGCCGGGAATCGAACCCGCGACCTCCTGATGTGAAGCTTATGGACTTAACCATTACACCACGGAGGCGGTTACATAACTAATGTTTATCTGTAGGTAATATGTTTCAAGTACAGTTTCACTTCGACAATGAAAGACTTTCCATACAAAACTTCATCATCCATTAGGTACACTCCATACACATATAAATTAATTTTCAATTGCAGCGTAAACACAAAACTTGAAGAGCCTAACCAAAGTTATAACATAAGTTATTTTACCCAGTTAGGGTTGGAATTTCCAAAAATCCTTCCTTAGTGGATGCCTACACTGTATATAAGGTATCTATGTGTGAATTTTGGCGGTGAAATTATCAAAATCGCTGAGTCATATATAAATATATTTTTAATCATCAGCCTACACACAAAATTTGAAGATCCTAACATCGAAACGCCGGACTTTTATTACAAATTTACATTCCCTATTTTACCACCTTAGGGGTGGAATTTCCAAAATTCTTCCTAATAGTGGACGCCTACACTACGTAAAACATCTGAATGCAAAATTTCAAGAAAGAACTTCAAATTCAAAATTTTATTACCTTTTTAACTCCCTAAAGGGTTAAAGTTCCAAAAACACCGATATACTTTGCGTTAGTCTTCAATCATAAGCATAAATAATGAATTTAGTAATTTTTACTTGGAAAATTAAGGACTTTCCAGGCACAGCTCCGTCCCCCTTTTTAACCCTTCGGGGGTGGAATCATCAAAATCGCTGAGACCCTTATGAAATAATTTTCAATCTTCAGCATAAACACAAAATTTGAAGATCCTAATTTCGAAGCTTTTATGGACTCTTGAACAAACTTTCATCCCCTAATTTTCTTGGTGGAGGAATTTACAAAAATCCTTCCTTAGTGAATGCCTACACTGTATAATGTACCAATGTGCTAAATTTGAAAAGAACTTAAAAAAAATACCCCCTTTTTCACCCCCTTAAGGGTTGAAATTCCAACAACACATATATTTTTTGCGTGAGCCTCCAACCATAAGCCTAAATAATATTTTTTTATAGGAAGCGGTATGCGTGTAGGGTGAGAGGTTGTGTATTTATTTGTTTGTGTATGCAAACGAATGTTGCTATTTATCTCAAAAACTACTAGGTTGATTCCCGTGTGGTTTTTGAATTTAAAAGGTTCATTTCAGAGCAGGTTCGTATACATATTTTATGGCAGTAGACAACCAGGGAGCGCTGCAGCAGCCAGGATAGTTGGCACTTGAGGGCTCCTTAGAAACTATTCAGCCGACTCCTATGCGTTTTTCTAGCATTATGTATAGGTTTTATTTCAGAGCAGGTTTTAAGACATGTTTTACAGGTGTAGACCACCAGGAGGCGCTGCAGGATTGTTGACACTGGAGGGTTTTTCAGGAACTAATCAGCCTATTCCGCTGCGGTTTTTTGTAAGTTTCATTTTTACCAGACTAAAAATAGGTTAATGTTTTTACCTTTGTCTGTTTCTTTGGCTCAGCCTATAGCCAAAACGCTGTGATGGATTAGGGAGTGCCAGGTGTCGTTACATTTTTCTTGATTCCGAAAGCGACATAGGATTAAATTTAAACCGACTGCCGAAAAAGAGGGATAATGTTTTTTGCAGTCGGGTTTATAATTTTTATAATTGTTTATGTTATTCTGAACAAGTCTAGATATATTTTACAGCTGTAGACCATCAGAGGGCACTGCAGCTCAATAAAAACTTATAAAGCATGCATATGTAATGAAAGTTATTAAAGAATTTAAAGAATCTGCGACATATTTAAATGGGAAGGAGAAGTTACTGAATGTAGGAACACCCTAAAAAGTTTATAATAAAAAACAAAAATTAAAATTTTTAAAAAATTCCACGACGGGTGTTAAAACGTAGGTATAAAAAAGGATTTCAAATAACTTTTGAAAATCCCCCGACTAGAGAAAAATAATAGAAACGAAAAATAAATTTAAAAAATCAAAGTAAATCCGTCTGGGACGGCCATCCTCTGCTCTAATGTAAATTAAATACACAATTGTATGAGTTTGACTAATTCAGTTTGTAAATGAATGTATTTTTTGATCAACATAACTATTTGGAACAAAGAGGGCAATGGCAGTTTCCGAAGGTTTTTTTGATTTTTTTCAAATTTATCTTCCGTTTTTTTTCCTCTAGTCGGGGGATATTAAACAAGTTATTGAATCCTTTTTAAATTACATACGTTCTATTACTTAGAAATGAAGGACTTTCAATACAAAACATCATCCCCCTTTCCACCCCTTCGGGTGTTGAATGAATAAAAAATCAAAGTAAATCCGTCTGGGACGGCCATCCTCTGCTCTAATGTAAATTAAATACACAATTGTATGAGTTTGACTAATTCAGTTTGTAAATGAATGTATTTTTTGATCAACATAACTATTTGGAACAAAGAGGGCAATGGCAGTTTCCGAAGGTTTTTTTGATTTTTTTCAAATTTATCTTCCGTTTTTTTTCCTCTAGTCGGGGGATATTAAACAAGTTATTGAATCCTTTTTAAATTACATACGTTCTATTACTTAGAAATGAAGGACTTTCAATACAAAACATCATCCCCCTTTCCACCCCTTCGGGTGTTGAATGAACAACATCGGACACGTACAAAATGATTTTCAATCTTTAGCCTAAACACTAATTTTGAAGTTCCTACTTTCATACAACTTTTCATCTCCTATTTACCCTCTTAGGGGTGAATTTCCAAAAATCCTTCCTTAGTAGATGCCTACACGGTTTAAGTTATCTATGTGCAAAATTTCAGGTCTCCAGGTCCAGCGGTTTGGGCTGTGCGTTGATATATCAGTCAGTTTATCGTTTTATTTATACAGATTGCGTTTTAGATGCGGCATCTAATGCGGCGGATCAGACCGGCTGTTGGCGTGGCCGAGGTGACCAGCACGCGAGTAAGACATAATGTGCCATAATTACATAAAAGTAGGTGCCGGCGGTAGTGAAAAAATTGGGATATGACTAACTATAGCCTTTGTTAATCACAGGTGTTGGCGTGAAGTACGTAAACTGCTCTCAAAGGTTTAATCCGTTGCTTCATTGCGCTTCATTGCACGTGCGCGATTGTGGAAATGAGTTTTCGCTAGATCCCTCGGGAACTTGCTAATTAGTAAACTATGTCATTTCTAACCTCCTCAACCATCTCTGTGCAAAAAATCACAACAATCCATTGTTCCGTTGCGATGTTAAAGAAATTAACCAAAAAAGAGGATAATATTTTCAGTTCCCTTAGGAACTGCATCGGACTATGCTATTTTCACGCTATAAAAAGTAGCCTTTGTTCTTTCCAGTGACACAGGCTACCTGCATGCCACTTTTCATGAAGATTGGTTGAGGTGTTGAAGCGCGAAAAGGTAACAAACAAACAAACACATATTCACATTTATAATATTAGTAAGATTCGGGTTGAATTCTCTCACGGCGACCTGGCCCTCAACTGGGAAGGCCTGTGTACTATTTCTAAATATACTAGCTTTGATCCGCAGCTTTATTCGCGCAGACCACATTTTTATGACTTTCTTTGAGGGTCGGCAGTGCGCGAACTTCTGAAATTAGTTTCTCCAGATCACTCGGAAGCTGCTATGCTAATACACATTATTGGCCTCTCTGCCCCACCTGCAACTAATGTATGAGAGTTTGCCCCTCATGCCCTTTCTCATGTGATTGTTTACTGATCGCCCTCGACGTGACGCCAACGTTTGCTTTGTTCACAGATTGCCCGAAACGTTCCTGACGATATAAACATTATGCAACATCTCACATCAACGATGACGTCATCAATGTTACCATCAGCTGCAGGTCGCTGCAGGTTGCAGCAGGTGAGTCCGTCTCTTGGTTCTGTCAGAAAGCGATTTAACGCTTATATGTTTTATTAATTAGTTTTCCAGATGGCCGGCGGCGGCGGCGCCCCCCTTACAGTTGACAACTACCCTCCCTCGGTGATCACAATAACAAATTGGTGGGTTTAGAATATTTTCTACTTAATTTCTGTATAAGAAAAAAAAAATAGTTTTTTATTATTGTCCGTTTTAACGTTTCCACTGTGGAACCACGTTCGAGTAATGCGTAGCAATACAATTTCTTCAGAATTTCAGACACCTATGTCCTTATCCTCTATCATCTTAAACAAAAATCTGTGTGTTCATTTCATTTCCAATAAAATACCAACATTTTTAAATTCCAGAGCGGTGTATGTGCGCCACGGTAACAGCTGAGCGTCGCGTCGTCGCCGGAGCCGCGCTACGGGCGCTACGAGCACTACGACGCTACGACACTACGTCGCTACGGGCTACGCTTCGGAGGTGCGGTTCCAAAGATTACATTGTTATGTGATTTTTGTTATTTCTTTATTTATTAATGAGTTTACAATAAGAGCTTGCAGTTTCCCAAGACGTTTACATTACTTCAGTGTGTTTGCATGAAATATTGTATTTTTGAAATACATACATACATTTTATTACAAGGTTTTTTTGGTTGTTTTCTTTACTATTATAGTTTGCATCGCATCAATTATTTTTGTGTGATAGATATAGTTATGTATTTTATTTTTCACTGTAGCGATAGGTACCTGTTTTGCTAGATATGGTGTTTTATATTATCTACAGGTGTAGGTGGAAGTACCTACTCGTAGGAATGTGGTGACAATGCGCGTGTGTGAGTAGATAAATAATAAAGAACTGTATTCTAGGTATAAGTAGGTACTTGGCATATTTTTGAAGTATTTATATTACAGTCGCGTGAGTGAATTTGTGTCATATTTATGTCATCTATTGTCTGCCACCACAAATGAGCGAGCTCTTGGAGCCGGCGGCAGGCCAGTGCTCGGCGCGCCATAAAACACGAGCACAGCCAATAATAAGATGGCACGTTTAGCTAACTACCTCCTCACTACACACTACACACTACACAGCTCGTTGTAGCCGCGTCTATACGTCTTGCCGGCGCGTCGAGTGTCGCGAGGCGTTCTCGGCGCCCGCCAGCCTGGCCTGGCCCCTGTCGATGCATTATCCTCCCCTTAAATTGAGCAAACTTTATGAGTATCGCAGGCCGCGGGAGATCGACCTACACTGGTAATGGCTCGTACATATTTCTGCAATTGATTAGGCGGGGGCGGTTGCCATGACGACGGTGCACCCCCCCACCGCCCACCGCCGTCCCCCGCGTGTCCCGCGCTCGCAATAAGTCACGTTTGCAATAATAATGCTAATGTCGTTATTCTGATAAATGTTTAATTAATGTCCAGATGGTGTTCAGTGACGGCTCTCTTGATTGTGAGATTATGCTACGTTTAATGAAGGCATCCACTTGCAATTAATTAATAAACAAAAGATTAATACAATACGACGGGTGTTGCGGGCGTGCCTCGTCGATGACGCAGGTCAACTGACTACAAACACGGCTCTATCCTGGATGGGTTTGCCAGATAGTTGCATTTAACTCGACAAATGGCGTGGTTTGCAAGCCTCGCTAAGCCGCTGGAGCCATTTGCTATCATTAGTGTGTAAGCCTCGCTAAGCAGCCGCTGGAGACAGTTGCTATCAGTAGGTGGCAGTCCATGTGTGTGGAGGATGGCCTGAGGCCTAACATTCCCGAGATGGGGAAGAGACCCCGAACACTTGCCCCAGCGGTGGGGACCGTACGTCTTGTTAACGGCTTCTTATTAACAAGCTTCGAATACCATTGAAGAGTTGAGTTATTTCGCACTACCTAAACATATTTGTGAGGTGAGGATGGCTCGATGAGACCAACCTTCTCCTGGCCAGTGTTTAGTGGTTTTGTTAGCTCCTTTGTTAGTAAGTATTGGTTTCGCTCTCGTGTGCTATACACTACACTACACTACACTACACTACACTTGTAGTAAGTGGATATGTTAACGGTACGATGTTACGTGCTTTTTATCTTCTTTCCATTCAAGCAATTGTTTTTGCAATATTAAGTGGTCGTGTTGTAAACCACAACAAAATGTCATTAAGAATTCACAGTTTATATATTATATTAACATAAAACCAGAATTCAACTGTATGCAGCCACTTGAAGACTGAAAACACAAAGGAGAAAAAGAAGTGTTCTATGTGTATCACATTCCATCACCATCACTAGCAGTACACTTACCTCACACTACGGCAATCATCGCGAGCAATGTCCGGATCAGGAATCAATCCTTATGTTTTGATGATGTGGTCCTCCCAAAACATGGCGGTTTCTCCTGATTGGCTGCAAGGCTGCAAGGCATCCTGCAGATACTGCAAATATACAATTTACACGAGATATCTACCGCGAAGTTACCTTATTTCTGCAAGCGCCATTTAGTTTTATTTGTGGTTTAGCGGATTCCTCTAAAGGTTTGCACGACAGGGGCTCACTTTGCCTCTGTGAGGTTTATCGAGACAATCACAAATCTCCGGAACAACTTCCCGGCCGCCTTAAATACCTGCGCGCTGATTAAAACTGCCTCTTAACGGTGGCGCTGGAAGGCGCTGGAAGCCATCCGCGGCCGCGGCTCGGTGCGAGTTAATTTGCCGAGGCTAATCCGCACTCTAATTATTGCACTCCCCCTCCCCCACCTCACCTTACCTTCGCACGCTTCACGGGGAGGGCGGTGGCACAGTGGGCACCTGCCACAGAGGAAAATTGATTTCGTGCCTTGTATATATTGAGCGCTTTTCTAGATTGGTACATATTTGTCAGTCAGCTTTGGACAATCAGGTTCAATATCTTTAATAGAGAAGCAATGTCTTTTCACGGCTCGACAGAAAAGTGGAGTCAAGATATTAAGACGTACGTAAGAAATTACTTTATATTCGTCTCACACTCACACAGAAACCTACGTGGAGGAATATTGTGACTCGTGAGACTCCATCCAACGTGGGGCCGTTTACGTGACAGAGAATCTCCCTCTGGAGATATACGAACTCATATTATGGTTGGACACTTTTGTCTATCGATGTGATAGCGTTTGATTTACATAAATAATATTATTTTTTGCCGCAACGACTTCAATTACAAATTTGCGGTGTTAAACCGACGACGTGTTTCAGTGATTTGTGTACACACACACACACACACACACACACACACACACACACACACACAAATAAACGTTGAACTACTGATCGGACCTTGATAATACTTGCACTGTTACCCAAGTTAAATAAAAGATACTTAATCCAGTAAAAGAGATTAACCAGAGAGAAACCAGCGGCTTATTGCACTTCTTTTTCTAGTTTTAAATAAACGTTTTGTTGACAAAACTTTTTTATATACATAACACTAAGCACATCTGTAATGTTATCAAACCTACACCGACTAACAAATTACGAAAATTGCGCACTAGTGCACATTTGCCAGTTAGATTATGAGAAGACTATAAACATAAAGGTATATGTGTATGGAAGGAGGATGGGTCTGTGTGTGTGTGTGTATCGCGTGAGCATAGACTTGGAATCTACTCGTACTGTCATAAGTTTATGCGCGCCACGATAATGCAGACGATGCTGGCGTATTGAGGAACATCAGCAGCATGACGAAATGTTCAATGAAATACTGCTATTGTACGCTCTAAGGGCACTGCAGTACTGCAGATTACAGGACCTATTCACCGATACTCTGCGGGGTACGCGCGTATAAATAATCTTCCCCCACTCTACATGTAGAGGAGGTTCCCTTAAAATTTTCGTAGACATGTATTTGTTTGGCTCTGCCGCGTCGAGTCGTGGACATCGACGATGGTGCGCGGTGGGTGAGGATGTGCGCTCACACCACGTTCACGCCTAGCTGCCTTCCACCTCAACCAATTTAAGTGGGCAATAGCTCAAATGAAAGAACTCATTTTATCGACTAAACCGCGTACTTCAATTGGAACCAGAGATACAGAAAAAAAGTTATGAAACGCCTTTGAGTATAAGTTAGGTGATTTCTAATGCTTGATGAAGAATCTCTGCAACAATGCTTTTCATGGAGAAAATCGGTGAGATAGAACGGTTGAGAGGACTCGTATTCGATTTCATGAAGAGTGCACGGTGCGCGAGCTCCAGCGGCTCGCGGGGTTTTCTAATGCGTGATGAATAATCTGTGCATCAACTCGTTTTATAAAATAAATTAAGCGAATCGGTTGGACAGAACAGCAAGACGGACTCGGATCAGATTTCAAAAAAAGGTGCACGGTGCTCGAGCCGGGCTTTTCTACTGCTTGGTGACAAATTCATGCATCAAACCTTTCCGATTAAAAACATTGAGCAAATCGGTTGGACAGAACAGCCGGATGGACCTGGATAAGATAACATAATTAAAAAAACGAGCGAAACCTACAGTACTCGCATATGATGTGTAACATGTAACAAAACACTTCACACTAGGCGGCATGGCTATGACAACCTTAGTTTTCGAGAATTAAAAAACGTTCGCATTTCCTGTTACACATTTCCGTCCCATTTCACGAAATCACTCCCACAGTGCGCGAGTCCGACTTGCACTTGGTCGGTTCGCGACTTTCTGTTACACATTTCCGTCCTATGTTACACATTTCCGTCCCATTTCACGAAATCAATCCCACAAATTGCAGGAAAGCGAGAGCAAAGATGTTACACATCAAAAATATATATGTATTACTAGCTGTTGCCCGCGGCTTCGCCCGCGCAGATCCCGCTTTTTGCCAATCTCGTGGTGGGAATTCCTCAAAATCCTTTCTTAGCTGATGCTCAAGTCATATTTGCTATCTTTATGCCAAATTTCAACCCCATCCGTCCAGTTGGTTTGAGTTATGCGTTGATAGATCAGTCAGTCAGTCAGTCACGCTTTTCTTTTATGTATTACTAGCTGTTTCCCGCGGCTTCACCCGCATGGACAACGTTCCTATGACTTTTCGAGGGTGCGCAGTGAAAGAGTAACAAACATCCATACATACAAACTCTCGCGTTTAAAATATCAGTAGTATTTTCCTTTTTTAATTATTAAAAATGTATTATCTGCCTTCAAAAGAATATTTTATAACGTTAATTAATGCATGCATAGAATATATGAACATTATATTTATCATTTATATTTCATGATACCTATCAAACGAATAGTTGTGGAACCTTGTGTACATATTATAGGTATCTGTAGGTGCTAACGATTTTTTTGCATTAAAGATAGAATGCGTCTAAACTTTTAAAAAGCAATCAGGCAACCACCTACGTGCAGCATCTTGAATAGTGATGACGAATGCTAGTCATCTGATTTATTTTTTATCAACGACATTTTGTTCTAAAAATGTTTGAAATACCTAGGCGTGACGTCATAGTTTGTCAGCATCATTTACTCTAACGCCCGTTAGTAGGAGGAATTCTGGACCAGCCCCCCCCCCTCCCACCCACCGAAAAAAGCAATAAAAGCAATGGTGTCGCCCCCCATTTAAATCGCTTGCGCGTGGTCCCATTTTGCTACGTTCAAGCGTTTCTGAGAAAGGAATTCCAGGCAACTTTGGGTCTCTGGCAGGGTGTGGGATTCTGGTCCCGAACTCTCGCTATTCCTACTACTAACGGGCGTTGCTCCATAACGTAATAGAATATTTTGTCAGTTTTTGCATAATTTTCATGAGTACAACTAGTACTTTAATTTAATATCTTACTAAGCCATTTCCCATATCGTTTTTTTTGGTCACAATAACTAGTTTTTCGGGCGCTATAAATACATAACGCAACCACTTTGCGCAGGCAGACCGACATAATATTTAACATCAGAGAGTTGCCATTTATCCTCTCAACCTAAGTTTATTCATTTCCGTTATCGTTACCAGATTTGTCATGACCTCCTGGTCTATACATAGGTAACTCTCGTATAACATCAATCACCACCTTATGTTAGGTTAGGGGTGAAATTTTGAATTTTTTGTACTTGCCAAATTTGAGATCTCTAGACCCAGTGGTTTGGGCTGTGCGTTGACATGTCAGTCAGTTAGTTTCTTCTTTTATATATTTAGAAGATACGAGTAGATAGTAGTCTGGGTAAATAGGCTGTGACATATCGGCGGACAGATGGACACGGCGAAACTAAAAGGGTTCCTTGTTTGACTACGGTACTCTTTGGGCTGTGTTACAGTGTGGGTGGTAGAGATCCAGCAGCGGTGCCAAATTAACTATCCGTATATCGAGGTACTAAGGTGTGTGTATGAAAACACCATTTTGTCGGTTCGCCTTCAGGATTAAAACTCGGAACCTATCCGGCTGCAGCGAGGGGTGAGACAGGGAGACGTATATCTCCGAAACTGGTCACCGCCGTCCTGGAAGATGTTTTTAATCTTTTGGACTGGGGTGGACTCGGCATCAATATAAAAGGCGAGTATATCACCCACCTTTGATTCGCTGACGATATCGTGGTCATGGCTGAGACTATGGACGAGTTAGGCTCAATGCTCGATGGCCTCAGTAGAGCCTCTCAAGAAGTAGGTCTTAGAATGAACATGGACTAGACGAAAATTATGTCAAACGTCCATGTCGCATCTACTCCTCTGAAGGTTGAAGGCTCTACACTCGAAGTTGTTGCCGAGTATGTGTACTTGGGACAAACAGTCCAGTAAGGTAGGTCCAACTTCAAGATGGAGATCAATCGACGAATCCATCTCGGCTGGGTAGCGTTCGGGAAGCTTCACAATATCTTCACATCGCAAATAACGCAGTGTCTTAAGACCAAGGTTTTCGACCAGTGTGTGTTGCCAGTGATGACATACGGAACTGAGACATGGTCGCTTACTATGGGCCTCATAAGAAGGACCAAGGTCACCCAAAGTGCAATGGAGCGTGCTATGCTTGGATGCAATAAATAATTGAGTATTGAGTTTCTCTGCGTGATCGAATCAGAAACGAGGAAATCCGTAGGAAGCTTGAATCTTGGTAAGCCCGCTTCCATCTTCGGCAACATCGTCATCGTCATCTTCAAGGTGAGATTTTTCAAGGGTTTAACAATTGTAATAATAAAAAAAAAACCAAAGTAACTGACATAGTTCTCAGAATTGCTAAACTTAAGTGGCGGTGAACGGGGCACATAACTAGAAGAACAGATGACCGTTGGGGTAGTAAAGTTCTCGAGTGGCGACCGCGCACTGGAAAACTTAGCTAGGAAGGCCTCCCACTCGGTAGACCGATGACCTGGTGAAGGTCGCGGGAAGTCGCTGAATGCCGGTAGCGCAGAACCGGTCGTTGTGGAAATCTTTGTGGAATCTATCTATGTCCAGCAGTGGACGTCCTTAGGCTGATATGATGACTCTTAAAACGGCTGGAGATATTAATATAATTTATTGTGTCACTCAACTTACGCTCAATCCGTTCAGTAGTCTAAACGCTTGAGCTCCGGGCACATACGGTTTTTAGTTTACAGTTTTTTCTACCACGTGAGCGCAAGATACTCGATCCTCATCAAAATTTTAACTAAATTTTTTTCTATCTAATACCTTCTTGTTCACTCGAAAAAAAATTGATTAGGGTTCGTATTTTTTTTCTTCTTTGCTTTATTTCATTCTGAATCCTCGTCTATCCCTTTGAAAGTATGGTCAGCTGTGCCGCGCGATAACGGACAGATTCCGCAATTATTATTTTATTGCGTGTGTAGCAAATTGTCAACACCAATTTTCTAATTTCTAATCTGAAGGACGATGCTAACCATTCGTTTACTTGAAGCAATATCTACCCTTCGTCAGCTCCGTGCATGCGTCGCACTCATCCCTCACCAATCGATAGCTCGCATCCTCCACAAGCTGGGCTCATCAGCTTATGCAAATAGCTCGCCTGCTAATGCATTCCCGCCGCGTGCCGGAAGCTGCACTGACACTCACACTCACACTCGTCGGCCACAATACATTTGCTACCCACGAAAAGTAATGTCATCCCTTTGGCTAAGAGGATAAAAGTGTTGCCAGTTAAAGTTGGTGTTATCAAAGCAAGGTAGCCCATACAAGCACCACGGTAACTGTGCTGCAGACGAAGAGTAATGTGACCTCTTTAGTTGGGCAGCTAAGAGTGTTGCCAGTGTATGGGTCGGTAGCTGTGTGTGACCCTCCGGAGGGTAGTATCGACCGCCGCGCCGTGCAATGTATGCAGCGTGCATAATGACGCCACCCTCACTCCGCCACTAATGAGGGAGATTTGTTTTCCTAGAAACGTGCAAAATTGTAGACAATATTATCGATTTTTGGTGTTAATGTACCCGAAAAAAATATTTGTTTTTTTAAACCTAAAAACTTTTAGGCACAAGCTTTTTTATTTGAAAAGTCTTTATGCTTAGTTAGAAAGCTAAGTGTTCTAATGAATGTAAGTACCTACAGTTTCCAAATTCAAAAGGGGCGAGCACTGTATTTTCTACGATTCTATTGAAAATAAAAGAAGATCCTGGATTCTTCACTTTACCTCCAAAAATCATCATCAGATAAAGTTTAAAATACCAAAACGAACTATTTTCACCGCGAATACAGCATAAGTTAAATAAAATCTTTTAAAAATCAATTACCGCATGTATGAAAGACTTGAGAAAGGCTCGACTGATTTTGCTGATTTCTTTTTGTTGTGTTTATAATAATTGTCAGGACAAGGTTTGCATATACGATACTGAGCACGGAGCACGGAGCACGGCGGCAAACAGCTTGTAGATAATAGATCAGTACCTCTTTATATTAATACTACAATTGGCATTATTCAATAACTTTAGGTAAGTTCCTACTTATGTTTTAATGAAAATTCAGATAGTTTGAGGCAAAATGTTAAAACATTTTATATCATAATTCTTCAATCATAGTTATTTTTAGAATTCTTTGACGTCATAGGTTCACAAAATATACAAAAATAGCCACAATGTTAATTTACATTAACGATTACGAAATAAATATTGTTATTTAATCATTTATAAGAAATAAGATAAATAAGATAAATAAAAATACAAAGCAAATTTAAATGATGGTACTTGCAGGCATCAATTAATTAATTTGTTGTTATTTATTAATTATCTTTCACAAGTATACTAGTGAAATCAAAATAACCAAATGGTTTTTATGTTTTAATGCTTTGTGCACATCTTTTTTATTAGTGTTAAATGAAGTACAGACCAATAAATAGTATTTATTTTATGGTTCAATAAGACATCGATCAGTGCGAGCGTGAAAATGTTAAAAAAGGTCATGGTCGTGTGAAACGGCTCGAGTACGGATTTAATTAGTTAATTAAATTTATATTGAATCACGCTTTGACGAGAGAGCGGCGCGGCGGCGGGCGTGGCGGGCGCGGCGGGCGCGGCGGGCGCGGCGGGCGCGGCGCTTGTAGCCATGCAATAACTTCCTGGCGAGGCTCTGGAGCAGGCACCTGTCGATCTAGATACTCTATTGTTTCCCCGACGACGACGCAAAAAGAGGGGTGCTATAAGATTGACGTTTGTATCTGTGTATATGTGTATCTGTGTGTCTGTTTGTAGCATCGTAGTTCTTAAACGAATGGACCGATTTTGATGCGGTTTTTTTTGTTTGAAAGCTGACGTGATCGAGGTGATTCTTAGCTATAATTAATGAAAATCCGCTCGGCCGTTTGAGGATAACTAGCTCGTATCTAGGTGATGAAGGGATGTGGCCTACTGATACAGGTCTAATCGATTCAAAATTTGATGCCCTGTTACTGTAATAATATTGCAAAACAAATCCCTGGTAATCTTGACCTGGTGCTTCCCATACCCAACTCCTCACCAACTTACAGCAGAGGCATCGTATTTGGACGCATTGGAATAGTCTTAATGAATAGGTGTTAGATAGATCATGGTAACCTTGACCTGATGCTGCAGGATACCCAACTCCTTACCAACTTACAGCAAAGGTGTCGTGTTTGGGATACGTAAATTTTAAAAAGCATAAAAAAAAAACTAAAATTAAAAATTTAAAAAATCCCGACATGAAAACCGCTAAAAAGTAGAAAATTATATGTCTTGGCCCTTTAAGTTCACCTAATGTAAGTAGTTAGGTATATTTAGATGTAAGAGTCATCGCGTCGGGACCGCTAATTTAATAAAATAAAAACAGAATACAACTATTTAACTTTACTACAACTAATTACTAATAACTTCGTAACTTAGCGGCCCCCTACGCGACCACTCTTGGATCAAAATATAACTATTGACATTAAACGTAAAGGGCCAAAACATATTATATTGTACTTGCGGTTATTTTGTCGGAAGTTTTTAACACATATTGGTATTAGAGGTGGGCGCCGACCTAAAATTTGCCGGCGGCGGCGCGCCGGGGAAAATTGGTCGGCGTGGCGGCGCCGCGCCGCGGCGTGGCTTTTTTTGTAAAAAAAAACTCAATTTTTAGATGCGAAAAGTTTTATTCATGTGTTTTTACAATTATTGTAGTTGTCGTGTATGAAAATAATTTTATTTACGCGAGTAGGGCTCAAACGTGATCGCTTAGCATTTAAAACTAATCCAGCTATAGAAAAGACACGTTCGCTCGGGGTGCTCGTTGCAGGAATCGCGAGAATAGACCTGGCAAGTGCAGCTAGTCCTGGGAAAACATTCTTTTTCTCCCGCCTATAGGCAAGAACATCCCCGTTCAAGAATTCTACCTCTTTAGGATCAATCGACGCTAGATATCTCCAACATTCTTGGGAGAAATCTGACTCTGGTAATTCATCAATGTTGCTGCAACTACTGTGCTTTTTAGATAATTTTGTCAGCAAAGATTGAGTCGAAGAAGAGCTTGGTTGTGGCTCTGATACATCATGAGAAGTTTCACCAGATTCGGAACGTGGCAGATCAGAGGATCTAATGAGATCATTAATGCAATCTGCCAGAAAAGCCGCACGGTTTGTGTTCATTTCGAATAAATATGAATCAATTTCTTTTAATCCTGAAAATCTGGGATCAAGAAGAGATGCCAATACTACATTCTTTGTCAAAGGAAATCTGTGGTCAAATTTCTCGAGCATTCTATTTTTGAGCGATATCATCGTCGCAATTTCTTCGTCAGAGATCGAATTTAAAATCTCTTTTAATTCAGAGCGAAACACTAGAGCTAAGTTGAGAGAAACAGACTTTTGCGCACATAAAACTTCAACCGCTTCGCGAAATTTCCGAAGAAATCTGATGAGGTCTTCCAGCAGGTTCCAATCGGCTTGTACCAGTTTCAAATCTTCCTTGCCAATCCTGGTGAGAATAGAATTTACTGGTTTCCTATTGCAACAATGCGCCAAACTCTCCAACATACTAAGCACACTATGCCAACGGGTGGGCGTTGCGGTTTTAATGCTTGGCAATTGGTTTAAATTGCCAAACTCGTCGTTGAATATTTGAGAGTTTTGTGAAACTTCATCGTCGTCATCACCAATTGGTTCATTTTCGTCATTTTCCAGAACTTCTGAAACATTTTCGATTTGTTGTAAAAACTCCATTTGCTCTTTTTCCGCTTCCTTCTCCAATTCGGGCAAGCGATACCTTATGGCTTTTACAATCTTTTTAACCTTCTTTACCAACTCTTTCAAAGAAGGGACATTTTTAATCCCATCAGCAATGACCAGGTTATGTAAACCATGCCCCAAACATAGATGGCTGTCAAGACCAGACAGCGAAATGGCACGCTTAACGTTTGATCCTGCGTCTGTTACCGTATGCAACTCTTTATCACACAACCCAAATTCTGATACTGTAGTATTTATCAGTCCTTGAATCTTTTCTCCTGTCTTTTTTCCTTGGACTAGTTGAGTACTGAGTGTAAAACTTTTGAGCTCGTAATCTGAAAAAGTAAAAATCTGTAAGAGTAATGGATGGAATATGGGTGTCATTTCTACGTTATAGTCTGCTACAGTAGAAAACCAAGGATAGGAGGCCTGTTTCCTAAAATAGGCCACAAACTAAAGGTAAGTCTTGGGTTCTCTCTCACCAGCAGTAATGAAATGAAGCGTAAATGTAATATAGTTGAGTCTTCGATACTGGTCCGTCCACAAATCAAACGTAATAGAGACATGTCGTGGAGTTCCTGTTAATATTTGGGTTTTCACAGTCGCAAGCATAGTTTCATATACGTCATCTAGCGCACCTCGACCAACAGTGTATCTTGATGGCATGTCTTCATCAGAGACAATTATGTTATATTTCTAAAATATAAATACACAGAACAATATAAAGAATTCAGTAAATTTAAAAGGTAACGAATTAATGACGCTATTTTCTTATATTCACTCACCTTAAAGAAATCGATCATCCCTTCATCCGAAACAGAGTCAAATGGCATGAGTGAGGTGCAAAACCAAAGTGCTAAATCTCTTGCAAGAATCCATTTATCTTTTTTAGTAACCATATTCATTGTTGAACTGGAAGCAACTGTGGCTCTTGCTCGAGGGCGTGGGGTGGGGGTAAAAAAGTCGTTTATAAGTCTTGTTGACTCAGTTTTGTCCTCCCTTATATTGTGAGAGTCTCTTAAGTGTCTTATAAGATTCCCTGTGCTGATGGTTTTGCCATATGACTTAATTTTGGCCCTGCAATTAGTTAAAACGTTATACTTAATATGAGATAATTATGTTGTTTTTACTTCAATGTGACTGATTGTTAAGTTTCTGCAAAATAACTAATATTAGTAAAAACCCAAAATACAACCAAAATCCAGATTAAAACTCCGCAACCTTATTTTCAGAGCATTAGTATATAATTATTCTATTTCATCCATATGTTTAGTCAGCAGCTTAAGTGATCGATTGAATAAGTAGGTACACAAACATGTAAATACATATTTTAGGAGTAAAAAATCTGTTTATAATTTATTATGTGTAAACAATAAAATTAAAATATTCGTACACATATTCACTTATGTCAGAAAACTTACTAGATAACTCACTGAGTGGATATGCACTTCTGCAGCTGACCGTACAATTTTTTATTCAAGTCGTGTAAGGAAACTAATAAGAATAAGCATGACAGTTTTAAGAAACACACACACACACACACATATTTCATTACGTACCAAATTAAAAAATTTAAAAATAAGGCCAGCAAAGGCAAATTAATATGCAGTAGGTAGGCAGGACGGCAGGACGCAGATGCAGGTTAGTTTTGCGTTAGGTGCTGTAAAGTACAAACATTGTTTCCTAAATACATACAAAAATACTGAACTGAATACAGCACTGAGCTGTCAGTCAGAATGGTCCAGCGCATCTAGTACATCTTGAACCTAGAAAAAGTTACATTGCGTCATTGTCAATAGTCTGTCCCACAGACGTGATTGATTTATAGGTAGTAGGTACAGTGGCCAGCACGTGGCGATGGACAGTATACACACATATAATTACGACCGATTTTTAACAGTTGATTACTCGCACACTTCGGTGATTGGTAGAATTCATCATCTTTACGAAAATATACCAATCGACATTCTTTTCTAAATAAGCGTCTATTTAAGACCAATAACGAATTCACACAAACTTATGACCACAGATCTGTGCTTTTGACAAATCATAAGCCACGCCCCTTACAAAGCATCCGCCACAGATCTAATAAACCAAGCATCCGCGTAGTGACACGAGCTAGCAAGCAGTGTTGCCGTTTTAGCCACTTTGTGGCTAGATCTAGCATATTTATAACGGTTTAGCCAAAAATAATTTTAGCTAACCAAACGATTCTAGCTACTTTTGGTAATTATGTTTTTGATAATTTATGTTTACAGTTGACCAAATATTTGACCTAGTTACTGCAGTCTTGTCTTCCCCACTCTAATGCGGAAGTAAGTAGTTAAGTGTCATGAACACACTGAAAAATAAATTATGAAACAAAATGTGTGCATTAACACTTAATTCCATAATTATGATTAAAAGTCAATAAAAATAAATAATAAAAATGCCACGACTATGTTTTGCCACCTGAAGTTTTAAACATATTTACAAAAGCGGGCAAAGCAATCAAAAAAATTGAAACCCCATCTACATCATCATCACAGATCGATTGACGTTGACGTAGAGATTTCAGAATTACCAGATGCCATTGTAGACCTAAAATTTTTTTTCTACATGTATTAGATACTGTTTTAATTAAACCCTCATCCTTATTACAAAATTGGCCACTTTTTCATTTTAATAACCACAAACAATATTGTCCTAACGGCAACACTGCCAGTATATTAAAGTCACTCACTCATCCGCTCAGTCAAAGAGAATATAATACACTTCGTTCTCGTCCCGTCCAAAGGGAATATAAGTCACCAATACTTACTACGTTTGTCAGTCCAAGTCCAGTCGCATAGATAATTAGATATTAGATAGCATTTATTGTAAACTTGTGAGCGTACACCGTCTCATTCTTCACTGCTTTTTTTTTAATTCACAATTGGTAAGCCCTTGGCATCATCTCACCTGATGGTGAGTGACGATGATGCCGAAGATGGAAGCGGGCTTACCTAGATTCCCCAACACAATGGAGAACGGGCTATCTTATCTTTAAGCCGGAACACATCAATGTTGTTAATACTGATGTCTATCGGCAAGACTTAGATAAGATGGTGGTAGCTAGCCAGGCGGGCTTAGAAAATGCCCTACCACCAACCAAACCGAGTCTTACAAGTTGACCCCACCGGGAATCGAATCCGCGACCTCCTGGTGTGAAGCGAATAGACTACCTATCCATTACGCCCCGGAGGCGGTTAAAGAATTTTAGATTCGGTTCAATAATTCTAAAGTTTAACCCCCTACAACCAAACAAATAAACAAACCTTACCACTACCTATAATATTTTATTCTTAAAAGTCTGGTCTTTTTCACAAATAAATCGGAATTTCCATCAATAAGTATGTATGTAAAATCTTCGGACGAACGCGATCTCCCCCAACCCCGCCTACCCGCACCGGCCAGCGGTAAGCAGCAGCGCAGATTGAAAACAATGCGAAGAAAACAATTACTATCTCTTTTTCGCAGTCGCTCTGTTCAACTTCGAACATTTTCAAGGCCATTATGTCCAACTGCATGTGCTGTTCACTGTACCTACTTCTTTTAATAATATACAGTAATTAATATACCTATAATAAGAGAATGTGAGTTTAGATAAATACTTACATTTCGAACGATATATCACCATTTTCAGATTGGCAGGCTGTAAGACATTGCTTGCAATAAACTTGATCAGTGAAAATTTTACTCCTTTTGTTTTCTTCTTCCAAAATCAATTGACCAAAGTGCTTCCACGCGAAGCTAGATTTGGTTTTCCGATCAAAAAGTACCGAAATTGAAAACTGACTTATTTTCATTTTGCTAACATTAGTATTGGACGACATTTCGACTAATTCTTTACGTAAATAAAGCAGTCGGCAGGGCGGCGCGCGAAAACGTACGTGTGTTTCGTAGTAAAGCGTACTAGCAACTAACTGGCTGTGTGCGCCGCGCCACTGTGGCGCGACTCGAACGCACACCGCACCCCGCGCCCCAACCGCCCGCTCCCGGCGCCTAGCGCTCGGCGGCCTGTTGCTATGCGAACAATAAAGCGAAAATTGAAGTTTTTGAAAATTGAAAATTTTGAGTCGATATCGATCGGCGCGAATTTTCGGATACTCGGCGGCGGCGGCGCCGCATGCATGGCGGCGCGGCGGCGCCGCGCCGGCGCGGCGCCCACCTCTAATTGGTATATATTTACACTAATTCCACATGAAAGAAGACATTCTGTAAAACTATTTGATATAAGTTTTTATAGTGACACCTTATCTTCGTGTCCTAACTATTCCCACTCGTTTTTATTTAAGTTAAGATATAAGTTAAGAACATATTTCTTTAAGTACATTAGTTGGTATGTTTTTGAAAGACTGAGTAAAGTGACGTCACAGCGCAAAATGAACGCCAACATCAAACAACTAACGATTGTAATGGATATATTTGATATATTTTGTTAACTAATCCACAAAACCACCACCAACCAGTAGATACTACCTTAAATTTGAAGAAGTCAGATAATAAGCCACACTACAAATGTCACTTTATTTTGCATTCAAAAAAGCAGGAAATATCGAGTCAATCTCTACAAAAAACCAGGAAGTATCTAGATAATCACTACAATAAACCAGGAAGTATACAATACAATAAAATATTCTTTATTGCATCGCAACATAAAAATAAAGAAATCTAGACAATCACTACAAAAAAACCTTAAGGATTTTAATGAAATTTTGCAAGTAGTAACTATATATTTAGTTAGTTAGTTACTAACTAATACCGATTAGTTACTAACTATATATATTACCAACCCGCACTGGGCCCGCGTGGTCGACTAAGGCCTAATAATAAGGGTAGGCTTGAGCCCCTCGGTGGGGACGTATATGAGCTGATATAATAAAAAAAAACAACTATATATTAGGTATTTACCTATAAAATTGACGATTGTATAAAAAAGTTTAAAGATGAAAATTAATGTTAAGAACAATAGTTATTAAAACAAAATTTATTCTCAAAATAGCATAAGATTATAGGAAATTAAATGGTAGTAAACTTATGCCTATTGTTTAGATATTTGCAGAGCAGGGTGGCTTTAACCCCGTGGAGTCGGGTGTTTTTTAGCATTAAAAAAATCTCCTTTATTAAAATACATATTTTTAATTTTAAAGCTCTAGAGTTATCGCAGCAGTTACTAATGTTCGTTACTAATGTCATATTTGGGAATACCCCGCATAAGATTTCGTCACTTTCAGGAAAATTACAAAAAATTAACTAGTCTAAAAAATTGGCCCACCTGACCACTAAGAAATCGCCATTCAATGGTACATAGCTAGAACATGAAAGAAATGCCACTAGTTACTAATAAAAGACCATAAGTAGTGCCACCATAAGGTCAATAATAATAAAAAACAATAACTTTTTTATTTTCAAATAAAGTTGGCATTGAATTTCAAAAACTGATTCGGAAATTTCATAAGTAAAGACCTTTTAATATGAATATATAACCGCCTCCGTGGCGTAATGTTTAGTCCGTTCGCTTTACACCAGGAGGTCGAGGCTTCGATTCCAGATGGGGCCAACTTCTAAGACTCGGTTTGGTTGGTGGTAGGGCATTTTCTAAGCCCGCCTGGCTAGCTACCATCATCTTATCTAAGGCTTGCCGCCAAACATCAATGTTAACAGAATTTAAAAATTTAAAAATAGCCAGTTTCCCCATTGCGATGCGGAATCTTGGTAAGCCCGCTTCCATCTTCGGAATCATCATCACTTACCGTTAGGTGAGATGATTCCAAGGGCTTAACAATTGTGAATAAAAAAAACGTACTATTAAGTGCCAGTATTGATTAATCAAGCGTCGGTGGCTCGGCACAACCGGTAACGACTCGGTCTATCTAACCAGAGGTACCGGGCTCAAATCTGGACAGCCAATGTACCAATGAGTTTTTCAAAAACTTACGTACATACTTACCGATTGCTTTAACGGTGAAGGAAAAACATCGTGAGGAAACCTGCACACACCTGCGAAGAAACTCGAAGGTTGTGTGTGAAATCGACCAACCCGCACTGGGCCCGCGTGGTCGACTAAGGCCTAATCGCCCTGATTCAGGGTAGGCTCGAGCCCCTCGGTGGGGACGTATATGAGCTGTTATAATAATTGATTATTCAGGCAAAATGTATTAAACGCAGGCCCCCATACAACGGCAATTTTAGTTCGCGATTTTCTTAACGTATCAATGCGTTGCCTGCGGTGCGGTGCGGTGCGGTGCGGTGCGGTGCGGTGTATTATTATTATTATATACAATAAATTAATTGCTTGTTTTAGTAGTTTCACACCAGTATTGATGAATCAGTCCGGATCTTGCTGTTTATCCTTCTATCTAAATATATATAACTCAAAGGTGACTGATTGACAAAGTGATCTATCAACGCACAGCCCAAACCACTAGACGGATCGGGCTGAAATTTAGCATGCAGGTTGATGTTATGACGTAGGCATCCGGTAAGAAAGGATTTTGGGAAATTCCCACGGGAACCGCGAAAATCGGGATCTGCGCGGGCGAAGCTGCGGGCATCCACTAGTTTTATATAAGAATAAAATTCACGATGGTTTTCAATTTCTGGGGAATTCATTATAATTTTAAGTTCTTCAGCATTTAGATGTTTACCGAAGGGATTATTCCTCATCAGTCATCAATTAGAGGCGGTAACAATGTCGGACTGACGGGACGTGCAGTTGACTGTGTGTGACGCAATGAATACATTATGTGCAGTGCTGCCGTACAAATATTGTTTAAATACTATATAAACGAAAAGAGGAACATAATTGAGACAATTGAGAACAGAAGAGGGAAGATGATGGGGCACTTAATTAGACACGATTATTTTATCAAGAACATAATAGAAGGAAAGATCGAAGGAAAGCGCGGAAGAGGAAGACCTAGAATTGCTTAAGTTAAGAAGAAAGTTAAAGTGGAAACGTATAGAGAAATGAAGGAGATAGTGTGGGAGAGAGAGACCTGGAAAGAGCTACACCGACAAGAGCACGGCTCCTAAATTGTGATGATGACTGTATAATGATCTGTCTAATTGAATTGTTATTTGGACAAATAACTACGGATTAGAATTAAACAAAAGTTGTCAGTTGAGAGTAACGAAGGGTTCCCAGGGATACTCTTATAAAGTTATATTCATCACACAGAGCAGTGTCTGCGATGCGATAATAAACCGGGTTTTACGAGAAGACGGCGGCGGCGGTTTAAACTGAACCTGAGCGTTATTACTTTAATAACTTTATTTTAATGCCGAAGAGATTGTAATTGCCGTCTCACTTAGATTACCCACACTGCCTTCAGTAACTATACGATGCAAAAAAGTGGCGCATGTCATCCCAGTCTGCTGACTTGTACCGCCATACCCGTGTAGTGCCCTTAGGACTAAGATCAGGAGGTGAACATGACAGCACAGACTTCACCAGACAGTGGTCGGAGGTACCCAAAGGAGAGGATACTCACACACTATAGCGGTCTGGTTCCGTTGTCTGCAGAAGGTCCAACTGAGCCGTCTGGTGGTCACGTCCGGTAGTCGCGTTGGCTGGTCGACCAGCTGGGAGGTATTTAGTATGAGGGCAAGTTTAAATGCATCTCTCTCAGTGTATGAATTTGTTTCTTTAGCTGAGCCTGTAGTCTAAACGGCTCGATGGGTTTTGGAGTGCAAGGTGTCGTTAGATTTGTCTCGATCCCATAGTTTTTTTACCCGACTACCCAAAAAAGAGGGGTGATGTGTTTAAACTGTCGGATTATTAATTTTTAATTTAATTTGTTGCGTTTTTTGTTTTAGCTACATTTACGCCGGCATCCTCGGGCTTGGCCATTAACACACGGCCGAAGTAAGAAGGCAGTCTTTTTAAAATTACCAATCTTCCGCGCTGTTTTCTCTGCAGTTTCATTGTCTGCTGAAATGTTTTTAAGTAGCTTTTTAGGGTTCCTTACGAGGTAACGGGGCGGGGCACCGTTTTTCTGTTTGTCAGTTCGCCTGTCGGTCTGTCCGACTTCTAGAGGTTGTATCATTAGAACCGTAATATAAGTAGCCTGTTGAAGCTTTCACAGATTAAGTTTTAGACAAGCGTGAAACCTGGTTTGATGAAAGTACAGGAGATTCCTTAAGATAAGTATCCAGCTTCACAAAATAGGATAACACTCATCTTAAAAATTCTTTGCTAGATTTTTTTTGTACATTTGTAAGTTTGTCAGGTATCTTCTTATATGAAAAAATGTTTGAGAAAAAATTAAACTGTAACCTGCGACGCTGGAGCCTTGTCTTAGGTAATCAATTGTACTAATCCAAAGTAAAACAACAAATAACAAAAACTGACCAAGTGTGTGTCGTGCTGCTCGCACCCGCTCTAAGGAACGCTAACTCACAGGCAAAAAATTTTTCTTATCTGTGCGCTGATTATAAAAAGGCATTTTTCTCGCGTTGATGTCTTCTGTTTTAAAATGAATAGGTACATATCATTGGTGTACTCGCGTGGAGAGGTGAGGGACCCTCAGTGAGCGAGTGCTTCTCGCACTTGGCGTGATTTAAAAAATATTATTATCTTTCTTATTTCTTTTTGTTTCGATGTAGGAAGGAAACGAGATTCCAAATACATACATAGTGCCAAAATGTTGGAATTGTTGGAATCAAAGCACATTCCGGCACCAATTATTTAGCGTGAAAGGCTACAGTTTCTTTGTGGAGCGTCGAGCGTGGTCGGGGGCGGCGCGGCGTCACGGCGTCACGGCGTCACGGCGTCACGGCGTCACGACGTCACGACGTCACGGGAATCCAATTTAAAGCGAGCCTTCAAGTGCTGTAAGGGCGGGAATCCAATTGGTTTAAAGAAGATTTGAAGAGGAAAAAAACCCGCCAAGTTTGATTCCGGATCGCGCTAAGAGGGTTCCGCACCACCACATCACTCCACACAACTAAGACAATGATAGCTATTCACACAAACATTTGTACAAACAAAAGACAGAAATCTAATGTTCCGTAGTTCAAAAAGAAAAAATGGAACCATTACAGGATTACTTGCGTGTCTGTCTGTTAGTCCGTTTATCACAGCCAATTAGCTCCAACACTACTGGATCGATTGAGTTAAAATTTGTTACGCATAAGTTAGAACGAGCGAGATATGCTCGGAATTTCACTACGCGATCGAATCAGAAATGAGGAGATCCGTAGGAGAGGCAAATTAACCGACATAGCTCCCAGAATTGCTAAACTTAAGTGGCAGTGGGCGAAGCACACAGCTTGTAGAACAGATGGCCGTTGGAGCAGTAATGTTCTCAAGTGGCGACCGCGCACCAGAAGGAAGGCCTCCCACTTGGTGAACCGGTGATTTGGTGAAGGTTGCGGTAAGCCGCTGGATGCGGGCAACGCAGAACCGGTCGTCGTGGGAATCCTTAGGGGAGGTCTGGAGCAGTGTGCGTCCTTCGGCTGATATGAAATTAATCAAAGCAAAATTGAGAGATTTTTTTAAAAAAGCATGCATATTACTCAGTAAATGAATATATGAATGAAATAATAATAGATTCTCATTTTCTCAATAAGATTGCGAGAGAACATGATTGTGCTATTAAAAGTTATTAATTAATTAGTATAATAGTTTATATATATTAAGTTTGTATAATTGACCTACCTCTAAGCAATGTGCATTGTTGCCTGAGGAATAAATGACTAAAATATGATCCAGTAACAAGAAATATCTTATTTACTAAGTTTAAAAACAATAGAATATATAGGTACCTACGTTGTAAACAAACGAAGCAATAACAATTTAAATATAATGCCTTTTTTGTTTTGGAAATAAATTGGTGGACGTTTGAGAAAGGGATGCATCACTGGAACTACAAAAAATATCATGTTGAACGAGTATAGAGCTTTATCACTTGCCGAGTAATTTAATCACATTCGAGAAAGCTTTAAACTTTTCAGATAGCACTCAAAGTTTAGTCAGACTCATGTGCAACTTGCTCAGTCTGTTTATGTCGAGTAGGTGAATATATCAATATATTTCTTAAAACTGCAAATATGCTACATATAAAACTGATTGGTAAACGTTTCGTAATGAACTTAAACATTCCGAGCAAAAACGTCGCCATTATACATTTAGTTTTCATATCGATTAAATAGTTAATTTACTTTTCGTATGGCTCTACATATACTGGTCAGAATTTTATACAACTTTCTTTTAGATAGAAAACCGCGGCGTCTGACGTAAGAGTTTTATAATTATTACTTTATAATCACTTCTGGACTAGTCGTACACAGTATCAACACACACACACACTCGCGGCGATCGTGCAGCGTGGGCGGGCCCGGGGTGGCGCGACACGCTGGTCCGGGAGCTGAAGGGTCCACTCGCTAAGAAGACTAAATGTCAAATATTAGTTTGCTCCGATGTAAAGTTACAAGTTGTCCAGTTTCATAAATAACATCTACTGTTTGCTGATTGTCATCACAAAGGTCACCCACCATTTGGCCATGTGGATCTGTCAAGGATCTATGTAAATGTTCGTGCACGTAAGGCCCTGTACAATGTTACAGGCGGTGCAGCGGTGGAGCCTGAAGAGGAGGGACGGGTTCGGTGGTGTCTCCGTCTACGGGGTGGGGGAGGAGACATTCCGCCGGCAGCCAATATTATACGCCCGTAGTTAGCGCGCACTGATATTAAGAATTCCTCAAGCACAGAGCAGGGCAAATTTAGAGACAATTGAGCATCTGAGATACTTAACATTTAAAAAAAAAAAATTTGACTGTGCGAATAGTAACCATTCTTAATACACTAAATGCATACGAGTACACCAGATACACGATGAGTGTAAGTCTAGTGGGAACGAATTAGTAAGTAGTTGCAGGTGGCCGGCAATCTAGGTAGCGGGCAATCCAGGCAGCTGTCCGTCGCATTGCCTCCGTGCCGCCACGCTTCGTCAATATTACAAGAAGCTAGTAGAATTAACTAGAAGACATAATTTTAATGCCAACAAGATTTTAATTCTAGTTCCGAGTCTTGATATTTATTACTATTTTAAAATATTAAATTAAAGCTACCGTGTTACTTGGCACGAGGCGAAGTGGCAGGAGCACCTAAGCAGAAGCACAGTCGGCTGGAGTTCAAGCGGCGGACTGTTCGGGCATTGTTAGTTCTAAAATACTATACACTCTGGCATTATCAAGAAGGGGTTCTTTTTGCCGCAATAATAGGTCTGCCTCGGTGTTCCAGCCGCCGTAGGTGTCGTCTATGCCATTATTATTATAATTAGCCTATAGTCTAGCCTAGACTGCCCCACTGCTGAGTAAAGGCCTCACCCCCTATTACGCCATTCATCCCTATCCTGAACCAGCTCTATCCACCGATCCTGCTCCTGTCCAAGCATCCCGCCATCTCCGCCTTGGGCCACCGCCACTTCTACGGCCTGTCGGAACACACTCCGTGGCAATATGATATTTGAAGAAAAATGAAGAATTTTTATAAAAGACAATTGTTTTTCTAAAACACTATCTTTGAAAAGTGCATAGCGACGTCTCTGAAAACCGAGCTACCCTAGGCTCCGAGATTGGAGCGAACGGCACAAAGTTGGTAATTGAAAAATCTTTCCGGTCTCACCGCCCCCTCCCCCCGCACCCCTCTCCCCCTCACACCCCTACATACCCTGCACCCCCGGGTGACGGAATTAAGCCTTAATTATCAAACCGACGCACACTAGCGTCGCTATCCGAGTTTAATTACAATTTCGCTTCTTAACAGCTCTATTGATACTGCGCTTATGTGTGGGTACTTACCTATTCGTACCTACTTGGGTGCACAAGCTTTAAGTTGTTGACAAATGTAACGAAGGCAGTATTCATGTTAACGATTGATTAATAAGCTCAGTAACTAAGATGTCATTGAAAGAGTTTTGTTGTAGCTATCCAAAATAATGTTCAGGACGAAGTAACTAGCATGTCATCTGTGGTTCAGGTTGTACCGGAAAGCCATATAAATATAGTAGGTATGTATAAAAAAACTAAATTCGAATTAAATTGAGTGTATTCGCCAGTATGCAGTCACAGTCAAGCAGTCGAGTAGGTAGGACGTCTCACCTGTAGGGAGCTACTGTAAAAATAGTGTTTTCATAGTGTTGGTGTATCTATGTAATGTAAATGACGAATACATTTTTTAAAGGTTCAAACAGTTGTTTTCACAGTGAGTTAAGACTTGCAATGCAATCCACAGGGTTCATGTTTTAGGAATTTGATGTTCTACTCGTAGGAAACTTTTTTCACAAATATTCCACTTAAGACTACTGAAGCCCTAAACTCATCACCTATGTATGCTCAAAGGCTGCTAAAGGATAATGTTAGTAATTGTGATCAAAAATTCTCCTTCAGAGTAATTGAACCACAATCTATTGTAAAAACTTTTAAATCTCTTAAAGTGAAAAGAACCGAAGACCTCTGGGGATTAGCGGTAAGCTTGATCAGTAATGTAATTGATACTTTAGCGCCATATTTAGCTTGTCTTTTTAATATTAGCATTGATAGTGGCGTCTTTCCAGATCTCATGAAGCTTAGTAAAGTGATACCTTTATATAAATCTGGTTCAAAAACTGATCCAGGCAACTACAGACCAGTTTCTTTGCTGCCAGTTCTTAGTAAAGTGTTTGAAAAGATTATGCTTAACCAAATGCTACAATATTTGACAGAAAACAACCAACTACATAACCAACAATTCGGTTTCACTAAAGGACGATCAACAACCGATGCAGGAGTAGCACTCATTCGAAACATATATGATGCCTTCGAGGAATCGCAGAATGCAATTGGAGTGTTTTGTGATTTATCTAAGGCTTTTGATTGTGTTGAACACCAAACATTACTTATGAAATTAAAGCATTATGGTGTAGAGGAAGGGGCTCTCAGTCTTTTAAATTCGTATTTAGACAACAGAACACAAAAAGTACAAGTGAATGGCACGAACTCATCTGTATCTAAAGTGAAAATGGGTGTGCCCCAGGGTTCCATATTAGGGCCTTTTCTTTTTCTTGTTTACGTAAATGATTTGCCTTTTATGGTGCAACATCTGTCAAATATTGTGTTGTTTGTTTTAAAGTGAATAGGAAAGAAAACGAAATTGACGAAGTAAACAACACTCTTTCAAAGATACTGAACTGGTTCACTGTGAACAACTTATTATTAAATGCTAAGAAAACAAAATGTATAAAATTTTGTTTGCCAAATGTAAAAAAGGTCAACAATAGTGTAATATTAGACAGTAATAAATTAGAATTTGTAAATACCACGGTGTTCCTTGGTATAACTTTGGATGTTTCACTTCAATGGGGACCACACATTGAAACTTTAGCGGGAAGGCTTAGTTCAGCTGCTTATGCCGTTAAGAAAATAAGACAGTTAATGGATGTAGATACTGCGAGACTAGTGTATTTTAGTTACTTCCATAGTATAATGTCTTATGGCATATTACTGTGGGGGCATGCGGTTGATATAGAAACTATTTTCATCCTGCAGAAAAGAGCTATCCGCGCAATCTATCAGATGCGATCACGTGAGTCGTTACAGAATAAGTTCAAAGAAATCAATATTTTAACTGTTGCTAGTCAATTTATATATGAAAGCATCATGTACGTTCGTAAGAATTTGCATTTATTTCCTAAAAACAGTGACAGGCATAATTTGAATTTAAGAAATGTAAATAAAATAGATATAGCCTTTTCGAGACTGAGTAAGGTTAAAAAGTCATTTGTGGGGCAGTGTACAATAATAAGATTCTCCAATAAAATTCCAGAAAATGTAACTAGTTTGTCAGAGAATAAATTCAAGACTCGTGTCAAAAAAGTTTTGTGCTCTAGAGGATATTATAAAATAATAGATTATGTAAATGACAAAGATATATATGTTGATTCTATAACAAATACCATTACCTGAGACTGTAATTTGATTCATGACATTATATGTAATATACAATATTATTGGAGTTTACTCCTTAAGAATCAATTTGCATATAAGGCGCCCGGTATGAAAAAAATATGAGGAGTAAAATCTAGTGATCGAAAACGTAGTTTGTTATATTCTCTTTGCGCGTTACGTTTTTTACGCGCAACCTATTGTGCGCACCTCTGCCACGTGATACAAAACAGTCAGGATTGGCTGAATCTGACAAAAAGAATATAAGTCACTACGAAATCTAAAATGAAGTCAAACACAGTAATCAAATCAGATCTGTTATTGTTGCAGTCTTACAATTTTTGATCTGATAAGATTTTAAAATTTGTGATTTTTATATAATTTGGTATTCCACTCCATCATGGGTGTCAATTTTGTGAAAGCAGATAGCAGAAACTTGCCCAAAGTGGACGCAATCATGTTCTTTAAAAATAACCCCGATTTTTATTCTGCAGAGCTGAGAAATGTAAAAACTGCAATGTAAGTACTATAAAATAATATAACACTACCTACGTAAGTAACCTTAAGTAGTTTTTAGGTTATAAAGAATAAATTTAGTTTACAGTAAGTAATTAGTTTGCATTTTCAGGGCTGCACGAGAATCTTATGGTGACGATGCTATTGGGTACGTGCAACTACGTCGTGGATCAGGACTTTGCACACTCAATTGCAAGATCTGCCCCGAGCACAAAGTGAGGGCTAGTTCATACAAATTCACTACGGTGATAGACGAGACTAAAGGTGAAATCGTCAGTTGCCAGTGCTTGGACTGTGCAGCTTTAGCTGGTGGTTGTAAGCATGCAGTGGCATTTTTGATGTGGACCCATCGTCGCAGTGAAGAACCTTCCTGCACCGAGGTTGAATGTTACTGGAAAAAACCCGTCCTCTCGAGAGTAGGGACTACTATGAAATACGTCACTGTATACCAAATTTGAAAAAAAAAACTGCTCCACATCATGAAACCAGCACAGACCTTTTCCACGGGTTTCTTCAAGAAGCAAAAAAGAAGAAAATTATGAATTGTGAACTTTTAAAGTATCAGAACGACTTTAAACACAGTGATGTTCGACAGTTTTCATTTACTTATTCAAGTGAGTGATGATATAAAGATGTCAAAAAATTACTAGAAACATTACAAGAGATACTTAACAAAAATGCTCTTGATTTAATTGAAGAGTCAACACAAAACCAATGTTAGAGCCCTTTATGGTATGACCTAAGATATGCTCGTATAACCGCATCTAAAGCATACGAGGTTAGTCGCTGCCAAACACCAAATGGATCATTAGTAGCTGCGACCATGGGAGCTAAAACACCTGACACATCAGCTATGAAAAGAGGCCGGAAATTGGAATCATTAGTTATAAAAACTGTGCAGAGTAAACTTAAAACTAAAGTCAAGCCCTGTTTTGTGCCTGTTTAGACAATCGTACTTAAGTAGTAAACTCCAGTCGTGCGTCGGAGCTGACACACACACTTTATTTTTTGTTTTGACTATTTAAAAGTGTGTGTAAACACCTATTTGAAATAAATTGTTTTGAATTTTGAATTTGAACGGAGGTTTTGAATGTACTGGATATTTTGGGAAGCAGGAGCATGACTCTTATATTTCATTCATGTTTTTATTTAAAGTGAGTTTTAACCGCCTCCGTGGCATAATGATCAAGTCAATTAGCTTCAGATCAGGAGGCCGCGGGTTTGATTCCCGACGGAGTCTAACTTTGTGAGGCTCGATTTGGTTGGTGGAAGGGCATTTTCTAAGCCCGCCTGGCTAGCTACCACCATTTTATTTAATTCTTGCCGCCAAACATCAATGTTAACAGCATTGATATGCTCCGGCCTTGAAGTTAAGATAGCAGGTTCTCAATTGCGTTAGGGAATCTTGGTAAGCCCGCTTTCATCTTCGGCATCATCGTCACTTACCATCAGGTTATACCAAGCTCAAGTTCGGTCATGTATCGAGTACTGGTCTTAATTATACGACGGATACCAGCTAGGAGCCTTAGATTCTATCGACCGAAGCGCTAGGAGACTCGTTGGCGACGAGGAATTTGTATGAAACAAGCTCCAAAGCCTCGAGCATCGCCGCAAATATGCCTGTTTATCGGTGTTCTACAGGATTAATTTCAGAGAGTGTGCCCTGGAGTTTCACGACTTTATTCTCCCTTCTCCATTTCATCATAGTCAAGATAACCATAGTCAAGATTACTTTAGTCATGATAACTATATTCAAGATAACTATAGTTAAGATAACTATACTCAAGGTAATCGTAGTCAAGATAACCATAGTCAAGTTAACCTTAATTAAGATAACCATAGTCAAGAAAACCATCGTCAAGATAACCATAGTCAAGATAACTATAGTAAAAAAAACCATCGTCAAGATAACCATAATCAAGAAAACCATCGTCAAGATAACCATAGTCAAGATAACTATAGTCAAAATAACAATAGTCAAGATAAACATAGTTAGGATAAGCATAGTCAAGATAACTATAGTCAAGGTAACCAAAGTCAAGATAACAAAGTCAAGATAACCATAGTCAAGATAAGTCAAGATAACAAAGTCAAGATAACCATAGTCAAGATAACTATAGTCAAAATAACCATAGTCAAGATAACCATCGTTAAGATAACCTAAGTCAAGTTAACCATGGTCAAATTAACCAAAGTCAGGATAACCATAGTCAAGATAACCATAGTCAAGGTAACCATAGTCAGGATAACTATAGTCAAGATAGCCATAGCCATGATAGCAATAGTCAAGATAACTAAAGTCAAGATAACTATATTCAAGATAACATTGGTCAAGATAATCATAGTCAAGATAACTATAGTCAAGATAACCAAGATCCCGAGGACCGTTGTTAGCGAAAAGGATTTTTTTGTCGGCTACAATTAATTTTTGTTGCCGACAGTGTCACCTGAGGAGTTACTGGTAGTAACTTTGTACTGATGTCCGAAGTACCGAAATCGCGGAGACATACTCGTAGTCTTCGCGACACTCTCGACATCAGGAGTATCGCGATCGCGGAGACATACTCGTAGTCTTCGCGACACTCTCGACATCAGGAGTATCGCGATAGCGGAGACATACTCGTAGTCTTCGCGACACTCTCGACATCAGGAGTATCGCGATCGGGGAGACATACTCGTAGTCTTCGCGACACTCTCGACATCAGGAGTATCGCGATCGCGGAGACATACTCGTAGTCTTCGCGACACTCTCGACATCAGGAGTTTCGCGATCGCGGAGACATACTCGTAGTCTTCGCGACACTCGACATCAGGAGTATCGCGATCGTGGAGACATACTCTTAGTCTTCGCGACACTCTCGACATCAGGAGTATCGCGATCGCGGAGACATACTCGTAGTCTTCGCGACACTTTTGACATCAGGAGTATCGCGATCACGGAGACATACTCGTAGTCTTCGCGACACTCTCGACATCAGGAGTACCGAAATCGCGGAGACATACTCGTAGTCTTCGTGACACTCTCGACGTTAGGAGGAAGGCTATTAACAATGTTAACAAAACTAAACAGTTAATTCGCGGAGACGCCGCATCACAGAACAAAACATAGCGGTCTCCGGTGTCGTTTAACACTTTCATGCCCCCTGCGCTACGTCGCGTAGGACTACGTCTATTACTATAGTTCCATCTACACTCGAGAGCGATGAATCCGGGTCACTTAAAGAATCCTAAAAATCTCGGAAACTAAGAAGGCTAGCTTCATGAAATAAATTGTGTTTAATAGACACTTTAATACCCCTTAAATGAAAGTAATAAAATTTACGAGTCACTACATTTTATTTACAAAAAATTACATCATCATTACAGCTCATATACGTCCCCACCGAGGGGCTCGAGCCTACCCTGAATCAGGGCGATTAGGCCTTAGTCGACCACGCGGGCCCAGTGCGGGTTGGTCGACTTCACACACAACCTTCGAGTTTCTTCGCAGGCGTGTGCAGGTTTCCTCACGATGTTTTCCTTCACCGTTAAAGCAATCGGTAAGTATGTACGTAAGTTTTTTGAAAAACTCATTGGTACATTGGCCATCCAGATTTGAACCCGGTACCTCTGGTTAGATGGACCGAGTCGTTACCGGTTGAGCCACCGACGCTTAAAAAAAAACAACATAAAAAATTACATAAATAAAAAAAACTGCTGAACTCGCCTTAAAACAAAAATAGGAAACATGACATTTTTGAACAACATTACGATTTACTTGAATTTTAATACTTCGTATTGCCTCCTCGTGCTTCCATCACTGTGTTTACGCGGTTTGGCATGCTGTACACCAAGTTCCTTATACGATTTTGGGGAATATTCACCCATTCCTCTGTGAGAGCAATTTTGAGCTCACGAAGCGTGAATGGGGGAGGGCTTCTTTGTTTTACGCATCTCCCTAGCTCGTCCCAAGCATGCTCGATCGGGTTGATATCCGGGCTGCGTGCTGGCGACTCCATAGGAGTAATTTTCATCTCTTGAAGGTAGTCATTCACAATCCAACCCGTATGAGGCCGGGCATTGTCATGCATAAAAATAGCATCTTCACCCAAATTGACCATAAATGGACCAACGTTTTCATTGAGGATTTCTTCCACATATCTTTCGCTAGTTAAAGAGCCGTTTTCTATGAACACCAGTTCTGTGCGACTCTCAGAAGAAATTCCGGCCCACACATGTACAGACCCACCACCGTAGGCTACTTTTTCTTCGATGCATGCTTGCTTGAATCTTTCCCCTGGTCTTCTATACACTCTGTGTCTTCCATGGTGCTTGTAGAGCATAAATTTTGATTCGTCGGAGAACATAACTTTTGACCAATCTCAAATACTCCAATTTAAGTGGTTCTGGGCATATCTTAGTCTTGAAATACGATGCCCACGCTCCAGTTTAGGGCTGTTTGCAGGTCTACGTGGTTTCAAGTTAGCTTCAGCAAGTCGTCGCCTTACTGTCCATGCGCTTGGGCTACTTCCTCCGAGGCGTCGAAACTGATTTGTAAGTTCAGTTCCTGTGAGAAAGCGATTACGAAGCATTGTGTTCACCAAGTATCGATCTTCTCGTGCTGTGGTACACCTGGTTCTGCCTGTTCCTGGTCTGCGTAGGTTAGAGCCAGTTTCCTCGTAACGTTGGAGAACGCTTTTTACGGTTGAGAGCGACACACCGACAGTCGTGGCTGTATCGCGCTGACCCCGGCCGTTTTCCAGCATTGTGAGTATTCTGGTGCATTCTTCAGGTGTAAGCGAGTAATCACTGCTTGAATAATAAATATTGAACACTATCAACATGGTTTATGTACCCACTTAAATGACAGATTAGAAACAAAAGCAAAAACAAATGTAGTAATTTCGTAGTTCCATCTTCGAAAGTCTCCCTTTTTCAAATTTGATTTTTTTATGACATAACTTTACAATAACTAAGAAGTTTTAATGACTTCGTTTAAAGAGTATTAAATTTTCTATTAAACACAATTTATTTCATTAAGCTAGCCTTCTTAGTTTCCGAGATTTTTAGGATTCTTTAAGTGACCCGGATTCATCGCTCTCGAGTGTATATATACTTCAATTCCTGCACAATAAATGACTTTAACTTGAACTAGGCTAAATGTGGGTTTTACGGCTTCTACGCCGTAGTAGAGACACTTAAAAAACGTTATCGTTAACGTTATCTGCGCTATCGTATTACTAAATGAAAGACAAATATTAGAAACTTCGACATGAAAAATTTCATCAAAATAGCCATACCCGTTTTTGAGGAAAAAAAATTAGTTTTTGTTTGTTTAAGACTCTTAAGTTCCTAATTTGGTCCCGATCGGACCAAAGTTTAGCCTCCAGAGCCAAGCGTGACGGACGGACGCACGGACGGTCGGAATTGAGATATTAGGTTTTTTTTGTATGTGTTCATTGACATATACAATACATAATACATATACCTCAAAAATGGCTTAAGGAAAAAATATTCTATTCAATCAAAGAATTACCAAACACTTGATTATTCTGTTGATGTCAAATCATGATAAGAATACGATTTTCATTTTCATTTTGTTTTTTTACATGAATGCCATAATTTATATTTACTTTCTTTTTCTTAAATTTTTGTACGTCGTACTAATGACTAAATGTGCTGAACCTCACTATGTTTGTAAGATCCATTGTATTTACCACATTTACCGCAATAAAATATCTTTATCTTTATCTTTATCTAATTTACATTTGAAACTTGTGAATTGTTTTTTTTGACACAGTGATTGATGGTCGGAGCGCACTTGAATACATATCATAATATAGAACTCATCTTCATGAAGATTAGAAAAAAAAATTCGCGATAACAATACTTCCTCTATCCTACGTACGCGCCGCACTAGGGGTATAGACAACTATACTTCCTCTATCCTACGTACGTGCCGCACTAGGGGTATAGATAACTATACTTCCTCTATCCTACGTACGCGCCGCACTAGGGGTATAGATAACTATACTTCCTCTATCCTACGTACGCGCCGCACTAGGGGTATAGATAACTATACTTCCTCTATCCTACGTACGCGCCGCACTAGGGGTATAGATAACTATACTTCCTCTATCCTACGTACGCGCCGCACTAGGGGTATAGATAACTATACTTCCTCTATCCTACGTACGCGCCGCACTAGGGGTATAGATAACTATACTTCCTCTATCCTACGTACGCGCCGCACTAGGGGTATAGATAACAATACTTCCTCTATCCTACGTACGCGCCGCACTAGGGGTATAGATAACTATACTTCCTCTATCCTACGTACGCGCCGCACTAGGGGTATAGATAACTATACTTCCTCTATCCTACGTACGCGCCGCACTAGGGGTATAGATAACTATACTTCCTCTATCCTACGTACGCGCCGCACTAGGGGTATAGAAAGTCATCATTACAGCTCATATACGTCCCCACCGAGGGGCTCGAGCCTACCCTGAATCAGGGCGATTAGGCCTTAGTCAACCACGCGGGCCCAGTGCGGGTTGGTCGACTTCACACACAACCTTCGAGTTACTTCGCAGGCGTGTGCAGGTTTCCTCACGATGTTTTCCTTCACCGCTAAAGCAATCGGTAATGATATGTACGTAAGTTTTTGAAAAACTCATTGGTACATTGGCCGTCCAGATTTGAACCCGGTACCTCTGGTTAGATGGACCGAGTCGTTACCGGTTGAGCCACCGACGCTTATAGAAAGTAAAAAATGAAAAAACAAAGTTTTATTGTTCGTCAAAATGTTGTTTTTAAACGGGTAGTATTTAAACGCAAATCAAAAAATATCCTTTTTATATGCAATAAGATTCCAAATTCCCATCAAAATTACTGATTGCACAGCATAATATTCAACTCAAAATATCACTAAACACACTACAATTTATTTTCGCAGCGTACAGCAATTTTTCCTAAAGCAAAAGCTTTTTCATCAATGCACAGCTAATAATCTTAATGCACATTATACCTGTTAACTCTTTTTCTTTTAAATATAGCTTCTATTGTTATATTATTTACTGCAGTTTTTCTAAATAAAACAGCATTTTATTAGTCACAGTCGTCTTAATTTTTTTTGTGACAGAATTTGTATACATGAGCGATGTCCCTTCTGGCGCTTCGCCGGCCGCTGCCGCGGCACGCTCGCTCCGCTCGCTCGGCTCGCGCGCTGTGACTGAAAAAGAACACCTGACCGAACCCAACCTACAGTTTTTTATGACGGCCATTTATATGTACGTACACGCAGCGGAAAATTTGCTGTGCAGTCAGTATTTATGCTATGTATGTAGTATTTTTGTACAAAAATAAATTTAACTGTATTGCATTATGAGGAAAAAGTAATGTCATATTGATGTATAATTTCGAATTATCTGCAGTTTGAGTTTTGTTAAACAATTAGTTTATTTGTAGTGAAGTAAGTTATTTGATGTAAAAAAGAATATAAATGATGAGTATGTATTGATAGGCGATTATTTATTTGATATGCAATTTATAATATCCCTTTTTAAACGACAGTATTACAAGTGGGTTCAGAGGAGGGTCATGATTTTCGGTGTATGTATGTATGTCTATTTCTTTGGCTGAGCTTGAAGCCGTCAGTTTGATGGATTTTGGAGTAGAGGGTAGGATGTGGTAGGATGTAGGACATATGATGGATTTTTACCCGACTGCCCAGAAAAGAGGGGTTAAGTTTATTTGCAGTCGGTTCTTTATGTGTAAATTAATTGGTTAGGTTATTGTGAAAGTGAACACCCACTTATAATTAATTGATTCAAATAAAATACCGCAAAGTGAAAATTTGAAAATATTTCCTTCTAGCTAAATGTATTTTAACGCGTAAATTAACTAAGCAAACACCTTTTATGTAAGCCCATAGCCATACCATTTGTAGTTTCCAGTTTCAGAACACATAACGCTGTCATATTACGCCTACAGTGAAGGTGGGCGAGGTATTGTGATCGCCCTGGATCCCCCCCTCCCTGCCGGATGGGGAGGGCCGGGGGGGAGGGGGGTGGCCATTCGTCAGCGTGCGCAGAAATGTTTCCATTTTTATTTCATAAATAAAGAGTGGAATTTCGCCCGCCGTAATGAGGGTCCCCGTCCGACGCGACGCTGCCCTTCTACTTTGTAAATAGCCTTTGTTGGTTTAGTGCGAAACGTTGCTCGAGAGGTGCCGAGCCCACTCGTCAGCGCACATTAAGGGTTAACTGGAGGGACGAAATCCCATACAAACGTACTTTCGTTTTAATTTCGAAACCATAAAACTCATCGTATTCAAATTTTTTACAAGCATTAAGATGATAAATATCTAGATCTGTAATTAGTTTTGGTTCGAAAATAATAAACAAAAAAAAAGTTATAGCAACTTAAAAAAATTGCCCTTTTTATCGACGAAATCGAGTAATATAAGTAACTTTTTTTTGTTTATTATTTTCGAACCAAAACTAATTACAGATCTAGATATTTATCATCTTAATGCTTGTAAAAAATTTGAATACGATGAGTTTTATGGTTTCGAAATTAAAACGAAAGTACGTTTGTATGGGATTTCGTCCCTCCAGTTAACCCTTAAGAAGCAACATTATAGCAATATTTCAACTCTTACGCAGTTTTTAGAGTAGCTAGTGTAGGTAATGTTGTTTGCGTCTACTACGGCGTAGCACGCGCCATCTACGTGCTACGTGCCGTAGCAAAGAAGCACCAAAATCTGCGTTTGTTTATGCAGGCACAGGCACAGGCGCAGGCGCAGGCGCTGCCACCGAACGTCACTTAGTTTTATTCAAGAATCTACTTTTACGATTCCGTATCCAAGTCTATGTCCGTCCGTCCGTCCGTCCGGCTGTCTTGTACAGACCTGAGTTTTTTAGCTGTAGTTGGAAGTTAGGACGGCGTCGGCGGAGTAACGGCTAGGGCCGCCGTCTCCTGTCCGGGAGGTCGTGGTTCGAATCTTGCCGCGTACCAATGTGATTTCGAATTTAGATTTTATATATACGTTTATCCGACGCTCTTATGGTCAAGGAAAACATCGTGAGGAAACCTGCACACACCTGAGAACAGACCCGCAGGTTGTGTGTGAAGTCAACCAACCCGCACTGGGCCCGCGTGGTCGACTAAGGCCTAATTCAGGGTAGGATCGAGCCCCTCGGTGGGGACGTATATGAGCTGATATGATGATGACCAGGAAGTTAGTAATTTTTGTTTACAGAATACGTGTCTCTATAGCTTTTTGTGGGCACTGACTGCCAGTGATCAATTGTTTTATTGACCATAATCAAATTTATTAATTTTGATCTACCTTCTCCGGAGGGTCCCCATTACATATAAGGATAGTGTTAGTCAGTCAGAGGTAGGAGAATAGGGCGGCCGGGTGGCGCATATGCCGCGCGACGGGGCGCCACTCGGGCCCAATAGCCCGACTAGGATGTCGCCTTGTGGGTCTCAATTAATTCATTCAATTCCAGCAAGTTAGGAAAACTATAGTAAAAACTACAATTTTCTGCAAAACTTATATTTCTAAAATTACGTCTTAATATTCTAATATTTTAATCATATACAACATGAGTAAGAAATGCTGAATTATTTTTATGGTTGAAAATAAATATTTACGCATTTAGCGAAAGTTTTTTTGCAGAGGGTGCATTTTGCGACGCCTCAATAAAATTATCAACACACGATCCCTTTAAATTTAAAGCCACTCCAAATCACATCCCCATAGTAATGTAAAACGATATGACATGCCTTTGAGCTTATTTAAAGATCCGCGTGGAGAACGCGCGCCCCCCTCCCTTGCAATACTTTTGATTACGTTGTAAACAACTTGAGACATTCCTCGCGAGTGTTTGAAACTGTATCGCCGCGAGCGCCCCGAGCGCCCCCAGCGCCCCGGGGCGCCGGCCGGGGCGGCGACATATTGCTAACATATTCTCCGTTTGAAATTTATTGTAAATCGCTGCGGGGATTTGAATCCGCCGGAGCGGAGGGACCCTCGCGAATGTCAATAAACCGAATGGTCTTTCCAAATTCGCTACATTCGCTCGACGTTTGTGTTTTCCTTTTCTTTTCTTGCTCCAGCAAAAAACTTGCCCCTCCGGAACGGTGGGGGGGGGGGGGGGGGGGAGGGGAGGGGGGGTCCGGCGCTTCCGATTTTATTTATCTAAGGTTTTCCATTTCGCCGTAATTGTGTGAGTTGCGAGCGCGATTGTGGCTAAAGCGAATATTTATTTGGGTAGCCCCTCCCGCACCGCCGCACCCCCGCGGTCCCGCGCCGCCGGGGGCCCGCGGTGGCGGCGGTGGCGGTGCTGCGGACCGCATTGTGCCACAAATTGAGTTTGCAGGTCTCAAATCAAACGTTGTCGTACGAAATGAGTTGTCGTCGTCGCTGACACTATCACAAAATTGATCGCGAAACTGCTTATTGCTCGGAATAGCCTTTCAGTCATCTCGATGTAGGTACTCACTCACTAGGTAATATTACCAACGTTGACTCTATACGGGGGGTCATAAAAATTGGTGCCGGACCCGTTGATCGCGGCTTCTACTCATCGTACTGCGGCAACTTTCCGCACGGAACCCGCCGTCAATTCTCAAAAGACATTTCGACACTTCGTATAAAAATGCACAAAATCAGTTAATCAGCTGATCGATTTCCCTTCGGCCGTTCTATGAAGAGTTAATTCTAATTCTTCTAATGTATAATACAAAATACAAATTAATAATAATATAATAGGACAATATTTCTTCTACGTCGTTTTCTTCTTTTTATGCTGCGATGCAATGAATAATGTTGTATTATACTGTTTTTCCTTTTTTTTCGCGAATCGAGTATGGGTATTATGAAAAAAGTTGTTCAGTATAGTGAGTGGAATCGCCCCCCCCCCCCCCCTCCAGTGAGCGGCTCTTGCACCACTTTTGTTGCACCCTGTAAACCCTTCACAACTAGTCGATAGCCCAGGGTTCCCAAAGTCGGAGTGACTAGGCACACAACGTTTGTAGCGACTTAAAGGAGGGGAAGATAGGTTTAAAGAAAACACCAACAGAACGGCAATCCTATACTCAAAATCGGTTGGACACAGAGAGAAGAGAAAGAAAACTTTCTGTTCTTCCGTTACTGTAGGTAGTTGCGAAACCCGAAACTTTGCATTAGCTGGATTGTACTGTACGAGTACATTGTATTAGTCATAAATCTCACAGGACTTTTATGTAAGGTGTCGTAAACAACGCGTGTCCTAATGCGACGGAACTCTCGCCCCTCAGGGGCGTGTGGAATACTGCACGCTATAGCTTTTGGAAAGTCATGAATATTATGTATATAGATAGGTACGAATAAACTATATACGTTTCAGTCCTATTATGATACAAAAAAAAATTAAGACTAGAGGTAGAAATTTAGAAAAATATTTTTGGTCGGCAGTCGATCCTGAGAGTGACGCGGGGGTGAAGTCGCGAGCACAAGCTAATTCAACATAAAATTACCGTTTTGAATTCGTGTTAATAAAAAAGTGACTTATAAATCAGGTGTAGCGTCAGCCACACGTAGGTACTCGTATGTATTCCAAACGTAATGTGAATAATTTTCGAAAAACCTAAAAAAAATTAGGTACAAGCTTTCAATATTGCATTGTCACGCGATATACATATGCATGCAAAATTTCAGATCAATCGGAAACGGGGAAGTGGGTCAAAATTAACTTGCAAGATTTCACCCGAACAAACATACATACTGTATTTTAGGAATTCAACTTTCTGGTCCTAAAGGGTAGAAATCGTATATCTCTACATTTCTACACTTGCAACTCCTTTAATTATTTTCTTAGCAGCGGGAATCGAAGTAAGAATTATGATTTAAATTTGAATTGATAAGTCGTTCGAAAGCTTTTCAAAACAAGAGATGTTGATTCGATGGTGGACCGTGAGCCAGGACGGAGGTCCATTTACCAAGACTATATTTTTTGTTATCCGCGCGTCTGGGCTGAGGTCCCTAAAGTTATGGCAAGAAAGTGATAGGAATCGATAAAGAAATAATACTCAGTCAGCCGACAGAGCCTTCTCCCTTTTTTTACGTGTTAAATACATGATCATCTCTGATGATCTTTAATACGTACTACCATCTTCCCTTTTAAATAGTAAGCTAGCTATAACCCCCCGGCGTCCCGTTGACGACGTCACAATACATACATTGCAAGTTAATTGAAAGCTTTTAAAATAGGAAAACGTTTGATGACGCCATGTTCAACAGTAACCAAATAAGATCAGTCCATCAGTCCGCCTGTCCGTCTGTCCGTCTCTAACTCTCCCATGCTCAGCTAATTTGAAAAATCCATAACATTTATGGTGGTCGTAAAGTTTATGTGCAGTGCATTATTTGAGCCATGAATGTATCAGGTCCCGGCGGACGAGGGCCGGGGCGCGGGGGCGCGGGGCTGCGGGGAAGGGAAGGCAGGGGGGATGATGGACGCGCGTTTTGCATGATCAGCGCTCGGCAATGTTTATTGTTTTGACGCGAGGGGCGCGCGCGCACTGCCCGCTGCGACCCTAGCCATGGTAGGTACAACAAATATGGTATTGTCTAGAGCTGTCAAATTTATAAAAATCATAGATATTTGCTACATGGGTCATGAGGTTAGTGTTGTCTGATTTAAACAAAGTGGATATAGCGTATTCGAGACTGAATTATGTTTAAAAGTAATTTGTGGGCTGTGTATAAGATTTTACAATAAAATTCCAGAAAAGGAAACTAGATTGCCGGAGACTAAGTTGAAGACTCGCATCAAATAATGGCTGTGACCTGGTTAGAGGATATTGAAACAAACAATACATCATATAAATGACAAGGACAAATACCATTACCTGAGACTGTAATCAGAATCATGACATTAAACTATTTCAAAGTGTGCGTAAACACCTATTAAAAACAGATATTTAGGAATTTAGATATCCTCAAAATTTAACCCTTTAGATACTCGTAAGCTTTAGAGAAAAAGGAAAAAAACAGTTAGCATTAGTTAAGGGAACTTAACAAGTTTTTCGTCTTTCTGATAGTATTGACGGATCTTTGCGTAGATAGCTGTCTACGTAACGTTGAGAAAGCTTCGTTTTTGCTAGAATACCATTTCTCATTGTATGGTGACCCCCGGCTAGCCCCTAGCTAGCTGTGCATTGTTTATTTTCCTATGCATTTGGAGAAAGGAAGGAAAATGTTTTGTTACCGCCCGTATTGTGCATGTTACTTGCAATTCGTCAAATAGTTGTTGGTAATATTTTCTCAGAAAACTTTTCTTATTGTCGCGCATCTGTGGAGAGAAGGAACCTCGCCTAGTACTTTTCATTAAGATACATAATGTTAAAAATGAATGTTAGAAAACAATACAAGAGAAAATAAAGTTTTATACATAATTAAGTAGAATTTTATTAACAAATTTATAATTTTTAGGATTCAAGGGTAAAAATGGGACCCTATTACTAAGACTCTACTGTTCGTCCGTCTGTCTGTCCGTCCGTCACCAGGCTGTATTTCATGAACCGTGATAGCTAGACAGTTGAAATTTTAACAAATGATGTATTTCTGTTGCCGCTATAACAACAAATACTATAAATTAAAAAAAAGTGAAAAAATAAGGAGTTCTCCATACAAAAACGTGTTTTGTTTTAACATGAAGAAACTAGCGCCATCTAGTATAATGGTACAGAACCCTTTGTACTAGCGCCATCAAGTATGATGGTACGGAACCCTTTGTACTAGCGCCATCAAGTATGATGGTACGGAACCCTTTGTACTAGCGCCATCAAGTATGATGGTACGGAACCCTTTGTACTAGCGCCATCAAGTATGATAGTACGGAACCCTTTGTACTAGCGCCATCAAGTATGATGGTACGGAACCCTTTGTACTAGCGCCATCAAGTATGATGGTACGGAACCCTTTGTGTGCGGTTCTGACTCGCACTTGGCCAATTTTTTTTAATTGTTATGAAGTTGGTACCACTTAAAAAATTACATAGAGAGAAACAGGAGAAATGGTCCACAATCCCACATTCACTGCGCTGCTATTTATTAACGGTATTAATTTAAATAAATTGATTGTCAATTTTGCAGAAGCCGTCACCACCGCGATGACAGCGGCTCCTGCAGCTGGCGCCGCCGCCCGCGCCGGCTGCCAGGAGCCTGCAAATTTGACTGGCGAGACACGTTTCCAGCACACGACAGTGTAAGGAACTTCATTTAGACGGCGCGGCGGTGCCGGCCTCAGCAGCAATGCTGGGTAAATACATGGTCTTCCTCAAACAGCCTTTGTTACACATTATTCTGTCTGTTGGTCAACAATAACCCGGACACACGGGCACGCGGGCACGCGGGCACGCGGGTCTCTTCCCAAATTCGGGTAGGTAACGCCATACTCCACGCACGGAAACCTAGTCCTAGTCCGGATTTGGTGATTTGTGGAGGGCTAGTGGTTTTTCAAGTTGCTTATTAAGCCTCTGACGACTTAACGACGGCCATCTAGTGGTAGCAGTCGGCACCGACGACGCGACGACGCGACGGCTTGTCGTGCCTTGCAAAGCACGGAAACGGTTCAGATAAATGACACCTCCCAAATCCCTTCAGGTAATGCCCGCTCTTATAATGTGGTCAGTTAATGCACTAAGTATAAACAAACCTCTAGTATACTAGGAGGTAACGACAAATCCCTTCAGGTAATGCCCGCTCTTATAATGTGGTCAGTTAATGCACTAAGTATAAACAAACCTCTAGTATACTAGGAGGTAACGACAAATCCCTTCAGGTAATGCCCGCTCTTATAATGTGGTCAGTTAATGCACTAAGTATAAACAAACCTCTAGTATACTAGGAGGTAACGACAAATCCCTTCAGGTAATGCCCGCTCTTATAATGTGGTCAGTTAATGCACTAAGTATAAACAAACCTCTAGTATACTAGGAGGTAACGACAAATCCCTTCAGGTAATGCCCGCTCTTATAATGTGGTCAGTTAATGCACTAAGTATAAACAAACCTCTAGTATACTAGGAGGTAACGACAAATCCCTTCAGGTAATGCCCGCTCTTATAATGTGGTCAGTTAATGCACTAAGTATAAACAAACCTCTAGTATACTAGGAGGTAACGACAAATCTGGTAACGATAACGGAAATGGATTAACATAGGTTGAGAGGATAAACACTCTCATGTTAAATTTGTCGGTCTGCCTGCGCAAAGTGGTTGCGTTATGTACTTATAGCGCCTGAAAACTAGTTATCGTGACCAAAAAAATAATTCCTACTCAACCTAAGTTTATGCATTTCCGTTATCGTTACCAAATTTGTCATGACCTCCTAGTCTATAATGAAATGAAATCATTTATTCTCAGGTACTAGCCCCAATCCCATAGTCAATAAAATACATTTATACAGACAATAATAAATAAAACGTAGTGATAAGTTAAATTATAAATAAGAATTAAAAAAAAAACAAATCAAATAATAAATAACACAGATTAAATAATAATAATGTCAATATAAAATATAGCGGGACACGAAGAAATGTAGTTTGTCGCTCAATAGTTAATTATGCCACTGCAAAGTAATGGCTAATTGCGTGCCGTGGAAAACGATACTTTTTCTAAGGCCATGAAACAAATAAAATACATTGAAATTTTGTCATAATCGTATAATGAATTTTTGAAGCCAAAGTCATAAAAATATTTAAAAAGTTTCGTTGTAGTACAGTCGTCTCGTTTTGAATGATCATTGAAGAACGACTTGTAGGAATGAATACTTTTGTGATATGATTTGAGGTTATGTATTAAGCAAATTGGCCCGATCGCCCTAATTCAGGGTAGGCTCGAGCCCCTCGGTGGGGACGTGTATGAGCTGATATGATGATTAAGCAAATTAGCAAATAGGAGTAAAAGAAAATAATTATATTATAAGAATTAGACACTTTTCGAATGCTCGTTGCATAATGAATCCATCATGACGTTGTCGCTAGGCTGGGGTGTTCAAAACAAACTCGTTTACAGTCCCTTTTTTAATCACAATAAAACTGTATATGTCGTAGGATAATTTGATAATCCGTCGTTTCGCGAAAATCCTAGGAATATTAGATACTATGGAGTAGAAAACTCCTAATAAAACCAAATCGAACGGAGCCCCGCTTCGTTAGGTAGGTTAGGTTTGGTTAGCATGTCTTTTTCTACCGTAAAAAGGAGCCCCGCATAGCGGGGCTCCGTTCGATTTGGTTTTATTAGGAGTTTTCTACTCCATAGTATCTAATATTCCTAGGATTTATAATTAATATTAATAATTTCAAAATTCATTAACACGAGCTACGACCGCGTCTCATACTGTTCTGTATGCGCGGTGCGTGGGTACAATGTCATGTGATTTGACTCATAAAACGTATCAATTTTCCCCACAGAAACAAAGTTTAAAACGAAAATATTTAAACTATAATATTTTTTTCCACGAGTTTAGGAAGACTGAAACCTTTAGATAAATACGACTAGTTTTTCTTTCAATTCTTAAAAAAGTTCTCGTATACTTAAATTGCTTGTGAAGACGTTAAGAAGACGTCATTTTGCTTATCACAAAAATATTATTTATTTGTAGTACAGTAGGTGGGTAATTCAACCTGTATTAAACCACTAATAAATCCGTCGATACAACGCAGGTTGTTTTATGCGCGCTAAACAGAGCCGCAATCTCGTCGCGCGCCCGTGGCGTGGTCGGATATGGCGTGTGGTGACATTGTGTGCGCGGTAACGGGATTGCAATCAGAGCAAACAAGATAGACGTATCCGCGGCTGAGCTGGAGCTGCCGCGCGGGCATGCCGACAGGCGCGCACTCAGGGGATACCGTTTTAAGCTATCGCGGGCTTTTTATTGAATATCATATTTTAATACTTATTATCCTATTCCCGACGAAGACAAATGCAAAAACACCAAAATCTTAAAAATTTGTCCAGCCGTTCTTGAGTTATAAATGGTGTAACTAACTAAGACGACTTTCTTTTCTATATATAGATTGGTAGGCCCTGATGTTAAGTGACGATGATGCCGAAGATGGAAGCGGGCTTAGCAAGTTTCCCCAACGCAATGAGAAACTGGCTATCTTATCTTAAAGCCGAAACAAATTAATGCTGTTAACATTGATGTTTGGCGACAAGACTTAGATAAGATGGTAGGTAGCCAGGGGGGCTTAGAAAACACCTTTCCACCACCCAAACCGAGTTTTCCAAAGTTAGTCATAGCCGGGAATCGAACACGCTACCTTCTGAAGTGAAGCTAATGGAATTACGCCACGGCCAGGCGGTTCATAGGTCACAACTAAATAAAAATAAACGCAATAACGTAATGACTTTTTATTTTTACTAATATGTGTTTTAATGTCTCAACGTCTGCTACATCGAACCACTAATATAATTACCTATAAGCTGATGAGGGGCTGATGAGGGGCCTGGAGACCTAAAATACAGGAAATTTTATTTTCCTAGTTTAGGCTCCAGTCTCCCACAAACTACGTTATAATATTATGAATGATAAGTTTATAAATTAGAGACGAGTATGTGGTGAGAAAATAAACTAATTGAATTGAATTGCATTGAAATTTAAGTAAGGTTTAGAGAATCACATTGACGGGTTTTTTATGGAATGTTGTATTTTTTTGTATGGTGAACTCCATCTACTAGTTCCCCGTTGCGTTGGGTAATCTTGGTAAGCTTGATTCTACCTTCGGCATCATCGTCACTTACCATCAGGTGAGATGATGCCAACGGCTTGCCAAATGAGTATAAAAAAAGTAATAATTTTACCATATGAAATTCGTTAAACAACATAAAAAGCCCCGTTTGTATTTGCCTAAATCACAGTCTTCATTCGTAGAATTACTCGTCGATGTCTTTTCTATGAGCGATGCTTGTACTGCTCGTTGATTTCTTTTCTATGGGGCTATGACTTGTATTCTCGTTGATGTTTTTTCTATGAGAAAACTAAAACTTACTAAAAATACAATTTTCAGTTCTATCTTCTTCATCAAGCTGTAACTTACACTCCTCATTGACTTGTTCTACTAATGGCGCTGCGAGTTTATTTCTCATGTCCTAAACCTATTAATTTATGCGTCTTGAGGGCAAAGGGGCGGTAACCCATAAAAAATCTGCGCGTCACAGCGCATCCACCACGAAAGGGTTTAGTATGTGTAAGGCTTGTTTTCAAGTACCTAACTCGGGACGGCTGCTAGAGGTAGAATTTCGGTCTATGATTATCTTCATCATCATATTAGCCGAAAGACGTCAATTGCTGAACAAAGGTCAAGGGTTTCCACAACGACCAATTCTACCCGCATCCAGCGGCTTCCCGTGACCTTCATCAGTTCTTTGGTCCACCGTGCGGAAGGCTTGCTTACGCATTGTTATTACTTAAGTTATTCTAAATGCAGGATGCTGAAAACTTTTATTTCTAGGATACCTGGAGAGCTAAGGCACAACGGTATTTTTATCTTATCTATCGCTAAGGTTCACGCTGCCAGCGTTTTCAACTTGCTTGAAAACAAGCACTGTCTATGACGGTGTATTACTGTCGAAAAATATAACGGTACTGTTTATTTGGCCGCGTTCCCCCTGGATGTGGCCCTGCGCGTGTCTCGGGCGATGTACTCGCTGTAATCGTAAAAGTAAGCGCGCGCGATTGCCAATTGATCCCCGATTTAGCTAACAATATCGCCGCGCCCGCGCCCCGCGCCCCGCGCTCCGCGGCCGGCACCAGCTCTCTTTTGGCGTTGGTGGGATGATACGGACAATTGCGGCGTCTTACTCAACTCAAATTAATATTAAAACGTTACACAACGTTTTAAGATACAATGTAAACTCTGTAAAACGTCACTCGATATAGCGACTCACTCTTTGAAACGTCAAATTTTCTGGCTCTAGTTGGTTTACTTTGACGCTAATTTCTCTCTGTATAACGAAAACTCTTAATAACGTCACAAAATGCCCGGTCCCTTGAGTGTCGCTATATAGAGTTTACACTGTATTTTTATAATTATTATATTTAACAATGGCTGAGATTATCATACCGCGGATTCAGTAATAATGGACGCCAAAAATCCGCGTCTCTAAAGTTACAAGTTTACATTTTTATTTTCCTCGGCGTTAATCAATTGTAATATTATTATTATGAACCTTCAGAGCTGGGTTAGCATATCAGGTACACCAGGACATATAACATCTGCTCATAAAACTCAACAACTTTTGTCTTCAACTTTGCTAAACTATAAAAAAATATTGTTTACCGAAATGTTTATTACATAGCCATAATGTAAGGATTTCGTAAATCCATGCTGAACTGTAAAATTCTGTAAATTAGTTTTATGCCAGCGCGTTGTCTCACGGTTTTTGGAATTTATCTTTTTGCTGTCGGCGGATATTCAAGATTCAAGGTATTTGTTCAAAATAGGTGTAATAATAACATAATTTCATTTGTAAAAAATCAAGAAATAAACAATCATTAGTTAATAATGTCAAAATTAAATCCTAGAAATAAAACCAGATTATCTCATTAGAACATGAAAACATCATGACACAAAAAGTTATACATAAAATTATTGAATGTAATTGATACCTTTGACAAGAATAGGCCAGTTCACACGGACAGCACCCGGTCACGAGTATAACGCAAGAGTCAGCCATCGCTCCCATTAACCATATTAGAGGAAAAGGAACGATCTACTAGCTAGCATCTAGCACTTAAATATTACATAACTAGCTTTTGCCCGTAATAGCATCGGACTATGCTATTCTCACGGGATAAAAAGTAGTCTATATCCTTCCCTGTGACATAGGCTACCTGCAAGCTAAATTTTATCAAGATTGATCAAGGTGTATAAGCGTGAAAAGGTAACAAACATACACATTTTCACATTCATAATATTAGAAAGGATAACGATTTGTTCTGAGAGTAGCAACCTCGTGTCTGCCGAGAGGCTCTGTTAGGTGGCTGCACAGGCCAAGTTCCGGCAAAAGAACCAATACATTACCCTTTGAATTCCAGTATCTTGCTTGCTACATACATGCCGTGATGCCGTGAAGTCCGTAGGAGAGTCGGAAATGGCCGTTTGATCCACTCAGTTACAGAAGTGTTGTGTTATGTGTGGTCTTCCGTAGGTTAGTTGACTGAATTGATCATAAATTATGAAAAAATATTAATTCTTACACTGCCTTCCAACTGTAATTTCAAAAAACCTTACTCGTTTTATTTTTCATTAATTCTTCAAGTTTTAATAAATTGAATTAACACAATTCGTATATATATAGCACTGAAAACCTATGAAGTCACGCCTTGCTATTTCAACCATTTTAACCTACTTTAAAAAAGGCTATCATTTAGAATATTGTTGTAATTGCACAATGTTCTAGGTGTGTCAAATTACATAAGTGTGTTTTTTTATCCACAGTTGGTAAGCCATTGGCATCATCTCACCTGATGGCAAGTGCACAGTCTAACAATCCATACAGTCATCCAACGCCTTTGATAATCGCGTCAACGCCGACATCACTAGTCACTGATCACAGTACCAAAGGTTGTCACAATACTTGACAATAAAACTGAAGTGGCAGTGGGCAGGGCACATAGCTCGTAGAACAGATGGCCGATGGGGCAGTAAAGTTCTCGAGTGGCGACCGCGCACCGGAAAACGTAGCGTAGGCAGGCCTCCCACGCGGTGGACCGATGACCTGGTGAAGGTCGCGGGAAGCCGATGGATGCGGGCAGCGCAGGACCGGTCGTCGTGGAAATCCTTGGGGGAGGCCTTTGTCCAGCAGTGGACGATTTGTGGCTGATATGATGATGATGATGATGAAAACGAAAGAAAATGCCTTGACGTAAAAAAATACTTTAATAATGTTAAATCGATATTTAAAGGTTCCTGAGGAATCTGATCACGAATCCGTTGTCAGAATTGAAGAAAGTGGCCGCCTTTTTAAACTTTTTAGCTACTGAATATATTGCTTCCAAAATCGATATCTGAAGTCCCTCATCCGAATTGCAAAAAATGGCCGCCATTTTTTAATTTTTTATTTAGTGAACCGATTGCTTCCAAAATCTATATAACTCAGATATCTATTTTGGAAGCAATCGGACAAGTAGGTAACTAAAGAGTTCAAAATGGCGGCCACTTTTTACAATTCTGACAACGGTTTCGTGATTAGGGACCCCAGGGACTTTCAGATATCAATTTTGGAAGAAAACGGCCCAGTAACTAAAAAGTTCAAAATGGCGGGCACTTTTTTAAATTCTGACAACGGATTAAAAAATATATGTCATATTCGTAAAAAAACCACCCCATAAATACATACAAAATGTTCCACATCAGGATCTTCAAAGCAAAAGTGAATAGGCTTGAGTGGTTTACCGCAAACGGTTTAGCGCTGAATTTTGCTAAAACTCACTTCATGCGTTTCAACCTTGCAGGAAGGAGTACAGACCAGCTGTCAGTAGCTATTAATGGTACTCCAATCAATGAAATCAAGTCCACAGCGGTCTTGGGTATCGACATTGATGGCGGGCTCACTTGGGATAGTCACATCGACAAACTGTGTAGTAAACTGGGAGGTGCATGCTTTGCACTGAGGCGCCTAGCACGCACAGTCCCAAAGGATGGTGTGCGCACCTGCTATCATGCCACCGTTCACTCCCTAATACAATATGGTAGGGATGTGCTGCCGACTCACAGCGTGTCTTCCGGCTCCAAAAACGGGCAATAAGAGCAATTGCGAAGTTGTCGCGGCTCACTTCAGCCAGACCATTCTTTGTGTCTCTGGGTGTACTTACCTTGCCTTGCGTAGTCATCATGCAAGTCGCGTTGTATGCTAGGCGTAACTAAGACGCATACACGAAACGAGGCGACAGGCACAGGTACGACACCCGGGCGGGGCGCGAGCAGGCTGGCGAGCGTGCCGCACCGGCTCGCGAAGTCCGCGCCGCTGACACACGTGCTGGGCGCGCGCGTATACAACCATCTGCCCCTAGACATATGTGGGATATGTGGGAGCCAGCTTCTCTGGCGTCCCGAGCGGGGATCGAACCGCCAGCAGCGAAAGCCGCGGGAGGTGAGCGCGCCTACAGCTCCGGGACGAAAGACCTGGAAGTCTAGCGTATCTGGTAGATATACGACAGGGGATGCCCCTAGACATTACCGACGACGTGCCGAGTGAACGGATGCTCAAAACTAAACTTAAAAACTGGCTGATCGAAAAGGCGTTCTACACTATAGGCGAATTTTTTAAACGCAAACTGTATGTCTGAAAATACAATAATGAAATTCACCAGTGAGTTGAAATATTATTATTGTTTTTTACATTATTTCTTTTATGTTCTTGAATAAAATAAGATATTTTTATTATCAATTTTTGTCATTTGACTTTTTGTATTGACTATTGTGATAATTTGTTTTCTTGACGAGTAATAAATATTGCAAATAAAATATTATGAATTACGAATCATTATTTGAGTTGGTGTGTACCATTCTCGACTAAATCGTCACTTACCATCAAGTGAGATGTCGTCAATTGTGAATTTTAAAATTTAAAAAAATGTTTTGATATTGCTTCCATACAATATTAAATATTCATATTAATATTGACAGTAAATAAATATTAAAATATTTTGTAACAGTTATTGCATGTCCGTCATTTTTAAAAGTTATGAACCAAAAAAAATATGAAATGAATGATTGATAATAAAAATGCGACGTGACGACCTGAATTAACGGTCCCACCGCACCGAACAAACGGTTTAGTGGGCCGCACCCGTCCCGCAGCCCCCGCACGATTGCCCTGTTTAGACGACTCCGTTGGACGACTGGCATGGATTCTTAGACTGTGGCAAGTGGCAATGATGTCGAAGATGGAAGCGGGCTTAGCAAATTACCCAACGCAACGGGTAACTCGTAGTTGGAATGCACTTGAAAAGGCTGCCACACAAAAAAAAACAACATAAAAAAACACGTCAATGCTGTGAATATGAATGAATGAATGAATATTATTTATTTGCTCGAATACATGGTACATATTAAATTTGGTGATCATAAAGATATAGCAATAATGTATCACATGATTCGCTTTTGTCAAAGCATGCAAAAATTGACACAATAGTTAAAATAATAATAATAATAATATAAAAAATGACATACTATTATTTCGATGTCATCATATATCGTGTTTGTTACTATTAATTTTTAATTAATCACGACATAACGGGTACGACAACGAAAAAAAAATTCATGAGGGTACCTCACCCTCAAATATCTTTTTTTTTTAAAGATATTCTTGTATCACTTCGTCAGCGTGATACAAATGTATACACCTACACATACCAAATTTACAGCTTTCTAGTACTGATAGTCTTTGAGATGGGCCGTGGACAGACGGACAGACAGACATGGCGAAACTATAAGGGTTCCTTGTTGACCACTCCTTGTTGAACCATAAAAACGAACCTCGAAATTTGATTCCACCTCCAAAGTTCATTAGATCAACTTTAAAATACCAAAATAATCTATTGTCACCAAATTTCAGCTCAATCGGGCCTCTGAAGTAGCTTTAAAATTATTTGCAAGATTTGACCTTTAAAACTAACATACATACAAACATTGCAAGTTAAACAAAAGCTTTTAAAAGGTAACTCAAATGAATAACATTCCCTCTCGTATATCTACCAGATACGCTAAACTACCAGGTTTATGATATAGCGTCCACACTCACCGACAGCTAGGTCACAAAGTGAGGGCCGCCAACACACAACATTCCTGCCAACACCATAAGGTGAAGACAAGGACCAGTTACGGTAGGTCTTGCCGCCAAGACGCTTGTCCTGGTACTCTGCAAGGCGAGTGCCTCGTGGAAGAGAACCACTACCTACTGTCCAGGTAGGTACCGGAGCTACATAGGCACCTATATAGGCACGCTCACCTGCCGCGGCTTTCGCTGCTGGTTCGATCCCCGCCCCGCTCGGGACGCCAGAGAAGCTGGCTTCCACATATGAATAACAGTCGAGTATCGTGTTATAATCCAAGGAATACCAACAATTTAGCAGTCATCCGTTATTGCCACACTCCGTGACGTCACACACGTCACGCCGCCCACGTGACGTCCGCGGGCGCCGCGCTCGACACTCCCGCGCATCGGAGCGGCAGCGGCGCGGGCGGCTTAAAAATGTAACTAAATTTACTATGGTCCAGATCTAGATGATAAATATATTTGGTAGTGTGATGTTATGTTATTATACCTTCTTTCCATCCTTTTCATCTTTTTTCAGTAATTTCCACCGATATATAGGGTGACTTTTAATTAGTTCTTGATAACAAAAGATATGCATGTAGTACTCGTGATTACAACTTTCCCAAAGAAACTATGTCAAAAAAAAAATTTTGTTCCTCGATACAATAATGTTATCAAATCGGAAAAAAATATATAAAAGACAATTTTTTTTTCATATTTTATATATAGTTTCTTTGGGTTTCTTTGTAAACACGAGTACATTCATATCCTTTGCTATCAAGAACTAATTAAAAGTCACCCTATATACTTATTATATTCATATTCAATTTATTCATAATATTTTTAAATATTACACGTCAAGGTGTAGTAAAGTTATTATTATAATAAAAAATAAACACAACCAAATAATAAGATTTAACAATAAAAAATTAAAATAATAATAATAATGGAGTCACAAATGTCACAGAAAATAAAATAATCAAATTGTATTTATAACTAGTAAGTACTTTAAGTCGATTTATAATTAACAAACTCTGTATAGCTGTAGAAGGCGTGCTCGAGTAGCCAGCGTTTAAGTCTACTCTTAAAGCAGCTCAGAGAAGGGGCCGCGATGTCGCGCTCGGGCAGCGTGTTGTAGACGGTGGGGCGCATCACGTGCACGAGCTTGTCCGACTTAGCGAGTTTTATTATTTATAAATTCATTATAATACTATTTATAAGATACTCTTACTGAAGTACTTACCATCTCGCTGCGACGCGACGCGTATAGGGGGTATTTCGCGTCCACGCAGTACAATGGCGAGGCGACGCCTTTCCGCTAATAAACGCGAATGACCCCGGGATCGTACATGCATAAAGTTGCTCTGGAACTAACTAAATACGTGAATTACTTTAAGAACAGCTTTTGAAGTAGCCGATCGGAACGAGATGGAATTTGTCACATTGTGCCAGCTAGACTACACTGTCGGGAGTCGGGCTCCAGGATCATGAACGCTAAGCTTGCCCTAGAATTAACTAAACACGTCTTACTGTGGAACCTGGTGGTAAATGATTTGATCACCACCTTAAACGGTAAGCACTTCTATACAATCGGATATGCGGACGACTTGGTTATACTTGTGTCGGGTAACTTCACCAATGTTATCTGCGACGCAACTCGAGCCGCTCTGCGAATCGTGGAGCGCTGGTGCAATGAGTACGAACTGTCCGTGAACCCGAGCAAAACTGAACTAGTACTGTTCACCAACAAACGCAACTTAGGTAACTACCTACTACCTAAACTCTTCAAAACAGAACTCCACCTATCAACGGAGATCAAGTACTTAGGTGTCACACTCGACAGCAAACTAAACTGGAGCAGCCATCTCACCAAGAAAATAGAGAAGGCAACTATTGCCCTGTGGCAGTGCCGTAGAATGGTAGGTAGGAAATGGGGCCTTACCCCAAAGATAATGCTATGGCTATACACAGCGGTAATACGTCCAATGATAAGCTACGGCGCAGTAGTCTGGTGGCCACGAACGAAGCTATCTACGGTCGTGAGTAAACTGCAACGCTTTCAAAGAATGGCATGCATGGCTGTGACAGGCTGCATGCGGACAACTCCAACTGCAGCCCTGGAAACCATCCTGGACCTGCCGTCTCTGCACCTGTTTATCCAACAGGAAGCAGCTAGTGCTGCAGCCCGCCTAAAACTGCTGTCTCTTTGGAGCACAAACAGGATCCCGCACACTGAGCTCCTGCACGATATCATCGCGGAGGAGCCACTGTTCGCAGCAACGAATGATAGAATCCCTAAACGGTATGTCTTTGACATGAAATACAAGGTACAGCTACATGAGGAGCCCTGGGAGGGTCAGAACCTGAAAGAACTTCGGGTATTTACCGATGGTTCTAAAACAGGCACTGGCACCGGGTATGGGGTCTTCTCCGAGGATCTGAACATCAGGATAGCCAATCCCCTGGGTGCGCATAACACGGTCTTTCAGGCTGAGTGTATGGGCATCATCAAGGCAGCTGAGGCGATTGCTGCAAGGGAGGTGCGTGAGTACCCCATCCGCATCCTCTCTGACAGCAGAGCCGTATTACAGGCCCTGCAGAGCAGCATGATCACATCGGGGCTCATACTGGAGTGCCAACAAAAACTGACAGAGGTATGTAACCGCGGCGGCGTAACTCTGCAGTGGATTAAAGGGCACAGCAACTCACGCGGCAACGATGCGGCGGATGAGCTTGCCAGGAGAGGGTCAGAGCTAATGGCCGTGGGACCGGAACCTATAATACCCCTCCCATATGGCTGGCTACGGTCCACCCTGAGGAATCGCACAAGAAATGAACACAATTTGTACTGGTCCGGTCTGGAAACCTGCATGCAAGCAAGGATGGCCCTTCCGGCTACTAACCCTGGTCTGTCCAGAAAGCTTCTGAGACTTGGGAGAGCTCAGCTCCGCAAGGTAACAGCCGCTATTACTGGACATGGCCATTTTAATAAACACCTATTCGCTCTAGGTATCACCGACAGCCCCCTATGCAGAGCGTGTATGGAGGCTGAGGAGACTGCTGCCCACATCCTACTGGATTGCGAGGGGCTGGCACAGTACAGGGTCGTGCACCTCGGTGACCCGAGGTCACTCCAGGAAGTCGTCGGCAACCTACGGGGGCTACTGGGCTTCTTGGAGGAGCTGGGCTGGCAGTGATGCCGGCCAACCACGCAAAATGGGCGCAGTGGTCGCCTGGTTGCGGAAATCAGCCCGCCCCTAACTAACTAACTTCAACTAAACACGTCGGTAGATTTAAGCGCGAGTTTTAAAGTCGGTGTTCGGAAACAAGATGAAATTTATTTACGTGTACTCATAGTAAGTGATGACAATGCAATTCTCACGTGCCGGCTTCCCCGTGTTGCAGGCGCCCAGTGGTTCCGCTGTGGAACCTTCCTGTGCCCGACGGGGCCCAACAGTGGGCCTATCTTGCGCGAGGCGGCCGCAGCAGTCGACTCGTCTCGCTCGACCTCGTTGACGATGACGCCCCAAGAAGCCTTCTGCTCGTGGAATTCTGGGCCCCATATACGCAAGATGACTACGGATGAAGTAACGTTTATCAAGTTTGTATCGTATGTAATTTAGTTACCTAAAATGTACGCGACTTTTTGTCCGAATGTATTAATAATTTAAAGTTAGTTGTAATAGTCAACCTGTTTTAATTAATAATTTCAGTTCGTTAGTAAACCATACCGTCCCCACTGGCTCTCTCTCTCTCTCTCTCTTACTAAACTCGAGAAGGAAAGGCCGCTCTCCGCGCATGGGAGCCGGGGCCGGGGGCTGGAGGTCCAGGGCTCGTGACGGCCCCTATCTGTCCGAAGTCCTCAAGCCATGCTTGAGGCATCTGACACGGCTTAACGACTGCCATCAACTGCTTAATGTTAATGAGAAAAATAAGAGAGATCATATCTTCATATTACGTAGTGTAGCGAAAATAAATAAAATTGATTTAAAATACCCAATTCCAATTACGGTATCGCTACATAATACGTAAAATTTAGTGGAATTGGGCCTAAACGGAGTTTAAGAAAATAATTATTTTTGGGGTAGAAAGGAATGTATTTCTAATGAAAAAAGGTAAAAAGAAGGTATGATGGTCTATAAAATGATGGTCGTTTCGTGCAAAAAAGGTCTTGACATACAACATAAGTTAATTTTATTTTAAGTTATTTTGTGTTAAGTTAATTTTAAGAATATATTTAAGTATACTTGAGTATAAATTTTGTTGAATTTCGGATGCACAACGCATTGCTTTCCCCAGGATCCGAATAAAATAAACAATTACTATACAGAACACTTCTTAAAACTAGAATTACCTCGAGGCAGTTAGAACACTACATAAAAGTAGAGGTTATAAAAGTTGTCTCTAGGCACCCTAAACAGTTCTTCATCTAAAATAAAAAAAACTTAATGACACAGGTAAATTAGTGGCCGAATATTTGTTGTAGAACTCCGTCCTTGTAACGCCGGTGGGGGAAGGTACGCGCGGTTTGAAGGTAAGAAAAAAAGAACTGTTTAGGGTGCCTAGAGACAACTTTTATAACCTCTACTTTTATGTAGTGTTCTAACTGCCTCGAGGTAATTCTAGTTTTAAGAAGTGTTCTGCATAGTAATTGTTTATTTTATGGGTGACAGGATAGAGCTAGGCACAGTGCGGGGACTGCCCCGTTACCCGTAGTAGTATTGCAGGACTGCGGCCGGCGGCGAGGTGGTGGTGGCCTCGGAGGCGGTACTCGGTGGTAGGTGATGCCCTATGAAATAATAATTATTATTACACGACGAAGCCGCACTAAACAATCTACAGAACAGAAATTAAACCTCTCACCTCTGGCAAAACACGAGGCCACTGTTTTAGAAACTATTTAGCCACTAAAATATTACAAAATCTGGTTTTTACCAAAAATTTCGACTTTAAACTCAAAAAATAGATAAATTTGCCACAATAAACCCAGACGACCATTACTTTTTTCTTCTATTTTTCAAAAACATGACAGCTCCAGAATATAAAATCTTATAGCGCATTCCAAAGATATCCGTATAGCTGGAAATTGAACCAAACAGATTTTAATTTTGTGACGAAAAAAGTTTTCGTTACAGTAGGTAGGTACGTTTCGTAGGCAGGTCTCTCATTTGGTAGGCCGGTGCAAAACCGGTCGTTGTGGAACAGGCTTTTGTTCAAGAAATGGACGTCTTTTGTCTGATATCATGATGGTGATATTTGAAAATGCAAGTTAATTAGTAATTCATAATCGAGTCGGTAGAATGAAGGAGAAAATGTGGGTTACATTTAGCAGTCGACATCATTTTATTGAGCGTAATAAATACAGCTTCTGATCAGATTTCATTGTTTGTACCATGGCTTATTAATTTGGCTGAACTTGGGCAATAATGAGTTATTTGTTCGGCAAACACGCACGGTGAGTGGTGAGTGGTGGCTATCGGTAGGCGACTCCGCGCAGCGTCACAGATGAGATGCTAGTTACTTCGTGCGGCGTGTTCAGTACAGTACCACAATGCGCACTTCACACTGTAATGCGTCTGTTTGCTCGTCGCTTTCTGCGGCTCGACGGGGTGGACTTTGTTTACTAATCGATTTATATTATGTACAACACAAGAGTTGTGGGCAATCGCATGCGCTATTTTCAATTATCTATTTTTTAGTTAGAATAAGAACACAAACTATAATTTACATGTTAAAAGTTCATTAGTTTTAAAAAACCAATTGCACTGTCTATCTAATCTCATCATCATCATATCAGCCACAAATCGTCCACTGCTGGACGATCCCAAGGATTTCCACGACGACCGGTCCTGCGCTGCCCGCATCCATCGGCTTCCCGCGATCTTCACCAGGTCATCGGTCCACCGCGTGGGAGGCCTGCCTACGCTACGTTTTCCGGTGCGCGGTCGCCACTCGAGAACTTTACTACCCCATCGGCCATCTGTTTTACGAGCTATGTGCCCTGCTCACTGCCACTTTAGTTTAGCGATTCTGTAAGCTATGTCGGTTACTTTAGTTCTCCTGCGGACCTAAGCACAATGCTCGATGGCCTCAGTAAAGTCTCTTAACAAGTGGGTCTTAAAATGAACATGGACAAGACGAAAATAATGTTAAATGTCCGTGTCGCACCCACCCCTCTAAAGGTTGGAGACTACACTGGAAGTTGTTGACGAATATGTATACCTGGGACAAACAGTCCAGCTAGGTAGTTCCAACTTCAAGAAAGAGATCAATCGACGAATCCAACTCGGCTGGGCAGCGTTCGGGAAGCTTCGCAATATCTTCACTTCCCAAATACCGCAGTGTCTCAAGACTAAGGTCTTGACCGGTGTGTGTTGCCAGTGATGACTTACGGAACTGAGACATGGTCGCTTACTGTGGGCCTCATAAGAAGGCTCAAGGTCACCCAAAGGGCAATGGAGCGTGCTATGTTCGGAGTTTCTCTGCGTGATCGAATCAGAAACTAACTAATCTACAACGTACAAAATCTTAAACGTAAAATAGGTACATGAATATTTAAGTCGTCATAACTTCTCCTTTCGTCTAAACAAGCCACACCTAACTTATGGAAAAAAACAACATTAAAAATACCTGCATTATTTGCTTATCGTCGGCTTTATCTCAATAAAAATAATGTAAAGTAGGTCGCCGCCCGCGCCGCGCGCCGCGCGCCGTCCAGGCGTTTCCCGCGGCGCGGCGCGATAATTTTCCGCGCCGCGTCATGTTATTTGTGCTATTTACGCGAACGAGCCGATACCTACTCGGCTGTGCGACTTTCAAAGTATTTGCTTACGATAACTTTCTCGATATCCGCGATACGAGTATCGCGAGCAAACACCGAGATTATATCTAGGACGAGTCACGGCGCGTCGGAGTCAGCGCGTCCCCTCGATCGGCCGTCCTTCCAACCAACTGACCGACTCTCACCTCTCAAATTAGACCTGAGCGTCTTGCCCTATGGCACAACTCACATATTTCTTTTTTTACATTATTCGAAAATGAAGAAATGATAGAGTAAAGAGGGTGAAACAAAATACCAAACTCAAACGATGACCATCTATCGGCACAAAGAAATTTGCCAACTAAGGCTAACTAAATAAAATACTGTTATTTTCGTTCAGCCTTTTTTGAAAAAATTCTTTATAAGGGCAGTGTTTGTCAATAACAATAATAAGAAATTACGTTGTCAACGCTGACAGTGCTAGTGGTGTCGGCACCTGGCGGGGACGCGCGCGCAGTTCCGGGTTCGCGAGTGATCCTTCAGGCGAAATTGTTTTATGATGTCTCCATTATACAAAACTCTTTGAAACATTTGCTTCGATTTTGTGCCGATAGTCTGATGTGTAGTAATTGGAAGACTAATACACTGGACAAATAAACATTGAAGGTGAAGTTTAAGCGGAAAGTGAGAAGTGACGTAGTGTGTTGTGCGCAGAGGCTGTGCCGTCGCGGGCGCAATGGATTTGAGTCAGGTATTTTGAAATATTTGCTTAACTAACTTCAAAAAAAGGAGGAGGTTTCTTAATTCCATCGTATATAATTTTTAAGTTTTTTATGTGTGTTCGCGGATAACTTCGTCGTTTATGAACCGATTTTGAGGGTGATACCGTGATAAGGAAAACAGGATCTGATGATGGCATACCAGAATAATCGAGGGGAACCTTAGTTTCCTGTTTGAAGTCGGTTTTTTTTGTTCAAAATTAGTAATTGTTCGAGTACCGTGCTCTCTAAGGGATAGACGGCGTTAAGCTGATGTTGCACTTGGCGTCACCCGCGCGCGGTCACATTCAGACTCACACGTACGGATGCGCGTGACCTTTATTTATTATCTGAAATCTGATTTTGTAAGTTTCCTTCACAACAATCTGTAAGTAAACGTACGTAAGTTTCCTTCACAACAATCTGTAAGTAAACGTACGTAAGTTTCCTTCACAACAATCTGTAAGTAAACGTACGTAAGTTTCCTTCACAACAATCTGTAAGTAAACGTACGCAAGTTTCTAAAAAACTCATTGGTATGTACATGATGTAACAAAATTGGTGTAGGTCCCGTTATGTTTTGTTACACCTGTAAAGGCTGTCCTCGGATTCGAACCCGTGACTCGAATTAGGAGGACCGAGTCATTACCTTCGAGATACCGACGCTTTTTTGAACAAAAACAGAATAAAACGACAAGGAGTAATAATATTATCAAGAATATAAATACATATGTAGAAGATAATATCGTAGTTTTAGTTAAGTTATGAATATTAATTCTTAGTTATGTTTAATAAATTTAAATTTGCTTTGATGTTGTTGACCACAAATTGACTCACATTTATCACATTGTCATGGCATTGTGGCGTCACGTCACATCACGTCACGTCACGTCAGCTAAACCACACCTTACGAATGATACTGTCATATCACATGAATAATGAATATTAACAAGTGCTCGGTAGCATTTATCTATCACACAACGAATGTTGTGAACACGCCGAAATAATTAGGACAACTTTAAGACATGCTGTCTTTAATTAATTTAGTGCCTGTGCTGTTGGTCCCCGTTCAGAAAGTGGCAGGTAACACTTGTAGTTCAGGTGTTTATTCTCAAGGAAAGGTGCACAAACAGATGTGTATTTACATTAGAGCGACGAAGGAGTAACAGAAGGTTAAGTGATCGTCTAAAAGACCGAAAGGTTCGGTCATGTAGAAAGGATGAATGATAGAAGATTAACTAGGCAAATATACAAGGCGAGTGTGAATGGTAATACTGGAAGGGGTAGACCTAGACGTACGTACTGCGACCAAGTCGAAGACGTATTGAAGAAGTGTCAGGTCAAGAGTACCCTAAACCGACGAGCTTGTATGAAAAGATTGATGAATGTAGAGGAAGCGAGAGAAGTATGTCAGGATCGTAGCAAGTGGAAAAATGTGGTCTCTGCCTACCCCTCCGGGAAAGAGGCGTGATCTTATGTATGTATGTAAAAGACCGAAGAAATTGAATTCCCAGAGAAACTTATAGACCCGAAAAAAAATATTCTAGAAAAAAAGGTGTGTACCCATGTATTTGTGTCTATGATGTGTTCATAGCCCCGATTCCCAGAGAAACTGCTAGACCAATTTCAATGAAATTTTTCACATAACAGACGTTTAAAATTATTTACCATGGGTCAGTATTTTAAGGTTTTTATTTTTAAAATACTAACCTCCAGTAAAAAAAAAACTCAAAAATGGCGGTAAGGATGTTTTACAAGTTTTCGTCATTGACAACACTTGTAAACGACTTAACACCTAGGAAAACTCTAAAAACCAGCCAGGTGCGACGCGGGGTCACACAAACAGGGTTCCGCACCAAAACTTTACCTACCAACAGAACAAGACCTCTCATTACATACTTTGCTCTAGGTAAATAGGGGTCTACATGTTCCTGTAGGAACGGAAGAACTTGAGATTTTCTCATAGACTTCTCTGTAACCTATGCATTCAACCTAACATACTATGTTATTCTCAAGATTTTAGGCCCAATGGTTTCGGAGATGGTAAATTTTTGCCTGTTTTCTTAAATAACTTCTTAACTATTTATTTTAAAATTACATAAAAACAAAAATATTTGAAATTCTTACAGCAAGCCTTTTTACTTTATATATCGAACAATATACTTAAAAAAACTAAAAAAAAATCTATTTTACCCCCTAAAAGTGGCCCACATGTAAAAAAAAAACATTTATTTACGTTTCACGTCCGTTTTCGGGTCACTAACTTACTTAAATGTACCAAATTTCAACTCAATCGGTTGAGTAGTTTCCGAGAAAACTGGCTGTGGCAGACGGATGGACAATCACACGAGTAATCCTATTCTGGTTCCGTTTTTACCTTTTGAGGTACCGAACCATAAAAATAGTAAATATAGCGTCTATCAAAGTAATACATTATGCCCTAAGTGGTATGTCTAGTAAAACTATCAAAGTACATTATGCCCTAAGTGGTATGTCTAGTAAATCTATCAAAGTACATTATGCCCTAAGTGGTATGTCTTGTAAAACTATCAAAGCACATTATGCCCTAAGTGGTATGTCTAGTAAAACTATCAAAGTACATTATGGCCTAAGTGGTATGTCTAGTAAAACTATCAAAGCACATTACGCCCTAAGTGGTATGTCTAGTAAAACTATCAAAGTACATTATGGCCTAAGTGGTATGTCTAGTAAAACTATCAAAGTACATTATGCCCTAAGTGGTATGTCTAGTAAAACTATCAAAGTACATTATGCCCTAAGTGGTATGTCTAGTAAAACTATCAAAGTACATTATGCCCTAAGTGGTATGTCTAGTAAAGCGCCTGCAACAGAAATGGGAATATTGTGCCTATGTTATTCCGATTTGTGTGGCGCCTCCCTTACGAACTGCCAGAACACGATGCTCCTGCGAGATGGCTGATGGTGATGGCGCACTCTACGTGTGGTAAAACTGTTTATTAATTTCATACCATTACCTCGCAGTTTCAATCGGCGGCGCGGGCACTACAACAGAACTAATTCAGGGTAGGCTTGAGCCCCTCGGTGGGGACGTATATATTAGCTGACGTGACTACAATAAAACACAAATGTAGAACTTACATACGTGCAAATAAATTCGATTTCATTACGTTTATCCGACACTCTTACGGTGAAGAAAAACATCGTGAGGAAGCTGCACACGCCTGCAAAGAAACTCGAAGGTTAATCTGTGAAGATCACCACTCGCAATGGGCCCGTGTGGTCTAAGGCCCGATCTAGGCTCGAGCCCCTCGGGGGGGACGTATATGAGCTAATGTGATATATTCTGAGCAACATCTAGGTGGGATGTCATTTGGGTATCTATTTATTGCTAGCTGCCATACAACAAAACATGCTAAAATCTCAAAAATGCCTCTAACGATTTGGATAAAACTTTGCAAGTAGTAACTATTGGTAATGTTTAATGTATAATGGCAAAAGGAATGGTGTAGGTTATTTTGGAAAAAAAATGTTAAAAGGTAGCTGCCATACAATAAAAAAACTGGCCAAGTGCGAGTCGGACTCGCGCACTGAGGGTTTGTAGGATTTGGGAATGAAATTCTACAAACATCAACGGGACAACCATCAGATTGAAGGATACACGTAACTTTATAGTTGAAAAAAAAAAAGATCTTCCGTACATCGATATACGTCACGACTCGCGCTCAATTATCAAATTTACTTGAAATGTAACTTAGTAATCACAATTTTTGTTATGTAAATCAACTACAAATAAATTTTCGGATTTTACCTTTACTTGTGCCGTGAGAGCTTGCTTCATTCGACATGACCACATTAAACCTAGTTGCTGGTTACTGTCCATCACCCTGTAGATGCTCTGTCCAGTTGTTCACCGCGACCTGCCCACGCAGACCGCTGCGTCTGCGCTCCTGAGAAGGCGCTGTTCTGTTCTACTGGTACGAGCATGTACACAGGCCAGCACATCAAGCTACACACTTTGGACTTTGTACCGTTCTTATGCCGCATGCGTATGGATCAGAATCGCACTACGAGTGTATAGCTTGATGTGCTGGCCTCTGTACCTACCAGCGGCACGGCAGCGAGTCGCACACGCGCATTTGTAGACTTTTTATAATGAAATGTGTCACACTGATAATAATTCCTCGATTTGAATATGGGTAATAATTCTGTGAATTTATTGTAAGTGGGTTATCTGCATTGGATATTCGAAGTAGGTAGACAGGTTGACGCTCACTCTGATTTTTTTACAATATTTTTATGTAATTTTTTCGCTGTTCAAGAATGGTAGATTTCGTGATATTTTTGTAAAACAATGAAATAAGTAGCTTCAATATTATTTAGTATAATTACAATTTATTATTAAGATTTTAGTAAAATAACTACATTTAGAAAAAAGTAAGAATGAATCACATATATTATATTATTACCTGGTCGTTATTTTTACATGTTTTCATTGTACGAGTATTTCGTTGCAAGCGATCGTTGGCACGTGGGCACGTGGGCACGCGTCGGGTGGTAGATGGCGCTGATAGCCGCCGACTATTTGCATACATGAATACTGATGCACGCGCGCGCGCAGGTGGTCGGCACGTTAGCGTCCGCCACAATTAGGCCAAGTTGCTAATTGTTCATAAAGAAGGGGCCAGGGGACTCGCGAAACAGCTCTTATCGCGTTATCGGCCAATTCAATTTGCTATTTATATCAAAGGGTTGTGATCAATTGCGTGATTTGGAGCAGTTTTTGTAATTTTTGATGTGATTATGGTATTCTCATTATACAAAGTATTGGGTTTCGATCTTGATAATGATCAGTATTTCGTTTCGTTCAGTGAGGGCAGGTGGAGCTGGGAATAATGAAACCAAGAGCAATTTAATATTTGCTAAGTTCGTTCATACTGTCCAGGACTTGGGCGTATATGATAGGGGAGACCTGTACAAAACCGTATACCGGGGTAAAACCGTATGGTGGCCTTATTCTTGTCAATAATTCAAATTTCCCGTGCGCAAGCCGCTCATCGGCGCCCGCCAATGGGATCTACTCGTCAACAGACACTGGTCGCTGCATGCACGCGCCGCATCGAAATATGCCGTTTTATTGTTTTTCGACGGTTTTGATCTTATTTTGGCGTAAATTTACGTAGTAATCAGTGAATGAAACTTGTTACGAGGTAAGTCTGCTATTGGTTTTGTTAAAGTGTACATATTTGTTTGTTTTTTACGAAATTTACAACGCGCGAAACTTATATTTGATTGTACTTGTAAGTGACATGTTGATACTTGAACGCCTCGGGTCACAACCGTACGGGGTAAAATCGTATCATATACGATTTTGACCCCGAAGTAATGAATACGAATATAATTTTTTAAATTGTTCTAGGTAGTATAAAAATGCCGCGTAAGTATCAAAGGACGTCTAATAGACAAGAATGGAACTCGGAGGATATGAAAAAAGCTATTAAAGCAGTATTTGACGGAAATTTGGGATACTTGAAAGCAGCACAAACTTATTATGTTCCAAAATCTACATTACAAGATAGAGTAAACCAATTTAGACAAAACAACGATCTGTGTGCTTCAACACAAAAAGGCTTCGGAAGATTTAAACCTACATTTTCGTCTGACCAAGAAGACTTATTGGTTGAACATGTGTTAACGATGGAAAGACGGTTGTTTGGTCTCACGTATAAAGATCTACGCCGCTTGGCGTATCAACTTGCAGAAGCGAATAATATCGACCATGGTTTCAATAAAACCTACAAATTAGCTGGAGAAGATTGGCTAGTTGGATTTATGAAGCGGCATCCACAATTATCACTACGCGCAGCCGAGCCCACATCTGTAGCAAGAGCCATGGGCTTTAACATGACAAGTGTAAACATTTTTTTTGATTTATTAGAACAGGTAATAGATCAATATAAATTTCAGTGTACTAGGATCTATAATGTGGATGAAACGGGTCTGACAACAGTCCCTAAACAGATAAGCAGAATTATAGCTTTAAAAGGGAAGAAGCAAGTCGGTCTTGCTAGTTCTGCAGAAAGAGGTCAGCTTACCACAGCTGTCCTTTGTGTTTCTGCTTCTGGTAACTATGTACCTCCACTGCTGATATTTCCCCGCGTTCGCATGAAGGCAGAACTGTTGGACGGTCCTCCACCGGGAACAGTTTCAGTTTGCCATCCAAGTGGCTGGATACAAAGCGAAATTTTTGTTGAGTGGCTGAATCACTTCATATCTGCAGTAAAGCCAAAGAAAGAAGACCCGGTCCTACTTTTGCTTGATGGACACTCGACTCATACAAAAAATCTCCCATTAATTGAAAAAGCAAGGGAAAACGGAGTTGTGATGCTAAGCTTTCCACCTCATTGCACCCATAGATTACAGCCTTTAGACGTTAGTATCATGGGTCCAATAAGCACATATTATACACAAGAAGTAAACACGTGGCTTAGAAATAATCCCGGTAGAGTAGTCACCCAATTCCAACTGGCGAGACTTTTTGGATCAGCCTATTGCAAAGCGGCTACAATACAGAATGCAGCATCTGGTTTTTCTAAAACAGGCATATTCCCAACAAACCGAAATGTATTCAATGATGCTGATTTTGCTGCGGCAGAAACGACGGATATAGAACTCCCTTCCGTATCGACTGCGTCACCTGCTGATACTATACCATCCACATCTGCTACATGTTTTATGGATTCAAGACCGAGACCATCTACCTCTACTGCACCTCTCTTAAACTCGGTTTCACCTACACCTACAGCTTCTGCGACTCTCGTGAATCCGATGCCATCGACTTCTGCTGCCTTCATTGATATGTCGTTATCAGCTTTAGTATCAACATCTGCCGCCCCGCCAACTCCTACCAAGTCGAAGAGTGTCCCTGATATGGTGTCACCAGCTGATATCATGCCAATTCCCAAGATAAACACGAATAAAAAAGGGCTACTGACCGTCGCAGAGGAAAAACAGCAATCTTAACTTCATCACCCTACAAAAACGAATTGGTTAATAATAAAAACATCAAAACCGTTAATTTAAATATTGACCAACCTACTACAATAAATACTCGAAGCTTGAAACGATCCTCTAGACCAAAAACACAAAATAAACAAAACGTGCTAGTACTGCCAGTAACGAAGAAAAAAAAAAGACAAACGCTAATGAGAATAATTGTCTCTACTGTCTCGAAGAATATGGTGCTAGTCGTGTAAATGAAAGTTGGGTGCAATGCAGGGGCTGTAAACGCTGGGCTCATGATGGCTGCACCGGCTACGACTTGGAGGAGTTGATTGATTTTATGTGCAGGGCATGCTTGGTGGCTCAGTGACTTCCGGGGCAATGTCGTACATAGTATACGGTTTTGTACAGGCCCCGGGGCAAAATCGGAAAAGACAATAGTTTTGTTTTTTGCATTAAATTTAATATTTTATTACAACTATCCAAAATTTGATGATGCCATTGTTTTCCTCATTAAACTTATTGATTGTAAACGTTTGTTTTATATATTTGTGCTTCATAATTAATATTTTACAGCCTGAAGTCCTTAGCTATACGGCTTTACCCCGGTCTCCCCTACATTGCGGCGAAGGCATAACAAAGGGCGTAGGTCCCAATTGTGGATAAAAAAAACGTGGGCGAAGACATAACTACTTTGGCTAGCTATGTTATCTCTTAGTTTTTTTCGTTGCATGGCCTCAGAATAATCAGTTGTGCATCAATGCAAGTCGCTACCTATGATAATATTATATTATGCCTCACTAAAATTGAAGTCATTGAATTTATGTTATATGAAGATTACTTATGCAGAAACATTTCGATCCCCCAGTGAACAAAAATGTATAATATGTTTAATATCTGAGGGCACGGTAGACGAGACGAGCCAAAAGATGGAGCACTACCTAACGTTTTCGTTTCTTCATATTTTGCTTGAATCGTCACGTCATAGTTACGGCCCGGATGATGTTGGAAAGCTGAAGGTCAGGATAAGGTGTTCTCGGCAGACTTGTCAAACGTACCACGTATCAATATTTTTTTCCGATTTTTTTGTATAATGTTCGTGGAACTATTAAGTGACATAACATTTAAGTCTATAAGGAATAGTTTGAGCGAAAATCACGAAACGGCCAAGTCATACCTTTTAACCAAGATGTAAAATCAGGGCTTATAGGAAGAGTTATTTGTTATGTATTGTGATAAATGTGGTAGAGTCAAAAGCACGAAGTAAACAAACCGCACCATACTGCTACAAATCAAAACCATTAGCTTCGTGGAAAGCGATTGAATGGTGCATATCTCCATAGTAATGTCGGCGCCAATAGAGCGGTCGTCTCGGCTCTAATGGCTGAAGACTTGATGTTGCGCGACTGGTTGTCGGCTGTCGCTCACCAGAGGGAGGAGCGGGGCGTGGCCTGCACGGGGCGTGCGCGTGCGCCGCCGCTCGCTATTTGCTCTCGCACTCGTCTATTCCGGCCTCCATTGGCCATTTTCTAGTTTCTCCTTGCCGTAAGATTTTCATCTACTCCACGCGATGTATTGAATGTAAATGAGCGGGCTCTGCGATGGCCTCGCAACTCGCAGCTCGCAACTCCACCGCCTCTGTCTGCGCCCGCGCCGCGCTCGCCTGCGCGTTGTAATTACCACCCGTTATTAATTAGCCTATATCGCTCGTAATTAGGCACTAGACATGCCAGGCGATGCTGTTTAATGAGACCGATTGATTTTAATATCCTTCTTGGCGACTTAGAAGTCGGTTCATTAAATGACGAGCAATATTGGTATACATGTTTGTAATCACGACATCGAAAACGACTCTAATGATATCGATAAAATTGCAATATATCTAGAGGTTATTTTTGGAGGGAGGCGAAAAATCAAACTAGCTAGGTCTCATTTCCGGTAAAATTCGTTTTCCCGAGTTTTCAAAGTGTCATATATTTATAGCCTATATATTTTTGTATTTATTCTAAGAAAACTTAGTAACAGACAAATAAAAAACTATAAAAAAAACTTAAATGGATAATAACAATGCCATTAAAAAGTGTCTACCAATAAAATGATCACTAGTAAAACCTGAAATCGCTATTATTTACTACCAACACAATTTTTTTGATGCTCGGATTTTGTGATTTGCTTATGTGTACGAGTAGTTTCATAAGAATCGGCCCATCCATTTTCAAGAAGTAGTAATTTTAAGTTTGTAAGGGAAACGATTATTTTAGATAATTCTATCATCCACAGAGCTTAGGGAAATCTATTGCAGTATTGGCGCCACGATAGATACCTACGTGATGTCGTGATCTCGTGATCTCGTGATGTCGTGACGTGACACTCCATTGTGATGTTGAAAATCTCGAGGACGAAGCGCCGCCCGCGCCGCTACTGTAAGTACATCTACTAGTGGGTAAAGTTTGTGAGTCTGTAGGTATGTATGTAGGAGGTATCTCCGGAACTACTCATGCCATTTCGAAAATAATTTCACCAATAGGATACTATCACCATTCATGAACTTTACGTTCACCTATGTTTAAAATGGACCTTTAGGATGAACATAGGCAAAAAAATATCGCGAGCCACTTGTGTCTCGCGTATCGCGCATCCTCGGTTTACACACACTCCCGCTATCCACGCTGGCAAAATCACAGGCAACTGCTCGTCATAAATAGGGTCTTGCAATAATGACAATAGCATTGATGTGTTTCGGCTTGAATATAAGATTACCAGTTCCTCATTGCGTTGGGGAACATTGGTAAGCCCACTTCCGTTTTCGGAATCATCGTCACTTACCATCAGGTGAGATGATGCCAATGGCTTACCAATTGTGGATACATTTGAAGACTTATGACCTAGTAAGTCCTTTGGTTGGAACCTAACTATAAAATTAATATAAAATAGAAAGTAGATTGTTATAGTTGGCCGGTTGTTCCTTAACATTCACTGAATTATGCATTGTCTGGCATTTCCACAACGAGCTGCTCAACGAGTGTCTATAATCCTCCGTAACAGTGTGACGCGATGCTGCGCGACGGCGCATGCGCGTTTCACTCGGGAAAGCCCCGCCGCTAGGAGCCGCAAACAATAATTGTACGAGTGAAAGTTTATAATGGACCTAATAAAGCGTGGTTTTGTTCTGGCTGTCAAGTCCGATGAGGATAAAGGCATTCACTCCTCACGCCCTGCCGGAGCTCGGAGGTGGAGCTGCCTCATTCCATACTCCCTCCCCCGTAGCCGTAAGCCAATATTCGTGATATAGTAACGCTTCGTGCGCCTCGGTGAGCCATGTTTAACCATCTTCATTTATAGCTTTATTTTTTTATACTTTACCTATTATCCTTAATTATCTACTCATTATCAGAATTAGAACGAGAGGATCCGTAAGAGAACCAAAGTAACCTATAAAGCTCTCAGAATCGGTTAAGGGGCCGTGAGCTATTTAGCTCTTTGAGCAGATAGTCGGTGGGGCAATTTGGTTTTTGTGTGCCGATCGCGCACCGGTAGACGTAGGTAGGATTTCCACTTGGTGGACCGACGACCTTGTGAAGTTTTTGGGAAGCCGCTGGATGCGGGCAGCGTAGGACCGGTCGTTGTGGAAATCCGTTGAGAACGCCTTTGTCCAGCAGTGGCCGTCGTTTGGCTGATCTGAAGATTTTGATGACCTATTAATAAAATTAGGGCCCTCCACTAGTCTCAACAAACTCTACCAACTCGGAAATTGCCCCCGTGTGGGGAGTATGGTCCAACCTTCCCTAGTGTAGGGTGATACCCGAGACCCGAGACCCGAGCCTCAGCAGAGGAGATATTTATGGGTTCTTAACGAAACTTACATGTTAAACATGTTTTTTTTTTAAACTGGCTAGTAACCCAATATAAAGAGAGAATTAGGTTTGTCCTGAGAAAGGACTTATCCTTGTTTTGTTGACTAATGCGCGACCACCATTGTATGGTAATTCAAAGTGCCACTAAACAGACACAGTACGACATTAATTTATAGCTCATAGATGACGTTAAGTACCGGCTGAATTACAATGCCCGGGGATCAATGAGCAACAAATTAAACTTAATTAAGAGACAACCCTTCGCTCGGCGAACGGTCCGCAGCCTATTAGCGGGGTGTCCGAGTAGGTATTACTATTTGAACTAATTGATTGTGACCGAGACTATATCGATCTGATCGACAGTGCTTCCCCGCCCCGCCCGCATGACCGCAAACTGGCGGTTTTTAAGCTATTGGAGAGATTTTATCGCGGGCTTTGAGCGCGGCGACCGAATCAAGAAATTCTGTAACGAAAAAACCTAACACTTACCGCGTTCTAAAAAAACTTATAGTGCCATCTATTAGCGATTTGCGGTACTAAAAGGACTAAGTAAATTTTACTGGCTCGGCCGAGCGTGACGTAACGTTACCGCGTTCTAAAAAAACTTACAGTGCCATCTATTAGCGATTTGCGATACTAAAAGGACTTAGTCAATTTTACTGGTGTAACTTTCTTAATTTTACGACACTCGGCGCTATTTATTACGTTTTATATTAGCTTACCGTGTTAGCTAGTAAGTCTGACTGTTAAATTACACTTATAAAAAGCAAAAAATTGCATCGGGATCCACCAAATAGTTTCTGAGAAGACCTTAAATGCCTTCCATCTTGGCTGATGCAGCGCTCCCTGGTAGTCTACCGCACATGTCTAACAACGTGGTCTGAAATGAGGAAAATGGTAATATACAAATACATACATACAAACACACAAACAGGAAGGAACACACACATACACACACACACACACACACACAAACACACACACACACACACACACACACACACACACACACACAAACACACACACACACATAAAAAAACCTCTTATACGCTCCAAACGCATGTACCGCCTCCGTTCTGTTCCGTCAAGCGCTAACTATCCTGGCTGTTGCAGCACCTTTTTATGACCTACAGCTGTAAAACATGTTTAGAATCCTTCTCCGTTATGACACCTATATAATTAAAAAAAACTGCTTCGGGATTTACTAAATAGTTTCTGAGAAGCCTTCAAGCACCTAACATTCGTGGGACACTGCACACTTTTGTATAACAAATTACCTGATGATGTCTTAAATTTGTCAGAAAAACAGTTTAAAAATTGTGTCAAAAGATTTCTTTGCACACCTGAAAAAATAGGCCTGACAAATGACCCGACCTACAGGGACTATGCTGAAGATACAGAATCAATGGAACACTTACTGTGTCACTGCGATGTCCTGGCTAGCAAGCGTATGTACCTCCTAGGTGATGGCTACCCAAAACCGGAGGACTACAAGCACCTTCCAATCAGCGAAATTGCTGCGTTGATGCAGCATATCTTCGAGTAGGTTGGAGTAGACACAAAAGATCCCATTGGATCGAAGTGTCGCTGCAACTGCAGCTTCCACATATAAACATAAGATTTTTGTAAATAGGTTATTATAAGACATCCGAATATTTAAATGACAAAAATGTTTGGGTAGACATTGTTTTTTTGTCAACGCAAATCATGATTAATAATCATAAAATGACAACCAAGTAATGTTAGAATTGACGTGGAAGAGAATAGACATGACAAATATTTTTTTGAATTATATGCTTATATTTGATTTTTTATTTTTTTGCATTGATGCACGCTCGCTGAAATGTTCGTGCGGATGGCGGCGCATCGTGAGCCGGGTCGTTCCTTTCCCTCTAATATGGTTGAAGGGTGCGATGGCTGGCTATCGCATTATACCTACTCGTGACCGGGTGCTGTCCGTGTGAACTGGCCTACTCTTGTCAAAGGCATTAATGACATTAAATGATATTGTCTATTTTATTTTTAGAACATCTCGTGTCATATTGTTTTCATGTTATAATGAAATAATCTGTTTTATATCAATGATTTTGACATCATTAACTAATGATTGTTTTTTTTTCACAAATGACATGTATAAAGTGTATTTTGCGCCTATTTTAAATAAACATCTTGAAACCTTAAAACCCTTACTGACACAGCGCTCCCTGGTGGTCTATCGCAAAAAAACATGTCTACGAACCTGCCCTGAAATTATGGGCTTTAAGTAAATTTTCTTATTTTGTACCTGGTTACAAAACTCGGTTACATACGCGGCCAAAAGGTTAAATGCAAAAAAAACCGCAACGAAATTGGCCCAGTAGTTTTCGAGGACAATGGTAACAGACATACATAAACACAAAAACAACCTCTAACACCAAACGCAGATATCACCTCCGTTCAGTCCGTCCGTCCGTCCGTCCTGGGTACAATTGTTTAAAATATTGAAGTATGTCGTCGTATAGTGTCATTACTCTTGACATGCTAATTATGTGTTTTTGAAATTGCAGAAGGAGGAATATTTAGTGAATTGTATTTCTTAATTTATAGTTGATGCTGTCAAGTACCCAAAATATGATGTAGTGTGTACATTGGCAACACTTATGGTGACCGACTGGTGCCGCAGCGCGGTGTCGCGCAGTGTCCTGCAGTGAATTAACCGTAAGGCCTTTAACTGGCCGACATCGGGCCCCGATGTTGAAGGAATATTCATTGAGCGAATTAGAAGCTAATCGGTTTATTTATAGCTCCTATCAATTAGTGACGACAATCGATGGCCCGCGGATCGCTTTCTACTGTTTGGAATGAGGGAGTCGATTGAATTACATTTACTTGACAATACTAACACGTTACGTTTGTATGTACACTGCACAGCCACGCTGCGCACACTTCCAGCGCAGCCTCCACCGTCTCTCGTAGTCGGGCAGTAAACATAGCACTTACTTAGCAGCAAAGAATAAAGCTAGGTGTATGAGACTTGATGAAAAAATTACAAATAATTGAGGTTTGTATGGGAGGTACCTTACTCGGACTTTACCTGGAATAATTAACTTGCCAGTACGGTAGGGTTTGTCAAGTCTTAGTAAATCAGAAAGTTTCAATATAATGGCTAGCGATATTTCTGAGAAAAAGAAACACCGACATTGAGGTTAATTTTTCACGAATTTTACAATAAGTATTTTAGCTGACATTGCGAACTCATACATCGCCCGCCGACATTCAATTAGTGCAATAAAGAGATTTAACATACAAACTCTCCTGCTGTCCTGCACTCATACCATTCACATGGAATACCGTTCGGGGACCGGCCCGAACATGTTGGTCCTTCGGCCCTACAGTGTGAGTGTGACTCCCAGTTACCCACGGTTGCGTTGGGTCTGTCGGCCTCCCACCAGCGGGTCTCGCCGGCAGATTGAGAAGCACTCTACGATATCGTGGGAAAGCTGAGGTTACAGTGAAACTAACAAACCAGTGACAAGTAAAACAGTCCACAGTATTTTTGTTGGTGAAAACGATCGCGCCGTCTGAAACCTTCGCACAAGCTACAACAATGGAGGAACTATTTCAGCGACAGGAGATCATTGCCGAGATAATAAGAACATTTTTAAAAGACTTGACAAAGGATTACGCCAACATAAGGCGACACACTCAACAATCATTGGCAAGAATTCTAGTAAAACCACATTAAGTTACATAATTGAAAACGCTAAACACGTTAAAAAATCGACTTCCATCGGAACAACTTAGTACATTTTTGCATCATTATTTTTGGTTTTTGTTAATTTTCTAAAAAAGTACTACACCGATTTTTAAAAAATTTAAATGGGACCACACGGAAAGCACTAGCTTTCTAATAAAAAAAGAATCATAAAAATCGGTTCACCCAGCCCAAAGTTATGAGGTAACAAACATAAAAAAAAAAATATAAAAAAACAGACGAATTGAGAACCTCCTCCTTTTTGGAAGTCGCTTGAAAAACACAAAGACACGACACGAAGCTACTTCACGGCAAACGCTTTTGAAAAACTGAAACAGCAATATGATGATCGCAGGGCGCGGGCGGGAGGTACCTTATTCCGACTTTTCTTAGAATAAAGAACTACCGCGTGCTGTGGGCTATATAAAGTTATAGCAACTTACCTACCGAGTTTCATCAAAATCGTTGTTTTTTTTTAAATTAAAAATTTGAGTGCGTTTGACTATATCTCACCTGATGGTAAGTGACGATGTAGTCGAGGATGGTACACGCAAATTCAAATAATGCCTATTCAATCTCGCCTTGAAGATCCCCAAATTGTAGGAGTCGGGAAACACAGACGCAGGCAAGGAGTTCCACTCCATCGCTGTCCGCATAATAAATGAGGAAGCGTAACGCTTCGTGCGCACAGGCTGAATATCAACAACAAAGGGGTGGAACCTACCCCTGAGTCTCGTTGACCGAAGGTGGAATGGAGCTGGGGGAATGAGGTCGTGAAGTTCTTGAGCACATTCTCCGAAATGAATTCGATAGAAAACCGAAAGCACAGTATATATATTAGTACTAACGTACAGTATGGACACTCCCTGCCGCTCTCTAGATTCGACTTCACCCCCCCGTCACTCAGATTGGCTGTAGATTGAGTACCAAACGTAAAGGACGAGCTACGCAAGCACTTTTATTCACTATATTTACTTTGCGCGCCGCTGTGATTTCGTTCACAAGCATAAAAACCAACCAGTTACCGAACGTAAATACCCAACTGAACTCTTTTTTTTTCATACTTGTCTTATGTTGTAAACAACCACTGCTCGAACAAAAAACACCACTTTCCGAATACACCATACACATTATGAGACTATAAAACATACTAAATGGTAACTGCGACGTGGACGTATGAATTAACACTGAAAACATCTATTATTTTATACATCTTTTAACACTTTTTCCATAAAATTGCGAAAGGATTTTGTCACAGATTAAAAATCGATATGATAGTTTTTTGCTTTGGTGTAGAGATGGGATGAAGTGAATGAGTGAATGAATGATTTTGAACTGTTGTTGCGAGGTAAAAATTGGGTCATCTTTGGGCTCAACTGTACAATAGGGTACATCGATTTGGCAGTCCGCGATTTTTTGGTAAGAGATAGGCTTTAGTTGAACATCCATACCAAATTTCAAGGTTAGGAAACCAGCGGTTTTTGATTTATGAATTTTTGAAAATTGTATTTTTAGGTACTCTTTGGTCTTTGTTTTGTGAGTTTATGTAGGACCAAAAATGACTTATTACTGATTGTATAATTTGATTGCAAAGATTCATAATATGGGGTTAAAACCCCCAACAAACCTTCGGGATCCGAGGGGGATGTGGGAGTATCAAGGCGGGGAAAGCACGCGGGGCCGACTTGAGGGCAGACAAACTTGGGGGTAACAAATCGAAAACCAGGGGGTAATCCGTCAAGGTCAAGGTCATTTCAAGGTCAAGGTCTAAGTCAATTTGATCCCAAAGATTCATAATATGGGGTCCGCGAGTGAGGTACGGGGAGTTCTAAATAGAAACGGGAGCGAGCGAAGCGAGCTCGGACTTTCGGAGCACCCCGACTCGGATCCGTTAGGTTCGGAGACTGTGCGGGGAGGCGAGCTTAGCTTGCCTCCCCGCACAGTCGTAGTGTTAGGTTTAACATGAGAATGAAGAAGTAGGATCCCCGAGTTTGTCGGCCCCGCGTCGGATCCCGAAGGTTTGTTGGGGGTTTTAAATGGGTGGCGGGGCCTACGCCCCCGTTAGGGGTCCGGGCCCCGCGTCTTTCCCCGCCCTGATACTCCCACATCCCTCTCGGATCCCGAAGGTTTGTTGGGGGCTTTAAATGGGTGGCGGGGCCTACGCTCCCACATCCCCCTCGGATCCCGAAGGTTTGTTGGGGGCTTTAAATGGGTGGCAGGGGCTACGCCCCCTTTAGGGGTCCGGGCCCCGCGTGCTTTCCCCGCCCTGATAATCCCACATCCTCCTCGGATCCCGAAGGTTTGTTGGGGGTTTTAAATGGGTGGAGGGGGCTGCTAAGCCCCCTGGACCCCATATCATGAATCTTGGTGATCAAATTGACTTACACCTTTTTTTGGAACAAGCGGTAGCGATTTTCGGCGTCATAGAAGTAGATGACCTTTTTTTAATAAGCGGTAGCGATTTGTCGGTCAAAGACTACCTAACAAAAAAGATTACCCCCTAGTTTTCGATTTGTCACCCCCAAGTTTCCCGCCCTCAAGTCGGCCCCGCGTGCTTTTTCCGCTTCGCGGACCCCATATTATGAATCTTTGGATCATTCACTTCGTCCCATCTTTACACCAAGCCAACAAAACTATCATGTCGATTTTGTAATCTGTGACAAAATCCTTTATCAATTTCGCAATTTTATGGAAAAAGTGTTTAAAGATGTACAAAATAATAGCAGTTTTCAGTGTTAATTCATACGTCCACATCGCAGTTACCATTTACAATGTTTTTTAGTCTCATAATGTGTATGGTGTATTCGGAAAGTGGTGTTTTTTGTTCGAACGGTGTTTTTTTACAACAGAAAAGTATGAAAAAAAAAGAGTTTAGTATTCACACTGTTGCATTCAGTAAATAACTTACAAACATTTCGTTACCAATACCGCCGGTGTGATTCAACCCTACCTACATTCTTGCCTATAGATACGTCAGTTATAATTATGTATATCATTTCTCGCTCGTTTGTATGAAGTGTCCGGGGTGTGCCGAAAGACAGGCAACTTTGCGGCGATGCTCAAGGCTTTGGAGCTTGTTTTTGACAAGCTCATCGTCACCAATGAGTCTCCGAGCGCGCCGGTCGATAGCGTCCAAGGTATCCAGCTGATAGCGGGCTGATCCATCCCATAGGTGAGAACAGTACTCCATACAAGATCGGACTTGTGCTTGATATAAAGATAGAAGCTGTCCAGGTGTGAAGTACCGTCTCACCTTAGAGAGAATACCCAGCTTCATTGCAGCAACTTTGGCCTTGGACTCATTGTATCTACCGAAATTGAGATTAGGTGTTATTTCCACGCCAAGAAGCTCAAGATGGTCAGATATCTAATGTGATATTTGATTAAGGTGATATTTTTAAGTAAAGTATAATACGAATAAGTGATTTTTGACTATGGTGGCAACTCTAAAAAATAAAGATTAGGGAAATTTGAAAAAAATACGAGATATAAAAATAATATTACTCAAACCCAAATTTTACCCAAATCCGTCCTTTAGCTTGGAAGCTATAGAGCACCGACACACACACACTTTTTATTTTTTTGTTCTTTACGAGTACGCTCTATTCGTGTAAAACAATCGATCCCTACGAAAATCTCAACTTGATTTTTTACTATTTATTCTTTCTCAAGAAATTAAAAATCTTTCTATACCTTAACTTTGTCATTATATCAGCCCAAGTAGTGTGCAGGTTTCCTCACGATGTTTTCCTTCACCGTAAGAGCGTCGAATAAACGTACATATGAAATCGAAATTCCAAAACACAATGGTACATGTCAGGATTTGAACCGTGACCTCCCGGACGTACGCCCTAGCCGTTACGCCATCGACGATGTAAACTTTGTATTGCTCACTAATACAGACGGAACGTTACGAGTTGCTACAAAACGGGATCACCCATTTACGAGTAAAATACATTATGCTTACAATGAATGGCGACCGATTTACTACTGCGCGGCGATTTCGGGCGCGCTGCATTCATTAATTTGTGCAGTGTCATTAGCGCGACGTGCGCGCGCAACGTGCCCGGGCGCATCGACGACGCACGATTTATGGTACTTTGGCGGGCGCGCGACAGGCCTCAATAAAGGGCCCATAGACGGTGCAACCACTCATTATGGTAGGATTGTTGAATTGATGTAACGTGCGCGTGCGACGACGTTGTGCTGGAAGAAATAATGAGCGATAGTAACCTGATTGTACAGTATCATCATAAATTTAATTATTTATGTTTGTAAAAGATCGGCCAAAAGTTATCCAAACTGTCCCGCCCGCGCGCGCCATGCCAGTGCCTTCGGTGAGCAACAACTAACAACCAATAACTCCACAGCCAAACTTTTTTATTTTTAATTGTTTCTGAAAACCAGTTTATTTTATTCCCAAAAACATCAAATGAATTAGAAGGTTTCCGTTCTTACAGTCTTCTTGTAAAGACATCTGGAATTTCCCTAAATTAGATGATTATTACGTTAGAGTGCTAATTAATTATTTATTGTCAATTGTTTTCTGATCTCCGAACTTCTGCCCCTAGGCAGCGTATTCCAGAGGCGCTCTGATTGCGATGCAGCTGCAGCTGCACGATGTATCCCGTTATCGGTGGACGACTGCATGGGCGACTGCATGGGCGACTGTATTGCATAGGCTTGCTCCTACAGGTGGAGCTCCTCACACGTAGACATCAATGACGCTGGAAAACGATGTCGTTTCGCCTTGCTATTTTAAACATTTAAAACAAAATTTTGTATCTGACAAATGATAATAAGAAGGTAACTCAAATAACTGGGTAGTAGTCCCATCAAATTTAATTAATTAGTTTACTTTTACGTTATAACTGAACAAAAATCTACAACAACACAAGCATTATATACATGATATGTATAGCTTAAGTCATCATGCTTTGCTTACAAAACTGCTACTCTAACTATGTGACGAGCCTCATTTTGAGCGTCACTGTTGATTCAGGGAGGAAATAGGTTCAGAGTTCAGACAAAACAAAATACATGGCTGTTGAATAAAACGAGATTGAACGCCGCCGCGAAAGTCAGTTCCTTTGTTTACTGGTAAGTTCAGTTCTCGGCCTTTCAGGGAACTGTTTAATTAGTAACTCTCCAGGAAACCGGATATTATAATGACTTATAGGGGCAATGCCTTCTCATTCACTATAGACTTAATAGAGATAGGGTTTAATACAATTTGTAAGTGAACATAATGTTCATAGTCGTGACAGAAGTAAATACGACGAGCAAAGCGCGCCGCCCGCCGCCGCGCCGGCCACCCGCGGGTAGTTTTAAATTATCGCCTTTTGCTGCCGCCGCCGCCGGGGCCTCCGCCGTCCTGGGCCCTTTGCCGTGGACCTCCACGCGGGCACCCACCGGCGGCGTACTGGGAAGCTCCCGGGAATCCCGCATACTACTGTTTCACGGAAACATCGCATTCCAGAGCATTCCCAGCCAACGTTGACTTGCATACGTCGCCAATCCGAATCGATTCCGCTAACACCGGTGCACCGCCGCTGCTTCTCGCGGGCTTTTTGCCTATCGATACTAATTAGCTAAGTTGGCCACCGACGAGTTCGGCGACACACCAATTTCTTCAATACCCTCCATGCTGTGTAGTGCTTCTGTGTGCAGAATAATAAGTAATGACTGCTTTAGTTTAGCATAACTAATAAATAAATAGAATATAATATATTATATAATATCCATTTTACTCTAAAAAATTATTTAATATTATGTACATGTACTTATATGCAGATGGATGCGGGCAGCGCAGGACCGGTCGTCGTGAAAATCCTTGGGGGAGGCCTTTGTCCAGCGTGGACGATTTTTGTCTGATATGATGATGATACTTATATTGTACTATACTTAAGTCCTCCTCTATTCCAATATTGTTGTTCCCAAACTGGGTCCATGAAGCACTTCGATTATCTCTAACACCTATAAAAACTCATGGATGCAATAAATAATTGAGTATTGAGTATTAACTAGATTATTAGACATTAACTAGGTTATACATCATGAATAATACAACATGAAACATGATTCAAGGTATTTTCCTAACACAGAGTAACACCTTTTTAGGGTTCCGAAGCCAAAATGGCAAAAAAACCATCGTCATGTCCGGACAGACACGACGGATGGACATCTGTCTGTACATTTTTCTTCACAACATTCATTTTAAATACGTGTTTACGCACACTTTTAAATACGTGTTTACGCACACTTTTAAATACGTGTTTACGCACACTTTAAAATATGTGTTTACGCACACTTTTAAATACGTGTTTACGCACACTTTTAAATACGTGTTTACGCACACTTTTAAAAACGTGTTTACGCACACTTTTTAATACGTGTTTACGCACACTTTTAAATACGTGTTTACGCGCACTTTTAAATAGTAAAAGACAACTAATTAGCTACTCCTATCACGTGTACAAACAATGTCTCATTACAGACTGCACTCCCAGGTTGCGATACTCGCTGGAGGAGCTATACACAACCACATACCCTCGTCATTTACATAATCTATTATTTTATTGTGGCCTCATGGTCACAGGCCTCTTTTGACATGAGTCTTCAATTTGTTCTCTGGCAAACTACATTTTCTGGAATTTTATAGTAGAATCTTATACACTGCCCCATAAATGACTTTTTAACCTTACCCAGTCTCGACTAGGCTATATCCATTTTTTAAATTTCATCCTGAATTAGGGCGATCGGGCCTTAGTCGACCACGCGGGCCCAGTGCGGGCTGGTCGACTTCACATACTTTTTAAATTTCTTAAATAAACTTATTCCATATGATTCACGTGTGAAGATCGCGGGAAGTCGCTGGATGCGGGCAGCGCAGGACCGATCGTCGTCGTGGAAATCCTTGGGGGAGCTCTTTGTCACGGATTATGATTCACGGGATCACATCGGATAGATTGCACGGATAGCTGTTTTCTGCAGGGTGATCATAGTCTGTATGTCAGCCGCATCCCGCACGCCGCATGCGCATGCCGTATGCCGCAGTAAGATGCCATGAGACTAAAGTAAGGAAGTAACGAAAGTAGCAGTACCTACGAGTACATTCGTTAACTGTTAGTGTTAATAACATTGATGTGTTCCAGCTTGAAGATAAGAGAGCCAGTTCTCCATTGCGTTGGGGAATCTTGGTAAGCCCGCTTCCACCTTCGGCATCACCGTCACTTACCATCAGGTGAGATGATGCCAAGGGCTTACCATTGTTGCATAATTAAAAAAAAAAAGTGTGTGTGTCAGCTCCGACGCACGACTGGAGTTTACTACTTAAGTACGATTGTCTAAACAGGCACAAAACAGGGCTTGACTTTAGTTTTAAGTTTACTCTGCACAGTTTTTATAACTAATCATTCCAATTTCCGGCCTCTTTTCATAGCTGATGTGTCAGGTGTTTTAGCTCCCATGGTCGCAGCTACTAATGATCCATTTGGTGTTTGGCAGCGACTAACCTCGTATGTTTTAGATGCGGTTATACGAGCATATCTTAGGTCATACCATAAAGGGCTCTAACATTGGTTTTGTGTTGACTCTTCAATTAAATCAAGAGCATTTTTGTTAAGTTTCTCTTGTAATGTTTATAGTAATTTGTTGACATCTTTCTTTATATCATCACTCACTTGAATAAGGAAATGATGAAGTAAAAAAGTCGTTCTGATACTTTAAAAGTTCACAATTCATAATTTTCTTCTTTTTTGCTTCTTGAAGAAACCCGTGGAAAAGGTCTGTGCTGGTTTCATGATGTGGAGCTGTTTTTTTTTTTCAAATTTGATATACAGTGACGTATTTCATAGTAGTCCCTACTCTCGAGAGGACGGGTTTTTTCCAGTAACATTCACGCAAGGAAGGTTCTTCACTGCGACGATGGGTCCACATCAAAAATGCCACTGCATGCTTACAACCACCAGCTAAAGCTGCACAGTCCAAGCACTGGCAACTGACGATTTCACCTTTGGTCTCGTCTATCACCATAGTGAATTTGTATGAACTAGCCCTCACTTTGTGCTCGGGGCAGATCTTGCAATTGAGTGTGTGTCCTGATCCACGACGTAGTTGCACGTACCCAATAGCATCGTCACCATAAGATTCTCGTGCAGCCCTGAAAATGCAAATTAATTACTTCATCATTATCATTACAGCTCATATACGTCCCCACCGAGGGGCTCGAGCCTACCCTGAATCAGGGCGAATTACTTACTGTAAACAAAATTTATTCTTTATAACCTAAAAACTACTACTGAAAGAAAGACTATTATTTCGCCTTAGCAGAATTAAGGTTACTTACGTAGGTAGTGTTATATTATTTTATAGTACTTACATTGCTGTTTTTACATTTCTCAGCTCTGCAGAATAAAAATCGGGGTTATTTTTAAAGAACATGATTGCATCCACTTTGGGCAAGTTTCTGCTATCTGCTTTCACAAAATTGACACCCATGATGGAGTGGAATACCAAATTATATAAAAATCACAAATTTTAAAATCTTATCAGATCAAAAATTGTAAGACTGCAACAATAACAGATCTGATTTGATTACTGTGCAAACGTTACACAATGTAGGAAAGTAATTTAGTGGACTGTATGAAATGATGAAGGATGTAAATCAGGCTTTGTCCAAATAAGTGAGTAAAATGCTCCACCAACCTTTGCTCCCCCTTCACCTCGGATGATGGTCAGCTCCAGACAGGCACGGCGCACCTTGCTGCTGAAGAACACAGAAGGCACGAGCACTTCACAAAACAAGGCCTGAACAGTTCGGTAGCACGGCTAGCCGGTGAAAATATGAAAAGTCCTTTTTGAAGGCAGCCCGTAATTATAGACAAAGTCAAGTGACACAACGTGTGCCTCTGACGACAGTTGCGGGCGAACAGGATGAGGGTCGGTGCGAGAGCCGTCACCAACCATATTCAAAGCGACGGTAAGATACAAAATTAGTGGAGAAAATATTCTTTTACCCACAAATAAAGACAAAGCCCGAACAATTACTGTGTTGTGACTTCATTTTAGATTTCGTAGTGACTTATATTCTTTTTGTCAGATTCAGCCAATCCTGACTGTTTTGTATCACGTGACAGAGGTGCGCACAATAGGTTGCGCGTAAAAAACGTAACGCGCAAAGAGAATATAACAAACTACGTTTTCGATCACTAGATTTTACTCCTCATATTTTTTTCATACCGGGCGCCTTATATTATGCAAATCGATTCTTAAGGAGTAAACTCCAAAAAAACTGTCTTATGTTCTTAAAGGCACATGAAGCTGACCTGAGGTTTCCTTCCCGCTAAAGTTTCAATGTGTGGTCCCCATTGAAGTGAAACATCCAGAGTTATGCAAGGAACGCCGTAGTATTTACAAATTATAATTGATTACTATCGTAAATTACACTGTTATTGACTTTTTTACATTTGGCAAACCAAATTTATGCATTTTGTTTCCTTAGCGTTTAATAGTAATGTGTCCGTCCGTATGGCCCAGTCAACTTTCTGTCACCATTACACCTACAGTCTGAGATTTTGTACATAGCATATCTCATAGTAAGTACGGTTTAAAATTATAACCCAAAATAGAATATAGAGTCAAAATGTATTTTTTTTAGGAAAACCTTTCTTCTCTACATGTAAAATGAGGATGTATTTTATTATTGTACCCTCTTAACAGATCTCATAAAAAACAATACAATTCTGGAAAAAATGCAGATCCTAGATAATGATAAAATAAGCAAAGAAAAAATAGTTCGGTCCCAGAAAAATATATTCTTTCAACTTTACAAGTGAAAGTTGTTTTTACCCGACTGTACCAGTAGGAGAGTTATGTTTTGCGAGTGTATGTATGTATGTATATTTATTTCTTTAACACGCTCTGAGCCTAAACGGCTTCATGGATTTTAGCATAACAGGTGTCGTTAAAATCGTCTTAATTGTGAGAGTAACACTGGATATGTCAAAATAATTATAAAAAGTTAAAAGGGCGGATTTTCGGCGCCAAATTATTTTTTTTAAATCTATCGAATGGGGTATCAAAATAAAGGGTTTTATGTAAGGTTTACAAAAATATATACATTTTAGATGTTTCAATGTAATTTGGAATAAGAAATACTAAATTATATAAATTATTTGTAAAGGAGTTTGGTCTTATTATAGGATGTAACGCTAATTCACACCACACACACGGTCTGGGGAAGCACAGATATCAATAAAAGCGGGCAGGACCTATTAGATTACTAACACAGATACCTAATCTTACTTTCGTGGGAATTTATTAATGTGCAAATATTTAAGTGATAAATTCATTCACTACGAGCAACCAAGTAAAAAGTGTAAAATAAAAAAGAAAATTAAAAAATCAAAAACCCGATTGCGTAAAAATATGGAAACAAGATGATCTACTCTGTCTCCAATCCGACTCCCCGTAAGTACACCTAAACCCGAGATCCATGCCCATTGGCTAGTTATCCCTACACTTATTATATTATTATATAGAGTCGCCCTCTCGCCAATAGAAGCAGTAAAGACCATCTCCTGCACAATCTCATGCAGTCGGAGGCAATATGTCTATGTATCATATCTAGGAAGTCTAAGTCTTAATATGTCTTAGTATCTTTATATCTAATAAAGATCTTTTTAAAGTTCACTTTTTACGCAGTCGGGTATTTTTATTTTTTAATTTTTGACTGCACCTTCTCATCTATAAGATTTACAGTTACAAAATTTTGTAGTTACAGTTTTATTTAACACAAATTGAATAATGGAGTCCTTTTGATGAATAACAAGTTTTTAGGGGTGTCTGTCTACGCTCGGAGTTTCCCTACGCGATCGAATCAGAAATGAGGAGATCCACAGGAGAACCAAGGTAACCGACATAGCTCACAGAATCGCTAAATATAAGTGGCAGTGGGCAGGGCACATAGTTCGTAGAACAGATCGCCGTCGGGGAAGTAAAGTCCTTAAGTGGCAACCGCGCACTGGAAGACGTAGCTTAAGCAGGCCTTCCTGAGGACCGACGACCTGGTGAAGATCGCGGGATATCGCTGGATGCGGGTAGCACAGGACCGGTCGTCATGAAAAACCTTGGGGGAGGCCTTTGTCCAGCAGTCGTCAGCAGCATCTTTTGGTTGATATGATGATGATTATTGAGGGGGGTTTTCCATACATGTAAAGAGGTGTGAAAAATATTTTTTTGTGTGGTATCATTGAATTGAACTATTTAAATAAAGTTGTACTTGTGTACAACATATTTTGGTCAGATGTGCCGTTTGCACAATATGGCTCGTCGTTAAAAGCACGTCCCTGGTGTTTCTTAACCACAATATGTGGCTTAGGAAAACTATTTAGGGTATCCTGAGGCAAATAGTTTCCTAGTTACGCCTCGCCTCCGGAACTCTACGACGACGTTATGCGTGAGTCGCGTGACGCGACACGCACTTTGCGGATTTTTATTATTTTATAAAGAAGCCGCGACCGCGCACCGGAAAACGTAACGTAGGCAGGCCTCCCACGCGGGGGACCGACGACCTGGTGAAGATTGCGGGAAGCCGATGGATGCGGGCAGCGCAGGACCGGTCGTCGTGGAAATCCTTGGGGGAGGCCTTTGTCCAGCAGTGGACGATTTTTGGCTGATAGAAGCCGTAAATAATCGTTATTATCCTTACTAAAATATTACAAATGTAAAAATTTGTTTGTTTGTTACCTTTTCAGGCTTCAACACCACGACCAATCTTAATGAAATTTGGCATACGGGTAGCCTGTGTCACTGGAAAAGACAGGCTACTTTTTATCGCGTGAAAATATCATAGTCCGATGCAATTCCTAGGGGAATTGAAAAATATTCTTTTTTTGGTTAGTTTTTCTAACATCGTAACGGAAGAATGGATTGTTGTGATTTTTTGCACAGATATAGTTGAGGGGGTGGGAAATTACATAATTTACTAATTACATTTGCTGACATAGATATACTTCGGAATTGCAACGGAGCAACGGATCGAAGTGTTTTTTGTGTATAGAATTGGTTGAGGGGGTAGGAAGTGACATAGACTGCCAATTAGAATAGCCCGATATACTGGTAGTTCCTGAGGGATTTGGAGAAAACTCATGTCCACGCTCGCGAACCGCTTGCGTCTCACGCACCACTTACCTCCAAAGACAGTCATAAAAAAAATTCGAGCGAGACCTACAGTACTCGCATATGATGTGTAACATGTGACAAAATACTTTATAAAAGGACGGCAAAGATACGGCAGACTAGGCTGTATGGTCATAGGTACCTTTGCCTTTTCCGCGCTTTTAAAGCCTGAAAAAACGCGACTTCCTGTTAAAATGGGACACATTTCCGTCCCATTTCACGAAATCACTCCCACAAATTGCAGGAAAGCGAGAGCAAAGATGTTACACATCAAAAACTATGTCCACGAAGGTGTAGCCGCGGGAAAAAGCTAGTAGTGTAATAAAATGACAGGCCACAACTATGTAGGTAACCTATACGTAGTGTGACAAAAATAATGGAAACAGGGGATAAAAACCCTTACGGAATTTGCCACATATGATACGTAAGATTTAGAGGTAATAAATTAAAATATATATTTAGAGGTAATAAATTAAAATATAATTTAAAATTTGTATTTAATAACAGCTAGTATCAAAAGGAATTGGTCACCGCGAAATGTAAAATGGTACTTATAATAATATCAATTTTCAATAGGTTGAGAGACTATGACTAAAATTGAACATGGAGTACAAACGTGTGATTACACTTTTAGTTATTGTAAAACCTTAATAAGTAGTAGAAGGGAATACGTATAGATTGTTACTCTTAATTCTGTGATAGATAATACCTTAAATTATACGTAAAAGGCACACATACAATAATAACACTGTTCAATTTCTAAAGTTCATGAAAACCAAAAGGAATCTTGACCGGGGAATAGGGAAATGTGAAGAAAAAAGGTGACTACTTCCCTTCGCAGGTGGCACGACGGTGGTAGATGCTCAGGCTGACGAAAAAGGTGTTCGAGCTGTACCAGCCAAGACTCGATCAGTTATTTGCTTGGCCTGCTGATGTAATACGTCGGCTATTACGCTGTTATTATATTAGTTGTCCATAAGGTACTCGGTAAAAACCCTCGAAATATCGGCAAAGGATCTGTAATATACTAAAAAACTGCACCATACAACTTTGAAAACAACAAAAGGCAACTTATTAAATTTAAAATCTTATTTTCGGTCAAAAATAGGTTTGCGGTGACCACCATTCGGTTGTTATTTTTTTAATCTCTCCACTTGTCAAAAAGAAACAAATATTTTCAAATTAAATTTCCATAGATGAACAAGATCAAAAGAGAATTTAATTATGAAACGCAAGAAAGGAGATCGGCTCGAAACGATAGTTTGCGTTTCAGTAGGTATAATATTCGTAAGTACGTTCTATACGTGGGTATTTATCGCCAATGTAAATGACATTGCAGAAGCTGTTAAAGTAACAACATTTTCTCGCGTCATAATGAATTCAGACAGTTTTATATGACTAACGATTTCTCAGTAGTTAAGTAATTATATATCACATTCTTATGAATTTTAGACTCGAGGTCAACGCGCGCGCACTGGGAGAGATCTAGTTTCTATAAAAGAGCAATGTTATTTTATTCGTGTCACACATAATTAAGTTTCTACCTGTAGTTATCAAATATACATTATTGTTGGTTGTAATTATACAAAAGCTTTATTTCTTTAGGTTTATTGCAAAAGGTGGATACTTTGTCTGAATCTCTAAATCTTTTGCTTTGATTTTGCTGTTTATTAGAGCGACCATAAACTGAATACCTTTTGATTTTTGAATACGGCAATAAATAATAAAATAATTATGCATCTATCGTACAATACCGTGTGAGATCGCGTGCGCGCGCGCAGCCGCCGGCCGCCGCCGCCGGCCGCCGCCGCCGCCGCATCTGTCACGCTGCGTCTGCGCCTGACCACGCCGACAGACTCATTACAGACCTTATAATGCTGCGAATTAAAACTCATTAATCTGCCATTGATTAGCATGCAAACATTAAGAGGGCGCCGAGCGTTTGGTGCAACACAGATTTAGGTATTTACCAGCGCACGCTGCGCTGCTTGCACGTGTGCGTAGCGACCGCACACAAGCCACGCTTCCCGGCTGCCCCTCCCGGTGCAAAACAAAATGTTATAACTCATTCTTGAAATAAAAACTACTTTTTGCCCGCGGCTTCACCCGCATGGACATCGTTTTTATGTCTTTGAGAGTGAGTAGTGCGTGAGCCGCAACCGCACATGAGTTTCCTCCAGTTCCCTCAGGAATTATATCGGGCTATTCTAATTAGTAGTCTATTTCACTTCCCCCCCTCAACCAATTCTATACAAAAAATCACTTTAATCCGTTGTTCCGTCGCGACGCCGACGTGCGCGAGCGTGGAAAGCAGTTTCCCCAGATCCCTCAGTAACGTTGTCAGGATATGCTAATTAGTAAATTATATAATTTTCCTCCTGCTTAAACATCTCTGTGCAAAAAATCACGAAAATTCAAAGAAATTAACCAAAAAAAGAGTTTCTTTTTTCAATGCCCTTAGGAAGTACATCGGACTATGCTATTTTCACGGGATAAAAAATAGCCTCTGTCTTTTCCAGTGACACAGGCTACCTGCATGCCAAATTTCATTAACATTGGTCGAGGTGTTAAAGCGTGAAAAGGTAACAAGGAAACACATTTTCATATTCATAATATTAAGTAAGGATTACTTCGAGATTGAATTCTTCCGTATGTCATGAAATTTCAAACGAACGCCAACACGCCTTTTTTAGGATTTGCCCCACTTTGAGTATTTTTCTTAATAAACTACAACATTTTTTTTATATCAGCCGCACAATAATTGTGCTTGTACTCTTTGTGTTATGAAATATATTTTTTATGTTATTTTCTTAAATATATAGCGGATCACATCGACCTAACCGTGACTACTGTTTTGTCTATTTTTGCTCGGCGCCACAGCTCGGCGCACTCTTAATAGATTTATAAGCACACCCGCTTACTCGCATCGGAGTGAACCCGTTTACCAAGCGAATGGAAAATTTTACAATTAAACGCAGACCAAAAGCCAAAACTCTGTAAGAAAGCGTGGCTAGTGTCCATCGCACGCTTGTACCCCGATTTGTTTTTACAAATAATACTCTGAAAATGGTCTTTTACCTCTTCTTACGGAAGGAGTGGCTTCTAAAAAAACAGTTTTATGACATAAAAGAATTCTTGCAGACAAAGCTCCAGCTCACGTAGGGTCTGCAGTTATTTTAGTACATTAATAATAAGTATTACTTAACATATCAATTATGATTTTTTGTATCACATTCCTGACATTTATTTTTATTATTCTTGCGTTAGCATTTTGTGTATTTTTGTGTAGTAATGACTACATTGAGTGTAGTAGTAGACTTGCAACAAATGTTGTTAAAAATAAATTTCATTTCATTTCATTTCACTTCGGAATAATTATCCCGGACCAGATAGATGGAGGCGAACGAGCCAGGGGTGGAGCATATTTCCGATGTGCAGAGTGCAGGGCGCCGCGGGTTCCACGTAAAGTTGAGGAGGGATTTTAGGCATCAAACTAACAACTTTTTTTCTACAATTTGCTAAAATCGTAATAAAATCGATTTCTTATACAAGTCGACCATACAAATGAAAAGTCCACAATATTTTTACAACTTCACCAAAGTTGTAGAATAAAAATATTTTCATTAGTACGAGTAGACCGCCTTCAAACACCCTCCACACTAGGTGGCGCAAAAGTAATGGCACTATAGAAAATACCAGAGATAAGAAAAAAAAATATTTTTATTTGATATTTTGTGATATGTGATTATGATAATTTGTTGTTAAAAATTGTGTAGTAAACAAATGTAAAATACACGCAAAAAATAAACATGGAACGATTAACTCCCCAAGAACCTGTGCCGCGTATAATCGTGTCAATATTTTTACGAAATAATTCATCATGATAAAAACACAACGTGAATTTTGTCACGATTTCCGCACCGCGCCGTCCGGCACCGTCCGGTCGCACAATTCGACGCTATGCCACATTATCATGTGGCATCTATGTTGAAAGTGTGATCGGACCCTATTTTTTCGAAGACGCTGCAGGTGCAGGCAATGCGATGACTGTCACTGGGGACGCTACAGAACCATGCTGCGTGAGTTCTTGATACCCAGTTTGGATCCAAGCAAGTTTTGGCGATTTTTCTTGTCATGCAAGATCACCCGATCTGACCAGTCCAGACTTCTTTCTTTGGGGTTATTTGAAATCTCGGGTGTATGTGAAAAAGCCACAGAGTCTCGCAGCCCTAAAAATAACATTCATCAAGAAATAAGGAACATATCGCAGGAAGTCTTGTGGCAAGTTATGGAAAATGTCATAAATAGGGCTCAAATGTTCATCAAACTCTCACACAAGACATCATAAATATATGTATAATTCTAGTTGTCTAATTTAGATTTTTTTTTACAGCTGAATCAAATAGGGTCATTAGTTTTGCGCCACCCAGTAGAAGTGGTAAAGAAAAGAAAACTGTGACCGGGAGAATCCAGAGAGAGAGAGAGAGAGAGAGAGCAATCCAAACCACAGCACAGCGCCCACCACACCCGTTGTTACTCGTACCTGCGAGAGCTCAGTTTTAGTTGTGGTCCTCACTCCTCAGTATCCTGTTGAGAGACTGAGGAAAACGAAGACGATTCTGAAAATGGACAATTGATTGCCGCAGCGAAGATAAGATTGACCCTTATTCGTCAATAAAGCTGCGATTACGCATACTTTAGTGTGCTCAGATGTAATTGATAGCTGGGTCGTACTTCCTAGTGGAGCGAAGTGTCCACTGTAATGCTCGTAGAGAGAACAACGCAACGAACAAACACTGCGCATGATTGCTAGCATTACCTACATACGCCGGTGCGGCGCGGCTGCGCGGGCGCAGCGAAGGGCCCTAATTATAGGAAGCGGCCGCCGATTACTTTCGCCGATTACTCGCCGCTATTATAGATCTTAGAGATTTGGATAGCGAACTATCCGGCGGTTGTGGGCCGAATGGTTAGGCTCCCTGTCCACAGGGTGTAGCTACATATTTAGTCAATGTGATTTTTTTATTAACAATTGGTAAGCCCTTGACATCGTCTTACCTGATGGTAAGGGACGATGATGCCAAAGATGGAAGCGGGTTTACCAAGATTCCCCAACGCAATGGAGATCTTGGTATTTATCTTCAAGCCGGAATACATTCATGTTGTTAACAGTGAAGTTTGGCGGCAAGACTTAGATAAATGGTGGTAGCTAGCCAGGCGGGCTTAGAAAATGCCAAACTGAGTCTTACAAGTTGACTCCGCCGGGAGTCGAACCCGCGACTTTCTGGTGTGAAGCGAATGGACTAACCATTACGCCACGGAGGCCGTTATCTTACATATTATAAAACTATCAATTTTTCTGGCAGATTACGTAGTAAAATCGATTCGAAGAAGAATAGAGCCCGTTCGCTTAGATAGTGTCACTCGCCATTTGTAAATAACGACACAGCGCGTGCCGCCGCGCATCAGAGAACGCCGTGTTGTCATCAAAAAATGCTGACACATGTGTTATTTGATTTATATCTGTAATCTGTAATTGTCTATTAAACTAGATTTAATTCTTGCGTTTTGCTTAAACGAAAGACACTATCTGAGCGAATTGACTTTAAGTATCTGGCGGTACTAAATCAAATGTATCTGTCAAATTGTGTGTGCAGTGTTCTAACCATCTGAAGCTATTTATTGCCATCTATTTTGTTTACACCTAGCACTAGCTGGTAACTTTTTAAAATGGTTTCTCTGCTTCATACATCTTTTGTATATGGCTCGATTATACTCGTAGTATGTGTTGGCAAGTTTGGATTAGTTAGCACATCTTTACACATGATTATTCTCATCCGTGTCTACCAATTTCATCAACTTGAAATCATCAACAACATTCTATTAAAATTTTTACTTCAAAGAGCAACTTTACTAGCTACCTAACCCGGTGAGCAGGGAGCCTAGCATAGGCCGCGTCGCGCAGATCGGCGCATTATATTTATGCGGCCATCTCGATGCGCGCGCGGCGAGCGGCCGCTGTGCTGCGCAGACAGGGCAGCGCGCGCGCAGATCGGCGTGCTTTATGGTCATTCAACTAAATCCAATCAGCCGCGCCGCGTGTGCCCGCGCGCCGCTCGCTCTGTGCTCTTTGCGATTCCTCCGCCATCAATGAAAATTATTATAAATAGGCAGCTATTATTTTATTGCCTACTTGGAAACAACCCGCAAATTAAAGGGGCTTATCAAAACTCCCTTCAGATACAAACTGATACTTAAAATTTCTTGAAATGGACGGACCGATTCTGATCGCGTGACTCGCAGGTCACTCCTAGTTCAGACATCACCATTTTATACTTTTTAGATTTATTGAAGAGACCCTTGTTAAATATTTTTCCTGTATTTTAATAAATCAAAATACAATACAATATTCTTTATTGCATTACAACATACAAATTAAAAAATAAATTCTTTTATTTCAGACAAATAAATAAAATTTTTATTAATAGACACAAAATCCAAGGGGATACACTTATCACTGTTTTAAAATTATTTTAAAAAAGATAAGCGAAATAACATTGCTATGAAAACACTTATTGTCATTGTTTAGTTTTGATAAGGCATGTAAATAAAAAGAATGGAGATGTGACGATTTTGTAGTAATTTAACGTCACTAAATAATTAAATAAATTTAACAATCGTAACTATTTAACAACTTAAAATAGTACTAAGGCCGTATTTTTCATAGTATTTTCTCCAGTGACGTCAAAACTTTTTAACATTTGAAAAATCATAAAAAATAAGTAGATAGAAAAAAAGTTTCATAAAAGTTAAAATGTATACTTTTAAAATTCTGTAAAATATCCGCGTCTGTACATTGACAATATTCCAGAAAAAACCGGCCAAGTGCGAGCCGGACTCGCGCACGAAGGGTTCCGTACCATTATCTATAAAAGTCACGTTTATTGTATGGAAGCCCCCCTTAAATATTTTATTTTAATTTAATTAATTATTTTTAAAGTGAATAATACAACTCTATATTCTGTAAATATTTTAAGCGTCTACCTGTTGCCGTTATCAATATCGAGCAAAAAAATCACGTTTGTTGGATGGGAGGCCCCCTTAAATATTTGTTTTATTTTAATTTAATTATTTATTTTCAAAGTGAATTTATAAATTAATATTCTGTGAATACTTCAAGCGTATACCTGTTGCCGTTATCAATATCGAGAAAAAAGAGCAAAAAATGCACGTTTGTTGTAAGAGAGCCCCCTTAAATATTTATTTGATTCTATTTTTAAATACATCATGAGTGAAAATTTTAACAGTCTACCTATCACGGTTCATGAAATACAGCCTGGTGACAGACAGACAGACGGACGGACAGACAAGACAGATGGAGAGCGAAGTCTCAGTAATAGGGTCCCATTTTACCCTTTGGGTACAGAACCCTAAACCCTACTCAACTGCGGGTCGGACTCGCGCGTTGAGAGTTCCGCACCACCACCACCACCACCACACCTCTCCACACAATTATGACAATGATACCTATTCAGTAAAAACAAAAATTAAAAAACCTGGCTACGGAAAAACTTTACTAAAAGTATGAAACAAGAGGTTCCGGTCTGAAATTATAGCCTTTATTTTCCCTTCATCTAGCCCATGAAGCCACCGACATTCTGTCTACCTACTCGGTTCATGAAATACTCGTACGGCCCGCTGACAGACATACAGACGGTCGAATGGACAGCGGAGGCTTAGTAATATGGTCCCCTTGGGTCGTCACCCTTTACTATATATGTCACCCTTTGGGTGTTTGGAACCCTAAAACAGTCGGGATAAATATATTTTTTTGGTTCGGAGTGGTTGGCTGTGTTAGCGGCCTCGCCCTTTCCACTTTGTTTAACTCGCGATCTCGGAGTTTTTCTGCGCTCTGGATTATCACCATCAGCGGCAAGTACGACCATAGGCTCTGAGGATGCTCCTGCAAGGATAGGCGTCCCTGCAGCGTGACTTGCGCCAGCGCGCAGCGACGTGATACCGTGCGAAGAAGTATCGTGGGTCCTTACGGTCCCTTCAGCAGCTTGAGGCTGCTTACTGCCTGCTGCTTTCTAGCCGCCGCACAAGCTTTCAATCGTTTGGTTGTACTACGTGGTTTATGTGGGGGTATACCTTGACCTTGGTTTTGCTCCTTTTGACGTACACCTTCCAAATTGCCTCCTAACAAAATAAAGTAGTGGTGATCGTTGGCACTGGCCGTAAGAGCAGCCATATTAATTTCTTTTGAAGAACTTCTGGTCAGTGCGCCACTGGAACGGAATGGAACGGGCGCAACCGTAGGCGCAGCCGGGAAAATTTTTGCAGCCTTGGGTGCAGCCGATGTGTTGGGCGCAGTTGGAAATGCAGCCTGGTAAATATTTTTTTTCTTTCGTGTGTCCATTGTCTCTTCATTCTCAATAGCGTTGCACCCTTCTTGGAGCCCTCTCAGGTGGGGATGGGGACGCATCATGCGCAGACAGCGCATGATTGCCAGAACTACTCTGAAGGTGTGAACCTCTACCCTGACAAGTAATGCACTAAATCAAGTAGCTGGGGAGCACCGGAGCTAGCCCACGCATCACCTCAATGTCAGCAACCGACCTTCCACGTCGCCAGATAGGCGACCTCGCCTGACAGCCCTCTGATGGGATTTCACATCCGGAAATCCATTGGTGGCTAGATTATGGCCTCCCGTTGCAATAGAAATTGTAAAAATTGTAAATTAGCTAAATTGTACGTCTCTTAGTTTTTTATTTAAATTTGGGTACTTATTTATTGATTTTGATGTACAATAAAGAATTATTTGAGTTAGAGTTTGAGAAATCCAGACGTGTTCAGAGATGTTATGTGGCCGACTAATGCCCACAGACCGCAGCAAACTCAACCTCCAGGTTTTCTGCTTTTCCCATATGCCGTGCGTGGATAATATAGAAACATATTTTTGTGGTGGTGCCCTTACCCACCATCAATCTTATCTTCGAAATGACGGGCTTGCGTCGTCATTGCCGTAATGGGTTGCAGTACGGGGATGCTGGAGGACCTGTTTTATGGCGCCGCCGTTGGTATGCCTACGCCCTGCATAGATTAATTAGCTGTTGGACCACGAGTTGTATGGGATGCACGTATCTCGTTTGCTCGCAACATTTCCAGCGTTCCGGTGCAGATCTGCGGCGGCAGGTTCCGTAGCGGCCAGGACGTTCCATGCAGAACTTGATGGTGCGCGTCTTATGCCTGGATCCGCACTCTCTGATCATAGGCTTCTGGTATTACCTGGTTTTTAACTGTGGTTTCCTTTCAGCTAGTACGCTACCCACAGAGCACGGAATGCTCCCTGATCGGGGTTCCGTGCTCTGTGACGCTACTACTGGCTCCTGTGAATCTCGATCCACCCATGCCTAGGAATATATATTTAAAACTAGCTGTCCCGGCGAACTACGTACCGCCTTACATTACATTACACTGCCTTACCCTACCCTAACCTACACTACACTACCCTACCCTACACTACACTACCCTACCCTACACTACCCTACCATACACTACTCTACCCTACACTACCCTACACTACCCTACACTACCCTACACTACCCTGCACTACCCTACACTACACTACCCTACCCTACATAAGAACCTTCTCCTGACAATAACCAACTCGACAAAAAAAGAATTAGCGAAATCGGTCCAGCCGTTTAGGAGGAGTTCAATGACTAACACACGGACAGAAGATTTATATATATAAAGATAAAATAGTCAAATTATTTTAATCCACGCGGACGGAGTAGCGGGCCAAAGCTAGTTTTATCCCAGATTTTTTACGAGATTGACAGGTGGGTAACCTTTCAATCTCTTAAAAAATCCTACGTATAAAAAACTAGCTTTTGATTGTGCTTTCGCCCGCGTAAACATCGTTTTTGCCCGCGACTTCGTCCCCATTTTATTCCCTTTCCCGTGGAAATTTTGAGATATTGTTTACATCATAAAGAAAACCGTTGTGCAATGTGTCAGCTGTTCGGTCCAAGTGTGGGACTCGTCAACGGGGGCTTCTACTCATCACACTGAACACGATGAGTCTAGTCTTCATAGTCAATTCTCAAAAAAAAACTTCATAATACAAATCGTTCAGCTGATTCACCAATTTTTGATAATTTTTTTGAGAATTGACTTGACCATGAGTTCAATGGGTCGGGTCGGGTGGGAAAGTAGTTCAGAATTATGAGTAGAGAAGCCCCAGTTACGGGTCCTAATGGGTCCCTCGATACAAAAATACACAAAATTGGTCAATCAGCTGAACGACTTGTATGCATGACGACTTTATTGTAGCGTAGTTCACTCGCTTCACATCAGGAGGTCGCAAGTCTGGTTCCCCGCGACTTCTATTTGAGTTGATGTGGTATTGCCATTTTTGCGGTCTAACTAAAAATCTAATCTACGTTTCATGAAGCTCTGGTGGGACGAACCAGAGACACAGGTTGACCTATCCATAGATAGTACTATAGTCACTCTACACGAAGGTGGCCATTTAAAGCGGTCAACTTATTGTACTCCACGTGGGAAAAGTAAAAGTTAGTAGTCTATATTTTAATTTTAATTTTTTTTTTTAAGTAAGCCAATTGCTTCGGTTTTTTTATTTTTGGAGTTTACTCCTTAAGAATCGATTTGCATATAAGGCGCCCGGTATGAAAAAAATATGAGGAGTAAAATCTAGTGATCGCGTTACGTTTTTCGCGCACAACCTATTGTGCGCACCTCTGTCACGTGATACAAAACAGTCAGGATTGGCTGAATCTGACAAAGAGAATATAAGATCTAAAGAATCTAAGATGAAGTCACAACATAGTAATCAAATCAGATCTGTAATTGTTGCAGTCTTACAATTTTTGATCTGATAAGATTTTAAAATTTGTGATATTTGTGATTTTCATATAATTTTGTATTCCACTCCATCATGGGTGTCAATTTTATGAAAGCAGATAGCAGAAACTTGCCCAAAGTGGACGCAATCATGTTATTCAAAAATAACCCCGATTTTTATTCTGCAGACCTGAGAATGTAAAAACAGCAATGTAAGTACATACTATAAAATAATATAACACTAGCTACGTAGGTAACCTTAATCCTGCGAACGCGAAATAATAGTCTTTCTTTCAGTAGTAGTTTTTTTAGGTTATGAAGACTAAATTTTGTTTATAGTAAGTAATTAGTTTGCATTTTCAGGGCTGCAAGAGAATATTATGGTGACGATGCTATTGGGTACGTGCAACTACGCTGTGGATCAAGACTTTGCATACTCAATTGCAAGATCTGCCCCGAGCACAGAGTGAGGGCTAGTTCATACAAATTCACTATGGTGATAGACGAGACTAAAGGTGAAATCGTCAGTTGCAACTGCTTGGACTGTGCAGCTTCAGCTGGTGGTTGTAAGCATGCAGTGGCATTTTTAATGTGGACCCAAGAACCTTCCTGCACCGAGGTTGAATGTTACTGGAAAAAACCCATCCTCTCGAGAGTATGGACTAATTTGAAATACGTCACTGTAGATCAAATTTGCAAAAAAACAGCTCCACATCATGATACCAGCACAGACCTTTTCCACGAGTTTCTTCAAAAAGCAAAAAAGAAGAAAATTATGAATTGTGAACTGTTGAAGTATCAGAACGACTTTAAACACAGTGATGTTCGACAGTTTTCACTTCATCATTTCCTTATTCAAGTGAGTGATGATATAAAGAAAGATGTCAACAAATTACTAGAAACATTACAAGAGAAACTTAACAAAAATGCTCTTGATTTAATTGAAGAGTCAACACGAAACCAATTATAGAGCCCTTTATGGTATGACCTAAGATATGCTTGTATAACCGCATCTAAAGCATACGAGGTTAGTCGCTGCCAAACACCAGATGGATGATGTAGCTGCGACCATGGGAGCTAAAACACCTGACACATCAGCTATGACAGAGACCGGAAATTGGAATTAAAAGTCAAGCCCTGTTTAGTGCCTGTTTAGACAATCGTACTTAAGTAGTAAACTCCAGTTGTGCGTCGGAGCTGACACATACACTTTTTTTTTAATTCACAATTGGCAAGCCCTTGGCATCATCTCACCTGATGGTAAGTGACGATGATGCCGAAGATAGAAGCGGGCTTACCAAGATTCCCCAACACAATGGAGAACTGGCTATCTTATCTTCATGCCGGAACACATCAATGTTGTTAACATTGATGTTTGGTGGCAAGACTTAGATAAGATGGTGGTAGCTAGCCAGGCGGGCTTAGAAAATGCCCTACCACCAACCAAACCGAGTCTTACAAGTTGACCCTACCGGGAATCGAACCCGCGACCGATCGATATAAATACGTAGGTACGCATAGACCGATAGTTGTATGTAATCGATTGGTGTAAAGCGAATGGACTAACCATTACGCCACGGAGGCGGTTTAAAATGATTGTGTGAAGATTATTTCTCAAGGAAGTAGTCAGTACAATCACTCAAATTTCGTGTCATTATTATTTGTATAAAGTTTAATTAGAATCGTACTACGAGTACCCATTCTCAATACATTTAAATTTTGAGTTTGTACAGAAAAGCAGTCGTGAGTTCGTGCACAAACTTACCAAAAATGTGGGCGATCCAGCCATTAATTTGAATAACTTGAGATTTTTGCTGTGTTCTAGAAATGAAAACAATTTCTAACCTTCTTTATTAGCAGTGATATGAAAATAAAAGTTTAAAAAAAACTAAAAACCGACTTCAAAATGAAATTATTGTACTTAAATACACGACATTAACGAACAATAACGAAATCAAAGGTGGGTACGAATTAAATTAGGGTCCTAATTTTTTTTTGAAGTCGGTACACCAGCACACAGCCACTCACGTAATGTTTTAGATTCGATAGATTGCTGACACCGACTTCCAAAAAAAAATCAAGTTATTTTTATTTTCTTTATTTTTAGTGATAATGCTTTCTATGATTACCTAACGACGTTAAACCCAATCACCTACTCACCAATAGGAATCATCAAATCATAATGCAAGTGTTTCATCAACAGATACAGAGTCATGTGGCTTCCATCATCATGTCAGCAGCATGAAAGTTAGGGAGTTAAATCTTCCATTATCAGCTCATCTGAATAACCTGAAAGTATATAACTATCGGTCTATGCGTACCTACGTATTTATCTACGTATAATATTTAAAAAAATATACTCTATCTCCTAACCTTTAAGGAGTTTTACCTTCCTTCATCAGCTCATCAACATGATATGATGACAACCAGACGCAAATACTTTGAAGGCTTTAGAAAACATATGAAACACGTATAATGCATGCCTATAAAATTTAAGGGTTGCCCTCGATTCACCTGGGATCCCATCATCAGATTATGACTTGGTGACAATGGGACCCCCTCGGGAGTATATACTCTTTGGAATAAAAAAAGAAGTTTGTAAATCGGTTCACAATCCACGGAGATATCGCGTAACAAAATAACAAAAAAAAAAAGTGTGTGTGTCAGCTCCGACGCACGACTGGAGTTTACTTCATAAGTACGATTGTCTAAACAGGCACAAAACAGGGCTTGACTTTGGTTTTAAGTTTACTCTGCACAGTTTTTATAACTGATGGATGATTCCAATTTCCGGCCTCTTTTCTTAGCTGATGTGTCAGGTGTTTTAGCTCCCATGATCGCAGCTACTAATGATCCACCTGGTGATTGGCAGCAACTAACCTAATATGCTTTGGATGCGGTTATACGAGCATATCTTAGGTCATACCATAAAGGGCTCTTACATTGGTTTTTACTTACTGTAAACAAAATTTATTCTTTATAACCTAAAAAACTACAAGTGAAAGAAAGACCATTATTTTGCCTTCGCAGGATTAAGGTTACTTACGTAGGTAGTGTTATATTATTTTATAGTACTTACATTGCTGTTTTTACATTTCTCAGCTCTGCAGAATAAAAATCGGGGTTATTTTTGAAGAACATTTCAATCCTTGATTGCGTACACTTTGGGCAAGCTTTTGCTCTCTGCTTTCACAAAATTGACATCCATGATGGAGTGGAATACCAAATTATACGATGGAGATTGTAAAATATCACAAATTTTCAGTATATTTTCAGTATTTATTTAGATAAATATTTTATAATCATAAATAATCGTAAAGGCGCGTCTCCTCCGACCTGTTTTGCAAAACAATACACAGATACACTGATACAGTACAATACTCCCCGCGCGGGTGGAGAGGGGAAGGATTTGTTTCATTTTTCTACAACTGCCGTGTCGCGCACATTTTTTGTTTCAGAAAAATTTCCCTGTAGCAGGAGACGGCTTGAGTATGAAAACAAATGTTTTTGTTTCATGTTTTCTGTGTAATGTTTCAAAAAAGCGGGCGCAGGAGACACGCCTTAAGACTGCAACAATGACAGAACGTCATCTTAGATTCAGCCAATCCTGACTGTTTTGTATCACGTGACAGAGGTGCGCACAATAGGTTGCGCGTAAAAACGTAACGCGCAAAGAGAATATAACAAACTACGTTTTCGATCACTAGATTTTACTCCTCATATTTTTTTCATACCGGGCGCCTTATATGCAAATCGATTCTTAAGGAGTAAACTCCAAAAAAACAGTCGAATTGAGAACCTCCTCCTTTTTTAAGTCGGTTGGAGATAGGCATCCAAAAGACAATGGTACACAAACCACTTGACTTTTCTTTAGTTTTTGGGAATTAGGAGCAAACTATGTTAGCTTGTAAACGGGGCATGGAGAGAGTAACAATAGGGCTCCAGTGATACCGCTGAACTGTCACATGGTCCCTAACCACTGCGAGTATGGTATGGTACCTGTGACGGCATCCCCGCGCCGCCGCCGCCCTTGAAGTGTCATCACCACTCTACTTTGCGCATTCGTTTGGGTGCAAGCGGTCAGGTTATGATTATTTTATACTACTGTGTGTCCGTCCCTGCATTTGGTATGTCATCATCATCATCATATCAGCCGAAGGAAGTCCACTGCTGGACATAGGCCTCCCCCAAGGATCTCCACGACGACCGGTTCTTCGCACCCCATGCCCCGCCGTTACCTTGACCGCTACCGGAGCCAGGAATAGCGGGGCCGCCGGGGACTAGGGGCCGTTTTTTCTTTGTGTCGGTCATTTGGGGGGTGTTGCCGTAATCGCCACGCTTGGCAGGCGGGTTGGCGATCGCAGTGTTGCAGATTGGCTGCAAGTCACGGAAAGACGCTGCTGCCCATCCTCCGGTTTGAGTCCCTTAGTCGGCTCTTACGACACCTATTGGATGAAATAGGATGGTCCTATTCTAAGCCGGGAGCCATACGGACAGTACGGTATGTATCCCTAATGAATCCAAACGAATCTTGATGTAATCAGCATCTTTCCTTCTTGCCGAGTCCTTTTTGAAATTAACATGGATTCTCTTAATCTCCTCTAAAATGGCAGCTTGGCGTTGAATGAGCACCTCCATTATAAGAAAAAAAAGGAAAGATTTTACTTGATTAGCAGAACTTCTCTTTCGATGGTGAAACTGGTTCGCCGGACGAAGGACGGGAACACTGCTTCCTTCCGAAAGGTCTGCTGTCTCTCGAACTCTAGCGAACGCCTTACTGAGCACTCGCGACGTCACTACTTATTTACGAAGGACCAAAAAATATTGTACAGGATACGATCTTGTACAGGATATGCAATGTCAATGTCAGTGAGTGTCCTAGAGGTGGTCCCGAATGAAATGCAATGGTCCTGTCAGGTGGATCTCTAATTGAACACTAATTAAAAAATAATAAAATTATGCTAAGTCGTCGTGCGTCTACGCATTCTTAACTAGGTCGCGAGCAAAGTACACTGTAGCAGCGCGCTGGCTTCCAAATCTTATCAAAATTATTTAAAAATAAATTACATGCACGCATGTAAATCATACAGGTATATATTTTGTAGAGACAATAAGACATTGGCGAAAGAAGCTCCCAGTAAAGTGTACCGACAAATTTCAAAAACTATAAGAGATTAAAATACCTATATGCAACACGGGAACTAAAAGAATAAAAAAAACTTTAATTTGCGTGCTATTTTGAGGATAATCTGAATAATGAACTTCTCATGCGAGAACTGGCCATCACCATTACCTTTATGGCGACGTGGGGTTCACCAGATTATGCATATTATTAACAATGGGGTAATTTGGGGGACAGCGGAGCACGGAGCACGGAGCACGGAGCACGGTGTGGACGCGGCGATGGTAGTGATGGGACGTATCCCGTGAAAGGCTACTTATTTGAATGGCAACGGCGCGATATTCAGCGAAATATAACTACGATAAAGTTATTTCAAGGTGTGGCCGTAAAAAAAATATTATGTCACGGTAAAAATAAAAATGAATTTGTTATTAATATAATACATTGGGGCAGTAAAGTTCTCGAGTGGCGACCGCGCACCGGAAAGGTCTCCCACTCGGTGGACCGATGACCTGGCGAAGGTCGCGGGAAGCCGCTGGATGCGGGCAGCGCAGAACTGGTCGTCGTGGAGATCCTTGGGGGAGGCCATGTCCAGCAGCGGACTTCCTTCGGCTGATATGATGATAATACATAATTTCACAAAAACTACTATATCGTTTTTTTATTTGAGAACACAACAGTCATATTATTGTTGTATCATATCATTTTATTTTAATAAGCTTTTTAAATAGATTTAGATTTTTTTATTGTGACTTTTAGTCATGACACTAAACAACTTGTAGCCTAGACGCGCCCTCCGCTTCGCGTCTAAGCATGCACCGGTAAATGAGGAAATAAAAAAGACTCAGAAGGCTCAATTTAGTTTATCATTTATATAAATATTTGTGTACCACCAGCGAAAATATGGTGTGTACCATGAAATTGGCGAAGAAGCAAAACGATTTTTTTATAAAATTTTATATATAATCAATCAAAGTATGTACCATTAATATCAATGCACTTTCGCCATTGTATAGGTAGTTAATTGACTCCTTTGCTGAAAAAAATGTGGGAGCAAGAATCAATAAAATCATTGAAGGCGGTTTGGACTGCCTCGTCGAAATAATTTTTTTTCCTTCCAAGAATTTGTCCATATTCCGAAAAAAGTGGTCATCTGTTGGAGCAAGGTCCGGAGAGTATGGTTGTTGTCGGAGACATTCCAATCGCAGCTCCACTAATTTCGAGACCTTCTCTTGTGCAGTGTGTGATCTAGCGTTGTCCTGAAACAAATTCGAGAAATTTACCAGTCTTGGATGTTGAACGGCTAGCTTTTCCATCATGATTTGCAGTTGTTGACAATACAGCTCTGCTGTAATCATCTGGTCAGATCTAAGGAAGCTGTAACACCAGCACTGCATTGGTCCACCAGACATTCACCAGTACCTTTTTCTTAATCAACTTTCGATCTAGCGTTGTCCTGAAACAAATTCGAGAAATTTACCAGTCTTGGTTGTTGAACGGCTAGCTTTTCCATCATGATTTGCAGTTGTTGACAATACAGCTCTGCTGTAATTATCTGGTCAGATCTAAGGAAGCTGTAACACCAGCACTGCATTGGTCCACCAGACATTCACCAGTACCTTTTTCTTAATCAACTTTCGCTTGGGGCAAGATTTTGCCGGTTCTCCTGGGTTAACCATTTTGGTGAGCATTTTAGATTATCGTATAGGATCCATTTTTCGTCACAAGTAACGATACGATTTAAAATCCCCTCGTTATTGTGACTATTGAGTAATGTAACGCAGCACTTGGCGCGTGTTTGTTGCTTTGCTTCACTCAATTCATGCGGTATCCATTTTTCGAGCTTTTTACTTTTCCAATTTATTTAAAGTGAATTAAAATCCAAAGCCTGCTGCTAACTCTGACGTGGTTTGCGATGGATGCGCTTCCACGATCACTTTAAATTCTTCATTGTCCACTAGGGTCTCCGGCCGTCCACGGGACTTGTTCTGTAGGTCACTTCCACAATGGAAATGTTGAAACCGTGCTTTCTTTTACAGTATACCCATACACCGAATTAATCCTTCGAGCTGTTTCCGCGGCACCACTGGTGTCTGGTACCCCGGTGGAACTCGTATTCGTAAATAACGCGATACTTTAAGTTTTACAAATTGTAAACAGAACGATATCTCAGAATAAACAAAATGGTGCGAAAACAAATGAATCACTTAATTCAAAACCCAATTACACACTATTAGGGTTTTGAATTTAGTGATTCATTTGTTTTCGCGCCATTTTGTGTGCCTAAATATGAAATAAATTTGAATTTGGAATTCCTTACCAAACGCCAGATATTTATGATAAAAAGTGGCCAGTTCGACAAATTTCATATGTAAACACCTAACGCAACGGACAAAAATTAAAAAGTATGTGAAGAAAGGAAGAAGCGTAGACAGTAATAAAGTCAAAAAATTTTAAAACATAACGAAAATAAATTTAAAAAATAAAAACAGTTCCCAAGGAAACAGTAGTTAAACCGTAAAAAGAAACTTCTCATATATGTACCTATACTAATAGATCAGCTGATTATCCAACATTGCATCGGAAGTTGTTTGCCATATGGCTATGCGTGAATTTTCTGGGGAAAGTTGTTCACTATCGCGAGTAGCTCCTACAGTGAAATTTCGACAAAAAAAGTGTGTGTGTCAGCTCCGACGCACGACTGGAGTTTACTTCTTAAGTACGATTGTCTAAACAGGCACGAAACAGGGCTTGACTTTGGTTTTAAGTTTACTCTGCACAGTTTTTATAACTGATGATTCCTATTTCCGGCCTCTTTTCATAGCTGATGTGTCAGGTCAGGTGTTTTAGCTCCCATGATCGCAGCTACTAATGATCCATCTGATGTTTGGCGGCGACTAACCTCATATGCTTTGGATGCGGTTATACGAGCATATCTTAGGTATTATCATAAAGGGCTCTTACATTGGTTTCGAGTTGACTTTTTAATTAAATCAAGAGCATTTTTGTTAAGTTTCTCTTGTAATGTTTGAAGTAATTTGTGGACATCATTCTTAATATCATAACTCGCTTAAATAAGGAAATGATGAAGTAAAAACTGTCTAACATCACTGTGTTTAAAGTAGTTCAACAGTTCACAATTCATAATTTTCTTCTTTTTTGCTTCTTGAAGAAACTCGTGGAAAAGGTCTGTGAGTGTGCTGGTTTCATGATGTGGAGCTGTTTTTTTGCAAATTTGATCTACACTGACGTATTTCATAGTAGTCCCTACTCTCGAGAGGATGGGTTTTTTCCAGTAACATTCAACCTCGGCGCTAAAAGGTTCTTCACTGCGACGATGGGTCCACATTAAAAATGCCACTGCATGCTTACAACCACCAGCTGAAGCTGCACAGTCCAAGCACTGGCAACTGACGATTTCACCTTTAGTCTCGTCTATCCCCATAGTGACTTTGTATGAACTAGCCCTCACTCTGTGCTCGGGGCAGATCTTGCAATTGAGTGTGCAAAGTCCTGATCCACGACGTAGTTGCACGTACCTAATAGCATCGTCACCATAAGATTCTCGTGCAGCCCTGAAAATGGAAACTAATTACTTACTGTAAACACAATTTATTCTTTATAACCTAAAAAACCACTACTGAAAGAAATACTGTTATTCGCCTTCGCAGGATTAAGGTTACTTACGTCAGTAGTGTTATATTATTTTATGGTACTTACATTGCTGTTTTTACATTTCTCAGCTCTGCATAATAAAAATCGAGGTTATTTCAACATTCCAACCATGATTGTGGCCACTTTGGGCAAGTTACTGCTATCTGCTTTCACAAAATTGACATCCATGATGGAGTGGAATACCAAATTATAAGATGGAGATTGTAAAATATTACAAATTTTGACAATAATATTTTAAAATCTTAATTAAACAGATCAAAAATCGTAAGACTACAATGACAGATCTCTTAGATTCATCTTAGATTCAGCCAATCCTGATTATTTTGTATCACGTGACATACTTTAGAGGTGCGCTCAATAGGTTGCGCGCGAAAAACGTAACGCGATCACTAGATTTTACTCCTCATATTTTTTTCATACCGGGCGCCTTATATGAAAATCGATTCATAAGGAATAAACTCCAAAAATTTCTTATCACTTGGTGTTTCAACATTTGATTGCCTTTTAAAATACTTTAGTTGCGGTTCAAATCGTTGCTTTTGAAATACATAGTTGCCTTAAGTGGAGTACTTCAGCGGCGGCGGCGGGGCTGTATCATTATCGGCGTGCGCTACGGCGCAGCGAGCGCGTACGCAAATCACTCTCCCCGCATCCCGCACCCCGCGCCCCCAAACCTTCGGATAATAATAATTGCACCCAACAGCCGCTATTATCTCAAACTATACACAATTACTGGCCAGTGCCTCCACTGCTGGCCTAAAATTTTGTTGATGGTTAGCCACTTTTGCCGCAAGTTTATAATCCAATGCCATTCCCTATAGAGAACAATCTTGGATTAGATATCGCAGCACGCAATCTATGGCTCTCATAACGGAGCGGTCGCCTCGCGGTGCCCGGTGGCGCGTGGTGGAGTTATTCGTTGTGCTCATTATAATATTAATCAATGCTCTCCCGTCCACGTCCACGTCGCGGTCCCAGGCTGGAGCCGATGCAGAGCAAAGTTTAATATTCGTTGCGCAATCCTAATGCGGGGTTAAGTCGGCTCAATGATAGTGGTTGCGGCCGATGTGCGGTGCACGGTGTGCGGACTACGTTGTATTCTTTTGGACTGAAGTTAAAGTGTCTTACAATGTGTGCCTGTGACTGTGAATAAAAACAAAAAACAATTCAAAAGAAAGAAATCAATCATAAAAAGGGCAAACACTACAACTTATAACCCTTCATAAAAGAAAAATACATCAACCCTCTAAGGAATGAAAGTAGAAAAAGGTTCAAAGAAAATGTTATACTAAACAAGGAATGGACGCGAGTCTTAGTCTAATTGATAATTGTTATTTCGTTGAATATATATTTAACCTTCATAGAAAAGACATCAACGAGGACTAAAATAAGTTATAGACTCAATGAGAAGACTACAAGTTGTAGATTCGTCGGAAGGAGTTCAATGAGAAATGCAAGAAGCTACGAGTGTAGGAATGCAAGTTGAAACTTCATAGGAAAGACATCAACGAGGAATGCCAGCATAAAATAGTTATTTAAGAAATAAATTATTCCAGTTACATAGAGAATAGTAGTAGTATAGCGTTTAGTTATTTAAAGACATTAACGAGTTTTACAATAAGAGGCAACAGGTAAATGTTAGAGTACGAAAGAGGACCGTTCTTTATCTATTTATTTCTTTAAATTCTTGTGCCCCTTTGTCGATTGCATGTCATTGTAATCGTTGATGGCTAGGCCAGTAATTCAGTTATTATTTAAGTGAAATGGATCGCTTGTAGGTCACACTCGTAAAATTATTTTACACAGTGCACTGCTAACGATAGTGATTACCCGATCGTGCTTTAGTCATGCATTATCGATTATATTAATGCGCCGGCGCAGGTATATTAATAGCACCGGATCGCAGGGAACGGTCCCGATGTGATCACGAGTAATTAAATAATGTAGAAATTGCGAGGCACTGCCAGCGTGCGGTACTGTGCGGTGTGGTGGTTAGGCAGATTATGTGAAACTTTATATTGCTTTAAGATATTTGTACCATAATCAGCAATAAAAACTCTGATTCTGATTCCGGTCGCTCGCGCTCTGCGGCCGCCCCCGGGTGTAGGTAGGTAATGTTGCGCTCTGCATATCACGACGTGTAACCTTCGCATCACCACCGAGACCAGAGTGAACTGATATGAGTATTACAGTAAGATTTGCGCTACGTGCCGCTATTCCCCAAACTGTATTCGATTGGATTCACTCTAAACTCATTTTTTAAGGGTTCCGTACCTCAGCAGGTAAAAACGAAACCATTATACGAGCACTCTCGTGTCTGTCCGGCCGTCTATCAGAGCCAAATTTGCTGCGAAACTACTGGACTGATTGAGTTGAAGTTTGGCACACATAATATGTAAGTCGGTGACGCAGAGATGGAAATGTAACATAAATAAATTAATCGTTTGAAGAAAATAAAATAAAAAGTTTTGTCAACTATATGGTGGAGTGCGCCGCATGAGATGGTGGAGTGCGCCGCATGAGATGGACTACACCAAGGGATCGCTCAAAAGTATGGCCTCATATCTCGGCGGTTGCCTTATTTCCATCATCGCCACCAGTGCGCTTGGCGCCGGCAGAGTCTTCACAGGCTCAGCAAGCGGCGCCCGCCGCTGGTGGAGTGCGCCGCATGAGATGGTCTACACCAAGAGATGGCTCAAAAGTATGGCCTCATATCTCGGCGGTTGCCTTATTTCCATCATCGCCACCAGTGCGCTTGGCGCCGACAGAGTCTTCACAGGCTCAGCAAGCGGCGCCCGCCGCTGGTGGAGTGCGCCGCATGAGATGGACTACACCAAGAGATCGCTCAAAAGTATGGCCTCATATCTCGGCGGTTGCCTTATTTCCATCATCGCCACCAGTGCGCTTGGCGCCGGCAGAGTCTTCACAGGCTCAGCAAGCGGCGCCCGCCGCTGGTGGAGTGCGCCGCATGAGATGGACTACACCAAGTGATCGCTCAAAAGTATGGCCTCATATCTCGGCGGTTGCCTTATTACAAGTACACGCCGGAGCCGGTTCTCGAGAACGACCGCGCCAAGCTCTACTGGGACCGACCCATCATCACGGACAGAACTATTCCTTCGAATAAGCCCGATATCGTGTTGATGGATCGGGCGCAGTCAAGGGTGTTTTTGGTGGATATCACTATCCCATACGACGAAAACCTCGTGCAGGCTGATGCCGAAAAAAGGACCAAGTACTTGGACCTGGCGCACGAGATTACTGATATGTGGCAAGTGGAATCCACTGAAATCATCCCCGTAGTCCTATCCGTGAACGGGCTAATTCCAGCCGACCTTGAACGTCACCTAAGGCGGCTGGATCTCCGAGGCAGACCAATAATTGCAGCAATGCAGAAAGCAGTCCTCCTCGACAATGCCCGGATAGTTCGACGCTTTCTCTCCCCGTCGCACTGAACTCCAGCCGACTGTGCTTCCGCTGGAGGTGCTCCTGCCACTTTGCCTCGTGCCAAGTGAGCAGAGTAGCTTAAGTTTATATCTTGAAATAATAATAATAATAAATATTATTTATTGCATACCAAAAAAACTTTACAGAAACTTAATTTATAAATGTAAAGTGCAAAGGCGGCCTTATCGCTTTTAGAGATTTCTTCCAGACAACCTTAAAGTAACCGGTAGGAGTTGGTAGGTAAAAGGCTAAATGCGGGTGGCTGCAGATAATAAAAAAAAATACTAAATAATACATATATACTTATATAAAATACAAATCAAAACAAACAAATATTATATAAATAAAAATAAACATGAAACAGTAATTCAATAGTAATTAAGAAATAAATAAAAGTTATATATACATAATACTTACATGTAACGATAACGATATAGTTTGCAAAACTTTTTTTTACTAAGTATGTACTGAGAGGTTTTGTTTCTGTTGGTCGGTAGCTACATTTTGGTGCGGCTCCCTGTTTGCAGGTGTTTTACTATCTGTACTATTGTTTCTGCTTTTTATTGTTTTACAATAAAGCATACTGATTGATTTATTGATTATTATGGAGCGATTTAAATATTCTCGCTCGTGTGGGAGCGAACACGTACTACTGATATACTCGTACGTAGTACGTACGTAGGTACTAAATCATCTTGGCCGCAACGTCTGTTACCATCAGGTGACGTTCTACGAAATGCATTCAAACATTTTAAGAGTTTTCAATCATTCATATCAGCTCATATACATCCCCACCGAGGGGCTCGAGCCTACCCTGAATTAGGGCGATCGGGCCTTAGTCGACCACGCAATAAGATTTTAAGAGTTATTAATTTGTATAGTGTTAATGATATATTTGTGATTTTACTCATTGGTAACGTTATGATTATTTGGAAAAAATGCAGTCCGGGGCACAAAAAAGCACGGTTGGAACCGAGATGATTCTGATTTGCATATTGCGAGGTCTGCGCTGGCGCAGGTCATCGCGTCACGCCGCGCCGCGCCCGCGCCGCCGCCTGCACGCCGCCTGCACGCCGCCTGCACGCCGATTTGGTTTATGGGCGTTTATCAATACTGCAATTAAACGAGTTATGTTTCTTTGTGTTCGGACACTACGCTGTGCTCGGTTGTGGGAATAAAGTTTGATCTGAATCGTAACAGACAGTATCGATATCCCGTTTAGTTATTCATGCCAAAACAAATTGTACGATCGGTTGCACGTTTATGGTAAAGTAACACTCCCAGCATAAGCAGAAATTCGTTACAAAAAAATTTCATACAAATCAAGACCAGCTCAAGGTCCAGTGTTGCTACTGACGTGCGGGACTGTACTCAAGTGTATCGTTACGCACCAGGCATTCATTCAAAGAATGTTTCTGTAAGTATCAATTGTTGATACTACGTTCAGTTTTTTAATTTGCTTATTATCAGATAAACCGTGAAATGGATAAGTGGGGTGAGTGCACGATTTACAAGCACTTGTTATCAATGTTATTCACATTATTATTTATAGTAAGTCACTATTTGAGCTAGTAGGTATTTAATACAATAAACTGATACTTAAAATGGCTAATGCCTTATATCATATCAGCTCATATACGTCCCCACCGAGGGGCTCGAGCCTTCCCTGAATTAGGGCGGTCGGGCTTTAGTTGACCACGCGGGCCCAGAGCGGGTTGGTCGACTTCACAGACAACCTTCGAGTTTCTTCGCAGGTGTGTGCAGGTTTCCTCACGATGTTTTCCTTCACCGTTAAAGCAATACCAATCGGGGAATATATTTATGCCTTACGAGTATAAGCGGCTTGAAAAACTTGTGACAATGAGGTCCACCACTAACCCTGCGAACTGTACCATCCCGGACTTGGCTCCCCGCCCCGCCCCGTGCGTAGTGTGTGGAGTATGGTCTATCCTTCCCCACATTGGGGAGAGAGCCGTGTGCCCGCGCCGCAGTGGCAGTGGGGGGGGGGGGGGGACGCTTATGGGTTGTTGACGACGATGTATGAAACGGTTAGACTATAATGACCGCTTGTGATTTTATCTGTGTGGAATTTTGAATGATTTGCCCGTGGCAACTGTAGGACCTTGTTATTGGTAGTACGCTCCTGTCCCCGGACTGCTTGTTAGGGTACTGGGCTAGTGTTCCCTCATTTTCTTTTTTTTGGTTCCTTAAGTGGCTTTACGTATTTACTTGTACATCTTGGAACTATACTTTGTTCCTTCTAAATCAAAAGCAAGTTATACAAAACAGCAACAGTTAATATTACTCAGCAACGCAAACCAGGACAGCGAGCGAAATTAGTTAAAGAAAAAGCGAAGTTAGCCCGAACGACGCATGTCATGGGTCCGTCTGTATGTAACCGACTACTGATACTGTGAGCAATTCTAGTTTTAAGGTTAAACTAAATAAATGGCTCGTCGAGCAGTTTTTCTACAGTCATAATGAGTTTTTGACCACTAAAGCCAATTAATGACCCACAGCTGGGAAATGATACTGTTTTGGATTATTTTCCTTTTGCAAACACATTAACATAGGTACCTTGGTTATGGCTATGTTTATATTTTTATGTAATTTAATCTGATAATGTTTATATTAAACTATTTTTGTCATTTCTTGACGTGTAATGTGTATAATTAATAAATGATGACTATGTCTATAGTTTATTCACGGATACGAACTAGTACCGACGAAATAAGCTGCTCTATCATTGGTTGGAGTAAGGACGCCAGGCCCGTGTTCACAGTACGCTACTTTTTAGTCTGTTCGTGGACTCTATGCTGTTCAGACGTCTCTACCTCTACTGCGTTACCTAGGAGGTTCTAAGAGTGAATGTTAATTTACTTTTTTTATTTAAAGATTAATACATTTTATACAATGAAGTGTTACGACAGGAATATAGACGAAATAATATAAAGTTTAATAATAAATGTAGGAAGTGACAGTAGCAGCAGTAATACATCGAGGGATAGCGAATAGCAATAATAATATAATATGTGCTTCCGCTGGAGGTGCTCCTGCCACTTTGCCTCGTGCCAAGTTAACAGAGAGGCTTTAATTTAATATTTTAATAAAAATTATACTTTCCCAAATCCTTTCTTTTCCATTTTTAGGTATAACTAAGTACCTTTATAAAAATCCTTTTAATACTCAATAAGTATCCAATATGTATCATAATTTATTTTATTAAAAAAAATTAATCAAAACCGAATGGTAATGGCACATTGAATCTAAAGACCAAGCTAGAAAGATGTCGACTGATGAAGTCTACGCTCCGACCAGCGCCCATCCAGCTCCAAGACCCCGAGAGCTTTCATCTCAAGTTGCACAATCGCTTGAAATGCCTAGAAGACTGCGAGAATGTGGACGATTATAACGACAGGTTCGTGGAAATTGTCCAAATGGTTGGGTCTAAGATATTTAAAACTCGCCGTTCAAACAGAACCAAAAGAAATCTCGGAACTTTACCAGCAACCTCATGGAAGAAAGACGCAGATTGGTTTTGAGTTGTCCTCTGAAGACGCTACTCAGTATTGGCAACTATTTAAACATAGTATATAAGTATTTATAACAGTCTCTGGTTCCCTTAATAAGGGAATCCTACTTTGGGGCCAGATGACCATGTGTGATTTGGCAGATCTCCAAGTCTCTAACTCGTGATTTTCGTCAGTATAAAACAAATTGTATTAAAGAGGCGATTGAGAACAACAAAGGCTCAAAAGTGTTCGCGAAAGATCTGTCTATTGGACAAAGCTAACTGAACAAGCTGAAGACTGAGGATGGTAAGATCATATCGTCTAAGACTGAGTTGCTGGAAGAAGTTGAGAAGTTCTACGAACAATTGTACATGACCACACGTCTGCCTGTCAGCGATCTGTCTCAAAACCCAAGAGCCAGACTAACCCGACACTATACCGAAGATCGGGAGCCGGGTCGTTCCTTTCCGTCTCATAAGGTTAATCGGCTGATCTGATGATGATGACGATGATATCAAAGTCGACGTATATAAGGTGTAACAAAATTAGCTGAAACTATTTTAACTGGTGCTTCCATCAATGAAACTGAACAACTTTCCCCATGGAACCCATAGTCAAATCGCAAAAAAAAATTTGGCTCTTCCGTACTAACTCGATCAACTTAGTATGGGAAGTTCAAAATTTTTTTTGAGATTTGTCTATGGGTTTCATGGGGAAAGCTGTTCAGTTTCATGGGTAGAAGCACCAGTTAAAATAGTTTCAGCTAATTTTGTTAGAACTTATATATATGTTGGTATGTGCGTATGTATGTTTCCTATAGATGCCGAAACGGCGGGATTGATTTTGATGAAATTTTTGGGGAATCTTCAGATCGTGTGAAATTTGGTAGCATTCGGAAAAAAGCGCGGGCTGATAAATGGGATATATAAATAAATGGGTTAGACAACCTCGTATGACCTCGCGGTGAGAACTCACTGTTTCACAAAGCGTGATTTTATTTCTAGTAAGTAACAGTAGCTGCCTCTAAACGTGGTCGATACGGATATCATTTATTGCTGTTATGCACATATTATTATCACCGTTTATGTCGCTACGATACGCAAAAGGCAAGGCGCTTTGCATAATTACCGCGGTACCCTGCTCAGTTGCTCACATGGGAACGGGAAGCACATTAAAATATCTAGACGCGGACGTGAAGGCACCGACGCGCATGACGCCGCCGGACGCGCACCGCGCACCGCGCACCGCAGTGTGCTAGTGCCTTACGTCACACATACCTAGAACCAGCCTTTCCACAACGTACTTAGTATTTAATTAAAATTGGGACGTCTACTACTAGCTTGGTCATCTGAGTTACTTTTTATCATCTGTCAAAAACGACATTTTGTTCTAAAATGTTTAAAATACGTGACGTCATAGTTTTGCAGCGTCACTTATGTACTCATTTTGTGAGTTTGGTAAATTAAAAATTAAATAATTAATGAACACCGCCTCCTTGGCATACTGGTTAGTCCATTGGCTTCACACTAGGAGATGGCAGGATCGATTCCCGGTGGGGTCAACTTGTAAAATTGGTTTTCGTTGGTGGTAGGGCGTTTTCTAAGCCCGCATGGCTAGCTACCACCATCTTTCATTTCATGTTTATTGCAGTATCATAATCAATCATGTACATTCATAAATCATACAGATGTAGAAGTATTAGGTGACCATATGTAAGGGATCTCTTCGAGATCTTAATTTTCGATTAGAGTTGTCAAACTTAAACCATCATAAGTCGGAAACTATTGATCTAATGACACATTTGGTAACGATAACGGAAGTGGATAAACTTTGTACAGTTTGGGGGTACAGAACCTCGCTATTCCTAGTACTGGCGGGCGTTGCTCCATAACGCAATAGAATATTTGGTCAGTATTTGCATAATTGTCATGAGTACAACTAGTACTTTCATTTTATATTTTACTCAGCCATTTCTCTTATCGTTTTTTTGGTCACGATAACTAGTTTTTCAGGCGCTATAAGTACATAACGCAACCACTTTGCGCAGGCAGACCGACATACTCGTATTTAACATGAGAGGGTTGCCATTTATCCTCTCAACCTAAGTTTGTCCATTTCCGTTATCGTTACCAAAATTTGTCGTTACCTCCTGAGAAATCTTATATATCATCAAGATCTTTATTTTAGGTGACAGTTGTGAAATGATAGGTGTCATCAAATTTCTTTATTTTGGATGACAGCTGTCAAACTTATAAACGCCATAACTCGGAAACTTTTGAATTGATCGTGGAATACTAGTTTATTAAAATTACGAGGAAAGCAAGAATGCTTATTTTAGTAAAAATGCCCTCAGTGCGCGAGGAGTTTCGCTGCGAGGATTGGCTACCTAAACCATCTTCGAGCGCACGCGCGGCCAACCGACTGGGAGTCGAAGTGGTCGCCATCACCGAAATCGGTCGGATAGATCATCATCATCACTACTTTAATAATGTAAACAATAGATATTGTCAAGATCCTCATTTTGGATGACAGTTCTCTTCGAGTTTACTTTATTTTAGTTTTCTGAAAGTTTCACTTCTACTGGTGTGAACTGAATGCACACACACACACACACACACACGTTTTTTTTCTTCTTTTGGCTTCAAACTGAACTTAGTGTTCGTTTGCAAATAAGTACTTATTTATGTTGAACGAGTGGGAGTACCGCCTTAACAACAGTAAGTACGCGTAGTAATGGTCTCAGAGACCATAGCCACGAGCGTAGTGGCGCCGTTGATGCTGGGCGCTGGGTGCTGGACGCTGGGGCGCTGGGGTGCTGGGTGTTGGGCGCTGGGTGCTAGGCGGGCGGCGGAGGGAGCTGTTGACTTGACTAGCTTCTGAACCTGATGAAACCACATCGAATGCATTTATAAAGACAAAGATAATATAAAATATGTAAACGAAACATTTCAAAAGCTTAGCTGAATATAAACATCAACCCTGCAGTAAGTTAGGTTTGGTTCATTTATTTTATTACTTTTTGATATTTCCAATATTTCAGGGGATCGCAGAGGTTTCCACGGCGCTCATCTGTGTAGCGATAGCGACACACAACAATTATTGTTGCAAAAGCGGTGTAGCTCCCTTTACCTCCAAATGTGATTATTGTGCGTTGTTATCGAGCTGACTAGTAGTAAATAGGAAAAATAATGAAACTGCATGTAAAAACGCAAATTATCTCTCATCGAACAATTACTTACACTCAAATATGTAAAAAAATATCCTCGGACGAAAAGAGTCGGAGCGACGGCGTGGCCACTGCGGCAGGCAGTAAATCAGCGTTTATGAGCGCGGGAGCACGCCGCCGGCGCGGGCGTCCGCGGCGTGCGCGCAGCATCTGATAGCGCATGACACAATGACCTGTTATCTATGGACCAGGCCTTCTAAACATTGTGATTCTAATGTTCTCATTCTAAAAGAATGTCGCCATAATATATTAGAATTCAGATCTAAATATATTTAAGTAACTCCGCATAGCAATGGGTTCTCAGCTGAGAGTAACTTTCAATGTCCTGCTTCTTAGCGAGCTTTGGCTCAATTTAAAATGTTTCCAGAACCATACTCTACCACACGCACAGCATTGTCCGACTATCCGTGGCATTGTTTGGTTCTTTTTGCATGCAGTGGCCAGGACAAGCGGGGCAAGCCAAAGGCGTGTCATATTCTGCGGAGAGATGGCCCTGTCCTTCAGATGTATAATGATACGTAAGGTCTCTGGCGCAACCCACAGCCGAGGGCGAGGTCGCCTGCACACTGGACAGTGCGCATGCACCGCCGGCTGCTCGGCGGCGGCGCGGGCGCAGGCGTGTAAACAATATCGCGCCAAATTGAGAAGTTGCTCCTCTTCCGTGGGTATGCATCACACTCTGAGCATCTCCGAGGTTGCTGACCAGTGACCAGACGCTGTGTCGCCCGATGGTTACGTTGTGTAAGTATATATAAGGTGTAACTAAATTAGCTGAAACTATTTTAACTGGTGCTTCTACCCATGAAACTGAACAACTTTCCTCATGAAACCCATAGTCAAATCGCAAAAAAATGAACTTCCCATACTAAGTTGGTTGATTTTAACTGATCGAGTTAGTATGGTAGAGCCAATTTTTTTTTGCAATTTGACTATGGGTTCCATGGGGAAAGTTGTTCAGTTTCATTAAACTGGTAGAAGCACCAGTTAAAATAGTAATTTGGTTACACCTTATATAGGTGACACAATATTCAATAACAATCAGTGTTCATAAAACCTGGCAAATGCGGATTAGACTAACGAACCGAGGCTTGCGTACCACCACTCGCCACACCAAGTAATAGAAATATCAAAAAATAATTTCTAAATAAAGACATCAACGCAAGAGACAGACAAATGTTTTTTTTATTTAGTTCGGACTCATTAGCGCAAGTGCGTCTCACAGTTGATCGTTTTTTTTTTACTTTGCTTTACACCAACTTTCACGCTTGTATATGTTAGCGTTTTATGATAAAGGAAAACCAAAAAACCTTTAAAAACCCGTTTCTTGTTATGTTAGTGAATCCCTATTAATAACACATATTCTGTAAAAAAACCAGCCAGCTCCTGTCACGGTTCCAAAGACAGGCAGCACAGGCTCAGTAATAGGGTCCCGTCACGAAGACAGGCAGCACAGGCTCAGTAATAGTGTCCCGACACCAAGACAGGCAGCACAGGCTCAGTAATAGGGTCCCGTCACGGAGACAGGCAGCACAGGCTCAGTAATAGTGTCCCGACACCAAGACAGGCAGCACAGGCTCAGTAATAGGGTCCCGTCACGGAGACAGGCAGCACAGGCTCAGTAATAGTGTCCCGACACCAAGACAGGGAGCACAGGCTCAGTAATAGGGTCCCTTCACCAAGTAAGAAACCCTAACAACACCTTTTACCTACACCTACCTATAATTATAAAATAGAAAAAATGAAGGTATATAAAAAAAAACATAGTGATCTCTCTCCATATTAACTAGCCAGTGTATCCGCTAAACATTGCATTATTTAAGAACGAAACGCAAATTATTCTGAAAGTTGTTAAAAAAGAGTTATGTTCGCTTTGGTAGCCCTGCTAATGGTTGTCCAAGTCCGTGCGCACTGCGCAGGCGCGAGCCGTGAGAAGGTTGCGCCTTTATTGCAATTGCAGTTGTTTCTGCGCAATGCACGCTTTCATACGCCTTCGTTGCTTTGCACTCTATTGCAATGCACCAGAGATGTCGTCAACTGTAGCCGCAGCGCAGCCGGACAGTGGTGAATCGTGAAGCGTTTACACAAATGTTATTAGTTGTTGCGAGCGGCGCGGCGATAGCGACGGGCGAGGAGGCTGCGCGGCGAGCTCGCCCAGAGGAACATATTGCATACTATGAAATATTGAAGGTGAACATGCAGCAGCTGTTAAAATTGTCTCAAAATTAAGTACGGAATTCGCTCAACGTAGACAGAATGAGATGCAGATTTGAAACGTTTCGAATGCCTTCACCGCTGGTTTAATTATGCGACCGTCGTCGTCGGGCGCACACGCACACCGCACACCCGCACAGGCTCGCGCGACAAAAAGTGGTTTGTCGATGTTTAGCTCGTCGGAGGCAAATGACAGGCAGCGATTATGGCAATTAAAATGCGGAGATAGCGGGGAGTGTGCGGGGGGCGGAGAGGGAGGGTGCGCAAAAACCGCGCCTGCATGAAGTTGACGCGCTCTCATGCATATGCACGTTTCATTGTTCGATGGGAATCGTCTGAGTTTGAATGCCTTGGTCCGCGGATTTGAGCTGGTTTGAGAGTTTGGAATGTCAGCAGTCAGCAGTAACCGTTAGCTCACAGCTTTGTATATCTACTGTCTGCTCAACCTCGCTATACTTACTTATAATCATCATTAAATTTGATTTATACGGATGTAAATATAAATTCTTCTCAATTTTTATTTTGTTATACTTGATGGCGCAGGTGGAGACTTGTAACTGGTGTAATTAGTTCCGCACTTTTAATATAAATTGTGAATTAATTTGCTCTAAAGCTCTACAATTTCAATACATTAAAAATTTAAAATAATAGATACACGGAGCGTCGGTGGCGTAACGGCTAGGGCCGCCACCTCCTGTCGGGAGGTCGTGGTTCGAATCCTTCCACGTACCAATGTGATTTCGAATTTAGATTTCATATGTACATTTCATCGTGAGGAAACCTGCACACGTCTGCGGAGAAACTCGCAGGTTGTGTGTGAAGTCGACCATCCAGCACTGGGCCCGCGTAGTCGACTAAGGCTCGATCGCTCTAATTCAGGGTAGGCTCGAGCCCTTCGGTGGGGACGTATATGAGCTGATATGATGAATAGGTACACAGAGAGATACATGTTTATATCACTAAACCTAGCACAGAGTGAAAAGAGGTAAGTATCCACCTACTAACTAACATTAAATAACTTAAATAAAAGATAAACGCAAATGCAAACAAAACAAAAACATATTATTATATTAGCACGCCAGACCAGTGAAAACGGTTCAGACTCAGCATGTGGTAATATTGTAGTTTTGATATGGCTTGTAATGTTCGTACTGTGACTATGAACTCCATAGTATAGGTACACTATACAATACAACTTACCTACAGTGTCAAATACCGCGTTACGTTATCTAAATGTCACGTATTCAAACCGCATGCGCAATGCGCATAGGAGCGTAGCACGCACGCAGCACTTTGTAGCTACGACCGGTTTTTAGTTACAAAACTGTCAGATGAGATACTGAAGCGTGAGGTTTTGCACCTCGTGAGTCGCGACGTAACATTACCATCGCCGGCCGCGCCGTAGTGACCACAGGGGGTGTCGCGCCCACCGCCCGACAGGAGCGCGTCCGGAGTCCACGCTGCAGAACGGTACGCGGGAGGATGGGACCACATTTCCTACATCTCGTTTCAGTTTTTGCGGAGAGAATTACAGAGATCAGTATGCACGGCGAACAATCCGCCGCACGGGCTTTTTGCGGACGCCCGGCGTGCGTGCGTGCGTGTGCGCCGCGTGGGAGCGCGGGGGCGCGGGGGCGCGTCGCCATGGCAACCGGATGTGACGCTCGTTACAGTGGCGAAGTCACTGCGCCTGCGACTGCAGGTACTAGATCACCTCACGACTCACGAGCTCTAGGCTCTAAGTGACCGGTAAGTGGCGCCAGCGATTGAAATTCGAATGAGAAGAGTTTTCCCACAGAGTTTAAATGAGATGAGATAAGATAAGAAGCAAAATCCAGCGGAAAAATTTGGACGATCTTATCGTATTATGCGAAAATAAATTAAAAAATAAAGAAAAACTTGTAAATACATACATACTGCCCTACCTAATAACCAAAAGATGATTTTCAAGTAGGTACTTAACGAAGGACGAAATCATGTATTTTAATTCAGAAGCCTATCTATAGTCAAAAATTGCTTCTGTTTAAAATCAGACGTCAAGTTAGAAAAATACTTAACCCAAGTTAGAACTCGCTAGTTTAGTTATAACCAAATTGAACTCTCTACTGTCATTACATTACGCTTTCAGATTTTCTGAGTTGGTATGTGACAATGTGCTTCTATATATGTATTACAATAGAGAAGCAATGTCTTTTCACGGCTTCACGGAGAAGTGCAATCTAAACTTTAAGAACAGCTAAAAAACCGGCCAAGTGCGAGTCGGACTCGCTCACGAAGGGTTTCGTACCATTATCTATAAAAATCACGTTTGTTGTATAGAAGTTAAATATCAATTTTATTTAAATTAACTTAATTATATTATTTTAAAGCGAATAATATAATTTAATATTCTGTGAACATTTCAAGCGTCTACCTGTTGCCGTTATCAATGTCAAGCAAAAACGAGCAAACAATCACATTTGTTGTATGGGAGGCCCCCTTAATTATTTGTTTTATTTTAATTTAATTATTTATTTTTAAAGTGAATATTTCAAGCGTCTATCGGTTGCCATTATCAATATCGAGCAAAAGCGAGCAAAAAAATTACGTTTGTTGTATGGTAGCCCCCTTAAATAGTTATTTCATTCTGTTTTGAGTACTAGTATTTGTTGTTATAGCGGCAACAGAAATACATTATCTGTGAAAATTTCAACTGTCTAGCTATCACGGTTCATGAAATACAGCCTGGTGACACACGGACGGACAGACGGACAGACAGACGGACGGACAGCGAACTCTCAGTAACAGGGTCCCGTTTTTACCCTTTGGGTACGAAACCCTAAAAAAATATGCGAAAATTACACTATGGTAGTCTCACTCTCTCTCACTAGAGCTACGGAGTATGCCGTATGAAGAGGAGTATGCCGAAAGGTATAGTCCAGCGCAACGACATTGAATCTTCCTCTGGAGATATGTATTTAGAAACTCATTGGTATATGAGCGTTGTTTTGAAGGTTGGAGGCGCACTCTCGGCACTCTCGGCACTCTCGGCACTCTCGGCACTCTCGGCACTCTCGGCACTCTCGGCACGCTCGGCACTCTCGGCACGCTCGCTCACCGCCTCTGCTTTTTTACCCACCACGGAACGGAGAAGGGGTATGCGATTAGGGTGAGAGGTTGTTTGTTGGTTTGTGTGTGCAAATGAAAGTTGTCTTTATCTCGAAAACTACTGGGCCGATTTCCTTGCGTTTTTTTTGCATTTAAAGTATTATTATAGAATAGGATCTTAGACAGTTTTTATGGCGGTAGACCACCAGGAAGTGCTGCAGAAACCAGAATGTTTGGCGCTTGAGGGCTTCTTAGAAACTATTCAGCCGACTCCGATGCCTTTTTTTGCATTATACAGATGTCATTTCAGAACAGGTTAAGATATGTTTAACAGCTGTAGACCACCAGAGGGCGCTGCAGCAGTCAGGATTGTTGGCGCTTGAGGGCTTATCAGGTACTATTAAACCGATTCCGCTCCGGTTTTTTTTCTTTGTATAAGTGTAATTTTTACCAGAGTGCCCGTTAAGGAGGGTAATGTTATTCGGGTGTATGTGTGTGTGCATGTGTGCATGTATGTGCGTTTCTTCGGCCGAGCCTGTAGCCTGAACGGTTTGGTGGATTCAGGAGGGCGAGTACATTAGTTCGTGAAGAATTTAAAGAATCAACGACATTTATTTATTTATTTATTTATTTAGCCTTTATTTCCATGCCTTCCAAATATACAAAAATAATAAATGCTATAGTATTTAAGAAGACTTGGTCCCTTCTCGGGTATAGGCCTCCTCCAACTGTCTCCATCCTTTTCTATTTTTTGCCTTCTGTGTCCAATCTGTACCGACAGTTTTAACTATCTCGTCGACCCAGCGGTCTTTAGGTTTTCCTACCCTTCTGTTTCCACTTGGACCCGACCACGTGGTGATGCGATTTGTCCATCTGTTGTCTGTAGTCCGGGAAATGTGCCCTGCCCATTTCCATTTTAATCTTTTAGTGTGTTGTACCGCGTCGATTATTTTAGTTTTTACATATTGGGAGTAAGTAGTTCCAGGTTTGGATGGGAAGGAGAACGTACTGAATGCAGGTACTCTCTAAAACAGTTAAAATAAAAAGCAAAATTAAACATTTTAAAAAAGCCCATGACGGGTGTTAAAACGTAATTGGAAAAGGATTGAAACTTTTTTTATGACACCCGACTAAGGGACAATAAGACACGAAATATAAATTTTAAAAAACCAAGAAAATCCGTCGGGGACTGCCGTTCTCTGCACTGAATTGAAATAGAAATTGAATACTCGCGATTTTATGAGTTTCCTTGATTCAGTGTGTGAATGAATGTGCTCGTACCGTCCGGTGGAGGCGCCGTGTGTGAATGAATGTGCTCGTACCGTCCGGTGGAGGCGCCGTGTGTGAATGAATGTGCTCGTACCGTCCGGTGGAGGCGCCGTGTGTGAATGAATGTGCTCGTACCGTCCGGTGGAGGCGCCGTGTGTGAATGAATGTGCTCGTACCGTCCGGTGGAGGCGCCGTGTGTGAATGAATGTGCTCGTACCGTCCGGTGGAGGCGCCGTGTGTGAATGAATGTGCTCGTACCGTCCGGTGGAGGCGCCGTGTGTGAATGAATGTGCTCGTACCGTCCGGTGGAGGCGCCGTGTGTGAATGAATGTGCTCGTACCGTCCGGTGGAGGCGCCGTGTGTGAATGAATGTGCTCGTACCGTCCGGTGGAGGCGCCGTGTGTGAATGAATGTGCTCGTACCGTCCGGTGGAGGCGCCGTGTGTGAATGAATGTGCTCGTACCGTCCGGTGGAGGCGCCGTGTGTGAATGAATGTGCTCGTACCGTCCGGTGGAGGCGCCGTGTGTGAATGAATGTGCTCGTACCGTCCGGTGGAGGCGCCGCCAAACGCATTCAAACTTGCAATAAAAATAAACCCTCCAACAAACCTACATTACTCGTATTTGTATATTTTTTAAATAAGTCTGATGCGCCTCTTTTCTTTGCTACTAGGTCAGCGTTTCATTAAATGTTGATTTGTGTATGCCACAGGGTGATGGCTACGCGAAAAATTAGATATGCACAGCGTGTCTGTATAATCATCGTATCAGTTCATATACGTCCAAACCGAGGGGCTCGAGCCTACCCTGAATTAGGGCGATCGGGCCTTAGCCGACCACGTGGGCCCAGTGCGAGTTGGTCGACTTCACACACAATCTGCGAGTTTCTTCGCAGGCGTGTGCAGGTTTCCTCACGATGTTTTTCCTTCACCGGTAAAGCAATCGGTGAGTATATGCACGTAAATTTCGAAAAACTCATTGGTACATTGGCCGTCCGGATTTGAACCCGGGACCTCTGGTTAGGAGAACCGAGTCGTTACCGGTTGAGCCACCGACGCTTATTGAGCCACCGACGCTTGTCTGTCTGTATAATATCAATATATATTTGTTAAATTTAATAATAAAATAGAAACACAGCAAGTAGCCTGCGGGCGCGGACGGGCGCGGACGGGCGCGGACGGGCGCGGACGGGCGCGGACGGGCGGCGGCAATGGCGGAGTCAAGTTAGGTAAAGGTACAGCTCTCACCTTTTTACAGTTTCGTTGTCAACAAGGAACCCGTATAGTGCGCGGCTTAGCTCTGAGACTACATACGTGCTTAATGCATACTAGAAAGCTTTAATTTGACATGGGTATACAATACAGTCATATTAATCACGCCGACAAAATGGTAAAAATAAATCTTTAAATAATTTTTTTTAAGTAAAGTGGGGGTAATTTATTTTTTGACGTACCTATTGAGTGGTGTATCGTTGAATAGGTGTTACAAAACTACTGAGAGTTCGCCTACTAACTTTACTTAAAATGTGCAGTTGGGTTTGTAAAAAGTTCATAGATTTTCCATAAAAAATGTTCCACTACCAACTGTAAAAACAATTTTGATTTTTAAAATATACATTTATATTTTGTACAGACTACGGAACCCTATATTGCGCGAGTCCGACTCGCACTTGACTGTTTTTTAAAATGTTTATTTACTTAGGCTCAGTTGAACATTATAGATAATTCATCCAGTTCCGCACCAAAACCTACATTTTAATATAAAGCATTGCTTATCGGGAGGTAACACTTTACTACTGCGCTACCAACTATTATACACAAAAGTGTGCATAAAAGAAACAAAAGGTTCTATATATAACATACACACACATACAACAAACAGGTACCTACATATAACAAACAAAAGGTTCTATAACATACACATACAACAAACTGGTACATATAACAAACAGCTGAATCTGTTTCTGCTATCACCTTGTGATCAAACAGCAATCAATCACAAAAATTGTTCACATTAAACAAAGTAAAAAAAAACAAATCCCTACATTTATTTTAAATAGGTGTTTACACACACATTTATATGCCCTTGATGTTTATTAGTTATTACAAATAATGTCACAATTCACATTACAGTCTCAGGTGTTTCCTGTTTGGTTAGGTGTATCCCTGTCATTTACATCATCATATCAGCCGAAGGACGTCCACTGCTGGACATAGGCCTCCCCCAAGGATTTCCATGACGACCGGTTCTGCGCTGCTTGCATCCAGCGGCTTCCCGCAACCTTCACCAGGACATCAATCCACCAGTTTACGTTTTCCGGTACGCGATCGCCACTTGATAACTTTACAGCCCCAACGGCCATATGTTCTACGAGCTATGTGCCCTGCCCACTGCCACTAAGTTTAGAAATTATGAGAGCTATGTCGGTTACTTTCGTTCTCCTACGTATCTCCTAGTTTCTGATTTGATCACGCAGGCAAACTGCGAGCATAGCACGCTCCATTGCCTTTTGGGTGACGTTGAGCCTTCTTATGAGGCCCATAGTAAGCGACCATGTCTCAGTTCTGTATGTCATCACTGGCAACACACACTGGTCGAAGACCTCGGTCTTAAGACACTGCGGTATCTGGGACGTAAAGATATTGCGAAGCTTCCCGAACGCTGCCCAGCCGAGTTGGATTCGACGACTGATATCTTTCTCGAAGTTGGACCTACCTAAATGTATCCCAAGTACACGTCATCATCATAAGCATCATATCGGTCGAAAAAAGGTCCACTGTTGTACAAGGATTTCCACAACGACCGGTCTTGAGCTGCCCATCGGCTTCCCGTGGATTGGGCAGTGGAAGTGGCAGTGGGCAAGGCACATAGCACATGGCTGGAACAGATGGCCTTTGGGGCAGTAAAGTTCTCAGGTACACATATTGGGTAACAACTTAGAGTGTAGAGCCTTCTAACCTTCAGAGGAGTAGGTATGACACGGACGTGTGACATATTTTTTGTCTTGTCCATGTTCTTTCTAAGACCTATTTGTTGAGAGGCTCTACTGAGGCCATCCAGCATTGTGCCTAAGTCGTCCATCCATAGATTTGAAGATGGGTGATATACTCGCCGTTCATATTGATGCCGAGTCCACCCCAGTCCAAAAGCTTAAAAACATCTTCCATCTCGGATGTGAATAGTTTCGGAGATATAGATAACGTCTCCCTATCTCATTTCGCTGCTGCCGGATAGGTTCGGAGTTTTGATCCTGGAGGCGAACCGACATGGTAGCGTTTTCATACAAACACTTCAGTACCTCGATATATCGATTAGTCAATTTGGCACCGCTGGAGAGACTGTATACAGCCCAAGTTTCGACCTAATCAAAGGCTTTCTCATAGTCCACCAATGCCAAGCATAGTGGCTGATTGTACTCTTCGGTCTTCTGTATAATCTGCCGCAGCACATGTACGTGGTCTATAATACTAAAAACTTTTCGGAAACCGGCTTGTTGGGTAGGCTGAAAGTCGGCAAACCTGCGTGCGAGACGATTCGTAATGACATTAACCTAATAATATAATATTTTATAATATCCTCCAGAATACAGGCATTCACGCGACTCTTGAATTTAATGCTTTTATTTGTTACATTTTCTAGAATTTTATTGTATAACTAGTGGATGCCCGTAGCTTCGCCCGCGCAGATCCCGATTTTTGCGGTTCCCGTGGGAATTTCTCAAAATCCTTTCTTAGTGGATGCCTACGTCATAACATCTACCTGCATGCCAAATTTCAGCCCGATCCGTCCAGTGGTTTGGGCTGTGCGTTGATAGATCACTATGTCAGTCAGTCAGTCAGTCACCTTTAAGTTACATATATTTAGATGTTGTACACTGCCCCACAAATGACTTATCAACCTTACTCAGTATTGAATAAGCTATAACCATTATATTTATTGCAATTATGCCTATAACTGTTTTTTTGGAAATAAACATACAAATTCTCAAGATCGTTCATGGTGTGTTCATATATGAACTGACTAGCAATAGTGAAAATATTGATTTCCTTAAATTTATTCTTTAACGACTCACGGGATCGCATCTGATAGATTGCGTGGACAGTGCTTTTCTGCAAGACGAAAATAGTTACTATGTCAGCCGCATTAAGTAAGATGCCATGAGAATATTGGAAGTAACTGAAATACACTAGTATCGCATTACACACATCCGTATCTGTCTTATTTTCTAGACGGCGCGGCGCGGCGCGGCGCGGCGTGAGCAGCTGAACTAAGACTTCCCGCTAAAGTTTCAATGTGTGTTCCCCAATGAAGTCAATATATCCAAAGTAATACAAGCAACATAGCGTAGTATTTACAAATTCTAATTTATTATACTATCTGATATGTTTGTTTTGTAACTAAAAATTTAAGTGCATTTGACTACATCTCACCTGATGGAAAATAAAGATATAGTCGTAGATGGTGCACATAAACTTAAATATTGCCTATTCACTCTCGCCTTGAAGATCCCCAAATTGTAAGAGTTGGGAAACACAGACGCAGGTACTGAGTTCCACTCCATCGTTGTCCTCAACGTGTAACTACTATTGATTTTCTTTGAAATTTGGTTTAACCACCATTATAATGTAGGAATCAAATCTGAACTCAAAACAAAAACACACATTTGTGGGTAATTTGGTATTACTCTCGTGTGGGCCCGCGGCGACGGACAAGTGTTAGTTACCTCTCGTGTGGTTGCGCAGGCGCTGGGTCGGGGGCGGCTAAACGCGCGCAGAAGGTCATCAATCACGCGCACCCGCTGGCCCGCGGCGACACGTTCACACCACACTCGCTGCCGCCACCTACACTCATTCCTCTGTCAATCTACTATTTCTAATGGATTAGTCTCTGTTTTGGTTATGTATGGGTCCAATGGGTAGGCCAGCAAATCTACACCGTTAGTGGATTGACACCACTAGTCCTGACGTCAGCGAAGAACCAGTGCATTGCAGATGGTTGCTAGCCAATGTTAGTCTCCTTTAATTGTAGGCGCCGAGATGCCTTGCACGGACTGGCTTACTTCATTTGTGCAATGCTTACACAACAGGAGAAACTTCCCACTCTCACTTTGACTTCCGATTTGACCATGAGTAGTAAACACGTCATTTGATTCTTATTTACATAGATAACTAGTCCACATTGACTTTTTATGTAGTATTAGTAAATGCCTGTTACACTTTATTATTGTATCACTATATATAAATTAATCCAATACAATCGCATTTTGTCATGCTGACGAACTCCATCTAAGCTCCGTCGAAGCGGTGACTCACGTACCCTAAGCTTAGCCTTTTTGCACATTAAACCATCAGAGCCACGCAACAGCGCCGCCGGTATAATTTTGAGATATTTCCATAATTTCGCGCTCGGTCCAGAAGCTGCTCCATCGGCTATTCAAACAAAACCGCATCTATTTTATGTAGCCCAAATCTCTCCTTCCCCTCCCCTACCCGTCCCCCCGGCGTGGCCCGCATGGCCCGCGGCCCGGGCGCTCGATTAAGCTTAATTTATAACAATTATCGCCCCGCGTAAACACAATAGTTAAATTTGGAAACACCTTCATTAAGAGAGTAGCTCTTTCCGTCTGATTTCTACATTTAACTCGATAAGTGTGGATTATAAGCTCTGTGTGAACTGGTTTGATTCGAGTTTTGTGTAGTGATGTGTGTAGAGCTGTTGTTATTAAAATCGCATTAGAAATCACCTTAGAAGCGGTAGAGAGCGAGCATGTTGAGAAGGAACGTCGCAAGTGTGTGCTCTATGATATCCATTAACTTTTTTACTCTTTTTACTGGTAGTAACAGTCTTTTAAATATTTTACTTCAGATCAGACACCATTATAACGATAACAATTAATATTATTAACGCTAACTTATTTCTTCTTTTCAAATCCACCATTATGGATGAATTCTACTCCACCTTTATGGATGAATTCAACTGCACCATTATGGATCGTCGGTGGCTCAACCGGTAACGACTCGGTCCATCTAACCAGAGGTACCGGGTTCAAATCTGGACGGCCAATGTACCAATGAGTTTTTCAAAGACTTACGTACATATACTCACCGATTGCTTTAACGGTGAAGGAAAACATCGTGAGGAAACCTGCACACGCCTGCGAAGAAACTCGAAGGTTGTGTGTGAAGTCGACCAACCCGCACTGGGCCCGCGTGGTCGACTAAGGCCTAATCGCCCTGATTCAGGGTAGGCTCGAGCCCCTCGGTGGGGACGTATATGAGCTGTAATGATGATGATGATGATTATGGATGAATTCAACTCCACCATTATGGAAGAATTCAACTCCACCATTATGGATGAATTCAAAAGTATGTAGATCAAATTGGAAGAGCAGAGATCGCTTAGTTTTAGGTTAGTTTAGCAAATTATAGTGATTTGAATATGGAGTAGTGATTGATTGTGTACCGACCGGCGCCGGCGCCGGCGCGGGCGCCCTCGGGACGCTTCACCACGGTATCATAATTGCACCCTTTAAATTGACTGGGCAACAAAAACTCTCAATATGCATGATTTACTGAGGCCTAATCGCCCTGATTCAGGGTAGGCTCGAGCCCCTCGGTGGGGACGTATATGAGCTGTAATGATGATGATGATGACTGAAGCCAGCTGAGATATTATGTCGTGCTTCATAAATGTTCAGATTACGATGCTAGGCCGCGCCCGATCAGGCTGCCGCAAATATTTCTCAGACGCGGGAAAAACGGCATGTAGAGTTCGACGTATTGCGTAATGATGTAGTGGCGAGGCGACGCGTCGCGCGGCGTTGGGATAGTTTCCCAGCGGCGGTGAGTGACCGGCGCGGGCGCACGGCACGGCGCACGGCGACCGCTCGCCCAGTCGGTCGCCGCGGCACGGCTCTCATACATTTTCATTCGGCACAAAAAGATGGCGTCACAACTCAGCTGGTACGTAATTGAAGTGGTTCTCAGTACGCGTCGCGCGGACGCTGCGTTTTTACCGGCTGCGGCTGCGCGGGCGCCGAAAAAACGCAGCGTTTCCGCGAACAGCGCCACCAGCATGAATGACGGCGTTCATTCAGAGGCCCCAAGTGCGCGAGCACCGGCCGCCCCGGCGGCACTGGCGAGGAACCACTGAGACAGATAATGTGCTCCACTAGTGGCCATTTCATTTTAAGAACATTGAAAAACTACAATGAATAATCGAGCAACTATAAATGAAGAACTTTACTATGCTTTAAAACTAAGTAATAAATAATTTGACAGTGGAAGGAGATTTAAAGGGTAGTAGATATTTGGTTGCGTGCGTATATACCTGTATACATTATACATACATAACAATTTATGCTTTGATTAATATGTCGTACACAAGGTAACTTTTCAACCGCCTCAAAAAGTAGGAGGTTCTCAATTCGACTGTATGTTTTTTTAAGTTTGTTACGCAATATCTCCGCCGATTGTGAACCGATTTTAAAATTATTTTTTTATATGAAAGAGTATAACTTCCGAGGTGGTCCTATTGTCACCAAATCAGGATCTGATGGGATCCCACGAAAATCGAGGGGAATCTTCAAATTTTATAGGCACGTTTTACGAGTTTCATGTATTTTCTAAAATTAATAAAGTATTTTTGTCTGGTAGTCATCATCTCATATTGATGAGCTGATGAAGTAAGGTACAACTCCTTAACGGTTAGAAAGTGGAAGATAATTCTTCAAATATTTACGTAGATACGTAGGTACGTATAGACCGATAGTTGTGATGGTTCCTATTGCCGAGTGGGTGATTGGGTTTAAAGTTGTTAGACAGATAGCATTATCACTAAAAATGAAGAAAATAAAAATAAAAGTTTAAAAAACTAAAAACCGACTTCAAAATTAAATTTACTCCAAAGTATAAAATAATATTTTATCTACACTCATGTCGTAAATCCTTCATTTACTTATCAGAAACGCTAAGCAAATGATATACCTTTCGATGGAGCCGTGACTAAGGATCCATACAAATTTCATTTCGTTATCGCAAAGTTGTAACAAAATGAAGTTTTTTTTTTAAAATTTTTACGCAGATGCTTGCTATTTGAGCATACTAGCGTGTTTCGGAACGCAACCTTGGCGGCGCGCATGCGCGGTGCGATATTACTGCAAATTTATTTTCGCGCCATTAACGTTTGTATTTTTCCTTATGCAGTTTGTATAATATGTAATTCGTTATTCATTGTAATAAGTAAGTCGTTATTACAAGTTTTTTTACTAAAAACCCAGTAAAATGTCTGAAACTGATAGTGATATAGACGAAAATTTGACACCCCCGGATATTCTTGAAACAGCAACTAAAATAACCTTTAATAATTGTACCATACAAAATGTCAATAATTATTACAATAAACAATGATTACTTTATTTTGTCTTTAATTTAAATTTGTTGTATGAGTGTAGATAAACTATTGTATGCAACTGTACATAATTAGTATTTAACACTCGTGTATACTTTTATGAAACTCGCTGCGCTCGTTTCATAAACCACACTCGTGTTAAATACCCCTCATTATGCAACAGTTGCATAAATAGCTATTTATACTTAGTTAGATACACGACATATACCAACAATAACGACATCAAAGGTGGGTACGAATTAAATAAGGGGCCAAATTTTATTTTTTGAGGGCGGTGTCAGCAATGCCCCAAGTAAAATGTGAGTAGCTGTGTGCTGGCTGGTAGAGACCTCAAAAAAATTTTTAGCCTACTCACCTTCGATTTCGTTATTGTTGGTTAATGTCGTGTATCTAAGTATAATAATATTATTTCATACTTTTGGGTGAATTTAATTTGAAGTCGGTTTTTAGTTTTTCATTATTATTTTTTATTGCGAAAAGGAACATGCACACGTTATAATTGGGATGAAATGTGTTACATTTAGTTTAACCACTTTTCAATAAACGTCAAAACAAATGTCTTTCCATACAGATTGTTCAGCTGATTTGTTGATAGGTACGTATTTGTTTGTTTGTAAACTCTGTATTGCATCTACTCTTTATTATACTGTTAATTAAAAAAAAACTCGTATATTTTAAACATAGTTGACTAAAAATTAACCGACATAGCTCACAGAATCGTTAAACTGAAGTGGCAGCGGGCATGGCACATAACTCGTAGAACAGATGGCTGTTGAGGCAACAAAGTTCTCGAGTGGCGACCGCGCCCCGGAAAACGTAGCGTCGGCAGGCCTCCCACACGGTGGACCGACGACCTGGTGAAGGTCGCGGGAAGCCGCTGGATGCGGGCAGCGCGGGACCTGTCGTCGTGGAAATCCTTGGGGCAGGCCTGTGTCCAGTAGTGGACGTCTTCAGGCTGATATGATGACCAAAATATATCGCATACTTGTATGTTCTTTCCCGCCGTTAAAACACAAAGGCTATACACGTATAATGTATTTTAAAGGAACTTGCATTACCTTCATAGCATTTTATCAAATCGCATCAAAAATCTGTCGTTTCATTAAAAATGCAACTCACGACCATTAATCTGATGAATGATACTGATATTCATATCGATAAGCTATCCATACGCCAGCTTGCGGCTCGGCAGCCAGTGCACATGTAATGCTATGATAATTGTGTAATTGTACATGCGAGTAGTGTCGCGACTCGCGACATGGTCTAGTGTTTTTGTAGCTGGCACTGCGCACTGCACGGCTCTGTCGGCACCGCGCGCCGCTACGGGCTGCAGCAGGGCTTCAGTGTTTGCTTATGAATACACTTCTTGCCGCCTGTCAGTCATAACATAAGTCATAACATTCCCATCATATCAACTAACGGGAGACGAGCCGGCCATACGGGGCACGGCAGTCATCTCACATGACCCTTGGATATCTGCATCTATCTTTCGTGTCCGTATAGAAACAATGATTACCAGCTTTACAACCTCACGATATGCATTCAAGCTTTACGTTTTCCTGTGGGTAGCAGTTTCGCCGCGGCCTTTCTCAACTCTTCTTATTTTTCTATTTTCAATCATACGAGTAAAAGCATTAGATACTTTTAAAACTTATTACATTTATTTAATATTTTTTATTCCCAATTGGTGAGTCCTCGGCATCATATCACCTGATGCTAAGTAACGATGATGCCGAAGATGGAAGCGGGCTTAACAAGGTTCCCCAACGCAATGGGGAACTGGCTATCTTATCTACAAGCTGGAACACATTGATTAAAGCTAGTCAGGCGGGCTTAGAAAATGCCCTTCCATCGACCAAACCGAGTCTTACAAAGTTAGACTCCGCCGGGAATCGAACTCGCGACCACCCGATGTGAAGCCAAAGGACTTAACCATCACGCCACGGACGCGGTGAAAAAGTTTCAACTATGTGTCAGTATATCTGTCGCGCCAATAAGGCCAACTAGCCCGATAGCTAGCTGATTAGTGGGCGGAAACTCCGAGACTTTTATTAGGGACCACATACACGCTGAATTAATCTAACTTAACCGTCGGTGCAGCATCAGACCGGTTTTCAGAAAATAGTTAAACAACGGGCTAGTTTTGTAATTAAATGTCTCATTTGATCGTTTGACTGCGAAATGTCTGTCAGGTGATACCTTATGCCTGTAGGAGCGACATGTAGCAACCCCACTCTGACCCCAACTTTCTGACGAGGCAAGTACAGTAGTGCCAACGGTTCCTTCTGCAGCTCACTCCTCATCACTGCCTGTTGTTGCGTAATAAAATAATAATTGCGCAATAATCCAGATATACCTAGCGGTCTCAAACTATTTGTGCCGTAGATATATGTGCGTGTTAGGCGGTGCAGCTATTACTTTGTGCCGGAGAAATATGTGCGTGTGGCGGTGCAGCTATAACTTTGTGCCGGAGAAATATGTGCGTGTTAGGCGGTGCAGCTATAACTTTGTGCCGTAGATATATGTGCGTTTTAGGCGGTGCAGCTATTACTTTGTGCCGGAGAAATATGTGTGTGCTAGGCGGTACAACTATTACTTTGTGCCGGAGAAATATGTGCGTGGTAGGTGGTGCAGCTATTTCTTTGTGCCGGAGAAATATGTACGTGCTAGGCGGTGCAGCTATTACTTTGTGCCGGAGAAATATGTGCGTGCTAGGCGGTGCAGCTATTACTTTGTGCCGGAGAAATACGTGCATGCTAGGCGGTACAGCTATTACTTTGTGCCGGAGAAAAATGTGCGTGCTAGGCGGTACAGCTATTACTTTGTGTCGGAGAAATATGTGCGTGCTAGGCGGTGCAGCTATTACTTTGTGCCGGAGAAATATGTGCGTGCTAGGCGGTGCAGCTATTACTTTGTGCCGGAGAAATATGTGCGTGCTAGGCGGTGCAGCTATTACTTTGTGCCGGAGAAATATGTGCGTGCTAGGCGGTACAGCTATTACTTTGTGCCGGAGAAATATGTGCGTGCTAGGCGGTACAGCTATTACTTTGGTCAAAAAATTTGTGTTTGAGGTCCAAGATGTTGATATATTTGATGATCACATTAGGAAAATTGTCACTAATCTCCATACAAACGTAGGTAGTCCCCTGTTTCCTCCCTGGATAACGACATTAGAGGAATTGTTTCATGAGTAAACTCCTGTCGCGCTTCGGAGCTGACATACACATTTTTTTTTCATAAAACTATGTCTGCTATGGCTACGCCCTTCTGTTTTGTTTTTTTCCGTATTTTTATTTAGTAGTGAGAATGTTTTGAGAAACTGTAAGTTCTTACTGAAAATTAATCAATAAAGAAACTACAGTCGGCTTGTTTTCAACGTATCAACTTTATCTCATGACATTGTTTGTGTTGATTACAATGCTAAACATATTTCAACTGTGTGGCATCAAGCTGATACTAGAAAAGAAAAATAAAATATTAATTAGCACAGCTAAACATACTCCGACTAGTTTACAGCTTAAGAATGATGGACATTTGTGTAAATAGTCTAATTACTGAACTGAATGCGCTGCGAGCTTCGAGCACTGAATCTATTGCTTTATAATAATATGTAAATTACAACAAAATTATACTTTAATTATGTAGAATCAAGCAAAGAAAAGAAAGTAAAAATATTAACACAGCCACACAAACTCCGCCTAGTTAATGCTGAAGAATTTGATGTAAATCTGAATGAACGATATACATAAACGTTTGATAACATATGAACTGCGAGCACTAAGTCTACGCTTAGTGCTATAGTTACACAGTGCAATGGCGCCACGGGGCTGCGGGCGCTGCACGCTGGCCATCAATCAAACCTACAAAAACTAGCTCCATGTAAATGTGCTGGAATTAATTCTAACTATCCGACGCGTTCTCGTTTACGTACGGGTATCAATATTAACGAGCTTCATATCGACACTCATATCGTGTGAATGCTAAACACGCGAGCTACTCGTAGCTTGTCGCCTTGTCGGCCACACTCGACCACTCGAGCGTGCCTTGCTGTGCCCTACTGTTCATTGCTGGCTATAAACTAGGTAAATGTCAAGAATACTTTAAAAGGCGGCAGTGGATAGTAACTGGCGATACTTTGGCTAGATAAAGGCGATAAAGCCTGGCAGGCGAATGCGGTGAGCTGCAGCGCCGATTCTCACGGCACACATGCCCTTACAGGCACAAGTGTAACCTAGGGCTGTGATGAGACACAAATTGAGCCGACTAATTAATGGGTTGGTCAGTTCCAAAGATTATTTGCGCACCACCTAACACGGGTACCGTATGGTGGTATACTCGTAATTACAAGCTCAACATGTACGCAGAACGTGTACAAACATTGCTGGCTGCCGAGCGGGTCTCGTATGATAATATAATAGGCTTCTCTTCACAGTTTTTCTAAACTATGAGTGAAAGTATCGTAAGTGTGTAAGTATTTGAAGCGATAAGTGAACATATTTATATTTGATGTCAAGTAAGTTTAAAATTACTCCAGGGCCGACCCTTTGCTGAAGGGTTCCGTACCTAGTAACGGGACTCTATTACTTAGCTTATGCTGTTTGTCTGTCTGTGTGTCTGTCCGACAAATAAAAGGCTGTATTCATCATCATATCAGCCGAAAAACGTCCACTACTGCATAAAGGCCTCCCCCAAGGATTTCCACGACGACCGCCCCTGCGCTGCCCGCATCCAGCGGCTTCCCGCGGTCTTCACCAGGTCATCGGTCTACCGCGTGGAAGGCCTGCCTACGCTACGTTTCCGGTGCGCAGTCGCCACTCGAGAACTTTACTGCCCCAAAGGCCATCTGTTCTATGAGCTATGTGTCCTGCCCACACATTGAGAGACATTACTGTGGCCATCGAGCATTGTGTAAGACATTGTGTAACACCCCTCCCCCCTCCCTAGGTCGCTCCGATATGCTTTTAAGGTGGCCCTGCTGCCATAGTGTGGTCTTGGGCCTGTGCATATTTATTTTTATAAACCTTATGTATATAATGGGTATGTATGCATATAGGCGCAGGGCATTCACCTCCTCCCCTCCACCGCAGTCCAGGGGAAAAACACATTATGTAAGCATAGTCTCAGCCATGACCACGATAGCGTCAGTGAATCGGAGGTGGGTTATATACTCGCCGATGATATTGATAACGAGTCCACCCCAGTCCAGAAGCTTCAAAACATCTTCCAGGGCGGCGGTGAACAGTTTCGGAGATATACCGTCTCCCTGTTTCACACCTAGCTGCAACTGGATAATAGCGTAATAGGTAGCTGGCTGAAATTTTATGTATGTATTATTATGAATGATTAACTAAAAGTTAATAAAAATCACAATAAAACAAGAAAAATAAAGGAGATCGCCATACAAGAAATGAGTTTTTTAGGTTTTTGTTATTGCTCTACCTTTATCGTATAAAATTGCTGGCCAAATATGGTGTGATTATATTATAGTTCTAAATCTTAAAGTACAACAACGAGTAATGAAACCGACTAAACGTAAATCGTACTTGCGCTCGGAGTTTTACCTGAAAAAAAAAAATGTTGCTTGCGTTGATGTCTTTTGTTTAGAGAGTAAAGTTGTGGCGGTGGAGCCGACTCGCTCTTGGCCGCTCTTTGACAGCACTGAAAAGCAACCCATATCACCCTTATGCGTAGTTCAAGCTGTAGCTATACGATGTTACTTTTCAATTATATAATTTGATTGACTTTTATATTATTGACAACTAGCTGTTGCTCGCGACTCCATCCGCGGGAAAAACTAAACATGTCAAACTACGAAAATTATTAAAAAAAACATATTATGCATCATTTGAGATTATGAATCCGAAAAAAAACCAGTTGTACACAGGAAACATCAGTTACACATTTTACAAAGTAAGGTCACACAAAGGGTACAGCTTATTTCTAAAGAAATTTAGTTGTTGATTGTCATTGTGGAACAGACGCTGACAGAGGAATCTGCACGCGCCTGAACTGGAACGGGAAGTTTTTTGTGATGAGGGGGAGGCTAACCAAACCATACCAATCAACCACCATACCAAATTTCAGCTCTACAGCTGTAACAGTCTTTTAGTAAAACGTCTGTGACAAACTGTAGGACAGACAGACGGACAGATTTTTTGGTGCGCTACTTGACCAAAATCACCGTACAGTGTACACGCAGTAAATCACCGTACAGTGTACACGCAGTAAATCAATTCCTCAACGGACGGTACAATTATACACAGAGAGTGTGGCGGTGGTGGCAGTCCATTAGTCTTCAGTAATCACCCCTTTTCAATCTTGAGAAGCACGTGTGAAAACTCTTGAGCGTGAACTCCTGCCCATGTACAAAGCACTTGTGGCAGGCGTTCACCTTATCGGCCCTGGTGCCCCGCGTCACCATCAGCTACTTGTGGTGTAAAAAACCACTAAAGATAACCGTGATCGTATCGCCCACCGCACGACTCTCCCTCTGAAAGTCCTAGAGCATTCTGTTCACAGCTTCCACAGCTTTCTTGTGCTCCGTAGTGCTAGTGGTTAGTACCTCAAACTACTTAAAATACAACAGTCCTAAGACCACCTGGACTTTGCCAGTGTTACGTGACATCCCACACCCAGGAGTTTTCGTGTTGTCTAAATCGATAGGAGTTTTGAAGGTTTTTTTATTCACAATAGATAACCCCTTGGCATTATCTCTTTCAGATGGAAGTGGGCTTACCAAGATTCCTCAACGCAATGGGGAAATGCATGTGGGAACAGATCAGTGCTATTAACATTAATGTTTTGTCAGAAAAACTTAGTAAAGATGATACGAGTAATAGCTGGCCAAGCGGGCTTTACAAAATTCGAATATCTTTCAATGTATAGATTTTTTTGTGTATACAATTTTATTAAATTGTGTAAAGTTGAATAAAATATGTATAAGTGTTATTGTTAAGCCTTATTATAAGTTTTACTAATGTTCGCTAGAGTTGCTCAAAGACTGGTTGGAATTTCGTAAGGATTTGTGGCATCTTACCAAAATCCGAGTACCTCGCTGGATCAACAAGAGCCAAAACGATAGGTGCCTTGAACTTCATGGCTTCTCGGATGCATCTAATCTAGCTTACGCAGCAGTAGTTTTCGCTCGTGTGATCGACTGCGATGGTAATGTGTTTGTGAACTTGGTCACCTCAAAAAATAGAGTCGCACCAATAAAGCAAGTCTCAATACCACGACTTGAGCTCTGTGGAGCTGTGTTGCTGGCCAAACTTCTCAGTGAATCTGCCGAAGTTCTGGAAGTTTCCAAACACCAGCTACACGCGTGGACTGACTCAGAGATCGTGTTGGCCTGGCTCAGTAGCCATCCTAGTAGATGGAAGACATTCATCGCTAATAGAGTGTCCGAGATACTTACCATCTTGGATGCAAGCCAGTGGTCACACGTTGCCTCCAAGGAAAATCCTGCAGACTGCGCGTCACGGGGAGTCTCCCCTGCAGACTGTGTAGGAAATCAACTCTGGTTCCGAGGACCTCAATGGCTGCACGAAGAGAAGATAGACTATGGGAGAAAAGAAATAAAAGACACTAAAAGGGAAGAGAGAAAGCAGAAGATAGCGTGTCACAACACCTGCAATAAAGAAGAAATCGAAATTCTATTCTCTAGATTCTCGTCTCTAAGAAAACTTACCCGAGTCCTGTCGTACTGCCGAAGAGTTTTGCGCTGGAAAGAACCTGAAATAGGAGATAAAACTATTAACACACATCTAACAGCTAAGGAAATAAATGAATCCTTACTTACCTGTATTAAAATGTGCCAAAATGAGTGGTTTTCTGAAGAAATTGCGTCGCTGAAGGAATCAAAAACCATTCACAAAAAGAGCAAACTTTATTCTTTACATCCACTTTTAGACAGAAATAAAGTTTTGCGAGTTGGCGGAAGGCTACACAATGCTCCTGTCAGTGAGGACATGAAGCATCCCATTATAATCCCCCACCAATCCACATTTACAAACTTGTTAGTCAGAGAGGCTCATGATAAAACTTTGCACGGTGGTCCCCAACTGATGCTTAATTATTTGCGAACCAAATATTGGGTAATCGGCGCAAAAAGCATCGTCAAACAGGTCGTTCGTAAATGTGTGATTTGTATCCGTCACTCAGCCCAGACAAACCAACAGATGATGGGTCAGTTGCCCACATCTAGAGTCACTGCACACCGACCTTTCCACAAGTGTGGAGTGGACTATGCAGGTCCAATCAGCATCAGACCAACAAAGGGTCGTGGGTATCACTCCACCAAGGGATACATTTGTCTGTTCATATGCATGTCCACTCGAGCGATTCACCTCGAGGCGGTCAGTGATATGACGTCTCAAGGCTTCCTAGCCGCTTTTAAGCGTTTCGTTGCTCGCAGGGGACATGTAGCGGACATGTGGAGTGATAATGGCACCACCTTTGTCGGCAGTGCCCGAGAGCTAAAAGAGCTGTTCGATGCGGAAAGGTCGAGTGTTGCTACCGAAATAGTAGATTGGTTAGCGTCCAATGGAACTAACTGGCATTTCATCCCTCCCCATTCTCCAAACTTTGGAGGATTGTGGGAAGCGGGTGTCAAATCCGCCAAACACCACTTGAAGCGAGTGATAGGCACTAGCACTCTCACATTTGAGGAGATGACAACGACGTTGTCTCAAGTGGAATCGTGCCTTAATTCTCGTCCGATTTCTCAACTATCTTCATCCCCAGAGGATCCATGTCCATTAACTCCTGGCCACTTTTTGATTGGTGAGCCACTTGTCCTTGCTCCTGATCACAATTATGAGAGCTCTACCCTCAGCAGTCTTAAACGCTGGAACCTCACACAAAAAATGGTCCAAGACTTCTGGCGTCGATGGTCGCAGGAGTACTTGACGCAGTTACAGCATCGTTATAAATGGGGCGATCAAACTTCTGAGCCTTCGGTAGGAGATGTTGTGCTTGTAAAGGAGGACGATATTCCCCCCGCGAGATGGCTGTTTGGTCGCATCATTGCTAAACATCCTGGATCTGACAAACTTACGCGTGTCGTCAGTCTCAAATACAAAGGCAACATAATCAAAAGACCTGTGTCCAAATTGATAGTTTTGCCTGTAACTGACTAGGTATTTAATATGTAACATTTATTTTGTTAAAAATATTTACATTGTTAAAATTTCGCATTTTTAAAGTTCGATTTAGTTGGGCGGTATGTTAAGCCTTATTATAAGTTTTACTAATGTTCGCTAGATGGCGCTGTTAAATTTTAGAACACGCTATCATTATGTGTCTTCGACATTATGGTGAGACATTAATACATTTGTATTCTTTTCCACCTTACCTTGCCTTTAATAAAGGAACATCTCACTGGCGACACCTAGTTTCAATTAACAGGTTCACCTTTCGGGATTTTTTGGGACAAGGCTGTACAGTTATGAAGATACACATATAATGAATAATATATAGATATTTAAATGACATGTGACAATGAGTACACGCGATGATTTTAATGAACTACCTGGCGACCTAGATAAAGGCGAAGGGAAATAAAACACTCCGTGGGCGCGACATACGCGCGGTGCACAAGGCATTAGTGGTAATGGTAATCGATTATAACTACGAATCACAAGCTTTTTCTGCAATTTAATGCGCTGCCTTTGATTATCGAATGATATGCCAGCCGCAGCCGGGCTGTCCACTTAGCTGCGTGGGGGACGTGTGACGTGGGTCAAGCATTAAATAATATTAACACTGAATTAAAACGCTTTTAAATAAAACATTTTGAAATTAAAAAATAATAATTAAACGTTTCCGAAAATGAAGCAAGAAGAATAAACAGTGACAAAACAACTTAAAAGAACAAGGTTAGCTGTGGACGTTGTTCCCGTGTCTCTGATATAACGATGAAGAAAATAAAATTTAATATAGTTATTTATGCGCAAAGTATGCAAGTATTTGTGCATGTTAAAGAACAGTAATAATAGTAACTTTGAACTGATTACGACCGTACGTAATAGTGGTAATAGCCGCCCCACCGAGCGCACGGCCTGCTATGGCTTGCAGGGCGCATGCGCGGACAGCGCACTGATGTATGTAAATCGTGTAGCTGCTGCCACAACCGTATAGCATCGACGAATGGTACAATGACATGCGAGGACAGGACAGGTGCAGAGCTGCAGGGTAGAGAGACTGATTTACAAAGGGAGCATACGAAATATAATCCAATCAGGTGAAACACATTTTTGAACGCGCTTTACGTGAAAACGGCGCGGCGGGGGGGGGGGGGGGGCGATTTGGATGTTTATTTCGCGAATTGACCCATACAAAATCCATATTTCAATAAAATAGAGCGCCATCTTTTGTCGAATAGGGGAACCAAACATGCGTGAAAAATACGCATGCCTACTTATATGTTTGCTTGCTATACAAAGTGGTCATTATCTACATTAATAGTGGAGAGGAAATTTGTTACAAATGCCACGCGAAAATGCGCCTACTCGTATCTGTATTTAATATCAGTACCTACTTAAACTTATTTTATTTATTAAATGTTATTGCGAGCACAGAACAAGTAACAATAATTGCGAGCGCAGGGAGTGAAGGTTGTCACACACGGGCGCTATACTTTAAGATATATTTAACGTAACAGATATCTTACAATATCGCTTTTCATAGAAATAAATGAGAGTACACACACGGGGCAGATTAATATATAATTCAATGCCGTCTATCTTAAGATACCGAGCGATACCGCGGGAGCTCGCGATATTTATCTTAAGATAAAAAGAGTTACATGACTAAAAAGAGTTTTTAACCGCCTGCGTGGCGTAATGGTTAGTCCATTCGCTTCACACCAGGAGGTCGCGAGTTCGATTTCCGGCGAGGTCAACTTTATAAGACTCGGTTTGGTTGGTGGCAGGGCATGTTCATAGCCCACCTGGCTAGCTACCAACATCTTTTCTAAGTGTGGCCGCCAAACATCTGTTTTTACTTTTTATTCACAATTGGTGAGCCCTTGATTCCCCAACGCAATGGAGAACGGGCTATCTTATCTTCAAGCCGGAAAACATCAATGTTGTTGTTGTTTGTAGCTAGCTAGGCGGGCTATGAAAATGCCCTACCACCAACCAAACCGAGTCTTACAAAGTTGACCCCGCCGGGAATCGAAACCACGGCCTCCTGGTGTGAAGCGAATGGACTACACATTACGCCACGGAGGCGGTTAACAGCATTGATGTGTTCCGGCTTGAAGATAAGATAGCCATATCCCCTTTGCATTGGGGAATCTTGTAAAGCCCGCTTTCATCTTCGGCATCAACGTCTCTTCGTCAAAGTCGGCTTCGTCCTCTGACGAACTGTCTAGTAAGTCCAATAGCAACATACGCGAACTCATTTTCTTAATCAGCCTGTATACAACGTTTTAGGTGTAGCTGTAGAATGTGGGGTTTTCATAATAGTAAAGCGCCCGTGTGTGATGCCTTGCTATGCTATAAGTTTAAATCTTAAGATACCCGCGAGTATCTTAAGATAAAAAAGCGCCCGTGTGTGACAGCTTTAAGGCGTGAGACAGACAGAAATGTATTTGATGTGGTGTGAATTATGACCCCGACATGGCAATAGCATGGCGCGGGCCTGGCGACGTGGTGAGGGCGTGAAGTAGAAAAATTTCAACCTTATTACACCGCGAATAACAACCAACGGTCATCCGTCAAATGACGCGCATCCGTCAACCGATGGAAGTGACGGACGAGCAACCGCTAGGATTGTAAAACTCAACCACCGAATAAAAATTATATTTAAAGTTACATTGCCACTCACTAATTCGAGAGTGTGATTGTTGGTTCTCCTTCTGTCACGCGACGTCCCGCGACGTCCCGCGACAACGAAGCAACGGATCGACGTGAATTTAAGTAGATAGCAAATTAGCCGGAGAGTGACTTAGGCTACTTTTTCCCGCCATAAACGGCATCCATACTAGCGGAGCCGCGGGTAAAAGCTAGTCATAAATAAAACGAAAATATTTGTTGTGTGAATGAAAGTAGTCATGCATTTGTCGCCTAACATCACCACGCGTCACCCTTTGTCGCCTAACGTCACCACGCGTCACCCTTTGTCGCCTAACGTCACCACGCGTCACCCTTTGTCGCCTAACGTCACCACGCGTCACCCTTTGTCGCCTAACGTCACCACGCGTCACCCTTTGTCGCCTAACGTCACCACGCGTCACCCTTTGTCGCCTAACGTCACCACGCGTCACCCTTTATCGCCTAACGTCACCACGCGTCACCCTTTTTCGCTTAACGTCACCACGCGTCACCCTTTATCGCCTAACGTCACCACGCGTCACCCTTTGTCGCCTAACGTCACCACGCGTCACCCTTTTTCGCTTAACGTCACCGCGACCCGCAAAAATCCCGACGCAAAAAGAGGGGTATTCTAAGTTTTAGATCTAGTGTCTTTGTGCGTCATCGCAGCTCCTAGACGGATGGACCGATTAAAATGTGTTTTTTTTTTATTTGAAAACTAGACTTACCAGAATGGCTCGTAGCCTACGAATATAGCTCGTAGCTATTTTTGATAGAAATCCATTCAGCCGTTAATGACGATGGTCAACTGCTAATGAAAACTGAAATGATAATGAAAACTGGTGTCATGTTGGGTTACTCTCGTGGAGTCAAACTTATCAAAGTATTCCTAGGTTTTCACCAAGTTACAAATGCAACATTTTCTCGAAAACTAACTTTTCTTCAACCTTAGCATTACAGCTGCAGCGGTGGTTTTAGCAAGCTCTCTGGCACTACTCACTAGGGCTGTAGTTCTTCCGTAACGCCACGCTAAGGACTTCATCGGAAGCTCCGGTGGCAATCTGCACCCAGCGCGCAGTGGAGGGCTCACGAGATTCTTTATGATCCGCCAAAAACGGTTTTAAGTGGATATATCAGGATGTGATAAAGGTGAAAGTTATACTATAATCACCACTATCTATTGAAGTAGCCACTCTGCACATAATAGAGCTATATAAAGAAGTGTACCTTAATAGAAGAAGAAAAGTTGATTAACTGTTTTAATCAAAGTTGTGCAGTACTGAAAACCTACCTATTATGTGTAATCAATTCGTACGTAATTCAGTTGATATAATCGTTAGAACAACATGCAGTAATTATAGCTGCTCTTCCCAGAAGTGGTTCACAGTATGTCATAAGACCTTAAATTCAGAGCTTCTGAAATTCAGCTGTACAAAGGCGTTGCACAGATACAGTTTGTATGTGCTATGTATGTGATTGGGGGGTCATGGGCTGCTGGCGCGGGCGGGCGGCGGCGTGAGGGGGGGTTGCACCTGCCGTAATACCCTATTTATGAATAATGTTTTATTCTAACAGCGTGCGCCCCCCGCCCCCCGCCCCCCGCCCTTGCCAACTCCAGGGATGCTGCAGGGCTGTCGAAGTCCAACAGACTTTACATTATTCTTAGAAGTTGCCTGTGGCGCTGCGGTTTTGCTCATCCATAACTTTGTAATTTAACTAAGTTTTCTTACTTGTTCTTGTCACGTAGGCCGAATTTAGGGTTATATCAATTATTTGAAAAGTTCCTATTATATTACATTAACGATAACCGTTACCGTGAAACTTTTTACCGTAACGGCGGCGGCGGCGGCGGCGGCGCATTCCTGAAGCAGCCCTGCGCTCATATTGCTTGCTTTGTCCTTACCGCGCGGGCAGAGAAGTGAGGTGACCGTCAGACCCACCACCCCCTGGGTGTCGCGCGGCTCTAATTAATGGAATAACTACAGAGTTCGGCCGCGGGCACAGCAGGGGAGGGGAGGGTCTGGTGGAGGTGGGGTTTTCTTTAAAATATCGTCGCAACTTGAATTACTGCCGATAACTAGCAGAAATGAACGGTAAAAGCGCGGAGGTGGTACAGGATTGCTGCTGGTATGACGGTGCAAGCGCGCAGATGGTGCAGGTGTGGCGGCATCTGCAGTACCCGCCACTAACAACTACATTGCCACAACTGAAGACTCCGTCAAATATATGGAGAATTGTGTCTTCACCTTGATAGATGGCACTATCGTCACAAGAAGACTATTTACAAAGCCTCTACAACGCACTATCAACATTTCCTTGCTCATAACATAAGTATATTTACAAGCACCAACCATACACGGTTGTCCACGGCCGGACACCAGCCACTCCACCTCGCCTGACGGAGATATCTCCCTTTGTTCTCAAAAGTAGGAAACACACCGTTCCTACAACAGGATCACTACTGCTATGACGTTGAAAGCGCGGGGGGTCAACAGGATTGCTGCTGCTATGACTACGGACAAAATAGTAACGCCTGAGAACATATTTATTAAAACAATTTTAAAATACTACATAGTAAAGTACCTATTGATGAACAGTTGGTGCTTAAGATACAGGCTGTGCCTAGTTTGGGACCGACGTAAAGACATATTTTTTTTTTTTTTATTACCACACATAAAGAAACAACTATTTCACGCATCCAGAGCTCAAGGTCAAATTTGTTTTTTGAATATAATATTATTAAGGTAATCATAGTAATTTATTGCCCTATTCATGGAAACTTTGCTTCATGAACATATATTCTGGAACAGGTAGCAGTTTGCAATAATAACCACGAAACTTTATTACATTCAAGATGTAATAAGGCACATACAATGTTCAAACTCCCATTCCGCTGGTCACCATTCGTATATTGTTATGATTTAGTGGCAACACTGTTGCAGCTGCAGCGTCCGAAGGGGTTGCCAGTGCCCCCTGGGGAGGAGGGGGGGGGGGGGGGGGGAAGTCGGGAAGTCGGCGCTAGTAATAAAGCCGGCCATATCTCACACTTAGCGCGTAATGACCGCGCGCCCAAATAATTGGATCACGTACATAACTCATTATTACTGGCACCTCACTTGGCGCGAATGTATCATTACTTGACCCTTCATCTACCTCCCCCCCACCTCCCCCCCGCCCGAGGAGCCGCATCGTGAATACAAGAAAAAGTAATAACTCCAACAAAGGTGTGTAGAATAGACTACTATAATGATTGAATTCCTTCTTATCTTTATCGCACACGCATACTAAGTGATTGATAAGGTTTACTTTTAATTGGAGATTAGAGTTGGATTTAGGAGCTAATAGACGGTTGCTATAAAGTTTGCATTTTGTACTCTTGTGGTCCCTTACCCCTAATTGGTCAGTACTTAGTGTGCAGTATCAGATATTCATCACTTTTAATCTCTTCTTATTTTATAAACATTTTTCAAAACCCATTTCTCATCAATTCGCTAAAAGCGAACCTCCATACAAAGAATTACAATCGAGTTAGTACTAGTGTAGAACAATTCAAAGTATTTTGCTTTACTATGGAAAAAAGGGAGCCACTACGAGTATTACAGCAGAGGGTTCGGTCGCAGTGTTATGTATGTCTAACAAAAGGGAGCCACTACGAGTATTACAGCAGAGGGTTCGGTCGCAGTGTTATGTATGTCTAACAAAAGGGAGCCACTACGAGTATTACAGCAGAGGGTTCGGTCGCAGTGTTATGTATGTCTAACAAAAGGGAGCCACTACGAGTATTACAGCAGAAGGTTCGGTCGCAGTGTTATGTATGTCTAACAAAAGGGAGCCACTACGAGTATTACAGCAGAGGGTTCGGTCGCAGTGTTATGTATGTCTAACAAAAGGGAGCCACTACGAGTATTACAGCAGAGGGTTCGGTCGCAGTGTTATGTATGTCTAACAAAAGGGAGCCACTACGAGTATTACAGCAGAAGGTTCGGTCGCAGTGTTATGTATGTCTAACAAAAGGGAGCCACTACGAGTATTACAGCAGAGGGTTCGGTCGCAGTGTTATGTATGTCTAACAAAAGGGAGCCACTACGAGTATTACAGCAGAAGGTTCGGTCGCAGTGTTATGTATGTCTAACAAAAGGGAGCCACTACGAGTATTACAGCAGAGGGTTCGGTCGCAGTGTTATGTATGTCTAACAAAATCATAATCATAATCATAATCATTTATTGATAAACAATGTTTACACGTCAATTTTTGATTTAACCATTATATTAAAATACAAAATAAAAATATTAAAATACTAGATGTTAACATTAAATTAAATAAATGTTAACATTAAATTAAAAAACAGTCAGTCAATACAAAATAATAATATGTCATCATAAAATAAAAATTACTTATCAAAAGATAATGTTATTTTAAATTTAGGAATTGATTCAAACTGTAAAACGTGTGCTCGAGAAGCCAACGCTTTAGCTTTGCTTTAAAGCTTGCCAGTGTGGGAGCTTCAGTGACATGAGTCGGCAGCTTGTTGTAGACTGATGGCCCCAACACATGAGTCGGCTTACCGAACTTAGCGAGTCTACACCGCACCGGCAGAAGCCTGTCCACGTGGCGGTGGTTGCGAGTGTGTACATCCCTCGGTGTCACGTACTCGTGACGATGGTTGTACACATACACAGCCACCTGAAGGATCAGTAGCGAGGGCAGTGTAAGGATTCCTAAACTCTGAAAGTAAGGCCTGACAGAAGTGTAGCGAGACACCTGCACTATCGCCCGCACGGCCCTCTTCTGCATACGGAAGGCGCGCTCCCAATCGGCTGCGCACCCCCAAAGCTCCATCCCGTACTGCAGAAGCGACTGTGCCGTCGCGAAATAGCTGGACCTCACCACCTCCCTCGGGACCACCCACGAGAGCCGCCGGAGAGCGAAGCAAACTCCTCCTAGTTTCCCACATAGCTTTGCTATGTGAGATTCCCAGGTGAGACCACGGTCGAGTTCGAATCCGAGGAAGGTGGTGGTGTCCACCTGGTCTATATTTACTCCACCTACTCGTATCGACATACTTCTAGGTGGTTTCCCTCCTAGATGGAAATGCAGGAAGTGAGTTTTTTGGAGGTTTAGGGCGAGTCCGTTACATCCAAACCACTGCGACAGCTGGGTGGCGGTATCATTTAGTTGCTGCTCTAGAAGGTCTACAGTCGGTGCACAAACGACAGTGGCAACGTCATCTGCGTACATAAATACTTCACCACACGATACGGCTTCTGGTAGGTCGTTCAGCAGCAGTGAGAATAGGATATTGGATACCGACGATCCCTGTGCTACACCCATTGTTGTGGTAAGTGGATCTGACTTTACCTTTCCTCCGTCACTCACCACCACCTGCGACCTGTCGTGTAGAATATCAGAGAGCAGAGCAGCGGCGCGGCCACCAATACCATAGTGCTGTAGCTTAGCAGCGAGCACGGTATGGTCCGCCACGTCGAAGGCTTTAGACAGGTCGCAGCACAGTACGGCCACCTGCATTCGCCTCTCGCGCGCCTCCAGTACACACCGCACCACCTGCCGCGCCAGCGCGCTCGTGGAGCGGCCCGCGCGGTACGCATACTGCCGCTCCGAGAGAGCATCGGTCGAGTTCAGGTACTCAGATAGGCGAGAACAAAGGCCATTTTCCATTACTTTGGCTATTGCTGGTATGATGGATACGGGTCTGTAGCAGTCCAAGTCTTCCTTTTTGCCTTTTCCTTTATACAAAGGTGATATTTTACTAATTTTTAATGGAGCAGGATAGACACCCTCTCTAAAACACTGGTTATACAGATGTGCGAGGGCCGGACACAGCGGAGATGCGGCTATGTTCAGAAGGTCCATTGAAGCCTCGTATATGTCTTTGGTTGGTTTGTGTGGTATACGAGTGGTGATTATGCGTAACACTTCATGCGCAGTGAACGGGCGCAGGTGCAGCGAGCGGTCGGCAGGCGCGCGGGCGGCGTTCAGCGCGGCCCGGGCTCGGGCCAAGTCGGCTCGCGGAGCCCCACACAAGACGGCAGCGTTCATGAATCTTGCGTTCATTGAATTTGCAGCATCCTTTTTTGAATCAAATTTTTTTCCATGTGAATTTAAGACAATGTCCGTGAAATTAGTTATATGGCGGCCAGATCTACCCCTTTCTTTGTTTACGATTTCCCACATCGTTTTACTCACATTAACACTTCCTGACATGATATTTGAATAGTAACTTAGTTTCTGACTCAAGATTAATTTATTATAAAATATATTCATTGTATTTATTCTACTTTTTAAGGTGTCGTCATCGGGAAATTTTTGTCCTATTAGTTTGATTAAGTCAAATAATAATAATTTGTAGTTCGTAATCTCATCAGTAAGCCATGATTTATTTTTAGGCTTGGGTTTCTTTTTAAATGGGAAAACTTGTGTCAAATTTATTATAAATAGTATTTATTATGGCCGTCGCCATATTCAAAGCTGACTTGCCATTTCGTGCCCATACATCGGTCCAGTTTACACTGTCAATAGACATGACAAAAATACTGCGATTTGATTTTGAGTAGTCGCGTACAGTTCTCACGGGCGTGGGTTCGATTCTCTGACACGTTATTTCTGTACGGACAGCGATGTGATCGGACAGATTTGTAGTAACGGGACACGCGCACACTACCCCCGCCCCCGCGTTGGTGTAGACATGGTCCAGGCTGGACTGTGAGTCTGCCGTGACTCGCGTAGGAAAGTCAACTTTATTTGTGAAGTCGTAAACTGACAATATATCGATTAGTTTTTTTCCTTCAGGACTTTGCTTAAAGGTATTAATGTTCATGTCACCTACTATTATGCAGTCTTTTCCACTATCGCTGGCTTTCTCGAGCACACGTTCTAGGTAGGTCAAAAAATCAGTAGCGCTTATTAAGTTTGTCCTATAAATACAAATAATAATTAAATTAAAATCAATAAGCTCCATTGCGGAAATTTCACAAAATAATTCGTTAGATAAATTGCATAAGTCAATTAATTCAATAGTCTTATAGCTGTCCTTCACAAATATGGCTGACCCACCATGTATGTGTTGTTTCCGGCAAAAACTAGATATTAAAGTGTAACCGTCAATGTTGATGCACTTAAGCTGGTCGCTCGTCAGCCAGTGCTCAGTGACTGCTAATACGTCACAATTAAGTTCGTTAGTTAGTAACACGTCAATTTTGAGAGTTTTATTGCTTATCGACTGAACATTTTGGTGACAAACGACCAACTTACGTGTACATGTATTGTGCTCGTTGTGTGAGTCATACGCAGTGGTGGTTCTCGTAGGCGACGCGCACTTACTGCGGCTGCTACTCGATCGAGGCAGCTCCGGCTGGCCGCGACGCGAGCGCTGGTGGTAGGGATCCCCGCTGCGTGGCGGGGGAGCGGGCGAGAAACCAGTCCGAGAACCGAACGCCTGGTGGCCACGAAGTCGGCGCTGTCATCCGCTCGTACAAGCTCTCGGGAAATCCGATTATGAATGATGCGTGTCTGTTGGTTTTGATTTCGCGTTTTTGGACCGTGAATTCCATTGATGATTCCATTTTTTTAAGGAAGCATAAAACTTGATCTTCTGACGTCTCTGGTAGGAATGACCATGCTTGTATATATTTCAACCGTTCTACTGTCCGAAGATTTACATCTTCCTTCCCAGCTCCTACAACTACACTAGGCTTAGTTTTACGTTTTTGCCGCCGAACTTCTTGCCATGGTGGGTTCGCGGATTCAATTTCGTCTTTTGCAGTATTTCCGCCGTCATTTGGTTCATTGACATTTGGTTCAATTCGTCATTTGGTTCAAAAGGGAGCCACTACGAGTATTACAGCAGAAGGTTCGGTCGCAGTGTTATGTATGTCTAACAAAAGGGAGCCACTACGAGTATTACAGCAGAGGGTTCGGTCGCAGTGTTATGTATGTCTAACAAAAGGGAGCCACTACGAGTATTACAGCAGAAGGTTCGGTCGCAGTGTTATGTATGTCTAACAAAAGGGAGCCACTACGAGTATTACAGCAGAAGGTTCGATCGCAGTGTTATGTATGTCTAACAAAAGGGAGCCACTACGAGTATTACAGCAGAAGGTTCGGTCGCAGTGTTATGTATGTCTAACAAAAGGGAGCCACTACGAGTATTACAGCAGAGGGTTCGGTCGCAGTGTTATGTATGTCTAACAAAAGGGAGCCACTACGAGTATTACAGCAGAGGGTTCGGTCGCAGTGTTATGTATGTCTAACAAAAGGGAGCCACTACGAGTATTACAGCAGAGGGTTCGGTCGCAGTGTTATGTATGTCTAACAAAAGGGAGCCACTACGAGTATTACAGCAGGGGGTTCGGTCGCAGTGTTATGTATGTCTAACAAAAGGGAGCCACTACGAGTATTACAGCAGAGGGTTCGGTCGCAGTGTTATGTATGTCTAACAAAAGGGAGCCACTACGAGTATTACAGCAGAGGGTTCGGTCGCAGTGTTATGTATGTCTAACAAAAGGGAGCCACTACGAGTATTACAGCAGAGGGTTCGGTCGCAGTGTTATGTATGTCTAATAAAATTATGAATCTGAATCGACCGTTTGTGGTTCTACGAGTGCAGAGTTCAGAGTTAGGAGTTAACATTTCTGATCGAGCACTTATGAGTCACTAGGCAATACACGGCACGCGTTGCAATACACGGCATGCGTTGCAATACACGGCTTGCGTTGCAATACACGGCATGCGTTGCAATGCCACTCAGAGAAATAAAAAAGGATGAACTGCGCCTACAAAAGCACAAACACAGGAACAATACCTACAATGTGCAAAGGAAAACTTGTCTTTTGCAGAGATTTCTCCCAGTCAATCTTTCAGAAACTTTCCTAACTAAAAAACCAAAAGTATTACATTTAAAGTAATATCCTTACCTCAAAGGAGGTCTCAGCCTTATTATTTTGGTCAAAATATATAATTTGAGTGAAGCTAAGCTCCTGCACTAATGTAAATCCTTACTTATGATCCTACTAATATTATAAATACGAAAGTTTGTATGTAGTTTGTTACTCTTTTACGCAAAAACTACTGAACGTATCTGACTTAAATTTGGTAGGTAGACAGATTAGGACCAGGATTAACATATAGGCTACGTTTTTCTACGTTCGCGAGCCACTTGCGGCTCGCGCACTGCGCACCCTCGAAGACAGTCATAGAAACTATGTTCACGCGAGCGAAGTCGCTGGAAAAATCTAGTAATATTATAAATGTGAAAACCCCTTATATATAGCATATCTCTGTGTGAAAACGAGTTTCTTTATTTGTTTGTATGTTACCTTTTCACGCTTCAAAACCTGAACCAATCTAGACGAAATTTTGCATGGAGGTAGCCGATATCACTGGAAAGTACATAGCCTACTATTTATCTGAGAAAATAGCATAGTCGGATGCAGTTCCTAAGAGAACTGAAAAATACGCTTTTTAAAAATTTCTTTCAAATCGCAACGGAACAACGGATTGTTGTGATTTTTTGCACCGAGATGGTTGACGAGGTGGGAAATGATATAGTTCACTAATTATCATATCCCGACATATCTCCCGAGGTCTCTGGGAAAGAACTATTTCATAAACAAATTGTAGTGTTTTTATGAGTGGGAAGTGATATAGATTGCTAATCAGAACAGCCCGATATAGTCCCTGAAGTATCTGGACCCATGTCCACGCACCTCTCATCCTCAAAAACGTTCATAAAAACGATGTCCACGCCATGCGAAGCCGCTTGCAAAAGCTAGTACTTAAATAATATTGAGTCAGCGCCAATCTTAAATATATATAACTCAAAGGTGACTGACTGACTGACATAGTGATCTATCAACGCACAGCCCAAACCACTGGACGGATCGGGATGAAATTTGGCATGCAGGTAGATGTTATGATGTAGGCATCCGCTTAGAAAGCATTTTGGGAAATTCCCAAGGGAACCGCAAAAATCGGGATCTGCGCGGGCGAAGCTGCGGGCATCCACTAGTCAAATATATTATCACCATCATCATATCAGACGAAGGAAGTCCACTGCTGGACATAGGCCTCCCCCAAGGATCTCCACGACGACCGGTTCTGCGCTGCCCGCATCCAGCGGCTTCCCGCGAACTTCACCAGGTCATCGGTCCACCGAGTGGGAGGCCTGCCTACACTACGCTTTCCGGTGCGTGGTCGCCACTCGAGAACTTTACTGCCCCAACGGCCATCTGTTCTACGAGCAATGTGCCCCGCCCACTGCCACTTTAGTTTCGCAATTCTGAGAGCTATGTCGGTTACTTTGGTTCTCTTACGGATCTCCTCGTTTCTGATTCGATCACGCAGAGAAACTCCGAGCATAGCACGCTCTATTGCCCTTTGGGTGACCTTGAGCCTTCTTATGAGGCCCATAGTAAGCGACCATGTCTCAGTTCCGTACGTCATCACTGGCAACACACATTGGTCGAAGACCTTGGTCTTAAGACACTGCGGTATCTGGGACGTAAAGATATTGCGAAGCTTCCCGAACGCTGCCCAGCCGAGTTGGATTCGACGATTGATCTCTTTATCGAAGTTGGACCTACCTAACTGGACTGCTTGTCCCAGGTATACATATTCGGTAACAACTTCGAGTGTAGAGCCTCCAACCTTCAGAGGAGTCGGTATGACACGGACGTTTGACATAATTTTCGTCTTGTCCATGTTCATTCTAAGACCCACTTGTTGAGAGGCTCTACTGAGGCCATCGAGCATTGTGCCTAAGTCGTCCATAGTCTCAGCCATGACCACGATATCGTCAGCGAATCGAAGGTGGGTGATGTACTCGCCGTTGATATTGATGCTGAGTCCACCCCAGTCCAAAAGCTTAAAAACATCTTCCAGGGCGGCGGTGAACAGTTTCGGAGATATAACGTCTCCCTGTCTCACCCCTCGCTGCAGCTGGATAGGTTCCGAGTTATGATCCTGAAGGTGAACCGACATGGTAGCGTTTTCATACAAACACTTCAGCACTTCGATATATCGATAGTCAATTTAGCACCTCTGGAGAGACTGTAACACAGCCCAGGTTTCTCCCGAATCGAAGGCTTTCTCATAGTCCACGAACGCCAAGCATAGTGGCTGTACTGTACTAGTACTCTTCGGTCTTCTGTATAATCTGCCGCAGCGTATGTATGTGGTCTATGGTACTAAATCCTTTTCGGAAACCGGCTTGTTCGGGAGGCTGGAAGTAGACAAACCTGCGTGCGAGATGATTCGTAATGACCCTCGAAAACAGTTTGTAGACATGGCTCAGAAGTGAGATGGGTCTGTAGTTCCTCAGCAGGGTATTGTCGCCCTTTTTGAAGAAAAGCACTACCACACTTCTGTGCCATGCCTTAGGCGTTTGTCCCTCAAGTATAACGGAATTAAATAATTTCTGAAGAGCTTTAAGTAACGGTGTTCCACCTGTTTTCAGAAGTTCAGCCGTAATTCCATCATCACCCGGTGCCTTATTGTTTTTAAGCTGTTTAAGAGCCATTCTACATGACTACATACAGTCAAATATATAAGCAAATATAATTATTACGTGAAATGAAATGATGGCAGCGGAAAGCGCAACGACGACGGTGACGTGACGCGTCCCTTTACTGGAAAATGCGGAACGTTCCGTTTGTTTGTTTGGCGCCGACTCAAAATTATTTAGCATTTTATTTAGTGTAGGAGCTCAGTTAGACTAAAAAGGTTTTGTTTATTTTCCGCATTTCAGTTCCTTAACTTTTTCGTCGGTTTAATTTTCTGTTAAAAAGTTGTGAATATATATATATATATATTCTTTATTGCACACAAATATTTACATGAAAAACACTTAGAAAGGACATATACAAGGGTGGACTTATCTCTATAAGAGATCTCTTCCAGCCAACCTTACCGGGTATACCTTTTTATTTTTTTGAAGCTAAAATGTAATTTACTTGTTTTTTGATGACTTACTTTTAACATCCTTCCGTTTCCATCATCACACCTTTGATGGTTGTCGTAAACCATAAATCGTAAGTTAGGTATAAAATTTTCATTAAGATGAGTGAATAATCCCAAGTCATTAGAACTAATTATGTGTGCCAAGTTTCAACAAAATCGGTTCACAGATAAAAATTCAGTGGGTAAACAATCAATCATTCCCTATTTTTCTACCTTTAGGGAAACGATTTTGATTTCAAATTTAAAAGGGCTCAACTTCGAAGTCCTATCCATCAAAAAATAATCATCAATTACAGACTACTCTATAAAAAGATACGCGGGATCCACTTCAAAACCTCCTCCGTTTTATCGTCAGTTAGAAATCTTAATTTTTTTTCGTTGTTGGGTAATATCGTATTGTGTAGAACGTCAGATGATCCTAAATAGTAGGTACGCAGTGTAGCTCTCTCTTCTCATAAATGTCTTACAGTCAAGCTAAATAAACGTGATAACGTTTCCAACAATAGGAAGAGGCGTAACGTGAAATATCTAATGAAATATTATTAATTTTATTTGGCAAAATTTTGCCTGCAGCTTCAACCACGTGGGCATCTCTTTGCCCGCTACCTAGTTCGTTCTTGCTTTTTTCTGTCGGAATTTGAAAAATTGACTTACTCGTATTGACCACCTTGATCCGCCTCTGTAGGAAAAATCCTATTACCCCATTTATTTAACATTTTAAACTAGATAAACTCACCTTTATGTCTCTAGCAGCAAAAAATAGGACTTTCATATTAACTTACGATAGCCTTTAGACCCCGTTAATTCGACCTTGTCGCAAAATCCGTTCTAGGCTAACGTCTCCTACCCATACACTACCTACTTGCTAAATTTTAGCTTTATAGGTCAGTAGTATTCGAGATTCAGCAGGAATTTGAAAAATGAACTTATGTACTTATTTTGACCACCCTGTGAAACAATCTTATTACTCTATTTATTGTTTCTGTTATTATATAAGAATATACATATTAGCTATATTGTACACTTGGCACAAAGTGAAGTGGCAGAAGCACCTCCAGCGGAAGTACAGTCGGCTGGAGTACAGTGCGACGGGGAGAGAAAGCGTCGGACTATCCGGGCATTATCGAAGAGGACTGCTTTCTGCATTGCCGTAATTATTGATCTGCCTCAGAGTTCCAGCCTTCTTAGGTGTCATTCAAGGTCAATTGGAATTAGCCCGTTCACGGATAAGACTACAGGGGCGGTTCCAGTGGATTCCACTCGCCAATAGGAATCATCAAATCATAACGATACACCTGTGGCTTCCATCACCATCTCAGCAGATTGAAAGTTAATGAGTCAAACCTTCCATCATCAGCTCACCTGAATAACCTGAAAATATACAACTATCAGTCTCCGTATCAACATATAATATTCAAAGATTTATCGGCTACCTCCTAACTGTTAAGTAGTTGTGCCTTCCATCATCAGCTCATCAACATTGAATAGCAAGTACATGAAACACGTAATACGTGCTTATAAAATTTGAGGGATTCCCTCGATTTCCCTGGGATTCCATCATCAGATCCTGACTTGGTGACAATGAAACCACTTCAAAAAAAATAATTTTGAAAATCGGTTCACAATTGACACAGTAATCGGTGCACATAAATAAAAAAATACATACTTACAGTGGAACATAAAATATCTTCCTTTTTTGAAGTTGGTTAATAAATTAAAACTGAATTAAGTATTTAATATATGTCCCAGAATATTTATATTTATAATATAGACTTTTCCAAATGGGTAAGTCAGTAAGTAAAACAATATACAACGGTTTTCAGTAGCATTTGTTATGTTCTGTGTTACTAATGCTGTATACTCGTAACTCGTAACTTGGCAAGTTCAAACAGTCAAACAGTCAAGCCTTCAAACAAGCAAGCTTACTTTTAAACAATCTGCTACTAGTCTAGATGGGATCCCTTTTTGCACGCCGCGAACAACGTTATGTATAGTATTAAATCACTATTAAATGCAATATATTGACGCAACAGTTAATTGCGATAACTTGCGTTTAGACGTTATTTTCGTGTGGCTTGTCGACAACGCCACGCTCGCCTCACGCCCCGATCCACGGTCGGTCCTGCAGAGTGGCCGTCATCGGAAAACAGCTCAACTGAATTAAACAACTCGATTACGGCTACTGTCATCCTTTTTGTCTATTTCTGCATCGAAGGAGCAGGCGGTGCATGTTTTTAATTTAAATAATAATTAGATGAGCAAAGTGTAACGTGCTCGAGAAATGAGGCCAGTAGCACAGGTGAGATACTAGTTACTTTGTAACCAGTAGAGTCCGCGCGAGGGGCAGAGCGCGAGCGCCACGTGGAGGTAAGTACTTGTTTGTTCTCCGCAGATGGGTCTGCTCTCTCCTTCTCCTCCACGGATAATCTTATTTGTTGTGTGTCTACGTCATGCAAATGCGCACCGTCAGCCGTCGGCGGCGTCGGCGGCGTCGGCGGCTAGTACGCGAAGTATACATCAATCCGCGCGCACGCAACACTCTCTATCCCCCTCCCCCCCCTCCCCACACGGCGAACGGTGTTATTCAACTTTAGCATTTACCACGCGGCTGCGCATATTCATGCGCGAGTATAATTTCACCCTTTCTTTGCAATGAATATGGAGATGGAAGAAAGTTCTCGCGACATAAAAACTGGCCGCTACCGGTAATTGGTAGTGGTTTGATAGTTTTTGCGCCCGGCCCTGCGCCTGCGCCTGCGCCGCTAGGGATGCGGTGTGTCTAGTTTAATCAACGCACTGATTTAAAAAAAATAGGTATCTTTCATCTTCAGCCCATCCAGTGCTAAGTATCGTTCAGGCTCTTGAAATGCACGCTGTTTCTGTCTTGGATTTTTCCAATTCAGCATCGTCCTGCTATCCCCTTACTCGATAGTTTTCACCTAGACACGCGGCAGCGTTCAAGCCAAGTTTAAGCGAATAAAAAGGACACGGCTGCTGTGTGTTATATTACACGAGCCATTAGGAGCAATATTTGACCCCTAATAAATCATAATCTATTTAACATAAACTCATGAAATTTAGTACATTTATTAAAACCCTTTAGATTAACTAGAACCCAAAATTTAATAAAGACAGTTGAAATGTTTGTTGAGATATAAATCGGCATTTTTATCACTGACTGACTGACATATAAATCGAAAATCTAACCCACTTCCAGATGACCCACAAAGTTGAAATTTGGAATCCAGCTGGGTGATTGTTAGAACGAAAAAAAATTAAGAAAACTAAGTTTTTACGATATGAAATATTTTCCAAGCAATCGTTTTTTATTAATACCTAGCGCCTTTCTAAATCTTAATAGCAAAATCTTTTTTTCCGCAGATGAATAAGTTCCCTGATGAAAGGTCGCTTTTGGAGATTTGTATACACATTGTTCATAAAACTTAGATGGGTACTTAGACAACCAATATTCTTGCTACTTGTATTTGAAAGTAGTAAAAGATTGTGTTTCATAAGAGCCCAGATTTAAAACTTGTTGTCTAAAAGTGTTTATTAGAAACTTTGAAAAGGTACTTAGTCAATACAAAAGATGTAGGTATACGTAAGGAAGGATTCATCAGCATATTTAACACTATATTTTCGAAAAAATTGTGTTAAATAGACTGATGAACAGTCACAGGACCGTCTTCGAGGGTGCAAGTAGCCTACGTTAGGTACGTAGGCTACTTTTTTCCACTTTTCCAAGTTTCGGCCAAATACGTTCAGTAGTTTTTGCGTGAAAGAGTAACAAACTTCCATACATACATCCATAAATACGAACTTTCGCATGTATAATATCAGTAGGATGAACGTAAGCATGTCGGAATGCAGATTTTTGGAAAACATTTAGTCTTCCGGCGTATATGCCATACCCTATTTGATTAACTCATTTTGCTACATACAAAATCGTGGTGTGTAATACGTGTGGCTTCATTCGTCCCAACGACTATCTGCGCCTACCACGGTGCGGAATGCGCGGGACGGGCAAAATAATTACGGAACTGTGGCAGGGAGGGGGGGGGGGGGGGGGGGAGACATGGCCTTGACGCGAATACTGCGAAGCTAGCTGCCGGCCCTAGCCCTTGATCAAAGTAGAGCGAGATTGTCTTTCAGCGCCCTATGGTCGACTCTAAAGTAAAGAATAAATATGGTTGGTACTTACACCATTTATATAAGTCGACAAAACAAAACACGTACTGCTTATACATTATGCAGGATGACCTGTAACTCCACCGAGTGGGACGTCTTTGCCACATGGCAATGCCGACCCCAAAGAGACCTGTTATCTCTCCTGCGGACTTAGACCTGTTTGCTGTTGATTTACCATCCTGTATACGGGCCGCTCTTGCAGCATATATCAAAAAGTCCTCCTCCGCCCTGTGAAGATTTCTCCTTTGCCCTATGAAGAGTAGAAAGACGCCTCCTTTTTTTGACGCTGCTCGAGAAGAAACATCACCTACACATGCAGTGGCAATGGACACGCTGCCCGATGTTGAAGATTCAGCTGAACGCGATTGCCGAAAAGATCTGGATTGCACTGGCAACAGACGCAGTGCTTCATTGAATCAGCTTGTGACGACTGGTCCAGCATCCACCGGCTTTTTCGGCAAGTCTCAGGCGTACCGAATCCTTTCTGCCCCCTCCTGGCCAGTGACAGGACTCCCGTTACCGTGCAAAGATCTTCGCGGAATCTCTGGCAAAAGCCTTCAAGCGGAATCCCTGGAAAAAGCCTTCAAGTGGAACCCCGGAGACGACACCAAAGATGATGAGATTTCTCGACACCTCTAACGGAACGCGACTCTTTTACGGAATCCTGCGCACAAGGCACTTCCCGCAGGCATGGAAACTGGCACCTGTTATAATGCAGCCCAAACACGGAAAAAATATCTTTAAGGCCAAAATTTATCAGCCTATCACGCTGCTAGAAAACTCCTTCTGCGACATCTGGTACCGCATAGAACGCCGCGTGACGAGCAATTCGGTTTTCGAGCCTAACACTCCACCACTGCACAACTTTGGAAGACCAGCATTAAAAGCATACACCTGACTTTCTCGAATATGGTGCGGTTCGACATTCTGCTGCTGTGTGTAGGAATTTGTAGTATAATGCTTTAAACCTAAAGCTGCCAAAAATTGTGACATATCATTACTCACGTATTTTTTGCCATTATAGATGCGTAATGTTATTTTGATTTGAATTCAAGCTAGCTTTCAAAAATTTCCTTTATGTTCATTTCATGTTTATTTTATGAAAATAAACACACACTTTCCTTGATTGTAATCATCAATAAAAGTAATAATATATCTGGCTCCACCTATAGATGTGATGTCCATAGGCCCATACAGATCTGAATGTATTAGTTGTAGTGGTGACTCTGTTCTTGAGCCAGTATATTTGTATTGAAAACTTGTTTGTTTACCTTTTAAGCATGAGATACATTCTTTGTTTTCACTGGATTTTGTTATGTTCACTCCCACAGTACATGCTTGCTATTTGGCGACACTTTTGTAATTTCAATGCCTCTTTCTACGATGCCATGTATTTAAATATTGTTTATCTCTTGAGATAGTCGCAATTATTACAAACTACAAGTATGTCATACTAGTTTGGCTTGTGGACATTTCCATTCATTGCAGAGAACACTGCTGAGAAAACACTATTGTAAGTCTTCTTACTGTAACAATTTCTGATTCAATGACTTTATTTAATCGGGGATCTCTAGACTTGTACTTACTTTGAGTATTGTACTTAAGAGGCTTATTTATATGCGTTTTGTAAAGAACAGATAAGCAAAACCCTTTAACTTCTTGTAAGAGTTTAATTTTGATGGAGTCTGTACTTACTTTTACACCAGAGCTTTCAAGCCCCATGATCATGGGTTTGCATTCATCCGGAAAATCCGCTAGCATCAAAGTACCTAACCATTCCTCATCAACACTGAAGCCAATATTCCTTAGCTTGTGAGCTACTGAGTAAAAAAACTCCGAATAAAACCGAGTTAGACGGGGTTCCTTTTCGCCGGGCTCCTTTTCACGGTAGAATAAGTCATGCTAACCTTACCTAACCTAATCGTCTGTCCGTCCGTCCGACTCGGTTTTATAGGAGTTTTTTACTCAGTAGTTTACAAAGCGGCGAGCCGTTTTGCAAAACTGCTAAATCTACGATATGGCTGCGACATCGATATGTTTCAACAGTAAACTTTGTCAACAAAATAATTGAGATCTAAATGGGTGCCAAGTTCTGTAATATCCAGAAATTTATTTTTAAGAACATACAAGGTTCTAAAATAAATTTATAACACAATTTCTTTTTTTGTCTGCTACGAAAATGTTTGCTATGTAACAATATAACTTCTTAAATTTGCACAGTTGAATTATTTGCACAAAAAATTACTTAATAATACGGAAATAATTCGAATGTTAAATTTTTAGAAGTAATTTTGGAATGTTATGTTTTCTTATAAATAAATTTAAAGATTATCTATCTAACTTGGCACCTATTTAGATCTCAATTCTTTTGTCTGCGAAGTCAACAACCTAAATATTGAACTTGGCTCCATTTTCAATTATGTTTTAATGAGATTATCATTACACCAGCTTTTGCCCGCAGCTTCACCCGCAATGATATCGTTTTTATGACTACAGCGCTAATTTACTAGTGCCTACCCGATTGTACGAGTATAATACAGGTACAGGCCTTCTACACGTCTACACGTCTACACGTCTACACGTCTACACGTCATGTTGAACTACTTTTCTTCTTTATACAAAAAAGGTGTTCCTACTTGATATATGTCTATACAGTATAACTGAAGTGACCTGAATGTGTAGAACAATTATGCATATTCTGAAGGTACAAAATATATATATTTTTTTAAATTGTTCCCCAATGATACGTATAAATAATCAATTCCGACGCGATGAGCTAGCCTTTAAAAAAATTAATGAGGCATTTTTTTAAATTAATATTGGGACTTACTATCGACATACATTTTTTTTGTATTTTGTGTCAGTATTTTCACTCTTTACATAATTGAAAACGCTTAACACTTTAAAAAACCGACTTCCATAGCAACAATTTAATACAATTTTGCGGATTATTTTCGGTTTTTGTTAATTTTCTAATAAAGTTCTACACCGATTTTGATAAATTTTTATGTGACTAAATCGGGAGCGTACCGTATCGAATGAAAAAAAAACATGAAAATCGGTTTTACAGTCTGCAAAGATACCGCGTAACAAACATACAAAAAAAACAACATACAGTCGAATTGAGAACCTCCTCCTTTTGGAAGTTGGTTGAAAAATACGTCAGAACCGACGAAACATTGAAATTGCTGATCGTACACACAATTCATAAAGTTGAAGCCGATGGTTTATCGATAGAAACATCGACACACGAGCCGCACTAGACCGGATGCGCGCACGCACACGGCCGCGGTTTTTTCCGTGCGGATTTGTTGCCGATGTTTGTATAATTATATTAATTATACAATTCTGTTGCGGTGTGCTTTGCGCCTCTGTTGAATGTAATTTAGTTTCGTTTTAGTTTTAGTAGTACATACATAGTATGCTAAACGATCCTAGTTTAATTGTTATTTTCATAGAAGTTGGTCGAGAGTTACGGGCGCCGGCGCAAGGGCACGAGTTGTGTTTAATGTGGATGCGTCCGTAAAACTACGACATTAGAGCTAAAAAAGGGCCACGTCACTCAAGGTCATCTTTCAGCACAAGTTGCTTTGTACCAGCCACGTCACTGAAGGTCATCGCTCAGAACAAGTTACTATTGTGCCAGCCACGTCACTCAAGGTCATCGCTCAGAGCAAGTTGCTTTGTACCAGCCACGTCACTCAAGATCATCGCTCAGAACAAGTTGCTTTGTACCAACCACGTCACTCAAGGTCATTGCTTAGAACAAGTTGCTTTGTACCAGCCACGTCACTCAAGGTCATCGCTCAGAACAAGTTGCTTTGTACCAGCCACGTCACTCAAGATCATCGCTCACAACAAGTTGCTTTGTACCAGCCACGTCACTCAAGGTCATCGCTTAGAACAAGTTGCTTTGTACCAGTCACGTCACTCAAGATCATCGCTCAGAACAAGTTGCTTTGTACCAGCCACGTCCCTCAAGGTCATTGCTCAGAACAAGTTGCTTTGTACCAGCCACGTCACTCAAGGTCATCGCTCAGAACAAGTTGCTTTGTACCAGCCACGTCACTCAAGGTCATCGCTTAGAACAAGTTGCTTTGTACCAGCCACGTCACTCAAGATCATCGCTCAGAACAAATTGCTTTGTACCAGCCACGTCACTCAAGGTCATCGCTCAGTACAAGTTGCTTTGTATCAGCCACGTCCCTCAAGGTCATCGCTCAGAACAAGTTGCTTTGTACCAGCCACGTCCCTCAAGGTCATCGCTCAGAACAAGTTGCTTTGTACCAGCCACGTCACTCAAGGTCATCGCTCAGAACAAGTTGCTTTGGAACAGCCTTCGGCCTCGCAGTGCGCGCTCCGAGATACGTCTTACGCAGAGCTCGGTCTCCAGCCTCACAGGGAGCGCTCCGGGCTTCATCCTACGTGGAGCTTGGCCTCCGGCTGCCTCGCAGGGCGCGCGGTATAATATATATATATATATCAACTCGACTGGGCAGCGCAGTGTTCGGGAAGCTTCCGATAGACCGCAGTGTATTAAGACAAAGGTCTTTGACCAGTGTGTGTTACCAGTGAGATGACATACGGAACTGAGACATGGTCGCTTATTTTAGGCTTCATTAGATGACTCAAGGTCACCCAAAGAGCAATTTTTTCTCTGCGTGATCGAATTAAAAAAGAAAAGATCCGTAGTAGAGCCAAAGTAACCGACTTAGCCCTCAAAATTGCTATAACTCAAGTGGCAGTGAGTGGAGCACAGAGCTCTTAGAACAGATAGCCGTTGGAGCAAAGAAGTTCTCGAGTGGCGACCGCGCACAGGAAATCATAGCGTAGGTAGACCGATGACCTCGTGAAGATTACAGAAAGTCGCTGAACGCGGGCAGCATAGGGCCGGCTAATAACTATAACGTGTCCATGTTTCGGTACATAAATGCAGCGCGCGGCGCGCGGCGCTGACGCGCACCGCGCGCCGTGAGCAGTAGACAAGCCGCCGAGCCGCCGAGCCGCCGATCCGCCGAGCCGCCGAGCCGCCGAGCCGCCGAGCCGCGGGATGCTGCGCAGCGGGAGGCAGCTCAGCAGCATCGGCGGCACTGCGGCACTGCTCGCGAGCTCACTACACTACCCTAATTAACTATTGAGACACGCTAATCTATCCCCGACCCCGGCTGTTGATGTAAACAAATATTAACTAAGTATAACACGTACAGGCAGGATGAAGCTATAAGTAGGAATAAACAAAGTTTTTCAATTACGAAAATTATTATAATACCAATTTTTGAAGGAGTGCTTCTAAATACTTTGCGGGCAGTGTTAGTAATGCCCAAAAATGCATAGATAAATAACAGAGTTTTTACGTAGGTACTAATTATAAGTAGATAGTCACATATAACTCAGGGAAGGTCTATTTCCAGCGGAGACGTTTGTTGGCTGGTGTGACGATGGACATACTTATCACACACCTAAGCAGGCTAATTACCACTTACGTCATAACGAATTTAAAAATATTTTGTGGCACAGGCTTGGCGTGTGCGTGTGCGTGTGCGTATGCGTGTGCATATGCGTGTGTTCAAGCGTTCTATGTATAGTTCCAAGGTCAATGTAATTACGTAAATTAGTACTAATTCGGTAATTGATGTGAACCCCATTTGTCGTAGTTTTCCTTGAAATACTAATTATTTAGTAATTGTCAGTTGAGGGCAAGTTGAGGGATTTGCGTTCTTGCGGGTGTCGGGGTGTCGGCGTCGTGAAGCCAAGTGAAAGTGGCGCCCGCGCCCTTCGCCGCGCCGCCGCCGCCGGCGCCGCCTGCGCTCGCGCTTCGCTGCACTCGCCATAAACACACACTGGACTACCGTTATCCGCAATTATTTGTGTCTAAAAATAGCCTCAGAATGTAGCCTTTGTTATAATATACTATACACTGTTTTTAAAGTTTGAACGATAAATACAAAGCGAGGTAGGTACGATAGTTTAAAAATTGAGTTGTGCGATATCTACGAGTATGTGCAGTTAAGTTAATTGGGAATTACGATAAAGTGTGAGTGGTGCGCACGCGCAGTCGGCGCGCTACGGCACACGGCACTTTGTAAAGTTGACTGTCTGACATTTATACACTTTTGCGGGGGCTACACGCTGCACCTCGAAACTACGGGTCACCTGGCCCCCTGGCCACCTGGCCACCTGACCACACAGTAGACGATTATTTTGCTGTTAGTGAATACCTACGATAAGACCTACTCTTAAAAGTTTAGACATAAATCAACAACAAAACTTCGGTTGTTGAAGCTGTGTTCAGTTTTACCCGCGAGTCTTTATATATACCTACTTATATTAAAGTCTATTTTGTTACACATACTTAGTTAGAACGAATTAGGAAAAGTATATCTCTCTCTTATCGTGTGTGTGGCGCAATTAACCGCGTTGTCCAAGGGACAGACGGCGGTTGGCTGGTGTTGCACTTAGCATCAGAGAGAGAGGAAGAGTGAGAGAGAAGAGAGTGTCACAGATTACTAAATAGTTACTTCGTAAAGAGTGTCCAGTTAAGGAAAGTGTCGACTTGTTACGCGCGTCATTTTAGCAACCTTTGGCTTTGTACGAGTACGAGAATACCAGTCAGGTATTATAATAAAATAAGAATTGTTAGTGTACCAATAGTTGCATGGCGCACTACGAGTACTTACTGATTGGATTAAGGTACTTAGTTACAAAGCTCCGCACCTTACGCTTGATGGGAATTCCTTGAAGTTTTATAGGATAAGTGTATGTTTGTCTGTTTACTGTTGTGGCGGTATCGCAGGTGGCTGTGGCTGTGGGTAATCCGTGATCCAATTACCGCCACGTCGTCGCGGCGAGGCGGCGAGGCGGCGCGGGCGCTTGCGTGCGATTACCAGCAGGCTCGGGATTAGCGCCGTAACGCGAGGCTTCTCCATGCAAACTCGGTGACCGGGTCTTCGCCCCACCTCCACTCCCAATACTACTTTCTAGTATAATTAAAATTAATTACACAGCTCTACAAAAAAAAATATTTTTTTTGTTGGCCTGGATATCCTACCAAATTTTCAAAGAATTTATTCATGAAAGTATTGAATGTGCTCTTATTTTTATGATCAATATTTGGCTTGTCAGTAATAAAATTTATTTTCCCAGTCATGATTAGAGTTCTACGCAAAAATCGAGAGCAAATCTTATAAAATCATTGACAGTTTCATGAATTGTGAGCATCATCATCATCATCATATCAGCTCAGCTGAGGGGCTCGAGCCTACCCTGAATAATAAGAGCATAAATATATCCAAAACCGATCTTATATCTAGGGCAACAAAACCACTGTAGACCAGTGTTATGGATTAAAAAAAGTTTAAAAAACTTAAAACCAACTTCAAAAGTATGAAATATTAATATTATACTAGTACATTAACCAACAATCGAAATCAAAGGCGGGTACGAATTTCATTTTGAAGTCGGTTTTAATTTTTTAAAACTTTTTTTAATTTTCTTTATTATTAGTGGCAATGCTATCGATCTAGCTACGTTAAATCCAATCACCTATACTCACCAATATGAATTATCAAATCATAATACATGTGTTTCATTAACAGATACAGAGTCATGTGGCTTCCATCATCATCTCAGCAGCATGAAAGTTAAGGAGTTAAATCGTCCATCATCAGCTCATCTGAATAACCTGAAGGAATACAACTATCGGCCTATGCATACCTACGTATATATCTATGTACAACATTAAAAAGAATTTTCCTGCAACTCCTAACCGTTAAGGAGTTGTACCTTCCTACATTAGCTTATCAACATGAGAATATGACTAACAGACGCAAGTATTTTAATAGCTTTAGAAAACATATGAATCACGTAATTAGTGCCTTTAAAATTCAAATTTTTCATTATTTTTGAAGGGTTGCCCTCGATTTTCCTGGGATTCCATCATCAGATCCTGACTTGGTGACAATGGGACCCCCTTATACTCTTTTGAATGAAAAAAGAATTTTGAAAATCGGTCCACAATTGACGGAAAAATCGGTGAACATACATTAAAAAAAAATATACAGTCGAACTTTTTGAATTCGGTAAAAACAATTTTGTTCTATAATTGTAATGTATATTTACAATAACATTACAATAACCTATGCAAGTACTTATCGCGTAACGTATGACTCGCCACTGCAGTTTACTGAAAATGCACGAGTTTTGTAGTCACTTTACCCCTTAACTAGTAACCTAGTCAATAAAATAAAACATATTTTAGACTGTCTTGAAGATTGGTTCTCATGTAATGGAATTATATTAAATTCGAACAAAACTGTGCAACTACACTACAAGACAAAGCAAAATAAAGGGCAAATAACTAATTCTACGACTTTTCTAGGATATACAATACAAGATACAATAAGCCATAGTATCCATATAGAAAAAGTATGCAAAAGACTGTCGTCTGCAAACTATGCCCTCCTAAAATTAAAATCATTGGTTAGCAAGGAAACATTAATAAACGTTTACTATGCCTATATTCAATCTATAATTTCATATGGTTTAACGGTGTGGGGTAATGCAGCAGACATCAAAAAAGTTTTGATTCAACAAAAAAGGGCCATAAGAATCATTTCAGGAGTACATAAAAGAACTTCAGCTAGAGAATATTTTATTCAGAATAAACTTATGACTGTGATTTCCCTTTTCATATACAAATCTATTTTAGAAATTTACGAGGACAAGGACAATTTAATTAAAAGATCAGACATTCATAATTTTAATACAAGAGGAAATTACAAACTGACGATGCCTACTGTACGGCTGACAAAAACTCTCAAACAAGGAATCCCACTAAAAATAATGATGTACAATAAACTACCTAAACTAATAATGGATCTCCCTATGCTAGAGTTCAAAGCAAAATTGAGAGATTTTTTTCAAAAACATGCATATTACTCAGTAAATGAATACATGAATGAAATAATAACAGATACTCATTTTCTCAAATAGATTGCTAGAAAACATGAATGTGCTATTAAATGTAATTTATTAATTAGTATGTTAGTTAATATGTAAATATTTAAGTTTGTAAAATTGACCTGCCTCTAAGCAATGTTCATTGTTGCCTGGTGAATAAATGAAAAAAAAAAAAAAAAAAAAAAAAAAACCCACCTGGATTTTGGATTGGTGTGGGATTTCGATTTCGAGCGTGCTGGAGGCCGTGTAAAGTTATAGCAGGGGAAGGCTAGAAAGCTGCAATTTTCCAGGCTTACAAATTAATCACGCTGACCAAGGGATGAATTAAAATCTATTTTTTGTTAGTTGATACAGCCTATCGCGTATCGCGTATCGCGCGGGTACCGTTGCGCACTGAGCAGCTCTTTTCAAACTCCTGCGGGTTTGCAAAACCATTGTTCGATTCAGGGTTCCGAATGAGAAATATGAACCTTTAAATTGCCAATTTCTGGTAGAGGTACAAGTGTCCCCCCTCCCCCCCCCCCCCCTTCTGCACCCGCTGAACCGCTATTTCAGACCATCTGAAAAAAATAAAAGGATAAGTAATCGATTTTAAAGGAGAACTATCCCGGCTAAGTTGACTTACTTAGTTTAGGAGTAATAGTCGATTTGTAAAAATTTCATAGATTTTCCACAAAATGTTCTCTTACCGACTGCAAAAAAGGTCTTTTTCATTAACAGTTTTTTCTTCACACTAAGCCCTCGGCATCGTCTCACCTGATGGTACGTGACGATGATGCCGAAGATGAAAGCGTGCTTCCTCCACGCAATGGGGAACTGGCCATCTTATCTCCAAGCCGAAAGATATCAATGTTGTTAGCATTGATATTTGGCGGCAAGACTTAGATAAAATGGTAATAGCTAGCCAGGCGGGCTTATAAAATGTCCTTCCACCGACCAAATTGAGTCTTATAAAGTTAGACTCCGCTTGGAATCGAACCCCTGACTTCCTGATGTGAAGTTAATGGACGTAACTATTACGCCAAGGATGTGATCTAAACATTTATTTTTTGAAAGGGCTACGGATCCGTGTTAGCGCGAGTCCGACTCGCACATGTCCGTTCTAAGGGTTCCGTACCTCAAAAGGAAAAAACGGACCCATATGGGATCACTTTGTTGTCCGTCCGTCTGTCTTCAAGACCCTTTATCTCGGGAACGCTTGGAGGTATCGAGTTCAAATTAAAACCATACATTAAGGTCTAAAGTCACTTTAAGCTGTAAAAAAATCAAATTTCTAAATTAACGTAAAAATAAAGATACGGCCGCTTAAGCCGCAAACTTATATTTCGATACTCTCAACGGAATCAAAATTCACAGGGTATTTCCCGTTGACCGAGAACTATGAAATTTGGCAATTAAACCATCTTATACTACAAGTATAAGGAAAAAACTGAAAAATATACATTAACTATATTTTTTTATTATTAAATGATAAAAAATATAGTCTTTATTTAAGTACGTAATCAATAATGCAAGGAACGGCGCGGCATTTTGAATTGAGTTAACCGTGTCCTGCGGGGCATCGTGTGACAGGGTTCATTGGCACAAGCTTAAACAGATTTGAATTATTTTTTGATGTATATAGTTTACGATTTTGGTGTATGTAGTACCTAACAGTTTGCACTGTTATAAATACGTACCTAAAAATTTGTGCAGAACCCTCGGTGTGCGACTCCGACTCGCACTTGTCCGGTTTTTTCCCATCAGTAACTACATTACTAACATTCTCGTATCTGGAACTCATAAGAAAACCCAAGTTTACGAACATGGCGTATAACGTATAACCTAGGCGCCAAAGACGTATCCTTCCTCATACATACGTATAACCTAGGCGCCAAAGACGTATCCTACCTCATACATACGTATAACCTAGGCGCCAAAGACGTATCCTACCTCATACATACGCATGCGTATGTTTTTTTATGTAACCATAATAAATTAATATAATATTTTATTTGTAGGTTTCTCTTTTTTACTTCTGCGATCTCCTTGGCAAAGATGACCTTACTCTTAAGCTCTTGATGCGTCATCAAATGTTTTCTTCTGACACAGACTTCTGTGGGTAATATGACTAATCTACTATCTTCGCAAAGATATAAACTATTTATTTTAAAATTCTCCTTTCAAAAGTCTGAAAGAAGAAGATGATATATCTTTGGTTATTACCATTTTTTACTTGCTAGATAGTGAGTAAATTTTAAAAGAGGCAAAGTGAGAAAAAGGAATGCGGTAAATTTAATTTTGCGCACAATTAACTGGCACATACTCGTAAAGTACCGCTTAAATAGTCTTAAGCGTAAATAGTCTTTATTCTTTCCCACTGCCACGTTATGAGAGCCGCTGTAACATGTGTTGTGTGCTAGTTTGTGCTAAGAAGCGAAGCTGAGTGGCACAATAGACATCACGAGTGTTACAATAGCTAATTGCGTGCAGTGGCATACAATACTTTTTCTACGAGCATGAAATAAATAAAATATATTGAAATTTTGTCACAATCATATATTACATTTTTGAAGCCAAAGCCATAAAAATATTTAAAAAGTTTTAGTGTAGTACAGTTGTCTCGTTTTTAAATGGTCATTGTAAAACGACTTGTAGGAATAAATACTTATTTTTGAAGCTAAAGCCATAAAAATATTTAAAAAGTTTCATTGTACAGTTTAACCGCCTCCGTAGCTCAGAGGCAATGTTCACTGGCTTTTCACTGGCGGGGTTAATTGTAAGACTCGGTTTGGTTGGTGGTAGGGCATTATCATTGGTGTGTTCCGGCATGAAGATAAGATAGCCAGTTCCCATTACGTTGGGGAATCTTGGTAAACCCGCTTCCATCTTCGGCAACATCGTCACTTACCACCAGGTGAGATGTTGTCAAGGGTTTACCAATTGTGAGTAAAAAAAAATAAAAAAAAAAGTTGTCTCGTTTTGAAATGATAATTGTAAAACGACTTGTAGGAATAAGTTACTTATTTTTGAGGCCAAAGCCATAAAAATATTTGAAAAGTTTCGTTGTAGTACAGTTGTCTCGTTTTGAAATGATCATTGTAAAACGACTTGTAGGAATAAGTTACTTATTTTTGAGGCCAAAGCCATAAAAATATTTGAAAAGTTTCGTTGTAGTACAGTTGTCTCGTTTTGAAATGATCATTGTAAAACGACTTGTAGGAAAAAATACTTATTTTTGAGGCCAAAGAGATAAAAATATTTAAAAAGTTTCATTATAGTACAGTTGTCTCGTTTTGAAATGATCATTGTAAAACGACTAGTAGGAATAAATACTTATTGTTGAAGCCAAAGCCATAATTTTTAAAAAAAAGTTTCATTGTAGTTAACTTGTCTCGTTATGAAATGATGATTGTAAAACGACTTGTAAGAATGAATACTTTTGTGATATGATTTGAGGTTATGTATTAAGTAAGCAAATTACAAAATGGGAATATGAAAAGAATTGCATCTACTCTCATATCGTAAAACTCGAATTATAAACCTCGACACGAGTTTATATAAACATACTTTAATGAACACCATACCTAAATTGAAAAACATTTTTCCTCTAACAATAGTAGGTACAATGTGATACAAGGGTGGAAAGTAGGTTAATGCAAACGAGTCACGAGTTTACAATAACCTATACACCCCTGTACGACGATTTTCAATACAGTTGTGGAAAATGGTAAAAAACAAATCAAAGAATTTAATATGTTTATTTCAATAGGAATAAATGATTAATTTACACAAATTGCTATTACTTATAATAGGTATATAATATAATACATACATGGGTAAATTAGTTGATACTTTGGATTGTAGGTTCTCGGTGGAACTTTATATCACACATATTGCTATATATCTACACTAATTTCACATAAAATTAATAAAACTGTGTTTTTAATTTCTCTGTCTGCCTGAAGATGGTGTTCGAAACCGGTCGCTGACAAATTACAAACACAGTTTTATTTATTTTATGTGGAACTAGCTGTCCCGGCAAACTACGTACCGCCTTTCATTACATTACACTGCCCTACCCTACCCTACCCTACCCTACATACACTACACTACCCTACCCTACACTACACTACCCTACCCTACACTGCTCTACCCTACACTACCCTACCCTACACTACTCTACACTACTCTACACTACCCTACACTACACTACCCTACCCTACACTACCCTACCCTACACTACCCTACCCTACACTACCCTACCCTACATACACTACACTACACTACCCTACACTACACTACCCTACACTACACTACCCTACACTACCCTACCCTACACTACTCTACCCTACCCTACACTACCCTACCCTACCCTACCCTACCCTACATAAAAACCTTCTCCTGACAATAACGAACTCGACAAAAAAAGAATTAGCCAAATCGGTTCGTGCGTTCTGGAGTTATAGCGTCAGGAAGGAAAACCCGACTTATTTTTATATAGTAATAGAAGATTAGTGTAGATATATACCAATATGTGTGATAGGTAAATTAGTTAATTCGAAAATGGCGCGTTTTTGCAACTTGACATTTTTTTTACAATGAAACTAGGCAACGGGCTCGTACGCGTATACAGCCTATTCGATTATAAACAAATGTTGATGTAAAAATAATTAAATTAAAACTAGTAAATATAATAAACAACCATTTAAAATAATTTTGAAAATTCAATGCTATTCATTTTCATCGTATAAAATCTATCCGATTTAGTTCTATGAATGAAAACTCCTTGCTACTAAACTTTTTGAATTGACATAAATTTAAAACTAAACTGCAAAAGAATAAAAGAAAGTCACGACCGCGTATAAGAAAGATGCCTATGTATAATATTTAATTATCGAATCATAGTTAAAGCCTCCATGTTGTGTCAAGTTAGTTAAGTGCGCCATGTTGAACAACTGTATTGAAAAATACTTTTTTATCATTACTATACAGGACAAATCCAACAAGTTAATATCACAAAGGAAATTCCATCAATTATTTTCTTCTAATGAAACGCTTAACCTGGGCGCGCTATTTTTATAGCATTACAAAAAGTTTTTATTGCAATTTTTACCCATCGAACTTTTCTTCGTCATTGTTTTTACCTATCTTTGCCAGCGCCCGCTTTAGCGCATGCGCGGTGATGTGCTGGATTTTGGCACAGATTTCAATAGTTACTAATTTTGGTTGTTTACTAAATTTCGTGGGCACTTTTTTTTCCTACTCTTCATTTGGAACTTTAATTTAGTAGGTTCAATCCAATGTATGAGATTAGATAAAGTAGTGTATGAAACTGCACACAACTAGGTATTACAACACTTTCATAAATAACTATTATGGCTAGGTGTAGGTGCCTACCTATATAGTGAAGAGCAGGAAGATCAGCTCTGAATCAAGTGTTTAATTCCTTGTGTTACTGTAGAGAGGGGGGGGGGGGGCGAGGGGCGAGGAGTCTAATTGATCGGGATTCAATAAGTCAGGCGCGGTATCGCGGGATCGCGCCCGCGCCGCCCGCGCTGCCCACGCCGCCCGCGCCGCCCGCGCCGCCCGCGCCGCCCGATGCGCGATACCCACCGGTCACGAAGCTGCCCGCTTCGCTTATAACGAAATATTCATAAATCCACCGCTTATACCACTTTTAAGTTGCACTGACATTTTGTCTTAAAGATATAATCTCTGTTCCTGGAACCGGAGTATTCAGGAATAGTTGTTCATGATACAAGGGTGATATAAAGGTAAAAGAAACCGGCCAAGTGGGAGTTGGGCTCGCGCAAACTAGGGTTCCGTAGTCTTTTCAAAAAACAAATGTATATTATAAAAACAAAATTATATTTGCAGTTAGTAATAGAACGTCGTAGTAATAGTAGGTCGTGCTTTTCTTCAAAAAGGGTGACAATACCCCGCTGAAGAACTACAGACCCATCTCACTTCTGAGCCATGTCACTAAGAATGGTCTCGCACGCAGGTTTGACGACGTCCAGCCTCCCCGATCAAGCCGGTTTCCGAAAAGGCTTTAACACCATAGACCACATACATACGCTGCGGCAGATTATACAGAAGACCGAAGAGTACAATCAGCCACTTTGCTTCGCGTTCGTGGACTATGAAAAGCCTTCGATTCGGTCGAACCTTGGGCTGTGTTACAGTCTCTCCAGCGGTGCCAAATTCACTATCGATATATCGAAGTGCTGAAGTGTTTGTATGAAAACGCCACCATTTCGCTTCGCCTCCAGGATCAAAACTCGGAAGCTATCCAGCTGCAACGAGGGGTGAGACAGGGAGACGTTTTATCTCCGAAACTGTTCACCGCCGCCCTGGAAGATGTTTTTAAGCTTTTGGACTGGGGTGGACCATCACCACCTTCGATTCGCTGACGATATCGTGGCCATGGCTGAGACTATGGACGACTTAGGCACAATACTCGATGGCCTCAGTAGAGCCTCTCAACAAGTGGGTCTTAGAATGAACATGGACAAGACGAAAATTATGTCCAACGTCCGTGTCATATCTACTTCTCTAAAGGTTGGAGGCTCTACACTCGAAGTTGTTACCGAATATGTATACCTGGGACAAACAGTTTAGTAAGGTAGGTTCAACTTCGAGAAAGAGATCAATCGTCGAATCCAACTCGGCTAGGCTTCGCAATATCTTTACCTCCCAGATACCGCAGTGTCTTAAGACCAAGGTTTTCAACCAGTGTGTGTTGCCAGTGATGACATACGGAACTGAGACATGATCGCTTACTATGGGCCTCATGAGAAGGCTCAAGGTCACCCAAAGGGCAATGAAGCGTGCTATGCTCGGAGTTTCTTGCCTGATCGAATCAGAAACGAGGAGATCCGTCGGAGAACCAAAGTAACCGACATAGCTCTCAGAATTGCTAAACTTAAGTGGCAGTGGGCGGGGCACATTGCTCGTAGAACAGATGGCCGTTGGGGCAAAGTTCTCGAGTGGCGACCACGCACCGGAAAACGTAGTATAAGCAGGCCTCCCACTCGGTGGACTGATGACCTGAAAAATAAAATGGAATTAGTAGGACATATAATCAGTTTAAAAGAAAAATGGAGTGGAGATAAACAGCCCCCTGTACGAATCCTCTCCTGGCGACTACAGTGTTTGTATCTGTACCTAATGTCATCGTAATAATGCGATTCTTCAGCATAGTTGTAGCCCATCTAGATAGTGCTGACAGTATATCTTCTCCGTGCAGAGCGCTTTCTACTGTACGGAAGTGTGCTTTGTCGAAAGTACCCTCTATGTCGAAGAAGCATCCGATAGCATAAGCCTTGTCTCTACTAATCGTTCTTTCAATCCTTAATGTAAGATTGTGTAGGGCTGTCTCCGTAGACTTACCCTCCATGTAGGCATGTTGGTTGCCGTGTAAATGTAAGTTGCTTGTCCTTAATCAGGTTCGCATTGTTGTGTCGATTATTTTTTTCTAGAGTTTTCAGTACGAACGATGAAAGGCTGATGCAGCGGAAAGATTTAACTTCCCGGTAGCACTTTTTTCCCGGTTTTGGTATGAAAACTGCCTTTACTTTCCTCCATCTAGTGGGAATGTATCCTAGAGCCACACTGCTTTGTAACAGATTGCAGAGTAAGTGCTTTATCTGGTCCCATGCTTTTTGCAGGAGCATGGGAAATATTCCACCAGGTCCTGCCGCTTTCATGGGTCCAAATGTTCGTATTGCCCATTCTTTTGTTTCTAAGGTGACTGTTTCCTTGGCTATGTTCCATTGTTCTGGTTCATTTTTCAGGGCTTCTTCGTTTTCACCGGGTTCCTCACACCCAGGAAAGTGTGATTTCAGCATTGCATCCATCACCTTCTTGGGGTCAGACACGTCCTTGTCGTCAACTTTGACACTGCCTAGCTGGCACGAGGTGTCTTTCGCTAGAAATTTCATCATTCTGGCTGCATTTTTAAAGCTAGTGATGCCTTCGCAGAATCCCTTCCAGCTGCTCCTTTCCTCTTTCCGGCGCAGGCAGTCTGTTGAATTATTTCCTTATTCCTCTATGTGCATCCCAGCTTTGATCGTCCTTGTTTGACATGGCGATCCTCAGGGCCTTCCTGCACCCCTTCCTAAGCTTCTTTAAGTCTTTATTCCACCACGGCTGTCCTTTGCCTTTACGAATTTCCGTTAGAGGGCATGCCTTGTTGGATGCCTCTATAAAAGTGCTCTCCAGCTCCTCTGCTCCTTTGTCAATTGCCTCTGAGGTCGGAAACTCAAGAGTTGTGGGTTGCCAGTTCCTTAGCTCCGAGTCGAACTTCTCCCAGTTGGTTTTTCTCTTGTTCCTGATCTTAAGTTTCTCCCATCTGGCGTCTATACAGAAAGTGATCATTCTGTGGTCCGAGAATGTATCATTTGTGCTCACTTTCCATTTCTTAACGTGACTACAGAGGTCTCTAGTCGCATATGTTATGTCGAGTACTTCCTTTCTCGTTTTTGTAATAAACGTTGGCTCACGCCCGATGTTAAAAATTTCGAGATCGTGCTTTATTAAAAAATCTAAATAACATTCTCCTTTTTCATTCGTATCAGTGCTGCTCCACATTTCGTTGTGTGAGTTTGCGTCACAACCGATAATAAAGGAAGTTCTCTTACCTTTTTTATCTTGTGACGAGTTCTTCTAGCTCAGAAGCGGGCGACCTGTAGTCCGTCTCACTTGGTGTGTAGCTGGAAACCAGGGCCACTTTCAGGAATTTAGTTTTACATAGCTGTAAAAGTGTTCAGTAACCACACTAGAATTTAGTTTTACATAGCTTTAAAAGTCCTAGAGCAAAACGGCTGGGATATATCTACCGATGGACAGACAGTCAGACAAATGGTTATGGCGCAACTATCCTAGTTTGACTACGGAACCCTAAAAATGTAAGTATCCTGCCTGTTGACTGCTTAGTGCTGACCATGTGGATTGTAACTGGTCAGGACAATTGAATCTTACAAATGCAAGCGACTGAATGCGCGCCAATTTAGCGTCCGAGGAGCTGAGACAAAAACTGCCCATTCATATGCACAGAGCAGCCGCCAGTTTTTGCGGCCACTTCGGCCGGACGTTCTCAGATTTTTATTTGTAAATTGGGCAGCAGTGACCAGCGATGCACTGCTCTCGCGCCGAAGCCGCGCCGAAGCCGCGCCGCGCCGCGCTGCTGGAACGAACCCGCCTCATTCAAATGGGAGACTACTTTTTGTTAGGAGCGCATAACTGAATACGAATGGTATAGTCGAAAAGAATGTAAGCGAATAGACGAGTCGTGATTAGGGGTGCACTCGTATAAACAGCGATGTGCCTCTCTTTTATTTTTTCTGCTGCGTCGAGAAATGAGTAGGGTGGTGCTCCTTTAATTGAGCTTGCATTCTATTCTTTAAATGAAAACATTAGGTACAAAAAGATATCTTTATTGATTGATTGATTGAAAACACTTTATTGCACAACATAAGAGAAAAAAAATACAATAATTAAGGAAGTTGTACATATGGGCGGTCTTATCGCTAACAAGCGATCTCTTCGACTTAAAAGTATTTAAATTTTTTGAAGTGAAAACTTTTTTAGGTGCGTTGGGCATTTTCCAAAATGCAAAAAACGAAAAGATGGGAAAAATCATGGAACTCGCGACACCGTCACCGACACCTTAATGACTCTGGGATCAAGGTCTAAGGGCTTGTACACAAGACTGCGATGCGACGTCGCATCGCAAAAATCTGCGAGCTCCCTCTACTATTCCTCCCTCTTATATCTCTAGTAATTTTCTGCGTTGCGAATTCGCATCGCGTCGCATCGCAGTTTTGTGTACAAGCCCTAATTGTTCGAGTTTTCACTTCTGTCGGCACTCCAGGAGTGCTTTTGTGTGTTTTTTTATACCTATTTACCCATACATTATGAAGCGTGCTACTTTCGGGAGTTTCCCTACATGATTGAAGAACAAAGTGACAGACATACCTAATTGTCAGAACCGCTAAACTTAAGTCGCAATGGACGGCACATAATAGGTCGTAAAACAGGTGGCCGTTAAAGGGTAGTAAATTTCTCGAGTGGCAACTGCGCACTGGAAGATGCAGTGTAGTAGCACAACCTGGACACTTCATACCTACAACGGGCCAGAAATGACATTTCAAAAAAGGAATGGCGGAACAAACAAAATTGCGGTGAAATCCTATACGTTCAACAACCAAACTGTAACCAATCTGTATCATCTGAAGGCGAGGGGGTAAGGTCGCAATGTAGAGAGCGGCAGGGAGTATCCATTTTGTATGTTAGTACTAATATATTTACTTTGGTAGTAGGCAGATGTAGTCAGGCCTCCCCCTCGGTGGACAGATGACCTGGTAAAGATTGAGGTAAGACGCTGGATGCCGGGCAGCACAAGATCGGTCGTTGTGGAAATTCTTGGAGTAGGCTTTTGTCCAGCAGTGGACGTCTTTCGGCTGAAATGATGATGATACGTTATAAAACCTAATTATTCAGTTGACAGCTGGACAAGATAAGTAGGTATAGTAGCGATTCCACAGAGGGGAGGGAGGGGTATGATAATGTAGCGATTGAATTTGTTAGCGCTACGGTAGGTAATTGTGCGGGTTTGGCGGTTGGCCGCGCGCCAGCAGCCAGCGCGGGCGGGACCAGCTGCAGCGTTTAGCGCGCGCGGGGGCGGCCTCTGTGGGGGCCCCAGTCTAGTGGCCGCCAATTTGCTTACAGCCCCTCCGCAGCCGGCCCGCCTACGCCTGACGCCTGTAGCTGTCTACCACTACCACTACATGCCAGACGCAGCTATTTTGAATGTCGCAGACATTGCTTTCCGCGGACCACTTTTATAGCCCTCTAGTCGAAGCATATAATCCAAGCTGAATAGTCTAATCTGAGTACATATTTCCTTACTTGTAGTATAGGCTACCTGTGTTTATATCCAGGAATGAAAAGATACTTGAGGTAATTTCACCAAGATTGCTTCGAGCACTAGGTCTACTAGCTACATGTATAGGAGCGGCGCATTTCTCGAAATGCACGCGCGACTGTCCGTTAATTTATTGCTTTATTTTAATTACGTGTTGTATCGAGACGTCGCCGTAGATCCATCGGCGCATTCAATGTAAATGTGATTGAAAAGTAATGGCCGGCCGCCAATTGTCGGTGCGTCGGCGATGCCGATGTGAGGAGCATTAGTGCGGGTCACTAGCCGCGTGCGGGGTTTTTGTGCCACCACGACTGTGCGGCGCGGGCGTGCAGCGCGACATCTCGCTAACTGGCAGCTCATGTCGCGACCACTTGTCCAGGGGAATATTCAGCGGGTCCGACCGAGGCGAGGCGGACGAGGGAATCGCGCAAATAAATCGCTCGTAAAAAGCGGCACATCATCAGAAATTTTTTGCCGTTTCTTGTTATGTGAATTCTGCAGTTTTTGCTCGCGCTTGTTCCCGACAAACGAGCCCGAGCGAGTTTGTGAGTTTTTGCGGTGAAACAATGGTAGTCAGAGATTGCGCGCGCGCAGGCGGCGGCCGCATTTGCATGCGCGGCCAATGAGCGCGCGCGCTGCCTCGCCGCGCCCGCCTCCGCCCCGCCCCGCGTGCTATGCGCTAGGTATGCCCCACACGCGTGCCTACGATTACGTAAAATAGTCTTTATTCTTTGCCTACGATAACGAGCTCTCCTTTACCTATCACATTGCTCAGTGAGTGGTGGCACAGATGAGATACTAGTTTGGTGGTAGGTACATCGGTTCATGGGCTCGTCAATAATATCCGTTAGGCCAAGGCTCTTTATCGTTATCCTGCTAATCATAGAACAGGAACAAATCAAATCAAATATACTTTATTGTACATTAAAAAATAATGAACTGAATAAATGAAATAAATAACGAAGATGAATACAGTAAAAAGTAACATTGTATAATTTAGACGGCCTTATTGCTTTATTAAAGCAACCTCTTCCAGGCAACCCGGAGCTTGGATACTCCTCCTACATAAAATAAGGGCTGTGCAAAACAAACATTATATACAACAAAATTGCAAAAAGGCAAATATATACTGGGTATACCTACATAGCTAAAATCTAAATCATAATACAACAATTAAAATTTAAAATATAACACATTTAATAAATATAAATCCCTACTCGATTCACACTATATGGTAAAAATACTTACTATAAAATAAATAAATAAATAATAATAATTTAAAATATACGCATAATAAAAATACAAACTAATAATATTGATCAAGGAATAGAACTAACACGGTATTAGCAATACAAAACTTAGGAACCGATATTACGTGTGCGTGTGCGTGTGCGTGTGTGTGCCGACGACTACCATGCAGTGAGTAAGTAGCAAACTGAACTGCACTAACAGTCGACTACGCTAAGCACGTAAAAGAACCGGCCAAGTGCGCGTCACACTCGCGCTCCGAGGGCTCCGCACCACCACCACCACCACCACCGCACCTCTCCACACAACCATGACAGAGATAAAGTTCCCATTACAAACAAGTGAGCGTCACACTCGCGCTCCGAGGGCTCCGTACCACCACCACCACCGCACCTCTCCACACAACCATGACAGAGATAAAGTTCCCATTACAAACAAGTGCGCGTCACACTCGCGCTCCGAGGGCTCCGTACCACCACCACCACCGCACCTCTCCACACAACCATGACAGAGATAAAGTTCCCATTACAAACAAGTGCGCGTCACACTCGCGCTCCGTGGGCTCCGTACCACCGCACCTCTCCACACAACCATGACAAAGTTCCCATTACAAACAAGACATCAACGCGAGCGACGGAAATATGCTTTCTTTTTATTCAGTTCGGACTCCTTGATACCTACTAGTACGACTTACACTTAGCCAGTTTTTATTATTTGTTAGATATAGAAGTAGTACTATAAACAAACTAAGTTTCACACTTGTATATGTATTATACAGGTTTACGATAAACCTAAATCAAAAAAACCTCCGAAATACCTTTATAAAACACGTTCTTGAACACGTACTTCAAAAGGTAAAAAAATTAAATTTAAAATTTAAAAAACCCGCTAAAAAGCAGAAAATATTATGGCTTGGCCCTTTAACTTTCACATTAGTAGTTATATTTTGATCTAAGAGTCTAACTGCTAAATTGTGAAATTATTAGTAATTAGTTGTAGTAAAGTAAAACAGTTGTATTCTATTTTTACCCGACTGCGCGACGCAAAGGAGGGTAATGTGTTTATCAGCCTATATATGTATGTATGTATGTATGTTTGTATGTTTGTTCCTTTGTGGCACTCTAGAGACCAAACGCGTGGGCCGATTTTCATGATTCTTACGTCAATCGATTTGTCTTAATCTTGTGAGTGTCACTAAAGACATGACATTAATCAAAATTCAATATGGCGGCAACCAGACGCCATATTGTGAAAACAAAAAAAGTTAAAGTTGACGAACTATGTTAAGTGGGGTATCATTGAATAGGTATTTGAAAATCAACTTTAGGTTTCCCATATCATTTTTCATTTCGAATAACCATTTTGGATCTATAAAGGTTTAAAGATAGTTAGCAACCATTCTCACTTAAATTGTCAACAATACTTATATTAACAAAGCTGTAATAAAGTTCTTAGGTATACAATCGGTTGGCCCCTGTCTTCTTTATTTATCCATAATTATAAATGTGAAAGTGTGTTTGTTGGTGTGTCCTTCTTTCACGCTGCAACGATTGCAACGAAGCAACAAATCAACGTGATTTTGCACAGAGATAGTTAGAGGGCCTAGTAGTGACATACATAGGCAACTTTTTACTTGGCATGTATTTGATTTCTGTGAATTACCACAAAATATGAGACAAGGACATGACACTACATTTGTGGATATATTAAACAGTCTTAGAGTCGGACAGCTGACAATGCAACAATTGGAGATATTAGCCGACGAGTACACGTAAGCGAGCTCAATGAAGACATACGAGTATTTCCAACTACTAAACAGGTTGATGAACACAATCAAAAAATGACATTCATACTGGAAAAGACAACAAAACTATATAAATTACATGCAGTTGATATATCAGTCGAAACAAAGACATATGGTCAAAAACCGAAAGATGTATATGTTTCTGATGACCCTAATAAACTGGAGGAATCGTTAAAAATTTGACAATCGGGTTAGGATCTCGAGTAATGTTGCGAAGAAATTTGAATGTTAACCACGGTCTTGTCAACGGAGCAATGGGAGTTATTAGGACAATTGAGTGGCCAGATCTTCGAAGAGACCAGATGGAACCCGGAGAATTGCCACAGGCTGTCTATGTGGAATTTGACGACAAAGCCATTAAAAAACAATGTCCCTGGAGTGGGAGTCAGAATCGAACCATCGACGACAGAATTCGATGCACTTCGTGGAAAGGGCAAAATAGAGCGAAAAATGTTGCCATTGATATTGTGCTGGGGTGTAACTGTACATAAGTTACAAGGAACTACTTTGGACCGAGCTGTGGTCGATTTAAGTTTACGCATTTTTGCGAAAGGTCAAGCCTATGTAGCTTTGAGCTGGGTTAGGTCCCTAGATGGATTAATAATCAGTTCTTTAGACCACCGCAAGCTACTTAATAATCCCCACGATATTAACTCCCTCAATGAAATGACAAGATTGCGAAATTTACCATCTTGTACTCCTCACTAAAAAGTTTAAAATAAAAAAGTTAATTAATAAAAAACAAAAAACCCTACTGCATAAAAAGTAAACTTTGAAAAGTTAATTTAAAATAAAAAAGAAATAAATAAAAACCAAAAAGAGAAAAACAAGTCCTGGAGTCTATTTGATAAAGCTACAAGTTACAATTTTTACAGGTGTAAACTGGCAACACTGGGCACATGTATGGGATCTGACAGTAGTGTGGCCAGTTCACACCTGTAAAATTGTAACGTGTAGCTCTATAAAACCGGCCTCCGTAGTCTATAATTCTATTAAATAATATTGAATAAGTACACAATGAAATAGTTTTGTGATCGATAGACACATAAAACAAATAATTAATTATAATGCGGTACATAGCAACTTTTACAGTCGGGACCCATTTAAAATTCTAGACCGGATCATACTTTCCCAATAATGGGTCCCGACTGTAAAAGTTGCTATGTACCGCATTATAATTAATTATTTGTTTTATGTGTCTATCGATCACAAAACTATTTCATTGTGTACTTATTCAATATTATTTAATAGAATTATAGACTACGGAGGCCGGTTTTATAGAGCTACACGTTACAATTTTACAGGTGTGAACTGGCCACACTACTGTCAGATCCCATACATGTGCCCAGTGTTGCCAGTTTACACCTGTAAAAATTGTAACTTGTAGCTTTATCAAATAGACTCCAGGACTTGTTTTTCTCTTTTTGGTTTTTATTTATTTCTTTTTTATTTTAAATTAACTTTTCAAAGTTTACTTTTTATGCAGTCGGGTTTTTTGTTTTTTATTAATTAACTTTTTATATTTTATTAACTTAGCGCTACCCTACGCGACGCGACGACTCTTATTTCATTTCGTATTTCATGAACCGTACTGGGTAATCAGTGGAATCCACCACAGAAAGTGTACTTCCGTTGCTGCTGTAACAACAAATAATAAAAATTAAAAAAGGGGAAAAGGGCTCCTTACACTACAAAAACAGCTAAGTGCGACTCGGGGTCACACCAACAGGGTTCCGCACCAAAACTTTAACCACCCACAGAACAAGACCTCTCAGTACATCCATTGCTGTAAGTAAATACTTATTCTGGACTATGGAAATTTCATTTTTCCTTTGGAAATGGAAGGACCTTAGACTTTCTCATAGATTTCCCTGTAATTTGCGCATTCAACCTTACATAGGTATTGTAGTTTTTTTTTAAATTTTATTTCCAGTAGTTTCGGAGAAAATTGGGGGGGGGGGGAAGGGAATGATCAATTTTTGGCGATTTTCTTAAATAAGTTCAAAAAAAATTATTAAAGTTACATTTGAGATTCTCAAAAGTCACACGATAGTGTTTGCTAAACTTTTTTAAAATTTTCTAATTTACTCCTAAAAAGTGGCCCCAAATATCCTAAATATGCTTAGTAGGTACTATTATAATGTACTTTGCCTATGCTTGAAATTTATTTATTTATATTACACGTTCGTCTTTGGGTCACCGACTTAAATATGTGTACCAAATTTCAACTCAATGGGTCCAGTATTTCGAAGCAACTTGGCTGTGACAAACGGTTGGACGGACAGACAGACAGACAGACAGACACATTGGCGATCGTATAAGAGGTCTTTTTTTACTTTTGAGGTACGGAACCCTCAAAATCACCTTAAAATTTATTTTGTAAGAAAACAATAAATACTTAAATCTTCCATTTTCGGCTTCAACGTCACTCAAGTACTACTCGTCCATACCAACAGGTGAGACGGTGGTGGTGTGGAGGACGCCAGTTGCTTACCAACAGGCTTGTTGATTGATTGATAAGTCATTTTAGTTACTTTATAGCATCTGTCAAAAAGAAAAAACTTTGTACTAGCAAAAATGTATGAATTAGTAATTCGTGACGTCATAGTTTTTCAGCGCCATTCATGTGCCAATTGTGATTTTGTTAAATTTTTACTAACTTAATCTTACTCATTTTGTTTAGCAGTGCGTCTTTAAAGACGTCCATCCCTAAAGACGCCGGAGGAGTAGGTAGGTGCCTACGTTAACGTAGGCTCGGTGTCCAGTTACAAGTATCACTTCGTGGTAGTTGTCTGACTGTTCGTCATCCATCATGGACAGTTACAAAAGTAGCTTTTGAAGGTACAGGTACGAAGAAACAAGTATCTCATCTGTGGCGCAGGTGTTCATTTTGACCAAAATCAACGTAAGTTTCTTTTAGAGGAGTTAGGGGAATGAAAAACATTTTTCAAGTGCGGAGTGCCCTCGTGTGGGCTATTGTCAGGTGTATAGAAATGAAGTGAAGTTTTCTATGAATATAATACATACCGCGTACCGTTCGCAAGATAACCCAAAGTAGTTGAAAGGTCCGAGACCCGGGTCTCCTCTCGCTGGCGTTCACCCCCGTCGGGAATGGTCTCGGGTCTCGGTTGTCCCGCGATGTAAACAGTTTTCTAGTTATGAAGTGTTCACTGGCACCGTACAGTGCACGTGCTTCAGTACGCACTTGCCCTTTTTTTAATTGAAATTGAATTATTTATTTCACCAGAACATAGAAATACGATAGGTGTTACAAAGTAAATAAAGTCCTTATTTTGTACAGATCTAGAAGCGTCGTAAAAATAAAGCAAATAATTTTCAATACATTTTTAAACAATTTACATAAAATATAAGAATAAAAAAAACATGATATTAGGTATGTTAAATTCAATCCCAAGAGGCATTAAATAAAAGTGATGCGTTAGTTCTCGTGATATAACAGAACGTAATTACGTTATTACACTAGATGAACCATAAATATCTACCTCATCATCATCATCATATCAGCCACAAATCGTCCACTGCTGGACAAAGGCCTCCCCCAAGGATTTCCACGACGACCGGTCCTGCGCTGCCCGCATCCATCGGCTTCCCGCGACCTTCACCAGGTTATCGGTCCACCGCGTGGGAGGCCTGCCTACGCTACGTTTTCCGGTGCGCGGTCGCCACTCGAGAACTTTACTGCCCCATCGGCCATCTGTTCTACGAGCTATGTGCCCTGCCCACTGCTACTTCAGTTTGGCGATTCTGTGAGCTATGTCGGTTACTTTAGTTCTCCAGCGGATCTCCTCGTTTCTGATTCGATCACGCAGAGAAATTCCGAGCATAGCACGCTCCATTGCCCTTTGGGTGACCTTGAGCCTTCTTATGAGGCCCATAGTAAGCGACCATGTCTCAGTTCCGTAAGTCATCACTGGCAACACACACTGGTCAAAGACCTTAGTCTTGAGACACTGCGGTATTTGGGACGTGAAGATATTGCGAAGCTTCCCGAACGCTGCCCAGCCGAGTTGGATTCGTCGATTGATCTCTTTCTTGAAGTTGGAACTACCTAGCTGGACTGTTTGTCCCAGGTATACATATTTGTCAACAACTTCCAGTGTAGAGTCTCCAACCTTTAGAGGAGTGGGTGCGACACGGACATTTAACATTATTTTCGTCTTGTCCATGTTCATTTTAAGACCCACTTGTTGAGAGACCTTACTGAGGCCATCGAGCATTGTGCTTAGGTCTTCCATAGTCTCAGCCATGACCACGATATCGTCAGCGAATCGGAGGTGGGATATGTACTCGCCGTTGATATTGATGCCGAGTCCACCCCAGTCCAGAAGCTTAAAAACATCTTCCAGGGCGGCGGTGAACAGTTTCGGAGATATAACGTCTCCCTGTCTCACCCCTCGCTGCAACTGGATAGGTTTCGAGTTCTGGTCCTGGAGGCGAACCGACATGGTGGCGTTTTCATACAGACACTTCAACACCTCGATGTATCGATGGTCAATTTGGCACCGCTGGAGAGACTGTAGCACAGCTCAGGTTTCGACTGAATCAAAGGCCTTCTCATAGTCCACAAACGCCAAGCATAGTGGCTGATTGTACTCTTCGGTCTTCTGTATAATCTGCCGCAGCGTATGTATGTGGTCTATGGTACTAAAGCCTTTTCGGAAACCGGCTTGTTCGGGAGGCTGGAAGTCGTCAAACCTGCGTGCGAGACGATTCGTAATGACTCTCGAAAACAGCTTGTAGACATGGCTCAGAAGTGAGATGGGTCTGTAGTTCTTCAGCAGGGTGTTGTCGCCCTTTTTGAAGAAAAGCACGACCACACTTCTGTGCCATGCCTTAGGCGTTTGTCCCTCGAGTATAACGGAATTAAATAACTTCTGAAGAGCTTTTAGTACCGGTGATCCACCTGCTTTCAGAAGTTCAGCCGTAATTACATCATCACCCGGTGCCTTGTTGTTCTTGAGCTGTTTGAGAGCCTATCTAATCTCGTACAGGCTGACGTCCGGGATATCTTCGGTATAGTGTCGGGTTAGTCTGGCTCTTGGGTCTTCAGCCAGATCGCTGACAGGCAAACGTCACCTATACTTATAAAATAAACAAAAATAGTATTTATTAGTTTTTTTTCATCATCATAATCATATCAGCCGAAGGATGTCCACTGCTGGACATAGGCCTCCTCCAAGGATTTCCACGACGACCGGGACTGCGCTGCCCGCATCCAGCGGCTTCCCGCGACCTTCACCAGGTCATCGGTCCACCGAGCGGGAGGCATGCCTACACTAAGTTTTCTAGTACGTGGTCGCTACTTTACTACCCCAACGGCCATCTGTTCTACGAGCAATGTGCCCCGCCCACTGCCACTTAAGTTTAGTTTACTGGGCCAACGAAGTGATGGTGAGCTGAGAGTGGGGCAATTTGGATATGGAGAGAGAAATGCACGTGGCCGACTTTATGGAGAGGGAGGGCCTCTTTATGATGAACTCCTTCTTCAAAAAGCCTAAACAGCAAAAGTGGACATGGTTGCATCCCAGTGGCGTAATGAAGAATGAGGTTGACTTCATCTTGTCGACGAGAAGGCAAATATTCAATGATGTCTCTGTGATCAACTCAGTAAAAACAGGAAGCGATCACCGAATGGTAAGCGGCACTTTGAATCTAAAGACCAAGTTAAAAAGATGTCGACCGATGAAGTTTACGCTCCGACCAGCGCCCATCCAGCTCCAAAACCCCGAGAGCTTTCAGCTCGAGTCGCACAATCGTTTAGAATGCCTAGGAGACTGCGAGAATGTGGATGATTATAATGACAAGTTCGTGGAAATTGTCCAAAAGGTCGGGTCTAAGATTTTTAAAACTCGCCGTTCAAACAGAACTAAAAAAATCTCGGACTTCACCAGCAACCTCATGTAAGAAAGACGCAGATTGGTTTTGCAGTCCTCTGAAGACGCTACTCAGTATTGGCAACTAAACAGGCAGATCTCTAAGTCTCTTACTCGCGATTTGCGCCACTATAATACAAATTGTATTAAAGAGGCGATTGAGAACAACAAAGGCTCAAATGTGTTCGAGAGATCTGTCTGTTGGACAAAGCCAACTGAAGCTGAAGACTGAGGATGGCAGGATCAGATCGTCTAAGACTGAGTTGCTGGAAGAAGTTGAGAAGTTCTACGGACAATTGTTATGTACACGATCATACGTCTGCCTCTAAGTTTTTTTTTTTCGTAAATGACAAAATAAATATTTTAACTAAATAACTGCCTCCGTGGCGTAATGGGTGAGTCCATTAGCTCCATATCAGGAGATCGCGGATTCGGGAGTCTAAATTTTTCTGACTCGGTTTGGTAAGTAGAAGGACGTTTTCTGAGCCTGCCTGGCTAGCCACCATCATCTTATCTAAGTCTTGCCGCATGTTCCGCAATGTTCACAGCATTGATGTGTTCCGGCTTGAAGATAAGATATCCAGTTCCCCATTGCGTTGGGGAATCATGGTAAGCCCGCTTCCATCTTAAGCATTATCGTCACTTACCATCAGGTGAGATGATGTCAAGGGCTTACCAATTCTGGATAAAAAATCATATTCATAAAACTGTTAATTTCAAAATTTGATGTCAATTGGACCACTGCACTGGTTTAGCCGCTAAGGAAAGCGCGAAGCACGGACGGACGTTTTTGGCAAACATATATTTTGTTTACATTAGTAATATAAAAACTAATTAATTAATTTATTTATTTTATTAATTTAGGAAACAAACAGTCTTATATATAGTATTACATATAAATTTTAAATTAAAAACGATCTGGAGTTCCACTTAATAAAAATAAAACATGAAATATACGAGCCCAGAGACAATATTAATTTTACAACTATTTTTAATTTAACAGTTTATTTTATTTCTAATCGCACTTTTAAAGGCAAATATATTTTAATATAAATATATTTTCAATTGCTAATAGATCCTCTACTATTACAATAACACTAGAAGGATCTACGAATCGCACGAAAACACAATTACCAAAGTGGTAGTCCATTGGACGTGCGGCGTAGGCCAGGCGGGTGTGCCCTGGACGTGCTGGTGAGCTGCCGCCGCCGCCGCCCCTCCAACCTCAACTGAATCTACATCAATGTTAACGGCACGGCAGTGCTGGAGCCTACCCTGGCCCCCCACAAACAACAACCTACCTGGGTGAGTTCCTTGAAAGGACATCTGCCCAGATGTATGACCACGAATCATTTTCCTTGGGCGAGTTTTTAAAAACCGTAAGAGCTAAACTCTGGTTTATTAAATTATCATTGGTAAGAGGTATGAAAAGTACGCTCGCTACAGATATCAACGACGAGACTACCGACCGCCAGTTGTATTATCCTTCATATGTACGCTGTGTGTGAGCGCTGCACGCTTCACGCTGCACGCTGCGTACAGTCCGGTGTGTATCCGAACAGTAAAAAAAATAAAAGCGCAACCTATTTACAAAGCAGGCAAACATGCTGCTGGAGCGGGGTGTCGGGTGTCGGGCACCTCGAGGGCGGGCGGCCAGCCGCGGCGATCTTCTGCGACCTCTCGCGCGCCTTCAAACTGCTCAGTCACCATAAATTGTACAGCCACGCTGCGCATACTCTCTCGCGAAGCCCTCACCGTCTGGGTCTGGTGCAGTCAGGCACACGACAACACAAAAATTACGCTTAACTATATAGTAGTAATAAAAAGAAGTGTACTTATTAGATTTGACGAAAATTTTACAAAAAATTTGATTCATATGGGAGGTACCTCATTCAGTTTTTTTCTGGAATAATGAACTACTCAGTGCAGTAGGCCATATAATAAACTACCCTGTGCAGTAGGCCATATAATGAAATACCCTGTGCAGTAGGCCATATAATGAAATACCCAGTGCAGTAGGCCATATAATGAACTACCCAGTGCAGTAGGCCATATCATGAAATACCCAGTGCAGTAGGCCATATCATGAAATACCCAGTGCAGTAGGCCATATCATGAAAGTGCAGTGGGCCATATAATGTACGACCCAGTGCAGTAGGCCATATATTAAGCCAACAAATAGATTTTTTACGGTTTACCTTATTTTGGTTTTTCCTAGAATAACTAACTACAGAGTATAGTGACGTACATAGTTTTTTCCAAAAAGTTAAAGCCATTTTAGACATAGAAAAAAGTGATTTTTTAGTATGGTTTTAATACTAAGTGCCGAAATCGACTTGGATTACCGATGCACCGACTAGGTAGTCTAGGTACTAGCAGGGTATACATATATTTTAGTAATAACATACAGTATGGACACTCCCTGCCGCTCTCTAGATTCCGACCTCACCCCCCCGTCACCCAGATTGATACAGATTTATTATAGTTTGGTTTTCGAACGTATAGGATTTCGGCGTGATTTGGTTTGCTCAGTCATTTGTTTTTAGAAATATCATTTCACGACCGATGTATACAGTTAGTGTCTGGGGAGTGGGACTACTACTAGTAAGTCGAAGTATACAGTTAGTGTCTGGGGAGTGGTACTACTACTAGTAAGTCGAAGTATACAGTTAGTGTCTGGGGAGTGGTACTACTACTAGTAAGTCGAAGATGTGCATAAAAGCAATGGCGAGTAGGCACCCGATAACTCCCGCAGTCTGCAAGGAGTCACAGACACGGAGACACCCCTAGCTACGGAACCTTTATAATTAAACTAATTTTATTTTCTTTATAATTAAACTTATTTTATTTTCTTTATAATTAAACTAATACAATGTTGTTTAATGCGAACACAGAGTAAAAAAAAATCGCTCTGGGAAATCTAATGTCTTTAAATGCGGCATTGTATGACACTAACGAATTCATTGATAAGAATTGATTGAGGTCGCTGGTGGGTCGCGCGCGCGGACGTGACGTGTGCGTGCACTTCGCTCGTCGTGCGGCCCGCCGCGGGGCAAGCCTCCTGCCTCCGCCTGCTTACCGTGGTAGAGTCTGTTTTCCATTAGGATGTAAATTTAAAAATGATTATAAGTGTTATAATAGGACGCAGCAGCTCACAATTTAGTTTATTTTTCTGTCTAATCCAAAAAAAATAACACTAAACTACCTCGTAAATACCTCGTAAACAGTGGCACATAACATCAACACACATGAATCCGTGGTAAAAAATTTACTGAGGCGACGCTGGAAGGATTTTTTCGCCAATTTCACTGGGTGAGATGCACTAGTAACGGACATAACGTTCATTTTCCTATTTGAAAAGGTGGAACAGCTTTTCATTCGCTAAAACACAGAGCGATGATAATCGTCTGCAATCAGCTGATTGGACTGGGTACCTGACATTAGTTGTCAACGCCACGTCGAGCGACACATGTCAATCGCTGTATTACAAATATGCAATCTTATCGACTACCTAATCGATTTTACATCAAGGTGCGCACGACTTCCGGTAGATGGTGCCAGGTGATCTGCAAGTGTGCAAATGTGATTTTTCTGTGATAAGTACTATTCTGTTAATCTGTGACACTTGATATTTAAATACTTTTAATTTTTGTTTTTGTGTGCAGCCAGAATTTATTGTATGTAGGTAATCGTTCATAAAGTAATAATTTAATTGAAATTTTAATTTTTTGTCTACTTAATATGATTATTTTTGTTTTATATTTTTGACCGATGTTTATCTTAATATTATGTGCAAATTGATATGTTAATTTTATAAAATGTAGGGTATTAGTTTTGATACATAAGTAATTTATTTACTTATATTTACTTATTGTTATATTGGAAAATATAAATCATTGTTAATATTATAGATACAATGAGCGGCCCCGCTAGAGTAGTTTGCCCTTATTGTCCAGGATCGTCGAAACTATACGTCGCGCCTAAGGGTCTTAGGGTACACATGGGTCGGGTACACAAGGACATTGACTCGCGAGATTTACACGCAGGTTTATCTGGAACAACTACTTCGCCGACTTTTACCTCGACGGTCTTTGCACCTTCTCAACAGAGTCCAAACGCAACAGTTCTTCAGCGACTTTCAGAACTTAAATCAAAAATAAGGGTCCTTAAACATATACCGAAAGGTGCTAGAAATTTAGCGGCAGGAAAATTGGCTTCCTTGGTTGATGCCTGCGTGGACACGAATAGATCTGAGGATTGGTTTGCGCTGCTCAGTTTTTCCTTTACTGCGTTAAGACTGCCGGAAAAAGAAAAAAGCAAGTCCTTGACGACGAAAGTGAGGGAAAATATAGATAAGGGCAACATTTACTTTCCTGAAAAGATGGTACGAAAACCTCCATCGCTGTATCGAACCATCGAGGCCAAGGTACACGATGGGGATTTGAGAGGAGCTGTACGTTTGTTGACGTCAGATAATATGATTGCTCCATCCAACGAGGAAACGCTGAGGGCGCTACAGGAAAAACATCCCTTCCCTAGCCGTCCTGTCGATTTACCGCCTGCGCCTGATCCATCTAGCCCTTTTTTGTCAGTCACGACGGCTGAGGTGGCGGCTGCCATAGGAACCTTTTATAGTGGATCAGCTGCTGGGTTAGATGGTTTACGTCCTGTGCATCTTAAGGAACTAATATCTTCGTCGGCAGGAAACAACGGCCCTCGTTTATTAGAATCACTCACAAGGATGTGCAATTTCCTGCTCGAGGGAAAATTAAACACAGAAGTTAGCCCATACCTCTACGGAGCGTCCTTGTGCGCATTATCAAAGAAGGATGGAGGCATTCGTCCCATCGCTGTGGGCAACACTATCCGGCGGTTGGTAGCAAAGCTCGGGTGTCGTGCGGTCAGAGACGAAATGTCATCCTATCTACAGCCGCGTCAAATCGGCTTTGGTGTCACTTTGGGATGCGAAGCAGCAATCCACGCTACGCGATCTTTTGCAATGGAGAATCACGGCGGCGATACAGTGATCATCAAAGTCGACATTAAAAACGCCTTCAATAGTGCTGAAAGGGATAACATTTTGAAGGAGGTCAAAGAGCGGATTCCGGTACTCTACCCTTTTCTCCATCAATGTTACTCTTCGGAGAGTAATCTGTTTTATGATGGAAACTTAATCACATCAAAAGTTGGAGCCCAGCAGGGGGATCCGCTAGGGCCATTGATATTTTGTTTGGCTATACAGAAAGCGATTTCATCCCTGGAGTCGCCGTTGAATATATGGTACTTGGATGACGGTACAATAGGAGGAAGTCCAGACGTAGTGGAGCGAGATCTGCTGTCACTCATCCCAGCGCTTGAGGCTGTTGGTTTGGAAGTGAATCCCAGCAAGTGCGAGTTGTTTGCGTGCGGCACTGGGCCAAAAGTTTCATTATCTCGCTTCGATTCACTTCTTCCAGGGGTGAGAGTAATAGATGAGGCCGCTTTCACGCTGCTGGGTGCACCTATTTTATTCGAAGGGGTAAGTGATGCCATCCAGGGTAAGACTGCAGCGCAGACAACGATTCGCGAACACCTGAAACATTTGTCAGCGCACGTCGCGTTGACCCTCCTGCGGAGCTGTCTCTCGATGCCACGGTTGACATATACTTTGAGAACAGCACCTACCTGGATATTCCCGCAGGATTTAGAGAGCCTGGATGACGCCCTTAAGGTTACCCTCGAGTCCATTTTGAATGTGAGCCTGGAAGAAAGGCAGTGGACTCAGGCTGCTTTACCTATTCGCCACGGGGGACTGGGGGTTCGGCGTGCTCAGGAGGTTGGGGTGGTTGCCTTTTTGGCCTCGTCTCATGGGACAGCGGATCTTGTCACTTCCATTCTGTCTTCTGATGGTGACAATGTTCGCGTCCCTTTTGAGGCGGAGGCGTTGGAAGCATGGGATTTGCTTTGCCCTAGTAAGGAGCGTCCTTGCGACCCTAGCAAACAGAGAGGATGGGACGACTTGCTGTCAAAGGGAATCTCGGGAAATTTGCTCCGGGATGCCTTGGGCACTGCCGATGCAGCCCGCCTGAGAGCTGCTGCTCAGCCGGAGTCGGGAGCCTGGTTGCATGCCCTGCCGTCACCAAATTTGGGCACTCTGCTTGACAACGACGCTTTAAGAATAGCAGCAGCATTGCGATTGGGATGCCAGGTGTGCGAGCCGCATCGTTGCGTATGTGGAACGATGGTGGAGAGAAACGGACATCATGGTCTTAGCTGCATCAAATGTGCCGGAAGATTTCCGAGGCACCATGCCATTAATGAGATCATAAGACGTGCCATGGTGTCCGCCAACGTTCCATGCGTCCTCGAGCCGCAGGGACTTAGCCGCACCGATGGCAAGAGGCCGGACGTTTTAACGTTGGTTCCGTGGCAGAGAGGGCGCAGCCTCCTGTGGGACGCAACGTGCGTTAGCACATTCGCGCCGTCCCACTTGAACTCGACGACGCGCGCAGCGGGAGCAGCGGCCGAACGCGCGGCCGGGACCAAGCATGATAAGTATAGCAACTTGGTCCATGGCTACGAGTTCGTGCCGTTCGCAGTAGAGGATGCGGGTACGTGGGGGGCGGAAGCCAAGGCTTTCGTGGGAGAGTTGGGAAGGCGACTACGACAGCGGGGCTGCAACCCCCGGTCCGGCTCTTACCTAGTCCAACGTATTTCTGTGGCTATCCAGCGCGGCAACGCGGCTGGAATCATGGGAACGTTTGGGCCGGGTACGAGTCGGGACGGGATTTCAACGTGACGAAGCTAGTGGCCGATTTATAGTTTGTGACATTTATTAATTTGTTGACGTTATGTTTTTATATTATTTATTTATGACATTTAATTTTTTTTCGGACTAGGTATGGATTACTTACTACACTAAACACAATAAAAAATAAATTGTAAAGCTTTCTGTGAATACTGTCTCGCGAAGCCTTCAACGTGTGGCGTAATCAGGAGTACACAAAACAACACTGAACATTATGCATCTAGTAGCAATAAACAGGGTATATTAGATTTATATAATTAATATATAATTAATTTGGATTTGTATGGGAGGTAACTTATTTAGATTTTTTATGGAATAATTAATTTACAAAGTTTTATTAATGAAACTTAAAACACAATTACGATTTTTAAATCGTTACAGCAAATTAGGGGGCGTCCATTAATTACGTGAGGTGTTTAAGGGGGGGAGTGGGTCAAGCTAAATCTTTCCAAATCTCACATGGGGGAGAGGGGGGTTTTAGCAAATATCACGTAATTTGTTTTCTTGTAGAAAACGGTGTAAAATTGCGAAAAAATAAAGTTAAATCAAAGTAAAAACAAATCTAGAATGAAAATATGGCGAAATTTCACACAACAGTGTTTGTCGTATTTGTCTGAACCCCGCAGAGCAGCACAGTAGCTCTTCGATTGCGTTTTTTTTTGTAATAACTCCGAAATGTTTTATCAGATAAATTTATTATTTTTATTCAAAAAATAAAATTTTGTTCATCAGATAATTTTTTTTATTAAGCTTAAAAAACTACATCAATCGCCGCACACCGCGTGAAAACTGGTTGATTCATTTAAGTTATAGCAGTTTCAAGATTGAAAAATTCGTGTTTCATCAAACTTTTATTAGACTTTTTATAATCCAACGCGTTTCCAGCCAAAACACAAATTTTAAAAAATCTCACGTGAGATTTGGGGAGGGGGGAGGGAGTTGAGGAAAATCTCACGAAATCTCACCAGAGGGGGAGGGGGGGGTCAAAAAATCCTGAAAAAAGCCTCACGTAATTTATGGACGGCCCCTTAGGAGTAACGGTCTTTGTTTGTTTCGATGTTCAATAAAGAGTTATTTGAATTAGAATTAATATAGGCTACCTACAGTTATATATAATATTTCCTAAACCCAATTTTTACTCAAAGTCCAGTAGTTTGGGAACTAGAGCGCTGGACGGACATACAGATGAACAGACACACGCACACTTTTTTTAAAATTTTTGAGTCTAAGTATAAGATAATCGATCCTCATCTTTTTATGTATGGTCGAAGTCCTCATCAAAATCTCAACCTCCATTTTTCTGATACGCCGCCGCCGCGCCGTACACTGCATTAATGTTACAATTGTGGTCTTTCTAATGTAAAGTACCCTATAATAGGTAGGTAGGTGTACTATAATTGGTTGTCAGAATAGTAAAGTAGTGTGAGGGGGAGGGGGAGGGGGAGGGGCCAGCCAGCACTTTGCACCCTTTCAAACCCCTTCGCAGATATTTAAAAATCAATTCCTACGCCCATAAATGTTTTACAACCCAATTTCTTCAGGGTAACATCTTTCAATCCCTGCTTTAACAATGCAACTTATAAATAGATATGTCGCTAACCCTTTTTCCACCCCACATCGGATCTCTACGCGCATTATGGGGCATTAGGGTTCGGGATCCGTGAGTGAGCGCGGCTCGCAAGTCGCGTGCGGGCCCTAGTGCGGGCCCCAGTGCGGGCGCGGGCTCGGGCGGCATTGAGGGGTTAAACCGATAACACGTTGAGAAGTTGAGATGCGTCGCGAGGTGAGCGGTGAGCGGTGAGCGGTAACAGATACCATGATGGATGGCGGCAGGCGGCAGGCGGCAGGTCGCCGCTAATGTGCGTACACAGCGCTGATCGATCGCCACAGCTGTGGGCTGCGTACAGAGTGTGGGACCGACAACTGGCTCTTTGTCTAATGCGAACAGTTACCTAAAGTGTGCCGCCATTAGAATTAAACGTTTGAAACAAAAATTGTAGTAAATTTGTTTAAAAGCACATCAGATTACTGTGTCTAGTAACAAAAAGGCTATTATTTTATTGGAAGTAGCTATGACATTTATTAACATTAACTGTGTAAATATTTTAACTGGCTAATTATTACGGTTCAAGTAGGCGAGACAGATGGACGGACAAACGGATTGTGAGGCCGTGTTTGTGTTTCCCGACTCCTACAATCTGGGAACCATAAATGCGAGAATAAATAGACATTATTTGAGTTTGTGTGGGTACGAGTACACTGCCCGCTGCCCGCTGCCCGCCCACACCGCCCTCGCGTCGCCTGCACCTGCATCGCTACTACGCGTATCCATCAGGTGAGATGTAGTCAAACGCACTCAAATTGTTACTAATAAAAACCGTCTGCGTTTCAAGCGAAAGACATCAATGGGAGCGACAGAAAAATGATGTTAGGGTTCCGTACCTCAAAAGGTAAAAACGGAAATATTATACGCGTGTCTGCCTGTCCTTCCGTCTGGCACAGCCAACCGACTGAGTTGAAATTTGTAATCGGTGAACCCAAAGTCGGAAGTGTATATGAATAGATTAATTTCAAACGTGTAGGCGACTTTTGGGTTGTAAATTAGAAAATTGAAAAGTATTTAAAAAATATTGTGTTACATATCAAATGAAAGGGATTATTATAAGAATCTCAAATATATTTTTTTATAATTTTGAGTTAATTAGTTTTTAAGTTATTAAAGGAAATAGGCGAAAATTGACAAAAAATTGAGCTTATATCCGAAACTTTGGCCTAAAATTTTAGAAAAATCACAGTATATGAGGTTAAATGCATAGATTACAGGAAAATCTATTGGAAAATCCCAAGTCCTTCCATCCCCACAGGAAAAAATGAAATTTAAAAGTCCAGAATAAGTAGACCCCTATTTACCTAGAGCAAAGTTTGTACTGAGAGGTCTTGTTCTGTGAGTAGTGAAAGTTTTGGTGCGGAACCCTGTTTGTGTGGCCCCGAGTAGCACTAGGCCGTTTTTTTGCACTCAGTTCGGGCTCCTTAGCGCCAGTTCGACTCACAATGGGCCGGTTTTTAATACGTTTAACTGTGTATCTGAACACTGGCTCAAGATCATGAAATGCTTTTTAGTTTTGAAAATTATTGTATAGCCAGTGCATTCAATCGAAAGTCCCTACAATGTGGTGGTTCAGTTGTATTAACTAAAAATTCTCTAAAGATTAACGGAAAAACGTTGTTTGCTTTTCGATTAAAAAAACTGTGGAATTATCTTGTGTGGATCTGGAGAACCACACCATTGTTTGCGTGTATAGGCCCCCATATGACGATAACTTTGCTAGCTTCGAATCAGAAATGAACGATGTATTAAATAACGTTAGTAAAAGCCGTAAATCGGTGATAGTATGCGACGATTTCAATGTTGATTTGTTGGAAGAAAGTCGTTGACAACTAGAATTACTTGTCTCTTCAAGTCATTTGATTAAGATTATACCCATATATTTCTGGAACCCACAAGTATAACAAAGACTGCCACATGTATAGATAACATATTTTGTAATTACAGTTATTTAAATAAACAGGTTTTTAATTGTTTGAGGACAGATCATAGCGTAATAATGGCTAGCTTTCTCGTAAGTATTTCTGCAGAACAAATCAAAATTCAAACGAGACCAGACGCTGTTAGTCGAACAGAAAAGTTTAAAAAAGTTCTACATGAAAAACAGCTTATACCAGATTTTGATAATGAATTGCAAGACAACAGTTTTTACAATGATTTTTTTACAGTACTGGATAAGGAATTCCAAAGTATATTTGAGTCTAAATCCACAATTAGTAACATCAAATTTAAATGCAGTGAATGAGCTACTATAGCAAAAGTCACCAAACTTTTTTTGACGCAGTTATTTTACAAGCAGGTTTGCCGCGTAGCAAAATCGAATTGTCTCTAGAAAAATAAAATTGTCAGTTAATAAAATAAAAACATTAATATTGGAATATTATTAGCAAAGAAAGAGGTAAAGTCAAACCTCGCGACAAAGAATATGTTTTGCAAACAGATCAAGGTAAAATTAGTTCGAATGCCGATGTAGCCAAAGAATTGGAAACTTTTTTCACAAATATCCCACAGCCCTAAACTCACACCTACTCTTATGTATGCTCAAAGGTTGCTCAAGGATAATGTTAGTAATTGTGATCAAAAATTCTCCTTCAGAGTAATTGAACCACAAACTATTGTAAAAACTGTAAAATCTCTTAAAGTGCAAAGAATCAAGGACCTCTGGGGCTTATCGGTAAGCTTGATCAGTAATATAATTGATACTTTAGCGCCATATTTAGCTTGTCTTTTTAATATTAGCATTTATAGTGGCGTCTTTTCAGATCTCATGAAGTTTAGTTAAGTGATATCTTTACATAAATCTGATTCAAAAATGGATCCGGACAACTACAGACTAGTTTTTGTGCTGCCGGTTCTGGATCCGGACAACTACAGACTAGTTTTTATGCTGCCAGTTCAAAGTGTTTGAAAAGTTAATGCTAGTGACACGACGGATACGGTGTAGGGTAGGTTGGGATGGATAAGGCGTGGGTAATAACCACAGAATAGAAGAGGCAATTTTTTTTTCTTATCTGTGGTAATAACCGTAAGTGCTCACAATTATTATTTTATTTTAAGATAAAAGACGTAAAAAAAGTACACAGGAATTAAAAAAAAGGTATTTACACATTAAATAAATATCACACCACAAAACATAATTTTAACTTACCCAAGATGGGTATTTAAAGAAAGCAGCAGTTTCTATGTACAAGTTATTTTATTTTAATTTGTTTTTAATAAATAGGAAGCGTCGGTTGCTCAACAGGTAACGACTCGATCGTGCCGGGATCAAATCCGGACAGCCAATGTACTAATGAATTTTTCGAAACTTACGTACTTATACTCACCGATTGGTGAAGGAAAAACATCGTGAGGAAACCTGCACACACCTGTGTGAAGTCTACCAACCCGCACTGGGCCCGCGTGGTCGACTAAGGCCTGATCGCCCTAACTCAGGGTAGGCTCGAGCCCCTCGGTGGGGACGTATATTAGCTGATATGATGAAATTGGAAAGGCAAATAATATTGAAAGATGGAATGAATTAGGTGCTCGGAGTTTGCTGGATTCGTATGACCTGGATACCTAATGTGAATTAAAATGTATTTAAAGTTAAACTGGTGCTCTCTTTTACAATAATTGAATGATTTTTAACTAATGGTAATAAAATAAATAAGAAAAAATAATTACAGAAGGAATTATTGATATTGAAGATGGCACGTCGATGATGCTATTTGCTTACGTCGGTGGGAGGGGGATTTTGAGTACAAACAGATGAAATGAAATAGTTCGAATGAAAGAAGAACGAACACCAGGAACGCGTTGCCGTGTTACATACTTAACCGAATACTACAATGTTTTACAGAGAACAAACTACTAGGACGATCAACACCCGATGCAGGAGTAGCACTTATTCGCAACATTTATGATGCCTTTGAGGAATCCCAAAATGCAATTGGAGTGTTTTGTGATTTACCTAAGGCATTTGAATGTGTTGTACACCAAACATTACTTGTGAAATTAAAATATTATGGTGTAGAGGATGGGGCTCTTAGTCTTTTAAATTCGTATTTAGACAACAGTATACAAAAGGTACAAGTGAATGGCACGAACTCATCTAGATCTAGAGTGAAAATGGGTGTGCCCCAGTGTTCCTGGGGCCTTTTCTTTCCCTTGTTTATGTAAATGATTTGCCTTTTATGGTGCAACATCTGTCAAATATTGTGTTGTTTGCTAGTGAAAATTCTCTTATTTTTAAAGTAAATAGGAAAGAAAATGAAATTGACGTAGTAAACAAACTATTTCAAAGATACTTAACTGGTTCACTGTGAAAAACTTATTATTAAATGCTAAGAAAAAAATGTATAAAATTTTGTTTGCCAAATGTAAAAAAGGTAAATAATAGTGTAATATTAGACAGTAATAAATAAGAATTTGCAAATACTACGGTGTTCTTTGGTATAACTTAGGATGTTTCACTTCAATGGGGACCACACCACAGATTACTAAATAGTTACTTACCACACATTGAAACTTTAGCGGGAAGGCTTAGTTCAGCTGCTTATGCCGTTAAGAAAATAAGACAGTTAATGGATATAGGTACTGCGAGACTAGTGTATTTTAGTTACTTCCATAGTATAATGTCTTATGGCATCTTACTGTGGATGATATAGAAACTATTTTCATCATGCAGAAAAGAGCTATCCGCGCAATGTATCAGGTGCCATCACGTGAGCCGTTACAGAATAAGTTCAAAGAAATCTATATTCAAACTGTTGCTAGTCAATTTATATATGAAAACATCATCTACGTTCGTAAGAATTTGTTTTTTTTTCCTAAAAACAGTAACAGGCTTAATTTGAATTTAAGAAATGTAAATAAAATTGATATAGCCTTTTCGAGACTGAGTAAGGTTAAAAAGTCATTTGTGGGACAGTGTATAAGATTCTACATTAAAATTCCAAAAAATGTAACTAGTTTGTCAGACAATAAATTAAAGACTCATGTCAAAAAATGCTTGTGCTCTAGAGGATTTTACTAAATAATAGATTATGTTAATGACAAAGATATATATATACTAGCTGTTTCCCGCGGCTTCACCCGCGTGGACCACGTTTCTATGACTTTTCGAGGGTGCGCAGTGCGCGAGCCGCAAGCGGCTCGCGAGCGTGGTAAAAAGTAGCCTATGTCTTAAGCCAGGTCCTAATCTGTCTACCTACCAAATTTCAGCCAAATCCGTTCAGTAGTTTTTGCGGGAAAGCGTAACAGACAGACAGAGTTACTTTCGCATTTATAATATTAGTAGGGATATATATATATATATATATAGATTCTATAACAAATACCATTACCTGAATAAGCTTTTTTGAATATTTAAAAGTGTGTGTGAACACATATTTAAAAACAAGTATTTCGATTTTATAACCGACTTCAAAAAAGGAGGAGGTTCTATGTTCGACTGTATATATTTTTTTAATGTATGTTCACCGATTTTCAAAATTCTTTTTTTATTCGAAAGAGTATACTCCCGAGGGGGTCCCATTGTCACCAAGTCAGGATCTGATGATGCGATCCCAGGAAAATCGAGAGCAACCCTCAATTATTACGTAGGCACTTATTACGTGATTCATATGTTTTCTAAAGCTATTAAAATACTTGCGTCTGTAAGTCATTATCTCATATTGATAAGCTGATGAAGGAAGATACAACTCCTTAACGGTTAGGACTTGGAGGAAAATTCTTTTAATATTATACATAGATATACACGTAGGTATGCATAGACCGATAGTTTGTATTCTTTCGGATATTTAGATGAATTGATGATGGACGATTAACTCCATAACTTTCATGTTATGGAGTTAAATCTTCCACCATCATCTGCTGAGATGACGATGGAAGCCACAGGACTTTGTATCTGTTAATGAAACATATGTATTATGATTTCATAATTCCTATGGGTGAGTAGGTGATTGGGTTTAACTATCACTAAAAATAAAGAAAATAAAAATAAAAGTTAAAAAAAACTAAAAACCGACTTCAAAATGAAATTCACTCAAAAGTATGAAATAATATTATTATACTTAAATACACAACAATAACAAAATCAAAGGTGGATACGAATTAAATTAGAGGCTTTAAATTTTTTTTGAGATTGGTGTCAGCTTGATACGTAAGTAACTGTGCGTTGACCAAACCCTCACCGAACCTAATATCGCTCGCTTCGCTCGTTCATTTACATATTTTTTTTTTGAAAATACTAATCTATGCGAAATCTATTGTGTAAAAAACTGTAAATGAGCGAGCGTAGTAAGCGATATTTGATTCGGTGAGATTTGATTGATTATACAGTCAAAGAGCCTCGCAAAGCAAGGCTTCCCCTATGGCTAGCAGAATGCTTCGCTGAAGAAGAAATCACCCGTTTTTATCGGAGTTTCGTAGTTACGACTTGGCTAAATGACGTTGGCCAGTTGTTCTTTAGCCATTCAATAGCATTTTCGACTTTACAAAAAATGACGAATTAGGAAAGTAACAAGTTTGAAAAAGAGACCAGTTAAAAAGGTGACGAGTTAGGAAAGTGGCAAGTTAGAAAAAGGTCAAGCTTAAGAAAATGAGTTAATAAGTCGTCCGGAGGGGAGAAAATGTTAAAAAATAATGATTTTGTAAATGACTAGGATATATGGTTACCTATTTCTCTGGAATTCCCGTTGGGATCAAGACTCATCGAATTCATGTCAAAAATGATTTATGGAAATTGGGATTAAGGTGATTGTGGTCTTAGACCCACAAATCGCATGTGTGTAGGTCGAACAGATTTTATGTTACGGGAAGGTCGAAAGTGGTCTAAAATGGTTCGTGTGTAACACACGGCTGGTATCGCCTTTTTCTTTACTAATTTGGTAGACACACTGTATTGTGAGATGTACCTAACTTTAAAACAAGGCTCGATATCGCTACTTGGTTCAGTAGGCAGTAGGCAGTGCTTCGACTAGTTGAGCACCTAGTTAACAGCCGGCGATCGGTCCGCCTAACGCTCAGGCGATTGATGCGCGAGTGTACATGTGGAGGCGCGAGGCGCGAGGCGCGCTCCTGCCGTCCTGCACGCGCGGGTCGCGGGGTCGCCGCGCGCTGCGTGCTGCGTGCTGCGTGCGCGCGATGCTATCACCACTGCTGTAATGCTGTACTGCAATCAAGGAGAGTACAATTTACTAAAAACCGGCCAAGTGCCAGTCAGAACCGCACACATAGGGTTCCGTACCATCATACTAGATGGCGCTAGTTTCTTTGCTTCAAAAAAAAAAAGTTTTTTATATGGAGACCCTCTTATTTTTTATATATTTTTATATTGTAGTATTTGTTGTTATAGCAGCAACCGAAATACATCATCTGTGAAAATTTCAACTCTAGCTATCTCGGTTCATTAAAATAAATTTAAATATGTTAATTTCAATAAAAAAAACACTTGATGCCACACAAAAAACGCAAATCTTGATATAAAAAGATTATAATATGCGCTTAGCGTTAGTTGCACAGTTCGCAACTTGAGCGTCTGGATGTCCACCAGCCGCGACAGTTGCGTTCCCTTTCTGAGCAAGGATTTTTGTTTTATTGGTATCACTTTCTTCTATTTTAAGTCTTTAGGTAGATTGTTTAGGGCACAAGGTAGTGTGCACCTCCAGACTCTCTTACCATTTTGATTATTAGATGTAGGTATACACAACAATGGAAGATATGACAAATTAGCTTATTACCAGGTCCTACACGTTTTTCTAGTTTTTATGTTATTTTTATATTGTGTTACAATTGCAAGTTTCACTTTATCGTACACATTTAGAACATTACAGTATTTGAATGAATTATCGTAGTTGTTTTTTTTTTATTCACAATTGGTAAACCCTTGACAACATCTCACCTGGTGGTAAGTGACGATGTTGCCGAAGATGGAAGCGGGCTTACCAAGATTCCCCAACGCAATGGGGAACTGGCAATCTTATCTTCATGCCGGAACACACCAATGATATCAACATTGATATGTTGTTAACACTGATGTTTGGCGGCAAGACTTAAATAAGATGGTGGTAGCTAGCCAGGCGGGCTTAGAAAATGCCCTACCACCAACCAAACCGAGTCTTACAATTGACCCCGCCGGGAATCGAACCCGCGACCTCCTGTGTAAAGCCAGGTACCGTTAAAATTTCCGAATGAAAAATAGATTACGACCTATACACAGAAAATTTCATGGAAATCGGTCCACCCGTTTCCGAGGAGTATGGCTACTAACACTGTGACATGAGAATTTTATAGAGATTTATAGAGAGACAATAGTTTTTAGCATTCTTAATTGTACGTTGTAGATATTATGTAAATAAGTTTAATGTGTTCTACCATAGCTTGACAATCCATAGCTTATTACAGAATCTGCCAATGACAAGTGAAATAGCCTCAGCTTAATGTACGGAAGCTTAGGTTTAAGAACGCTAAGTGTAGCTAGTATTGATCTCAGTTTACTGCACACGTGGTCCACATGTGGACCCCAATTAAATGTGTGATCAATCTTTAGTCCAAGGTAAGTATGTTGGTAGACAATATGAAGAGGCTTACAGACACAAGTAGTGGTTCGAAGGTGCATGCAGTTGTGGTCATGGGCCACGATGGTGGGAGTGACGGTAGATGTTTTGTAAGGAGAGTGAATGTACATCAATATAGTTTTATCGTAGTTTATCGACAGTCCCACGTCGTGTGCCCATTCACACAGTAGATCAAAATGCGACCTAAAAATAAAAAAGTGGCAAAGTAAAAAGCACATGTGCAGTAGAATTAATTTAATATAAATTACCAATTAGTTGCATATAAATTACCACTTTTCGCGCAAATGTATTGAAAAATTATTAACCTAAGTCTATTACTGTTACAATTTGTCATTTTTGTTCGAAAATCTATCTTATATCATACTATTAGTTTATTTATTAACAAAATGTAGCCTAAATCCTCTAAGGATTTTTTGTATTTTTTCGATATCTCATTTCGTTTTAAAAACTTTTCTTATAACTTTTTAAGTTTGTTTTTAAATATTTAGTGTATTTTATAGTCCTTGCTAACGCGTCTGTTGACATCACAATTATTAGTCACGTACTCGAAGTCCCAAAACCCACGACACAGAATACAGATACTTGGCTTTACTTCAGTAAACTCGATTTAATGAGCAAATGAAAAATTACAGTCATACAAATGTTTTTGAAAATAAGAATTCAAAATAAGGAATAAATTAATTCAAACATAAATCCAATCAGTACAAACTACTTGACAAAGGCCTTCCCAAGGAAATTTCACAACGATCGATCCATCCAGTGGCTTCCCGCGACCTTCGCCAGGTCGTCGGTCCACCGAGTTCCCACTGCTTGCCTACACTGCGTCTTCTTGTGCGCGGTCGCCATACTAGAACTTTACTGCTCTAACGGCCTTTTGTTTAGGATGTATGTGCCCTGCCTACTGCCACTTAAATGAACAAATTATATTCATTATTGTATTTTGTTATTTTAAGAGATAATATAAAGCGGATTATTTTAAAGCTGTAGTAATTGTATTTGGACCGTAAATTCATACAAAAAATACCAATCGTGTTCAATTTTAATCACAGGCATATTAATACAGACTCAAAGACAATATTTTTCTATGCGACTGATCCTATAAGAAGACCAAAAAGCAAATAAATTGGTGTGCAGGTTGCCATTGCAATCGCGTTAACCGTTTGTCTACGCACGAGTTGCAGCTCCGATACGTCACGCATCGTTTTTGTCCAGCTCAGGACTATTATAAAGCCATTTGCAACTCGTCGCGCGCGTCGTAGCTCCCGACGGCGGCGGTCTGCGCGGTGGCGCGGAGGTCGGCGCGCGCGCCTGGGTGGCGGCGCGGCGGTGGCAGCAAAGACGACTCAATGTGACTGGCAGCGAAGATTGTTTATGGCTCATTTTGCATTTCAGTAATGTAGATGGATGACTCGGAACCTGCCGCCATGCCGGACGCGCGCCCACAAATCGTCGTGTTCACTTCATGCCGATTTTACCATTAATTCTACAGATTATCTTGTAATCTTGGACTGCTCTTGGTTATGTGCTGTTGGAATGCTCTTGTTGAATCTAAAAAGGTTTTTTTTTACAAAAAAACATAACTGAATATTGTAGTTGACGATGTGCAATTTATAATTATCTAATGTGTATGGTCTCAACTCTCAATACCGACCAGGTTTACCTTCGTTTGCGGCAAACAAGTAAGAATAACAAAGAACTTTGATAATACACTGTTGCTTATAAATTACGTACATATTATTATGATAACCTAATGTCACCTATAACTGTGTGTGGTGTCTACTGCACTATAAAATACATGATATCACCTATAATTGTGTATGGTGCCCACCGCACTATACAATACATAATGTTGCCTATAACTGTGTGGTGTCTACCGCACTATAAAATACATAATGTCTTCTATAACAGTAGTGTATGGGGTCCACCGCACTATACAATACGTAATGTGATCTATAACTGTGTATGGTATCTAAAATGGCGTCCACCGCACTATACAATAAATAATATTGCCTATAACTGTGTATGGTGTCTACCGCACTATACTACACATAATGTCTTCTATAACGGTAGTGTATGGTGTCCACCGCACTATACAATACGTAATGTGACCTATAACTGTGTATGGTATCTACAATGGCGTCCACCACACTATACAATAAGTAATGTTACCTACAGGGTGCGTTCCATAAGTAATGCGACAAATTTATAAAAAAAAAACATTTATTGAACATATTTATACAATTTGTCAAAAATCTTCGAAATAGCACCCTCCTGCGTCAATACACTTCTGGTGTTTCCAGGCCTAGAAGGCATCCTTAAAGGCCATCTCCGGGATGTCCTTTAGAGCCAATGTAATATGAGCCTGAATATTTTCAACCGTGTCCCAACGTTTTCCTTTCATGACTCTTTTAAAATGGGGAAACAAAAAAAAGGCTGAGGGAGCCAGGTCAGGACTGTAGGGTGGCTGGATAACCAATGGGTGTAGGTCCTGGCCAGGAAATCGTTGATAACGAAGGCACGGTGGCTTGGCACGTTGTCGTGATGAAGTTTCCATGCGTCCTTGATGTCCCTTCGGCAGCGTGCAACCTTCATTTTGAGACTTTTGAGGACTTGCAAGTAGTAAGCTGCGTTCACAGTGGTCCCTGTAGGTACGAACTCGTGATGGACAATGCCCCTGACGGAGAAGAAAACAATGAGCATGGATTTGATCCAGAACTTGAACTGGAAAACTATTCTTCGCGCCGAGTTACATAACCTCAAAACGGGGTTCACGGGAATACGCGTCGTAATTATCCGACAGCTCGGAGGAAACTGAGGCGGGGGGTATGGTGACCGCTAACACCCCCTTCACCTAGCCTAGCAGGTTAGAACGCGCTGCGGTACATCGTGTTGACTAAAAAAAATAAGTCGCATTACTTATGGAACGAACTGTGTATAACTGCGAATGATGTCCACCGCACTAAACAATACATAATGTCACCTATAACGTGCTATAACTATGTATGGTGGCTACCGCACTATTCAATACATAATGTTACCTATAACTGTGTATGGTGTCCACCGCACTATACAATACATAATGTCACCTATAACGTGCTATAACTATGTATGGTGGCTACCGCACTATTCAATACATAATGTTACCTATAACTGTGTATGGTGTCCACCGCACTATACAATACTTAATGTTACCTATAACTGTATAATCTGGGGACTACAAATTTACAAAAGGTTTCTACCATAAGGGATTTAGGAGTAATGTTAGACTCAAAGCTGAAACTCAGAGATCATGTTAATACGATAGTCAACAAAGCATTTAAGCTTTTTGGATTTGTAGCACGTATTTCTAAGGTTTTTAAGGAACCCAGTACATATATTTACTTATATTGTAGTCTTATTAGGCCAATTCTTGAATACTGTGTAATGGTTTGGGATCCGTATTATAATATTTACACTCACGCTATTGAAAGGGTACAAAAAAAATTCTTTAAAATGATCAGTTTTCGTTGCTATCGTCGCCGTTGCAATAACTATAACGAACTGATTGACAAATTTAATATTATGTCTCTAGAACAACGCCGTATTCAGCTAGAGCAATTGTGTCTGTACAAATTGATCAACAATTATATTGATTGTCCTGAGCTCGTCAATAGTATTGGTTATCGCGTGCCTGCGAGGTCTCTCAGTACCAATGCAGGAAAGCGATCGCCGATCTATAGAATGCTTAACAGATATAACGAACAGTTTTCTGATCTCGATATATTCAGCACACCCTTGACAAGATATAGAACAAATATTATCTCTATACTTAACAGCGCATAGAATAGCACTTTTATCGTCTTTTAGTGTCTTTTAACATACTTTTTGCTTCTTAGTTTTACAAATATTTTTTTTCTCTAATAATTATCCATTCTTTTTACTTCTATTTTGTTGTTTTCTAAATTTATTTTATAGTTTTTTAATGACATATTTTTGACGGTTTATAGCGGTAGATTGATAAGTAGGCTTATATTTTTAAATAATTGTGGAACTCATTGTTGGAATGTATAGACTTACCTTTCTATTTATATTTCATCCCTTAAGTATCAATGTACATTACCGTTTGTGTTCTCCTAATAAAAATAAAATAAAAATAAAATAAAATAATAATATGACCTATAAGTTCGAAAACAATAATTACTTATAATTTGTTAATCAAAGAGGGAACAATCGTTGGAGGTCACTATTAACTTGGCGCCGGGGGCGGGGGCGGGGGCGGGGGCGGGGGCGCAGCGGAATGGTGAAGTTTGTGCTTTTATAGTGGAATTACGCCTGTGGGCCGAAGTTGTACCGATCGCATGAGCGACACTCCTTTCAGGCTTCTTATAAGTCTTTAGTTAAATGTATACCTGAGATGTATACAGATCAAACTGGAATTTATTAGGAAGTTTTCTGTATAGAAATAATTTCTAAATACAAATGAAAATAAATTTATTAGATGATAATAATATAATAAACACATAATAAACACTGGATCTACACACTAGGCAGAGCCTTTTTTAATGCACAATTGGTAAGCCCTTGGCATCATCTCACCCGATGGTAAGTGACGATGATGCCGAAAATGGAAGCGGACTTACCAAGATTCCCCAACGCAATGGAGAACTGGCTATCTTATCTTCACGCCGCAACACATCAATGTTTTCAACACACTGATGAAACTACTTTAATTAGATTTTAGATTGTGCAATCTATCCTTTTTTATTTTCCAACAGGAGAGAAAACTTAACAGTACAGTACAGGGTCTCGCCAACCGGACCGGCAACAAACGAGGCCCTGGTGAATTATCCAAGTGTCTGGTTTATAGTCTGCAATATTTGTTGCTAAAAACACACTATTTATTTCATTATATATTTTTTATCCTTAATTGGTAAGCCCTAGAATATAATATCAGATTTAACAACAACTGCGCGGTCGCCACTCGAGAACTTTACTACCCCAACGGCCATCTATGTGCCCCGCCCACTGCCACTTAGTTAGCAACTTGTTTAGTTACTTTGGTTCTCCTTCGGATCTCCTCGTTTATGATTCGATCAGGCAGAGAAACTCCGAGCATAGCACGCTACATTGCCCTTTGGGTGACCTTGAGCCTTCTTATGAGGCCCATAGTTAGCGACTATGTCTCCGTCCTGTATGCTATCACTGGCAACACACACTGGTCGAAGACCTTGGTCTTAAGACACTACGGTAGTATGACACGGACAATTTTCGTCTTGTCCATGTTCATTCTAAGACCTACTTGTTGAGAGGCTCTGCTAAGGCCATCAAGCATTGTGCCTAAGTCATCCACAGTCTCAGCCATGACCACGATAACGCCAGCAAATCGAAGGTGGGTGATGTAATACTCGCCGTCGATATTGATGCCGAGTCCACCCCAGTCCAAAAGCTTAAAAACTACTTCTAGGGCGGCGGTGAAAAGTTTTGAAGATATAACGTCTCCCTGTCTCATCCCTCGCTGCAGCTGGATAGGTTCTGAGTTTTGATCCTGAACGCGAGCCGACATGGTGGCGTTTTCATACAAACACCTCAGTACCTCGATATACCGATAGTCAATTTGGCACCGCTGGAGAGACTGTAACACAGCCCAAGTTTCGACCGAATCACAGGCTTTCGGTCTTCTGTATAATCTGCCGTAGCATATGTATGTGGTCTATGGTACTAAAGCCTTTTCGGAAACCGGCTTGTTCGGGAGGCTGGAAGTCGTCAAACCTGCGTGCGAGACGATTTGTAATGACTTTCGAAAACAGCTTGTAGACATGGCTCAGAAGAGAGATGGATCTGTAGTTCTTCAGCAGGGTGTCATCACCCTTTTTGAAGAAAAGCACTACCACAATTCTGTGCCATGCCTTAGGCGTTTGTCCCTCAAGTATAACGGAATTAAGTAATTTCTGAAGAGCATAAGTACCAGTTTTCCACCTGCTTTTAGAAGTTCATCCGTAATTCCATCATCACCCGGTGTCGTATTGTTTTTGAGCTGTTTGAGACTTTTATTTAGTTTCACCTGTCCCGGTAATGAAATCTTTCGAGTTAAATTTGACCCACTTTTCGGTTTTCGATTAAGCTGAAATTTTGCATGCATATGTATATCTCGTAAAAATGCAATATTAAAAGCCTGTACCCGAAAGTTTTTAGATTTTAGAAATTATTTTGAATGATTTTTTTAACATCTCAACGTAGCAACGTTGTATAGTTATTTTTTGCACAGAGATGGTTGAATAAGCCCAACATCATAGTTCCCGAGGGACCTTGGGAAAACTCATTTCCATGCTCCCTTCCACGGAAGGCGACGTCGTAACGGAGCAACAGATTGACTTGATTTATTTCATAGAAGTAGTTGAGTGGAATGGACGTGACAAAGACTGCTAATCAGAATAGCCCAAAGGGATCTGGAGAAAACTAATGTATACTCTCGCGAGCCGCTTGAGGCTCGTGCAACACTCACCCTCAAAAACACCATTAAAAACGATGTCCACGCGGGCAAAGCCACGGGCAAAAGCTAGTATTTATGTAAGTTGAAAGTGAGTTTAGAACATTATGAGCGATAGGCTACGGTTAAGTAAAGTCTATGATTATGCATCTTAAACTTGGATGGGGTGTATTATTCGTGAAATATCTCGGCATAGTTGCAGGTGATTACCGCCGCGCCGGCCGGACCACGAGCGGGAGATGCGCCCGCGCTGGTAATTCCGAACTAAATTTATTAGAAAGCCAATAGCCTCAGCCAATCGCCCTTCTCCGCTCGCCAATTTACTAATCGTAACTCATCTGCGATGGGCGCGCGATCGCCACTGCGCCCGCGCAGGACGCCGGTACACTGTGGGGGAACTCTTGCATTATCGATGCTCTATCCAATAATAAGGAGGCTAGATTGGAGCGCTTTAAATAATATCAGTAACGAGAGGACGCGCCGCACCACGACCAGCGTGCGCCCGCGCCGGTCGACGACCGCCGCCGCCGCCCGTGCAGCCATCGCCTTGTAATAAGTTTCCTATGGATAGAAACTTATCGCTAATCAGATTAACAGCCATTGTCAGGAGCAGTTTACAGCGTACACTCACACTATCATACGGAGATATCGCAGATCAAAACTAAAATGAACGCATTTACAATTAGATTAATTAGAACAGAGCTGCATCAAGAATCTGATGGCTATGGCTCAGATCTCAGAACACAACGTATTGAGGTTTCTCAATATCTACGCTGACCATTTATTAGTCAACCAGCTTTTTCCCGCTTTGCTCGCGTGAACATGGTTTCTACGACTGTCTCCGAAAGTACGCAGTGCGCGAGCCGCATACGGCTCGCGAACGTGGCCAACAGTAGCCTATATTCCAATCCAGGTCCTAATCTGTTTAACTAGCAAATTTCATCCAGATACGTTCGGTAGTTTTTGCGTAAAAGAGTAACAGACATCCATACATACAAACTTTCAAGTTTATCTTGATTCGGTAACCTTGTTTAAATCATTGAGAAACATTACGGATTCACCCACATTATTGCAGAAAATTTCTTTTAGAAAACCACGTCAATGCGAAAGAAATTGTCGGAAGAAGAAGCTATTTCTTTCAGATGTTAGTAAAAAGTGTTTTGTTATTCATAGTTTCATTCGTCGAACTTGTAAGTTTTATAATGATCACCTTATGGATGTGTTTTCTTCTTCTTTGCGTCAAGTAAAAACTAAACTCCTTTTCTCTTTTTAAATCTCTGTACTTGTAGCCTCATTGACTAGTTTGGTTTCTTTTGTTTTACCCTTGTTTGTTATGTTAAAATGTTCACCGTGCATCGTCCACAGCGATGGCTCTTTTGTAAATTAATATTATACTTTAATAATTAAGGAAACTAAAGGTCTATATCGAAGTAAGACGTTTTATATATTTATTTAAATGACTGTTTCTATTTAATAATAATAAAAAAAATGTTAGTAGGATTGTAATTACTACCTAATACTTGATGGATTCTAGGCCACGGCTGTACAATGATACCTGTTCGGTCCAAAACTTTCTGGCTGGAAAAATTTGGCGGCTTAAAACAAAATAAAAAAGATGTCATCGCGATTGTCATTTAGTCTGCTTTTTCGAGTCTGGTTTTGGCGTTTCTGTTGGTTGTAGTTTTGATTTTACGGCGTTTTAACGATACGAATCCGGAAAACTTTCGAAATGATCAAATTGGAATATCGTTCCGTGATCAAATTCCTGACTAAGGAAGGGGTCAGCCCGACCGATATAAAAAAAAGGTTGGATGCCGTGTACGGGGATTCTTCTCCATCATTTTCCACGGTAAAAGAATGGAGTAAACAGTTTCGATTGGGGCGGGAATCCATTGACGACGAACCTCGCTCCGGCCGGCCTATAGAAGTACTCACCGAGCAATGTATTAAATTAGTGGAAGAGGAAGTTCTGAGTGATCGAAGACTAAAGACTAAAGAAATAGCGGCAAGAACCGGACTTTCCAAAACTTCAGTACTTAGGATACTACATGATCATCTTCACATGAATAAAGTTAGTGCTAGGTGGGTACCCAAACTTCTTTCGAGCTTGCAGCGTACTGAGAGAAAAGCGTGTTCTCAAGAAGTTTTAGACGCGTATAGGCGTTACGGAAAAAGTTATTTGGAGTCGATTGTTACGGGAGACGAAACCATGGTTTTGTACTATGATCCCCTGTCTAAAAGGGAATCGATGGAGTGGCGTCGTCTTGGTGAAAAGCCACCTAGAAAGGCCAAGGTAACGCAATCCACCAAAAAGATTATGGCAACGGTATTCTGGGATTGTCACGGAATACTAATGATTGACATAAAAGAAAGGAATACCACGGTAAATGGCAGCTACTACGCCACCCTTATTGAGCAGTTGAGAGAGGCGATCAAGCAGAAACGACGTGGAAAACTTAGTAGAGGTGTTCGGCTTCTCCACGATAATGCTCCCGTTCACACTGCTGCAATTGCCAAAGCTGCTGTAGCTAAATGTGGCTTCGAGGAAATTCGCCACCCCCCTTACAGCCCAGACCTGGCCCCAAGCGACTACTACTTGTTCTCGAGACTTAAGGCAGACTTAAGGGGAAGACGATTTTCTTCGGATGATGAAGTGGCCCAAGCAGTTTTTACCCATTTCGAGGACAAAACTCCAGAATATTTTTATAAGGGGATAGAAATGCTTATCACGAGATCTGCAAAGTGCGTTGAAATAGAGGGGGACTATATCGAAAAATAAAATTAAAATTGTAAATATATCTACTTGTTTTCTTTGTTAGGCCGGACACTTTTGGACCGCACAATACCTGAATACGCTCCAAGCGTCCCAAAAGTTCATATAAGAGGAAGTTGTCCAACAGTGGTACAACAAGCCTGATGATGATGGTGACTCTACCATGCGAAGTGCCTTTGTGATTTAAAGCTTAGTATACATAGCTTGGACTGGATAAGATAAACTTTCCTTCCTACTCGGTTAATCCATCAGCAATTAGAAAGAGCTGTGGAGGGCTTCCTCCACAGAGTGACGGGAGAGGTTCTCACGGCGGGGCGGCCGTCGCCAGTTGATCACCCGCCAATTACACAATTGGTCACTTTACACACAAAGCGGTCGCGGCTGGGTGTAATTGCCGCGGGTGCGTTTTGTCGCCCGGAGCGGCACCGGCGGCGGCGGCGGCACCGGCAGCGGCGGCATCGGCGCGGCGGAACGACGCATACAGTTTAATCAATTACCGACGGATGTGCGAGCCCACAATTAAGACGTTGACCAATCGAGTTTCATTATGTAAGTAGTTTATTCGTTTCCAGATTAATAACAATTGGCGCCTTCATATTATGGTTCGCACAAAATATAATAACGTTCGTCATGGATAAATTAGTTAAGTACCACAAATTTTAAATGGTCTTTTTAAATAATAGGTTGCGTTAGCGAAATTGTAACGAATGCTCTCGAGCGGCTCGAGTGATTAATAAAACAATCTCCTAAGCCCACAAATCATGCGGCGGCGGCGCGGGCGCATACTGTAGGCAAATTATTTAATTGCCGCCGCCGCTCTATGGTTAGACGCCATAAATCTATGGCATCGTCCGCGAATTATTCAAAGGAGCCGCCGCATGCGGGCGGCGTGTGCGCAGCGAGAGCTGACCCGGTTGGGATCGGCTCAGTTTCATTTAAACTCTGTTTGTTTTGGACGCTTCAAGGGCAATCACGAGCGATTCGTTACATTACGGCGGCGCGGCACATCGCGATCAATCCAACCAATGAGTTCGAGGAACTACATTAGATTCAAAATCAGACGAGAATCGCAGGCGATTACATTGTGACCGCGTATTCAAGTGGTAAATACTCGTACCGCGCTGACTCTGTGACGGGAATGATAAACCGGCGCGATAGTGCGATAGTGCGCGGTAATGGTGCCCGGGCGCAGGTGTGATTTCCTTCGAAACAATAGCGGAACTGGTTATTGTTGTTGCGTACGGGAGGATGTCTCCGCGTATTGTATGCGTTGATTCATAGCATTCGTTTGTCGTTCCTGCGCGCTGCGCGTGCGCCATACACCGCGCACCGCACCGCGCGGCCGGTGCGTGCGTGTCGCGGCTATCGCTCCCCGCCGCCGCCGCCCGCCGCACAATCGCGTTATCGTCGCACATCTCCGTAAAATATTCCCGCGCGCCACAATGCTCCTCTAGTGCACCACCAAACGCATGCGCTCAGCTCAGCGCAGCGCTTTAGTCCAGGCAATAAAGTTTAAAATTGTACACTTCAGCGGAAGGAATATCGAGGCGGACAATAACGACCTGCAGCCGCGTAATTCACGCCATAGCGCTCATCATGCAAAATGCGGAGCACCGGCCTTCATCCTAAAATCGACTTTATTTCAATAAAAAAAGATTCTTTTTTGTGAATGACGATAGTATTTATGTAGGAAGAGAGTAATATTTGCCGGAGGAATTTGAATTTTGTCGGTTGCCGCTGGTGCGCGGGCGGCGAGTCGGCGACAGATACGCATCGTCTTGTTAGCGCTATCTGATGCGTGGTAATTGGCGCTGCGCGTGCGCCCGTGCTGGCGACCACCATTCGTAATGTTCAACCTACATTATGTCTAATATTCCATATTCAGATAAGATTGTGTTATTCTAATTCATGATAATGATGGTGATGATTCTGTTGAATCAGCCCACAGAACAACATATGTAATTATTCCCTTTTCTTGACGTATGTAATTTTGAGAATTGAAATTAATTGAATTGGTGATATGTGTTAATAAGAATGACAATCTTGTAGACACTTCGCATTGAGAGCTAATTTGTGATTTCATCTTATTAACAATAATCAGATTTAACGGTATTCACTCATTTACGTGTCGCGAGGAGATTCCTATCGAGCTGTGATCAGCAGGTGTCGGCAGGCATTAGCATACAATGCGCTCCCACAGCACCGCACCGCACCGCGCCGCACCGCACCGCACTGCACTTTACCAGCGAGGTACCATTGTGTCGCTTCTTGCCGCGCTACACTACACGGGCAAGACCGTTGATGGCTTCTGGGTTCCTCTCGATAGTCTTAGGGCTTACGGCTATATTTACTTCGGAAACTGCATATTATGCAGAAAGCAAGCCACTTTACCCAGTGATACTAGGAAGCAATATGAATCATTTCATGCGAAGAAATGAAAATGTCATCCACTAGAATTCAAGATGGTGGACCTTTTCCAAAATGGCGGCTGCATAGTTTGAAAAAATTATAGACTCAAAACGGCTGCACCGGTTTTAGTAATTGAGATATCAATCAATTTGTATTGACTCCTTTATCTATAACAATAAAAAATACCCCTGAAATTGAAGATGGCGGCCGAATTAAAAAAAAGAAAGTTTCTTACTATTTTTTTGTTCTTATGAAAAAAAACAACTAAATATCCTATCATATGGTCACATATTTTTTAATTTAAATAAAACCTGATAATATTATCAACAAAATAAAAAAAACTGTTTCCAAATAAAAAAACTAAAAGAAGAGAAAATTCATATGAAATTAGAACACAGTGTACCTAATACAAAAAAAAATACTAATAAATATTTCTTCCAATGTAATCTTTCTGTTCTCCGTCCGATGTGATTGAACTGAAAGAAGAGAAAAATTCGTATAAAATTAGAACACAATGTACCTAATACAGAAAAAAATACAAATCAATATTTCTTTTAATGTAATTTATAAACAGTAATTAAAATAATTAAATAAACCTTTCGTTTATACAGCTACCTTTACATGTGCTGCATTGCACTGTGCACTGTGCAGGGTAGATAGACTCTGTTAAAACTCTTTGGAAGCAATACCAACACCCTGGCCATTTTATGATAGTGTCTTAATTTAAAACTTGGACAAAAACAATTCTGTCATTCCTTCAACGATGTCTCCTAATAAAAAACTGCGCACCTAAATACTCCATTTATTAGTGTCAGTCAAACAAATTTTTAGTTGCAGGTGAGTCGAGTGGCGCGAAATGTTCCCACGGCCGGTGCCGCCTTTTTCTTTTCGAACTTGGCGGACACACTGCTGTGTGTCTAGATTCGTAAATTAATGTAGTTTTTACCCGACTTTGATTTTTCGAAGTTTATGACGGAGGTTTATGTTTTTGACAGTCTTTGTATGTATGTTCATCTGTTTCCTCGTATTTCTTTAACCACTTAACCGATCTCGGCAAACGTGGTGTCTTTGGATTCGTGCCATCACTCCGCGTGTCATCCTACTATAATATTATAAATGTGAAAGTTTGTATGTATGTATGGATGTTTGTTACTCTTTCACGCTTCAACCACTGGACGCATCGGGATGAATCTTGGCACACATATAGGTTAGGTATTAGAATAGGACATAGGCTACTTTTTAACCCGGGAAAAAGTCTTATTCCCACAGGAAAATCGAAAACAACGCGGGCGTAGCCGCTGGCGGCCGCCGGCTAGTAGGTTATATAATATTTAAAAAAAGGCGGATTTTATCGGTGAATTACACAAACAAAAAAAAAACTATTTTCATATCATGTTTGATATCAAAAGAAAGGTCTTGACGAGCACATTCTAAAATTTATAATATAATATACAAATTGTTAGGTTTTTTTTTCAGCAGTCAAAGAACTAAAGTGGTTCAGTATAATGAGTAGAAGCCCCAGTTGTGTTACACCCGTGACTTACACCAATTTTGTTACACCCTCTATAATAAAAGTCCATGTGTGTGTGTGTGTGTGTATAGACTCCGAACCGGCTGGAGCAATTACGATGAAATTGTACTGTCTTGTGACTTTACGGCTGCCTTCGAGTGTTGCGCGAGACTAAGTGTCTATGCTATTTTACGGTATAAAAAGTAGCATTTTCCCTTCCCCATGACATAGGGCTACTTTTATGCCAAATTTTGTCAAGATTGGTTGAGGTTTTAAAGCGTGAAGAGGTAACAAACAAACGAACACATTTTCACATAAATAATATTAGTGAAGAAGGAGTATAGTGTGCAGCGCGAATACCTACTCGTCTGGTCCACTCGTGTACGGTCAGCAGCACACAGATTCTGTAATATATCTTCTCTATACAGTCGCAATGCCTTTTAAGGCTCGACGGAAAAGTGGAGTCAAGTGACAGATTCAAAGACGTAGTTGAGAAAGTAATATTGTATTAAAATGACACTACCTATATCTGTCTCGACTTACTACAGAAACCTTTAAGAGAAATATGCCGTACCGAATAATCAAACGTGGGACCATTAGAAGAGGATATAAGTCACTTCCGGTGCGCGATTGCTACTCGAGAACTTTACTGTCCCAACGGCCATCTGTTCTACGAGCTATGTTCCTTGTCCACTGCCACTTAAATGAAGCAATTATAAGAGCTTTGTCGGTTACTATGCTTCTCCTACGTATTTCCTCGTTTCTGATTCGATCACGCAGAGAAACTCCGAGCGTAGCACTCTCCATTGCCCTTTGAGTGACCTTGAGCCTTCTTCTGAGGCTCATAGTAAGCAACCACGTCTTGTCATGTCATAGAACCAAAGTAACCGACATAGCTCTCAGTATTACTAAACTTAAGTGGCAGTGGGCGGGGCACATAGCTCGTAGAACAGATGGCCGTTGGGGTAGTAAAGTTCTTGAGTGGCGACCGCGCACCGGAAACCGAAGTGCGGAATTCCGAAATATGCTCGTATTTTTAGAGACCGCAAATATAACGCATGCACTGATTCTGAAGTCTATATCTAACTTATCCAATAATTCGGCCGTAGGGTCAAGATAGGCGACATCACCATAGTCCAGTACAGGTAGTAGTGGGAGCAGTATGGTATCGAAAGGGAAAAACCGCTTCCGTGGTGTAATGGTTAGTCTATTCGCTTTACACCAGGAGCTCGCGGGTTCGATTCCCGCTGGGTCAACTTTGTAAGACTCGGTTTGGTTGGTGGTAGGGCATTTTCATAGCCCGCCTGGCTAGCTACCAACATCTTATCTAAGTCTTGCCGCCAAACATCAGTGTTAACAGCATTCATGTGTTCCGGCTTAACGATAAGATAGCCAGATCCCCATTGCGTTAGGGAATCTTGGTAAGCTTGCTTCCATATTCGGCATCATCGTCATTCAAGTGTACAGAAAGGTAATTATAATTTGAGCTCGCCCTTGACCCTGCGCGCGCGGCCCTCTCTGCGGCCCGCTCTGCCCGCGCCGCCCGCACTGCCCGCGCCGGCCGCCTGCATGCCATGCGTGATCCAATTCATTACAGCGCGCTTTCATCGTCCAGCGGCAACCGGCCTTGGCGCCGCTACCAGAACTACGCAGTTACAGTTAATCGTTTAATTAGTCCTAGAAAAACGTTCATTAAATCGCACTGCATAATTACGGATTACAGACAGGATTTTCATGATTTGTTAAACTGTATGTGAAGGCCAACTGACCAAGCTGAAGACTAAGGATGGTAGGATCATATCGACTAAGACTGAGTTGCTGGAAGAAGTTGAGAAGTTCTACGGACAATTGTACACGACCACACGTCTGCCTGTCAGCGATCTGGCTAAGGACCCAAGAGCTAGACTAACCCGACACTATACTGAAGATATCCCGGACGTCAGCCTGTACGAGATTAGAGTGGCTCTCAAACAGCTCAAAAACAATTAAGAAGTTATTTAATTCCGTTATACTCGAGGGACAAACGCCTATGGCAAGGCATAGAAGTTTGGTCGTGCTTTTCTTCAAAAAGGGCGACAATGCCCTGCTGAAGAAATACAGACCCATCTCACTTCTGAGCCATGTCTACAAGCTGTTTTCGAGAGTCATTACGAATCGTCTCGCACGCAGGTTTGACAAGTTATACAGAAAATTGTAGAGTACAATCAGCCACTATGCTTGGAGTTCGTGGACTATGTGAAAGCTTTCGATTTGGTCGAAACTTGGGCTGTGTCTCAAGCGGTGCCAAATTGACTATCGATATAGCGTAGGCAGGCCTCCCACGCGGTGGACCGACGACCCGGTGAAGATCGCAGGAAGCCGATGGATGCGGGCAGCGCAGGACCGGTCGTCGTGGAAATCCTTGGGGCAGGCCTTTGTCCAGCAGTGGACGATTTCCGGCTGATATGATGATGATGATGATATCGAGCTACTGAAGTGTTTATATTAAAACGCCACCATGTCGGTTCGCCTCCAGGATCAAAACTCGGAACCTATCTGGCTGCAGCGAGGGATGAGACAGGGAGACGTTATATCTCCGAAACTTTTCAAGGCTGCCCTAGAAGATATTTTTAAGCTTTTGGACTGGGGTGGACGCGGCATCAATATCAACGGCGAGTACATCACCCACCTCCGATTTGCTGACGATATTGTAGTCATGGTAGAGACTATGGAAGACCTAATCACAATGCTCGATGGCCTCAGTAGAGCCTCTCAATAAGTGGGTCTTAAAACGAACATGGTCAAGACAAAAATTATGTCAAACGGCCGTTCACACCTACTCCTCTGAAGGTTGGAGGCTCTACACTCGAAGTTGTTACCGAGTATGTGTACCTAAGACAAACAGTCCAGTTAGGTAGGTCCTTTGAGATAGAGATCAATCGTCGAATCCAACTCGGCTAGGCAGCGTTCGGGAAGCTTCGCAATATCTTTACGTCCCAGATACCACAGTGTCTTAAGCCCAAAGTCTTCGACCACTGTGTGTTGCCAGTGATGTGATGACTTACGGAACTGCGACATGCTCGCTTAATATGGGCACAGATGAGATACTAGTTACTTCGTATATGGGCCTCATAAGAAGGCTCAAGGTCACCTCAAGGGCAATGGATATTGCTATGCGCGGAGTTTCTCTGCGTGATCGAATCAGAAACTATGAGATCCGTAGGAGAACCAAAGTAACCGACATAGCTCTCAGAATTGCTAAACTTAAATGGCAGTTGGCGGGGCACATTGCTCGTAGAATAGATGGCCTTTGGGGCAGTAAAGTTCTCGAGTGGCGACCACGCACCGGAAAACGTAGTGTAGACAGGCCTCCCACTCGGTGGACCGATGACCTGGTAAAGGTCGCGGGAAGCCGCTGGATGCGGGCAGCGCAGAACCGGTCGTCGTGGAAATCCTTGGGGGAGGCCTATATCCAGCAGTGGACGTCCCTCGGCTGATATTCAATTCAATTCAAAACAATTTATTTCAAATAGGTGTTTTCTCACACTTTTAAATTGCCAAAACAAAAAAAAAATGTATATTACAAATAATGTCATGATTCAGATTACAGTCTCAGGTAATGGTATTTGTTACATAATCAACATATATATCTTTGTCATTTACATAATCTATTATTTTATAATATCCTCTAGCGCACAAAACTTTTTTGACATGAGTCTTGAATTTATTCTCTGACAAACTAGTTACATTTTCTGGAATTTTATTGTAGAATCTTATACACTGCCCCACAAATGACTTTTTAACCTTACTCAGTCTCGAAAAGGCTATATCTATTTTATTTACATTTCTTAAGTTTAAATTATGCCTGTCACTGTTTTTAGGAAATAAATGCAAATTCTTACGAACGTACATGATGTTTTCATATTATATAAATTGACTAGCAACAGTTAAAATATTGATTTCTTGAACTTATTCTGTAACGACTCACGTGATCGCATCTGATAGATTGCGCGGATAGCTCTTTTCTGCAGGATGAAAATAGTTTCTATATCAACCGCATGCCCCCACAGTAATATGCCAAGAAGTAACTATGGAAGTAACTAAAATACACTAGTCTCGCAGTATCTATATCCGTTAACTGTCTTATTTTCTTAACGGCAAAAGCAGCTGAACTAAGCCTTCCCGCTAAAGTTTCAATGTGTGGTCCCCATTGAAGTGAAACATCCAAAGTTATACCAAGGAACACCGTGGTATTTACAAATTCTAATTTATTACTGTCTAATATTACACTACTATTGACCTTTTTACATTTGGCAAACAAAATTTTATACATTTTGTTTTCTTAGCATTTAATAATAAGTTGTTCACAGTGAACCAGTTCAGTATCTTTGAAAGAGTGTTGTTTACTACGTCAATTTCGTTTTCTTTCCTATTCACTTTAAAAATAAGAGAAGTATCATCCGCAAACAACACAATATTTGACAGATGTTGCACCATAAACGGCAAATCATTTACGTAAACAAGGAAAAGAAAAGGCCCTCATATGGAATAATGATGATGACTTACTTTTAATTGCCAAGTAATCTTAGTACAGAATTATTTTGTGGACTTAGGTTTTACTGAGCAGATACGAGTAGGTGTCGATTCGGTGTACGAGTAACACTATTTACATATTGAACACAACTAAACTATACCCCGAGCTAGCAAAGCGCTTTCTATATCGCGCAATCACTAACACATGACACACACAGAAAATTGCGAATTGTGATATAAGTCGATTTTTTACTGTACTATTTACAGGAGGACTTTTTTAAGTTTCTTTTATATTTTTTATTACATTTTTGAATATTATCTCAATGAACATTTTTCTATCTCCAACATTTTAGGTGTCTCCCCTATGGTTCCTCTTTAAGTAAAAGAGGGATGAAATTTACAAACTGTATTAAGTACAAACTTGTAATTTGAGAGTAGGTGAAGGCCAAGTGAGTACTATTGGCAACTAAAATTTTTAGACTTATACATACATCCGAAATGACATCGAGAAAAGGATGGCAGATCGTGCTCGATATTGCGGGGCACAAGTTTTTATAAACACACTGTAATATTATAGATAAGCCTGTTTATATCCAATGCACAAAATATCAAGGGCTTACCAATTATGGATAAAACAAACGTTTGTTTTTTTTCATTTGGACCCTCCGTATGCCTGGTGGGGTCCAATGGACCCCACTCGATACAAAATCTGTCATAACTTAACAAATACAAAGTTGAGTAACCTGTGACTCTCGGTAGATTCCGTTAATGAATCCTACGTGCTAATAATCCCCTCCCTGCAGTCTTAAGCCAGCTTTCTTCCGAGTTAGACGCGATCAAAGTGATGAAAGTGTAGTAATTGTCTCCAAAACGTCGGTCAAGAACATGATGAAGAATGATTTCGAAATTTTGAAGGTTTTTTCTCAAGGTTAATAATAATGCTAATTTGGTAATTTTTGATTAAAGTTTTGACTTATTCATATAAATATATATAAAATTAATCGTAGCTAATAAAAAATATAATATTTGTATATTTTTCTACTTAAAAACAGTCATTCTAATTGGGGTCCAACGGGCCCCACCAGGCACGCCGTGTGATTTTCATCCACCAGGCATGCGGAGGGTTAATTTAATTAATAGAAGTCCATGTACGAGTATATGGATAGGCACAAAAAAGCTATAATAAGCTTCTAATGAAGTATATCAGTAGGTAGATAAACACATGTTCGATAGTTGGCGTAAGCGCCACGACAGCTGGGCGTGAAATCGCGCGCGCGGCCCCGGCCATGTGCGTGCAACAGTCATCGATACTCTGTGGCTGCAGCGCATGTTGCTGCACCTATAACTCCCTACGGGCCGAGTTGGGCCAGAGATAGCAGCACGGAGCACGGAGCACGGAGCACGGAGCACGGGCGTCACTCATTTACACTTATCAATTTTACTATCGATACGAAAACTCTGGTTCTCGTCTATTTTCCAACACTGGATCTATCCACGGTCACGAGATATTGGGTTTAAGCAAAGCTAAGTAAAACTGTTTGGTACTGAACTGTGTTCAGTCTTTAAAACAATCCCACAAATGCTAATGAAGGTGACAATAATGTGTTCAGGATGATGTTGACTGAGACTTCCAGCGCTTCCGCAATTTTTATCGTCGCGTCGCCAAAGTAGGTACTTCACGAGATAATGCGCAATTGTTTCGATCCAAAGTAGAATTCTGAGCGGCAACAACACCATCCTAAGGGTCCTGGCAGACAGACCCGGCAGCGTGCTGCAGAAGCATTGCGTCTCAGCCTTTATCCACTGGCCTTTACACATGCTGTTACTAGCATATTCTTTTGTTAATAATGTTGTGAACGAAGAATGAATTTTGTGAACTATAAGTCTATACTTACTAACACATTATGGACCCACATTGCATTTAATAAATAAATTTTATTTTAGACAAAATATATATCAAACATTTCAACTTTTAAAACTTTGACAAAATTCTTATATAAGGTCAGAGATATGCTATATATAAGGGGAGGTAGATAGGTTACGTGCATCCAAAAAGTGAAGCAAAAAAAAAGATGCCAATTGCCATCTCTTTTCTGAGTAGCATCGGTGCAACGGAAGCGAACTGCTTGTAATGTTGTATGTGTAAATGAATATTAATGTTTGAGGAAATTTCGTCATCAGTTGTTGATGTTGATACGAGTAGTGGGCGCCTCCAGTCGCAGTTGTTGATGTTGATACGAGTAGTGGGCGCCTCCAGTCGCAGTTGTTGATGTTGATACGAGTAGTGGGCGCCTCCAGTCGCAGTGTTACGACACTAAAATATTACCTTTTACATTTGTATAATGAGTATGAGATACTACTAAATACATAAAAATTAGATACTTATCGTCTGCGACTTCACCCGCGTGGTTATCGTTTTTATGGCTGTATTCTAGAGAGGTGCGGAGCGAGAGCCGCAACGAGGGTGGTCTGGAAATCCTCCGAGAACTTTTCATTTCTACGGGATAGAAAGTACCATTTCATTTTGTAGAACAATGAACTATGTATCGTTGAACAAGCGAGGCATGTTGGTTCGTAGCGCAGCTCAGTTTCAACATATGAATATTCATTCTCACGGCACTACGCGAGGAGAGTGGCGATGCGATGGCGGCTCGCGAGATGCCGTATCATATCGCCTCTGCTCGCGCGACCAGCCCACGGAGACCCCTCGAGACATGTGCCATTCCCACTACAAGATAAACATCCTGATGAAATGTCAGGAGCGCTGAGCTCATCAAACAGCTGCCGCGTGTGACAGTCCACGTGGGAAGACAGATCCAACGCATATTCGGCAAGTTGAGATCGTCGTGAGATAGGATGCTTACATTAACACGTCCTAGACAGACAGACACGTCTAAAGAACTTTCGTTTTGAATCTTTAAGTAAGTAGGTGTATCATGTAGGGTATTTTTACAGCTTCTTGAGCTGCATTTCATGTACCTAGGTAGGTAAAAATGCCAAAGGTACAATGTAGTTGTGTTTAAATGGTAATTACATTTGCCGGTGTGATTCAGTTCGGGAAGCAGCAGGCTATTAAACTATGACTTGAGGCTAAGAATCGTGTAGGTATGTGATTTATGAGCACGCGGCGGCGCGGGCGGCGCGGGCAAGGGGGCGATAGGGGTGGCAGGTGCGGGGGCGGGGGCGCAGATTGCGGGCCCCCGATATGATATAATTAAAACGCTGCGCGGAGCACGAGCGCGCGAAATATTACCATACCGCACGTATCGCGCCCGCCATCGCCCGGCGCGCGCGCGCGCAGGCCGCACGGCATGCACCAGCACCACCAATCATGTAACCAGTGCACGATCTATCTAAATGTCATCGCTTCAGGAATTCAGGTATTCTAGTCGATTAGATGAATTTTGTGAACTATATACTTACTTACTTAATATTATAAATGTGAAAATGTGTTTGTTTGTTACCTTTTCACGCTTCAACGCCTTGACCAATCTTAATGAAATTTGGCATGCAGGTAGCCTGTGTCACGAGGAAGGACATAGGCTACTTTTTATCCCGTGAAAATAGCATAGCCCGATGAAGTTCCTGAGGGAACTGAAAATAAACTCTTCTTTGGTTAATTTCTTTAACATCGCAACGGAACAATGGATTGTGTGATTTTTTGCACAGAGATGGTTGAGGGGGTGGGATATGACATGATTTACTAATAAGCATATCCTGACATAGTTCCCGAGGGATCTGGAAAATGCCCAAGTCCACGCTCGCGAGCCGCTTGCGGCTCGCGCACCGCGCACCCTCTAAGACAGTCATAAAAACGATATCCACGCGGGCGAAGCCGCGGGCAAAAGCTAGTATTACAATAAAAGAGCTAGGTGGATCCTATTTTCCCCAATCGGTAAGCCCTTCATCTTCTTACCTGATGGTAAGGGACGATAATACCGAAGATGAAAGCGGGCTTATCAATTCCCCAACGCAATGGGAACTAGATATCTTATCTCTAGAACGGAACACATCAATATTGTTAACATTGATGTTTGGCGGCAAGACTCAGATAAGTTGGTTTCCATTTTTAATCATAAAAAATTCAACCGTCGCGGGCCGTCTGGCAGATGTAAAACATTGCAACTCTTTGATATAGAAAATATGCAAGAAAGGATATAAATATGCAAGAAAGGATATAAATATGCAAGAAAGGATATAAATATGCAAGAAAGGATATAAATAATGATGATTGCGGACCGGACAGGGCAGACTGTCCGTATATACTGAAATGCTGCGACCGACACACAATCACACGCAATCAGAAATAATATTATTTGATTCTCCATTGTATTTTAGTTTTACTAACATAGTCTATAAGTATACTAACACGCTATGAGTTTATGTTACTCGACCCAAATTTGAAAATAAATAAATAAATAAATAAATGTTTTATTTTTAATAAGCATTGATTTTTTCCAGTCTGTACCCAACCTTTGAGTGAAGTTAAGAGTACTTCCTGGTTCTTTCTTACTCAACACAATGTCATATTACTGTCTCACTCACGCATCCATACACAATGCTTAGCGCAGGCCAACAGCCGGGCTGACAAGCCGCATTAGATGTTTCACATCAAAAAAGAAAAAACAACAATGCAAAATATGAACAATATTCCATTTCAACTTGCAAATTTAGTTTCACGTTCCGCGTGATACGAGCTTATGAAATGGGGTAAAGTACTCGTATAAACGTGTATACCTGTTGGACCACATTTTTTCACAAAGGGCTAACGACTGTAAAGACTACTCCGTCCTTGTTCTTCTGAGCAGTGTACTTTATTTTACAGATGGGATAGGGAGAACAGAGAGATACAAATGCGAAGCAGATACCTTGTGTACAATTACCTATGATTTGCAAAGGCTACTTAGTCATGCGACGTGCGAGCGATGTGAGTGTTCCGGCGTTCCTCGCTTCGGCGCACGGGGTTGCGGATCTTGTCTCTGAAATTTTATCATCCCATGGAGATGGGGCCCCGCCCTTTGCTGCCGAGGTGCTGGAGGAGTGGACTACTCATTTCCCGAACGCAGTCGCGCCCAAAGTTCCTGCTGTGCAGCGGGCATGGGATGAGGTGGGAATGAAGGATGCGCTGGGTTAATTTGTCCGCGCGGCTGTGGGCGCGGCCTTGGCTAGACTCCGCGCGTTGTCAAAGGCACAGTCCGGCGCTTGGTTGCAAGCTTTTCCTTCGCCACATATGGGAAACTTTCTCGACGGTGACTCTTTGCGTGTGGCTGTTGCTCTCCGCCTGGGCTGCAATCTATGTCAACCTCATCAATGCATTTGCGGGTCCAGAGTAGAGGCATCTGGCCATCACGCGCTGAGCTGCAGTCGCTGTTTGGGAAGATTTCCACGCCACCACGTCCTAAACAACATCGCCCGAAGGGCACTGGTCTCGGCCAATATTCCGTATATTAATAGCCTCCTGGCATTAGTCGGTCGGATGGCAAAAGGCCAGTTGGTCCCGTGGCAAAAGAGAAAGTGTTCGTTGTGGGACGCTACGTGCGTCAACACTTTTACTGCCTCTTATCTCAGCCGTACGAAGGTATCGGCCGGGACCGCTGCTGAGTTCGCGGCCGTCAAAAAGCACGAAAAGTCATAGAGGAAAACTGGACCTACCAGCTGCAAAGGTTGTCCATTTCTATCCAACGCGGCAACGCGATGTGTGTCTTGGGCTCCTTTGTGGCTGGTATGACCCGGGGGGCATTTTAGACGAATGACCCAGTTCACAATTTTTAAAGTTTAAACCTTGGTTTATTATATTTGATATGTATGTACTTATGCTGAATACTTTGTCATCATTATCATCAAATCAGCTCATATACGTCCCCACCAAGGGGCTCGAGCCTACCCTATTACATAGTCATCATCATCATCATCATATCAGCCGAAGGTCGTCCACTGCTGGACATAGGCCTCCCCCAAGGATTTCCACGACGGCCGGTTCTGCGCTGCCCGCATCCAACGGCTTCCCGCGACCTTCACCAGGTCATCGGTCCACCGAGTGGGAGGCCTGCCTACACCACGTGGTGGTGCGTGGTCGCCACTCGAGAACTTTACTGCCCCAATGGCCATCTGCTCTACAAGCAATGTGCCCCGCCCACTGCCACTTAAGTTTAGCAATTCTGAGAGCTATGTCGGTTACTTTGGTTCTCCTACGGATCTCCTCGTTTCTGATTCGATCACGCAGAGAAACTCCGACATAGTCATATCCCAGTATAATTTTGTTTGCTTACTCTGGACAGGTAATAAGGTACTTACGTAATGATGACATATTACTGTCTCACTTACGCGTCGATATCGATCCGGTCACTTACGGCCACTTCCTCTAATGGCCACTATCCAAATTCCTAGTTCGCCCACATCCTTGAACGACCACTTCTTTTTTTGTACATTTCCTTGTTCGTCCACTACTTTTTTCATACATTTCCTTGAACGACCACTTCTTTTATGTAAATGAGCGTGCGAAGCGAGCGATATTAGGTTCGGTCAGGTTTGATTGATTATACAGTCAAAGAGCCTTGCGAAGCGAGGCTCCCCCCCCTGGGTAGCAGAAAAAGGCGAGTTAAAAAGGTAACGAGTTAGGAAAGTGACAATTTAGAAAAAAGACAAGTTTAAGAAAATGACGAAGTCGAACTGAAAGTACGTGGCCTTTCTAGTGTTATGGTCGTTCAAGCGACATGGACTTTCAGGGATGTGGGCATGCCAGGTATGTGGCCGTGCGAGGAAAGTGGCCCTCAGTGACCGGATCCGTCGATACACGTCAACAGCATCACCACGCAAAGAGACGGTCTGACCCGCCGCCGCCGCATTAAATGTTTCACCTTTGATTATTTACTGTCTAGATAGAGCGCTGGCGACGCAAATGCCTCCAAATAATTGTCAGCCTTACCGGAAAACGTTTTGTTGGCTTACAAAACGTTTTCCGCTCCTCAGCATCTAGTTTGACGTCTAAGGATACACAAGCCCACTCGGGACACAAATTTTTAAATAAAGTGGTTAAAATGACTAAATGCGCAAATAAAGTGTGCAGAGATTACAAAAGACGTTTGAAAACAACAAATAAAGTCACTTAACATTGGTAATCATCATATTTTATAAGAAAATAATTAGTTTTTAAGGCAATTTTTAACGAGTCGCACTTGTAATTTTTTAGTTTTGCCAGTTTTTAGATTCCGTACAAAAAAAACAAAACGGAACCTTATAGGATCACTCCTGCGTCTGTCTGCCTGTTCGTCCGTCTGTCCAAGCCAATTTGCTCTGAATCTACTGGACCAAATCAGGTGAAATTTGGTAGGATACTGTGATTCTATGACCCAAACACAGAGGTGCAAAGTTAATAAATATTTTTTTTTAAATAAGGTTATTTTCGGGGGACAAATTAAGAAATTAAAAAGAAAGTTTTGAAAACCTTATTATGTCATATATCAAATGAAAGGGCTCATAATCAGGATCTTAAATATATTTTTGTTTATATTATAAAATAAATAGTTTTGATTTTATTAATGAAAGAAGACGAAAATTGAACATTCTCCCCCCTCCCTGTTCTCCGAAACTACTGAACCTAAAATTTTGAAAAAAAATTTACAAAATATAGTTTATTGCTTGTAGATTACAGGAGAATCTATAAGAATTCTAACAATTAAAAAAAAATGGTCAACTCAATGTAATACGTTCACCTACGGAAAATAGTTCTAGTCATAATAGAAAATAGTGTATCGGTGTTCTACACGATTCATTTCGGAAAGTGTATCCTGGAGCTTCACGACCTCATTCCCTCTCTTCATTTCATCATCGAACGACCAGGTGCGGGGGGCGGTTCTACCCCTTTGTTGTTGATGTTCCACCTTTACGCACGAAGCGTTTAGCTTCTTCGTTCATTATGCGAACGGGTAAGGAGTAGAATTCCCTGCCGGCGTCGGTATTCCCCGATTCGTATAATTTAGGAATCTTTAAGACGAGAGTGAATAAGCACTTTTTGAGCATGCGTGTTACATCCTCGGCTGCATTGGCACTTACCATCAGGTGAGGTGCAGCCAAACGCACTAAATTTTTTATTAAAAAAAAGAAGTTCACTAAAACACCACAAGATTGCGCTGTAGTAGTTAACTGTATGGAGTACTGCTCTCACTTGTGGGACGGATCGGCCCGTTACCAGCTATATGCCTTGGATTCTATCGACCGACGCGCTAGGAGACTCATTGGCGACGAGGAACTTGTATCAAATAGGCTGCAAAGCCTCGAGCATCTCCACAAAGTCGCCTGTCTATCGGTAATCTACAGGATTTATTTCGGAGAGTGTGTCCTGGAGCTTCACGACCTCATTCCCCCTCTCCATTTCATCATCGGACGACCAGGTGCGGAGGGCGGTTCTACCCCTTTGTCGTCAATGTTCCACCTTTACACACGAAGCGTTTTGCTTCTTCGTTCATCATGCGAACGGCCAAGGGGTGGAATTACCTTCCGGCGTCTGTATTCCCCGATTCGCAAAATTTAGGAATCTTCAAGACGAGAGTGGGTAGGCAGTTTTTGAGCTTGCGTGTTACATCCTCGGCTGCATCGGCAGGTGAGGTGCAGCCAAACGTACTAATTTTTTTAATTATAAAAAAATACTCGCATCTTACTGTGAGGATTTCAAATGTGATATTTTGTATTTGACTTTGGCATTGTACGGAACCTCTCCACGCAAGTTCAACTCGCACTTGGCCGGTTTTTTTATGCAAAATAACCTCCAAATTTGAGTTAAAATAATAACTCTGGTATCAAATTAAAATTGGTGGCACTGAAATGGTTACCCGACTACGGCGGAGTAAAAAGCATGGAAAGTTTATTGGTAATACTTACGTGTGGGGAACTAGTTTATCGCGAAAATTTAAAAAATATTAAAAAATCTGATAGATTAATTTTGAAAATGTTAACTGTGTTTGAGATGCTTATACATTTATAAAAAGAGATAATTATATAATTATTATCGAATTAAGTCTACAATGGCGGTCTTATCGATAAAATCGATCTCTTCCAGACAACCCTTATCTATATCTATATAAATGAAGTGAGACCTTTGAATTGTCATGGAAATGTGTGTGATCAAATGAGTGTGTCAAAGTATATAATGCACTTCAAAGTGATGTAAAAATCTTACCACAACCACGCTTTCGTAAAAACCTCAAAAAATAACTAAAGGAAAAAATATTCTATTCAATCAAAGAATTACTTGAACCAAACACTTGATTATGTCAAATCATGATAAGAATACGATTTTAATTTTGTTTTTTACATGAATGCCATAATTTATATTTACTTTTTTCCTTAAATTTTTGTATGTCGTACTAATGACTAAATGCGCTGAACCTCACTATGTTTTTGTAAGATCTATTGTATTTACCCGACTGCGCCAGAAGGAGGGTTATGTTTTTCGAGAGTATGTATGTATGTATGTTTGTATGTATAATTGTTTGGCACGCTCTGCAGCCTGAACGGCTGGATGGATTTTAGCTTGAGACGTGTCGTTAGATTTGTATTTACTGTGAAAGTGACACTGGGTATATCAAAATAAAAAAAACAAAATGGCGGATTTTTGGCGCCAAATTCAAATGTTTGACACGCTCTGAAGCCTGAACGGCTCGATTAATTATAGCTTGAGGGTTGTCGTTAGATACGTTTTTACTGTGAGAATGACACTGGGTATATCAAAATAAAAAAAAACAAAATGGCGGATTTTTGGCGCCAAATTCAAATGTTTGACACGCTCTGCAGCCTGAACGGCTCGATTAATTATAGCTTGAGGGTTGTCGTTAGATACGTTTTTACTGTGAGAATGACACTGGGTATATCAAAATAAAAAAAACAAAATGGCGGATTTTTAGCGCAAAATTCAAATGAACTCATTCAATAATAAAACTAAAAAAATGAATAAAATAAAAAACGGTAATTTAAAAAACTAAAAAACCCGCCTGCGTTTCTGTGTAATTTGGAAATGAAAAACCCTAAAACAAGAAAGTCGTTATACCCGATTTTACTCAACTTAAGAAAAATTGTAGCAGTCGGGACCCATTCTAGAAATGGAGGCTTAGTGAATTGAGAGCACATACCTATATTACATTGCAGATTACTCCAATATACTGACTAGACGGCTGACTTTCTAGAATGGGTCCCGACTGCTACAGTTTTTCTTAAGTTAAGTGCAATCGGGTATGACGACTTTCTTGTTTTAGGGTTTTTCATTTCCAAATTACACAGAAACGCAGGCGGGTTTTTTAGTTTTTTAAATTACCGTTTTTTTTACCACATTTACTACAGTAAAATATCTTTATCTTTATCTATAGTTAACATTGCCTAAAATATACTTAAGAAGACTTAGACTTTAATTTACAATAGACATAATTACCTCCGACTGCATAAGATTGTGCCGGAGAAGGTCTTTACTGCTGCTATTGGAGAGAGGGCGACTACAAATGGTACTCTCTGCAGAAGAAGTGTAGGGACAACTAGCCAATGGACCATGGACATGGATCTCGGCTTCAGTCGTACTCTCGGGGTGTCGGATTGGAGACAGAGTACGAGTAGGTCATCTTGTTTCCATCTTTTTTAAGTTCACTTTTTACGCAGTCGGGTTTTTTGATATTTTAATAAATTTATTATTTATATATCTGCACGTTAATAAATTCCCACGAAAGTAAAGTTAGGTATCTGTAGCTTTCAGTTGTTAGGTATGTCTCTCTTTCGTAAATAATTTATTTAATTTAGCATTTCTCATTCCACATTACATTTAAGCATGTAAGTTGTAAATGTATTGTAAGCCGTTTACAAAACCTTTTATTTTGATACCCCACTCGATAGTATTTAAAGAAAAAAAAATTGAAGACCTAGAATTTGGCGCCAGAACCGCGCCATTTTAACTTTTTACTATTTTGATATATTCAGTGTCACTTTCACAATTAAGATGAATCTAACGACATCTCTCAAGTTAAAATCCATCAAGTCGTTTCGGCTATAGAACGTGCTAAAGAAATAGATATACATACAAACACTCGAAAACATAACCCTCCTTCTGGCGCAGTCGGGTAATAAAAAACGCTAGATCAATTACTGTACTGTGGCGTCACATTTACTGTACTGTGGCGTCACATTTACTGTACTGTGGCGTCACATTTACTGTACTGTGGCGTCATATTTACGACACGTTGACACCACTTACTCCTGAAATAACACTTTATTTATAATTGCATGTGACTTGTAATCGTTCTCCTGACTTTGGATCAAATGTTAACAAAATTAAAAAATAATAACATTTTGGGCACTTTAACGGCCAGTAGGAGAATCTCGCTTAAGCTGGAGCGGACATTAACTCCTAAATGAAAAAAAATATTTATTGTATGGCATACATATACACACTGGTTACACACAAGTATGTATGTATGTTAACTACTGGTCAATGATACCAGATGAGTTGACTTACAAACGCGCTTGTGATTCTGCGGGCGCGCCGCGCACCTGCGTGCTCAGTACGCGCGTGGCGCGTGACGCGCATACAGACACGCGCAAATATCCTATTTACTTTGATTGGACTAATTCCGAGGACACGTCCTCCTTAAAGAGCATCTAATGACCTCTGTTATATTTCAGCTGATGCGCTTTGTAAAACACAACGCTCTCCTCGACTCAAAGGACACATCCAACTTGCTTACAATCAGGTTCCTAATGATTTCATTTCCTTTTGATTCGGACGAGGCCAGGTCGTTTGACTACCGATTGTTAACTTCATTCGATACACATGAGGATCTTTTGTAAACATGTTTCGGTGTAATTCGAACGAATAAATGATTACATTCACCGGTGGAGCTGCGCGGTATCCATCATAATTAGTCAAATAACAATGTCGTCAGATAACAGGGAACTTATAAATTATTACACATCCCGAATATTATCAATTGTGCACTGAATATAAATGCGGATCTATGACATTAATGAATATCAATGAGATTCGAGGAAGCGAGGATTAGTTTGGGGATCAGCCTCGGTTGTCCTTGTACGGCGTCGGGCGCGGTGCGGCGGGAGGCGCGCGCGCAGGTGTCGCGGCGGCGCGGCGGCGCGGCGGCGCGGGCGCGGGTTCCGAGAGCCGCTTCCTTCGCCGAAGCCTACGGGTACTTGTAGGGTTGCCATTTGTCACTTTAAGAAATCGTTTCCCATCAGGTGAGTTTGCAGACAAACGCACGTAAATTTTTTCTATGCATCTATAGGCACATAAAAAAAATCGTAAATGCAAAAAAAAACTGTGCATTGAAGATATTAAAAAAATAACTTGGGTGACTTAAAATGAGTAACTCAACATTTTAAAATGTTTGCCTGTCTGTTCGTTAGAAAGCGTATCACGTAAAAACCACTGAACGGATTGTGACAAAACTTTGCATAGTGACAGAATTTACCCCGGAGTTACATCCTTACTTCTATACATTTATATGGAAACCGTGACTGGCTGACTGATTGACTGACTGATCTCTTTATTAAAGTTAAGGTTCTATTTCTTTTTTTACGGCTGTTAATATTTCTTTAAAGATAAATAAATTAATAAAATAACGAGACCCTTGTACTCAAAAGATACTTTAAGATGACGGTCTTGCATTGTTACCTCACTGTCGAGTGTTCTCTCGTGCAATTACATCAACTTACTGATTTGCTTCTACAATGTTTTTAATTTAATCTGTACTTAACTAGTGTGCATCAATTTTTACGAAGTTCATTCAAAGTGACGACACTTATTTAAAACTCCGTACAAAATCCGAAACCTGTTGAAGGTAACCCTATCTGCGCCCGCGCACCTCGCATGCCACGCACAAAACACTATTGTTGTAATAGACGCACGCGCATGTCATATATTATTTTTATCATATAGTATTGTGGCTGATCATTTTATTGGTATCATAAAGCAGAAATAAAATGCATGCAAGGCACCTATTTCAATGAATTAGAAACATTTATGTAATACGTTCAATTGTTTCTAATACCTTTACAAATAACCTGACCAATTTTATTAAAAATAAGAACCTGACTGCACAAAACCTTACCCCTCTTTTTGGGCAGTTCATTTTGGGGACCAAGCGGATCTAACGACACCTCGCACTCCTAAATTAATGGAGCTCCTAAGGCTTAACCAAAGAAACAGACATCATCATATCAGCCAAAAGAAGTCCACTGCTGGACAAAGGACTCCCTAACCCAAGGATTTCCATGATGACCGGTCTTGCGCTATTCGTATCCAGCAGTTTCCCGCGACCTTCATCAGGTCGACGGTCGTCGTACACTGAGTCGGAGGGTTTCCTACGCTTCGTCCTTCAGTGCACGGTCATCACTCAAGAACTTTATTACCCCAACGGCTATCTTTTCTACGAGCCATGTGCCCCGCCCACTGCCACTTTAGGTTAGCGATTCTGTGAGCTATGTCGGTTACCTTCGTTCTCCTACAGATCTCCTCATTTATGATTGATCATGTAGAGAAGCTCCGAGATACATATAAGAGTACATCCAAAAAACACATCCCCTTCTTTTTTGGCCAGTCTGGTATAAATGGGTGCCATCATCTAAAGTGATTGCGGTTCAGTGCGCACAGCAGGCAGCAGCAGCAGGCCACACGGCCGGGCGGCGGCGGGCGGGACGTCGCCGGGACCAGTGGCTGGCACACCTACCGACCCTCTGAAAGCTACACCAGACGCGTTACATTTGGCGAGGCACTTAGAGGACACAATGCGACTCCTTCACACAAGAAACGATTCGATTACAATTTAGACACCCTCGCAGCCTGTTTGGTCTCTGTTGCTTGATGAATGGTAATGTGATAGGGTGCAGAAACGGATATAGAGGCAGTTGCTATTTTACTCCTGTGAGCTCGGAGCTATGAAATGAGCACCAAAGGATTGAAGATCGGTTTTAATGTGAAACTAACACCCATGACGTGCGTTGCACTGCGCGCGGCGCCGCCGGAGAGCCGCGAGCCGCGAGTCTCACATCAAGCCGCCCGCACCGCCCGCGCCGCCACGGTCGCGCTTGTAACCCGGTACTTAATTAACGCAACCGCGAAATTCGGCCGTTCGCCGCTAAGTGCGCATAAAAACTGACGCCATAAAACCATCCTCTATCCCACGCGCGCTGCAATTTGGTGCACGCGCGTGCGTGAGGTGCGTGAGGTGCGCGCACGCACTGGATTTAACATGCATTGTATATTCGTAGGTAACGATGGATCGTCTTATCTCATTTCGCTTAATCAAATGAATACCTGTAGTGAGTTCAACCGACTTCCAAAAAGGAGGAGGTTCTCAATTCGACTGTATGTTATTTTTGTGTGTGTTTGTTACGCGATGATTGAAGATTGTGAACCGATTTTTTGATGTGTAACATCTTTGCTATCGCTTTCCTGCAATTTGTGGGAGTGATTTCGTGAAATGGGACGGAAATGTGTAACATGGGACGGAAATGTGTAACAGGAAGTCGCGAAAGCGCGCGCTATTCGATCTGACGAATGAGCTTTGCTCTCGCTTTCCTGCAATTTGTGGGAGTGATTTCGTGAAATGGGACGGAAATATGTAACAGTGATTTGTTACACATCATATGCGAGTACTGTAGGTCTTGCTCACTTTTTTTTATTCGTTTTTATTCGATAAGGTATGCTGCCACATTGGTCCCAAATAACTTTTATCAGAATCGGTGTTGAACTATTTTAGAAAATATATGCAAAATTGTACTATGTATTTGTTATGGAATGGAAGTCGGTTTTTTATCGAGTTCAGCGTTACCAATTATCTACAGCTATAAACATAATTTTAAAAAATCGGGGCAGATTTAGTTTTATTTGAATTCTATGAAACTAAACGTGACACGTTCATCAAATTCACGTCGAAAAGCGGACAAGTGCGTGTCGGATAACGCATAGAGTAGCATTCCGGAGTATTACTTGAAAAGTATTTGTGTCACGTACTCGTATTAATTTCTTTAACCTGAATAATTTTCCTAGATGCAAGAGTTTGGAAGCCGCAGGGACACGGTCCGTTACTTTGCCCCGCTACATCTATGGAACAGACCCTATTGTGACAACGTGGTTAATAATAATTACTTATTTTGAAAATTTGTATCTACAACATAAAAAATATATACATTTGTCGAAGAGGGTGGTTAGGTTATGGATGGCCTCGTGGTTCAAGTCCTTAACTATTTCGGTCGTGGGCGTCGAAATAACAATGCAGCTATATCACAGAGGTCCTCCTTCAATAGTCTTGATCATTCGGCAATCGAAATTGTACAGGATGCCTTGGATTACAATGGCTGCAAACGCGGTGATCCCAGTGATAGCGTGGACACGTCCTTTTTGGTCACAGATCACCACTACTTGTGTTCTGCTCCACGCTCCGTCAAAAAGTGTCTGCCCCGAGACTGACGTCCAGCTAATATGGCTTCTCAATTCAGTGCTGCCACCTTAATCACATATAGCCTACAGTCAACAGGTCATGTTTGCTACCACATACGATCGTCTCACGAGTACAAGCGATTGTCACCACCGGTTTCACCCAGGTACTAATACCTGACGTTTGATCCAAATAAAGTTTAACGATCTACGTAAACGTATCTCGAGCTGGTATTGGTCGCGTTTTCAATGACGCTCCGACACATATAATAGACTTGTAAACGCAAAAAATCTGAACATTGAATATATTCGGAAAAAACCACCCAGAGCGACTCAAAATAAGTCTCATTCTGAACATGTTAGAACCGTTTTAAAAATATCGTCTCTTTGAACGTGCATAATGACAAAGTACGTCCCAATATAACATCTTACCCAAAAAGTCTACCCTACTTCGAAAACATCAACTTTGATCATCCTAACTTTGAACGTTCGAAGTATTAACCGAAATTTTGATTCACTATCAGTTCTGCTGGCACAGCTAAAGACAGAAATTGATATTGTTGTCCTAACTGAGTGTTGGATTAATAATGACTTCACACCCCAACTCTTCTGGGCTACAAAACATATTACACTGAAACCTTTATACACCAAAACGACGGAGTAGAGGCCTATGTTCAATATTCACTTAATAGTATGACTTTGGAGTCTATATTTTCAGATGGAAATTGTCTAGTCCTGTCAATAAATAATGATTACCATTATTATTTGTTCTTACAGACCCCGAGCTTCAGAAATCCAAAAGTGTACCTCGAATCCCTAAATTCAGTCCTTAGCGAAATCAAATCACGGCATGTCATACTGACAGGAGATATAAACTTCAATACACTGATGAGTGACACCTCAGAATATGTTTCGAGTAACTTATGCCTAATGGCTGAGTACGGCCTACATCAGAGAATCAATAAGCCCACAAGAATGGACTCACGTTAGACCATTTCATGATCAATTGATCAAGTCCGACAGTGAATGGGAAACAATCATTCTTGACCCTGTAATAACTGATCACAGCCCAAATCTTCTGCTAACGAATAGCGTTCCTAGCAGATAACCTAAAATAAATATAAAACATAGTAAAATTAATAATGAAGCTATCCGTAAAACATTAAGTTTGATATCATGGGATCACCTTTATTCAACAGAGGATGTAAATCTTGCAGCAATCACTCTTACTTGCACACTGCAGTCGATTATTAAGGACTATACAACTCACAATATCTTTACTAGGAAAACTCGACCGATTAAACCGTGGATTACAGTGAGCATGGTATAGGCGCTGAAGAAAAAAGATAAACTGCACAGCTGGTTAGCAGTTGGATCCTGCCGATTCCTATGCTGCAGCATCAGGTCAAGTTTACCATGCTCTATCTATTACCTATTCATTGGGTCTATTACAATGAGCCCAAATACGATCCCACTGCTGTAAGTTGGTGAGTAGTTGGGTATCTGAAAATTCCAGAAGATGCTGCATGTTCTACCTAACACCTATTTATTTAGACTATTCTGATGAGCCCAAAAACGATAATCTGCTGTAATTTAATGAGGAATTGGATATCCTGCAGGTTCCAGGAGATGCTGCAGCATCAGTTCTAAGTTACTATGTTTTTGAAATATCATAAAAGTAACAGCACATCAAATTTCGAATCGATCAGATCGGTACAAGTTGGGAAACTTGTCATCCCTTCATCACCTAGAAGAGAGCTGATGATCTTAAAACTGCTGAATCGATTTTTACCAAATATAGCTAAGAACCACCGCAATGAAACTTGCTTTCACGTAAAACCCGAATCAAAATCGGTCCATCCGTTCGAGAGCTACGATGCCACAGACAGACACACACACACACACACACAGACATTGGTGTCAAACCTATAACACCCCTCTTTTAACGTGGGGGGTTCAAAATATTAGAAAAAAATAGTTAACAAGCGCCTAATGAACTACCTTGAAAAGAATAACTTAATTTCGGACAACGAATTCCGGAAAAAGCTCCACTGTTGAAACGGTTCTTAAACTTACATCTATTATTACAAAACATTCAGACAAAGGGGACAAGAGTATAAGCGTCTTTTTGGACCTTCAGAAGGCGTTTGACACCGTTTCTCTTCCTATCTTGCTAAAGCGACTCGAGAACTAGGACATTAGAGGCACAGCGCGCAAATGGTTTCAAGACTACTAGCTCAATAGGAACCAAAAAGTTCGAATAGGGGAACATTTAAGTGAAAGCGCTACATGTACCTACGGTGTTTCCCAAGGGAGTGCGCTGGAACAGTAATTATTCCTCGTTTATATTAATGAGCTTTGTAATAATACGCCAGAAAATCTTTGATGGGACAGTCACGTTTCCATTACTACTTCACGCACTAGAAAACTAATTTATGTTTTAAACTTTTAAAAGAAATTGCTGAAACGGAACTGCTTACCAAATTAATAAATCATCATTTCAGAGTGTCCTCGCATACTGCATCTGTTTCTGCGGGGCTGCTTCTAAGACACATCTAATGAGACTAGAGTGAGCTCGAAGAGCTTTGATTAAAATCATACTTTCTCTACCCTGGAGTTCGCCTACAACTGAGATCTAAAGTAATCTAATTTACTTACGGTTTGAAAGCTCTTTATCTTGCAGTCACTGCGTAGATATCACTTTTCAATACTACCCTGCCTGGATGTTTTTGACAAACAGTCTACAAGAAGACCGACTAAACTTCCAGTTAGAACAGTCAGAACTACTTTCGCACAAAAGAGACATGAATACTTAACCCTAGAATATATAACAGTTTTGACGACTTTACTGTCCTAATTGACTGTCCTGACTTTATTGACCTAATACAACTATAGGACTACAGATTCAAAAAAAAATTGGCTTGACTATCATTCCACCGAAGATTTTCTTAAATCTATCATCTACTATGGTGTACACACAACACGAGCGCAGCCACACAAACACACACACACACACATATTCACACACCCTCGCACACTCACACACTGTCACACTTAGCACTTCTTAAGATTATTATTTCTTAAAATTATATTATATGAGGATACTGAAATTTAAAATATGTAAATAAGTATGGGTACTTACCTTATTGTACTTCAACCAAAGAGACGGAACTAGTTTCCAAGACACAGTCTAATGACTAGTTTGGAAATTAGGGCTTATTAAATGTGTTTTTAACTTGTAAGTGCCAAAAATAAACATTTTCATTTTTTACACATCAAAAAAAAAATTGCTGAGAAATAATAAACCAGCAACAAAAAGCTTTGATACTGTACACATTTAGTATATTTCAGAGGTCCATTGTAACTGGAAGTAGAATCTATTAAACATTTTTAAATTCATTTTATTTATTTTATACCCTGTAGTTTTTTGAATGCCGGTATAATATTAGAAAATAAAAATACCATACTTCCCGAAGTTTTCCAGGCGAATTTGTGTAAAAAACTGAGTTATAAAAATTATGTCTATTTTAAAGGAAAAATGGAGTGAAGTGCCAGATATAGGTATAGTCTTTAAGGAATAGGGTCTGAAATGGTGGTCAATATTTAAAAAATATTACGTATTTAAATGGTGTGAAGTGCCAGATATATAAAGCCTTCGAGGTATAGGGTCTGAAATGGTGGTTTTTAATGCGGCTAACTAAAAGCAAATCGCATCCAGGTAACGACCGGGCTTACGGCACAGTATATACGAGTATATCAGTACCTTACGGTGATACAACCGATACAACCACAGCAATCGGAACGACCGCGCAAATCGTACTGAGCTGCGACCGCAAGGGACGTTCGGCCGTGGGTACGGTATTAAAAACTTCTGACATTGGGCAAACACGGACAAAATTTCCTATAAAAGACACCAACGAATACTTCACTACCCCGTAAACAAGCCACAGCTAATTTGTTGACGAAACAGAACCGGTGTTCTCCAATATCGATGAATGGGGATTTTAATTGTTTGCTTCATAGACAAGACATCAAATCTAATCTAATCTAATGAGATCTAATGAGACCAAACTACGTGCATGCACATGACGGTGAGGTGCTCGCTCACCGCTCCTATAGAGATACGAGTAACTCATCGAGACCAAACTACGTGAATTTCAGTCAGTGAGGTGCTCCTATACAGCTCCATCCAGTCTCCAGATTACTTTATATTGCTTTAAAATTTTAGAAGTTCCACGTAACATACGACAGTGTGCCTTTACTGCCTCTCCCTTTTTGTCCTCCTTAGCATTATTTTTTCAGTCACGCAGGTTAAACGACATCTGATCCAGCCTTCTGAAAAAAACCGGCTTCCGAAAAGGCTTTTGTACCGTAGACCACATACACGCTTTAAGCTACGACAGATTTTACAGGAGACCAAAGAGTACAATCAGCCACATTCTTTTCGTTCGTGGACTACTGCTTTTAAGCTTGAATGAAGAAATGCTTTTATAGGTCGAGACTTGTATCGTGCTACAGTCTCTCCAGCGGACTGGGGTGGACTCGGCATCAATATCAACGGCGAGAACATCATCCACCTTCGATTTGCTGACGATATCGTGGTTAGGGCTGAGACTATGGAAGATCTAGGTAATAATACTAGACGGCCTCATTAGAGCTCTCAACAAGTGGGTCTTAAAATAAACATAGACAAGACGAAAATTATCTTAAACGTCCGTCTAGCACTTACCCCTCCGAAGTGACTGTGCACCAAAAGCTGTTGATGAATGTGTAGACCTGGGACAAACGGACAAGTGAGGTAGGTGATACTTCGCAAAAGAGATCAATCAACAAAACACAACTCGGCTGGGCAGCAGCCAGTATTCGGTAAACCTCGCAATATTTTCGTGTCTGTAGACTAAGGTTTTTGAGCAGTGTATGTTGCCTGCATTGCTAGTGATAACAAACGGAACTAAGACATATTCGCTTACTATGAGCCTCATAACAAGGCTCAAGGTCATCCAAAGACCTATAGAACGAGCTTACAAAATTAAAAGGGTTTCCAATTTTTTTCCATTTTGGTCTAGAACCATAAAAACCAGTTGAGTCACAACACAGGGGGTAACAAAACCGGGGCTCTTACTTGTTCAAAGAAAAAACGTTGTCAAGGAAAACTATTCCATAGTGAGTTTACAAATTAACTGTTGACTTTTTTTACAAATCGATCGGCTAATCGACCAAATTTGTCATTCTTGTATGAAGAGTCCGATTTTTTGAGATATAATTATGTATGGGTATCCTGGGACAAGTTGTTCCGCAAGATATGAGTCGAAGCGTCGCTTAGCGGGTCCTACACGAATGTCGTTACACCCGTACGTAGCAGCTGGTGCGCGTTCCGTTAGCTGCCCTTTCCGCGCGCCGCGTGGCCTTGACCCGCTCGACCGCCGCCGGGCGCCGGCTTTCTCTTTGTAGGCCAAAGCTCTCCCGACTAAACTTCACCACCCGAGAGGTTTTATGATAAGTACTTATTAACAATTGCATACCTAGTTTTAGATGACATCATATACTCTTAGTTTAGATCTGGACCAAACAGAAAATTGACTGTGGACTGTAGATTATAACTAATGAAAAAAAAATGGACCCGCCTTAAAGAACATCACTTTCTGGCGGTAGCTTCTTATAAAGCTTGGTTTGTATGGCAGGTCTAAGCGCCTCCGTAGCGTAATGGCTAGTCCATTCGCTTCACACCATAAGTTCGCGGTTCGATACCCAGTGGGGTCAACTTGTAAAACTCGGTTTGGTTGGTGATAGGGTCATTTCTAAAGCCCGCCTGTCTAGCTACCACCATCTTATCTAAGTCTTGCCGCCAAACATCAGTATTAACAGCATTGATGTGTTCCGGCTTAAAGATAAGATAGCCAGTTCTCCATTACTTTGGGGAAGCCCGCTTCCATCTTCGACATCATCGTCACTTACCATCAGGTAAGATGATGCCAAGGACTTACCAAAAGTGAATTAAAAAAAGGTACATTGGACCCCCCAATGGAGAACATCACTGCCTTGCGGGAGCTTCTTATAAAACTCAGTTTGTATGGCAGGTACCTTGGACCCGCCAATGGAGAACATCACTGCCTTGCGGGAGCTTCTTATAAAACTCAGTTTGTATGGCAGGTACCTTGGACCCGCCAATGGAGAACATCACTGCCTTGCGGGAGCTTCTTATAAAGTTCAGTTTGTATGGCAGGTACCTTGGACCGCCAATGGAGAACATCACTGTCTTGCGGGAGCTTCTTATAAAGTTCAGTTTATATGGCAGGTACCTTGAACCCGCCAATGGAGAAAATCACTGTCTTGCGGGAGCTTCTTATAAAGTTCAGTTTATATGGCCGGTACCTAGGATCCGCCAATGGAGAACATCACTGCCTTGCGGGAGCTTCTTATAAAACTCAGTTTGTATGGCAGGTACCTTGGACCCGCCAATGGAGAACATCACTGCCTTGTGGGAGCTTCTTATAAAGTTCAGTTTGTATGGCAGGTACCTTGGACCGCCAATGGAGAACATCACTGTCTTGCGGGAGCTTCTTATAAAGTTCAGTTTATATGGCAGGTACCTTGAACCCGCCAATGGAGAAAAACACTGTCTTGCGGGAGCTTCTTATTAAGTTCAGTTTATATGGCAGGTACCTAGGATCCGCCAATGGAGAACATCACTGTCCTGCGGGAGCTTCTTTTAAAGTTCAGTTTGTATGGCAGGTACCTTGGACCCGCCAATGGAGAACATCACTGCCTTGCGGGAGCTTCTTATAAAGTTCAGTTTGTATGGCAGGTACTTTGGACCGCCAATGGAGAACATCACTGTCTTGCGGGAGCTTCTTATAAAGTTCAGTTTATATGGCAGGTACCTTGAACCCGCCAATGGAGAAAATCACTGTCTTGCGGGAGCTTCTTATAAAGTTCAGTTTATATGGCAGGTACCTAGGATCCGCCAATGGAGAACATCACTGTCCTGCGTGAGCTTCTTTTAAAGTTCAGTTTGTATGGCAGGTACATAGGACCTGCCAATGGAGAACATCACTGTCGTGCGGGAGCTTCTTATAAAGTTCAGTTTGTATGGCAGGTACCTAGGACCCGCCAATGGAGAACATCACTGTCGTGCGGGAGCTTCTTATAAAGTTCAGTTTGTATGGCAGGTACCTAGGACCCGCCAATGGAGAACATCACTGTCCTGCGGGAGCTTCTTATAAAGTTCAGTTTGTATGGCAGGTACCTAGGACCCGCCAATAGATAACATCACTGTCTTGCGGGAGCTTCTTATAAAGTTCAGTTTATATGGCAGGTACCTAGGACCTACCAATGGAGTACATCACTGTCCTGCGGGAGCTTCTTATAAAGTTCAGTTTATATGGCAGGTACCTAGGACCTACCAATGGAGTACATCACTGTCCTGCGGGAGCTTCTTATAAAGTTCAGTTTATATGGCAGGTACCTAGGACCTACCAATGGAGTACATCACTGTCCTGCGGGAGCTTCTTATAAAGTTCAGTTTGTATGGCAGGTACCTAGGACCTACCAATGGAGTACATCACTGTCCTGCGGGAGCTTCTTATAAAGTTCAGTTTATATGGCAGGTACCTAGGACCTACCAATGGAGTACATCACTGTCCTGCGGGAGCTTCTTATAAAGTTCAGTTTGTATGGCAGGTACATAGGACCTGCCAATGGAGAACATCACTGTCGTGCGGGAGCTTCTTTTAAAGTTCAGTTTGTATGGCAGGTACATAGGACCTGCCAATGGAGAACATCACTGTCGTGCGGGAGCTTCTTATAAAGTTCAGTTTGTATGGCAGGTACCTAGGACCCGCCAATGGAGAACATCACTGTCGTGCGGGAGCTTCTTATAAAGTTCAGTTTGTATGGCAGGTACCTAGGACCCGCCAATGGAGAACATCACTGTCCTGCGGGAGCTTCTTATAAATTTCAGTTTGTATGGCAGGTACCTAGGACCCGCCAATAGATAACATCACTGTCTTGCGGGAGCTTCTTATAAAGTTCAGTTTATATGGCAGGTACCTAGGACCTACCAATGGAGTACATCACTGTCCTGCGGGAGCTTCTTATAAAGTTCAGTTTATATGGCAGGTACCTAGGACCTACCAATGGAGTACATCACTGTCCTGCGGGAGCTTCTTATAAAGTTCAGTTTGTATGGCAGGTACCTAGGACCCGCCAATAGATAACATCACTGTCTTGACAATGAAGAACATCACCACACCCCGGACACTACATACAACGGTCGTGAAATTAAGTTTCTAAAAACAAATGAAGGAGCAAACAAAATCACGGCGAAATCCTGTATACGTTCGACAACCAAACTAAAACCAGTCTGTATCAATCTGGGTGACGAGGGGGTGAGGTCGGAATCTAAAGAGCGGCAGGGAGTGTTCATTGTGTATGTTAGTACTAATATATATACTTTGACGTCACTGTCTCGCGGAAGTTTCTTATAAAATTCAGTTTGTATGGCAGGTACCTTTTTAGAATTTGCCTAGATAATTCAGTTATACATGTTATGTTTTCTTGATGGTGAAAATTTTATCGACATCCTTAGACACACTTTGGAGAAAACATGTTTGAATATTTTGTGTTGTTGCCTGGTGTTGCACTTAGCATTACCTGCGGTCACGTGTAATTAATTTTGGAATTACACCTACGGACGTGTGTAACGCAACCTTCATACACATCTGGAATCAGATGTGCAAGTTTCCTCACGGTGTTTTCCTTCACCGCTAAAGCTTCGTCAGTTTGCTAAGTAAGGTACATTGGTCATTTATTGTGAAAAGGGTCTTAACTCTTCGCATAAAAAGTGGGGTCTCTTAGACCCCAACGGTTTTAAATCTAAAAATATTAAAAATTACGTAACGGCGAGGACTGTAATTTTGAGTAGCTGGGTTTCCGGCATTGCCACATCGACCTGTTGGGTTAATTCAGTGCTGCGCGGGCGCTTGACTGTGATCGACGTGTTTGGAGTCAGTGAGACGCATATTTGTTTTGTAAAGATTAACTTAAAAATGAAAAAAAAATGTACCTGGAAGTTCCCAACCCTAGTTACTATTTTAAGACAAAATGATTTTCTGTTTTTTCTAACCTCATTTAAGTTTAAACGAGCTTTTAAGGCTGATTTGTCTAAGCGTAGTTTTTCAGTTTGAATCAGCGTTATGAGCCTCTTAATTCACTGCAAAATTAAAACAAACCATTGATTGCAAGTGAAAATTAGCTTTTCATTGTCATTCTAACCATCCTATCTAAATTGATAAAGACGCGTTTTTTAATGTATTTTTTAAAGTATATTAAGGTGTAACAAAACTAGCTGAAACTATTTTAACTGGTGCTTCTACCCATGAAGCTGAACAACTTTCCCCATGGAACCCATAGTCAAATTTAAAAAAAAAATTGAACTTTCCATACTAAGTTGGCTGATTGATCAGCTGATCAAGTTAGTACGGGATAGCAAAATATTTTTTTTGCGATTTGACTATGGGTTCCATGGGGAAAGATGTTCAATTTCATGCGTAGAAGTACCAGTTAAAATAGTTTCAGCTAGTTTTGTTACACCTTATATACAGGAGTCACTTATGTTCGGGTAATTTCGACCCCAGCTTGTATGGCACGTAACATTTTGTCACCTTGTATGCGAAGGGTTAACAAAGGTATGCAATAATTTTTAACTAGAACTTGTACTCATGAAATTGAACAAATTTACCCAAGAAACAAATTTTTGGAATTTTTGGAAAGTTGTTGAGTTTCATGAGTACAAGCTCAAGTTAATCAATTTTGGCCGTTATTTAGTTCTGTTTAACCTGGCGTGAATGAGGTTAAAAATAGTTACACCAACTGCAAGATGGGTATGACATACCCAAATATAGAAATTGGTGATTTTGATAACTTCAATTACTGATATATATTAATTAACATTAGGGACGTGAGGTACAATGATAAAATTACCCAATTCTCGTTATAAAACTATTTATACTTATCCTTACTATCCTTACTAATCCTTACTAATATTATAAATGTGAAAATGTGTTTATTTCTTTGTTTGTTTGTTACCTTTTCACGCTTCAACACCTTAACCAATCCTAATGAAATTTGGCATGCAGGTAGCCTATGTCACTGGGAAGAACCCATTTTTATCCCGTGAAAATAGCGTAGTCCGATGCAGTTCCTGAGGGAACTGAAAATATACTCCTTTTTTGGTTAGTTTCTTCAACATTGCAACGGAACAAATGGATTGCTGTGATTTTTTGCACAGAGATGGCTGAAGGGGTGGGATATGACATAATTTACTAATTAGCATATCCTGATAGGGTTCCCGAGGGATCTAGGGCAAAACTCATTTCCGCGCTCGCGTACGTCAGCGACGGACTTAAGTGGTTTTTTGTATAGAATTGGTTGAGGGGGTGGGAAGTGACAAAGACTTCTAATCAGAATAGCCCGATATCGTTCCCGAGGGATCTGAGGAAAGCTTACGTCCGCGTTCGCGTGACGCTAGCGGCTCGCGCACAGCTCACCCTAAAAGAGAGTCATAAAGACTATTTCCACGCGAGCGAAGCCGCGGGCAAAAGCTAGTAATATTATAAATGTGAAAATGTGTTTATTTGTTTGTGTGTTACTTTTTCACGCTTCAACAACTTAACCAATCTTGATGGAATTTGGCATGCAGGTAGCCTGTGTCACTGGGATGAGCATAGGCTACTTTTTATTCCGTGAAAATAGCATAGTCCGATGCAGTTCCTGAGGGAACTGAAAATATACTTTTTTTTTGGTTAGTTTCTTTAACATTTGAACGGAACAATGGATTGCTGAGGGGATGGGAAATGACATAATTAACTAATTACCATATTCTGACATGGTTACCGAGGGATCTGGGGTACACTAATTTCCGCGCTCGCGCACGTCAGCGTCGCAACGGAGCTACGGACTACGGACTGAAGTCGTTTTTTGTATAGAATTGGTTGAGGGGGTGGGAAGTGACATAGACTTCTAATCAGAATAGCCCGATATTGTTCCTGAGGGATCTGAGAAAAAAATCATGTACGCGCTTTCGAGCCGCTTGTGGCTCGCGCACCACTCACCGTAAGAGACAGTCATAAAAACGATGTCCACATGGGCGAAGCCGCGGGAAAAAGCTAGTATTTTTATACCAGTAATATTTTTTTACACAAAAATCAAAAATATTTAGGAACTATGACTTAATACCTAAAAATCTGAGATATTTTGACAACTGTGCACACAAATTAAAAAAAAATATCTGTCTTATATAATTTACCTCCAAGATAACAAAATTAACATAAAACATTCTAATATCTACTTTTATGAGGTCTGATATTAAGTACCCGCCCTGTGTTTGCGCACGCGTAGTTAACTTTTCTTTTTTTTAATAATATAAAAATCGATTTAAATCACTCCTCGCGGCACCCTCTCCAGCTACCGAGCCAGCCAAGTTCCAGGAATCGCGCAGTTCAGAAAAAAATTGTGTTTTACAAATTGGTGGGTATGGAATACCCGACCTCATTCACACCGGGTTAAAATTATTACGATGAAAAGCAATATAAACACATAAACAAAACGAAAGCAATTTCAAGCCTCCGCTGAGTGACCTTCCGCTGAGGTTCGAACCCAGAGGCCTGCACCGGATTGGGCGCACCTGCGCCTCGTAACCGCCGAGCTGGCTCGTTTCAAGCCCCCGCCGCCCACCGCTGAGGTTCGAATCCAGGCCTGCACCGGATCAGGTGCACCTCGTAACCGCCGAGCTGGCTCGTTTCAAGCCCCCGCCGCGCACCGCTGAGGTTCGAATCCAGGCCTGCACCGGATCAGGTGCACCTCGTAACCGCCGAGCTGGCTAGTTTCAAGCCCCCGCCGCCCTCCGCTGAGGTTCGAAACCAGGCCTGCACCGGATCGGGCACGCCTCGTAACCGCCGAGCTGGCTCGTTTCTTGAAAGACATGTTAAAATAAGATACCATCAAAATCCACCAAAATCGTTAGAGCCGTTTCCGAGAAACCAATTGTATGTGTAGGGTGGCCACTGGCCAGGGAAGACACGTCCAAATTTTGTTTTGGATGCATTATACCTTACCTAGGGGTATCCGGATCACCGCCGCGTATGTTCCGCGAAAGTCCACGGTGTTCAAAGTATTCGCATTTCGACTTTCAGATTAGACGAGAACAGGGTACCGACTTATTAAATTAAAAATATTAAAAACTCTCGACAAAAAACCTCTATAAGGTAGAAAATAATACGTTTTGGCCCTTTGAGTTCAATATGAGTAGCTATATTTTGATCTGAGAGCCGTCGCGTCGCGTAGGGGGACCGCTAAGTTGTGAAATTATTAGTAATTAGTTGTTGTAAAGTAAAACAGTTGTATTCTGTTTTGATTTTAGCGGTCTCTCTACGGAATGACTCTTACATCACAATATAACTACTTACATTAAACTTAAAGGGCCAAAACATATTATTTTCTAACTTTCAGAGGATTTTTTGTCGGGAATTTTTTAAATTTTTAATTTATATTTCATTTCATGCTTTTTAAACTTTGCGTATTCTAAACACGATACCTCCGCTGTAAGTTGGCAAAGAGTTCGATATCCTGTAGATACCATAAAATGCTGCAGCATCAGGTCAAGGTTACAATGTTCTATCTAACACCTTCTTTTCATTGAGACTATTTCAATGAGCCCAAACGCGATACCTCTGTTGTACGTTGGTGAGGAGTTTGGTTTCCTGCAGATTCCAGGAGATGCTGCAACATCAGGTCAAAGTTACCATGTTCTATCTAACACCTATTCATTGAAACTATTTCAATGAGTGCAACTATGATACCTCAGCTGTAAGTTGGCGAGGAGTTGGATATCCTGCAGACTCCAGTAGATGCTGCAGCATCAGGTCAAGGTTACCATGTTCTATCTAACACATAGGTGTTATTCATTGAGACTATTCTAATGAGTCCAATACGATACCTCTATTATAAGTTGGTGAGAAGTTGGGTATCCTGCAGATTTCAGGAGATGCTGCAGCATCAGGTCAAGGCTACCATGGTTTTTCAATATTATTACAGTTACAGAACACCAAATTTTGAATCGATCAGATGGGTACATCTTCATCACCTAGATAAGAGCTGATGATCTTTAAACGACTGAACAGATTTTCATAAATTATCGGTAAGAAACACTTAATCACATCAGCTTTCAAACAAAAAAACCGCATAAAAATCGGTTCATTCGTTTAAGAATTACGATGCCACAGACAGACACACAGATACCCACATCGAACTTATAACACCCCTCGTTTCGCGTCTGGGGTTAAAAAGAAGTCGTCAAAGGGTCGTAGCCATAGCTCGTAGCCGCTACGACGCCGCCGCCGCCGCCGCCGCCGCCGGTCAGTGACTGAACGGCGGTTGACTGTTTATAATTAGATCTCGTCTCGTGTATTGTGCCTTAGCTAGCTTCCAAGTTTTTAAAATAAAACATGATCAACACACATGTTTGCTTTCTCTCTATCTATACTATGATAGTTTAAGTACATACTTACTTTTAATATGGATTTCTAACATATTTAGTTTTGAAAATCAACGTTGAAAAAATTTTGTTAGTCATATTATCTGGTAATTACGAACGCGAGGTAATAATAATGAGAATAAAATCGTGTAGCATGAAAGGGGGTAGTTTATCTGCATACGGTGACTGGGTCGTAATAGTTTCAGGCTTCTGGCGGTCGAGCGGAAGCGGCGGCCTTATCGAGCCGCACACGCGCCCCGCCCTCGTGCTCCGCACCCCTCCTCCCCCCCTCGCGAACGAATTTACAATTGCCTCCCCCCTAGCGCCTCACACCACCGCTCCCACACTCTCATCTCGCGCCCGAGCCCGTGCCGAACTCGTCACCCTATCTCCCTACCGCATAGGGTCGCGTTTTCCCCGCGCGGTGCGGCAGGCTGTGTGCGTGAGATTTTCTCGCCTGGAAATTCTAATGCGAAGCGCGAATGCGATAAAAAATGAGTGGCGCGGGAAACGTGAATACATTACCGGCGCAGAGCGAGACGGCGGCGGCGGCGGCACGCCTCCCGCCGCGACGCCCTACTATGTGTTTTACACCGCTTTATATTTTGATTCGGCCTGAAAGAGGGCCGGAGGCTTTCGCTATGTGTCCGGTCTGCTCCTCTTAAATATGTATCGGCACCCGCGAGCCGTCCTGGGCGTGCTCGCCGAGTCGCCGACACCGTCACAGCGGGTGAGCCTCTCCCCGCTCGATAATTATAAAATAAGATAACATTGACGAGGCCCACGATGGGCATTTAATAGAACGGCGTGAGAATCTAACGGCTAATTTGTTCCGGCTGCGAGGGTCGCGTTAGAGCGGTAATTGCGGGGTGCCGGAAAAAACGGCGATAGACGCGCGTGAGGCGACAAAAGGGTTAGTTTTTGTGTCGTGCGCGCGTTTTTGCATCTAACGCGCCATCTGCTCGTACGCCGCACGGCGCCGGCGCCACGTTGTGCCACGGGCCACGTGCCACGTGCCACGTGCCACTCTGCAAGGTGCCGCCACACGGTATACGCAGCGCTATGCGGTATAGCACTATAAGCATTTAAGTCTACTTTATTTTCCATTTCGTTTTATTTTTTCATACATGGTGGTTGTTGGCTTTTATTTCTTTTTAAATGCGATTTTAGCAATGTTAGAGAACGATATCCAGTTTTAAGAAGAAGTCTCCATTAAATAGGCTGCTTTCAAAATAAAAAATTGCAGCCTACCTAAAGGGGACTTCTCCTCCATCAGCTGCTTGGTCTCCTTGGCATGGGAAGCGCACCAGTTTGTATGAGAAGCCTTACAATTTCATCTACAAGTTCGAATAAAAGAAGTTCAGTTACAAAGTTTGATAGAAGAAGAAATAATTTGCGTCACTTTACCTAACTAACACGTGTAGGTCAAGCAATAACGAAACCATTCAGTAGTACACAATATACAAAACTATTAGTTAAGCCACCACTGTTCCTGATAGTTTTCTTCAAAATTGTGAATAGTTTTCTAGTTCATAGGAAACAGAAGCTTTCTACCAAAAGGTTCAGTATATTAATTATGAATCTGAAAATACTAGCTTAATGAGACACATATGGTACACTTGGTACATATCTACAACACTGACTCCACATAAAAGAAATCAAACTGCGTTTCAATGACTTATATATTACTGGCGTACTGCGTTTATAATTTGTCAGCGACCGGTTTCGAACACCACCTTCAGGCAGACTATTTATTTATACAATGTGTAGGTACATTTGAAATATATTTTAGGGTAACCAGATAATTGCGATGTCAGAGAAAAAATTATATGATAATTAAACAAATTAAAATATAAAAATAAGAATACAAAAACATTAAAAATAATTACAAAATAGAATTACAAAATGAATTGTAATCAAAAGGTCAAAAATTTAAAAGAGATATCAACTACTTAAAATAATTTAACAGAGATGTTGATAGGCAGATTTGGTCTTCGGTGTTTCTCATTCTATGTCTGTAGCTAAATGAGAAGCCGAAGCAAGTGGCTACATGATAACAATCAGATAACTACTGTTAATGCGCAATCTTGCAAGGATTTGACTGGAAACGTAAATTAATGTAAAAAATTAATTTTAAAATTTTGGATCTGAGCAAACGTGACCCGGAGGACAAAAAACTGGATTCGAAATCTCGATATTAATTGGTTTCTATTTAAACTGCAGATATTTAATAGTTGGTTTCCATTTAATGTGCAGATATTTAATAGTTAGTTTCTATTTAAACTGCAGATATTTAATAGTTGGTTTCTATTTAAACTGCAGATTTTCTATTTAAACTGCAGATATTTAATAGTTGGTTTCTATTTAAACTGCAGATATATATTAATTTTCTAAAAACCATAAAACTCTCTTGTACAAGCTTTATATTGAAAATAATTTTGATTATTTCGTATTCTTGTCAGAAAACCTTTTCATTTGATACCCATAGTGGAGTTGCATAAAAAAACAACTGATCCGCCGTTTTTGGGGAGTCCGCCATATTGAATTTAGAATGACGTCACTTAGGCAACCATGCATTGTTCTCCAAATTTAACGAGTATGCAAAATTTCATCTGAATCGGAAACCGGAAAGTAGCTCTAATTTAGCTTCCAAGATATGTCCTAATCTAACAGACAGATTAACTAACACGACAAGCTAATATGAAGCTTGTAATAAAGCTATACGATAGTAACAATATATTTTTTAATAAAATTGATTTAACTAAAGTTGGTTAATAAAAGATCATTGTTGGTGCGTAACAAAACTGGCACCTTGGCACCTGGGAGGTGTGCTGTGGTGTGCGGTGTGCGTCATGCAGAAGTGTCTTGTTGGCTATGTTTATTTATTATCTAGACATAGACACACGGCAGTGTGTCAGCCAAGTTCGGAAAGAAAAGGGCGATACCGCGGGCATGGGTTACACGAATTATTTCGGGCCACTTTCGACCTACCCGTAACTCAAAATCTGTTTGAACTGCACACTTGCGAATTTGTATGTCTAGTATGACCCCCTCGGATACCTAGAATCTCAATTTTCATAAACATACCTTTTACCATATCTGATATATCGACGTCCAAAAACAACGATTTTTATGACTGACTGACTGACTCATCAAAACTACTACTTTTAGGTAATTTATAAACTTGAAATTTGATATCAAAATAGGTTATTGGACGTATCCAAAGGAAGAATCTGAAAAACAGCTAAGTATGAGTCGTACTCGCGTACCATCCAGGTGTCTTTTTAACTTGAGATCTTAAATCATAGCTACGGCTCTTCAAATTGGAATATTTATCTCAGATTTCACCAAATATTATAATGTACGTCGGTTTTCAGTTGTTTTAAAGGAAATGTGTTATGTTCTGTACTATTTAATGGTATTACTTGGCAAGTTTAAGTAGCCAAGCCACCAAGCAAGCAAAGCTTCCTTTTTAAAATAAACGCAAATATAGAATAAATTATTTGGATAGTGAAAAGTTGCCAAATTACACCATTAGGTAGCATAGAACATAAAAAAAAATATTTTATACAACTAAAAACCGTAGTACTTATCTAATATTTGGAGAAGTCTATATAAGATGAATATTTAAATAAACAAAAATAAAAATATTATTTAAAAAACCATGCTTTTAAAGGACATCAAACTAAAAAGTGAAAAATAAATGTTAATATAAGCTGAAAACAAAAATTAACGAAAAATAACAAAAATATTGTAAAAAAATCGTGGGTTGCTCGATGTACGAAAAATATGGCCCAAAGCGCCCCACACTTTTTCACCATATAAACTTGTATTTTTCGTTCATTATTGTTTTAAAGAGCATCTTCTTTGTAAGTATATTTGTATAGTATTTATTTTAGTAAGAACAATAATTATTATAATTTTAGTTATGTATTTATATAGCTATTAATATATTTATTATAAGTGTTATATATGTACTTAGATCAGAGAAGTTTACATTTACGTACATATACTCATCGATTGCTTTAACGGTGAAGGAAAACATCGTGAGGAAACCTGCACACACCTGCGAAGAAATTCGAAGGGTGTGTGTGAAGTCGACCAACCCGCACTGGGCCCGCGTGGTCGACTAAGGCCCGATCGCCTTAATTCAGGGTAGGTTTGAGCCCCTCGGTGGGGACGTATATGAGCTGATACGATGATATTTAATTTAGTTTATATGATTTACACACAGGTTTGTTTGTTTGTTAGTAAACTCTTTATTGCTTTTAAAACAAATACATTAAATATTTAAACAAAAGAAAATACATTGAGTTTGCCTCCCATACTTTAAAGTCTCCTAACACCCGGTAAGGTTGGATGGAAGAGATCTCTTATAGAGATAAGTCCACCTTCTTGTCATTTAAATGTTTGTGTACAATAAAGGATATATATATTGTTATTAGCTTATTTTTAAGAGTTATTTTCACTTTTTAGCTTGATGTGCATTTAATCCTGGCAATCCTGATCAGAATAATGAGACAAACTTGTAAATTTATTCTATTGTCACTGATTCTTGATAATTGTACAAGATTCAAGATTCAAGGTATTAATTCGCAAATTAGGTATTTATGGCAAATTGCACTCTTTCTGATAGTCATAAAATAAACATGAAATAATTAACAAAGTTTAAATTCAATCTATCTGTTTACAGTGGGTCGAAATCGAGTGCAAAGGAGTCGGCTACAACATACAAACATACATACAGGTGAAGCTAATAAAAGCGCGATAAAAAGGAAAAACCTTTTCACGCCTGACGTATTTACTCGTACTAGTTACAGAAGGCGCCGGCCCTGCCTGTCTGACCAGTCATGGCGTGCGAAAAGAGTTGAGAGTCATATCTTTCTCTCTTATTCCCTCCAGGGTGTTGTTGGGGCTGGTACGCAGCCTGCTCAGCAATGAAGTAGTTCGTTTGCGCACAATGGCATGAAAGCCATCACATTCGTTTGCTTGCGCAATTTGGAAATGTGTGTTCGAAAATCGAATTTGTACTCGAAAACAACATGATTGTTATTTTAATAGTGGCGTGTTGTTTCAGCGGCGCGTGTGCAGCGGCGGCGTCGGCGCGGGCGCAGCTTGGCTGCACTACCCACCGGCGCGGCTGCGGCGCGAGCTGCGGCGCGCCTGCGCACTGCGGCTCTCGCCTTCTGGTCACTCTCTACACTAATATCTATAACTGAATTTTAAACTTTGCTAGAATTTTTGAACACCAACAAATATTGAATGTTTTGTAAATATGGTTAACAACCCACAAACGTCCCAACCACTAGGGCATGGGTCTATTCGTAAAGTCGGACAGGGTATGTCACGGGGCAGCTCCATGTTGGTGGAGGCTGTAGGGCTCGTGGCTAAACCCACTGCCAGAAGTATTTCGAGCCGCCTCTACGGCACCTGATACAACGTAACGACTGCCACTAGTTGTAGCAACCAGCTTAACGTACCGTGCATCCCCCGGGAACCCATACATACATCCCCGAGGAACCCATACATAATCGAATGATCAAACTAACCGTAAGCAGCAGTTGCTCAGTGTCGCGAGTAGAACGTCCGAGTATCGTTTGCCGCTTGGCGACCCTGCCGCGCCCGCCCGCGCCCGCCCGCGCCACCGGTATCTGCATGACGAGGTGCTATGTACAGGAATCACATATTAAACATTACAGAAAGAAATTAAATGAATCAAAACCAATAAACTGATCTCCCCACATTTTCAAGGGGCTCCAAAAAGGAGGAGGTTCTCAATTCGTCTGTATGTTTCTTTTTTTTATGTGTGTTACGTTAGAACTTTTGATTGGGTGGACCGATTTTTATGATTCTTTTTTTATTTGAAAGCTAGTGCTTCTCATGTGATACCGTATAAATTTTATCAAAAACGGTGCAGTACTTTATTAGAAAATTAACAAAAACCAGAAATAACAATGCAAAAATGTACTAAGTTGTTGCGATGGGAGTCGGTTTTTTAACGTGTTTTCAATTATTCCATTTGTGTAGGAGGTACGTCAGCCGAACCATTTATAGCATATTATAAATACTCTCTAATAAGTTTTCTCGGTTGCGTTATTTTGCCAAATTTATCTTTAGCGCTTTTTGAATGAAAATGTATACCTACAACTTTTTTGTATGACAGTACCGTTTTTAGAGTTCTTCAATGGCATATTTACACGACTGCCCACAAAAAAGGAATGTATTGTTTTCAGGTCTAACGTATGTATGTATGTGTCTTTATTCCACGATATCTTCTAAACGGTTTGATGAATTTTAAAGTGCGATCTCCACTAAGGTTACGAGTACAAGAGACACCTACGTATCTAGCTACACTTAGGTCACGAGTACAAGAGACACCTACGTAACTAGCTACACTTAGGTCACGAGTACAAGAGACACCTACGTAACTAGCTACACTTAGGTCACGAGTACAAGAGACACCTACGTAACTAGCTACACTTAGGTCACGAGTACAAGAGACACCTACGTAACTAGCTACACTTAGGTCACGAGTACAAGAGACACCTACGTAACTAGCTACACTTAGGTCACGAGTACAAGAGACACCTACGTAACTAGCTACACTTAGGTCACGAGTACAAGAGACACCTACGTAACTAGCTACACTTAGGTCACGAGTTCAAGAGACACCTACGTAACTAGCTACACTTAGGTCACGAGTTCAAGAGACACCTACGTAACTAGCTACACTTAGGTCACGAGTTCAAGAGACACCTACGTAACTAGCTACACTTAGGTCACGAGTTCAAGAGACACCTACGTAACTAGCTACACTTAGGTCACGAGTTCAAGAGACACCTACGTAACTAGCTACACTTAGGTCACGAGTACAAGAGAGACCTACGTAACTAGCTACACTTAGGTCACGAGTACAAGAGACACCTAAGTAACTAGCTACACTTAGGTCACGAGTACAAGAGACACCTACGTAACTAGCTACACTTAGGTCACGAGTACAAGAGACACCTACGTAACTAGCTACACTTAGGTCACGAGTACAAGAGACACCTACGTAACTAGCTACACTTAGGTCACGAGTTCAAGAGACACCTACGTAACTAGCTACACTTAGGTCACGAGTACAAGAGACACCTACGTAACTAGCTACACTTAGGTCACGAGTACAAGAGACACCTACGTAACTAGCTACACTTAGGTCACGAGTACAAGAGACACCTACGTAACTAGCTACACTTAGGTCACGAGTACAAGAGACACCTACGTAACTAGCTACACTTAGGTCACGAGTACAAGAGACACCTACGTAACTAGCTACATTTAGGTCACGAGTTCAAGAGACACCTACGTAACTAGCTACACTTAGGTCACGAGTTCAAGAGACACCTACGTAACTAGCTACACTTAGGTCACGAGTTCAAGAGACACCTACGTAACTAGCTACACTTAGGTCACGAGTTCAAGAGACACCTACGTAACTAGCTACACTTAGGTCACGAGTACAAGAGACACCTACGTAACTAGCTACACTTAGGTCACGAGTACAAGAGACACCTACGTAACTAGCTACACTTAGGTCACGAGTACAAGAGACACCTACGTAACTAGCTACACTTAGGTCACGAGTACAAGAGACACCTACGTAACTAGCTACACTTAGGTTACGAGTTCAAGAGACACCTACGTAACTAGCTACACTTAGGTCACGAGTTCAAGAGACACCTACGTAACTAGCTACACTTAGGTCACGAGTTCAAGAGACACCTACGTAACTAGCTACACTTAGGTCACGAGTACAAGAGACACCTACATAACTAGTTACACTTAGGTCACGAGTACAAGAGACACCTACATAACTAGTTACACTTAGGTCACGAGTTCAAGAGACACCTACGTAACTAGCTACACTTAGGTCACGAGTACAAGAGACACCTACGTAACTAGCTACACTTAGGTCACGAGTACAAGAGACACCTACGTAACTAGCTACACTTAGGTTACGAGTACAAGATACACCTACGTAACTAGCTGCACTTAGGTCACGAGTACAAGAGACACCTACGTAACTAGCTACACTTAGGTTACGAGTACAAGAGACACCTACGTAACTAGCTACACTTAGGTCACGAGTACAAGAAACAACTACGTAACTAGCTACACTTAGGTCACGAGTTCAAGAGACACCTACGTAACTAGCTACACTTAGGTCACGAGTTTAAGAGACACCTACGTAACTAGCTACACTTAGGTTACGAGTACAAGAGACACCTACGTAACTAGCTACACTTAGGTCACGAGTACAAGAGACACCTACGTAACTAGCTACACTTAGGTCACGAGTACAAGAGACACCTACGTAACTAGCTACACTTAGGTCACGAGTACAAGAGACACCTACTTAACTAGCTACACTTAGGTCACGAGTACAAGAGACACCTACGTAACTAGCTACACTTAGGTTACGAGTACAAGAGACACCTACGTAACTAGCTACACTTAGGTTACGAGTACAAGAGACACCTACGTAACTAGCTACACTTAGGTCACGAGTACAAGAGACACCTACGTAACTAACTACACTTAGGTCACGAGTACAAGAGACACCTACGTAACTAGCTACACTTAGGTCACGAGTACAAGAGACACCTACGTAACTAGCTACACTTAGGTCACGAGTACAAGAGACACCTACGTAACTAACTACACTTAGGTCACGAGTACAAGAGACACCTACGTAACTAGCTACACTTAGGTCATGAGTACAAGAGACACCTACGTAACTAGCTACACTTAGGTCACGAGTACAAGAGACACCTACGTAACTAGCTACACTTAGGTTACGAGTACAAGAGACACCTATGTTACTACACTTAAAAGTTTTATAAATAAGTAAACTTTGATATCAATATTGACCGTTTTTTGAACTGTTTGTACTTTCCTATTATCTAGCAGGAAGGTAAATGTATTAAAAGTTCTTGAATACGTGTTTGTGCTATAAATCATTCCAAATGATTAATGAATAAAATTTCCAAATCGCAACACCAATTAGCGGAGTGGCTCACGACTACTCACGAGTACGTCAGCCGCTAATGCTGTTGTCCTATGTAAATTGGGGAATCGAAAACAAACCATTCGCTTGCGGTTTGGGTAATCACGTAACCGGTCAACTCAAATTAATTATAAGACAGAGAATATTTGTTTATTTACTACTAGCTTTTGCCCGCGGCTTCGTCCGCGTAGACATCGTTTTTATTACTGTCTTTTAGGGTGAGTGGAGCGGCTCGCCAGCGCGGACATGAGTTTTCCTCAGATCCCGCAGGAACGATTTGGGTCTATTCTGATTCGAAGCCTGTGTCACTTCCCATCCCCTCAACCAATTCTATACAAAAAACCGTTGCAACGCTGATGTGCGCGAGCGCAGAAATGAATTTTCCCCAGATTCCTAAGTAACCCAATGAACGAATGCCTATGAAATCTTCGTGACGGTAGCGAAACGGCCAAGCCACACGTTTTCACTGAAATTTAGAATTTGTGAAGGTAGGCCTGGTAGAGGTAGGGCGCATAGATCAAAAATCTTGGCTCTACATGAGATCTGACTACTTTTTCATATATTTTTAGTAAGGTGTAGTGTAGAGCTTGTAGGTTTAGAGCGTGCCGTCTTTAGAGCTTGGCTTAATACGAGATCTGTTAAATTTTTCACAGGATAAGCTACGTAGACTCGTCTTGGCAACATTTTTACATGAAAATGTTTTTGGTGGGATTATTATATCTTTGTCATTAACATAATCTATTATTTTATAATATCCTCTAGAGCACAAGCATTTTTTGACATGAGTCTTGACTTTATTGTCTGACAAACTAGTTACATTTTCTGGAATTTTAATGTAGAATCTTATACACTGCCCCACAAATGACTTTTTAACCTTACTCAGTTTCGAAAAGGCTATATCTATTTTATTTACATTTCCTAAATTCATTCTTCCTGTTACTGTTTTTAGGAAATAAATGCAAATTCTTACGAACGTACATTATGTTTTCATATATAAATATACTAGCAACAGTTAAAATATAGATTTCTTTGAACTTATTCTGTAACGACTCACGTGATCGCATCTGATAGATTGCGCGGATAGCTCTTTTCTGCAGGATGAAAATAGTTTCTATATCAGCCGCATTCCCCCACATATGATGCCATAAGACATTATACTATGGAAGTAACTAAAATACACTAGTCTTGCAGTATCTACATCCGTTAACTGTCTTATTTTCTTAACGGAATAAGCAGCTAAACTAAGCCTTGCAGCTAAAGATTCAATGTGTAAGTCCCCATTGAAGTGAAACATCCAAAGTTATACCAAGGAACACCGTAGTGAGTTTAGGGCTTCAGTAGTCTTAAGTGGAATATTTGTGGAAAAAGTTTCGAATTTTTTGGCTAAATCGGCATTCGAACTAATTTTACCTTGATCTGTTTGCAAAACATATTCTTTGTCGCGAGGTTTGACTTTACTAATAATATTCCAAAAAGTTTTTGTATTATTAAATGACAATTTTATTTTTCTAGCTATACAATTAGATTTTGCTACGCGGCAAACCTGCTTAATTTTTTTAAATATTGTTTCACATAATTTCTAACCCTAAAGTTCTCATCAAAGGTGTAAGTTTGTTTGGCGACTTTTGTATATACCAATAGTAACACCTTTTACTAAGTTTAAATTTGATGTTACTGATTGTTGATTTAGACTTCAATATACTTTGGGATTCCCTATCCAGTACTGTAAAAAAATCATTGTAACAACTGTTGGCTTGCACTTCATTATCAAAATCTGGTACGGGCAGTTTTTCATCTAGCACTGTTTTAAACTTTTCTATTCGACTAACAGTGACGGATTTTGATTTGTTCTGCAGTAATACTTACGGGACATTAGACATTTATTGACATAACGTAAATACTGTTGGAATTGATTATTGCTTCATGTAATTAATGTAATAAATTTATTAAAAAAAACGTAATCTAAATTAGTAAATTAATGAGTGTAGGTACATAGCAGATTAAAATGCAATCTGATATTTTAATAATATTAATTTGCATGTTTTATTATTTAATTTGATATTGTTAATGAATGAATGTTTTATTTTTAATATTAATGTATTATAGATCAAATGTAAGTTGATTTGATACAACGTAATGAAGTAATTAATATTGCATGTTTGTTGCGCATTAATATATAGGTAATGTAAAATAAATTATTGCAATGTAAAAGAGTAATTAACGAACTTGGTTACTAATAATTTTAAAGTAATACTTTTGCATGCAATACAATGTAAATCAAAAATTTTTGGAACGGGAATAAATGGCTTATATTATTATTATTATTATTTAATACTTACGGGCAAGCTAGCCATTACTCCGCTATAATCTGACCTCAAACAATTAAAAACCTGTTTATTTAAATAACAGCATTTACAAAATATGTTATATTTTATATACATCAACGACGACAATCTATCTCTCTCGGACTCTATATAAAGTCAAAAGTATATTTAATTAAGGCAAAACCTAGTAATAAAAATAAAATAACGCTCGAAGGTAAAAGTCATTATAAGTATGTAGAATTATAAATTGTTTGAAAACTCTCTCCGACATTCACGGTGCACGGCGACAGCAGTCGGCAGTAGTCAGGTCGCAGTCGGCAGTAGTCAGGTCGCAGTCGGCAGTAGTCAGGTCACAGTCGGCAGTAGTCGGGTCGCAGTCGGCAGTAGTCAGGTCGCAGTCGGCAGTAGTCGGGTCGCAGTCGTCAGTAGTCAGGTCGCAGTCGGCAGTAGTCAGGTCGCAGTCGGCCGTAATCAGGTCGCAGTCGGCAGTAGTCAGGTCGCAGACGCTTTGTTAAATCCATTAGGCATCGAACTTTTGAAATTAAAGAATTTTTTTAATTTAATGAGCAAAAGACGCTGCGCATACTATCATGCATACTATCTATCTATCTAATAATAAAAAAATCGTAGTGTAGGCAGGCCTCTTACTCGGTGGACCGATGACCTGGTGAAGGTCGCGGGAAGCCGCTGGATGCGGGCAGCGCAGAACCGGTCGTCGTGGAGATCCTTGGGGGAGGCCTATGTCCATCAGTGGACTTCCTTCGGCTAATATGTTGATAAAAATTTCGGAAAACTTTAGTTTTTTAATAGGTTATCTTTATCCTAGCCTTTGAAAACACGAAAGTTTTCTTATTTTTTTAAGTTTATAGGTAGATCAAGCAGCTGTTCAGCTGCACGAAGTGGAAGTGCACACTGCACACTGCACGCTGTAGTGGTGCGCCACTGCACGGCGTCTCTACTGCACAACAACTCGTTTAGTTTTGAAGCTGCATTATCAAACAACGCATTTCTTTACTGTAACAGTTGTTCTCGTGACGAAAGACAGCTTTCCGTCACAGACATGCACACACATATACACATAAATACATACATTTATTCATTTTTGAAAAACCGTCAACTGTAGAAGCCCACATCATGTCGTCAAGCGTCCACCTTGCCTCCCTCTCGTGTGCTCTCGTGTGCTCTCGTGGCGACCGGCGCTCGCGGCGCGCCCGCACCGAACTTTATCTGGCTCGTAAACATTCATATTGATTACCGCGCTGCTGGCTGCACATCTGACGGACTGGCGGGCCGGCGGGCCGGCGGGCCGGCGGGCCACCCTCGCGACACTGCCACAGAATCACACGCTGTGCACTGGAATGCCCATCAACTTACTAACGTTACCTTACTAAAATTTACACAACTAAGTTTCAATAAGAGCATCGCTATTTATAAATACGTACTGTGAACTGTTTTTTCAAGAAAATTACATGTAAGTAATTGGAATGGATATAATAACTATTTTGTTTGTTTTTGTGTGTAAAAGTGATGTATTTTGTCACTGTAATTCGCCATTGTTTTAATTTATTTACCTTAATAATTATCAAACTGAAGACGAATGTATGTATTTAGCACATCAGTGACACATCCATTCCATGCATGCTCCTTTACTACAACTGAATTTTAGTATTGTGTTTCGATTTCGAGAGAAACTAATAAATCTGCATGCGCGTGTAGCCAGGTGCGCGTGCGTGCGGGGGCGGCAGATGCGCGTGACGTCACCCACCCGGCGCGCGCGCAGCGACGGCCGGCAATACTTGTTGCCAAACTCGCGCGTACCCAAAAGAGACACCTTAATGTAATATCTCCTCACAATAATAACACGTTACGAGACCAGGGAGAAGATGCACCGTAACTTCTGTTGTGCCTTGTTCTGCCTACGTAGTAGTCTCGTTCGGCATTTCATAGCGGTGCCGACAGAATATCAGCGCTGCGGTCCGCCACACCATATGCTGAGTCGGAGCCATTTCTTTGCTACGGCACAGTAATGTTATTCACCGAATACTTTCAACTGGTGTATGTCTGTTAAGCAACTGCAAAGTACTAACTTTGTTACTAATAGCTTCTTAGCTAGGTACATAAGTGTACTAATGTTAATTTACTGCACTGTATTTGTGTTGTGGTAAAGAATAAAATCTATTTATCTATCTATCTAACAAAGTAAACGAAGGTTTGCAAGCTCCTAAAAGTTAGGCGGATAGGCTTGGTCAGAACCTTAATGTTAGGCTGATAGACTTGGTGAGAAGCTTAATGTTAGGCTGATAGGCTTGGTCAGAACCTTAATGTTAGGCTGATAGGCTTGGTCAGAACCTTAATGTTAGGCGGATAGACTTGGTGAGAAGCTTAATGTTAGGCTGATAGGCTTGGTCAGAACCTTAATGTTAGGCTGATAGGCTTGGTCAGAACCTTAATGTTAGGCGGATAGACTTGGTGAGAACCTTAATGTTAGGCTGATAGACTTGGTCAGAACCTTAATGTTAGGCTGATAGACTTGGTGAGAAGCTTAATGTTAGGCTGATAGGCTTGGTCAGAACCTTAATGTTAGGCTGATAGGCTTGGTCAGAACCTTAATGTTAGGCGGATAGACTTGGTGAGAAGCTTAATGTTAGGCTGATAGGCTTGGTCAGAACCTTAATGTTAGGCTGATAGGCTTGGTCAGAACCTTAATGTTAGGCTGATAGACTTGGTGAGAAGCTTAATGTTAGGCTGATAGGCTTGGTCAGAACCTTAATGTTAGGCTGATAGGCTTGGTCAGAACCTTAATGTTAGGCTGATAGACTTGGTGAGAAGCTTAATGTTAGGCTGATAGGCTTGGTCAGAACCTTAATGTTAGGCTGATAGGCTTGGTCAGAACCTTAATGTTAGGCTGATAGACTTGGTGAGAAGCTTAATGTTAGGCTGATAGGCTTGGTCAGAACCTTAATGTTAGGCTGATAGGCTTGGTCAGAACCTTAATGTTAGGCTGATAGACTTGGTGAGAAGCTTAATGTTAGGCTGATAGGTTTGGTCAGAACCTTAATGTTAGGCTGATAGGCTTGGTCAGAACCTTAATGTTAGGCTGATAGGCTTGGTGAGAAGCTTAATGTTAGGCTGATAGGCTTGGTCAGAACCTTAATGTTAGGCTGATAGGCTTGGTGAGAAGCTTAATGTTAGGCTGATAGACTTGGTCAGAACCTTAATGTTAGGCTGATAGGCTTGGTCAGAACCTTAATGTTAGGCTGATAGGCTTGGTGAGAAGCTTAATGTTAGGCTGATAGGCTTGGTGAGAAGCTTAATGTTAGGCTGATAGGCTTGGTGAGAAGCTTAATGTTAGGCTGATAGGCTTGGTCAGAACCTTAATGTTAGGCTGATAGGCTTGGTCAGAACCTTAATGTTAGGCTGATAGACTTGGTGAGAAGCTTAATGTTAGGCTGATAGGCTTGGTCAGAACCTTAATGTTAGGCTGATAGGCTTGGTCAGAACCTTAATGTTAGGCTGATAGGCTTGGTGAGAAGCTTAATGTTAGGCTGATAGGCTTGGTCAGAACCTTAATGTTAGGCTGATAGGCTTGGTGAGAAGCTTAATGTTAGGCTGATAGACTTGGTCAGAACCTTAATGTTAGGCTGATAGGCTTGGTCAGAACCTTAATGTTAGGCTGATAGGCTTGGTGAGTAGCTTAATGTTAGGCTGATAGGCTTGGTGAGAAGCTTAATGTTAGGCTGATAGGCTTGGTGAGAAGCTTAATGTTAGGCTGATAGGCTTGGTCAGAACCTTAATGTTAGGCTGATAGGCTTGGTCAGAACCTAAATGTTAGGCTGATAGGCTTGGTGAGAACCTTAATGTTAGGCTGATAGGCTTGGTCAGAACCTTAATGTTAGGCTGATAGGCTTGGTGAGAATCTTAATGTTAGACTGATAGGCTTGGTCAGAACCTTAATGTTAGGCTGATAGGCTTGGTCAGAACCTTAATGTTAGGCTGATAAGCTTGGTCAGAACCTTAATGTTAGGCGGATAGGCTTGGTCAGAACCTTAATGTTAGGCTGATAGGCTTGGTCAGAACCTTAATGTTAGGCTGATAGGCTTGGTCAGAACCTTAATGTTAGGCTGATAGGCTTGGTGAGAACCTTAATGTTAGGCTGATAGGCTTGGTCAGAACCTTAATGTTAGGCTGATAGGCTTGGTGAGAACCTTAATGTTAGACTGATAGGCTTGGTCAGAACCTTAATGTTAGGCTGATAGGCTTGGTGAGAACCTTAATGTTAGGCTGATAGGCTTGGTGAGAACCTTAATGTTAGGCTGATAGGCTTGGTCAGAACCTTAATGTTAGGCTGATAGGCTTGGTGAGAACCTTAATGTTAGACTGATAGGCTTGGTCAGAACCTTAATGTTAGGCTGATAGGCTTGGTGAGAACCTTAATGTTAGGCTGATAGGCTTGGTCAGAACCTTAATGTTAGGCTGATAGGCTTGGTGAGAGCCTTAATGTTAGACTGATAGGCTTGGTCAGAACCTTAATGTTAGGCTGATAGGCTTGGTGAGAACCTTAATGTTAGGCTGATAGGCTTGGTGAGAACCTTAATGTTAGGCTGATAGGCTTGGTCAGAACCGTAATGTTAGGCTGACAGGCTTGGTGAGAACCGTAATGTTAGGCTGATAGGCTTGTTCAGAACCGTAATGTTAGGCTGATAGGCTTGGTCAGAACCTTAATGTTAGGCTGATAGGCTTGGTCAGAACCTTAATATTAGGCTGAAAGGCTTGGTCAGAACCGTAATGTTAGGCTGACAGGCTCGGTGAGAACCGTAATGTTAGGCTGATAGGCTTGGTGAGAACCTTAATGTTAGGCTGATAGGCTTGGTCAGAACCGTAATGTTAGGCTAATAGGCTTGGTCAGAACCTTAATGTTAGGCTGATAGGCTTGATCAGAACCTTAATGTTAGGCTGATAGGCTTGGTCAGAACATTAATCTTAGGCTGAAAGGCTTGGTCAGAATCGTAATGTTAGGCTGATAGGCTTGGTCAGAACCTTAATGTTGGGCTCTATCAGCCTTGTTGAGAACCTTAACGATATCAATGCCTAAAGCCTACAGTGCTCAGTGAGCCTTATTCTTAGCTGACGTGCGTACAAATTATTCTTTAATAACTATGTAAATATTAGAACAGACTTTAATCGTACTTACAGTTTGTTTCCATAGAAAAACATCAACGAGGAAGTCACTGTGTGTTTTCATGCAAAATATATTAATAAGCCACTCACAGGGTGTGACACACGGCACGCGCCACGAGGCAACGTGTCAACCGAATTCGTAGGGCGATACCCACCGCCGCGCCGCGCCGTGGGTTATATTCGGACCACTTTCGACGTTCCCGTAACTTTAAGAATCTGTTTGACCTACGCACTTGCAATTTTATGTATCTAATCAGTTTCTAAGTCACCTAGAATCAAGATTCCCATAAATATTGTTTTTACCGATCTTGAGATATTGACGTCCGAAAATCACTATTTTTGTGACTGACTGACTGGCTCACTCACTCACTCATCAAAATTATAAATCACTTCTAGGTAACTGTTTCAATGGAATGCAGGCAGGTTGTTGGTCATACATATAGGAGTATATCGAATAACGTCCAAGCGCGAGTCGTACTCGCGCACCGAGGGTTCCGCACCACCACCACTTGTCCAAATTATATAAACCACTTGCGAGTGACTTTGAAACTTGAAATTTGATATCAAGGGAGGAGATATGGGACGTATCAAAAGGTAAAATTTGAAAAAAACCCGCCAAGTGCGAGTCGAACTCGTGCATCAAGGGTTCCGTACAACCAACGGTGTATTATAAATAATGTGATATAAAAATACGTATTTAAAAATATGTATGCCTATTTTTTAAAAGCTTTTAATTAACTTGCAATGTATGTATGTATGTATGTTCGGGTGAAATCTTGCAAGTAAAATTTGACGCACTTCTCGGTTTCCGATTAAGCTGAAATTTTGCATGCATATGTATATTGCGTGACAATGCAATATTAAAAGCTTGTACCTAAAAGTTTTTAGGTTTTTCAAAAATAGGTATATATTTATATGTATACTAGCTGTCCCGGCGAACTACGTACCGTACTACATTACATTACACTGCCCTACCCTACCCTACCCTACACTACACTACACTACCCTACCCTACCCTACACTACACTACCCTACCCTACACTACCCTAACCTACCCTACCCTACATACACTACACTACACTACCCTACCCTACCCTACACTACACTACCCTACACTACACTACCCTACCCTACCCTACACTACCCTACCCTACACTACCCTACCCTACCCTACATACACTACACTACACTACCCTACCCTACCCTACACTACCCTACACTACACTACCCTACCCTACCCTACACTACCCTACCCTACACTACCCTACCCTACACTACCCTACACTACACTACCCTACCCTAACCTACCTTAAAAAAAAAAGATGTTGGCCGATTCTCAGACCTACTCAATATGCTCACAAAATTTCATGAGAATCGGTCAAGCCGTTTCGGAGGAGTATGGCAACGAAAACTGTGACACGAGAATTTTATATATTAGATGGGAACAAAGTTCTAAAGCGGTTTCATACGATTTAAATCATTATTACGTGAACTCATTCTGAAATATTTATTATACTTAGACTTTTCCAAATAATAGAAAATGTACAACGGATTAAGATGTTTATAAGAAAATTTATTATCTTATAAACAACTATTATGTAAACCTATTATGTAAATCTATTATGTAACTTGGCAAATTTTTATAGTGAAGCCCCCAAGCAAGCGAAGCTTACCTTTTTTAAATATAGGTTCCTACACTTGTGCATTCTCTACTGATTGGAGAAGCCTGTAATAAATGTTACGGTTTCGTGTACCTTACAAAGCGCACTTATCTACAGAACTGGCTCCCCCCCCCCCCCCACTTAGATCTGTGCACACTGCACCTGTACGAGTCGAACTGTATGTGGCCAACTCGACTCCCTTTCACATTAATGTATTGAAACTGTCTCAGTGAACGATCCGAGTATTCCTTTCCAAAATTATATACATTTTTTTTACTCAATACAATCTTTTTACTCTTAGGCGTGGAATTTTCATTTTTTTCCACTAAATTACAGTAAGATTTGACAAAATTGGAATGTGGAACTTTTGAGTTTTAGTAAATTATAGTAGCCGCTTGTTTTATAAAGATTTAAAAATAAAATTACATAACATTGTAAATTCACGCCACTAGCCGTATTTACTAAATTACCCGAAGAGGTCCACTCGAAAAATAAAAAAAAGATATTTGCATAGAAATTAAAATAAATTTTTGCTTAGAAAATCCTACTATACACTTTTTTATTATTCAAATATTTCTGTTTAGAAATATCATATATTAACATATTTTATTTATTTATTTTCATAGATTATTAAATTCCCAATGGTATATAATAAATATCCAATCACATTTTGTTTATTAAATAATTTTTTTATGTCCTCGTCTCTTCTATATTGTTGTGTTATTGTTTCGTTGTGTTGTTGTGCCCAACCGGGGTCCGCGATGTTGCCACTCTGGTACTCTCTAACACGTGCACAAACTCATGGTTACAATAAATGATTGAGCATATCTACGAGAATACATTGTTATTATCATCACATCAGCTGAAAGACGTCCAACTGTTGGAAAAAGGGGAAAAAGGAAAACAAAGGTGTAAACATAGCTCTCAGAATTGCTAAAATTAAGTGGCAGTGGGCGTGGCACATAGCTCGTAGAACACATGGCCGTGGAGGTAGTAAAGTTCTCGAGTGGCGACCGCGCACCGGAAAACGTAGCGTAGGCAGGCCTCCCACTCGATGGACTGATGACCTGGTGAAGGTGCGGGTAGCGCAGAACCGGTCGTCGTAGAAATTGGTGGCGGGGGGGAGGCTATGTCCAGCAGTGGACGTCTTTCGCCTGATATGATGATGATGATGATTTCTACAACGACCGGTCCCGCGCTGCCCGCATCCAGCGGCTTCCCGCGACTTTCAGGAGGTTGTCGGTCCATCGAGTGGGATGTCTGGCTACGCTACGTCTTCCGGTGCGCGGTCTCCACACGAGGCTATTGTACAGTACACTAACATATTTTACAAAGGGTTTTATCAGTAGCTTTACAATATATTTTTTTGTTTAAAGGAATCTTTAACTTTTGTTTGTCTATGAATATTTGTATATAGTTTCTAAGGAATGTCGAAGTTACGGAATGCGGATGTACTCTCGATGTACCGATGCACGAGTAGGTGAACGTTTGTTCCACTTCACCATGTTCCGGCGCAGCAACAACAGGTAGGTGAAGCAGTTCACTTTCCGAATGTTTGCTTTCCACGTCTCGACCTCATACTCATAGTGTAACAACATTATCGACCTTTTTCTTGCTCCTTCACAATATACAGAAAACAGGAGGACGTGTTAATTGGGAGGTGGTGCCGGCGAGTTCAAGATCACTCGCGGCCAGTCACCCCGTGGCCCGTGACGTCACCGACACAGCCTCCGCCGCGCTACCACGCGCTACCCTGCCCTGCCTAGCGCGTAGCTCCCGCTCCCTTAATCACTGCGCTTCTATTCACCGCCGTGCAGTCAAATAGAAGAAGCTTTTAAATACTTTTCTTACCTTTTCGGAAAAATAGGAATGTTTTGTAGATTTTATATTTATAATGATAACATCAAGAAGATTGTCTAAAAAGTGAAAATTTATTGATCACAGTGGTACGAGTAGGCACCGACATGCGACCTGGACTGGCTGAATGAACGAGGATGAGGACAGCTTTTTATGGGAAACGACATTCATAATACGACGGCTACAGAACCGGAGGCGGCATTCCCGGCGGCGCGGGGAGCGCGCCGAGCGAGGGACGCGGTCGGCGGCCGAGGGGGGGTGAGGGGGGATTCAGCGCGAGCCGTGAGCCTCACGTATGTAAAATACCTCGCGAAGGAAAATCCATAACGGTACGCGGAAAACCCTTTTAATATACGGCACGTAAATAAGAGGAGCGAGCGCGGGCGGCGGGCGGCGGGCGGCGGGCGCGCGCGCGATTGGTCGGCCGCGGCCCGCCCCCGCCCCCGCCCCCGCCTGACGGGTAAAAAAACTCGGGGAAAAAAGCGGCGCTCGCACGGCAGTGTCTCACAGACGCGCTCGGTGGGCGGACGCCACAGCGAGAGAGACGGCGCGACCCAGCACCGGCGGCCGTGGCCGCGCCATGCCCGCGCTGGCCCTGCGCGACCAGCCGCTCGACTGCTCCATGCGCCTGCGCGACGTGCCCGCCTGGCCCCCGCCGCCGCCTCGCCGCGCCGACCACGGTCAGTACGGTGCAGCAGCCTCCACCACACACCAGTGCAGTGCCGTGCCGTGCTTCCAGTGCTCAGTGCCCGCGCGCGTGTGTCACCGGCGGTGCTGCCCCGCTGCCCCGCCGCAGTGTGCTCGGCTGGACCCGCCACCCGGCACCCGGCGCCCGCCGGCGACTTGATCCTATTCTTTATCCGTTCGCGAGGGGTCGGGTCTCAGGGGTCAGATTCGGGAGCTCGATTAATGTCGATCCTTCGACCCCTTTGCGCGTTATACAAATTTGACCCTATATTAAATGTCAGCGAGGACGTTTAAATATTACCTCTGGTGCGTTAACCGGCGCGCGGCGCGCTGCTAGGCGCATTTCCTCCGCGTAGTCATCTTGAAGTTTCAATTAAAGTTTGATTAAAATATATTTTAATTAATTTGTAGACGATGCTACGAGAATTTGGTAAGTAGTTAGATCATAATATTTCCTAACAACTAAACAACAAAACTATCTGAACTCATGAAACTCATGTCAAGACTTAGTGTTAACGTTTTTAATGATGCTAATTAAATTAATAAGATTATTTTTCACTATGTGTAGTGAAATTAATTGTTTGTCTATCAATCTACTAGTAACTATATGTAACTACACAAGAATGGTTTCTAACTCTACCGATTCATTTATTACTATTTCAAATACTTCTCAACCCAAAAAACAAATGGCCAACACAAAAAAATAACTAATTGTTGTATTTAAATTTATGGTGTCCCTACCTAATTTGTTTGAACTATTATGGAATGATCTTTTTTTTGTTTATTTCGGATTGTTTGACTCCAACCTCGCCTGATGTTACGTGACGATGGAGTCGAAGGCATTCATGCAATTCCAAATAATGCGTATTCACTCTCGTCTTGAATATTCCCGAAAAAGATTTTGGAAAACAAAGACGCTGGCAAAGAATTCCACTCCTTCCTCGTGGCGTGGGTACATCGAAACGCTTCATGCGTAAAGGTGGATCAATCAATCGATCAAAATGTTTATTCAAAATAGGTGATGTAGGTCTTTCCGATGGTCATAAGAATGCGATTACATTACGTAATGTCAAATGTGAAAAAATATAAATAATGAATCATCAGTTAATGATGTCAATAAAATAAAATCATTGATATAAAACAAATAATGTCATTTGGTTCATGAAAACAATTTGATACGAGTACATGAAAATTATTTTATTTGTCGTTAATGCCTTTGGCAAGAGTATATACCTAGGCCAGTTCACACAGGCAGCACCCGTTCACGAGTATAAAGCGAGAGTTAGCCATCGCTGCACTCGACCATATATTAGAGGGAATGGAATATTCTATTCTACAACATGAGGGCCCAGCGTTTGAAGATGGAATAAGAGGCTGGTGGATTAAATTTGTGCAATATGTAACACGTATATTAAAAAAAAGAATAATAATAAAAACCACACCTACATTTAAATAAATGCATTTACCGCGCGGCGGAAGTACTAGTATCTGTCAAGTCGAGCCAGGCCGTACATACTTTTCTCGAAGCAAATCATGGTATTTTTAAGCCCTGTATCTTCGATCTGGATATATTTAGGTAGGTAAAAGTCTGAAATTGAGGTTAGCGATAATACTAACTGAACCTACGCCTGCCCCTCAATTACAAATTTGTACCTTATGTTGTCACTCACTCACTTACCGATCATCAAAACTTAAAGTAGCTAGCTTAGGTACCTGCCAACTTTGTGCATGGATAGGTTTAAATACCCATACAATGGAAACGGTTGGGGCAGTAAAGTTCTCGAATGTCGCCCGCGCACCGGAAAACGTACCGTAGACAGGCCCCCTACTCGGTCGACCGATGACCTGGTGAAGGTCGCGGGAAGCCGCTGGTTGCGGGCAGCGCAGAACCGGTCATCTTGGAAATCCTTGGGCTGATATGATTGATGGATGATGATCATGTCAATGGAAAAAACTTTCAGAATGAGGATAAAAAAATAATTTAAAAAAGTCTTAGAATAGTAGGGTCAACACACCAATTACGCGACCACCCCCAGTTTGCGACCACGAGGCACATTTATCCAAAAAGTAAGATGTGTTTCCGAATTCTGAGTTTGAAATTACACGCCACCGAGCCGCAAGACGTTTCCATATGACATTTGACAGTTCAAACCTATAGGCTGTCGTTGATCGCAGTCAGTCGTCATTTTAAAAACTGGTGTGCGGATGTGTGCTAAAATTTACGAAAAAAATAGTGGAATGGAGTCTCTTCAAAGGCAAGTTTCAAGTGATTTTTTGCGTTTATTGCTTACGTAGCATCACGTGTACGTGAGAAACTAGTTAGATTTTATTTTAAAAAGCAAAAAACAATCAAACAAATATTTTTGGTATCAAATCTATGCTGGTCGCCAAACTGGTAGCTGATTTCTATATATATAGAAATCTAGTTCTCGGCCATGTGGCCGCCTACTGGTTTTATTTTCAATGTATCTCTAAGTAATTTATTCTGAAACCGTAAATTCGATATGAAAGATTTCTGTACTGATGGATTGCTTAGAATTTTTATTATTAACAAGCTAATTTACGGCCACCAAATTATTGGTATTAAAAAAAGTATGGCTTCTTGAATTGTCTGGTTTTTAGCGGCCGTAAAATAGCTGAAATGTTACCAATTAGCGGCCTACCACTTACCTTGGTGGCCGAAAATTAGTTGAACCTTTACCAGTTGTCGGTCATCAACGTTACTAGGCGACCGTAAACTGGATAAAATCATACCAGTTTTCGGCCACCGACTTTGAATCAGCAACATGAGTTTTATGCATACTTAGCCTAAGGTCCATTTTATAATTCAAGTGAAACCACTGACTATGTTGATTAATTTTGTATTAAATCTTCAAAATGACAAAGGTTTTACCAAAGTGTCCATAATAAAAAAATAAGATTAATGTATTTTATGAATAAGTTAACAAAATTTTAGAATCACCCTCCGATCATTTTATTCCTCTGTGGAAGGAGGAGAAAAAAATATAGGATGTGACAATTGCATTCGCTGGTACCATTTGAAGTGCACGAAACTTAATAATTTAAATTATAACGATGCAGCTTGTGTTGCTTACAAATGTGAAATATGCCGTATGTCTAAACTTATAAGAGAAGAAATTTTAAAATCAATGGATATGAATAAGTAAATATTTATAATATAAAATATAATAAAGGATTGATAAATACTTAGTTACTTTTGACACTTTTTATAATATTGTTTTATTAAAGTAGATTTGATAAAATACCAATTTATGAAGCTTTTAAACTTATAGATATTTGTCATTTGTTTTAATTACTGGGAGGTTTAGTTTGATAATATACCAAATCATTGAGATATACTATAAGTTATTCGTTATCTTGTTTTTTATACTGTTATTTAGGGAGTGAACAACATTTTTTGTCTTGTTTTTTAACTTGTTCTTAATTTGATTTGAAAAAACTTGATTTTTAAACTTTATTGACACCTTGGCTTTTAAAAAATAAAATGATCGGAGGGTGATCCTAAAATTTTGTTAACTTATTCATAAAATACATTAATCTTATTTTTTATTATGGACACTTTGGTAAAACCTTTGTAATTTTGAAGATTTAATACAAAATTAATCAACATAGTCAGTGGTTTCACTTGAATTATAAAATAGACTTTAGGCTAAGTATGCATAAAACTCATGTTGCTAATTCAAAGTCGGTGGCCGTAAACTGGTCTCTTAGTGGTCGGAAAATAGGCAAAGTGGCCGAAAATTGGTGATTTCGTTCTCTTTCCACACTTTATTTATTTATTACTTATCCAACAAGTATATCTAAAATTACATTATTACAAATAAAACTAAGTTAATTTCCGATAACACATAAAATTTACGGAACATCTCAGTTGTCAGTTAGGTGGTAGAATTTAATTCCAAACTCAAAACTTCTACTAATTGGTCGCAAACTGGTGTGTTTACCCTACTGTTCCTACAGAGAGAAATGAATTTACAAAAAAAAACATTCCGTACAAATGTGCCAAGTGTCGACTGGGCAGCACGGCAGTTCCAGTCCAAACCAAGTCCAGCGCAAAACAAGCACCGCCACCGCCGTAATAGGTACCATTTCTAGAAACGTTTTGGCTTTCGAGCCTCTGTATCTTGGCACTAAGTTCGTAAAAAAAGAAGTGAAATCCCACCAAAAAAACTATAAAAAACGTGCCAAGTCTTGATTAAGATTACTTGGCCTTAAAAAAGTGGGATGGAATAAAGAGCCAAGTCTAATGGAACAAAGGAAACGAGTAAACTGACCGTTAAAAATGTGTAAGAGTTAGGTACTACTATTCCCTTACTAGTGTGAATGAGAGAACTAAGAAGTTTGCAAGTGATTTAGCCGCACCTATCCTGCATTACTGTAGTGTGTGGTGCGTGGTGCGCGGTGCGTGGATGTTGTTAATAACGCACCTGCCGCGGAAGGGTTGCGTCCCTGGGGCCGGGCCGGCCGCCGGGCCGGACGGGTCGCGCGAGCCACACCGCGGCGGGCCCGCGCGACCCTCCACAAATAATATTAACTCTCTTTATGCGAGCCTTTTGTCACCTCGCGGGCCTCGCTCGTGTGCGAAATGATTCCTTTGACACGCCCCACATGCACTTCACCTTTTTATTGTGAACTCGAGTGCTGCTTTTCTATTTGGCCGGGGCCCGGGGCCCGGGCTCCGGGGAGACCCTCGCTTTCATTTACTTTATCGATGTTTGGACAGTAAATCTTAGAAAACATCTATTCAATAAATCCCTAGGACAGGGATAAAATACGAGTAAGGACCGCTGCAATCCCCTCGTGCTTATTGCTACTAGTGGATCATAGTTAGTAGAGAGTCGCCCGCGCAGCTACAGCCGACGCGACGCGACGGACACGCACGGCACACCACTCAGCTGCGGTTATCCCGTAAAATACTAAATTCACACCAAATATCTCAATTCCTTTCCATTTGCTTTCAAAAACTTAATGAGTTTTTTATGTTTCCATCAAATTATATTAACACAACAATTGAATTGGCATGGTGTTGGTGGCACATGGGGATAATGGAGTGCGTAACGATGTAGTGGTGCGCGGGAGTCGCTCGGCGTGCGCTCTCTAAGGTAATGCCGGTGTAATAATATCATCGAGTAAGTAAATTAGCGGTGATGCGGTCACGCGTTGTTTAGTGCCGTAATGGTCCTGCCGCTGCCGGTGCGCAGTGCGGTGTCGCGGTAATGGCCCCTGCCTGCGCCCGCGCCGACGCGCTGCTCACTAACACTCCACGTACCACTTTGCATTAGTGACCGACACCTAATGTACCTGTAACAATTACTTGTAACGCCTGTCAATAGCCGTTCCAAAGTCGTATTTTAAAAATGTATGCTACACTTGTCGTTGCCATATGGCACGGTAATAGGGCCCTATCGTTACCTTCACGCGGAAAGGCCGTAACTCCATACACGGGGGTTTATTCCGCATCGATGGGAGTTGTAGGTTCCGGTGGCGCCTGGCGGGGCCCACTGTCACATGTTTCTAAACCTCCTGAAGGACTCTAAGGCTCGGAGCGAACGTTGCGCTGGTATCCACCTAAAATATGTAGGCCCCTTATTCGATTCGTACCTACCTTTGATTTCGTTATTGTAGGTTAATTTCGTGTATTCAAATGTAAGAATTTTATTTCATAATTTTCAGTGACCCTTATTTTCTTTAAAAAAATAAATAAGTAATCCGATTTCGATAAAAATGTTAATGGGATGAACTTGGAAATATATTCTATTCAACTAAAAATAAAAAACCGAACAAGTGCGAGTCGGACTCGCCCACGGAGGGTTCCGGACAAATGTATAGGTACATAATCATACCAGTGCAAACTGTTAGCTACTACATACGCTAAAGTTATTAGGTACCTACCTATACTTAGAAAAAAGGGAAAATATTTTTTTTCTTCTTCGTCATAATCGAAAACTATATATAAAAAAAAAACTGTTACCCCACATGACATGGTTAACTCAATTCAAAATTTGGACCGCCCGTTCCTTGCATATTTGATTACGTACTTTAAATAAAGACTATATTTTTTATGATTTAATTACAAATGTATAGTTTTCAGATTTTTTCCTATTATATGTAATATAATACGGTATTACTTTCCAAATTTCATAGTTCTCAGTCCATTCTGGGTAGGCTCGAGCCCCTCAGTTGGGATTTAAATGACTTGATATGAGACTTAGGTCTTTAGTCCCTTAATCTTGTAAAAAATCAAGCTTCTAAGTCGAAGCAACATTCCATATACAGCCATTTTTGTCACATATTTTAATATTCGAACGTAAATCAAAGTTTATAACGAGCGAACGTAAATAATTTTGGTGTCGTTTTTTAAAATACTTTTTATCCCCTGGGGCCCTCCCCCTACCACCTATGAAAGTTTGCACCTCCTCGTCTCCTTGTCTATAGGATCTGCATTTGTAAAATTTTGTAGATAAATTTCAAATTATAACGCAAAATTTAAAATCAAGTCCTTTCGTAATTACAAATTCTTTTTAGGGGTGCAAGGGTTGCCCCATAGAAGTAAAACGGCACGAAAAAACATTTTTGTGAACGCCATCGTGTTGGATATCATTGAATTGATCTCTTTAAATGAAGTACCTACTTAATGGTTTAAAAAAGAAAGAAAGAAAGAGAGCCTTCTCGTTGCTGAACCGTGTCCGGGGCAGCGGCAGCGCCAGCGGCACCCTGAGCGAGGTGGCGAGGTGGCGACTGGCGAGCCGACCCGACCGCCCTGGCTTGTGGCAATTGGTGCGGCTGCATGTTAATTAATTATAATTTGTTGTACCTCACTAACCCTAATGTCTTTATAACATTTTCTTGTACTAACACTCTATGGATTACGTTCACTCATTCTTATGGTGTTTTATGGGTATCGTTGGGTTCCTCTTGAGACGACCTTGAGACAGTGCGTCATAATTCTCGTTTGGCGTATACATTTTTTTGATCCTTTGCCTATTCAATGATTACATTAAATTTAGCATAGGTAGTGCTAAAAGTTACGGAGCTTCATGACAAAGCTCTGTACCCATTTTAGTAATATCATCAAATTTTAGGAATGATCCCAGTATGGGAGAAAATATAAAGACGTATTCACAAAAAATATATGAGTGATTGTTTTGTATTTTAACCTACTTTTAAGACTTGAATAACACATAACTATCATAAATGAAGAAAAACATGTTTACCAAAACATCCGTTCGTCCGTCGGTTTGTGAGTCCGTCCGTCCATCCGTCACGCTATCCCCAGCGGTTAAATCAATAATCCGATTGGCATCAATTTATGAATTTATTTCTTCTCATATCTCATGTTAAAATGAAAAAATATCTTAGTTATTTATTATTCATATAATCGTTATTCTGAGCGACACGACTCGACGCGACGGCAGTAACCTTTACTTAATTCTTAACTTTTTAAAATAATTGTACACAAACAGTTGAACTACAACAATGTATATAAATAATAATTTGTTCAGCAACGTTGTGCATACTGTCCCGTGAAGCCTGTGTGTGTGTGTTAGTGTGTGTGCACACACACACCGCCACCATGTGGCGCACTCGGGAATACACAAAACAACAGTAAAAAAAAACTTCATTTCTTTCTTTCTTTCTTTCAGTAAAACATTAGTCATGGTCATTCATTACGCTAACCTGCAGCAAAGTATATATAACAGTACTAACATACCTGTAGCAATGAAAGTATGTGTATTTACATATGTATGCTTGATATATAAAAATTAATGTCTATTTCCCTTGGTCATCGCAACAAGCCTAAACGGCTGGACCGATTTCGCTAATTCTTTTTTTGTTGAGTTCGTCATTGTCAGGAGAAGGTTCTTATGTAGGTTAGTGTAGTGTAGTGTAGTGTAGCGTAGCGTAGTGTAGTGTAGTGTAGCGTAGTGTAGTGTAGCGTAGTGTAGGGTAGGGTAGGGCAGAGTAGGGTAGGGTAGGGTAGGGTAGGGTAATGTAGTTTAGTGTAGTGTAGTGTAGAGAAGGGTATGATTGATGAAAATTTTACAAATAATTTTGGTATTTATGGGAGGTAACTTATTCAGATTTTTTTTTGGAGAGTTGAGCTAGCCAGTGTAGTAAGCCTTATAAGGTCCTTGTACCTAATACATAGTTTTATTACAATCTTAAGCAAATTTTTTAAAAAATAATAAAAACGACCTGGATTTGTATGGGATGTATCTACCTTGTTCCGATTTCTTCCCGGAACAACGAGCTACATCGTATATTCAGTTATAATAACGTACCGGGTTTCACCTATATCGTTAGAGCCATTTTTAAGAAAAAAATTAAAAACCTATTTTTTACCATGGTGACAACCCTAAAAAATCAAGATAGGTGAAATTTTAAAATATGGCTGATGTTATGAAATTAATATTGTTCTAATCCAAATTTTGTCCTTATCTGTTCAGTAGTTTGGGAACTAGACCACTGGACGGGCATACAGACACGCAAATACACACACACACACACACACATAACACACATATAATTTTTTATTATTTTGTTTTTTACACTCTATTCGTGTACGTCAATCGATTCCCATTAAAAGTCAACATTGATTTTTTTGCCATCACAATGCCTTCTCCACTACGTTGTCGCACAAAAATAATGATTAAGTGCTGTTCGTTGATAAGCGCATAACTGGAGAACGGCTGGACCGTTTAACTAATTTTTGTTTTAAAATTTTCGTAATACTCGTAGTCTAAATAAGATTTTAAGTAGAAAAACCCCACGAACCCACGAGCCGCATGCCCGCACGCGCATTATGCACTTTCCATATCCACAGGGGCAAAATATAAATAACACCAATAATTATCATTCGGATACTTTTGTAGAAACAATAAGCATAAAAAAAATGAATAAACTGCCGAGAAGCGCGTCAAAACCATAAATATACTTGCACTATGGCGCTTCAAAAATGATGTGCGTAAAGAAAACAGATTAACTAATGAATAATAAGAAATAAAAGATAAAAAAATATGAGTGGTCCCCATACTTTTTTTGTATTTGCTGTGCTATTAAATGTATGCTATCGGGTGAGATGTAGTAAAATGCACTCAAATTTTTACAAAAAAATCTGTAGTGAAACTAAAAGTAATGAGAACCGACCAAGTGTGAGTCGGACTCGCGCTAAGGATCCTGTATAGTGTATAGTGTATGGGTACTAAAAGAAATAAAAAAATACTGTCTCGCTGATGTCTGTTTGATTATAGGTTATTTCGTTTTTGATCAATCATGGTTTGCCTTTAGTTATTATCCGTCGTCGTTGTTAACGTGACTTGTAAAGCTCTTATACTAGTTTAGCGGTTGTAGAACAAAAGTTGTTTAGATTCGTAAGTAGAAGACAATGAATACTTTCTTTTTTTATCTTACACTTTTATTGTGTCTAGTATTAACTGGTAAACAAAGGTTGCTGACGTAGAATGAACACATGAGTGAATGTGACACTACACCATAGGCCTTTAGATCTACGGCAGCATATACATTCATCATCATATCAGCTCATATACGTCCCAACCGAGGGGCTCGAGCCTTCAATTCAATTCAATATATTTATTCAAAATAGGTGCAAATCACACTCTTTCTGATAGTCATAAAATAATAATAACAATGTCATTTGTGAAGAATCAAGAAATAAACAATAATTAGTTAATAACGTCACAATTAAATCCTCAATATAAACCAGGTTACCTATGTCATCAGAACATGAAAACATTACGACACGAAAAGTTATACATAAAAATCATTGAATGCATATTTTTTTCAATATTCAATATATTTATTCAAAATAGGTGCAAATCCCACTCTTTCTGATAGTCATAAAATAATAATAACAATGTGATTTGTAAATTTGATAGACCATTTCTAAAGAAATTTAACAAGAGTAGGCCAGTTCACACGGACAGCACCCAGTCACGAGTATAACGCGAGAGTCAGCCATCGCTCCCATCAACCTATTAGAGGGACAGGAACGACCCGGCTCCCGATGCGCCACCATCCGCCTACCCTGAATTAGGGCGATCGGACTAGTCAACCACGCGGGCCCAGTGCGGGTTGGTCGACTTCACACACAACCTTCGAGTTTCTTCGCAGGCGTGTGCAGGTTTACTCACGATGTTTTCCTTCACCATACACCTTATGAAAATAATTCTGTGTCGATAGTTATTGCAGCAATGTTACGAGTATGCATCATGTTTACGTGCGAGTATGTACGAGTACAACGCTGGTAGGCGGCGGCGGCGGCGGAGACGCGCTGCCGTCTACGTCTGTTGAACTTGTGCCCGTTGAGCACAATCGATTTTCGGATGTAGGGCGCGTCGCGTCGCGCGAAGGGCCCGTGACCGCGGGAGATGTCACGTAATTAGCCCGGTGTCGATTACCCTAACTCATTTCAGTTTCTTTCCGGACTTAATTTTCAAGATATAGTTCCAAAATATAGAACAGTCGTATGGAATATGTCCCGGAGTGCGTGTGTACAACACCGCCTTTGTTATCAGTACTATATTACAGCCTCCTGCACCACGCGTAGCCATCAGAAGTAAAACAGCATTCAAACTACCTGTCTGACTAAACATTAAACTATCTGTCTGACTAAACATTAAACTACCTGTCTGACTAAACATTCTACTACCTGTCTGACTAAACATTTAACTATCTGTCTGACTAAACATTAAACTACCTGTCTGACTAAACATTCTACTACCTGTATGACTAAACATTAAACTACCTGTCTGACTAAACATTCTACTACCTGTCTGACTAAACATTAAACTATCTGTCTGACTAAACATTAAACTACCTGTCTGACTAAACATTCTACTACCTGTCTGACTAAACATTTAACTACCTGTCTGACTAATCATTAAACTACCTGTCTGACTAAACATTAAACTACCTGTCTGACTAAACGTTAAATTACCTGTCTGACTAAACATTCAACTACCTGTCTGACTAAACATTAAACTACCTGTCTGACTAAACATTCAACTACCTGTCTGACTAAACATTAAAGTATTTGTGTATACATTTTCAGCGTCTCGTTTTTGATTATTTTCTTTTGTTCAGTCGGGGTTTTGTCTAGTAAAAATTAGTTAATAATTTAATAGACTTGCCGCATGCAGCCGGAGCATGCTGGTGGCGCGCGCTGCGCTGGTCGTGCTCGCTGGTCGTGCTCGCTGCCCGTCGCCACATTAGGTTTTAGCTGAATATTGAATATTGATCACAGAAATCGAGGCGTTTTTACATATTAGTCGTATTTCTAAAAATTAGATGAACATCGTCTTCTAGTAATGTTCGCATTATTCATGTGTCATGAAACGCGTACATTTAGCTTAGTGCATAATAAGCTGTCTTTTTGTAGGTATAATTTTGTTTATCAATAAAGATTTATGTACCTGTTATTTTCACTGTTTAAATCAAATACTTACATAAGGTAGGTACCTAATACACGATTACGAGTACTAAGGAAGACGTTACCTAGAACTAGAAGTGCGGGAGACGTGGCCCGTGGCGGACAAGCAGACCCCGGCACGGTCAGGCCTGTACCTACGCTATGCGGCCCCACGCATGGGGTAAGTTCAGTCTGGTGTCACGCGCGCGCTCCAACTGACCCGCGCTACAGATTACTAAATAGTTCGCGCCTAACGCTAAAAAAAGGGTCAGCCAAGATGCTTGTCCTGGTACTCTGCAAGGAGAGTGCCTCGTGGAAGAGAACCACTACTACTCTCCAGGTAGGCGAATGAACAATGAATTGTAAAGTTATGATCGAGCCGGCCGCCCAGCGCTGCACTTGTCGCCGCTGCACATGCAGGCGGGGCTTTTCCTTTTTTTCAAATTGGATTTAAACATTGTGAATTACCTTTCTTTGATTCTTGGGTTAGCCAAATGGGGACGATTTATGGAGTGGCGGAGTTAGAAGTGATCCCCGGGGACGCGGCGCGCGACTGCGGCCCGCGCCCTACCCGCCGTACGCGCGCGCCGGACGCGCCGTGAGCGATGGCCGCCGCCGGTCGCCGCTGGCCGCCGGCTGCCGGCCGCCACCTGACCCCACTTTAAATGGAAACCATCCCGCGCGCGTCGTTTATTTCCCTATCCAGTTAATCCGATGCTATCTTTTAGCCCATTTCGACGGAGAAGAATTATGTTTCGGAGACCCACAGCTCCCGGTAAAGCGAAATCCATTAATTATACGTCCGCCCATGCGGTCAGCGTGCGGCGGTCTCACGCCGACACCGCACTTTTAGTCTTTTGGAGTTTTTTCAACATCGTTTAATTGTATCCTGTCATCAAATCTTGTGCCATTTTACAAATACTGAAATCATAAGTATAACTCTCCCTCTCCCTCCACACTAAACTATGCTAGCATTACGTTCACGAGAGTCTCGAGTCTCGCTCGACCGACACTACACAACACTGCGGCACACAACAGTCCGCCGAACTGTAGACCGCGTCGCCGCGCCGCCGCCGCCGCCGCCGCCGCCGCCGCCCATCCAGCTGTAATCTTGGTAATAGTGTTATTATTATCTCCTTAAACATACGGCGCGGGTCGCCGGGCCGGGCCGGGCCGGGCCGGACCGGGCGGACTGGGGCCGCGAAAGTACTCCATTTTCCTGTCGAAAACTCGCCGAGAGCCTCGCGTGGACACTGACGACTCTCGTGCGTGTTGAGTGTGTGTGTGCGTGGGGATGGATTTAGTATGTGCTCACATGCACTTTGATTGAATTTCTGAGGACCAACTTTTTGTATTTTTGGGCGAGGTAAATTTTTTTAAAGTAGGTAAGAAACTATTATTTTTGTCATGTATTTTAATATTATGACGATATTTATTATATTCAAAAAATTAATTACAAGCTAAATTTATTAATATTTTATTACAACAAGTAAAAAACATTTAAACCCGGTCGAGCTGTCACATTGACACCCACTATTGATAACAACGATCACAACAAAAAGCCAGAGAGTGGCGGCCCGCGCCTGCGCTGCGCAGTGCTCACGCGTCGCTCGGCTCGAGGCGCCTGGCAGCTGCAGCCTGCAGAGTATAGCACACTCCACACTGCACACTGCACGCTGCACGCTCTGGCCACACCTGCTGACACATTTCTGCCAACCAACAAGATCAGTAGGTCCTGGTACACTAGCCAGACACGCCTGCTAATTAATACCTATAGTTAGGCCGTTTACCTGTTAGTACCTTGAAAGGCCAAACCGGCCTATTACAATTATTTTTTTCATTTTTAAAATATCCAAATTAGTTCTCCGATACCATTACCTACTCGTACTTCAGAACACGAGGTCGTTCTTCGATGCCATTACCTACTCGTACTTCAGAACACGAGGTCGTTCTTCGATACCATTACCTACTCGTACTTCAGAACACGAGGTCGTTCTTCGATACCATTACCTACTCGTACTTCAGAACACGAGGTCGTTCTTCGATACCATTACCTACTCGTACTTCAGAACACGAGGTCGTTCTTCGATACCATTACCTACTCGTACTTCAGAACACGAGGTCGTTCTTCGATACCATTACCTACTCGTACTTCAGAACACGAGGTCGTTCTTCGATACCATTACCTACTCGTACTTCAGAACACGAGGTCGTTCTTCGATACCATTACCTACTCGTACTTCAGAACACGATGTCGTTTTGATAGTTGACAAAAAGAAATTAAATGACTAGTATATAAGTACGTGTAGTCCCGTCCCGTGACAAATCAATAAGAAGGCAAAACATACATACATAAAATGTTTGTAGGTATGTATGTTAGTTTCATCACATCAGCTCATATATACATACGTCTCCACCGAGGGGCTCAAGCCTACCATGTTAGTTTATTTAGGTCAAATCTCGGAAACGATTTGAGAGCGATTCAAATCCGATTGAGCTGAAATTTGGTATGAAGCTTTATTCCCGGTGACAATAGATCCTTTTGGTATTTTGAAGTTGATCTGATGATAGAACTTGGAAGTAGAATCAAGGTCCTTTTAAAGGTCAAGAAAATTTATTTTACGAGTAAATCGACTTTAAAAAAGGAGGAGGTTATAAATTCGTCAGAATGTTTTTTTTAAATATTTTATAATAAAATAAAATAAAATATAATAAAACGCCGCGCCGGGACCGATTTGGAAAATCCTTTTATTTTTTAAAAGGGTATACTTGCCAGGTTGTGCTATGATCATTAGGTCAGGGTTTGATGATAGGATCCTGGAGAAATCGAGGGAACTCTTTAAATTATGTAGGCACGTATTACGTTAGCTATTCAAATATTTGCGTCTGGTAGTCATCATCTCATGTTGATGAGCTGGTGATGGAAGGTATAACTTCTTAATGGTTACGAGTTGGAGAATAATTCTTTTTCTTTACGTATAGATTACGTATAGACTGGTAGTTGTATTCTTTCAGGCTATTCAGGTGAGCTGATGATAAAAGGTTTGACTCCTTAACTTTCATGCTGCTGAGATGATAATGGACTCTGTATCCGTTAATGAAACACATACATACATTATGATTTGATTGTATCCTATTGGAGAGTGGGTGATTGGGTTTCACGTTATTGGATATCCTTAAAAATATTTAAAAAACGGTAAAGTTCGAGTCAGAACGGCTCAAAAAGGGTTCCTTACCATCATAATAGATGGCGATAGTTTATAATCATTAAAAAAAAAATTTTGGTATGGAGACTTTCACTTTTCAAATTTTTTGTATTTGTTTTTATAGTGGCAAGAGAAATACATCATCTGTAAAAATTTCAACAGCTATACGGTTCATGAAATACAGCCTGGTGACAGACGGACGGACGGACAGCGAAGTCTTAGTAATAGGGTCCCGTTTCAACCCTTCGGGTACGGTAGTCTAAAAACCGACTTTAAAAAGAAATTCACTCATAATCATGAAATAGTACTTATAAATACAAATACACGAAGTTACCCATAATAACGAAATGACTGGTAGGTACGTATCAAATTAGGGGCCTACAACGTTTTGGAGGTCGGCGCCGGCGCCGGCAATGCCATTGAATCTCAAACATTTGACAGGTAAGTATAACTTCCTCGAGCGCTGGTACAGACCTGAGACCTCCAAAAAAAAATGTAGGCCCCTAATTTGTTTCGTATCTACCTCAAAGGTTTTTCATTATCCTGGGTAGTTTCGTGTATCTTATATAAATAAAATTCTCGAGTCACAGTGTTAGTTGCCATACTCCATTCCATGAAATTTTCAGTGTATATTCGGTAGGTCTGAGAATAATTTTTCACCGGGATCTGAGCGGGCGAAGCCGCGTGAAAAAGCTAGTTTATCTATAAAAATATAGTTTCATAATTTTGAGTGACTTTATTTTTAAAGTCGGTTATTTGTTTGTTTTTTAACTTCTATTTTTATTAGTAGAACTATTTTTATGAGTAGATATTCACAATTCACATTTGGCGACTGATCACTTGGATTCCTTAAGCATTGAACTGTTTCCAAACAACAGCTTGCATCTAAAAGTTTTTAGATTTCTGGAAAATTATTTAAGAGTTCATTTTTGGTTTTATACAATTATACAATATCAATATCAATCAAGCTCAAAGCTATCAGATACATAGACACTTTGCACACATTGATTTCGGGAGGCTACTAGGTAGACGCAAGTCGTCTGCGGTGAAACCAATGTGATGCGCGTGCGTCATGTGACGCGACGTGCGCGGCTCGCACGCCGACACGCCGACACGCGGCCGCTATCAAAATATACTTGCTGAAGCCCGTCAGCATCAATGTGCACGTAACATGACAAAAGAACAAGCTTTATTTTTTACTAGCTGTTTCCCGCGGCTTCACCCGCGTGGACCACGTTTCTATGACGTTTCGAGGGTGCGCAGTGCGCGAGCCGCAAGCGGCTCGCGAGCGTGGTAAAAAGTAGCCTATGTCTTAATCCAGGTCCTAATCTGTCTACCTACCAAATTTCAGGCAAATCCGTTCAGTAGTTTTTGCGGGAAAGCGTAACAGACAGACAGAGTTACTTTCACATTTATAATATTAGTAGGGATTAGTAGGGATTTAATAACTAGCTGTCCCGGCGAACTACGTACCGTCTTACATTACATTACACTGCCCTACCCTACCCTACCCTACACTACACTACACTACCCTACCCTACCCTACACTACACTACCCTACCCTACACTACCCTAACCTACACTACCCTACCCTACATACACTACACTACCCTACACTACCCTACCCTACACTACACTACCCTACACTACACTACCCTACCCTACCCTACCCTACACTACCCTACCCTTAAAAAAAATAGATGTTGGCCGATTCTCAGACCTACTCAATATGCTCACAAAATTTCATGAGAATCGGTCAAGCCGTTTCGGAGGAGTAAGGGAACGAAAACTGTGACACGAGAATTTTATATATTAGATACATCTTATTTTTTATTAGTAAATCAAAGTCAGTGTAATTAAAAAGAAAAAATAAGTTGTCTGTAACTAATGGCATAGGAGAAGAAAGGTTTTCGAGTAGCGACCCCGGGCCGGGCGACGTCGTGTTGCACGGCCTCCTGCCGGGTGAACTGATGATCTAGTGCTCTTGTAGCAAGCCGCTGCAGCACGTGGCTCAGTGGAACTTTGTGACGGGGAGGCGGCAGGCCTGTGTGCATCAGCCGACGTCTCCCGGCTGATATGGTGACGAGAAACTGATGTGTGTCGTTGTGTGTTGCAGTGTCGGGCCGCGGCGACGTCGGCGGCTACTTCAACACGCACATGGTGCTCGACCTGAACGGTGAGTCCACTTCTTACACTAGTTAAGTAAAGCCGATCGTCAATTGGTCCCTTCCGTCTGTACAATTTCCTTATAAAATAAATGAATCTAAAGGGCCTATCAGCTCTACCCTCGCATCACTTCAGCGGCGGCAGTAGAGCGAGTAAAGTAGTTCATTGAGAAATCGATGCCGGGCGGTGCAGTCGTGGTTTTGTTGTGAGTCGCTGCGCACACGCAGCGCGGCGGCCGGGCGCGGTTCCTGCGGCGGCCGCACCGCGCCGCCGCCGTGACGCACCGCGCCGTGACGCGAGACAAAACGACCACATAATTAAATTATTACAAATTCACAGCTCGATCGGTTTTTACGCCGCGCGGCGACACCGAGACATTTCCAATTTTCGTCTAGGGCCGTTTTTTACTCGCATTAATTACGAGATGAATGGGTCTCCAGGAAAAAACCGGAGGACGGTTGGACGGTCGGACGGTATTTGTGTCGCGCGTCGCGCGCGCGTGCTCCGCGCTGTATTCAAATGCGTCGCGCGGCCGAAAACGTGCGCCGCGCCCGCCTACTGCCACTGTACTCACTGCTACTGTCACACTCCGCTGCCGACGGTTTTTATGAATACGATTTGAATTTAGAGAGTAATGTCAGCGTATAATCGGGACGTCTCCAGCGCGTTACCGTGCGACGCACTCGCTGTGTCTACCACAAGTACCACAACTTAGTTTAACAGATTTTCCTAAATCCTTACTAATATAATATTACACGCTTCAACACTTTAACCAATCTTGATAAAATTTGGCATGCAGGTATTCCGTGTCACTAAGAAGGACAAAGACTACTTTTTATCCCGTGAAAATAGTATAGTCCGATACAGTTATACTCTCGATACAAATATACTCTTTTTTTGATTAGTTTCTTTAACATTGCAACGGAACACTGGATTGCTGTGATTTTTTGCACAGAGCTGAGGGGGTGGGAAATGACATAATTTACTAATTAGCATATCCTGACATGGTTTCCAAGGGATCTGGGGAAAACTCATTTCAGCGCTTGCGCACGTCAGCGTCGCAACGGAGCTACGGCCTAAAGTAGTTTTTTTGTATAGAATGGTTGAGGGGGTAGGAAGTGACATAGACGTTGATCAGTAAATGCCGATACGAGTATCGTTCCCGAGGGCTCTGAGGAAAACTCACGTTTGCGTTCGGCAAAAGCTAGTCTAAATATATATATAAGTAACTCAAAGGTGACTGATTGACTGACATAGTGAAGTGATCTATCAACGCACAGCCCAAACCACTGGACGGATCGGGCTGAAATTTGGCATGCAGGTATATGTTATGACGTAGGCATCCGCTAAGAAAGGATTTTGGGAAATTCCCACGGAAACCGCAAAAATCGGGATCTGCGCGGGCGAAGCTGCGGGCATCCACTAGTATAAGATAAATCCGGTCTTTCATTTAAGTGAAATGTTTTTCTACAATTTTCGATGAATGTGTGATCATGTGACGTGTGATGTGGTGCTGGAGCCGCTGTTACGAGTAGAGCACTCGAGTCCAACAGACTATTCCATGTACGCGCAGTCGCGTCGCGCGTCGCCACTACTCCGGCTCCTAATTACATATTTATGGGATTAATTTGTTGAGTTTGTAATCATTATAATTATAATTAGAGAGGCGCGGTAACTGGACGCTGCCAGGTCGCGTCGCGCTATCGCTATTGTTTGCGATCTGTTATGTACTCCTACATTTTTAAGCTATTTTATAACTTTTATCGCGGGCTTTGAGGGGACCGAATCAAGAAATTGACGATTGACGAAATGACGAATGACGGATGACAAATGACGAATGGCGGATGACGGATGACGAATGACGAATACAGCTTTATAATTGTATAGCTTTACCGCGGCAGTCCCCGAGTGTCACACGCTTTTTTGATTGTGATTTTTGTTCCGAACGGCATCGGGAGTGACTCCAAGTACTAGGAGAGTGTTTCCGGTTCCTGCCGGGTTTACTTGATGGCAATGTAGGACTTTTTTCTAAGCCCACCTGGCTTAATCCCACTTAGTCCCCACTACTGGGACATTGGTCCTAAAATTTTAAAGGTTAGACCACACACAGCTATATAATATTATTCACCTATTAGCTTATTCTCGCCCATCGCTGACCAATAAACACGTTAAAAAACCGGCCAAGTGCGAGTCGGACTCACGCAAAGTAGGGTTCCGTGGTCTTCTCAAACAATTCATAAAACAATATTTACATTAATTTGTACGGAAAATTTGTGAACTTTTTACAAATCCACCTGCACAGTGCACTCCCTGACTAGATCGACTATTACTCCTAAACTAAGAAAATGTACTTAGCCGGGATAGTCTCCCTTTTCAACTAATTGTACGTAATATTATTTACAATGTTTTTCAGATGTTCTTAAATAGCGGCGTAGCTGGCAGGGGGTGGGGGGTGGGGGGGGGGGGGATGGCACTCGCCTCTAACATAAATTAACACTTTAATGTTTAATACAAACCGATCACTGAATCGATAAATGCTTTTTGCGAACAATCAGCAATTTTGAAAGACCTGTTCAAAACGTCGCCTCACACGAGAGGGTGCGTCAACGAAAAAAATTCACCCCCTTTTTACACGTAGTACCCTAAAAAATATTTCAAGACTTTATTGTACCACTTTGTCGGCGTGATTAATATGTATACCCGTGCCAAATTATACAGCTTTGTAGTTCTAATAGTCTCTGAGCTAAGCGGCGGACAGACGGACAGACAGACATGGCGAAACTATAAGGGTTCCTTGTTGACTCCGGAACCCTAAAAACCAATTTCAATCACAACAGCCGAGTACAATTTTGCTACACTTTTTTGTTTATGTTAATTTTCTAAAAAGCAGTAAACCAATTTCGATACAATTTATATAGGACTACTCTGAAAGCATGACCTACCAATATATTTTTTTATCAAAATCGGTTCGCAAGCGGCGAAGCAATCGCGCGACATACTCGCACGTACTAACCAGGACTTGTTTTAAGTTGCTTGAAACAAGGTGTTCCAATATTTAGAGTTAAGATAAGACGTCCATTATTATGTTGATTCTTTGATTGTTGCTAAGCTCGCTGCGTGCGATTTGAAATGGCTTAAACACCAATATTAGTGTATGTAAACAAACGCACTCATTTTTTACCCGACTGCGCCAGAAGGAGGGTTATGTTTTTCGAGAGTATGTATGTATGTATAATTGTTTGGCACGCTCTGCAGCCTGAACGGCTGGATGGATTTTAGCTTGAGACGTGTCGTTAGATTCGTATTTACTGTGAGAGTGACACTGGGTATATCAAAAAAAAAAAAAAAATGGCGGATTTTTGGCGCAAAATTCAAATGTTTGACACGCTCTGCAGCCTGAACGGCTCGATGAATTATAGCTTGAGGGTTGTCGTTAAAGATACATTTTTACTGTGAGAATGACACTGGGTATATCCAAATAAAAAAAAAAAATGGCGGATTTTTGGGGCCAAATTCCAATGTTAGGCACGCACTGCAGCCTGAACGGCTCGATAGATTTTAGTTTGAAGGGTGTCGTTAGATACATATTTACTGTGTGAGTGACACTGGGTATATCAAAATAAAAAAAAAACAAATGGCGGATTTTTGGCGGCAAATTAAAGTGAACTAATTCAATAATAAAACTAAAAAAATGAATAAAATAAAAAACGGTAATTTAAAAAACTAAAAAACCCGCCTGCGTTTCTGTGCAATTTGGAAATGAAAAGCCCTAAAACAAGAAAGTCGTCATACCCGATTGCACTTAACTTAAGAAAAATTGTAGCAGTCGGGACCCATTCTAGAAATTGATAAAGTCAGCCGTCTAGTCAGTATATATTGGAGTAATCTGCAATGTAATATAGGTATGTGCTCTCAATTCACTAAGCCTCCATTTCTAGAATGGGTCCCGACTGCTACAATTTTTCTTAAGTTAAGTGCAATCGGGTATGACGACTTTCTTGTTTTAGGGCTTTTCATTTTCAAATTGCACAGAAACGCAGGCGGGTTTTTTAGTTTTTTAAATTACCGTTTTTTTTTAATAAAAAAAAAGATGTACGGCTTAAGTAGCAATATGTACAAATGGGTAGGTACGACTAAGCGGCTGTGTATCTCGTTGATGTCTTTTGTATGGAACCAAACTATGAGCTGCCGCCGCCGCGCGCAGCAGCGCACGCGCACCCAGTCGTCGCGTCGTAGTGTAGAGCATGGGAGTAGAGACGAACGAGTACTTATCTACTACTTCAGCCACCAAATGAGTGAACTAAATAGAAGGACTCACTTAAGGTTACACTACGCACGAGTACGTGACTACATTTATAACAGATGCCGTTGCCGAGGTTAATCGCCTTATTCGATATTCAAAATTGTACTTCATTTTGAGGGTTCCGTACCTCGAAGGGAAATAAAAGTGGCCAAGTGCAGGTCTGACCACGCCCAAAGTAGGCTCCGTAGTCTTTTCAATAAATAAATGTTTATTTAAAAAAAAACAAAGCATTTTTTGCAGTTGGTTTAGAACTGGTATATACCGACGACGCGACAGACAGACAAACAGACATACGGACGTGGCAAAACTATAAGGGTTTCTAGTTTGACTACGGAACCCTAAAAAGGAACCCTTACAAGATCAATTCGTTGTCCATACATCTGTCTGTCTGTCTATTGGTCTGTCAAGACCCTTTTCCCCTTTTTCAAGTTGAACTTAATATCAAATTAAGAACAAAAAATACGGCCATTCATGCCACACATTGTGACACTCGCGAACCGAAACCAATGAGGTACTTCCCGCTGACCTAGAATCATGACAAGCTGGGTGTGACGACGAATCTTGAGGTCTCACTGGCGATGGCGGGACAAGCTGGGTGTGACGACGAATCTTGAGGTCTCACTGGCGATGGCGGGACGAGCTGGGTGTGACGACAAATCTTGAGGTCTCACTGGCGATGGCGGGAAAAGCTGGGTGTGACGACAAATCTTGAGGTCTCACTGGCGATGGCGGGACAAGCTTCGTGTGACGACAAATCTTGAGGTCTCACTGGCGATGGCAGGACAAGCTGAGTGTGACGACGAATCTTGGGGTCTCACTGGCGATGGCAGGATGAGCTGGATGTGACGACGAATCTTGGGGTCACACTGGAGATGGCGGGACGAGTTGGGAGTGACGACGAATCTTGGGGTCACACTGGCGATGGCAGGACGAGCTGGGTGTGACGACAAATCTTGAGGTCTCACTGGCGATGGCGGGACGAGCTGGGTGTGACGACAAATCTTGAGGTCTCACTGGCGATGGCGGGAAAAGCTGGGTGTGACGACAAATCTTGAGGTCTCACTGGCGATGGCGGGACAAGCTTCGTGTGACGACAAATCTTGAGGTCTCACTGGCGATGGCAGGACAAGCTGAGTGTGACGACGAATCTTGGGGTCTCACTGGCGATGGCAGGATGAGCTGGATGTGACGACGAATCTTGGGGTCACACTGGAGATGGCGGGACGAGTTGGGAGTGACGACGAATCTTGGGGTCACACTGGCGATGGCAGGACGAGCTGGGTGTGACGACAAATCTTGAGGTCTCACTGGCGATGGCGGGACAAGCTGGGTGTGACGACAAATCTTGAGGTCTCACTGGCGATGGCAGGACGAGCTGGATGTGACGACGAATCTTGGGGTCACACTGGAGATGGCGGGAAGAGTTGGGAGTGACGACGAATCTTGGAGTCACACTGGCGATGGCAGGACGAGCTGGGTGTGACGAAAAATCTTGAGGTCTCACTGGCGATGGCGGGACAAGCTTCGTGTGACGACAAATCTTGAGGTCTCACTGGCGATGGCAGGACAAGCTGAGTGTGACAACGAATCTTGGAGTCACACTGGCGATGGCAGGACGAGCTGGGTGTGACGAAAAATCTTGAGGTCTCACTGGCGATGGCGGGACAAGCTTCGTGTGACGACAAATCTTGAGGTCTCACTGGCGATGGCAGGACAAGCTGAGTGTGACGACGAATCTTGGGGTCACACTGGAGATGGTGGGAAGAGTTGGGAGTGACGACGAATCTTGGAGTCACACTGGCGATGGCAGGACGAGCTGGGTGTGACGACGCATCGGGCATGGAGTAGTCGTTATATACATTTCGGTTGCTTAGAGATCACTGGAGAAATGTTATTGTTATTCATTTGAAAACTATAGTATATTTGAAGTCGAATAATTATGGCCGCCGCCTCCTGTCTGGGAGGCCGTGGTTCAAATCCCCCCACATGCCAATGTGATTTCGAATTAGGATTTCATATGTATGTTTATCCGACGCTCTTACGGTGAAGGAAAACATCGTGAGGAAACCTGCACACGCCTGCGAAGAAACTCGCAGGTGGTGTGTGAAGGCGACAAACCCGCATTGGGCCCGCGTTGTCGACTAAGGCCCGATCGCCCTAATTCAGAGTAGGCTCGAGCCCCTCGGTGGGGACGTTTATGAGCTGATATGATGAATTATGGCAAATAATTCGTCACAGGGAATTCCAAATAACCGCTTACTAATTATTCGCCCTAACCACTATTTGCAGCATTTCTAACTATTATGCAAGTAACGTGATCATGTAAGCGTTTGTGATCTATAAATCAACAATTGTGTTGTGGGACTAGATTGTGCATTTGCATGCGTGCGCGCCGCTACCTGCACACGGGCCGTCCCACCTTCCCACCCCTCCTCCCTCTCCGGCCTCCCCGGCCTCCCCGGCATCACACATCTTCCACCCGCACAATGACGGGTGCCTTGCAAAATAAAATTCGATGCATCATTGTAATGGGTTTGCCTGGAAATATCGTTTGAATACGATTTTTTCAGTGTAGGTGAGAGATTTATAGCAACACGTCTAGTGATACAATAAGCGAGACCAACGGTCAGCGACAGACGCAGCCGCCCGGCGCGGCGTGCCCGGCGTGCCCGGTGCGGCGTGCCCGGGCATCTTTAATAAGCTGTATGGCAGCCCACACTAAACTTTCAAGACATTTTTTTTGTTATTATTTATTTTTCTAAAAAAAATTATAATAAAAAATGAAATAATTTTGATGAACTCATGTTGTATGACCAAACATATACTTATTCGTAACACATGACAATTCAATAGCTTCAAACATTTGTGAGTAAATCGCAAGTTTCAGTTTGATTCGTAGGAGACCTATACAAACACGATGTTTCCCAGAACAATGGGTATTGCTGTGTAATAGACTAACATATTCATTCCTTATCACCTTTTCTTCATCAAGTCTATAAATGTCCTTCTAACCTTTTCTACAGTAAATCTTTAATCATTTCTCAAGTCGGTGCGCAGCAAGGAGACCCGCTTGAGCCGCTCGTCCTCAGCCTAGCTATCCATATAGCCATTTCAAATTTGAAATCTCCTCTCAATTAGTGGGACTTAGATGATGGAACCTTTGGGGGAAACAAAACTTACTCACGTTACTCCCCCGAGTTAGCGAGCTAGGTCTAGACATAAATGTTTTTAAGTGCGAGTTTCCTGTAGTCCTACTGCACGTCCTTCCTTTTCCATTATCATTTCTATTCTCCCTGGGTTGAAGGAACTTGCCCCCAGAACTTTTAACCTTTTTCCCCGATTTTCCCCGAGGCTATTCTTGACGCATTAGAAGCTAGGAGACGTCTCCTTCTCCTCGCTCAGGACCGTCTTAGAAGTGTTTCTGCTCATGTTGCTTTGGTGTTGTTGAGGATGTACTTTGCAGGCCCCAAGGTAATGTACCTTATAAGGACGGCCCTGACTTGGCTGATTCCGGATAACGTCGCCTCTTTCGATGCCACTTTAAAAGTTGCAATTGAGACGCTTATGATCATATCCCTTAGCGATGACCAGTGGGGTCAGGCATCTCTGCCCATACGGTACGGTGATCTGGGGGTGCGATGAGTGGGGGACTTGAATTTGCCAGCTTTTCTCGCCTCCACGCAAGGGGTTGCTGGTCTTGTCTCTAAAATTTTATCTTTCCATGGAGACAAGGCCCTACCCTTAACTGAGAGGCGTTAACAGAGTAGACTGCCCTGTTCCTGAACGCGCCAGTGCCCAAAGTTCCTAATGTGCAGTGGGCGTGGGTTAAAGTGAGAGCCAAGCATACTTTGGATCTACTGTTGGGTGCGGCGGTTGGTGCTGACTTAGCCAGACTCAAGGGGGTTTCGAGGGCAGATTCCGGAGCTTGGCTGCAAGCTTTGCCTTCACCACATATGGGAACTCTTTTCGACAGCGACTCTTTGCGTGTGGTAGTTGCTCTCCGCCTGGGCTGCAAAGTCTGTGAACCTCATCAATGCATTTGCGGGTCCACGGTGGAGGTGACTGGCCATCACGCACTAAGTTGCGGTCGTTGTTTGGGAAGATTCCCACGCCACCACGCCCTCAGTGATATCACCTGGAGGGCACTCGTAGAATCCTTGGAGGATGGGCATTGCTCAAATTACCTTGGTGGTACTTCCCAACAGGTGGGTCTTAAAATGAACATGGACAAGATAAGGATCATATCAAAATTGAGCGTAACATTTATACTGGTTCGTGTTAGGAACGCTATCATCTGGGCAAATCCAACGTCAATAAATGATTAAGTACAGAGAAGAATCTAACTCGGATGGGCAAAGCTCGGGAAACTACAAAGCATCTTCTCGTTCATCCTTTTGTCCAAAATTACTCAATATCTGTGCCTTAAGACAAAAGTTTATAATCAATGTAGCAACAGTACCAGCAGGGTACCAGGGGTGAGTAGGGGAGGGGGGGACCTCACTCACATCACTCACGTACAGAACGGCAGGTCGGAAACCCGCGTACCCTTGCTCGTATGTCTCGTTCGTACGGTACGAGTAATTATGATTACCTACTTATGTTTGTTTATCACTCTTTCATAGTTTGATGGTTATCGTATTAATTTAAATGGATGGGAACAACATCGTTTTAATGTACTCGTATTATGCAATTTAGATAATACAATATTTTAGTGTTGTTATTTAGGCAATTTAATGTATGTTTTTGTCAATTTTCTTCTTACTGTTACTATTTCTCTTTGAATTAAGAAAAACCATGGCGTGAGACACTTTCGAGTAGGATGCTCCCCACATCTGGGAAATATGCTCTTGAGTAACTATATTATGAAAGAACGTTTTGCCAGAATTCATCATGCAAATTTTTATGACGTCTGATTTACTTGATTTATTAATTATTCTCCAAAAAAAAATTGAAAAAAAAATTTCCAACCCGCACTGGGTAGGCGTGGTCGACTAAGGCCCAATCGCCCTAATTCAGGGTAGGCTCGAGTCCCTCGGTGGGGACGTATATGAGCTGATATGATGATTAATTATTTAATTTTTAAACAATACAACATATTTATTTGCTGAGAGCATCCGTTATTAGACAGATATTATGCTTATTTTTAATTTCAGTCTCAGTATATTGTACCACAAAGTTGCATGCAAACATTATTCATTACGCCAGTCAATTATTCTTATCCACACTTGGAAGTGTTACGAGTTTAAGTTTTAAAAAAAAGGTAGACATGAATCCCTCAGGTAACATTAAGTATCTCATCTGTGCCCTCAGGCTTTTTTTTATTTTTTTTATTCACATTTAATTTCTGCCATTAATGCTTTCTTTAATATATCGGATGAAATGCCCCATATCTGAGACCGCGCCTAAGGACTGAGGCAACATACTCATGTCCATGGTGGGCAGTTATCGCAGTGCTACTGCCGGCCCCTCTCCCCTCTCCTCAGCCTCCCCAACGCGTACTCGAAGCGATCCAGTTTACTACCAACTAGTTGAATGAGTTTTGTCATGTACATGTATGTACAGTATTCGTCTGGCACACAAGAACTTTCCTTCTTTTAGACGCTTAATCAATCAATTTCTAGAAAATATATTTTTCTTTTTTGTGATTATTTTACAAAATTGTAAATAGTGGGTGTTCCAAATGTTTAGTTTTAGCGTTTTATCTGTAAGTGACTTCTTGCAATTAGCTGACCTAACTAGCTACCCGTTGATGATGTTGACAAAATATTATGCCTTTTCTTTTGATACATTACCTACTGGAGGGTCTAGTGCATACCTAAGACTGAATTGAGACAGATAGACTTCTTTGATATACTAAAACATCTTTTGACACTGGATGATAGGTATTTTGAAGGACTCCGTAAGTAAGTACCCTTATGTATTTGTTTGCTATGGACACAGTAAGTGCAAAGAGGACGCCCCGCACGTCCCGCAAGCCCCGCAAGTCCCGCTACTCGCAATAAGCGCCGGCGCGGCTGCGGCTGACATTTCTGTGACATTTGCGTCGATTAAATAATTTCACCCGCACTGCATGCCCACGCTGCTATAATGATCACGCGACGCTCGCTGCTACACAAACAATAATGTAATATAAATAAATAACATAGGTTACCTGTGAAATAATGATTAAAAGGGTCCACATTAATTTAAATTTTTTAGCTCCGGTCCGGTCTATTGTATTAAAAAAACCCCGACAAAAAGAAAAAAATTAAATAATATGTATTGGCCTTTCAAATTTAATATAAGTAGTTTAATATTTTAATCCAAGAGTCGTCACGTAGGGGGACCGCTAACTTGTGAAATTATTAGTAATTAGTTACAGTACAGTAATTAATAGTAGTTAAGTAAATTAGTTGTATCTTGTTTTCATTTTATTAACTAAGCGGTTCCCGCGACGACTCTTGGCTCAAAATATTACTACTTATATTAAACTTAAAGGCTAATACATATATTATTTTTTAGTTTTTATATGTTTTTGTCGGGGGTTTTTTTTCCTAAGTTTTATTTCTCGTTTTTTAACTTTACATATTACTTGTAGACACGCTACAATCAAAAACCTATAACCACATTCACACAAAAAGTTTAGGGGATGAAACACGAAATAGCGACAGGAAATGTAGCCTGACAAACGTGTAGAACGTGTAGAACGTGTAGAACTGTGTAGAAGTGGCTCACGCACGAGTCACGGCTCACCTCCCTTGTGTGAAGCTGCAATTAAATGTGTTGTGTAGCTGTATCTAACACTTCAATTCAATTGTTACTGTGCAAGTTCGTGAGGCCCCATAATGAGCTAGAAAAGGAGCGGACAATATTAACATTTTTTACCTCTGCTGAAGTTGGTGAGAAGTTGGGTATCCTGCGGATTCCAGCAGATGTTGCAGCAACAGGTTAAGGTTGCCATATTTTACCTAACACCTATTTATTGAGACTACTCTAAAGAGCCCAAACACGATACTCTGCTGTAAGTTAGTGAGGAATTGGGTATATCCTGTAGATTCCAGGAGATGCTGCAGCATCAGGTTAAGGTTGCCATATTTTACCTAACACCTATTTATTGAGACTATTCCAATGAGCCCAAATACGATACTCTGCTGTAATTTAGTGAGGAATTGGGTATCCTGCAGGTTCCAGGAGATGCTGCAGGATCAGGTCTAGGTTACTATTTTTTTTGCAATATCATTAAAGTAACAGCATACATATTTCGAATGGATCAGACCGGTACAAGAGGTCCACATCCATTAATCGCCTAGAAAAGAGCTGATGATCTTCATACTGTTGAATCGATTTTTACCAAATATAGCTAAGAACTACCACAAGAAAACTTGTTTTCACGTGAAAAAATCGCATCAAAATCGGTCCCTTCGTTCGAGAGCTACGATGCCTCAGATAGACATACACACAGACATTGGCGTCAAACTTATAACGCAACAGTTTTTGCGTCGGGAGTTAAAAACAGCAATATAAACAAGCGTGAAACTTGACGTGATCACACTCGTACTCGTACTCGTCGTGTTCATCTTAAACTCAAATAAAAGATAATAAAAAGCAGCCAAGTGTGAGTCGTACTCGCGCTATGAGCTAAGGAGTCCGGAATGAACGAAAACAAAAGCTTTTTTTTGTCAGTTGCGTTGATGTCTTTAATTTGTAACGAAAAAGTATCATGTCACACATTTTGTGGCTGTACGTAGTCTCGGTACACGAGTCAGACTCGCACTTGGCCGCTTTTTATTTGCTTAAAGACGGCTTGAATACTTCTGACAGCAGGGTCCACCTCTAGCCTGCAACCTCAACCAATAGGACTGCGCCCCCGTGTGTGGAGTTTGGTCTACCTACCCGAGTTTGGGAGGAGAGCGGAGCCCCAGCAGTGAAGACGCTATGGGTTGTTTATGTAGAATGCGATTACTGAACAATCGCAATATAACACTATAATAGCTTAGTGACAGTCGAGTGCGCAAGTGACTCGCGAGTGGTCGCTGAAACGATGCCAGTGCGCAGTGCGCAGCGCGGCGCGGCCATATCGGGCTGGAACAAAAGTTTCTTGCGTGCGTTCTTACTGCCCGATGCCCTGTTCTCGTGCGCCGTAGTTTAATGTAATGTAAACAGAGATATGCTACACATATGGTAACAAATCTCTGAATGTAAATATACGCTAGGTGTCGATAGACAAACCTCACTGTCAAAATAAAATATTGGTGTTATGTCTGCAAAACAGAAATGACATACTGAATAATAAGCATCAAATACTACCGCACAAACAACAGTTTTTTGGTTTTAGTAAAATTACATGATTTTAAGCTTCGGTGATGTGAAACCATGGATATCCGCGATTTGGTGGTCACTACCGTGTCACGATCCCGTGGTCCGCTCCTTACACTTTCGAACCTGTGGTAAGATCGTTTTTGGTACATAAAACAATGAAGTAATATTACAATAAGACACCGCCACTGGTCGGCTGCAGCAGGCGCCAGGCGTGGTGTTGGACGCACTGCCACAGTGTAACAATCTGTACAGTGGTCCAAAACGATGGACGACTCACTACTAGTCACTGGGCAGCTGCTCCTTGCACCACCTGAATGAAGGAAGCGTCTCGAGATTTGAATATGGAACTTGGGGCTCGACCTCCCCATCTCGCCCTCCGGTCCCGCGTGACTGCCCTATCTACTGTCTAGCTAGAACCTCCCCATCTCGCCCTCCGGTCCCGCGTGGTTGCCCTATCTACTGTCTAGCTAGAACTCTCCGTTGGCCGACTAAATGGACACTAGTATGCATTAGGATCTCGACGTCACTGTTGGCCGACTGAATGGATTCTTTAGCCTGTGACACTAGTATGAACTAGTGTCTAGACGTTCTCCGTTGGCCAACTAAATGGATTCTTTAGCCTGTGACACTAGTATTACGCACACACTACACAGCTCTGTTTGCGATGGAGACGCGACGGCGATAGGCAGGCGCGGGCGCGGGCGCAGGTATGCGTCTACCTGCCTGACGTTTGCACAAAAAATGCATCACTAATATGCATTAGCTGAAATAGACCACTCTGACAAATCCATTAGCAAATTAATTTGTTTGCAGTGATTGTGTATAGTTTTCGCAAAAATCTACTAATACTACTAATAAAAGATGTCTGGCTTTTGATTTTTAATATTTAAGTATTAAAATACATAACTAGGTTTTACATCATCATTATTTTTTTCACGAGCTATGTGCCCTTCCCACAGCAATTCTGAGAGCAATGTCGGTTATTTTGGTTCTCCTACGGATCTTGCTCGTTTCTGTTTCGATTACGTTGGGAAATGCCGAGCACAGCGCGCTCCTTTGTCCTTTGGGTGACCTTGAGCCTTCCAGTGGGGCTCGTAGCTGTAAGCGAACCTGTCTTGGTTCCGTATGTCATCACTGGCAACTCACACTGATTAAAGACCTTAGTCTTGAGACACTGCGGTGTTTGGGACGTGAAGATACTGCGAAATTTCCCGATCGGTGCCCAGCCGAGATAAACTCGACGATTGATCTCTTTTTTAAAGTTGGACCTACCTAACTAGACTGTTTGTCCCAGGTATACATATTCGTCAACAACTTCGAGTGTAGAGTCTCCAACCTTCAGAGGAGTGGGTGCATATCAGGCGATCTGACTGCACCGGGCGCACTGGGCGCTCCGGGCGCGCGTAACGCCTGCCCGCTACCTGCGATACTCGTGAATTAATCAATAACTGATAAATTTAACACTTTATCGATAACAACCCATAAAGGTACCCACTGCTGGGAAACGGGTCTCCTCCCAAACTCGGGGAGGTGAGGCCATACGCCACACACCGGGCGGGGGGCTGGGGGCCCATCCGGGTTGGTGGAGGTTGTAGGGCTAGTAGCGAATCCTATTGTATGGACCGATGACCTGGTGAAGATCGCGGGAAGCCGCTGGATGTGGGCAGCGCAGGAAAAGTCTTCGTGGAAATCCTTTGGGGAGGCCTTTGTTCAGCAGTGAACATTTTGCGGCTGATATTATGATGATGATCAGGTCAAAAAATTTGACAAGGGTGATAAAAAATGTATAGCGGCGCTGCGTAATATGACCAAAACCGGCGCACTCGCTTCTTTCTTTTCAGACTCCCGACTCTTTATACGTTATTATTTCGTGTAATTATAAAATTTATATTAAGAGAGATCAATTAAAATATAAAAAATACTAATTTGGATACTATTTATAAGTACAAATAGACAAATAACAAAAAAAGTATGTAAAAGATCCCCGCAAGGCCAGAGGCCGAGCTCCGCGTAGCGAAGTGCTCCCTACGAGGCACATAAAAAGTGATTAATATAAACCTGGCCAAGTGCGCAAAGGACTTGCGCAAAGAGGGTCCCGTAGCTCATAATTCATTTTGTAGTTGGTAGTGGAACATTTTATATGGAAAATTTATGAACTTTTTACAAATCCAACTGCACATCTTAAGTTGGTCGACGCTTTCTCTTGTCGTGTGGCACAATTAACCGCGCTAATTAACTGAGAAGCCCTACCTAACCGTAATACTTAGTTTTCTTTTTAAATTGATTTGATTACATTTCCTGATATTTAATTTTTTTCAGATGTCAGTAAAGGGGAAAACTCTCTCTCTCTCTCTCTCTTATCGTGTGGCACAATTAACCGCGCTATCCAAGGGATAGACGGTGGTTACCTGGTGTTGCACTTAACATCACCCGCGATTACGTGTGACTTTAACAAATATTAGGACTTTAATATTTATTTCGCAAACGGAACCTTCAACTGAAAAATAGTTTTAACAAACCCTCAGTATTTTGAAAAGATCTATTCAACGATATCTCATACGATAGCGTACGTCAACAAAAAAATTACCCCCACTTTAAATGGTGGTATCTAAAAAAATTTGGTTTCCAAAATTTTATTTTACCACTTTGTCGGCGTGATTAACATGTCAAATAACAGCGTTATAGTTATAGCGTTATACTACTGAAAGTCGCTGAGCTGAGCCGCGGGGCGCGGACAGACGGACAGACGGACAGACGGACAGACAGACGGCCAGACATGGCAAAACCGTAAGGGTTCCTTGTTCACTTCGGAACCGTAAAAATAAACTTTGTGGACGTCTTTCGGCTAATAGCCGGACACCAGCTCATTTGAACCAAGTGTTTTCAATACGGTTAGTTAGATGCGTTCAGTTCTCATAAAAGCTAAATTTACTTTCATAGACGACCAAGTATCTGTTTTGTCGTTTCTTTACAACATTTTATAATACCTTACTGGCAGTAAATAAGAACCACAATGAGTTTGAGTAATATCGCCGTGTGCATGTGAGCCGCGCAGACGCAGGTAGGGTCGCTCCTCTATTCTGAAGGCTCGTGATTGATTTTCAAATCCCGAAGCCCACAAAAAGCTTCCGCACAAAAAATTGCGATGCATCGGGCGACGTATGCAAATGCTTTGTGTACGCCGCGCCGCGCCATTCTCGACCTTATGCCGAGGGGCGAGGGCACAGGCGAGGTGCGTTCAGGTGCCCGAATAATAGAAAGATCCGTTTCTTTTTTTGAATAGCAATAATGCATGCTGCGTTCATAAATTTCTAACTGCAGTAAAATTTACAAAAGTTCTCACCAAACACGACGACGACGATGCAGTTTTGTGATAAGCTTGATAGGCAAAAAATTGTTTTATCGCGATATTTTTACTGAACCGCGGCGCATCCCAAAAGAAGGATAATGTGTTTGACCTGAATGTATGTATTTGCATTGTTTTCGGCAACTAGGGAATAACCGATCGAGTCCGTGCGTCCGTGCGTATACACGAGTACCTACGAGTAGAACCACGCGCAGGTCAGGGTGGTAGTGGTAGGGTTTACTACTCTTATTGAAAGTTGCCCTGCACTGTACTGCACTGCACTGGTGAGTTCTGGTTAGAAACACCAAGTGCAGGCTGGGGATGCCTTGCCACTTTGTCGGCCTGTATCTCGCAAAGGTGCGCGGTGCGCGGTGCGCGGTGCGCCTGATAAACTTATGTTTTTAGGAAACACGTAGCTTCATCTAAATAAAGACGTGCACCAACATGCGAGCCGGACTCGCGCAAAGTAGGGTTCCCTAGTTTTTTCAAAAACAAAAGTGTTTATTTTGAAAACGAAATTATATTTGCAGTTGGTAATACGACATTTTGTATGCATAATCTAAAGCCTAAAGCTTAACAGTTGTTTTGAAAGACCTATTTAATTTAAGGATACCTGCACCGCAATATAGGGTAGGGTACATGTAGGGTAGGTACCCTGAAATTTTTTTTTTCAAAACTTTATTGTACCACTTTGTCGGCGTGATAAGGTAATATGTATACCCATGCCAAATTACCGCTTTCTCGTACTAATATTCTCTGAGCTAGAGGCGGACAGACAGACAGACATGTCGATAAGGTGTCCTTGTTGAGTCCGAAACCCTAAAAACTCAGAATACAGAAAAAACTGTTCTGTATTCTGAGCCTACAAAAAAAATATTTATGTATAGGCCGAGGCCGAGCCGATGGTACGAAGTCCCATTGGTGCCGAGGCATACTCGTAGATTAGATAACAGAGAGTACGTAAGCCGAGGCTAGTACGAAAATGTAAAAGTAATGAAATGACGCTGAGTGTGATGCACGGACGCACGGACGCACGGACGCACGGACGCACGGACGGAGCCAAGTGTTCCTCGTGTTCCTCGTGGAGACTACGAAAACCTAAAATAGTAACTCAGTGCTGCGTACCGTGCGTGAGTCGTGACCGGTCTCGTTGGTGCGCTTCATTGACGTTAGTCGCGCCATGTCGCGCGGCGTGGCTCGTGGGCGAGTTAGCGAGGTAGCGACCTGGCAGTGTGGCAGTGTGGCAGTGAGCGAGCGACAGACAGACTGACCATATGATTAGATTACATTTATTTAATTCATATTATTAATGTCAAATTACTTTAATGCTCACTAAGAATCATCATCATCATATCAGCCACAAATCGTCCACTGCTGGACAAAGACCTCCCCCAAGGATTTCCACGACGACCGGTCCTGCGCTGCCCGCATCCATCACTAAGAATGTCAAAGCATAATATAATTTTGTCTTTTTAAAAGACAAAGCATTTTTGCTGTGGCAGGGCAGAGTCATCACTTCGTTTAGTGCTCTCAGATTCGAAGTTACTTCGCAGGCCAATCCTTACTAATATTATAAACGCGAAAGTTTGTAAGTATTTCACTTTCACGCCACCACAGATAAACGGATCTAGATGAAATGTGGTAGGTAGACAGATTAGGACCTGGATTAACATATAGGCTACTTTTTTCCACGCTCGCAAGACGCTTGCGGCTCGCGCACTGCACACCCTCGAAGACAGTCATAGAAACTATGTTCACGCGAGTGAAGGCGCTGGCAAAAGCTTGCTGCACAGAACAAAGTATGTGTGACCGACAATGACTTATATATTACTAGTGGGTGCTCGCGGCTTCGCCCGCGCAGTTCCCGTTTTTTGGTGTTCCCGTGGGAATTTCCCAAAATCCTTTCTTAGCGGATGCCTACGTCATAACATCTACCTGCATGCCAAATTTCAGCCCGATCCGTCCAGTGGTTTGGGCTGTGCGTTGATAAATCACTATGTCAGTCAGTCAGTCACTTTTGAGTTATGTATATTTAGATTGGCGTAGTGACCGAGCGAGCGCGTACCGCGTACTCGTAGCTCGAGTGAAGCGTTTCCGTTTCCGCTTGGCCAAAAATGCTTTCTTATGTCTGTCCGGCGCGGGCGCATGTCTGGCTGTTCTCCTCTACGCGTCGCATTCTCAACTGATTGTCGTAAAATTTTGTGAGCAGGTTCGATATTTACATGTTTTTGTTTGTCAATTCAGTTTTATTTTAATGGGGAGTTATGAGGGTTGAAAACGTAAAAATTATCATATTTTAGCCCTTTCGATAAACTCGCAAGGTCTGCAGCTCACAGAGCCACTAGTATTATAATTAATGAGTCAGTATAGCAGGAGTGTAGGTATGTACATGTTGTGTGCGGCGTGGGGTGTGCGGTGTGCGGTGTGCGGTGTGCAGATGCAGGTAACTGGTGCGGCTATTATTAACTCCGTTAGCCCGGGAAAGGTCGCACTGGGCCCGCGTCCCGTTACCTGCTGACATTTCAGTTTTTACCGCTGGGGGTGAATAGGTAACGGCCGCCCTACAACTGGATCGCTCGGGTGGGGTGGGCTGTGCGCTGTGCGCCGGCGCAGCGCTGCCATTCAGGAGTTGCGGGCCCCGCGCGCGCGCCGCATGTCACATGGCCACCACCGGTGAGTCCTCGCCACAAAGCACTCACACCATATTCGCACCACCAAAGCTTTGTTCCGCCTCACTGCACCGCCCCCGCACCCGCCCCCGCCCCCGCCCCCGCCCCGGACCCCGCACAGTCACGCTCGGCACCGAAGACACAGACGAGGTACCTACTTACTTACTCGCCAAGGAGCCGCTCGCGTCGCGCGCCACCTAGCGATACGTACTTACTTTGTTCACTTTCTTCGGGTATTATAAGCTTTTTAAGTTTTCATGACTTCGACGAAGTTTTCGGACATTTCGCTAAAAAATACTCATTTTACGGTTATATTGTTTAGGAGCTGCACGCCCGCGCCCGATCCCGCGCCCGCGACGCTTTGTTTTGTTTTGTAAAGTTTGTGACGTTGTTTACGCGTTTGTCGGGCGACTCGGGCGACTCGGGCGAGGGTATCCTCCTAAAGCAATTACTCTCGGCATTGTGTCAGAGAAAGCGATCGCAGTAAAAAAATGATTCGGTCTGTGAAGGAGCTTTCTAATTTATTGCGCCGGTGCCGACTGCCGACTGCCGACTGGCGACTGGCCGCGGTAAAAAACGACAAAACAATCCAAAAGTAAAAATTGCACAACAGTACAGTCCAACGCAGGCCGGGCGGACCGTTAGCCTTCCCCGGTGCACCCCGGCGCACCCCGGCGCACCCCGGCCGGCTGGACGCTGCTCATCTGCATGAATAACAATAACTGACGCCGAGGCGGCTCTGGGGACGTCGCGCGACGCCGCAAGAACCTCATAAAAATCCCTCTATTTACGACTAGTCGGGCCGACGATCAAACGGGACTAGCCGTTAAAATACAATGAGCAGTAAAACATCCATTTGAGAAAGTAGATTTTAATATTTGAATACTGTGCTTGTTAAGGATTCATCGGACTGTCTCTTCAGTGGTTCATACGAAATAATACATAATACATAATATAAATTTTATTTGTGTAATTTTTATTTCTAGTTCACTTTTATACAATCTCATCCACCGAGTAATGATAGGATTATATAAAAATGTTCTCGTGTGCGTTAAGTAAAAGTTTTTAGAAGGGACATCTCATCATGATGGGAGCAGTTACTCTTGCGCTCCCTCGGGGCTCGGGGCGGGGGTAGGAAACAGTTCGCGAGTACTCTATCGGACGCGACAGGCTTGCAGTTAGCATTGCGGGCGGCGCGGGGCGAGTGGGGGCGGCGGGGGTGGCGAGACCTTTCCCGGCGCGCGCGCAGGTGCGCTAACGGGACCCGCAAAGGTCACCGCGCGCCGCGCTGACCTTCTGTGGACGCGCCCGCCGCCGCCGCCGCCGCCGCTCGACAATGCAAACAGCTTTGTCGGCGCCGACACTTTATAAATATTGAGAATTCACTCGATCGCTATTTGTATCTTTTGTGCTCGCCTCGAAATGAGATCATACCAATTATTTGATCCAATAGATAGATTATTATCCAATTTAACAACGAGACGCTTGTAATACTCGTAGCTACAAACAAAACGATGTTGTGTTTTCAAAAAAAATATTGTTTTGTCTGTAAAAAACGCACCGAAATTCCAATCAGTTGTATTTATTAAGAAAGTAAAGTGGGGCGCGGGGGCATCTTGGGGCGCAAATTGGACATTCGCCGTAAGTAACCACTTATTACAAAGGGAGAATAATATTACGCGCCCGCCCCGCGCCGCTGCACTCGGAAATAAGAATCGAAGTGTAATGATATTGTGATTGATCAGCATAAGCGGTGCTGCGTCTGCGCCGCGCCGCTACACAACGGGACCACAATGTGGTTATTAGTGAAATAGCGCACGGCACCGCACCGCACCGGCCGCCGGGCACACGCGGGAATCAATCGCACGGTAATGGCCCCATTACACTACCGGTGGTTAGGAACATTCAAATGATGCGCGGGCGGCGGCGGCGGGCGGTGCCTTACGTGCGGCGCGAAGTCAGCTCAATCCAATGATATATAATGTTACTACTGGCTCAATCATTCGTTAACGAAATCACGATTTTTTCTTATCGAGCGTATTCGACTGATATATGTTCCCTGATTTTACAAGATCAATTTTTGAATAGGTACTTATCTTGTTTGATAAGGGGAAACTTCCATAGATTTCTATATCCTATACAAGATTGGGGATGGATAGCACAAGAACTGGCCAAGTGCGAGTCGACCCGCGTGGAGAGGGTTCGACGTTAAGTCTTAGAATTTTCATTTAGTTTTTTTTGTAAAGTGAAGTTTTTGTGTACCCTATAATATTCTCTATTTTCTGCAAATTGTTGGCACAGTAGTGTCGAGATAAGGAGAGCCTACAATAAGAGCCCCTTCATTTAATATGTCACAATGTATATTTGTTTTGTTTTTGTTTAATTTTCTACTTTCCGATGGACAGACATATAGATGACTCATCGGATTTCAGTAAAGTATTTCTGTAATCTTTAAGTAAGGCTCTATAATCTGTGTTTTCTTTTCAAAACTTTCGGCTTTGTAGTTTCAGAGATAAAGGGAGGGGGGAATGCTCAATTTTCTTAATTTTTCTTTAAGGCCTATCTCTAGAGTGTACACTTTAATACGTATCTCTAGAGTGTACCCATGAAAATTATTTAAAAATTCTAGTCCTCATAACGAGCCCTTTCATTTGATAATATTATGTCAGCTTACCTATTATCAGAAAAACATTTTTAATATTCTACTTCCCCCTAAAATCAACTCGTAGGTAAAATCTGAATGGGTTGTCGTGCCTCGTGCTGGGTCGCGCTGGGGCGGCGCTCGGCGCGCGGCGAACACAGCTATAAATACCAAATTTTGTCTTCTTTCGCCCAGTACCTATACAGGGTGTAACAAAATCGGTGTAGGACATGTAGGTGTTCATTGCTGACACAGCGCATAACGTTACAACTGTGAGGTCCCCCCACCTCACGACAGTCTCTACGTAACCAGGCGGCAGGGTACACGCGATTCTGATTAATATAGGTACAATATATAATTTTCTTTAACTTCATTATACAAACTAAAACATATATATCTTCTTTTAATTACCTGGAGTCAGATGACCTCAAACGTAGAGACCCACCTAAAGACACGTTAACTGGGGGTTCTACTCATCATACTGAACAACTTTCCCCAAGGAACCCATACTCAATTCTCAAAAAAAAAATTGGACCCTTCATACTAAAATGCACAAAATTGGTCGATCAGCTCATCGATTTGTATGAAGAAAAAAATATTTTTTTTTTTGCGATTTCAGCAAAGTCGTAGAACAAAAGTTGTTCAGTATGATGACTAGAAGCCCCAGTTAACGGGACCTACACCAATTTTGTTACACCCTGTATAGGGTGACTTTTAATTAGTTCTTGACAGCAAAAGATATGAAGTCAAATATAAAAAAAAAGTTGGTGCTTCATACATTGTTGCCGGCTTGATAACTTGTTACTTGTTATGCACCGAGGACCCATTTTTTTTTCTGATTTGACATATAGTTTCTTTGGGAAAGTTGTTTTTAATCACGAGTACATTCATATCATTTGTTATCAAGAACTAATTAAAAGTCAACCTATACATATTATAGTCTCGGAGAAAGTCTGGTGTCATCGTGTGCGTCACATAGGTACCTACGGATAGAGAGACACACTCACATAGTGATCTTATATAATTTTCTTCCTTTTTTCATCCGATATACGGAAACCTACAAGTCGTGTAACGGATATATCTGTAAAATGACTAACCATAGGTAATCATTAAACTTTGATTTAGGTACTCATTTTAGTGACGCGGAGTGAGCTATGTTTTGTAAATCTTAATACAAATTTTGCACTTGCTGATGAGGTTAAAATTGTAAAACTATGGATGTTTGTTTGTTTGTTACACTTTCGGCTGAACGAGTTTGGATACAATTTGGCAGGAAGATAGATCAAAAAATACTAAGTCTGCGGCTAGCTACCCTCGACTACAGTCATAAAAGCTATCGTTTAGCCACTTTACAAGTTTATACCTAAAAATATGAAGTCTTTCGGTAAAGGGTTACATTTAATTCAGTAAAGCGTTAAAGTAAATAATGAGATTGCACTGGACACAGTGTTCATTTTGGCTGAGTATTGTAGACAAGCTTATCTGGATTGCTCGTATTTTTAGAAAAAACAAAGTCCATTAGGGTTCCAGAACCAAATTACAAAAAACGAAACCCTTATAATTTCCTCTTAGTCAACCATCTGTCTGTCCGTAGACATGTCGATTAGAATTAAAGTATTTTCAGTAATAAAACTTAGTACACAGGTGTAAAATTAAGACCCAAAAATATAAAAAAATATATCTAAAAATACATATACAAGTAATTTAAAAAAAAATATTTAGGGTAACATTGAGCAGATCTCATTAAATAAATTATAGGTTTGTATTAAACACAGAAATCTGAAGATAAACGCTTTTTTTATTAAATTTCTAACTTGACAAAATGAGGTATACACATTGACAAAATGTTGAGCTCCAAAGTGATGCTTTTCTTGTCCCTCTTCTAACTTTTTTTACTTTTTTTTATTAAATATTTGAGTAAGTTTGGCTGCACCTCACCTGAAGTAAGCGCCGATGCAGCCGAGGATGTAACGCGCAAGCCCAGTTGAAAATTTCCAAATTTTACGAATCTGGGAACACAGACGCCGGTAGGGAATTCCACTCTACGGCCGTTCGCATGATGAACGATAAAGCAAAACGCTTCGCGCGTATACGTAGAACTTATAGTCTGTATGTGCCTATAGTCGCCTATATGTGCGTATAGTCGTCCGATGATGAAATGGAGAAGGGGGTATGAGCTCGTGAACTTCCAGGGCACACTGATAGACAGGTGACTTTGTGGCGATGCTCGAGGCTTTGGAGCTTGTTTGATACAAGTTCCTCGTCGCCAATGAGTCTCCTAGTGCGTCAGTCGGTAGAATTCAAAGCATACAGCTGGTATCGAGCCGATCCATCCCATAAGTGAGAGCAGTACTTCCATACATGACCGAACTTGAGCTTGGTTCACATAACAAGCTGCTCTGGTGTGAAGTAAAGTCGCAAGATGCCACGCTTTTTGACAGCCGTTTTTGCCTTGGATTCAATGTATTTATCTCCCGAAATTTAGATCGGATGTTAAATCTACGCCGAGGAGCTCAAGATGGGCAGAGATCTGGATAGATTTATCTCGGAAAGTAGGAGTTCGGGTAAAAGGACTCATTTTGGTAGTAAATAGACACGCCTGCGTTTTGGAAGCATTAAACCTCACAAGGTTGGCATCGCCTCAGTCAGAGACAGTTCTCGCGCTCAATCATGGCCTCTCTCTGGAACTTACAAAGAGTCTTACAAAGTTGACCCCGCCGGGAATCGAGCCCGCGACTTCCTGGTGTGAAGCGAATGGACTAACCATTACGCCACGGAGGCGGTTAATAAATTCTGAATAAAAATACAGATACAAAATTGCATAAGCATTGCACTGAATGGAACCGGTGGTACTCGTAGACGCCACGAGCCGGGCTCGTTATCAACCCGTCGGCGCTTCCGCGTGAGGCCCGGAGGCCTGAGGCGACTCCCGCGCCTCTCTCGTTAAGTGTGCCAGAGTTCCATTAACAGCCAACAGTATCGATCACTACAAAACAAATCGATAACCGTACACCAGATTGCCGCTCCCTTTGATGTTTTGAATAATTTTGTGAAATTGACTACCTTTTCGCCTGCAGAGTAGTTTTCTATGGAGTTTTATCTGCGTTCGGTGTTACAATACTCGCGCACTATAAGACAAGCTCACAGTTGTATTACCTCTGCCAATCATCTGTTTTGCTGAAAAATATTACTGTGTAACCGTTTCATTTTTTTGTTCTGACTTATGCAATTCCATTTAATTCAATAAGTATACTTATATATCTACTTAACTAGCTATAGCCTCAATAAGCAATTTAGAATATTAAATAGGCAATACGTGAGGAGCAGATGCCAGTCCGTGCGTCAGGCACGGCATGCCACTGCATGCACTGGCTAGACTGTGTAGCGCCGCTAATTGCAGACTGTGATGTGATCGCCGATAAGCGCGCACCGTGCATTCGGGGCGAATGATGCGATGCGACCGCGCACGCGCACTCGCTATCACCTTTATTAGGGTAACGTACAAGGTAACGGGACAATATTACTGAGCCTACGCTGTCCGTCTGTCTGTCTCTCTATCGATCTTTAAAGGGTTGTATCTTTTAAATCGTATGAAGTAGCAAGCTGATTTTTAAGCTATTGCATAGCTTCTATCGCGGGTCTTGAGCGCGGGGACCGAATCCAGAAATTCCGTAACGAAAAAACCTCACGCTCCCCACTCCGACGGGCACGGAGGTGTGGCTTGAAGGCCGAACTCGCACGAATCGAGACGAGCTGCTCCGAAATCGGACGAATACATAAGCAGCTGTTTATGAGAAAGTATATAGGTGTATAGGTATTTATGTACAACAGTGAATAGCTGTACTTGTAAAATTTGTGTATAAAGTGTTTTTGTTTACCAACGATATCGGTTGCCAAGGCAACAATATCGGTTGTTAAAACAATTAAAACAAACATACCTATAAGATAAAAAAGATTTGATCATTTTCGGAGAATAATAAAACTCTTTTCATAAACTGTATATACCTCCATATGACAAAAAAGATTTGATTATTTTCTGAAGACTAAGTATTTACTTTCAAACATATATTGATGGAGCTAAAGAAGTTTTACTTCAGTCGTGTGGTCTAAAGCACACTCGTATTTTAAGCTATTGTAAGTATAGCTTTTATTGCGGGCTTTGAGGGGACTGAAAAAACAGTGCCATTTATCTATCCATCATGATGATGGTGATGGTGGTGGTGATGGTGGTCGCGATGGTGGTCGCGATGGTGGTCGCGATGGTGGTCGCGATGGTGGTCGCGATGGTGGTTGCAATGATGGTCGCGATGGTGATCGCAATGGTGCTCGTGATGGTGGTCGCGATGGTGGTCGCGATGGTAAATAATTATAATTGCATAAGTTGATAAAAAATGCTATGCAATAGCTTTACCGCGGCAGTCCCCGAGTGTCACACGTCTTTTTTTTTACAAAATATGTGTATTCACTAGCAACTAATAAAAATGACAAAAAGTCAAAAATAAAGGTTGGCCGCCATCTAACAAATATATGTTTTTTTAATGTTTTGTTTTGTTTTTGTTTTTGCTTTATCTTAAAAATTGTAACACTATAAATGTGAATGTGATTATGCAGGGTTAGTACAGTCTTAGAATCCGTACAGGCGTCCAAAGTCTTTTATAATTGCGTCAACGCCGACTCTCTTTATAATAGGGTGCTCCATGATCACACTTTTTTAAAATCGGCTGTTTAGAAACGTAACAATTACGTGATACACACAGGGATCGCGATCGGGAAAATATTAAATAAATTTTAAAATATCAAAAAGGGAAAATCATGCTTCATTATGGTGCGCTCACGCAGTATACGTAGAGCAGGACCTACAGGCAGTCTAAAGTACCTGCGCGTACCAATAATCAATACAAGAGTTGGACTGGGAATGAACGGATCCCGGCATCATTATTTAGCTACTGATAGTGATAATTGTCGCGCCGCCGCCGCTGCAGGGAACCGGCGCGTCACGCGTCACGCGTCACGGTGGAGCTCGCGACGCACACGCACTGTGCGCTACAAGTGCTCACAGTGCTCGTTGTACCGACCCCGACTACGACTACATACCTACTAATTTAAAAATAAATACTCTAATTAGCTCTTTTACATGTATTGAAATTAGTTTTGAAGGTGAACGTAACAGTAAAGATGTAAAGCAGGTTGTTATACTTACGTTTAAGAAGAAGAACATTAAAATTATATTTTAACTATTAAAAACTTACATTTGCGGTTGAAAAATTTACAGTGACGTATATCGATGTATGGGAGAACGTTTGTTCAACTACAAACTTCAATTGTTCTTTAATTCGACTTTTTGTGTAAAAACACAACTAATGTGTACACCCAGTGTGTGCGATGCGGCAGCCTCGTGACCGCGGTGCGCGATCTCGCACCGCGCTACACCGGTTTTTATCTATCATAGTCAAGGTCCGCTGAATAACATATTCTGTAAAACTTTAACCGGCTACCCAATACGGTTCAAAAGATGCAGCCCCTTGACGACAGGACGGACGGACGGACAGCGTAGGGCCTTGTCATAAGCTTTCCGTTGGCATCCTTTGAATCACCATATCAGCAAAAAGACGCCCACTTCTGGACAAATGCCTTCGCTAAGGATATCCATAACGACCAATACGTCGGTTCTCCGAAAAGAAAGCTTGCCTACGCGAAGTTTTCCGATGCACCGTCGTCACTCGAGAACTTTACTGTCTCAATGGCCATCTGTTCTACGAGCTATATACCCCGCCAAATAAAGCGATTCTGAGAGCAATGTCGGTTACTTTGGTTCTCCTATGGATCTCTTCATTCTTGATTCGCGCAGGGAAACTCCGAACATAGTACACCCCATTTCCTTATGGGCGACCTTGAGCATTCTTATGAGGCACCTAGTAATCGACCGTGTCTCAGTTCCGTATGTCATCATTGGCAACACACTCTGGTCAAGGACCTTGGTCTTAAGACCCTGAGGTATTTTAGACGATGTGAAGATATTGCGAAGCTTCCCGAACGCTGCACTGCCGAGTTCTATTCAATGATTGATTCTCTTTCTGGAAGTTGGACCTACCTTACAGGACTGTTTGCCAACGACTTCGAGTGTGGAGCTTCTAATCTTCAGGAGTAGGTGGGACGGATATTTGACATAATTTTCGTCTTGTCCATGATTTTTTTAAGACTCATCTTTTGAGAGGTTCTACTGAGGCCATCGAGCACTGTGCCTAGATTTTCCTTGGTCTCAGCCAAGATCACGGTATCTTTAGCAAATTGAAGGTGGGTGATGTACTCGCCGTTGATATTGATGCCGACTCCAACCTAATCCAGAAGCTTAAAACATCTTCCAGGGCGGCGGTACACAGTTTCATCGATATGACGTCTCCCTGTTTTATCCCTTGTTGCAGCAGGTCATAGGTTCCAAATTTTGATCCTTGAAGCGTACTAACTTGGTGGAGTTTTTATACAAAAAGTTTCGATACATCGATAGTCGATTTGGCACCGGTAGAGAGACGTAAGCCCAAGTTCCTTTGGATACAGAGTCAATAATGCCAATGAAAAGTTTCCACCTATAGATAAATACCGAAGACACTCCGCGCCGCCTCGCACCGCCTCGCGCCGTCCCGCGCCGTCCCGCGCCGCCGCTGATGGCGAATCAATTACAACGTCATTAATACAGAGTAGTAATACGGCATCGCCCGGAATGACTCATCTGACATTTGGGGATATTACCAAATGCATATTTGATATTGGCATGCACACCTATGATTTCATTCTCATGCAGTTCTACAGCTGGCCTAATTTGGGCTTCAATTGTGTCGAAACACACAACAGTAAATTAACTTTCGTAGTACGTACCTACCTACTCGTAAATGTGCGCTTTGCATGTTATCCGATACGATGACAGAAAATAATATGTAACTAGTGACCAACTGATTACAATTTTGTCATAACACTTCTCTAGTACGTAATTCCTTGACTTGGTATAATAACGTAATGTTTCCCAGGTTTAATTCGTATGGGTTACGTAGTAACTATTGTCTAATATGTGGTGCCTACGGTTCGTTCCACCTTTGTGGATCCGTCTTGTATATCATTGTAAAATTTGAAATGCAAAATAATGATAATAATGTTATTATTATTATTGTTTGCGTTTAATTTGTAATGAGCTTGCGATAGCATCGCACGGGCCCGGGCGCGGGCCCGGAGCCGCCGGCGCGGGCGGGCGGCGCGGTGCCGCGTAGTGCCGAATGCCGGCCTGCGCTCAGTGGATGATTATTATAAGCTGTAGGAACTAGGAACACGTGTGTTCTATTTAAAGGAACTTAAAAAAAGGGGGAGGTTCGACGCAATGATTTTTAAGTGAGTGTGTGTGTGTTAACCGATGCTTATCTTTTTTCAATTAATATATATAGGCTATAACCTCCAGGGTGGTCCCATGTAAATTGTGTTGAAAATTGATTATGTAGGTATTAAAAAAAAACTAGTTCAGCGTTGTGTATTACGTCCAGCACCCTGTTAAATAATAACTAGGTAGATCATCGTCATCATTGTTAGGCGCGCGCGACGCTCTTGTCGGTGCAGTGATCGCCATCCCTTCCTCCCTCGCCAACTCCATGACTCTTGGTACTATTATACCACGTTAATTTTCTTATCCACTTGGTCGTTGTGACTAATTCTACCTCTAGGAATTTCACTGTTGGTACTGATTACATACATCCTTCTTCTCGGGGGTGCATTATCCTAGCGGATCGTAGCGGCCACCACCGCTCGCTAATTCTCATTTCTCTGTTCTCAGCCCATCCTTACAGTCTGTCTATTTTTTCACATTGTCACTCTTACACATATTACAATTCCTTATTTCTTATCGTGTGGCACAATTAATGGTACTATCCAAGGGATAGACGACGGCAGTTGCCTGGTGTTGCACTTACAATAAATAATATGCTAAGTATATATTTTGGGTAGATACAACGCGCGTATTGTTGTACCGCAAAACCCTGTCGCTTATAAAGTTATAGTAATGAATGGATAAATATCTATGTGTACAAAACAAAATGGACATTAAAGAGAACGGTACGACATTTGTAATTATTTATCAGTATTTCTATTTATTCAGGAAAAATACAGCTTAAAAACTTCCAACTTCCAAAGCACTGTATTCTAACTTAAGTTAAACAACAAAGGTTTTCTAATCTCATACTACGGATAAACGACACATCTACTGGTAGATACATTTAAGCACCATTTAACAAATCACCGCGGATAACGGACACTTTAAAGGGTAAACGTATCGCAAACCCAGCATATAGCTGAACAATATTCATTTTTTTTTGGTACTTACCTCGTAAACGTATGATTTCTGGTGGGGAATGTCGTACTGTGGATCTCGGTTGCGATGGACTAAATGTGGTGACGCGGCGGCGACAATAACGACGACCACAAAACATTTAACTACACTTTTTCCAAACTATAACATTTTTCTTTTTCAAATTGTTTAACTATGGGTGAGACTTTGATTCAGGTACGCACTAACACTTGAGGATGTGACGCGGTCAGGAGTTGGATGGATTGCACTCGTGTAAAAAACGCTAAACACGTTAAAAAACCGCCTTCCATTGCAACAATTTTTGCATTATTGTTTTTGGTTTTTGTTAATTTTTTAATAAATTACTACACCGATTTTGATAAAATTTATATGGGACGACAAGGAAAGCACTAGCTTTCAAACAAAAAAATATCATAAAAATCGGTTCAAATTTTCTGAGTAAACACACATAAAAAACATACAGTCGAATTGAGAACCTCCTCCTTTTTGGAAGTCTATTGAAAATGGCCGGGCACTGAAACTCAAACAGCCCGCTCAGTGGCACACATAGTAACTATTATCCTTATCTGTGACTGCACTCACTGAGTGGAAATTAACATGTACGCACAAAAAATAAACAAAAAACACAATTTACACAAATCTACCCTGAACTTATGTGCGATAGTGGCACCGGCACCACGTAGGTATACATTACCACAAATACCAATACTTCGTATTATTAGTTATTCATATACCTATACAGGGTGTACTAAAATTGGTGTAGGTCCCGTTAACTGGGGGTTCTCCTCGTCATACTGAACAACTTTTGTTCTACGACTTTGATGAAATCGTAAAAAAATGTTTTTACTCTTCATACAAATCGATCAGCTAATCGACCGATTTTATGCATTTTAGTATAGTGGCACCAAACTTTTTTTTGAGAATTGACTATGGGTTCCCTGGAGAAAATTGTTCAGTATGACGAGGAGAACCCCCAGTTAACGGGACCTACACCAATTTTGTTACACCTGTATATTATATGTAAGTTTCAACATCAAATCGATATCTTTATATTAATCTCACCTTTACTTATGAATATTAACAGATGTTAATATGTAGATACGTACCTCCAAGATCTGAACGAGGCCTCTTGAGTCTACTCCCTACGCTGTTAATTACCGTAGTAACTCCTTTTCCTGCAGAGTTCTAACAAAACGTAATAACTTAATTAATTTACATCCCGTGATGTACCTTTTTGACATCTCCATAGCTAGATTGAGCCGATTTTTCACAGAACTTAGCCGGATCCTCTGTGTTCAACACAATCGCTCTTATAAAGGCTTATCAGTAGATTCTTGTTCACCTTGAAGATGTCAACAAGATGGCAATCACTACTCCGTTTGGGTTGTTCGATTTTCCCTACATGGCTTCCCAACGCTGGACAATAATTTCGGCGTTTCATCGATGCAGTTGTTCGTGGGTTGGATTTATGTTTTGCGTATGTTGATGATATACTCCTGTACTCCAAGGATCACGCTGAGAATGCAGAATACCTGCAAGCTCTATTTCAGCGGCTACATGAATATCGCGTCGACATTAATCTGGCCAAGTGTATCTTTGGTGCGAACGAGGTGTTGTTCCTAAGATACCGCGTCAGTGCCGCAGGCAGACTACCTCCCGAGGACCGCATCCAGGCCCTCCGAGATTTGCACCCTTCAAAGAAAGTGCAAGACAAGGTCGATGTCTAGGCATGCTTAATTTTTACCGTCGTTTCCTTCCCCATGCATGCCGCAAAGTTTCAGGCGCCGCCGGTCGACGCTATTACTTCCGTTCAAGGAACAAAACCTGTTACTTGGACAGCTGCTCTGGAGGAGGCTTTTATTACCTGTGCTATTCACAACTTATGTTACCTACTGCTGTTTAAAAAAATATATAATATATTTTAAGATTGACGAATTTTAGAGCAGGTACAAATAACTGCAGTAAGCCCTACACTACGCATTTTCCAAAACGCACTGAGCCAGTATTACTACTCGTACACAGATAACTTGAGTATCAAACAAATGTAATTCCACATCTCGGATTTATCTGTGGTTTAAACTAAACTTCTTCCCTATCTTGAAATCAATCTGTTTATGACTGACTCTAAACATACTTTTAGAAGCAGATTTAATTATTACGCCGTCATCAGACTATAAATAGCTGTCTAAATATTATAATGAGGGCGCTATTTTCAAATATCCGCCGCCTTTAACGAGTTCTTGCCTCGGCGCGGGCGCGGCTGCACTGTCCGCGGTGAGGAACAATGAAGGTCAAGGAGAACCACATTAAACGCCTTTCTCATGCTGTAAGGGTGTTGGTGCCTACTTATAAAACTGAACAACTTTTCCCAAAGAACCTATAGGGGATTTAGAAAACAATAACAATTTCAATTTAGCTTTCATTTAATATGATGTTTACGAATACATTTTTTTTTAGTTTGGCCGTCTATATTATTAAGTGTGTTTTGCCAAAGTCAAAAATAGAAAAGTAATTAATATTTACACAATATTTAATGACGAGAGCTTAATGAATTTTCTCGTTGGCGTGTCGATGGTTCAAACAGGTATGGTCCGATGTTTGGCCGCATCGACGGCTTCATGACCAATCTAATGGTGTGGCACCATTCGCCTTGGAACTCGAGCCGAAGCACACTCCTTAGTAAAAAACTGTCTCTTCACCAATTCGCTGTATCTTACCCATCACTAAAATATAACTGAAACACTGCAAATTATTTTAAATGTAAAATTTACCCACCAGACATCGCTTCATCATCATCATCATCACCATGTTAGCCTAAAGAAGTTCCCTGCGAAACAAAGGCCTCTCCAAACATTTCAGTTAAACTTCGTTTTCTGGTGCGCGTTTACCGCTCGGAAAATGTAGTTCCCCAACGTTCTACGAGCTATGTGCCCGCCCGCTGCCACAAGAGTATAGTGTACTATGTCATTATCACACCAAAGAACCTAATATCGCTTGCTTCGCTCGCTCAACTCAGATGCACCCGGGCATTCCATGATGTGACCGGTTTAACTGTTCCGTCAAGCGCTGGTTCATTCATTGATCTGGCCAGACCGAATCAGGATGTGGGCGGCGCGGGCGCGCAGAGGGTATTGTCCATAAAAATGAAATAAAACCATTTCATAAAATGGACAATTCCATGTATCGCTACGACATCTAAATATTTACCTAACATCAACATTTTGATATATTTATTTAAATTTCATTCCCCGCCAACACTGATGCCGCACACGACATATCATTATAATTTTAGCTTTATTCAGATATGCTAATTAACCTTGCGCTTACTTAATTAAAGTTCTTATCCCCTCACCTCCCCCCTCTAACGTGAACTTTCGCGTCTATTGTAATCAAAATTATGATATGTATTCATGAAACACACACGAATACTTCCTAATTAAAACTTAGATTTTTAAATTCAAAGTTAACTGTTCAAATAAACAACATATAATGGGCATTTTAGATGAAAATAAAAGTTTAAAAATACTAAAAACCGACTTTAAAATGAATTCACTCAAAAGTATGAAATAATATATAATTAAACTTAAATACACAACATTAACTGAAGTGAATGAAACTCTCGATCAAGTCAACTTTCAAACAAAACAATATAATCGGTTCATTCGTTTGGGAGTTACATGCCATAGATGGACACACAGATACATAAATACACACGTAAACAACAACAACATTAAACACTCATCTGTTTGCGTCGCGGGTTAATAAAACATCCCTAGGCACCTAAACTGATCACAAATCTAGCGCCCAGGAACTCTGAACTGAGATCCACACTCGGCTGAGGGCGCGGGCGCGGGCGGCGGCGGCGGGCGCACTTGGGGCGCACTTGGGGCTGCAGTGGCCGAGCGCGAGCACCTTTCACAGGACTTGGCTAAATATAAAATCAAAATTCCATTTCCTTCCGCTCTCCTCCTCGACCCCTCCGCCCCGCGGGCCTTTCCACCGTAAAACGAATCATCCACCCATTCCGTAACGCTTCCAGCGCGTGAAACCAATAACCAAACTATTTCACTATTTTCCGCGCTACCCTTGGTCATCTGCAGTCACACGTGTAAGTGCTAGCTCCATTTATCGATTGAATGGATGTCTCCAATTCAATCAGGTGGGGTATAGCTTAGTATCAGCTACTACGAGGTAGCTAACAGCGGCGTGCGTGTGCGCGTCGCGCGGGACAGTTTCCCAGAAGGCGCACCAATTTGTCGGTCATGTGATTTAATATTCGGCCGCGGCGTGGGAACCCGCGCGCGCGCCGCCGCCACCGCGCCGCCGCCGCCGGTAGCGGACGGATGCCTATTACGGCCGCGACGAGGAACCAATCTCGTCGCACTATTACGAGTAATGTCCAAGCGTCAGCAAAAACTCAGGGTTCCGCCGAGAGTGGCTCCGAAACCAATGCCTCAAAGCTAAAGATAGCACACACAGATAGATGCTGTTTTATTTCGTGTGTCAGTCACCTACACTACACTTTAATAATCGCAAACAAACAACATTTTAAATTGGGCGTATCAACAAAATTTAAATTTTAAAATTATAAGCAAATTAAAAAATAAATAAAATTGTGATATCGAGTATTTGCTTTAAATTTATAAACAAACTAAGGTCAGTTATCCGAGTATCGTTATTATTATTGAGGAATAGCTGGCCCTCGCTCACTCGCTCACTCGCTCACACGCACCTCCAGCTCCAGCCTGGCTGGGTACAGTGCGAGTATCTGTGGGAGCGCGCGATACGGCGAGCGCGGTCAGTAATAACGAGCGCGGTAATGATATGCGCGTGAGTGGCCGCCACCGCCAGCCTACGTCCGCACTCCGCATGCTACTGATTTCTATTTTCTAAACTTAATACATTCAAACATAGTAACATAGTCTTGTTTTTCGTCCATAAGGAATGACATTTCAGTTTGACTCTAACTCTCCGGAGTGAATCGATGCCCCTCGGCGCGCGGCCTGGATTTAACACACAATCCTGTTTTCGATAGTTACATTGATACAAGGAAAGAGTTGCTGCAATGAAGCTGAACATTATTTCTAAGGTGAGACGGTACTTCACACCTGGAAAGCTGGAAAACTGCTTACCTTATATCGAGCACAGGTCCGCTCATATATGCAGTACTTTTCATACTTCTGGGATGGATCAGCCCGCTATCAGATGGATACCTCGAACGGCATAATATAGACTGACTCACCCGGAGACTCATTGGTGACGACGAACTCGTCAACAACAAGCCACAAAGCCTTGAGCATCGCCGCCAAGCTACCTGTCGGTCGGTATTCTATCGGATTCATTTCTGAGAGTGTGCGCGAGAACTTCACGACCGCATTCTGGCGGCTCCATTCCGCCGTATGTCAACGAGACGCAGGGAGAGGTTGCATCCGTTTGTTGTTGTTTCACCTTTCCTCCCGAAGCGTTCGCTTCCTCATTCATTATGCGGACAGGGAAGGAGTGGAACTCCTTGCCAGCGTCAGTGTTTCCAGATTCCTGTTATTTGGGGATCTTCAAGGCGAGAGTGAATTTATTTGAGTTTGCGTGTTCCATCCTCGACTGCATCATCCCTTCTTATCAGGTGAGTTGCAGTCAAACGCAGTCAAATTTTTAATTGAAAAAAAAAATGAATTTTGACTCAAATTCACAGTTTTGAAACCATTACGAGGATGTTGATTTGTGTTGAAACAAATTTTTACACAATCAAGTAAAACTCAGTAGGTGTCGCCGCCGAAAAAATCTCATAGAGGCAGAGATATCTGTAGAAGGTAAACCGTGATCGACTGATCTATCAACGCGCAGTTCCAACCGCGGCCCGGATCGGACTGAAACTTGGCGTACAGATAGCATTTATGACGCGGGCATTCGCTTAGTAAGGGGTTTGAGGAATTCTCACAGGAACGGCAAAAACAGGATCTGCGCGGGCAACGCCGCTGGGCGTGCGCTAGTGCTATATATAAAGGGAGGCATTGGGGATGTCATAATCATTAGAAAAAAATCTATTACTCTTTTGTTTAAGTTAACTATCATTTATTAATTTCAACATCGTCATCATATCAACCGGAAGACGTCAACGACACATTTATTTATTTATTATTTACGAAATATATTTATCAGCTCATATCAATGTTCTGTTCTTTCTTGTTACCTTTTTGTAAGAGACGAACAAAGCCAAGGGCGCGCCTGCGCATCGCGCGTCGTGCGTTGGGCAGTCAAACTAATTAAACTCCGTGACGCAGGCAGGGGACGCGCGGCCCACTGTGCCACTGTGCGCCGCGCACCGACATGCCGCGAGTAGCAACACAACAACACCATTCAAACACATTCAAATAAGTTCATTAGAATTAGTCGCACACAACATGACAGGAGCGCGAGCAATGGCCGCGAGTGAAAGCCGCGCCCGGTCGGTACTGGAGATGCGCCTTAATTAAGGCGGCGTACACACAATACACACAACTACGTTAAAATCAATGTTTGTTTGTTATTTTTACTTTAAAATTTGTAATACAAAAGACATCAACGAGGAACGCACAGTCGTAGCGTTGTGTAGCGACGTGCTTGTACTCCTACGCGTAGACATTAATATTCTCCAGATCCCTCGGGTACTATGTCAGGATATGCTTATTAGTAAATAATGTCATTTCCCACCCCGTTAACCATCTCTGTGCAAAAAATCACACAATCCATTGTTGTGTTGCGATGTTAAAGAAATTTACCAAAAAAGAGTATATTTTTATTTCCCACAGGAACTGCATCGGGCTATGCTATTTTCACGGGATAAAAAGTTGCCTTTGTCCGTCCTCGTGACACAGGCTACCTGTATGCAAAATTTCATTAAGATTGGTCAAGGTGTTGAAGCGTGAAAGGTAACAAACAAACAAACACATTTTCACATTTATAATATTAGTAAGGATTTGCTTCTTTGTCGACAAGATGAAGCCAATCGTTCTTCGTTACACCATTGGGATGCAATCATGTCTACTCCGCTGTTTTGACTTTTTGAAAAAGGAGTTCATCATGAAGAGGCTCTCCTTCTCCATAAATTCGGCCAGCATCTGGCCACGTGCATTTCTTACTCCGTATCCAAATTGCCCCACTCTAAGCTCACCATCGCTTCGCTTACCCAGTTTCGCGTTAAAGTCCCCCATAACAACGGTATAATGGGTCTTGGTGCTATGTATGGCTGTAGAGATGTCCTCATACATAGTCTCTACCTCGTCGTTGGAGTGTTCCGTGCTCGGCGCGTATACCTGTATGACCTTCATCGAATATTGTTTGGTGATTCTGAGTATAAGTTATGCTACCCTTATCTAAACGCTCACGATCTGGACCACATTCTTAATGAGGGGCTTGTGGACGAGAAACTCGACACCTCCCTTGGACAGTTGATCGCCCTCCCTGAAATAGAGCAGGTTTCCGGATTTAAGGATCAAGGTGTCCTCTCCCTCTCTTCGGACTTCACATAAACCTACGATATCCCACCGTAACAAGCTCAATCCTTCTTCGAGTTCTGTAAGTTTCTCGTCAGTCCGCAGTGTACGCGTGTTGTAAGTTGCCAGGGCCAAAGGTCGTTGGGTTTGGTAGCCTGGCATCTGCCGGGGATTTTTCGCACCCCCCGCCCCGCCGTTACCATGACTGCTGCCGGAGCCAGAAGTAGCAGGGCCGTTTTCTGGGTGAGATATTCAAAGGGGGGTTTTACCGTTATCGCCACGCTCGGCAGGCGGGTTGCAGGCGGGTTGCAGGCGGGTTGCAGGCGGGTTGCAGGCGTTTTGCAATGCACAGAAAGGACCGCAGATAAGAATATTTTTTTTACGAAAGGATGCTGCTGCCCATCCTCCAGTTTTAAGTCCCTTAGTCGGCTCTCACGACCCCCCATCGGAAGAGATGTTATCGTACATTTTACTAAATGTTAATTAACGGTGTATATACATGACATGCATTATAAATTCAAATTTTGTACCCCGTCCTTTAATAAATTCTTAGATGAAGATTCGTTGTGTTTGTACATTATGTTAAATTCAGATCCTAATAAGAATAAATTCATACCCTCGATGTTACTGAGAGCTGGTCTGTATTAGAATCTTTTTAATCCGCGTGATGGCATCTGGGATTTGAAAAAGAAATATGTCAGAGAACACAATAGAGAGTATATAGCACGGTTTAGAAGTGCGCGAAGGTATCGGGCCGGGCAGCACCGCAGAGCAGTAAGACAACGCAGCCACTCTCGAGTCATCTCGGCGCGTCGAGTTTCCAACAAGCGGTGCTACGTATGACCTGCGGGCGGCCGCGGGGCGCGGGGCGTGCGTGTGGGTCAGCTATTGTGATCGGCTTCTGTCCACGCTGTCACAATGTTCAGGGTCTTAGCAATAATAGAGCATATTTTAAAGGGGGGGGGAGAAAAGATCAACTTTTCTACAGCTTGCTTAAAACGTATGTTTTCAGCAAAATTGTTGAGTTTCATGAGTAAAAAGTGTGCCAAACACCCGGTGTAGTAAACAATGAGTCCATACCATTCTTATTAAAAAAAAACTACTTAGAATTGGTGTATATGGAGACCTCTTGAGGTGGGTCGAATCTTATTATAAGAAATCGCAGTCAAGCAGTAGCGCTCAATGGATATCAATCCAAGTTCCTTAGCATACCTTCTGGTATTCCGCAGGGCTCTCACCTGGGACCTTTCCTGTTCCCGCTTTATATTAACGACATCGGAATCTGCTTTGAAAATTTTTCTCATTTACTTTACGCTGACGATACAAAGTTACTTAAGGTTGTCTGTGGGTATGAAGACTGTCGGATGTTACAACAGGACTTCACCCTATTTGAAAAATATTGCTCTGAAAATCTACTGTTTCTTAATACTGATAAATGTCATGTACGTTCACTAGAAAAGCAGTCATATTGCCTTTGACTATAACATTTCCGGAAAGCACATTAAGCGTGTGACGGCGATCCGTGATCTCGGTGTCATGATGGACTCCAAACTCCACTTTAATACTCATATTGATAACATTATTGCCAAAGCTTATAAGCAACTTGGTTTAATTAATCGCTTAGGTAAACCTTTCAAGAATGTGAATACTATGAAAATATTATTTAATGCCTACGTACGTACTGTACTTGAATTTGGCAGTGTAGTTTGGAGCCCACAGTATGTAGTTCATAAGGATAGAATTGAAAAGATTCAAATATATTTTTTAAATCCCTTGGTTATCAACTATAAAAGTAGCGCTGATAGACATAAAATACAATCTCTTCAAACAAGGCGAATTTTTCTTGACACTGTATTTCTTTATAAAATTATACACAACTCTATTGATTCGAACTCACTATTGGAAAATTTTTTTTACAAAATACCGCGTACCGTACATCCTCTCGTCCAAAACGTACTTTCTTCATCTCTTCTTGTCACACAAATTATGCCAAAAGTATATATCTCAGGCGCACTTGTGATTATTTTAACAAGTTCTTGAAAAATATTGTCATTTTTTCTAGATCCCTATTATCCTATAAAAAGCAGATATGCGCAGTGTTAGAAAATATATAAATTTTAGTTTAAATAACTAAGGTTTCAACTTTAATTTATTTGTAACATACTTGTCTCGTTTTGTTGCTTGTCACTCTCATCATTGTTACTATATTTGTTAAACGACTGTTTGTGTCCTGAATAAATAAATAAATGAGTGTATAGGGAAACAATGTACCTCCTACGATGATTTGCGTCACGTTAGTGGTGCCGAACAGCGGGGTCGGCTGCGTCTTATTAGACTGTGTGTATTGGTTTTGAACGCAGCAATGTTTTCCGTATTAGTGACTGTGACAAATACAATATTCCTATTGGAATAGTTTTGTGTTAGAGTCACTTACAATATTTCTATTGGAAGTCATCCATCATACATCAAACAGACATAACAAATTAAAACTTAACATACATAGCAATGAATCACATATACAAGAGGTTACTAATACAAAATTTCTGGGTGTTGCGTTGGACGATAGCTGTAGCTGGGAAAAACATACAGAGACTCTGAGAGAAAAACTTAATCGCTATGTGTATGTCTTAAGCAGGTTAAGGAACATTTCAACGGTTAAGACTACGCTTTCGGCTTACCATGGTTACGTAGCCTCTATTCTGAAGTACGGCTTGTTAATATGGGGAAATTCTGTTCACTTTAATAATGTTTTCATTGCACAGAAGAAATGCATACGAGCTATATGTGGCAAAACATCCCGTGAGCCATGCAGGCCATTATTTAAGTCATTAGGACTGTTACCCTTGCCCTGCATGTATATTTTGGAGGTCGCTACTTTCGTAAAAAATAACTTACATTATTTAAAAAGACGAGAGATGTACACAACAGAACTGTAAGAGACCCAAATAAATTGGTTTTAAAGAGTATACCCAAACTGACTCATTATAATAGACAGTGTGTAGTAATGTGTGTTAAAATTTATAATGCTCTACCTACTGACATGAAATCAATACCTAATAGTATATCATTTAAACGCAAACTTGTGACATATCTTAAAGAAAAATTATTTTATTCGGTAAATGAATTCCTATATAGACATTTTGACAATTAATATTGACTATGACAAATGCAACTGTATCTGTGACTTTATTTTGTAGTATAGTTGGTAGTATAAGTATTAGCTGTGAATTTTATAAGTTTTTTAACCGCTTCCGTAGCTCAGAGGCAAAGTTCACTGGCTTTACACAGAAGATCGCGGGTTCGATTCCCGGCGGGGTCAATTGTAAGACTCGGTTTGGTTGGTGGTAGGGCATTTTCTAAGCCCGCCTGGCTAGCTACCACCATCTTATGTAAGTCTTGCCGCCAAATATCAATGTTGATATCATTGGTGTGTTCCGGCATGAAGATAAGATAGCCAGCTCCCCATTGCGTTGGGGAATCTTGGTAAGCCCGCTTCCATCTTCGGCAACATCGTCACTTACCACCAGGTGAGATGTTGTCAAGGGTTTATCAATTGTGCATAAAAAAAAAAGTTATAATTATAATAAAATTGATATTTGCATGCCAATCTGGTGAAATATGAGGACTACCTAAATAATGTAACAACTTTAAAACCATGTTTTATGCAAATAAACTTTCATTTCATTTCATTAGGTACCATGTTATGATTACACCTTGTGAGATACCTGAACAAAAAAAGAGGGTTCAACTCATGAATCCGGACAACTTTCGTTTAAGAAGTAATATTTTTTATTCTTTGCTTTAAGAAAGCTAGAAAATTATATACTCAATTAAACAAAATGAACTGTTCATACAATGTAATCAGCAAATTGATCAATTTGGTAATGGAGTCTGAATACTTTTTTTTGGAACTTGCCTCTGGGTTCTTTTGGGATAACATGGAAGAAACGGGAAAAGAATTAACGGGGTAACGGCTTCTACACCAGTTTTGTTACACTTGATAAGTACTCAAACATACGCGGGGAGCTCGAGATGAAATGCATTCCCACCTCTCTCCTCGGCTACCCGAGCAGAGTTGGACAAACTGGTTTATTTTCCAGTTGGTCTGTGATTGTTTCATGCTCGTGTAATGGATTCAAACTATTGTTGTTTCAGGTAAGCAATAACGATTTGTCGTACTTCACCATGGAACGCAGGTAATCTCACTGAAACACCTTCCGTTACCAGCGCCCAGCGCAGTGCACTGAAACACCTTCCGTTACCAGCGCCCAGCGCAGTTCACTGAAACACTTTCCGTCACCAGCGCCCAGCGCAGTGCACTGAAACTCTTTCTGTCACCAGCGCCCAGCGCAGTGCACTGAAACACTGTCCGTCACCAGCGCCCAGCGCAGTGCACTGAAACACTGTCCGTCACCAGCGCCCAGCGCAGTGCACAGAAACACTTTCCGTCACCAGCGCCCAGCGCAGTGCACTGAAACACTTTTCATCACCAGCGCCCAGCGCAGTGCACTGAATCACTTTCCGTCACCAGCGCCCAGCGCAGTGCACTGAAACACTTTCCGTCACCAGCGCCCAGCGCAGTGCACTGACACACTTTCCGTCACCAGCGCCCAGAGCAGTGCACTAGTACGAATACAAGCACGTTTATGTCCGAGTTACATCCGAGTATACGTATAACGCTGACTCTCCCATACACTTTATTTATAGTCACACATTAATATAATAGTTACTACGTAACTATAGTGAGATGAATCCGGTTAACTGTTTACATATTTTTAGTAAAAATTTTACCTACATCTCACCTGATGAGAAATGGGAAGTGACAACGAAGTCGAAGATGTACATACGAACTCAAACAATGCCTTTTCAAAATATGATTTTAATGCATAACATAATTGTTTTCAAACACGTGAAAAACTAAAATTCTTTTTAACCGATGCTAAATTGATGCTTACTGGCGTCTAAAGCTAGTCAAAGATATCATTGACACGATGTATTGTTGCGGCGAGTCCGAGAGCGCGAGCGTTGAGCGCCTTACTCTCGTAATTACACAGTCGTGTTGTCGGCGCGGGCGCGGGCGCGGGCGCGGGCGCGGGCGCGGGCGCGGGCGCGGGCGCGGCGGGCGATAGCGTTTGTAGTACGAGCCTCTCCGCGGACGGTAGAGAAGCTCTCGGGAGTGACGTCACGCGCGAGGGCGGTGACCCCGCGCAGATTAATAAATTAAGATAACAAATTAAAGTGATCCGCGCACACAGCGAGCAGGCGCAGGCGCAGGCGGGCGGACCGGGCGGTGAAGCGCGGTGAGCTCGCGGCGAGCTAGCGGGCAAAGAGGCCGAGATGCAAAGATAAAAACATGAAGAACAAGTGCAACACTGCCGAAATAAGCTTAATCTGACTGATGTAGCCGTTACCAGTGTCGCTGTTAGCTATCCCAATAAATTGTAAAGTCTCACTGTGCACACTTTCTCGCGAAGCTTTCCCTGTCTGTAGCAGGTATACGAGTAGGTATACGAGTAGGTATACGAGTAGGTATACGAGTAGGTATACGAGCAGGTATACGAGCAGGTATAAGAGTAGGTATACATGTGGGTATACGAGTAGGTATACGAGCAGGTATACGTGTGGGTATACGAGTAGGTATACGAGTAGGTATACGAGTAGGTATACGAGTAGGTATACGTGTGGGTATACGAGTAGGTATACGAGTAGGTATACGAGTAGGTATACGAGTAGGTATACGAGTAGGTATACGAGTAGGTATACGAGCAGGTATACGAGCAGGTATACGAGCAGGTATACGAGTAGGTATACGAGTAGGTATACGAGTAGGTATACGAGTAGGTATACGAGTAGGTATACGAGCAGGTATACGAGCAGGTATACGAGCAGGTATACGAGTAGGTATACGAGTAGGTATACGAGTAGGTATACGAGTAGGTATACGAGTAGGTATACGAGTAGGTATACGAGTAGGTATACGAGTAGGTATACGAGCAGGTATACGAGCAGGTATACGAGCAGGTATACGAGTAGGTATACGAGTAGGTATACGAGTAGGTATACGAGCAGGTATACGAGTAGGTATACGAGTAGGTATACGAGTAGGTATACGAGTAGGTATACGAGTAGGTATACGAGTAGGTATACGAGTAGGTATACGAGCAGGTATACGAGCAGGTATACGAGCAGGTATACGAGCAGGTATACGAGCAGGTATACGAGTAGGTATACGAGTAGGTATACGAGTAGGTATACGAGTAGGTATACGAGTAGGTATACGAGTAGGTATACGAGTAGGTATACGAGTAGGTATACGAGTAGGTATACGAGCAGGTATACGAGCAGGTATACGAGCAGGTATACGAGCAGGTATACGAGTAGGTATACGAGTAGGTATACGAGTAGGTATACGAGTAGGTATACGAGTAGGTATACGAGTAGGTATACGAGTAGGTATACGAGTGGGTATACGAGCAGGTATACGAGCAGGTATACGAGTAGGTATACGAGTAGGTATACGAGTAGGTATACGAGTAGGTATACGAGTAGGTATACGAGTAGGTATACGAGTAGGTATACGAGTGGGTATACGAGCTAACACAAATTAATAATAAAGTTACTTAGCAGGTACATATATTATGATTTTTCTTGGAATAACGAACTACCGCGTGATGTAGGCCATGCAAAGTTATATATGTATATTAACGCACTGAGTTCCATTAAAAGCGTTTAAGCTATTTTTGAGTAAAGTAACAAACAAACTGGATTTGTATGTGAGGTACCTTATTCTGATGTGTATGGGAGGTACCTTGTTCTGATTTTTATTGGATTAACGAACTAGTGCGCGCTGGTAGGCCATATACAGTTATAGGAACGTACCAAGTTTTATCAACATAGTGAGAGCTATTTTTGAGTAACAAAAATAAGAAGTGATTTTTTTTATTATGGTGACGGACCTAAAAAAAGCAAGATAGGTGGTGTATAAATAAAAAAGGGTTGGTGATATAAAAATAACACTGGCTTAACCCAATTTTTTTTTTCAGACCATTAGTGTAAGACAATCGGTTCCCATCAAAATTTCAACTTCGATTTTTTTGCTATCACAATACCTTCTTCACTGCTTTGTCGCTCGAAAGTAAAAACATCATTTGGATACTTAGTGCGCTGCCTTCGATACTTGTCGCTCCCTCCGGACCGGAGCTGCGCCACTTCTAGCCGCAGTTCATCTTCTTCATATCGTGTACCACAATTAACCGTGCTATCCCAGGGATAGCCGGCGATTGGCTGGTGTTGCACTTGACATCACCCGCGGACGCGTGCAGGGCGTTTAGGGTTTACACCCACAGACGTGTGCAACGCGACCTTCATACACATCTGGAATCAGATGTGCAGGTTTCCTCACGATGTTTTCCTTCACCGTTGAAGCAATCGGTAGGTAAGTATATGTACGTAAGTTTCGAAAAACTCATTGGTACATCGGCCGTCCGGTTTTGAACCCGGGACCTCCGGTTTGGAGGACCGAGTTGTTACAGTTGAGCCACTTACGCTTTTTAGTTGGTTATAATATATGGCGAAGAAAAAGCGTCGGTGGCTCAACCGGTAACGAGTCGGTCCATCTAACCAGAGGCACCGGGTTCAAATCTGGACGGCCAATGTACCAATGAGTTTTTCAAAAACTTATGTACATACTTACCGATTGCTTTAACGGTGAAGGAAAAACATCGTGAGGAAACCTGCACACGCCTGCGAAGAAACTCGAAGGTTGTGTGTGAAGTCGACCAACCCGCACTGGGCCCGCGTGGTCGACTAAGGCCTAATCGCCCTGATTCAGGGTAGGCTCGAGCCCCTCGGTGGGGACGTATATGAGCTGTAATGATAATATATGGCATTATCGAATTCAGAAATATTTTTTTTAAATCGATGTCTGGCGGGCTCTTAAACAGTACATATTATTGAATTGGAGGAAGCTCAGGATTTCAAACTAATTGTAGTGTAGTGCACACGTAAACACAGATTGCGATCACGAGGGGACGCGCGCGCGACACTTCCGCGCGATGCATCGGCGGGCGCGCACACTGCCGCCACTGCCGTCTGTACCTGCGTGCGCCCTCCGCCCGCCGGCGGCGCCCGCGCAGACAGGTGATACCGGAGACCGGACGTTTAAGTGAATCAAAGTAATTTTTACTCAGTCCTCATTATTCTCCATAGATCCTTTAATATTAACTGAGGTAGGTACCACGATCGGACATCGCAGTAAAAAGCAGCTTCTGCGTGTGGAAGTCGCACGCGCACGCGCACCGAGGCGCACATCGACTACAACCTGGGATAAGGACCCCTAATAACATTAACGAGTACACGACACCTATTCGTTTCAATATCAACAATTCTCGTTATTTGGCTTTTAAAATTAATAATACCTAGGTCTTTGCCTAAAATAAATTACCGATTCAGTTTTTAAAGTTCAGTGCCATTTTTTACTAAAAATAATTACACTTATATACTTACCGATTGCTTTAACGGTGAAGGAAAACATCGCGAGGAAACCTGCACACGCCTGCGAAGAAACTCGAAGGTTGTGTGTGAAATCGACCAACCCGCACTGGGCCCGCGTGGTCGACTAAGGCCTAATCGCCCTGATTCAGGGTAGGCTCGAGCCCCTCGGTGGGGACGTATATGAGCTGTAATGATGAATTACACTTATTAATTAATAACAAAACTGAGTAAAAACTTAACCCCTCTTTTCTTTTGACCAGTTGGGTAAACATGTGTCCTACGTCACTTACGAGGTAAGGACGAATCTAACGACACCTCGCACTCCACAGACCATAAACCCTTATACTCGTAGTTTCGCCTTGTCTATTTATTTATTTATTGTTTATTGTACACAGTAAATGAGAGATACATAAGTAAAAAAACATAAGATTTACAATTGGTATGCTCAACTCTGTAAGAGTTTTCTGACAAAAAACCAGTAAGTGGGAAAGAAATGAAATACGAACGGGTAGAGGCGTGTACAAATTTGTTATTAGAAATGTAAAAAAAAATACTATAAGATATAAGTTGCTAAGTATTATGTTACTTATTATAAAACAAATACGTATAAGTTAATAATAATATACCTATAATATACATACATAAATAAATAATAATAAAAATAATATACTTACTACATACACAAAATAAATAATAAACATACATAATAAAATATAATACATACCTATAGTGTTGCAATATAGAGAAAGCAAGTCAGGTCAGGTAATGCTCTTTTATGTTCCTCTTAAATATGTGTATTGTGTATGCTAGGACTGTCGCGAATTTCGTGGGGAAGGGCATTCCAGAGTCGCACCGAGTGAACATAAAAAGACTCACCATAGCGGGAGGAGCAGTGAGAGGGAAATTTTAGCAACAGTGATTTTAGATCGGCAAGGCCGACCTCTAGGAACAATGTATTCATGAAGGAGAGGAAGGATTATAAAGGATTTTATAAAGGAAAGAAAGAATGTGTACATCACGACGACGACGAACAGGAAGCCACTTAAGTTTAGATCTAAATTCAGAGATATGGTCGAATTTACGGAGGCCAAAAATAAACCGTATGCATAGATTTTGCAATCTTTCTAAGATATTAAGGAGCACCTCCGTAGCATCGAGGAAGCAGACATCCGCATAGTCAATTATGGGAAGAAGTAGGGATTGCGCAAGGAGGAGCTTGGTTTCGAAGGGTAAAAATTTCTGTAAACGTTTAAGAGACTGAAAAGAGAAATGCAACTTCCTACTGACTTCATTGACATGGCTGGTCCAGGACAGATTGGTATCAAAAATAACCCCTAAATTGTTAGCAGTATTAGTAAACCCAATAGGGATAGTGTTGTAAATTAAAGGGGGTAATGCGGATATGTCTAGCTGGCTGCGTAACGCGACCCCGCCAATAATGAGAGCTTGTGATTTGGAGGGATTCACAAGTAAGCCAAATGATTGGGCCCACTCATTAATTCTGAGAAGGTCTACTTTAAACTTGTGGTATAGTTGTAAATCGTCAGCATAAAGGTGAAATTTCGTGGTGATAAGCTTAGTTAACGAGTTTATGAAGACAGAAAATAATAATGGGGAAAGTACCCTGAGGAACCCCTGCAGTGAGATCTACCCAGTCTGACGAAGACTGATCTGCGCGAACACACTGCGAACGACCCCTGAGGTAGGAGTTGAACCAACTTATAGCTTGAGGGGATACATGAAGAGAGGAAAGAATTCCAAGTAAAATATCAAAATCCACTGAGTTAAACGCGCTGCTAAAGTCCAATAATGTAAGTATGGTTAGTTGTTTTCTGTCCATGGCCTGACGAATATCATCCGAAACTTTAAGCAAAGCAGTAACAGTACTGTGGCCAGGACGGAAACCAGATTGAAAGGTACTTAAAAGGTTATTAGTATTGAGAAAATAAAATAGTTGTTTATGGACGATGCTATCAAGAACTTTAGAGAGAGAGGGAAGAATAGAGTCTATCCGTAGCCCTTCCGTCTGTCTGTCTATCCGCGGCTTAGATTACACACTGTTGGAACTAGAAAGCTGTGATTTGGCATGCGTATCAACGCCTCCGTGGCGTAATGATTAGTCCATTCGCTTCACACCAGGAGGTCGCGGGTTCGATTCCGGCGGGGTGAATTTGTAAGACTCGGTTTGGTTGGTGGTAGGGCATTTTCATAGCCCGCCTGGCTAGCCACCACCATCTTATCTAAGTCTTGCCGCCAAACATCAGTGTTAACAACATTGATGTGTTCCGGCTTGAAGATAAGATAGCCAGTTCTCCATTGCATTGGGGAATCTTGGTAAGCCCGCTTTCATCTTCGGCATCATCGTCACCTACCATCAGGTGAGATGATGCCAAGGGCTTACCAATTGTGAATTAAAAAAAAAAAGTATTAATCAAGGCGACAAAGTAGTACAATACAGTCTTTTTAAAAATCTATCTTAGTTTAGGAGTAACAGTCGACCAACTTAAGATATGCAGTTGGATTTTTAAAAGTTCATAGATTTTGCATACTAAATGTTCTATTACCAACTGTAAATATAATTACTTTTTTTTATAATATACATTCAATTTCGAAAAGACTACGGAACCCTACTTTGCGCGAGTCCGACTCGCACTTGGCCTATTTTTAATAGCTCACTTTCTTGTTTGACTGTCTGTCTATCGTTTCGGGTGGAATTTATGTTATCCGATCATGCTGAAATTTTGCACACAACACAATAAAGTATGTTCAATATCTCGGTAGATCCAACCTCCACAAAATGGGGGAGGTCCTGCCTGTTTTCCTAGAACCCCCTCGATATGGGCAACACAATATGGGCACTGGGTAACAAATGAAAGAGTACGATGAGTAGAAAACAAGACTTTTAATTTTATTCACAATCCAAAATGGCGGTCATAACAAGCTTCAAGACCGGACTATCATAAACAGACAGACAGATAGGTACATAAGAAAACGAAAAAGAAAAAATGTAGATTGAAAATAATGTAAAAACCACGTGAGGCGCATATTGTGAAACTTACTCCGCGTTGTTCAAGTAACCTGTCACCTGTCAGCAAGGTATGTGCACATGTGTGTCCGTGTGTGTCCGCGTGTCCGTGTGTCCGCGACCCGTGTGTGTTTGTGTACGTGAATATGTCCTCTTGGGTCATCAACACTTGTTGAGGATTATATGGAGGGTTATTTATTCTTTTAGGGCACATAAAAACGTGTTATTTAGATTATTTTTAATCTACATTAAATTTTAACTACATAGTTAGTTTTCCTGAACGTGACGAAATCTTACGCGGGGTATTTTCAAATATGACATTAGTAACGAAGAAACTGCTGCGATAACATAAACTAAAGACCTTAACATTTGCTCATACAAAAGTAAAATGTTCTAAGTGTTAATACCCTGAATACAATCTTCTTAATATATATAAATCTCGTGTCACAATGTTTGTCCTCAATGGACTCCTAAACCACTTAACCGATTATAATAAAATTCGCACACCATGTGCAGTTCGATCCAAACTTGAGAGATAGGATAGGGTAGGGTAGGGTAGTGTAGGGTAGGGTAGGGTAGTGTAGTGTAGTGTAGGGTAGTGTAGAGTAGTGTAGGGTAGGGTAGTGTAGTGTAGTGTAGTGTATGTAGGGTAGGGTAGGGTAGTGTAGGGTAGGGTAGGGCAGGGCAGTGTAATGTAATGTAAGGCGGTACGAAGTTCGCCGGGACAGCTAGTAAAAATATATATTTATTACTAACACTATATGAAAACTGATTTTTTTATAGAAAAAAACACAAGGAAATATTAAAAAGGTGAAAAATGGAATCCGGCATCATAAGAATCCGGAGTCAAAAGAAATGAAATAGAAAACTCAAATATATTCAAAAGTTTAAAAACTTATTGACAAGAACAAATAAATTAGAAGATGTTAAACTACTCTGTCAAGAAAGTACCGGGAAAAGATCAATAATACACAAAATGTTTGTTATTCATCAAAATTTATTTTATCACCTTCAAAGTATGCTCCTTCAGATTACTTCAGAAACGATACACTTACGCCAACGAATAATCCAATCATCAAAACATTTTTTAAACGCTGTTTCCTTAATTGAGTTCAGTTCTCCTTTATGTCTTCTATCGATTGAAAACGGGTACCACAAAGTGGTAATTTGAGTTTAGGAAAAAGAAAGAAGTCGGCTGGAGCCATATCTGGTGAATATGGTGGTTGCTCGATGGTATTTGTTGAGTGTTTGGTCTAAAATTCGTTCACAATGATGGCCTTGTGCGAAGGCGCATTATCGTGGTGCAAAATCCAAGAATTTTCTTTCCACAAATCTGGCATTTTTCGTCGAATTTGCTCTCCTTAATGCCGCATAACGCGCAAATAATATTATTTATTTACCGTTTGACCTTCCGGCAAGAATTCGAGTGCACAACACCACGATAGTCAAAGAAAATAGTCAACATGACTTTGACTTGTAATCGACTTTGGCGTGGTTTTTTCGGTTTCGGTTCAGTTGGAAGGCGCCACTCCGAGGCTTGTTGCCTAGTTTGCATGTCAAACTCGTAAACCCACGTCTCGTCACCAGTAACAATGTGTTTTAGGAATGTTGGGTCGGAATTGACTCGTTCTAACATGTCCTCAGCAACTCTCATACGATTGAGTGTTTGGAGAAAATTCAGGTCTTTTGGGACTAACCGAGCGGTAACGTGTTTTATTCCCAAATGATTAGTTAAAATGGTAAGGATCAACTCGTGAGATACAGAAAGTTCGGCGGCTATCTTTCTCAAAGTTGAATGAGGATTTTCAGTCACTATTTCCTTCACTTTTGCGATGTTAACTTCAGTTGCAGACGTGGATGGCCTACCAGAGCGAGGCAAATCTTCCGTCACATCTCGACCGCTCTTGAACGCTTTGTACCACTCATAAGCACGTGTTTTTGATAAAGTCGATTCACCGTTAGTCTTCTGTAACATTTTCAGTGACTCCGAACACGAAATTCCATTGGCGATGCAAAATTTAAGACAAACTCTTTGTTCGATGTTTTTGTCCATTATGAAATTCGCAATACACACTAGATAATATGCTATAAATAAAAACAGCACTGTATTTAATGTAACAGATGCAACTTAAACTCCGCGCCAATATGGAAAACAGTTGTGCCAATCTAACAACAACAAAAAAAAATGAATTTGGAACCATAAACACACCATCCATTCCCGGTACTTTCTTGACCGAGTAAGTAAAACTGATTGATTATTAACTAAAACGACTTCGTCACCGTGCCGGTGCTCTCAAAATATCTAAACAATAGGCGTCGTTTCATCACCATATTACCACAGTCTAAATTCTTAGACTGTGATATTACTGAGGGGCTCGAGCCTATCCTGAATCAAGGCAATGTCCACCATGCGAGCCCAGTGCGGGTTGGTCTACTTCACACACAACCTCCGAGATTCTTCGCAGGCGTGTGCAGGTTTTTTCACGATTTTTCCTTCACCGTAAGAGCGTTCCGTCGTCGGATAAACGTACATACGTAGGGCACTACATAAGTTTTGTCGCATGCAAACTACATATAATAATATTGTGATTTGAGGCCATAGCCATAAAATCTAAGTAATTTAAAAACAACAAAAAAAACAAATTTAGTTGCAAGGAATCGTTTGTTCGATTTTTAAATTAATTTTCTAAATGAAAATGGCGGCATTTTCTCGTTATGATATTCGTGTAATTATTTTGTATAACTTTAAGCGTGGCTTGACTAAACAAAAATGTTTCGAGGAAATGAATAGTGCACTGAGGGAAACTTGTCCATCTCTGAGGACCATAGAACGGTTGTATATTCAATTCAATCGCGGCAATTTTAACTTGGAGGATGAAGCAAGGTCTGGCAGGCCGATAGAAGTGATTACCGATAATAACATTGAGGCTGTACGAAAACTATTGGATGAAGACCGACGTGTGACATATCGACAGATCGAGGAAACCCTCAAGTTAAGCGCACCAACTGTTCATCGGATTCTTCACGACCATTTGAAAGTACGGAAACTTTGTTCTCTTTGGGTGCCACACTTGATGACTGACGTGCTAAGGGAGCAACGTGTGACCTGGTCAGTTAATATGTTAAAAAAAATTGAATACGGCCGATCTAACTACGTGAACTCGATTGTTACATATGATGAAACGTGGCTGTATTATTTCGATGTACCTACTAAATTCCAGAGTAAAGTGTGGGTGTTTGAAGATGAACCACCGCCGACGTCTGTGAAAATGTCCCGATCCGTAAAGAAAAGAATGGTTGCTGTATTTTTTACTAAGAGAGGAATATTGGCTACGGTTGTGCTTGATAAAGGGAAGACAGAAGAATGTTTACCTCGTGTATTAGAAGCTTTAAAAAATGAACGACCAAACTCAAGACTCGATACTTGGCTCTTGCATCAAGATAACGCCCCTGCACATCGAGCCGGCAAAACTACCAACTATTTGCACCAAGCTGGAATCAAATTGTTGAGACGCCCTCCCTATAGTCCGGATCTAGCGCCAAGCGACTTTGCACTATTCCCTTGTGTAAAAAAACAACTGAAGGGACGCAAGTTTTCGAGCGATGACGAGCTTAAAGGAGCTTTTGAGGAGATATGCGGCTGTGTTCCAGAAGGGTACTGGAGCAATGTGTTCAGTACCTGGTTTACACGTATGAAGACCTGCATTACTGCCGGTGGTGACTACTTCGAAAAAAAAAATATTCCACAAAGTTCGACAAAACTTATGTAGCGCCCTAGTATAAAAGCAAAGTATATTTAATAGTACTAACATACAGTAAGGACAGTCCCTGCCGCTCTCTAGGTTGCGACCTCACCCCCTCGTCACCCAGTATGATACAGATGGGTACAGTTTGGTTGTCGAACGTATAGGATTTCGCCGCCATTTTGTAAGTTCCGTCATTCCTTTTTTGAAATGTCGTTTCTGGCCCGTAACGTTGTATGAAGTGTCCAGGGTGTGCCCAAACGTTGCCTCGCTGGGGGACGAGCCGGAGCGGGATCTCCACTGTTCCCGCGTAAACTCCTTAGCCTCTGCGCACCAAACGCCGCTCACCTGCACATATACGAGTATTCAATATTTTGTGAAAATTTCAAAAATCACGGTTCAAAGTATATATCAAGGTCGGACAACAGACGGACGGAAGGACGGAAGGACGGAAGGACGGAAGGACGGAAGGACGGAAGGACGGATGGACGGCACAGGCTTAGTATAGGATCACGTTTGCACCCTTTGGGTACGGAACCCTAATATACTTCCCTTTTTTATTCACAATTGGTAAACCTTTGGCATCATCTCACCCGGTGGTAAGTGACGATGTTGCCGAAGATGGAAGCGGGCTTACGAAGATTCCCCAACGCAATGGGGAACTGGCTATCTTATCTTCATGCCGGAACACACCAATGATATTAACATTGATATTTGGCGGCAAGACTTAGATAAGATGGTGATAGCTAGCCAGGCGGGGTTAGAAAATGCACTTCCACCAACCAAACCGAGTCTTACAATTGACCCCGCCGGGAATCGAACCCGCGACCTCGTGTGTAAAGCCAGTGAACTTTGCCGCTGGGCTACAGAGGCGGTTAAAACTCCTATAAATCCCTGCAACGGTACCTACTCGTGACGCCTACCGCGCGGACTGTGCGCCGTGCGACGTGCGCCGTGCGCCGTGCGCCGTGCGCCGTGCGCCGTGCGCCGTGCGGCTGCTAACTGCAGCGTTCTTTGCACATTGTAGAAATAGTTTTCATAGTGAACAGCTGTTGAAAAGCGCTTTCCTTTACAATTTTAAACAGAGATATGAGACACGCTTAATGTGTTTCAGATAAAAGTCAACTTTTATTTCTGTTTATAATATAATGTTCAATGTAGTTAATGAATAGTTTGCTATTACAACATTGACCGCGCTGGCTACTGGCGAACCTTTCGCCTATTCCTGTACCTCGCCTGCAGGAATGTCCTTGTAGAGAGTAGCGGTGCGTGCGGTGCTGTGCTGAGCCGGTGCGGCGCGGTGCAGCGCGGTGCGTCCGCGCAGCCGACCGACAGTAATTGATTGACGCGCGGCGGGCGGCGCGCACAAAGCCCTCACTATCTCCATAAATCGATATTTCCATCGCTAATAAAGCGATATTAATTATCTAGTATTCAAATCTCGGATGTTGGGCATTCGTGGCGCGATCGTGACTGTCGGCCCCCTCTCCCCCCCACCTCCACGGCCCTCGCTGGCCGTCGCCCGCTCGCCCGCTCGCCCGCACAGCGCGCTTCATTTTAATAAACTACTGATTGTCTTGTTCTCTGTTCTCGGCCACACTGAGTACTGCCAAACATTCAAATAGGCCTACTTAATACATAATTAACCTGATTCTCCCATTAAGCACCAGCTACCTCCTCTTTGATCGCGTAACGTCACTCAACGCGATATTTGCATCTCTTATTTTATTCGTCAGAGACGTTGTCTCTGATTAATTTAATTTTGTCAAGATTTCTGTCTTTGAATAAGAGCTCCTCTGCACGCAGCAAATACAAAGAACGAACAATCCATTTCCTGGATTTTAACCACTCGGACTATCGTAGATTGTATTATTTATCGCAACACCAGCATTAGGATAACAGTCAGCAATAGTGGCATATTACAGATTTTCCTGGATCAACCAATATAAATGGATTTTGTAATACAACTTTTTTCTTAGGACATTTAAGGCAAAACTTAATGATATTTTATAGGTTTTGGAGAAAAAACTACGTCATCAGTAAAATAACTACAGAATGCCAAAGTACCTATTTGCCTAACTTATATTTTTTTAACTCAATACAAAATTAAAAATAAAAGCTGCCTCATAGAGAGACGATATAACATGATCTCATCGATTAGTGCAAGTAAAAAAACAGTTATCTACAATAAATTTAAAGCGGTGTATGGTAGGTAGGTACCTATCTACTTTCTTAATACATAGTAAAATTGTAACGTTACGTTAGCTAGAAATAATTTCGCAGACATTTGCGTGTAAGGTCAGTGGAATGTGTCGTCGCGTAACGTTTATAATGATGCAAGCGACGATTTCGCGGCGCCTGCGCAGGGTGAGGCGCGGGGCGCGGGGTGCAGGGCGGCTACCGTTACGTCCTGTGTCTCGGAGCTTAGAAACGCGATATCTCTGACAATTATTATTAAGAGGCTCAGACTAAAAAAGAAGTCTGAGTGAAGAGGTATAATTGAAAAGCTCCACAATTAGTGAAAGCCGAGCGCATCGGTGCCGGTGGCGATGGCGGTGGCGGTGGCGGTGCAGGCGGAAGCGCGTCTCATATCAGTATGCGTTCATTTGTGTTAGACGTCCTTTTTTCCTTTGATAATTTAGAAATATTGAATTTCATAATCTAATAAATAATTAAAATAATTGTCTTTTAAATATGTACTGGCGTGGTCTAGGCGCAACTACAAGATATTTTTATTGGTGAATGTGAACATGGGCACGGTATAATTTGTATAAAATTATGTGACAACTTTTGTATAAATCACTTTTGAAATAAACATTGAACGTTTTTTTCACTTTCCATACCAGTCGATCAGATCATTAACCCATTTTGTATGAGGAGTCCAATTTTTTTCACGTTTATTCAAAAAGTGGTCGAACAAAAGTTTTGTCACATTTCATCCAAGTCGCAACGTACGTACGTCAATACTTTTGTGTTCATCCTTGTGCCTACTTATGATTTTACAGTCCGAGACAATAAATGAATTATTATTATTATGGCGACGCATCGGAAACTCTGATCGCAGGGTTCTCGTCTTTTCTCAGCAATTACAAAACATATGAAAGTTATATTTTGTAACCTGATTGTTCATTTCAATGACGTCACTTTGTCCTGTGCAGAAACACGATTCGTTTACTTTTACAGGAAAAAAATATCAAAGAAACCTCTTTTGTAACAGAGATTTGCATTCTACACATTCTACACATTCTACACATTCTACACGCATACACCAAACCGATTTTGTATACCTCTAAGTTTTTTTAGTCGAATAGTCTAAATTACACAGTTCAATATGCCAGCTGGATTTTAAAGGTTAGTTTTTAATTGAACCGAAAAAACATTGAAAAGTGCAAAAGAGTGGTTATTATCTTTACTCTTTATACGTAAATAAAAAGACAGAGAATCAATGGCTCGCCTTGTGATGAGTTGATGACTAAGTACAACTCACGGATCACATTCTTATTCGAAACGTGTCTGTACTCGTGTACGTAGTTACGGATTGACCCCAAACTGATTTCTCTACATTAAATCTTGTCAATGATCAAATGTGTTCAGATTATCTCAATAAAACTTCCACTTTTCCACTAGATTTTTAACGTGGTAAATGCGTTCTAGTACCTGTAATACTATACGTACATTTATGTACATATACAACAGAGCGATGCTTAAAAAGTGCCTTACAATCTGTCGCAAGTTTAGTACATCCTGGGAAGTCCATTGTCGAGGGCGAGTGGTCGCCGGTCGCCGGCAGTCCGGCAGGTGTCGCGGGGCGGGGGATCCTGTTACGTGAATATGCACTCCAATCTCCTACAGAATTGAATTTGCGCCATCCGCCCTCCGCCCTCCGCCCGCGCGCCCGAGTGCCCTTGCAGCGACGAGATGTTGATGGATTATTTGTGAAGTGGCCGGGTCGCCTTTGAAATCTTTCACGCGTTAAAACGGAGGTAATCTCGGCGCCCTCCCGCGCTGTTTACCTAATCATTTTATTGCCGCCTCGTCCTGCGCACCGCGCGTCTTCGTCCGTCCCCGCGTCGCCGTCGCCCCGGGCGCCGTTAAAATTTATTTGAAACCTGGTAATCTCCGCCGCGACAGATGTAAGCGGCAACCCTTGCGCCCGACACGGTCTGCCTCTTGTTCTACACGACGATATTACTTTTATTGAGAGAAAAAAAATTACAAATCCTGAGAAAATAGTATTGCAAGCTGCGCCGAAATTTTTACGTTTTTTACCCTAAAAATGTATGTCAGAGGGGTGGCGGGGCGACAGGTCCACAGAAATCTCTTTTTAGCGCAAAAACGAAGGAGCGGAACAATGCATGCATGACCCATTTCCCGGCCGTGGGAAGGAATAACGACTGCGTCTCCGAACTTTATGTGTAATAAAAAATGCATTACCCCACATTTTTAAAAATCTATTCGCGTAAAAAACGCGATGCGACGCATTGTTCGATTATGGGGATATTGAAATTTCAAACTTGGAAGGGTGAGATTTATGTGTAAAATAACGGTTTTCGCAAAAAGTCTGGAATCAGCTGCGTTTAGGCGAAACACAAAAAGTTCGTTAGCGCAGCCGCCGACTGCGCTCGCGCACCGCTGTCGCCGCCGCCGCTGGCTGAGCAGTGCGCACTGTCACAGTCACAGTCACAGTGGATTCGATTTTAGTTTTCACTGGTGAATAGGTTGGTTCTAGGGATAGTTTTCACTGGTGAATAGGTTGGTTCTAGGGATAGTTTTGAAGTTCTATTTAATTGATAACAATGATTATTTACGCATTTTTATACGCATAATTTGCTACTCGAAAATGACCTACTGATTTTTCTTTCGATTTAAGAATATGTGCATGTCACAGTGTCATGTACTAGTGTAGGTAGTAGGTACCCGTGTAGGCATTAAGCACGGGTTTTTTATCCACTATTGATAAGCCCTGGCATCAACTCACCATCATCTCATCATCTCTCATTTGTTTTAAGAAACATTTTAAATGTAACGTAAAACTATACGCAGGTACCTTACTATGCTCAACTAGGGTCCCCAAGAAATGATTGCATCACGACATTGTATCACGTAAGTCATTCATGAACCGACACGTTGGTTCGGTGGCAGCGCTCCTACTTGCTGGGCCGAGGGTCGTGAGTTTGGTTCCATCCCAAGGCAAAAAATGTGACAAAATGGTTTCTTTTCTGTGTGTCTAGGTATTTCATATGTATACATATGTAAAAGTATGTATTAACAGGAATCCTAGGAGTTTGGGGTCAGATGACTGTGTGATTTCTCCCCGAATAAAATAATCATAATAATTACATTAGACGAGCACATTAAGACATGAGCTAATTGTGGGATAATAACAATTGCAATGTAGTTTCAAGTTGCATGTTGCATCACATTTCCATAAATTATAATCGGCTTTTCATTCGATCTCTGTCTAGTGTGTACAGCTTGTTCGGAGTGCGGAGTGCGGAGTGCGGCTCGCGACTGTGTGTCTACGTGAGTGTGAGTGGACGGGAGGAGGGCGCGAGGTCTGTATGCAAACGAGGCGCGGGGCGGAGCCAGCGCCCCGCCTTCGAGCCGCCGCCGCCGGCCGCCGTCTGCCTCACGCGACCTCGCTCTATGCTGTACCACAGATAATAAGTAGTAGATATAATAGTTACGCTGTGCTGTGAGCACTGATTGTTATTGTTGCGAAGGGTAATATTGTGCGCGCGCGCAACCCTTCAGCCGCACGCACACGTGCCCTCACACACGCACACGCACACCTGCTCTACACAGATGCCGCCGCACACGCCCGTGTGCCTGTGTGCCCGTGTGTAGCGTCACAATCACAATAGACGCGCGGCCGTGGCTGGCACATTCACATTCACTTTTAGATTTGCTTTGTCACGAGTAACGTTGAATGGTGTAGTTTCAGGAGCATTGTTGTAGGGCTCGAATGTTAACTATCGCTTCACTAATACAGCCGTCTCAATATGACGAATATTTGTGTTACTCCGGCACTATACCATACTATAGACTATAGGCACTATCCCGGCTCGGGGTAGTTTAAGTGATTGAACTTCTCCTATAGAGTCTAATTTCAGTTACTACATAATTATATAAATAATATCTATGAGTTTTAAAATGTAATACAAGGTCTAAACAAACAAGCTAACACTCCCTACTCCTTGTTAACGCTAATAAATAAAGTGTACTCCGACTGCCGCATGGGCCGCATGGGCCGCATGGGCCGCATGGGCCGCATGGCGCCCCACACGGAGAACGCTGGACAGGTCGGTGACTACTTCCTCGCAGGAGCGTCCAACATTGTTCCAAGACATACCACTTGTGGCATAATATAGACGTTAATATGTTTTTCATCCCCTCATCTCGGAAATTGCATTATTGCTCTTCGATATCTGAGTGCAAAAGCCGTTCTTATTCGCTAGAGGATAAAGTAAATATCTGAGTGCAAAAGCCGTTTTTATTCGCTAGAGGAGAAAAGTAAATTGAATTTAGAACATCGTGAATTCAAAACATTATTATACCTATTTACTTCTACCTCCATGGTGCCGAATTTATCATACAAACTTTTTTATTTTGTTAAAAAACTCAGAACCTTCTTGGTGTACTTTTTTTTTTATTTGCTTTGCGCGCGCCATTTTCTTTTCACGCCATATTGTTAGAACCTTAGGTTAAAAACAAGAAACTTGAAAACAAATGAAAAACCTAAAATGAGTGATTATAGTGACGAGGAAGTTTATTTGACGCCAACAGGATTGACTGAAACTGTTTGTAATGCGCAAATGTTTTTTTTTCCATTTAGTAATTTCCTCGCTGAGGTGGATTGAAAAGTTACGTGTTGCACTCGAGTGCAAAGATTTTTCACCTCGTGCTCTTTTGATTCCCTCGCTAACGCTCAGGATTCTAATTTCGCTTGCTCGGTCATCGAAATTGAGCACGCGGTTAAAAAGCAACTTTGCACTCTCTTGTATAACAAATAACTATTCTCGATGGCAAAAATTTGATGAATATCCTGTAGCGACACCCAGTTTGTAAAATATCAGAATTTTTATATGGATGACCTCCTCCGCTACCGGAGAGTCGTCGTCGCGTCGTCATCTTCAAGCCTCTGCTACCCTGGTGCCTATCTGTCCGTCACTTAGAAATTCAGACAGTCTACACGCACAGCTTCACCTCTTATTACATTATTTTCATTAGTTGTCTAATAATCGCGCACAACCTTATGTAAACACCTTGAACACTTGAGTGATACTGGTACTTAAATCCTTATGTATATTATATTATTTATTGTACACAAACATTTAAATGACAAGAACTTGGAGAGGACGTGTACAAAGGTGGACTTATCTCTGTAAGAAATCTCTTTCAGCTAACCTTACCGGGTGTTAGGAGATTTTAAAGTATGGGAGGAAAACCTGAGTGCCTTGAGTACCTTTTGGTGAAAAACATACCTACCTAATATTAAATCAGTACCGGTTACCTACCATTTTTAAAATAACTGCTTAAATAATTCTTGCCGCCATTTTTTAGAGAAAGTATTTGCTAATTAAACAATTATAATATGTGATATAATGTTCCACCAAGAACCTACAATCAAAAGTAGCAACTATAATGTGTAAAATTTCATCAAAATCAGTTCAGCAAACTTTCTGCGAATCGGGGACACGGACACATACACGAGTACAACAATCGGGGACACGGACACATACACGAGTACAACAATCGGGGACACGGAAACATACATGAGTACAACAATCGGGGACACGGACACATACACGAGTACAACAATCGGGGACACGGACACATACACGAGTACAACAATCGGGGACACGGACACATACACGAGTACAACAATCGGGGACACGGACACATACACGAGTACAACAATCGGGGACACGGACACATACACGAGTATAACAATCGGGGACACGGACACATACACGAGTACAACAATCGGGGACACTGACACATACACGAGTACAACAATCGGGGACACGGACACATACACGAGTACAACAATCGGGGACACGGACACATACACGAGTACAACAATCGGGGACACGGACACATACACGAGTACAACAATCGGGGACACGGACACATACACGAGTACAACAATCGGGGACACGGAAACATACACGAGTACAACAATCGGGGACACGGAAACATACACGAGTACAACAATCGGGGACACGGACACATACACGAGTACAACAATCGGGGACACGGACACATACACGAGTACAACAATCGGGGACACGGACACATACACGAGTACAACAATCGGGGACACGGACACATACACGAGTACAACAATCGGGGACACGGACACATACACGAGTACAACAATCGGGGACACGGACACATACACGAGTACAACAAACGTAATAAGATAGCATTTACTTGATGTCTGTGAATGATATAAAGTGCATTTACTGCTGGACGAAGGCCTCCCCCAAGCAATTCCACGACGACCGGTCCAGTGCTGCCCGCATCCAGCGACTTTACGCGACCTCCACCAGATCATTGATCCACCGTGTGGAAGTCTTACCTTCGCTACGTCTTCCGGTGCGAGGTCGCCCCTCGAGAAATTTACTGCCCCAACGGCCATCCTTTCTGTTCTTACGTTTAGCGATTCTGTGAAATACTCGTATGCCGGTTACTTTGGTTATCCTACAGATCTCCTCATTTCTGATTTGATCGCGAAGGGAAACTCCGTGCATAGCTCGCTCCAACGCCTTTTGGGTAACTTTGAGCCTTCTTATGAGTGCCATAGTAAGCGACCATGTCTCAGTTCCGTATATCATCACTGGCTACGCACAGTTGTCAAATACCTTACTTAGTCTTGAGACACTGCGGAATTGGGAGGTGAAGATATTGCGAAGCGTCCCGAACGCTGCCCAGCCGAGTTGGATTCGTCGATTGATCTCTGTCTTATATATATACTAGCTGTCCCTGCGAACTACGTACCGCCTTACATTACATTACACTGCCTTACCTTACCCTAACCTACACTACACTAACCTACCCTACACTACCCTATCCTACACTACCCTACCCTACACTACTCTACACTACACTACACTACCCTACACTACACTACCCTACCCTACACTACCCTACCCTACCCTACACTACCCTACACTACACTACCCTACCCTACCCTACACTACCCTACCCTACACTACCCTACCCTACCCTATCCTATCTCTCAAGTTGGATCGAACTGCACGTGGTGTGCGAATTTTATTATAATCGGTTAAGTGGTTTAGGAGTCCATTGAGGACAAACATTGTGACACGAGATTTATATATATTAAAGATATATATGTATATATATATTCGTCAACAACTTCGAGTGTAGTCTTCAACCTTCATCAGAGACCTGGGTGCGACACGAAAATTTAACATTATTTTCGTCATGTCCATGTTCATTTTAACACCCACTTGTTGAGAGACTCTCTGAGGCCATCGAGCATTGTGCTAAAGTCTTCCATAGTCTCAGCTATGATGACTACAATATCGCCAGCGAATATAATTACACTTAAACTATGTAATTTAAAATGATTCAAAAATTTTCCCGAATGCCCTCTTCTAGCAGTATAGTAGATGTGTATGTGTAGGTATACGTGTATGAAGCGTTTATAGAATTAAAATGCCTGAAGGTACCCTCTCTAGAGAGCGCAGATCAATTGCACGCATCAGTTGTTTTAAAATCGAGGCGGGCAGCGCGGTGGCTCGTGAGCAGCGGCGCGAGAGAGTTTGCTCAGCGCCCCTCGGCCCGCGGCCGCCCGGGCGCCCACCGTGCACCGGGCGCCGTGCACCGGGGCGCCCTCCCGGCTGGAGGGAGGGAGGACATTTGAATCTGCGCGCTTTGATCTCAACCCTTCGCCGCTGCTGTCGCCCGCAGCCGATAACAATGCCCTCCGTCTGTAATCAAATCACGCACAAACTGCTTCGCGTTGAGACGTTTTCAATTTCACTGGTACCGAGTATACCGACCACCCACTACCGGTCACTTTATGAACATTCCGTTCGCAAAGTTTACCTTATTGAAATCCGTTCGGAAGTCGGTAGCGATAGCGGCGAGCTCGCTCACCCTCGCATTAATTCACGGATTTTGCGATTTGAACACACGACACAAATTCTTTATATGAAAATAGATATTTATGATACAAGGGTGGTAAACAGGCACAAATGGTAAACGAGAGACATTTGCAAGCTCTAGCGGCAGGTAAGGGTTTACCATCGTCACGAGTTACAAAAAACCTGTTTAGGTTTATTTTTCCTATACATCGATACACATATTTCTAAATATATATAACTCAAAGGTGACTGACTGACTGAATGACATAGTGATCTATCAACGCACAGCCCAAACCACCGGACAGATCGGGCTAAAATTTGGCATGCAGGTAGATGTTATGACGTAGGCATCCGCTAAGAAAGGATTTTGGGAAATTCCTACGGGAACCGCAAAAATCGGGATCTGCGCGGGCGAAGCTGCGGGCATCCACTAGTCATTTATATTCTTGTTCTTTCTCTTTGCCACTATCCACATCAAGTGCGATCGGCTCTACTAATCATATATGTCATTTTCAATACAGTTGCTCCAAAAGTGGTCCTTTATATGCCAGCCACGTGTTTTTATATTACCACTTTTTTATTTCTACCTCCGAGGAACGAGACATTTCTAGTTAATAAAAAATACAATAACCAAAGATACAGAACCTTGATGAATTTTGATAGGAGAATTTTAAAAGAGATAGGTTTCTCCTCCGTGAGGGACGGGCTCGTACATAACGCTAGTTGATTAGATTCTCTTTGGGTTATATCTTTGTGAAGAAAGAAGAATATAATATGAATGAAGCGCATAGGTTACACCAAGGAATAGGTCATCTTTCCCAAGGAGGTTTTAATGCATATAATAAATAACATTATCTCAAGCCTTATTGTAGTCTATTATGATAATGTTAAAAAACTTACGCATGCGTACTGGTAGTAGCTAAACTACGGCGCAATTTTCGTAAAACTGAATTGAGATGTTTTAGTTATGAAAAGAAAAAAATATGAACAGATAATATTTGTACTCGTATGTGTAATTTAAAATGAGCCACAAGTCGCGTAAAACGAACTTTGGTTGCCGAAACCTTGATAGGTACGTATTTTATTTTTCTGTCACGGTCGTTTTTTATTTTACCGGTTTTCTCACAACTGAATTGAAAAACGTTGTATGATACACGGGTGTAAAAGAAAATAACAAACTCGTGACGATGGTAAACCATCGCCTGCGGCTCGGGATCGCAAATGTCACTCGTTTTACCTTTTTCATACACCCTTGTATCATAAATAAATGTTCGAACATTACATGATTTACTATACATTAAAAAAAATAGTTTTCACTACTAAAACAACTCAATTCAGAAGAAAGAGAATGGCGCCTTATTTGAGCTAGGCACACTTACGCATGCGTAAGTTTGTTTTTTAAATTATGCCACAAATAGATAAAAATTATAAATAAAGCATGAAACCTCCTTGGCGTGACCTTACCCTTCATGCATCAAAAATGCTTCTTTTAACACACGCTACCGTGGTATTTAATTACCATTCTTCACCTTTGTGATTTATATCTTTACTAGCTGTCCCGGCAAACTTCGTTCCACCTAACACTACACTACCCTACCCTACATTACCCTACACTACCCTACCCTACCCTACCCTAGCCTACACTACCCTACCGTTCCCTACACTACGCTACCCTACCCTACCGTACCCTACCCTACACTACCCTACCCTACACTACCCTACACTACCCTACACTACCCTACCCTACACTACCCTACCCTACACTACCCTACCCTACCCTACACTACCCTACCCTACCTTACACTACCCTACCATACCCTACCCTACCCTACCCCACACTACACTACCCTACCCTAAACTACCCTTCCCTACACTACACTACACTACCCTACCCTACCCTACCCTACCCTACCCTACAGTACCCTACCCTACCCTACCCTACCCTACCCTACCCTACCCTACACTACCCTAACTACACTACACCTACACTACACTACCCTACCCTAAAACCAATAATTTTTTGACTGATAATTTTTTTTTATTGATGAAATTCATATTTTTAATACTTATTATCCTATTCCGGACGAAGACAAATGCAAAAACACAAAAATCATAAAAATTAGTCCAGCCGTTCTTGAGTTATAATTGGTGTAACTAACATGACATTCTTTTATATACTCGTATATACATACGAGTAGATATAACCTTAGAATTTTCCTATTAAAAGTTTGAAAGATGTTTCTGTATCTTTGGTTATTATAATTTTTATTTGATAGAAATGATAAAGTGGCAAAGTCGAGCGCGCTTGTGCAGTAAAATAAATTTTGCGTACAGTAAACTAGCATAAACGTAAACCACTTGTCAAGGAACTACTTTAACAAATGTACAGGGTGTAACAAAATTGGTGCAGCTCCCGTTATCTGGGGTTCTACTCGTCATACTCAACTACTTTTGTTCCAGGAATTTGTTGAAATCTCAAAAAAATAACTTGATGCAAATCGACCAGCTGATCGACCAATTTTGTGCGTTTTTGTATGGACGGTCCATTTTTTTAGAATTGACTAAGAGGAAGTTAATGAAACCTGCATCATTTTAATTACTCCCTGTGATTTGGGAAAATTTCAAACCTAAAAGAAAATATTATTTTCAGTCAATAGTTATTTGTTATACAAGAGTGCAAAGTTGCTTTTTAACCGCGTGCTCAATTTTGATGACCGATCACGATCGCAGCGAGTGATTCAAAAATTAGAATCCTGAGCGTTAGCAAGGGAATCAAAAGAGCACGAGGTGAAAAATATTTGCACTCGAGTGCAACACGTAACTATTCATTCCACCTCAGCGACTAAATGCAAAAAAACCATTTGCGCATTACAAACAGTTCTGTTGGCGTCAAATAAACTTCCTCGTCACTCATTTTAGATTTTTCACTCGTTTTCAAGTTTCTTGTTTTTAACCTTAGGTTTTAACAATATGACGTGAAAAGAAAATGACGCGAGCAAAGCAAATTAAAAAAAAGTACAACAAGAAGGTTCCAAGTCTAAGTTTTTAACAAATTAAAAAGGTTGTATGATAAATTCGGCACCATAGAGGTAGGAGTAAATAGGTTTAATAATGTTTTGAATTCATAAACTTACAATTAATGCACACGATGTTGTAAATTCAATTTACTTTATTCTCTAGCGAATAAAAACGGCTTTTGCACTCGGATATCGAAGAGCAAAAATACAATTTCCGAGATGGGGGGATAAAAAATAAATTAACAAACGAGCTCTTTTATTAATTGATTTTTTGTAAGTCTTACAAGACGCCATTGATTTTGATTGTTTATTTTTCTTCCTAAATAAGTTGATGGTATTGAAAAAGATGTACTCGTAACAATGCAATGAAACAAAAGTTGTTTGAACTGTGAGTGTGTGAGTGTGTGTCCGTGTGTCCGGTGTGTCGTCTGAAGTAACGTTTTAAGTTAGGCCCTAGGTTTGTTAGTTTTACTTGGGTTCACTTGTGTTCACTTGTGGGCTCTCGAACCTATCTACTCGTTATGTGTTATAAGTTATAACAATAACTGGAACACTTGACCCAGACTCTCGTCGCGTACACTCATTCTCATCAATGACCATTGATACCTACTGCGCGGAATGAAAAGCAGGGAGGGGGTGGCCATTAAACCTGATTATGGCAATTTATAATGTTTATTCGGCCGCGATATAGATTGTGGAGCGGCCGCCCGCCGCCCGCGCCCGCGCCCGCCCGCCGCCCGCATGCCGCGCGTGCGCCGCCGCCTTATTGTCACATTAAATACGGAATTAACTGCCGCTAAAGGGTTAAGGCGCGTGTCGCCCGCACCCCGCCCCGCCCCGTACCCCGCACCCCGTGCAGCCTCCCTACGTCCCGCAGCTGCCATCTGCGCAGACGCACGCGCACCGATCAACACTTTCTACCTGAATTCGATTTCAATATTCATCTGCTTTGATTTTTTGTACGACATCAAGAGTTGCGATATTATCACCGAGCGTCACGTTCTCGTCGTTAGTGAATCATTCCAAAGCTTTAAAGTAGTCAATGTTGGCAAAATGTGTAACGAACATAGTTCTTTCATCTGTGTCGTTCAATTTCTGTGTTAAGCTTTCCATGTGTACGGCCCACGCCCAGTGACGGGACAGATCATAGAAAGGTACTTATAGAAATAGAAAATGTAATGCAATGAAAAGGTTTCGCAATTCGAGAGCTAGTAGGTAATTGGCATTGTTTAATTTTTTACAAGGCATGTTAACATGATTTTCGAAAAATCTAAAAGCTTTTAGGTACAAGCTTAGTACGATCAAAGTACTCGTCAACACGAATGAAACGAGCCGAAACTCGAGAGGGTTGTGTCATTTTATTGCGGAGTTCCTATGACCACCTTTCAGCTCCATTTCATGATAATATTGCATTGTCGCGCGTAATACATATGCATGCAAAATTTCAGCTCAATCGGAAACCGGAAAGTGGATTAAATTTAACTTCAAAATTCAATGCAGACACCAGGGCAGGTTAAACCTTTTAAAAAACATTCGAAGGTATAACAATTTCATACTGTCATCATCATCATCATATCAACAGAAGGATGTCCACTGGTGGACATAGGCCTCCCCCAAGCATTTCCACGCCGACCGGTTCTGTGTGGCCCGCATCCGCAGCGGCTACTTTTTTTATGCACAATAATTGATAAGCCCTTGGCATTATCCCACCTGATGGTAAGTGACGATGATGCCGAAGATGGAAGCGGGCTTACCAAGATTCCCCAATGCAATGGGGATCTGGCTATCCTATCTTCGAGCCGGAACACATCAATGCTGTTAACACTGATGTTTGGCGGCAAGACTTAGATAAGATGGTGAGGCCCAGGCGAACTATGAAAATGCCCTACCACCTGCTGTGAAAATCATTTAATAATCGTCCATTGATAATTGTACTGAAGCCGGTTTTTTATACATAACATTTAGGACATCACTTTTAACATTTGAAAAAAACACAAATAATAATAATAATAATTCACAGTTTATTTCTTCCCACAAACATATTTACCAGGTACAGTAAGAAAAATATATAAAAAATAATAATATATAAAATGTACAAAGATATGTTGGTGGGAGACTGGTGCCTAAAGTACGATATTAATCTTGTGGTATAGGTCACCAGCCCCCCCCCCCCCCCCCCCCGACCCTCGGTATACAAGAAACAAAACAAGCTTAGCGAAGTAGGAATAAAAAGTAAACAAGAAATGAAAAATAAAAATATAAAAAAATACAGAGATTTGATAAGGTTTGTGTGTGTGTGCGTGTGTGAGTGTGAGAAACAAAAATAAGTAACTAAACATCTATGATATTATTTGCATAAATTTTTCCGTTTCCGAGTAATCAAGAGTCAGCAACCAAGCAGTGATCGTAGTTTTGCATCTGTAAGCATTGAGGTCACTATCTTCATGATTTTAGATATTTTTTTACAAAATAATTTCCTAGAAAACACAAATGTTGTTGAGCTAGGGTGGTCCTAAAGTATTGAAGTCTACAGATCATATCTACTCGTCTAGTTTTAAGTTGGTCAAGATTAACTGCAAAAGACTTATGTCTAGACAAGATTACTTCATAAATGAACAATTGTCTAACCGTGAGTAATTGGCACTCTTTGTAAAGGATGTCAGTAGGATAATAATAGTTTTTAAACGTAGCTACTTTAAGAATTAATCTTTGAGCTCTTTCAATCTGTAAAAGATTGGCTTTGTAAACACCTCCCCAATAAGAGATGCAATAGCTCAAGATTGATCTGAAGAGAGCGTTGTACAACATTTTAACAATTTTACTATCAGCCACCGATCGAATATTTCTGAATAGAGGCGCGAGTTTCCTAACTCTCTGTGTAAGTTTATAAATATGTGGTTTGAAAGTGATATGATTATCAAAAATAACACCCAGATACTTTATATTAAAGACCCTTTCCAGTTTAGGGCAGCTACATAAAGAGACATTACAACAGATAGAGTAGTGAGCTGTTATATCAAGGGAATCAGGAGGCTGTCCATGTTCTAGAGGTGATTGAGAAGGTTAAATACTTGGATTTATCTCTATTCAGGGTGAGTAAGTTATCTGAGAGCCATCCAGTGATTGCATTTAGGCCCGACTGAGCAGCAGTAAAGGTCTTTACCCAACTCTTATCTCTAATAATAATATATAAATAATAATTATAGCAGTGTCATCTGCAAAGGTATAGATCTGCCCACAATCAAGCGGTATTTGACAAAGGTCATTAATGTAGATGAGGAAAAAAGTAGGGCCCAGGATGCTGCCTTGTGGCACTCCATAAATAACAGGCAACTCATTACTGGTAGTCTCTCCAAGCTTAACACATTGCTTTCTATCACTCAAGTTGTTCTTGCGTTGTGAACATCTTTATGGCAATTCTTTTTATTTAAGTACCTACACTACATAAGTACTCGTATGCTTTGGGTGTCACCTACCCTCATCATTAAATTAAATAGTCTTCGACTTCGGTGCAATACAAAAACCCGATAGGGTTTCCTTTGTACTGTATTAATATCTTTATGTTTGTTGCGATAACGAGTGTATGTGGTTTTAGTTATTTTATCGTCAGGATGCTTCTTTAACTTAGTGCGAAGAACATTTTTATTTCTTATACACTTTAGAAGTAGAATAAGTAACCAGCGAATAGAAAATTAATATTCGCTTCTTTAAATACGAGTATAATATTTTTTTTACTTTTTTTTAATCATTTATAATTCAAAAGACTGTGTTCCTTAGCAGGGCTGATGACGACCGTCTATGATGCGCACAGACCCACTTCATCCACTTCACCCACTTCCCAGCAGGATACACCTTTCTAAAGAGATTATTTAAATTGAGAGTTAACTCTGCGCGAGAGCACGAGAGTATGCAGGGTGCAGGGTGCATGGTGGTTATGGTACTTATCTCAAAAGAAAAAGACGAAATCCTTCTACGTGTTGGCACACACTGTTCCAACTTTTCTGTTATCCCATCAGGGGTTCCACAGGGTTCACTTCTTGGGCCTTTACTTTTTAATATATGTATTCATGATATAGTCAAGTGTTTTGAGAATTCCAATGTTTTTATGTATGCCGACGACAAGAAAATCTGTTTAGCCATTAGGGATGAGACTGATTGTGACAACCTGCAAAAGGATCTTGACAGGCTCTCGCAATTCTGCACGCTTAATTTCCTAGATCTTAATGTAAAGAAATGCGAAATGTTGAATAACATAATCATTCCTCGGGTCACCGAGACAAAAGATCTAGGAATCGTTTTGGATGCTAAGCTGATTTATAATTCTCACTATGAATACATTACCCAAAAAGCGTATCGAATGCTAGGTTTTATTTTAAGAAATTCCAAGCCTTTTAAAAATATTAACACGTTGAAACTTTTATACTTCGCTTATGTGCGGAGTACGATTGAGTATGCCTCGCAGATTTGGTCTCCATCTTATGTCACATACATAAAACAAATTGAAACTGTTCAACGTAGATTTGTCAAAAAGTTGAATTGGGTATCTAGGACAACGCACTTGGATTATAAAACTAGTCTCTCAAGATACAACTTACTCTCTTTGGAGGACAGACGCATAGTGGCTGACATCAGGTTTCTTTACGACATCATCAGTGGCTTTTTGGACTGTCCGGACCTATGTAGCCGCGTTGGTTTGCGAGCGGGTACCATCCGCACGCGCCACTCTCGCTGCTTGTTTGCTGGCCAGGCTCACACGAACTACACTCGTAACTCAGTTTTGCATAGACTTGTGGAAACCTATGACGAACTGTTTAGTGACGTTGACATATTCTTCCTCCGACGCAACCAATTTATGAATTTAATTTTTACACGACTTCATACAAACACTCTCAACACACACACATAATATTTACACATTCCTACTACACACATAACGTATAACACTTTGCGCTGCCCGTTTCATACTTAATTTTTTTTCTTTATTTCATTGTACTTTTTTTGTTATATAATTTTTGGTTTATTATTGTTATTTTACATTATTTGTGTTTAAGCCTACTTCGTCCATTTTTAAATTTTAATTAGTTGAATTTCTTAATTTGCTTTCTAAAATGTAAAACTAACAGTTGTAATATTTATGTGTAATAAGCTGTGAAATTTGCGAAAAATAAATAAATAAATAAATAAATAAATAAATAAATTATGTAATCCTAATAACTTTATTGTCTATATCTCTGTCTGTCTGTCGACGGACGTGTCAACACCCTTTTTCTCAGGAGTAGGTAAAAGGTATCAATTTGGAATTTAAATTTAATACTTACTAAATGAAATCACTTATTTCAAGTCTCTTTATATCATGGCAACCCTCCCATCTGATCGTCTAAGCATGGAATGGAGGAGGAGGTATAATTTAGTGAAGCTCCAGGGCACACTCTCCGAAATGAATGCTATAGAACACCGACTTTGCTGTGATGCTCAAAATGGTCTATACCAACTGCGAAGCAACTTTGTTCTTTTTAAATATGCGTTTATTGATTTAAAAGACTAACCCAACCTTACGCACGGCCCGACACGTACTTGATGGAGAACATTTTGTATGAACTTTTTACAAATCTTACGTTGTCGACTATTACTCTTAAACTAAGAAAGCCTACTTGGCCGTGATTATGTTCCATCTAAATTAAGGAATATAGTATTTCCTCTTTTAAGGGTAAATACTCAGTAGAAACGATTTAATGTACTATTTTTACTTGTTACTGAGTATTTATATTCTACTAACAAAAAGCTAATTATCAATTGTTTTTAATTGCTTCGTAAGACACTTTCTTTGTACTTTGAAACGAGACTTAGGTATTAGTAATAAATACAATGGTTATTTACTTGTAGGTACTCGAGCTAGGGGTCCGGACATACTATCCCAGAGAGAGGCCTTGATTGAGCTCGTGAATCTAACACTCATGGTAGTCTCTGAACATCCGATCTGAATTTCGGGAGATACATTGAATCTAAGGCCAAAAACGGCTGCCAAAAAGCTTGGTATCGTCTCGAAGGTGAGATTAAGCTTCACACCAGAGCAGCTTCTAATATTATCATACCAAGCTCAAGTTCGGTCATGTATGGAGTACTGCTCTCAGTTATGGGACGGATCTGCTCGTTACCAGCTAGATGCCTTGGATTTTATCGACTGACGCGCTAGTAGGAACTTGTATCAAACAGGCTCCAAAGCCTCGAACCTTTACGCACGAAGCGTTTTGCATTTTCGTTCATTATGCGAACGGCCAAGGAGTGGAATTCCCTGCCGGCGTCTGTATTTCCCGATTCGTGAAATTTATTTACCTTTAAGACGGAACATTTAACCAAACCGTTCTCCGTTGCGTAAGACATGCGCGCGTGCAAATAAATTTTCTCCGGATCCCTCGGGAACTATGTCAAGCTGTGCTAATTAGTAAGTAGTCTGTGTCACTTTCGACCCCCTCAACTATCTCTGTGCAAAATATCAAATCAATTCCGCGACGTGAAAGAAGTAATCAAAAAAAGAAAGATTTAGCAAACAGCTATCCCACGGAAACCATGTAAGAAATCGGGATAAAATTTTGCCAATGTCCTTCACCATGCCATTAGCAAAGAATATATATATTAGGCTATGAGCACACTAAATTTAATAAAAATTGGTTGAGGCGTTAAAGCATAAAGAGATAACAAACAAACAAACATATTGTCACATAAAAGATACGTTCTATGAAATAATAGGTATTTACATGTATACGAAATAGGTAACGCTAAACATTAACTGACTAAAGTTTTTATTTATCGATGTATGGATGTTTGTTTCTCTTTTACGCTTCAACCGCTGGACGGATCGGGATGAAACTTAGCACACATGTAGGTTAGTTCCTGAAATAGGACATAGGCTACTTTTTACCCCCGGAATCTTATTCCCACGGAAAAATCGAAAACAACGCGGGCGTAGCCGCGGGCGGACGGCTAGTTATATTATACAGAACATAACGTTACGTTACGTTCTGTTAGATTGTTCATAATTTTCACAAGAAAACCATTACAGAACCGGGTTCCGAAGTTTTTTCGTACGAATAAATCAAGGAGTAAAACGTTTTTATTTCCTTTTGGTGATTGCATTAAAAGGCATAAATAAGGAATAAAGACGATTTCAAAATTTGCACATCAATATTAATATTATTATATTTTACAATATTTCTATACAGCAAGTGTTAGTTTATTATTCCATAAAAAATCTGTGTAAGGTACCTCTAGTACAAACTCATGGTGTTTGTTATTTTTGTATCTGTGACGATTTGATGAAAGTTAACAAATTACTAGAACTTAACAAGGTTTCCTATTCAGGGCACCTAGTTTAAATAACAAAGAAAAATCGCAATAACGTACCCTCTTCAAATCCGAATCCTTTGTAAATTATACATCGGTATGCGTGTGTGTGTGAGGTGTTCGGCGCCTCTACTCGTACTACTTGCTACCAATTATACATCGGTATGCGTGTGTGTGTGAGGTGTTCGGCACCTCTACTCGTACTACTTGCTACCAATTATACATCGGTATGCGTGTGTGTGTGAGGTGTTCGGCGCCTCTACTCGTACTACTTGCTACCAATTATACATCGGTATGCGTGTGTGTGTGAGGTGTTCGGCACCTCTACTCGTACTACTTGCTACCAATTATACATCGGTATGCGTGTATGTGTGAGGTGTTCGGCACCTCTACTCGTACTACTTGCTACCAATTATACATCGGTATGCGTGTGTGTGTGTGTGAGAGGTGTTCGGCGCCTCTACTCGTACTACTTGCTACCACTGTAGTGTTATAATGTTAAAGAGTAAATATTCATAGATCGCCCCAAATTAGGATTATTGGCAAGCAGACACTGATGTACATACTTAAATACGTTTGCTACAAATATGTTTGTCACTGTAATACTGGCCCTGGTGAGGATCGAACCCACGACCCTCGGTCCAAGCAGGCAGAAGCTGACCACTGGTTGGACCACCGTGCACCGGGTCAGTGTTAATCGTTAATTTGTGTACGCTCGGGTTGCCCGACCCGACCACACCTGCTGGTGAATGCTACGAAAAAGTATTTGTTTAATTTACAATTGGGAAGCCCTTGGCATCATCTCATCTAATGGGAAGCGAAGATGATGCCGAAGATTAAAGCGGGCTTATCAAGATTCCCCAACGCAATGGGGAACTGGTTATCTTATCTTCAAGCCGGAACACATCAATGTTGTCAGCTTGAAGTTTGGTGGCAAGACTTTAGATGGTGGTAGCTAGCCAGGCGGGCTTAGAAAACGCCTTTCATCCAACCAAACTGAGTTTACCAAAGATAGACATCGCCGGGAATGGAATCCGCGACCTCTTGATGTCAAGCTCATGGACTAAACCATTTCTTCACGAAAGTGGTTAAAAGTATGCACAGCGTGTGCGTGTGCGTGGGCGTGGGCGTGGGTGTACCATTTACATTACCTTTGAGCGCTCTGTTGTTGCCATTGCCTACATTACCTTCTGTTTACTCTTTGCACACTCCACACTCCACACGCCTTTATTTTGCATCGATGTAGTGAGCACTAGTTAGTTAGTGCGACAACTTGCAGAAGACGGCGCGGCGGCGGGCGGCGGCGGGCGGCGTGCCTAGGTGAGTTCCCGTATAGTATAGTGTATAACGTCTCCTTAAGTTAGTTCGCGTTGGTACCAATCAATAGAAACGTGCACCGTCCCACACTCAGCCTGCAGCAGGCGCCCCACGCCCCACGCCCCACACCCCACGCCGCCGCCGCTCCTGCGGGACCCGCGCGCGCGCCTGGGTGTGTTTGTGTGTGTGTGTGCAAACAATCAGCGCTGTTTGCCGGCACTGTTTGCGACTGCTCGACTATTGCTGTTTGCCGAGCTACAGATGTTTACACGTTCATAAATTCATACATTTATTATAAAATGTATTTTCCAAAAATTGCTTTCCACATTGCTATTGCTATTGCTATTGCTATTGCTATTGATGTGTAAATAACCTGCGAGTCTGTTCTCGCAATATTACAGTACTGACTCATAGTATGTGCGATTTGTGTCTAATCGTTTTGTTGTAACATTTTCCTTATTATAAAAATGACAACATTCAGAGACAAATCCCATGTCAGGGTGCCCTGGTCCCAAACTTGGGTCCTCTGTACTGCGGGGACCAGATACAGATACGTGTGAATACAAATAAAGCATAACAATAAATCCCGCAATTTTTATTTCTACATTTTCTATTTATTTTTACTTAATTTTTATTTTTACCATCAGGTGAGATGATGCCAAGGGCTTACCAATTATGAATAATAAAAAAAAAGACTTCAAATGAATATACGTAGAAGCCACGACGCTGCGAATCCATTGTCGCGGAGCCGTCACCGTCTGGCACTGGCATACAGAAAGTAACATTTTATAATTTTACCAATTTATTTAAACATCAAAAACCGGACCGCACAAGAACATAATCCTTTCGGGCGATCGGGTAAAACAGTTTCCCATGACACTCGCGAGATCAAAACGAATCTAACGACACGTCGCAATCTAAAATCTATCAAGCCGTTTAGGATACAGGCTCTAAACAGATATACATACACCAGAAAAATGTTACCCTTCTTTTTGGCAACTTTTAACTAACCAGTTACTCGTATGTTCTATATCGGCGTTTATTTTTAAAAAGTAAGCTTTGCTCGCTTGGCGGCTTGACTTCTGAACTTGCCAAGTTAAACCAGTTAGTAATACAGAACATAACAAATTTTCTTTAAAGCAACTGAAAACTGTGGTTCATTCTCCATTATTTGGAGAAGTATAAAATAAATATTTCTGTGTGAAGTTACGTAGCTATAATTTAAGAACCGCTATAGAACTATAGAACTTGGAACTTGCCCGTTTAGATCATTGTCATTTTTTTGTATCAAACTTGGCTCCCTCTCACATTTATGTTTTGTTGGGAGTTCATAAATTTATGTTAAGTAATTATATTAATTTCCTCTCTTTATAAAGTAATAGACATATAATATATAACAGCTATAGTATTGGTGGTACAGAATCCACGGTGCGCAAACCCGACTCGCACTTAGCCAGTTTTTTTCAATTTTTTCTTAATACGTCCAACAAACTTATTTCGATTCCAAATGTCAAATTAGAAAGTCTCCTAGAAGTGGTCTACATAATTATTTCGATGAGTAGTAGTGCTCTGTGCTACGGAACCAAAGTGTTTTTTTTTCCTTTGTAGACGCTCAAGAACATAACTAAATCCCAAACAAGTTTCTAAGTCACCTGGAAATGGTTCATCATCATCATCATCATATCAGCCGAAAAACGTCCTCTTTTGGACAAAGGCCTCACCCAAGGATTTCCACGACGACCTGTCCTGCGCTGCCCGCATGAAATGGTCTATAATTTTGATGAATAGTAGTGGTAAGGAACCGACTCACACTTGGCCAATTTTGGATTTTTTTTCTTTCTCGATGGCAAATTTCAAGTTTATAAATTACCTGGAAGTAGTCTATAATTTTGATAATCAGTCAGTCAGTCATAAAATATTGATTTCCGGCGCCACAATGTCTCTGAAATGGTAAAAAGACATATTTATAAAAATTGGGATTCTGGGTGATCGAGGGATCTCTAGACACACAAAATCGCAAGTGAGTAGGTCAAACAGATTTTAAGTTACGGGCAGGTCAAAAGTGGCCCGAAATGATTCGTGTAATGCATCCCACGGCCGGTGTCGCCCTTTTCTTTTCTAACTTGGCCGACGCACTGCCGTGTGTGTCCAGATTTTACCTAAATATATTGGGTAGATTAGTGCTACGAGTGTGTTACAATACTAATGAGAACCGTTTAGTTCATACTCGAGGAACTCCACATCAAATAAATATTTTTAACAATATGCCTAGAACTATATCATGCGTTCTGCAAACCATGGTCTTTATGGGACGGTCATTTTAGGACAGATGAAAGGGAAACATGCAAGAGGTTGAACACCAGCGAGATGATTAAGGCCGTGAAGATCAAATAGGAGAGCCATGTGCACCGTGCAGTCCACTTGGCGCAGGACTGCGGTCACGGTCCGCAGCAGGAGGGATAGACGACGAAGAAGAACAACAGTGCCTCGTTACTCCTTTGTCTCTCGAAAGTAGAGGAAGAGGTTCTCAATTCGACTGTATGCTTTTAATTTCCATGTATAGATTAGCTTACAGGGTGATCCCTTTATTAATTTTTTTATTAAAAGTGATTCACTCCTTTATTTAGCAAATTAACAAAACTTGAATTTTACTGGATAAGCCTTTTCAATTTCGTTTGTCTTACTTTATGTTGAGGACTGTTGCCACTAAGAAGCTTCTTGAAGGTAAATACGATTCCAACAATTTCTAAGCGTTCAAAGATATCTCACGTGAAAATATTGGGCTCATTGAAAAACGTCCGCTAGGTACTTCGTTCACTTGTTACGCGCCACAGGTGTCTGGCAGGCACTAAACGAACTTTTCAATTAGAAATAAACGAGACAACCCATTAAATTTAACATAAGCTTCCAAATGCATCTTGCAATTTACAAAATTGATACAATTCACGGGCTGTAACAAGAGAAGGGGTAGCAGGTATGTAAAGTAGATACCTACCTTATTTTATCTTGTAAATGTTATTCTCAGTAGCCAATACGCAAATCAGGGCGCGAGCACATGGGCGCGGGGCGTGCGGGCGCCGCATGTAAATCACATGTAAATGCGCCGCGATTGGAGCGCGACAACCCTTTCCGACATAGCGCCGCCGCGCCGGCTGCTATAAAAAACTGAGCTTTTTTACCGGCTAGCGGCTGCCGCCGTGCGCGGGGCCAGACGGGGCCGGGGCCGGGGCCGGGCCGGGACCGGGCGCGAAAGGGTTGCGGAGATTTACGAGCGCGCGCGCCGTCATTAGTTTGTAAATTATGCGCCGCGCGACAATCGTGACGCGTTTAATTTAAAGCGCGATGATGTATGATGCGCGGCGCGGCTGGCGCGGCTGGCGGGCGCGGCGAGCGCGAGGGTGCCGAGTGCGCCGGGGCCGCGCCGCTTGCTGCTCGGACACAATACATAATCGTTAGGATATCAAAATTAAACCAATGACATTTGTCTTGCGCCATGCCGCCGGCGCCGCGCCGCGCCGAGTGACAGTTCAATGTCGGAAGGTTCAACGGTCTAGTAGTAGTTGAGCGCCGTCTTTTGAGTTGCCTACTTGTTAATATCATGTGTGAAGAATAAAAAGGTCAAAACTAAATTTGTTTCTTTAAAATGTTTGGTTTGATTGATATATAGCAAGGCATGACGTCACTGATGTTGAACTTTGTGATTTTAACTAATTTAAAATTGAAAACTTCATGAAAAGCAAAACGAATAAGGTTGTCTGATATTTCAGTAGGAGGGCAACTTAGTGAATTTTATTTCAATTGTTTTTATGCAGCTAAGTACTTAAAATTGGAATGTGTACAAGTCGCGCTACACCACTAGTCACGCTACTAGTTACTACCACTACTACCGCTTCTAGTTACTACCGCTAGTCCCTCTACTAGTTACTACCGCTGGTCGCGCTACTAGTTACTACCGCTAGTCCCGCTACTAGTTACTACCGCTAGTCCCGCTACTAGTTACTACCGCTAGTCCCGCTACTAGTTACTACCGCTGGTCGCGCTTCTATTTACTACCTCTAGTCGTGCTACGAGTTACTACCGCTAGTGGTGCTACAAGTTACTACTGCTAGTCCCACTACTACTTACTACCACTAGTCCCGCTACCAGTTACTACTGCTAGTCCCGCTACTAGTTACTACCGCTAGTCGCGCTTCTAGTTACTACCGCTAGTCCTGCTACTAGTTACTACCGCTGGTCGCGCCTCTATTTACTACCTCTAGTCACGCTATGAGTTACTACCTACCGCTAGTCCCGCTACTAGTTACTACCTACCGCTAGTCCCGCTACTAGTTACTACCGCTAGTCCCGCTACTAGTTACTACCGCTAGTCCCGCTACTAGTTACTACCGCTAGTCCCACTAATACTTACTACCACTAGTCCCGCTACTAGTTACTACCTACCGCTAGTCCCTCTACTAGTCGTGAATTCGATTATCATTACGTGCGAAAACATATGTGGTTTATTGTTATTTTAAATTACCGTTAATATCATCATATCAGCCGATGGACGTCCACAGCTGGACATAGGACTCCCCCAAGGATTGCCATGAAGATCGGTTCTGCTCTGCTCGCATCCAGCGGCTTCCTGCAACCTTCACCAGGTCATTGGTCCACCGAGTAGGAGGCCTACCTACGCTACGTTTTCCAGTGCGCGGTTGCCACTCGAGAACTTTACTGCCCCAACGGCCATCTGTTCTACGAGCTATGTGCCCCGACTACTGCCACTTAAGTTTAGCAATTCTGAGAGCTATGTCGGTTACTTTGGTTCTCCTTCGGATCGCCTCGTTTCTGATTCGATCACGCAGAGAAACTCCGAGCATAGCACGCTTCATTGCCCATTGTTTCTCCATTGCCAGTCGTTACTCATTGTTATATAATAATATAAAAAATTCCGATTTAAATAAAATAAAACTATTCGATTTAAGGCGGTTTTTGGTTTGACAGATTTGTATATTTTATTAATGATGCAGCATTACTTGAGAGCGGCTCGATCCATTTGATGTTTTTCGTGGTGTTCTTAATTGTCAGGACAAGATTAGTAGTTAGTACATAACAACAACCCCGCGAGCCGCAGGAACTTAGCTCTCATCTAAGGTCTCATCAAGGATTTTAAACGCTATCACTTTTTTTAGTTAAAATTATTTTTACTATTTATAGTCAGTTTCTTTCTATATTACAGTTTACCAATTGTGCATTAAAAAAAATCTAATAGCTGCGTAACTATCCATCGCAATTTGGCCAGAATTAATATTGATTAAAAGTTAACTCTCCGCCGCGGCCGCCGCCGCCAAACCCATCTCGCGGCGCGTGCCCAGCGTTAACCCTTCGCAGTTATAATAACAGATTATGTAAAACGAGAATTTTAAATTATTATTATCGGCTGCGTGCGACCCCCGTTTTGACCCTCGTATGTGCTAGTTAACGGGATTAGTTGGCGGGGTGCGCGGTGCGCGGTGCGCGGTGCGCGGTGCGGGGTGAGAACCAACCCTTCCGCCGACAACGCGCCGTGAAACGAGCTGCGATTGAAAATGCAAATACGCCGCTAATCCAAAATGGCGCCTCCGCGCCGCTGTTCTACTCTTCAGTATATTGTTCTGATAAGTAAACTAAACAAAATAATGACGTGGACATGGTTTTTATGACTGTCTATGAGTCTATTCAAAAGCTAAAAACTTGCGCAATTGAAATTTTACTTTAAGACCGTCACCAAAAAAATAATACGCATATTAATAAAAAAAGAAAACATACAGGCATAGGTAAAACGTTTTTTAATTATTTTTGCAAAAAATATTATCTTTGCTCAAGTTTTGGAGGAGGAAATAGGGAACTACGGTCAATATTAATAAAAAAAATGTTTTTTTTTTCATTCAGTTTACAAAATAGTATACAGTTTCTGAATACTTCTTTTAAGCAATGTTAAACTGCTTGTGTCAGAAGTATTCGCTCGTCTTTACCAAAAACAAGGGTACATAAATAGTTACTCTAAGACAGATTCAAAGAAATAATAATAATAATTGTAATTATAATAATTGAAAAATAATAATAATTAAATTTAAAATTAGTAGTTTATAGAAGGCGCAAGCTCGCGGCTGTGTGTTTGTGTATGTGTATATGTATGTGTGTGTGTGTGTGTGTGTATGTGTATATGTAGTTATTTTTTTAGTACCTATTATCGGTCTGCGCTGCAGTTTTCACTTTCCTGCGTATACAGAGCGGTTTGGGGGAGGGAGAGAGCAACATTTTATTCAAATACCTATTATTTAGCTCTTTTTGAGAAAAACTGACAAAGAATCTGATATGTCAAAGATTGCAGTACCTATATGACTGTCATAGAAAATATTTCATTTTATTTGTGACATTGTCACTGAACCAAATTTCTCGTTATTGTCATATCTGTGCTCGAGAAATTGTTAAAAATAACAGTTAAATCACCTTGCATCTAAATTTTTCCGAATAGTTTCCATTGCGAACTTGCAGCAACATCTATAAACAGTAGGGCACGTATTTACTACCGTCAACATTTCTGGCGAACGTTTGGATAGAGGAACATTTGGATCGATGGAAAATTTGAAGAAATAACGTCCAGTAGGTAGACATTTATTTATAAAAGGCTAGAATGAAATGAAATTTTATAAAGCTCAAGAGAGGACCACTTAGTCAAAATAGAGACAGTTTTCGTATACTTCTCTGAGAAGGCAAAAATTTTATTGTGCAGTAGTTTCGGAGCCTATTCAAAACAAACAAACAAACAATCAAATCTTTCCTCTTTATAATATTATATACTCCAAATATACTCTATATTAGTATAGTATATAAATTAGTATTTTAAACTAGGAGGTCGTGACAAATCTGGTGACGATAAAGGAAATGGATAAACTGAGATTGAGAGGATAAATTGCAACCCTCTGATGTTAAATATGTCGGTCTGCCTGCGCGAAGTGGTTGCGTTATGTACTTATAGCGCCTGAAAACTAGTTATCGTGACCAAAAAAAACTATAAAGGAAATGGCTGAGTAAGATATAAAATGAAAGTACTAGTTGTACTCATGACAATTATACAAAAACTGACCAAATATTCGTTTGCGTTATGGAGCAACGCCCGTTAGTAGTAGGAATAGCGAGTTTTCTGTACCCCGGCCCTGCCGGAGAGCAAAGGAATTCCTATCTCGGCAACGCTTGAGGATAGCGAAATGGGACCAGGACGTGCAAACGATCAAAATGGGGGGCGACATTATTGTTTTTAATTTTTTTTATAGGAATTAATTTCCGCCATTTTAAACCTTGGGCCTCGCGACGGGGCGTAGTCGGCTCGCTACAGCGTGCCGCGTAGCGCGTAGCTCGTAGCACTGCGCTACGTACAACACACTGGACAAATTCATTTTGACACGATTTGTCAATTTTATGTATTTGTATAGGTAGGAGATGCCCTGCGCGAGCGCGCGTGCGCGTGAACGAGAAGAGTAAGGTGTTCTTATTGAATGGCTTCTAAAACTGGTTAAGTTTAGGTTAACCTGTATCTATCTATACATACATAAGGTGTAACAAAATTAGCTGAAACTATTTTAACTGGTGCTTCTACCCATGAAACTGAACAACTTTCCCCGTGGAACCCATAGTCAAATCGAAAAAAAATAATTGGATCTCCCATACTAACTCGATCAGCTGATCAGCCAATTTAGTATGGAAAGTTCAATTTTTTTTTGAGATTTGACTATGGGTTCCATGGGTAGAAGCACCAGTTAAAATAGTTTCAGCTAATTATGTTACACCTTATATATATAAAATTCTCGTGTTAGTTGCCACACTTCTCCGAAACGGCTGGACGGATTTCCATGAAATATTCTGTGTATATTCGGTACATAGGTCTGAGAATAGGTATAGTGTAGTGTAGTGTAGTGTAAGGTGGTACGAAGTTCGCCGGGACAGCTACTCGTAGTAGGTAAATAGAAATAGCAGGAAATTAACGAAATAGGAATTGATGCTTTAAGAATGTAAACTTGACCGCCGTTTTTTAATGATTTTTGGGAGATTCTGTTCATCTGTACTACGTATTAGGTATTGTTACCTATATTCTTATTTGTGTGCCTTTGCTCTTAACTTGTACTTTTTTTATACACAATCGGTAAGCCCTTGGCAGCATCTCACCTGATGGTAAGTGACGTTGATGCCGAAGATGGAAACGGGCTTACCAAGATTACTCAACGCAATGGGGAACTGGCTTTATTATCTTCAAGCTGGAACACATAAATACTGTTAACAAAGATGTTTGCCGGCCAGACTTAGAGGAGATGGCGGTAGCTCGGGGCTTAGGAAATGCCCTTCCCTTCCACTAAACAAATGGAGTTTTACAAAGTTACACCCCGCTGGGAATGGAACTCCCGAACTCCTTATGGAGCTATTGGACTTAAGTATAACGCCACGGAGGCGGTTAGATAATATTTTTTTTATTCCACAATTATTGACAATCATCATCATATCAGCAGAAAAACGTCCACTGCTGGACAAAGGCCACCCCCAAGGATTTCCACGACGACCGGTCTTGCGCTTCCCGCATCCAGTGGCTTCCCGCGATCTTCACCAGGTCGTCGGTCTACCACGTGGTCATCGATTGATCTCTTTCTTGAAGTTGGACCTACCTAGCTGGACTGGTATTCCCAGGTATACATATTCGTCAACAACTTCCAGTGTAAAGTCTCCAACCTTTAGAGGAGTGGGTGCGACACGAACATTTAACATTATTTTCGTCTTGTCATTGTTCATTTTAAAACCTTTAGAGTCTTTACTGAGGCCATTGAGCATTGTGATTAGGTCTTTCATAGTCTTAGCCATGAACACGATATCTACAGCGAATCGGAGGTGGGTTATGTATTTGCCTTTGATATTGGTGCCGAGTCCACCCCAGTCTAGAAGCTTGAAAACATCTCCCAGGGTGGCGGTGAACAGTTTCGGAGATACAAAATCTCCCTGTCTCACCCCTCGCTGCAACTGGATAGGTTTCTAATTCTTGTCCTGGAGGCGAATCGACATGGTGGCGTTTTCATACAGACAGTTCAACACCTCAATGTATCGATGGTCAATTTGGCACCACTGGAGAGACTGTAGCACAGCCCAGGTTTCTACTGAATCAAAGGCTTTCTCGTAGTCCACAAACGCCAAGCATAGTTGCTGATTGTACTCTTCAGTCTTCTGTATGACCTGCCGCAGCGTATGTATGTGGTTTATGGTACTAACAATTTAGTACCATAGACCACATATACGCTGCGGCAGATTATAATCTTATCAATAAGCCCTTGATAATCCCTTATTAATCTTTAGCCCTTGATAATCTAATTTGCATATTATTATGTGGTATTAAGATTTCCTATAAATTTACTAAAACGAAAAACATTAGCGACATCTACGTCGACTAAAAGAAAAGTGTTTATTTGGGCTTATTAAAGATTTAAATATTTTTTTTTATTAATTCTTGATTTGATAGTGACGTTTGAGTCCGACAAAGCCAGGTAGTTTCTAGTGATCGCGATTGCGTCTTGTCTTCCGAGTTGACTAGTCCGAAAGGTGATCCTCAAGGATCCTGTCTCTGCCTGCTGCTGAACGATCGACCCTCCGTGGTCAAGGACGCGGAATTATTTATGTACGCGGATGACGTTGCGGCTGTGGTCACTGCTCGATCGCATTCCGAGCTTGAGTTGCGACTAAATGCGGTGACGGGCCGCTCGCGGGCTGGTTGAGAGTGAATCTATGTAGAGAAGACAAAGTTTATACACTTTAGTCTTGGGGGCAGGATTCCAACCAGGCTGTCTGTCCAGGTGAATGGACTATCGCTGCAGCCAATTGACTCAATCAGACTTTTAAATACTAGCGCGACGGCGCACTCTTATGGGAGTAGCATATTGACTTGAATTACTGACGTGTACTGATTTTACCAATAAATTATTGTATTGTATAGTAGGCGGCCAGCTTGCGCAGGGCGGCCGGCTTGCGCAGGGCGGCTAGCATGCGCAGGGCGGCCGGCATGCGCAGGGCGGCCGGCATGCGCAGGGCGGCCGGCTTGCGCAGGGCGGCCGGCTTGCGCAGGGCGGCCGGCTTGCGCAGGGCGGCCGGCTTGCGCAGGGTGGCCAGCATGCGCAGGGCGGCCAGCTTGCGCAGGGCGGGTAGCGAGGATAACAAGTGCATTAAGTAAATAACAACAATAAAACTAACAACTGACACAAAACTGTATGAATTGTATTTTTTTAAATAAAATATATTTAGCTCTTTGCTATAGTTACAAAAAACCGATGAATCCAACAAAGAATCGTTTTGTTTGTAGAAGTTCGAACCACGCTTTATATTTGTACGGATTGAAATAGCTCGTTTCCGTATCACCCCCATACGTCGCGTCTCATTCAACTTTAAAGGGACGATGCAAAGATGTTTCACAAAGTGGCGAATCTCTTATTCAAAGTAGCAATACGCTGGCGGCCGGCCCTAAACAAACAGCGGGCTCGCATCACGCATCACGCATCACGCATGACGCACCACGCATCACGCAGCGCGCTCGGCCCAGGGCTGCTAGCGGCTGCTAGCGGCGCGGGCGGTGTTTTGGCTCTGGACATGAAGAACAATAAAAATGAATGTTTGACAACTTGTTTGGGTGACAGATGTCACATGGCTAATGATTTTTAAAGCTTATCTCGATTCGATGCCGCTTTTAATGGCAAAGATACCTTGTGCGGGTGTGCGGGTGTGCGGCGACGAATACGTGTTCAAGTACATAGTTGGCTCGTATTTGGTTAAAATTAGCTTGATTGTAAAAAAGCGTAGGTGGCTCAACGGTAACAACTCGGTCCTCTAAACCGGAGGTCTGGGTTCAAATCCGGACGGCCAATGTATCAGTTTTTCGAAACTTACGTACACATACTTACCGATTACTCCAACGGTGAAGGAAAACATCGGGAGAAAACCTGCACATCTGATTCCAGAGTGTATGAAGGCCGCGTTGCACACGTCCGTAGGTGTATATCAAAAGTGACCGCGGGTGATGCTAAGTGCAACATCAGCCAACCGTCCGTCGTCTATTCCTTGGATGGCACGGTTAATTGTGCCACACGATAAGAGAGAGAGAGAGAGCTTTATTGTATTTGTACATTTTTTTTAAATTTATCTATTACTCGCTCTCGGGAACATGGTTTCTATGAATGTCTTCAAAGGTGCGCTGTGCGCGAGCATGGAAAAATGTAGCCTACATTTTAATCCAGTTCCTAATCTGTCTACCTACCAAATTTCAGCCAGATACGTTTAGTAGGTTTTGCCTGAAAGAAAAGCAAACATTCATACATACAAGTAGATCCACACATTCGCGTTTATAATATTAGTAGGATTTATATATTTGTATATAATAATAATCATCATCATCATCATATTAGCCGAAAAACGCCCACTGCTGGACAAAGGCCTCCCCCAAGGATTTCCACGACGACCGGTCCTGCGCTGCCCGCATCCATCGGCTTCCCGCGATAAAAATAAACATATAATTATTTATACATACCCGTATAAAAAGAAAAGTCCTGACTCATTCACTGACCGATTCTTCAAAGCCCAACCTAAGCCGTTACAGCAAGTAAGCTGAAATTTTTCACAGAGGTTGTTCTTAAGATGTAGCCGAGGAATAATATTTCTTTTTAATTTACCCCATAAAGAGGGTGAAAAAGGGCTAAAGGTTTGTATGGAACTACGTAATTTTGAAAGTTCAACCTTTAAAAGGGAAATTGGTTCAAAGTTTGTATAGAAAATAAAGATTAGATTGACTTTCGAACTCACACAGATACTTCCCTATCAACTGTTTTAGATTCGTGGGCCTCGCTGGCGCAGACCTCGGCTAACATTGTAGGGCCTTTATTAGATTCGTACCTACCTTTGATATCATTATTGTTGGTTTATTTCGTGTATTTATAATATGTATAAAAATATTATTTCATACTTTTGAGTGAATTTACTTTGAAGTCGGTTTCCAGTTTTTTTAAGTATTATTTTATTTTTATAATAATTAGTGATAATGCTATGTATATTACATCATTAAAACCAATCACAATATATCATAACATATCATACGTGGCAGGATTCGAACCACGACCCCCCGGACAGGAGGTAGCAGCCCGTGCCACTACGCCACCGACGCTCTAACTTCACACTTAAACTAAACTCTTTAATGCAGATTATTTTATTTTGTTTCCCCAGTAACGACTTTGCAACTACTCGTAATACTTACGAAGTCGGATTTTTTTAACGTTCACCTCTTGTTGTACTGTGTTGCAGAGCTCGCTCGGTCGAAACTCGAAATTAAATTAATAAAGTGGCTCCAGGAGCACTCACTAATTGTCTTTATTAATTATAAGACAGAAGACATTTATTGATTCCTTGTCACCAAACACACATACATAATATAGGGAATAAATTAAATAAAAATACAATGAGAGGAGAAAAATAACAAAATTATATTGCGAACGTACCTGAAACAAAGGGTACCTTTAATATACTATTGTAATTATTTTTGCTCTTGATTTCTAATGTATAAACAATGTTATAAATAAAAGTATCATTTCATTTGTTTTACTTTACAGTACCGGGCACCGGGTGTGCCTGCAACCGTTTTGTCGGAAACAAATCTAAGTGCCTAGATGTGTTCTGTTCACGAGCGGACGTTAATTATGTTTTTGTAAATTTTGCTCTTTACATATGTCATATTTGTCAGTTTGAGTTCCGGATACGAAGCTCTAAAGCCCCGCAGCAGCCCTGGCTAGTGGCTACCCGCCGCACGGCCGCGTCCCGCGCCGCGCCGCTGACCCGCATTACACTTTCATCGGCGGCGGCGCGGGTGGCGCGGGCGGCGCGGGCGGTGTATTTGCGCACATCTCCATCACAAACACTCACCTGAACTGGAGTTTCATTTCCCTCTCAAATTATACAGCTCCGACAGTGAAAACGTTTTTAAAATGAACTGCGGAACATCACAGGGTGTGCTTCTGAGAAACCCTCCCAAACAACTTGTGTAGCCACATGTACAGTTATTGCGCACAATACGAGTCATGAATAGTGACCGAGGCGCGGAACGGGTGCCTCGTCCCAGTTTGAAACTCTACTTTTCAATTCGAATATGAGAAACGTTAACTAAAGTAAGATACGCGAAAATAATATTAAAAACTGTATACTAACCTCGGTTTTCCTGCCTTTTGTGCGTGCAACTTTTTTCAAGCGCCATAGTGCCAGTTCTATTTTTAACTTTTGACTCGGCTTTTCGGCGGTTTAAACTAAATGGTGCGTAAAATCACCTACTGGGTACCAAGTCGGAAACCTGGACCCCGATGGAAGTGGCGAAACAATCTGTTTCCTCTGCAGCAACCAGGTAACAAACCGCGAGGCCGAGCTCCGCGTAGGGCGAAGCCCGGAGTGCTCCCTGCGGAGCCGGGGGGCAATTTTGAAAAAAAAAAAAAAAACAAGTCGGTGAAGTTGAAACATATAACCAACGGCAGTGTACCCCGACACAGCCGCACCCAATTTTTTCGGGTAATTGTATGGTATATGTATGTAGGTAAGTATGTACGTCCCTTTAGCTGAGCCTAAACGGCTTGATGGACTTAGGAGAGCGAGTTGTTTTTACATTTGTCTTGTTTCGCTGAGTGACTTAAGTACGATACATTTTATTCTTTTATTTTTCCCTCTTGCCAAAAACAAACGCTTATTATTTGTACAAAAGTATCCGAATGATAATCCTAATGATTAATGTTATTTACATTATGTAATTTAAATATTTTTTAATAATATTTTCAAAACACTAAGAAATAATATAATATATAGTGTTAGTCGTAGTGTGGCTATATAGGTTTCTGCCGTCGCCCAACATAACGATTATACGTTAGTCGAAGTGTGGCTAAATAGGTTAGCATTGACATGAGTGGTGCATGCTCGCTTAAATGTTCGTGCGGATGGTGGCGCATCGGGAGCCGGGTCGTTCCTTTCCCTCTAGTATGGTTGATGGGAGCGATGGCTGACTCTCGCTTTATACTCGTGACCGGGTGCTATCTGTGTGAACTGGCCTACTCTTGTCAAAGGCATTAATGACATTCAATGATTTTTATGTATAACTTTTCGTGTCATATTGTTTTCATGTTCTAATGACATTATCTGGTTTATTTGAAGGATTGAATTTTCATGTTAATAACTTATGATTGTTTATTTCTTGATTTTTCACAAATGACATTATGTTATTATTATTTTATGGCTATCAGAAAGATTGTAAATTGCACCAATTTTGAATACATACCTTGAATCTTGAACCCTCGGTGGGCGAGGTCGACGCGCGCTTGTTGTTTTTTTTAATATATAAATATTTTTTGAAAAGACTATAGAACCTTACTTTGCACGTAGTCTCACGCGCACCGGGCTACTTTTATTATTCATGTATTGATTGATTATGAAAACTAATCAGACTGGCTGTGAATAGCACTAAATTAACCATCGCGACATTATTTCGGTGCCGAAGATCTTAATCCACTTTGAATCGCTAGTGCGTCGAAGCGAGTAATGTATTTTTAAGTTTCTGTCTAAAAATTAGCAGTATATTTAGGACCGCCCGCACGGCCGCACGGGCGCACGGCCGCACAGCCGCACGGCCGCTCCGCCGGCCCACGCTACACTACACACATACATTATGCATGATGCATCTTTGCGTGCAAATTTCCTCTCGACCTAATCGACCCTCCTCGGCCCCGGTCTGGGTGATGCTAAGCTCGTACTGGAAATTTATGCCGGAAATTGAGATTCTATCGAGAATTTCCACCGCACCGGCGAGTCAATACTAAACACAAGGAGGCGGCGCGCTTCGATCAACCGCGGTTCTGCTTCTAGTTAACATAACCACTCTAAATGCTGGCGAGATCATTACACATCAGATAAGCAATTGAATGCACGCAAATACAGAACGCATATTGCTTAAACAAATGTTGTTTAGATTATTGTAACGTAACCTACGTTACCAAGCAAGTGTCTCTCGAACTGGTTCAGTTAGTTGCCTCTTGTCTGTAAGTAGGAGTAGGCGCCGGCACCTACTCATATCAGCTCATATACGTCCCCACCGAGGGGCTCGAGCCTACCCTGAATTAGGGCTATCGGGCCTTAGTCAACCACGCGAGCCCAGTGCAGGTTGGTCGACTTTACACATAACCTGCGGGTTTCTCCGCAGGCGTGTGCAGGTTTCTTCACGATGTTTTCCTTCACCGTAAGAGTGTCGGATAAACGTACATATGAAATCTAAATTTGAAATCACATTGGTACGTGGCAGGATTCGAACCACGACCTCCCGGACAAGAGGCGGCGGCCCTAGCCGTTACGCCACCGAAGCTCGATTGCACCGAGGCACCTACTATCTACAACTAATTAATAAGTTACAGTTAAAATACTTTGAAAAAAAAAGATATTATTTATTTACATTGTTACCCAAAGTGGCATTCAGAAGAAATTTACTTTTAAATTTGAAAGATGTGTCAAAGAGACGTTCGGAGCCTGGAGCCGTTGCGGGCCACGTGACGCCAACCGACATCATCAATTTTTTTATCGAACCCGATATCGGAATTCGCGCATCGGTTAGCCGACCCATTCGTCGATCCCCTTTCCTAAAAAAATTAAACAGCTTTTAAGCGCGCATCGCGCTCGATCCGTTCGCAAAAAAAATCATCTCAGGTAATCGAAATAATGGCGAGGCTGCGCGTAAAAAATCCACCAAGGGCGGAAAAGAAACGGATTCGTACAAAAAAGTAGAAATTATTAATTCGAGGGCGCGGGGTGGGAAGGGGTACGCGCGCCCGCGCGCCCGCGCGCGCCGACAGTCGCGTCTCGTGCGCCGCCGAGCGCGCCGCCTCGTCTGTCGTCTGTCGCTCGGTACTCCCGCTGTCGCCGCTCCAGGCGCTCGCTCAGCCAGCAGCCCGCAGCCCGCCATGGTGCTGTCGGCGTGCGTGCGCGCCGCCGCCGGCGGCTACTGTGCGTCTTACCGTGAGTCCAGCCTACTATTTTTTTTTTTTTTTTGACGTTTATTTTAATTGAAAAAGAATCAGTGGCATGTTCTAACTATTTAAATCTCTAGTTAAATATAACACATATGGTAATATATATATTTTAAATTAAATATTTCTAGGTGATAACATTTCTTTTTTCAAATTACTTTTTAATGTACTTGGAAGGTCAAAAGCTTACAAAGTATGTTATAAACATTTAACTATGTACTCGTCTGGGTGTTGAGTGTGGAGTGTGCACAACTCGCAAGAATAAATCAACTCGCAAGAATAAATCAAAAAAATACTAATTGGAACAAAATAAATTTTCATTAGAAAAAAAAATCTTTTTTGAGATATACAAAGTCAGTACACGTTAAATATGTACATAAATCTAAATAAAATATACTCTCGCGTTATATCGAGCTATCAAGTTATTAAATAAACTTTAAAAAATATTGCTCCTAAAAATTGATAATAATGATTTATTTACCGACGGCCAATCTAGGTGTGCGCCGTGAGAGTAACGTTACACGCCTACAGTTCGACTGCTCGTTACGTTTTCAGAAACACTAAACATGAAATAAAAAAAATATAAATTAGGAACAACATATACATTTACTGGTTATGTGCTACATTTATATTGCGAATAAACTACGAGTACACGCAATTTACCAAAAAAAAAAAGTAAAATTATAACTAGTGGTGAAAGTAAACTTTTTCCGAGATGACGATTAATTTTCAATGTTTGTATGTAAAACGTATTTGATTAAACTCGTCGTGATATTGTGAGATTGAAACACTAAAAAGTGCGCAAAATTATAAAAAAACTACATTATTTTTTATTTACAAGCTTTTCTTTTACTTCACTTGTATGTCCTCGAATTTTCAATCAATATTTCACCCACTTCCACTAAATCTCGGAAATTAAAAACTTATTATTGTGTAAAAATATATATTTTGGCAATGTTAACCGCCTTCATGGCGTAAAGGTTAGTTGACCCCAGGAGGTCGCCGGTTCGATTGCCGGTGGGATCAACTTGTAAGCATCGGTTTGGTTCGTTGATGGGTATTTTCTAAGCCCGCCTGGCAAGCTACCACAATTTTATCTGAGTCTTGCCGCCAAACATCAGTGTTAACAACATTAATGTGTTCCGGCTTGAATATAAGATAGCCATTTCTCAATTGCGTTGGGGAATCTTGGTGAGCGGGCTTCCATCTTCGGCATCATCGTCACTTACCATCAGGTGAGATGATGCCAAGGGCTTACCAATTGTGAATTTTAAAAAAATGTATAGGTTTTGATGCACCTTTACACAAATCATGTTTTTTTGCTGAAACGCCTTCTTAAAAAGCTATTAAAATGAGGAACTTTATATCGTATTTTGCACTCTTATCGTATCATGTTTTTTTAACTTAATCACGATGATTTTTAAACAAGTATCTTTTTTATACAAAATTAAATTGACCGTGACCCAAAGACCACTTTCAGGTAACTTATAAACTTGAAATCTGGCGTGGAGGGAGAGAGGTGGTCGGACGTATACAAAGGACAAATTCAAAAAACAGCCAAGTGTGAGTCGTATTCGCGCACCAAGGGTTCCTCATCACCACTAATCATCGAAATATATAGACCACTTCCAGGTAACTTATAAACTTGAAATCTGGCGTGGAGGGAGAGAGGTAGTCGGACGTATACAAAGGACAAATTCAAAAAACAGCCAAGTGTGAGTCGTATTCGCGCACCAAGGGTTCCTCATCACCACTAATCATCGAAATATATAGACCACTTCCAGGTAACTTATAAACTTGAAATCTGGCGTGGAGGGAGAGAGGTAGTCGGACGTATACAAAGGACAAATTCAAAAAACAGCCAAGTGTGAGTCGTATTCGCGCACCAAGGGTTCCTCATCACCACTAATCATCGAAATATATAGACCACTTCCAGGTAACTTATAAACTTGAAATTTGGCATCGAGAAAAGATATTAGGCGCATACAAGGAAAAAATTCGAAAAAACCGGCTAAGTGCGAGTCGGACTTATGAAATTAGGATTCCTTTCTACTACCATGTATGAAATTAGGATTCCTTTCTACTACCATGTATGAAAATTTGAAACCACTTCCAGGTGACTTAGATACTTATTTGGCATTTCAGTAGATTATTGGGCGTTATCATCATTGTTAAGAGGGCCCAGCCCTCTGTCGTTGCAGCATTTTCTAATTTTATTGCATTTAATTCTATTTGGCGTATACAAAGAAAAAAGAAACCGGCCAAGTGCGAGTCAGACCAGCAACATTAGGGTTCCGTACCACCGCTACTCATCAAAAAAATTATATAGACAACATTAGGGTTCCACACCACCGCTACTCATCAAAGTAATTATATAGACAACATTAGGGTTCCACACCACCGCTACTCATCAAAGTAATTATATAGACAACATTAGGGTTCCACACCACCGCTACTCATCAAAGTAATTATATAGACAACATTAGGGTTCCACACCACCGCTACTCATCAAAGTAATTATATAGACAACATTAGGGTTCCACACCACCGCTACTCATCAAAGTAATTATATAGACAACATTAGGCTTCCACACCACCGCTACTCATCAAAGTAATTATATAGACAACATTAGGGTTCCACACCACCGCTACTCATCAAAGTAATTATATAGACAACATTAGGATTCCACACCACCGCTACTCATCAAAGTAATTATATAGACAACATTAGGGTTCCACACCACCGCTACTCATCAAAGTAATTATATAGACAACATTAGGGTTCCACACCACCGCTACTCATCAAAGTAATTGTATAGACAACATTAGGGTTCCACACCACCGCTACTCATCAAAGTAATTATATAGACAACATTAGGGTTCCACACCACCGCTACTCATCAAAGTAATTATATAGACCACTTCCAGGTGGCTTATAAAATTGAAGTTTGGGATCGAAATAGGTTATTGGGCGTATTAAGGAACAATTAAATGGGTTTTATACGACCACCGTTGTAATATAATGTGTTAAAAAACGGCTTAGTGCGACATGTACATTTCCTTGTTCGTCCACTTCTTTTTTCATACATTTCCTTGAACGACCACTTCTTTTATTGTACATTTTTTTTAAGATAAAACTTAGTAAAAAAACTGTAAATGAGCGAGCGAAGCGAGCGATATTAGGTTCGGTCAGGTTTGATTGATTATACAGTCAAAGAGCCTCGCGAAGCGAGGCTCCCCCCCCCCCCCCCCCATGGGTAGCAGAAAAAGGCGAGTTAAAAAGGATCCGGTCACTTTAAAAGGTGACGAGTTAGGAAAGTGACAATTTAGAAAAAAGACAAGTTTAAGAAAATGACGAAGTCGAACTGAAAGCACGTGGCCTTTCTAGTGTTATGGTCGTTCGAGCAACATGGACGTTCAGGGATGTGGGTATGCCAGGTATGTGGCCGTGCGAGGAAAGTGGCCCTAAGTGACCGGATCCGTACAAATGTTTTTGATTTTACTCGTACACGTACGTAATATCTATTTATCTACAAAAGGAAACCGTGTCTGACTGATCTATCAACGCACAGCTCTAACCACTAGACCGATCGTGCTGAAATTTGGCACCCATATAGCAATTATGACGAAGGCATTCGTTAAGGACGTTTTTTGAAAATTCATCCTCAAAAGGGGTGTAACGGAAGTTCAAAATTTCTATGGAGAAATCATAGAATATATGTAGATGTTTGTTTGTTTGTTAGTTACCTGTTCACGCTTAAATACCTGAAGTAATCTTGACAAAATCTGACACGCACATAGCCCGTGTCATGGAAAAAGACAAAGGCTACTTTTTCTATTGTGAAGATAGCATAATCTGATACAGCTCCTAAATTAACTGAAAAATAAAAAGCTTTTTTGGTTTATTTCCTTAACATTGCAACGGAGCAAAGGATTATTATGATTTTTTGCACAGAGATGGTTGAAAGGGTGGAAAATGACATAAACTACTTATTATCATAGCCCAACATAGCTCCCCAGGGATCTGAGGAAAACTCATTTCTAAGCTCGCACACGTCGGCATCGCAACAGAGCAAACGAATCGACGTGATTTTTTTGCATATAAATAGCTGAGCGGGATGAAAAGTGATAGACACTGCTAATCTGGATAGCCCCATAAAGTTCCCGAGGGATCTGGACAAAACTGATTTTCACGCTTTGTGATATTTTGCATAGACACAAATAGGGGGTGGGAAGTGAAGTAGCATAGCATCAAAGGACCTCTGTTCATACAATACACGCTCGCGTACGTCGGCATTGCAACGGTGCAACGGGTTATACTCGTAGTTATGAAAATATACCTTTGATCCCGGAAAAATGGAGGGTTCCCGAAGGAATGAAAATAACTCAATTATTTCTCCTTCAATAAGGCGTATCGACAAATACAGTACTTTAAGTGATGTTCAAGCTACAGACAGGGCAGTTGCGTGGTGTAGCACTTAACGTCACCCGCGGTCACTTGTAGGGGATTTAGGTTTACACCGACGCGACGGACGTGAGCAGCACGACCTTCATACACATATTGAATCAGAAAAAAAAAATATATTTATTCGTGGAACATAGGTGAAATAACATGTGTTATAATAATTAATAGTATCCATATTATTTCCTGTCTTAAACGGCATACAACTATTAGGTCATAGAACCAATACAACAACAAAAAAAGGCAATTTTGAACTATTTTGTTTTTTCATAACTACCTCTCACATCAAATATTCTATTAAAAAGTACTAAAAATGCTTGTCCAGTTCAGTGAATAGGCATATAAAATAATCAATAAGCATTTCTCAAAATTTCAGTTCCAATTTTGGTCATCAAGGAAGTCATTAATAGTATAGTAACATTTATTAATTAGTAATTTAATTAATTCAAACTTAAATACTCAAATGTCATTACTTTCACGGATTACTTTCGGAATCTTATCGTTAATTTTTGGTGCGAATGCAAGAACACTAATATGAACTAGAGCGGTGTTAGTAGGCAACACATATTCTCGTCACAAAGTTAAAACTGTTCTTATTATCAACATAGCGGTTTTATATATGTACAGAGAAGATACTGTTAATATGTTTACATTTATTATTTTCAACTGTCAGTACGCTTGAGATTACAAATTGCTCTTAATATACAACGTTTTTGAGGTGTAAAAACATTATCTTTGTGTGGTGTGTTCCTCCAGAATATTATTCCATAACGCAAGTTCGACGCGAGCTGCTAGACGCTACGTTGCCGTGGTAAGCGTACAAGACGGCGCGGCATGCGGCAGTTTGATTGGCGACCTGGCTGAGTTTGTGCAGCATGAAGTTAAATCGTTTAAGTTTCTTACAAATCGCTTCTAAATGTAGATTCCATTTCATTTTACTGTCAATATTCAATCCAAGAAATTTTGCATGAAATGTCTCTCCTCCTACTCTTTCGTCGTAATAGTTTTAGGTATTTTGACGGTCCTAAGCCCGCCAGGCAGCTGCTACACTTGCCAATAGACACCCGACCTTGGTGACCTCGGTTGGCAACCAAACTGCATTTATAATCAATGTTATTATTGTTACGTTGTTTAAAACTCATAACCTTTGTCTTTTCTACATCAATTTTTAAATTATTTGATTGTAGCCAATTAGATATAATGTGCAAGGTTTTATTTATGTGTATTTAGATTTCATACAAATTAGGTCCACTAACCATTATTATAGTGTCCTCATCTGCAAATAATACCATGTTATGTGGTATTCATTTAGGAAACTCATTTAAATAGACCAGAACAATAATGGTCCCAGTACATCCACTTGTGGAATTCAGTAATTTATAACTCTAGGGTCAGATGCATAGGTTTTTTTGGGTTTTTGAATTGGAAATCTGATGTTCTTTTTGTTTTTTTTATTAAAAATTTGAGTGCGTTTGACTGCAACTCACCTAATGGTAAGTGATGATGCAGTCGAGGATGGTACACGCAAACTCAAATAATGCCTATTCACTCTTGCCTTGAAGATTCCCAAATTATAGGAATCGGGAAACACTGATGTGTAGGCTTCCTCGCAATGTTTTCCTTTACCGCTAAAGCATTGGCAAGTAAATGCAAGCAATTTTCTAAAAACTTAATGGTACATTGGCCGACCGAATTCGAACCCGGGACCTCTGGTTAGGAGGAGACTAGTCGTAATGGTTGAGCCACCGACGCTTTTTTGAAATGGCTAAATATATTAATAAAACTTTCACTTTCTTTTTTATTCACAATTGGTAAACCCTTGACAACATCTCACCTGGTGGTAAGTGACGATGTTGCCGAAGATGGAAGCGGGCTTACCAAGATTCCCCAACGCAATGGGGAACTGGCTATCTTATCTTCATGCCGAAATACACCAATGATATCAACATTGATATTTGGCGGCAAGACTTAGATAAGATGGTGGTAGCTAGCCAGGCGGGCTTAGAAAATGCCCTACCACCAACCAAACAGAGTCTTACAATTGACCCCGCCGGGAATCGAACCCGCGACCTCCTGTGTAAAGCCAGTGAACTTTGCCTCTGAGCTACGGAGGCGGTTAAACGGCGGTCACAAGTGTAGTGTCCCAAGGAATTGAAATAACACATTGTTTTTCCTTCAATTAAGCGTGTCGAATATCGCAAGTATCTTGGGAAGTCGATGAATATTAGACATGCTGAAACTGTAAACGGTTTTTTTATAGTTTTAGCATATTATATACAACATACACCTATTTCCCGAGATAACTTACAGGGTATTAGAAACACGTAGCGACCCGCCCCGCCCCACCGCCCTACCGCCCCGGAAACGCACGGGTAGTAGCATGGAGCATAATACTTTGCCTAAATATTTTGACTGTCGCAGGATCGAATCAGCATGATGTGTCGAGTATATGGATTAAATTTAAATGTAATATAATGTCTACACTACATGAAGTAATTCAATGTATTTTATTATGTAGATATTATACAATTAAAAACAAACTAAAATATTTCTTTATTTACAAAATTGATAACCTGCATAATTGTTTGTAAAAACGAGCACACTTTGTTTAGAGGTGACACGTGACGGGGCGACATACTCGTACAGTAGTCCGTCTGAAAACGAACACACTTTGTTTAGATGTGACACGTGACACGTGACAGGGCATTATACTCGTACAGTAGTCCGTATGAAAATAAACACACTTTGTTTAGATGTGACACGTGACACGTGACAGGGCAACATACTCGTACAGTAGTCCGTCTGAAAACGAACACACTTTGTTTAGAGGTGACACGTGACACGTGACAGGGCAACATACTCGTACAGTAGTCCGTCTGAAAACGAACACACTTTGTTTAGATGTGACACGTGACACGTGACAGGGCAACATACTCGTACAGTAGTCCGTATGAAAATAAACACACTTTGTTTAGAGGTGACACGTGACACGTGACAGGGCAACATACTCGTACAAAAGTCCGTATGAAAACGAACACACTTTGTTTAGAGGTGACACGTGACACGTGACAAGGCAACATACTCGTATAGTAGTCCGCATGAAAACCATTGAGTGGTTAATTATGTATAAAGTGAAAAAGATCATAATAATGTGGATGAAATAGTTGAGGTACTTAATGACGATGACGTATTTAAGTTGATAAGGATTAATACTGTATCCGTCTAAATAGCTTTCCAGTTACCGAGTTGTACTTGACCATTTTTTATAAGATAGAATGAGTATAGTAAGAAATGCTTAAAAGTAATCAAACTATTTATCATAAGTACCTAATATTATGGCTTATTGTGACCGCGGCTATTACCCGAGATGGTTAATTGTAACCACGGCTACTACCCCAGATGACTTATTGTGACCACGGCTATTACCCCAGATGGCTTGGTGTGACCGCGGCTATTACCCGAGATGGCTAATTGTGACCACGGCTATTACCCGAGATGGCTACTTGTGACCACGGCTACTACCCCAGATGACTTATTGTGACCACGGTTATTACCCCAGATGGCTTATTGTGACCGCGTCTATTACCCCAGATGAAGGACAAATAAAAGTTATGATTCCAGGCGGGACACTCTTGTTTTCATACTTTTCCGTTGGCAGGTTTTAGTTTTTTAACTTTTTAAAATTTTAAGAATGTTTAGCTTATCAATTGTATAAAAAAAATGGGTGTATTTATCCCACGCCTGTTTCAAATTCAAACTATCTTTTTATTGCACTCCTTAACAGGCTCTTTATATTTTTTAAAGGATTTTAGAAATCCAAATCTGACACAATCCAAATCCAAATCTGACACACAACCGGCACCGGCTCTACATTGAAGCATAAGAATTGATAAAAAATGCGGCTGTCGTCGTTGCACTGAGAGGTGCATCACGATTATGCCATCTTTTTTACAATTTGTTGCTCAAAAAAAGCTAACATTTCAATAATGTTCGCCCCCCCCTTCCCCCGCCCCGCCCCGCCCCGCGCTTCACAATACAGCACTGCACATGCACATGTTTTTTAGTAGTTTAATGTCATGCGATTTGCAAGTTTTTATGCACACGTTCCGGACTCCGGTGTGCCTTGTTAGAGACGCCTGCGTCGCTCGCTGCGCCCGCGCCGGCCCGCGGATTACCGCCGCTACCTGCCGCGCCGCGCCGCGCTCCCACGCACCAATTATTATAACATAAAATGATGTAAAATAAAAAAAATCAATTCAGCCTTTCATTTTAAATGACTTACTTGATTGTGCGGGCTTAGAAAATGCCCTACCACCAAGCAAACCGAGTCTAACAATTGACCCCGCCGGGAATCGAACCCGCGACCTCCAGTGTAAAGCCAGTGAACTTTGCCTCTGAGCTACGGAGGCGGTTAGAAATGCACATAAAATAAAACACAATTCACAAATAAAAATAAAAATAACTAGCCGCCCTTGTAACGTATGTAAATAGTCGTTATTGTGTGCCTGCGCACGGTGTCCGCACACGCCGGGCTGCACACCGACATCTATATACTGAGTGTAACAAAATTTGGTGCAGGTCCCGTTAACTAGGACTTCTACCCATTAAACTGAACAACTTTTGTTCCACAAGTTTGCTGAAATCGCAAACAAATTGAACTCTTCATACAAAACCAATTTCGTGCATTTTTGTATGGAGTGTCCACAGAAATCGAAATAATTATTATTCCGATTTCTGTGGGAGTGTCGAATTTTTTTTGCGAATTGACTATGGGTTCCTTGGGGAAAGTGGTTCAGTACGACGAGCCCCAGTTAACGGGTCCTACACCAATTTTTTACACCTGTATATATACAATTCGATGTATGTATATACGGATATCAAAGACTCCAAAACGCTTGGAGCGATTTTAATGAAATGTTCAAGGAATCTTCAGATTAGCCTGGCAGATGATCCTGTCAAAATACGCGGCGAAGCGGGTCGCTCGTCGATTATAGAAGGGAAACGTGTACTCTTACGCACTCGCGTGGTAAGCTAACTCTTACAATACCTACCTACATGTGACAATTTCATTACAGTTTAGCATACATCAATAAAAGCAAAATAAAAAATTTTGAAAAAGCCCACGACTGGTGTTAATTGCAAGTCGGACTCACGCAAAGTAGAGTTCTGTAGTCTTTCCAAAAAATAAATGAATATTTTAGAAAACAAAATTATATTTGCAGTTGGTAATAGAACATTCTGTATGGAAAAACTATGAACTTTTTTCGAATCCAACTGCACATCTTAAAGTTAGTCGATTATTACTCCTAAACTAAGAAAGTCTACTTAGCCGTGATAGTTTTCTTTTTAAATTGATCATATTTCCTACTATTTACATTTTTTTTCAGATGGCCTTAAATAGCAGCTAAGCTGGTATGGGGGGAGGTAGGGGGACACTGGACTGAAACAAAAATTTGCATTTTAAAGCTTAATATTTCACAAACCAATCCCTGCAAACCAGACCCAAATAGACACTGCAGTGTCTCAACACTAAGGTCTTTGACCAGTGTGTGTTGCCAGTGATGACTTACGGAACTGAGACATGGTCGCTTACTATGGGCCTCATAAGAAGGCTCAAGATCACCCAAAGGGCAATGGAGCGTGCTTTGCTCGGAGTTTCTCTGCGTGATCGAATCAGAAACGAGGAGATCCGTTAGGAGAACCAAAGTAACCGACATACTCGTAGCTCACAGAATCGGTAAACTGAAGTGGCAGTGAGCAGGGCTCTTAGAACAGATGGCCGTTGGGACAGTAAAGTTCTCTAGAAGCGACCGCGCACCGGAAAACGTAGCGTAGACAGGCATCTCACGTGGTGGACCGTCGACTTGGTGAAGATCGCGGGAAGCCGATATATGCGGGCAGCGCAGGACCGGTCGTCGTGGAAATTCTTGGGGGAGGCCTTTGTCCAGCTGTGGACGTTTTGCGGCTGATATGATGATGATAAGAACATAGAAACGTTGGCCTGATGCTGTAGCATCTCCTGGTATCTGCAGGATACCCAACTCCTTACCAACTTACAGCAAAAGTATCGTGTTTGGGATACGTAAAGTTTAAAAAGCAAGGAATAAAACTTAAACTAAAAGTTTTAAAACCCCCGACAAAAAACCTCTTAAAACTAAAAAAAGATAATTTTAATATAAGTATAGTTATATTTAGATCTAAGAGTCGTCGCGTAGGGGACCGCTAAGTAAATTAAATTAAAACAGATTACAACTGCTTTACTTTGCTACAAGTACTAATTACTAATAATTTCACGTCTTAAATTAAAACGACTCTGTTCTATCTGAAACCCATTGAGACTATTCCAATGAGACAAAAAACGATTCATCTGCTGCAAGTTGGTGAGGAGTTGGGTATCCTGCAGATTCCATTTTTCCATTCCATTCCATTCCATTCCAGATGAAGCTTGACGTTAGGTGTGATAAGGCGGGTAGGGCGTGGGTAAATACGTACGTGCATTCAATTGTTATTTATTTTGAGACAAGGACGAAATTTAAAAAGAAATACATAAGTATTAGAAAACACAACACACATCAAAATTAAACAACAAAAACATAAATTTATGTTACCCGAGATTGGTCTTTAAAAAAGAATCAGGTTTTAGATAATTATTTACATATGAAGTATTTATTTATTTTGATAGTGTTTAGAGATGAAAATATTGATGGACTAGCTGTCCCGGCGAACTTCATACCACCTTACACTACACTACCCTTCACTACACTACAGTACCCTACTCTACCCTACCCTACACTACACTAAACTACACTACACCACCCTACACTACCCTACCCTACACTACACTAAACTACACCACACTAAACTACACCACACTACCCTACACTACACTACAGTATCCTACTACCCTACCCTATACTACCCTACACCACACTAAACTACACTACACTACCCTACCCTACCCTACACTATACTAAACTACACTACACTACCCTACACTATCCTACATAAGAACCTTCTCCTGACAATAACGAACTGGACAAAAAAAGAATTAACGAAATCGGTCCAGCCGTTCAATAGGGGTTCATTTTTATATATACCTGTAAGTATAGATAGGAAAATTTGGATTTTTGAATCATATGTCTCGTCACACATATAGATAGTTGGCTGATTTGTATGAAAAGTGGAAAAAAATTAATGAATTCAGTATGGGTTCCTTGGAGAAAGTTGTTCAGTATGATGAGTAGAAGCCCCAGTATAAGTTTCCGGGAGTGGTCTTTTTATACCAGATATAATATGTACCTTAATATACAGGGTGAAATTGAAATCGTGAAACTAACTTTAAGGACATACTTCACTAACGAAACTGAACAACTTGTCCCAACAAACCCATACAGTAGGAGCAAAACGTTCGGCCTCACCATACAAAGTTGGTCAATCAATCAATGGGATTGAATGGTACGGAGAGTCCAAAGTTTTTTTGCTCCGATTGTTTGGGTTTTCTCAGGAAGTGGTTCACTTTCTTGGGTGGAGTGTGTCACAGTTTGGTTCACGCTTTCAATTTCACCCTGTATATATGAATAAATAAATATAAATACTATAAAAGTGATAATTTATTTGTCGGTTACCTATTTAAGCTTCAAAACCTTGACCAATCTTGATGAAATTTGGCATGCAGGTAGCCTGTGTCACTGTGAAAATAGCACAGTCCGATGTAGGACACTCTTTTGTTGAATAATTTCTTTAGCTTTTGTCTTACCCGAGGCTTCGCAAGTGGCGCTCCCCCCGCCCCCGTCCCCGCCTCGCCCCCGCTACATTCAGACGTTAAAGGTAGCTCTGCTACATCAAACGAGTATACGATTCGTTCTTTTTGCTCTATGATATGATTAGAGGTACTTAAACTTAACTGTTAAAATTTTATGTTTTTCAAAATATATTTAAGGCCCTAAAATGGGTCAAGTGACAATATTCAATTCAAATTATTGAAAGACTGTGTAAAGCTATTATCATGGCACAAATATATAATTTACTTAAAGTAATAAAAAATCGATTTAATTGATTACAATTTTAAAAATATTACCACTTTTGATGTAAAAAAATATACTGCAGACCCTGTTTTTGGCATTAATTGCAAAATTTCTCGAAAACAAATAATTAAAGTTGAATGAAACCAATAAACAAAAATAGGACCTTTCATTTTAATTGAACATATTTTTTAAAAACTTATTTGAAAGTGATGACAAGTAATATAAACATGTAAAAATCGAGAATTGGGCGTTCGGTTTCAACGTAACAGCCGCGTTCAAGCTCGCATTGATTTGAACTTAAAATGAATAGACTTACTTTCGATATTATTTAAACACGTTTCAACCTGCTCGGATTGAGTGTTCTTAGGGCCTTAACTAATTTGGGTATGTAAAAAAATGAACTCGTAAAACAAATTAAACGGAACAACGGATTCTTGTAATTTTTTGTACAGAGATGGTCGAGGAGGTGGGAAATGAAATGTATTTACTAATTAGCATATCCCGACATGGTGCCCGAGGGACATGTCCACGCTCGCGCACGTCGCGTCGTCGGTGTCGCAACGGAGCAACGGATTGAAGTATTTTTTTGTATAGAATTGGTTGAGGGGGAAGTGACATAGACTGCTAATAAGATCAGCCCGACACAGTTCCTGAGCGATCTGGAGAACATTCATGTCCACCGGCTAATGCTCCGCTCACACTCGCCCTCGAAGACAGTCATAAAAAAAGTGCGAGTGGGACTCGCGCTAAGTAGGGTTCCGTAGTCTTTTCAAAAAATAAATGTTTAATTTAAAAACAAAATTATATTTGCAGTTGGTAATAAAACATATTGTATGAAAAATCTATGAAATATTTATAAATCGAACTGCACATCTTAAGTTGGTCGACTATTTCTCGTAAACTAAGAAAGCCTACTTAGCCGGGATAGTTTTTCTTTTAAATTCATTATATATAGACTTCTTTCATGAATTTTTTCAAATTTCAAAATACAGCGGTTTAGTTGGTAGGGGTTGGGGACACTCGAGTCCAACAAAATTTAGCACTTTCAAGCCTATTTTTTCGAAAACAGAACCCTAAATTATAAAATGGTCTTAGAAGACTCACAACTATTTTTAAGCTCTAATCAACGACACCCCATACTACTAGGTTTGATGAGAAAAAAAAGATCCCCATTTTACTTGTAGGGGAGTTAAGTAACTCTTAAAAAAAAAACCCATTTTTTTTACATTTCTCTCCGCGTTATTAATATATATATATATATATATATATATATATATATATATATATATATATATATATATATATATATATATATATCTGTGCCAAATTTCAGCTCTTAAAAACTAATAGTCCAGGAGCGCTAGGCCGCGGACAGACAGACATGACGAAACTATAGATAGATAGATAGATAGATAGCACGTTTATTTGTCACTGCAATCACACACATTATTATACTCGTACATTATATAAAACAAAACTTAACGAATGAAAAAGAGCAAAAAATAATACAGTTGAGAGTGTAGACAGGGTATGAATGGGATGGCGAATCGAAGCCATTTCGCTCAGATCTGTAAGCAGTATACGATCAAACTTGCGCAAACCGTAAATAAATCTGGTTGTCCATGTGAGCGAAGCCGTGGGCAAAAATTAGTTTATACTTACATATTATTAAGCGTTTCCTGAAGATGAGGCATGTTTTGGTGTGGGTGCTGGATGACAGAAGGGGAAAAAAAGAAATAAAAAAAAACAAAAACGTGACTACGTAAAAACTGAACTTTAAAAAGATGGAAACATAATATTCCTATTCCTTCTCCTATTCTGTCTCCAATCCGACACCCCTTAACTATGCCCTAAGCCGAGATCTATGCCCATCGGCTAATTGTCCCTACACCTATTTTGCAGAGAGTACCATTCGTAGTCGCCCTCTCTCCAATAGCAGCAGTAAAGACCATCTCCTGCACAATCCCATGCAGTCGGAGGCAATATATGGCTTTATTGTAATATTTTGGTAATATTTCTTTATAAGAGGTTGTCATTTTTTCTAGCCCAGCTGCAAAGACGAACAGCAACCCAAATAAAACGTATTAACTGATGCCTAAATACCCGAATGTAACACCTATCGATTGTTATCAGAGTGTAATCGAATGAAGGGCAGCGCGTAGGGCTTCACTGGTGTCCGTGCGCGGAGCTAAGCTGGCCCACAGGCGCACAGGCGCACAGGCGCACAGGCGCACAGGCGCACAGGCGCACTTGCGAGCCGTCAGTGGGTCATTTGGTTAGACTAACAGCAGTTTGTTTTGGTTGTTGCAGAAGAGTCGGGAGAGCTGATCAAGTCGTCGCCATCGCCGCCGCCGAGCCACGGTAAGCTCTCACTCCTTGATGTGCCCCTTCCTGTGCTTCACAACGACCAACTGGAGTACACTCAACCCATTGCGTCGTGTTTGCGTTCAATAAAAATAAATTAAATCAGTCTCTTGTGAAAACGAACCAACCATTCGGCGAACCACTGAGGTCGGATGTATTTGTAAATTTAGTTACGATGCCCCCTCGCCGTTTAAAAAAAAGTGGCCAAGTGCGTGCCGGACTACATGAAAATTAGGGTGCCGTAGATTTTTCATCAATTAAGGCATATTAGTAAGCATATTAGACAGAAACATCATTGAATATTTGCCTTCTCGTCGACAAGATGAAGTCAACCTCGTTCTTCGTTATGCCATTGGGATGCAACCATGTCCATTTTCGCTGCTGAGGCTTTTTGAAGAAGGAAGGTCACCCAAAAGGCAATGGAGAGTGTTATGCTCGGAGTTTTTCTGCGTGATTGAATCAGAAACGAGGAGATCCGTAGGAGCACCAAAGTAACCGACATAGCTCTCAGAATTGCTAAACTAAAGTGGCAGTGGACGGGGCACATTGCTCGTAGAACATATGGCCGTTGGGGCAGTAAAGTTCTCGAGTGGCGACCACGCACCGGAAAACGTAGAGTAGGTAGGCCTCCCACTCGATGGAACGATGATCTGGTGAAGGTCGTGGGAAGCCACTGGATGCGGGCAGCGCAGAACCAGTCGTCGTGGAAATCCTTAGGGGAGGCTTATGTCCAACAGCGGACGTCCTTCGGCTGATATGATGAAGGCATATTATAAAAAACAATGTAAATTTTGGGTGACCTTGAGCCTTCTTATGAGGCCCAAAGTAAGCGACCATGTCTCAGCTGCGTATGTCATCACTGGAAACACACACTGGTCGAAGACCTTGGTCTTAAGACTCTGCGGTATTTGGGACGTGAAGATATTGCGGAACTTTCCGAACACTGCCCAGCCGAACTGGATTCGACGATTGATCTCTTTCTTTAAGTTGGACTAACCTGACTGGACTGTTTGCCCCAGGTACACGTATTCGGTAACAACATTGAGTGTAGAGCCTTCAACTTTCAGAGGAGTAGATGTGACACGGACGTTTGACATAATTTTCGTCTTTTCCATGTTCATTCTAAGACCTATTTGTTGAGAGTCTTTACTGAGGCCATCGAGCATTGTGTTTAGGACGTCCATAGTCTCAGTCATGACCACGATATCGTCAGCGAATCGAATGTGGGTGATGTTCTCGCCGTTAATATTGATGCCGAGTCCACCCCTGTCCAAAAGCTTAAAAACATCTTCAAGGACGATTCGTAATGATATTTTAATTACAGCTTGAAGACATGGCTCAGAAGTGAGATGAGTCTATAATTTTGAAGTAAAGCATGACCACACTTCTGTGCCATGCCTTAGGCGTTTGTCCCTTGAGAAGACGGGAATTAAATAACTTCTGAAGAGCTTTAAGTACCGGTGTTCCACCTGCTGTCAGGAGCTCAGCCGTAATTCCATCATCACCCGGTGCCTTATTGTTCTTAAGCTGTTTGAGAGCCATTGAAGTTGGTCGCCTATTACTCCTAAACTAAGAAAGTCTACATGACCATGTAAATTTTCCTTTTAATTTGATTATATGCAAAACTACTCCCAATACTTTTCAGATATCCTGAAATAGGTGTTTAGATGATTTGAACATCGGACTCTAACAAAAATCACTTTATTCTTTATATTAAGTAAACAAATCATTTATCGGAAAAATGATCTTACAAAATCCATTAATCGATACCCCACACTGTAGAGTAAGTAAATAAAAAAAAAACACTTTCACTTTACATACAACCTTTTTTTAAAGATTTTATTCCACAAGTTTTTTTCTAAAACGTTATAGATTTATAGGATCGTACCAGATTTCAGCTTTATATATTTCTTTACAACTGTACGACTGTGACACACCGATGGACAGACAGACAAACAGACGGACAGACAGACAAACAGACGGACAGACGGACAAGGCGAAACTCAAGGGGTTCGCTGTTTGACTACGGGACCCTTGCAACTGGCCCAGTGCGTATCGAATCATGCAAAATGCATAGAGAACTAAGCAATCATTAAATCCATAACTTGAAAACTATTTATCAGACGAGACTGGGAGAAGAATAAAGAGAATAAAGAGAAGTGTGGCGGAAGAGAGGGAAACGAGAAAAGAGAAGGGGTCAGTGACTGTGAAGGGTAGGGTGATAAGTTGCAGTAGCAGAAAGAGGGGATATGAAATTTAGGGGGTAAGCTAGGAAGGGAAAATAAGATGAGGGAGAGGAAAGTGAAATGGGGAAGAGAAAATGAAAGGAGGTGGGCTGTAGGAAGAACTTTTGATATGTAGGTGGCGAGGGTTACAGCAAAGGTAAAGAAAATCCTGAACTCCATAAAAAATGAAATGGTTTTCGAAGATAAGACATTAATAAATATCAATCACTCTGTCATCAGTAGCAACTGCCGATAGAAATACAGGACCTAACTAACAGGTGATTAGAGAAACATTAACATTAATTTCATTGGAAAGTGTTATTGTTGATAATAAGAAAGGGGTTGCTGCCGCCGCGCTGCGCCCGCGCCGCTTGTGAAGTCACACTAAGAAGAATAAAGAAGGGGTTAAAAACATTATTGATCTGATGAATGTATCAGTATTTGAATAGCGCTCACCCCGCTTACCTGAGCACGCGCACGCAAGAAAGGATTTCACGCGCCGCGCGTCGCGTGCGCACAGGAAGTGTGGCCTATCTTTTCTTGTGCAGGCCGCCACTACCCCCTCACTGACACGAACTCGTTTATTCTCCGTGCCTTTCATCTGTTCGAATGAAAGTGATTTCACTGTAGAGTGTAGGGTGAAGCGGATTCAGCGTCCATGTGAAATGAAGGTAAACTGGTTTTTTTGGTTCCTTTCGGGGTGCCAGCGGGATGCGATTTTTCTTTCGTCTACAAATAGGAGGCAGCACTACCCTGAAACCAGAACGTTTTTATTTTGGTCATCTCCTCCCGAACACGTGTTCAGCTCGAGGCGCTACTCCTGCTCCTGCTCCTGCCCTACGCATTTTTACCCACGACGACGGAACGGAAAAGGGTGAGAGGTTGTGTGTTTGTTTGTTTGTTTGTTTGTATGTGCAAATGAATGTCGCCATTCATGTCGAAAACTACTGGGCCGATTCCTTTGCGGTTTTTTTCATTTAAAAGGTATCATTTCAGGGCAGTTTCTCAGGTATGTTCTATGGTGGTAGACCACCAGGGAGCACTGCAGAAGCCACGATGGTGGGCGCTTGAGGGATTCTTAGAAACTATTCAGTCGACTCCGATGCGGTTTTTTTGCATTAACATACTTAGGTGTCATTTCAGAGCAGGTTTTAGGACATATTTTACAGACTTAAACTTATGATCAATATATTTTTGCATCTTTGTTGCATTGAACTTTATTTCATCTCTTTTATAAAGATATTATTTTTGGACTTGGTATTTACGAATTTTTTTCCAAATACCTGTCGAAAAAGGCTAGAGATTACTTAAAAAACATAAAGGCGATGCACCCATGACATCTGGAAATAATTTACATACAAACAAATGTACATAATTCGTGGTTGCAAAGTCAGAAATATATCTTTATACATGAGACGAAATAAATTTCTAGGCAACGAAGATGTATCAAATATATTGTCATAGCTTTAATTACTATTATTAACTCAATACATACTGAAAAACAAAACTAAAAAATTTAAAAGAGAACTGCCAGACTTGGCAAATATTTTTAGGGTAGACTCACGAGACTAGGCGATTTTTTACATAAAAATGTTTTAATGGGATTTTAACGTTCTAGATGCAGCTCGCTCTGGTCGCCCTGTTTGAATTTGCATACAAAATACGAATAATCTTTTCCCGCGACCCAATATGTGAAATAAATCTTTTGATTGATTTGAATTAGAAGTTTGAGTTTTTACAGCTCCAAGAACTGTAGTCATCTAATTTAAGAGTACTGCTCTTGTCTGTGGAGTAATCGCCAATTTCTCCTTTCCTCAGCCATGGTCTCACTCAAGGTCTCCATACGAAACGGCGGCAGCCTTTCCCTTTATTTGCTCTATGCCATTTCGCCTCGGTCTTCCTCCGCCTCTTCGTATCGTGTCGCATCGGGTGTCGGGTGTCGGGTGTCGGGTGTCCTCACATATTTTCTATTTTCAGTTATTTGCAGCGGGCTTATCTTCTCTTTCACCTTATCCAGAACCTCTCGGTTTGTTTTCTTTTCTGTCCAACTGTTAATTACCGTTCTCCTCTAACACTAACACTAACACTAACACCACAATATTCCAAATGCTTCCGATCTTTCTCTGTCCTCTCTCCACGTCTTTCTTATCCATACAAAGCAATGCTCCAGATGTAGGTTTTTTTTTCTGTTTTCAGCGATATTTTGAATGCTATTAGATGTTTTAAAACCTAAGTATTTGATAATAATTTCAACATGATACCTCCACGCATACCTGATAAAAAAAACCTAAACAGACAGACAGACAGACAAACAGTCGGTTCCTTTTTTGGCACGGAACCCTATAGTTATTTTTTCATGTCAGTAGCTCAAAAACATGTTGAAATAATATTACCTACATATCTTCACTATAATAGAAGAAGAAAGATTTTTATGTATTTTTGTATGTTGGTAACGAATAAACTCAAAAACTACTCGACCGATTTCAAAATTTCTTTGATCATTAGAATTCTACATTATCAATAAGTAACATAGGCTATATTTATTACTACAAAAAAATCCCTATTAAAACTTATATAATGTAACCCAAGGTGTAAAAAATTTACCATTTTTTTTTTATAATCGCATGCGCTGCGGAGACTCTTGACGACGGAACAGCAAATGTTTTTCATCTCTCCTGTTCGGCAAGTTTCACTTTAATGAGTAGACAGCCGGGTGGAACATTGCTTTTCCATCCCTAGGGTGGAAAGTATTTCCATCCCTAGGGTGGAAAGTATTTTTTTTTTATTGCCAGCCATGGAGTCGAAGATAATTGAGGTACGTCATATTATTAAATTACATTAAAATAAGAGGTTTTCATATATCTAAACTCAGCTATACATTAAACGACGTGTTTATTACGATCTATAGGTTGATATTAAATCATTTTATAGTTGGTCTTTTTTTACAATTACAGAAGATTAAAAATTAAAATCATTACTCTATTCTGCTGCGCGCCATAATAACATAACATGACACTTTTGGTTTCAATTTTCGGCATGGCCACCTAGAGGCACGTCGTGAGCAACTCCATTAGGTACAATCTAGTCGGCCGTGGCAAGCGGCCATTGCGAAAAGGTTGGAGGTTGGATATAGGTAAACTTAATTTATTGATATCTAATTAATATTTTATATCATATAAATAATACATTTCCTCACAGTCGAAATGAAAAGTACAGTGTTTAACTCGGGTGAAATAACCCATTTCACTCTCGAACTATTGGCGCTCTACTTAGTTCGAGCGTTAGAAATATCTCGAGTGAAATGGGTCACTTTCTTCCCTTGATTAACAATCTACTATACATATTACAATATTAAAGAAAGTATCAATATCTACAACATCTACAAAAAACTTCGCCATACCATATGTCCAACTGTTGTAGTTATGTCACTATAACTACTTCTCACATTTTATTTTTTTCAAACGCACTTAAATTTCTAATAAAAAACATAATTGAAAAGTTGACAGCGGGCAGTGCGGCGAGGGAGAGTGCACATCTATGAAATAGGTAGCCGAGCTAGCCGCGCGGGGCTCAGACGCGCGATCGGCTGCCTACACAGCGGACGCAACCGATATTGAAAGTTTTGACTTTTTTAATAGCACATTTTTTGTTCTAGTAAAAAAGATTTTTCAGAATTACTTATAAATTAAATATAAAATTGTATAAGAAAAATATGAATAGTAAAATGAAAAAAAAAACTACTTATCCCAAAATGTTTAAAAAACATATTATGTCCACCCTTGGGACGGGGGCGGGCCGTGGGCGGTCGGTAGCTGCGAGTATGTTTAAGTAAATAACAACTGAAATTATTGCGTTCGCTTATAATCTTAAGTTCTAAGGAAGCTCCAGCTCTATTTATAGGTAGTGACTAAATGTTAAGCTGCATACTTTGAATGTGACTGTATATGTCATTAATCATTATTATATAAGGTGTAACAAAATTAGCTGAAACCATTTTAACGGGTGCTTCTACCCATGAAACTGAACAACTATCCCCATGGAACCCATAGTCAAATCGAAAAAAAAAATTTGCCTCTCCCATACTGACTCGATCAGCTGATCAGCCAACTTAGCATGCGATGTTCATAAATTTTTTTGTGATTTGACTATGGGTTTCATGGGGAAAGCTGTTCAGTTTCATGGGTAGAAGCACCAGTTAAAATAGTTTCAGCTAATTTCGTTAGCCCTTATATAAATTTCAAACCTAAGGACATCAACGCGAGCGACAGCAATATGCTAACCCACGACGTAACAAGAGGGGTGTTATAAGTTTAGCGTGTGTGTGTGCGTCTGTGTGTCTGTGTGTCTGTCTGTGGCGTCGTAGATCCTAAACGAATTCACCGATTTTCATGCGGTTTTTTTATGCGGTTATTTCCTTAATCCTTACTAATATTATAAATGAGAAAATGTGTTTGTTTGTTTATTTGTTTGTTTGTTACCTTTTCACGCTTCTACGCCTTGACCAATCTTAATGAAATTTGGCGTGCAGGTAGCCTGTTACACAAGAAAGGACATAGGCTACTTTTTATCCCGTGAAAATAGCATAGCCCGATGCAATTCCCGAGGGAAATGAAAATATACTCTTTTTTTAGTTAATTTCTTTAATATCGCAACGGAACAATGGATTGTGTGATTTTTTGCACAGAGATGGTCGAGGGGGTGGGAAATGACACGATTTACTAATAAGCATATTTTATTTTATTTATTTATTTTTATTTATTAGGAAAACTTACAGCTAATTAACATCATTATAGAGAACTAGATAGCAAAATAACATAGCCATTATAAGTTTCCACCTATAGAACGTTAATGTAACATATTATTGTTATTAGAGAGAAAAGAAAAAAAATAGTCAAATGAACAAGTTGTCCTTTAGAAATATACAGCTAAGTAAGAAGTACCTTTAGAATAAATACATGGTAAGATAGTGTGTACAAAGTGAGCTTAATTACTTGCATGGAGCACAGGTTGTGCTGAGTGTATGTATAGTGAAAAGTTGCGAAACAATGAATGCTGATGTCATAGTAGAAACAGATAAACAAATATATAAACAAAAACATCTAATCTAAATTTGGTTGTGTTTTGTTACATCAGCCTTGCCCTTTTCGCCGAAAAATACATTACTTATCCTGACATAGTTCCCGAGGGATCTGTAGAAAATTCATGTCCACGCTCGCGCACCGCGCACCCTCTTAGTCAGTCACAAAAATGATGTCCACGCGGGCGAAGCCGCGGGCAAAAGCTAGTACTTAATAAATTGTTTGATAAACCCAATATCGATGTTGTTGCAGACGGTTCGGCGAGTGGCGAGGGAGAGATCAGCGGCGACGAGCGGCCGCCGTCGCCGCCGCGCGCGCCCTCCGCGCCGCTGCCGCTGCCGGCGCACCCGCACGCACCCGCGCCGCACGCCACACACGCGCCGCACGCTGCCCTGCAGCACCGCGCGCACGCCGCCGCCGCCGCCACCGCCGTGCTGGTCAGTAATACCTGAACTACCGCCAACTATTACAAGTTCCATGAATGAGTTGTTTCTCAAGAATCAATAAAAAAATCTATAGAATATGAAAAAACTTATTTCATAACTTTCGAGAATATTTTACAAAAGCAGGTTTGTTCAAAAGTAAATTGCACTAAATGAAGAATTTTGAAAGTAAACACATTGGTTGACGAATGTGTGTACCTGGGACAAACAGTCCAGCTAGGTGGGTCCAACTTCAAGAAAGAGATCAATCGACGAATTCAACTCGGCTGGGCAGCGTTCGTACATCGTATAGAGGCGACTTTCGTTACTATTAGGGATGAAATGCTACTTCATACAACCTCCGTACAAATAAGGAAAAGACGTCGAGCCTGCAGTCCAAACCGAGTGAAGTTCTTTTATGGCATGTGGCAAATCATTGGAAACAGAATAGACTAGAGAACTTTTGAGAGAGTTGAAAGATCCCGATCGCTTTTGATTTCATGTAAAATTTACTTTTAAGTTCATATTTACCTCTTCCGAAAACTATGAGAGTTATTAAAAAAAATCTAAATGGTAACTGCCAGTAAATTTATGTTTAGTAGCATCATACTGCAGTGCACATCAAAATAAAATTTAAACTTTGAGGCTGCACCCATTTTTTTTTATTCAAGTTTCAATGCAGAATTTTGGATTTTCTTTAAAAATTGGCAAAAATTGATTTTAAAAATCCGCAGGGCATAGGAAACATTATGAGGGCTGAAAGGATAGCTACGGACCTTTCCTATCGGCCAATTCAATTTGGCACACGATGCACCAAACTTCCTGTATTAATGTGACCCATCCAATAGCAATTCTTTTGATAATAAGTGTTCTTGGGAATTTCGGTCATAAGGTTTCTTTTACTCTTGCAGTTACTATAAGCCTCATAAGAAGGCTCAAGGTCACCCAAAGGGTAATGTATGATCGAATCAGAAATTAGGAGATCCGCAAATTAACCGAAATAGCTCACAGAATCGCTTAACTGAAGTGGCAGTGGGCAGGGCACATAGCTCGTAGAACAGATGGCCGTTGGGGCAGTAAAGTTCTCGAGTGGCGACCGCGCACCGAAAAGCAGGCCTCCCACGCGGTGGACCGACGACCTGGTGAAGATCGCGGGAAGCCGCTGGATGCGGGCAGCGCAGGACCGATCGTCGTGGAAATCCTTGTGGGAGGCCTTTGTCCAGCAGTGGACGTTTTTCGGCTCTATTTATTTATTTATTGAACAGTTTATTGTGTACAAAATAGAATATATATCAGGCAGAAAATAAAATTATACAATAGTTATTACTTATTTCTAATTAGAAATTTCTTCCAGCAATCCCGGGAAGAATAGGTTTTAGTTGAAATGACTTTGGCTTATTTTCTCTTCAATATTGTTTATGAACAATTTAGGTATTTTTCTCTTTACAGAACGCCGCTGGCGCCGGGAATGCCCTGGCACAGCTTCAGCATCTGCTTCTAACGCAACACGGCGCCCACTCGTTATTGCTTCATACTCAAGTTAGTACCTATTATTACTAAATACTCACCTTGTTAAATGATTAGTTAGTGGTCCCAACTTGGGCGCCAACGTTCTGTGACCCCTAAATCAGATTCCAACGGCCAGTCATCGATAATTTCAAGTTGCAACGGTTAGATTTGCTTAGCCTTATGTAAGCTCCCCAGGGCCCTTATCAATGAACCCGCTAAAGTATGATCTCAGTGCAGGGTTGTGTCAATTCTCAGGGGTCTGAAGTTTAACTTTGAGCTGTTAATACATATTAGTGTTTGATGCACTTTGCAGGTGCAGCAGGCAGTGGCGCAGGCGGCCGCGCAGCAGCTGCAGCAGCTGCAAGCGCGCGCGCACTCCATCCCCGCTGACACTTCTGGTAAGCCATACTAATTAGTAAAAAAAACTTTTGAGGAAGAAATTTCACCTTGAGCTTTCTTTTTCCATCCTCTTTTTCATTCTGTTTTTGAAGTGAATTTGAAGAATTCATCATCATCATCATCATATCAGCCACAAATCGTCCACTGCTGGACAAAGGCCTCCCCCAAGGATTTCCACGACGACCGGTCCTGCGCTGCCTGCATCCATCGGCTTCCCGCGACCTTCACCAGGTCATCGGTCCACCGCGTGGGAGGCCTGCCTACGCTACGTTTTCGTTTCGTTTTTGAAGAATTAATCTTATATAATATAACCGGTCTGGCAGCGGGTCACATGTCAGAAATTAAATTAAGCCAGAATTGATAATATACAGTCCACAAACTGATCTGACCCGGTGCCGGTGCCGGTGCCGGTGGTGGTGGCGAGTCGAGTTTCTACTAGCACTAGCACATACAGGACACGAGGGAGGAGCGTTTGCAGCAAACTGACGTTCGTCACCGGGTCAGGTCAGTTTGTGGGTCTGTACTTTGGATATGTCGTAGCTCGGAGGTTATGGGAGTTATCGCCATATAGGGCATCTTGGCACCATCATTATAAGCTCAATGACCATGACGCAAGTGGCACTCGGGAGGGCAACGCAGTACTATTATTCTCTGCAGCGCGCAGTTGCTAGTCGGTGGCGAACTACACAGGCAACTCGTGCGCTTAGTGGTCCGATTTCAATAATTCTGGTATGTTTAGATAGTTAACTAATACATTATAGATTGTAAATTACTAATACACATTGAAAAATTTCATTTGTCAGTTTAAGAAAATTTGGATTTTTAAAAAATGTCTCGCACGAGATCGCGAGACACGTCAAGAAGGCCCCAAATCCGAGTCGCGGTGCGGTGCGCTGTTATTCATTCTTCTTTCATCCGATCTTCTTTTCATTCCATCTATTTTGTTCACGCATGCGCTGTCATCCGTGTGACAACATCACTCAAAAACCAAAATTCGATCATCCAGCAATATTTTCACAATTAAACTGAACTAATTAATTTAAACTGATCACTCTTCGTTACAATGGTTCTTATGCCTCGATAACCCTACCAGGTAGACTAGCACTATGGTGCATCCGTCTATCTATATTTAATTTTGAAATAAAACTGGCGTCTAGATGTGGTAACTAAATAAACTGGAGACCTGTGAGTTCTAAAACATTATTACTCTGAAACCACCCCATCTCGCACGATCTCCGACATTAAGAACTACTGACGTAAGACCACCATCAAGGCCTACCATCATCACCAGGCAACATCATCAACATTTCTCCGTCATCAAGCCTACTTCGACTTTTTTTAATATCTGTTATTCCTTTTAATTACTTTGAATTCCGTTAGTTTATAATTTATTTGATTTTTGTAAAAGAGAGCAACAGGTTTACAAAATCGGTACATATTCAATCAGCACATATTCATATTATTCATATCTCAGTAGGTCTCATACTTCATATCATACCTTATATTATATCATCAAACTCCCCCACAACATTAAAAAAAACGCTACACTGACCAGGATAGCGAAATTATTGTGCCTATTATTTAAAGAAGAAAGCGTCGCGTAACACTGGGAGAAATTTTTTGGTCCACTTGATGGTAATTCAGAGGAAAACTTTGGCACTTCATCTTTGGTGTAAAGTGGGGCTCAAATTGAGGAACCCGGAGAGTCCGAACCAATAGCAATGGATGTGGATGATCCTATAAATTGTTAAATGTTCAAGTCGGCACACCTGAGGCGCACGGTTGGCGAAATATTGGCCCATCAATGGGAGATCACTGAAGTATTTGCGCGCTGTGAGTGACTTATGTGTGTATTTGGCATGTGATAGGCAATTTATAAACATTCGTGGACAAAAAAGAGAAAAAATTAGACATCGTCAAGATCTTTATTTCGGAAGTTGTCATACTAAAAACAATTATAACTAGCAAACTATTTATTCTGGTCTACTTAACTAGTTTCTTAACATAAATCATAGAAAAATAAAAAAAGCGTGTGGCACTCGGGGACTGCCGCGGCAAAGCTATTGCATAGCATTTTTTATCAACTTATGCAATTATAATTATTTATTTTTTATTTATGCAGTATTTATTCACTATTTTTTGATGTTTTACTGTTTTCGTGTGCTCCTTTTGATTAAAGGACCATAATATAGTTTTGAACTTTTTAGTTACTTGACTGATTGATTCCAAAATCGATATCTGAGGGTCTCTAAAGTCCCTTACAAAGAATTCTTTGCCAGAATTTAAAAAAGTGGGCGTCAATTTTGTAAGCAAGCGGTCCAGTAACTAAAAAGTTCAAAATGGCGGCCACTTTTTCAATTCTTGATAAGGGACCTCAGGGACTCCCAGATATCGATTTTGGAAACAATCGGTCCAGTAACTGAAAAGTTCAAAATGGCGGCCACTTTTTCAATTCGTGATAAGGGACCTCAGGGACTCCCAGATATCGATTTTGGAAACAATCGGTCCAGTAACTGAAAAGTTCAAAATGGCGGCCACTTTTTCAATTCGTGATAAGGGACCTCAGGGACTCCCAGATATCGATTTTGGAAACAATCGGTCCAGTAACTGAAAAGTTCAAAATGGCGGCCACTTTTTCAATTCGTGATAAGGGACCTCAGGGACTCCCAGATATCGATTTTGGAAACAATCGGTCCAGTAACTGAAAAGTTCAAAATGGCGGCCACTTTTTCAATTCGTGATAAGGGACCTCAGGGACTCCCAGATATCGATTTTGGAAACAATCGGTCCAGTAACTGAAAAGTTCAAAATGGCGGCCACTTTTTCGATTCGGGCAGCGGATTCGTGATAAGGGACCTCGGGACCCTCAGATATCGATTTTTGAAGCAATCGGTCCAATAACTAAAAAGTTCAAAATGACGGCCACTTGCGGCTAGTCCTTGGGGCGCGGGATGTTTATGTAAAAAAATTAACACTAAGAAAGTTACAGCAGTAAAATTGACCAAGTCGTTTTAGTACCGCAAATTGCTAATAGATGGCACTGTAAGTTTTTTTAGAACGCGGGGTGTCAGGTTTTTTTCGTTACGAAATTTCTTGATTCGGTCCCCTCAAAGCCCGCGGTAAAAGCAATACAATAGCTTAAAAAACATACTCCGTGTAGTTCTCACGCCCGGATGTTTTAAATTGTGCAAGGAGTCTCGTACACTTGTTTTCTCAGTTGATTCGGCACATATGGTCTTGTGTTCCCGATAGGGATTTGGCAGTACAGTTTTCCTGAAGACTCAAGTGAAATTATTTTCCATTTTAAGTTATTTTCAAGCGACTTCCAAAAAGGAGGAGGTTCTCAATTCGTCTGTATTTTTTTATTTTTTTTATGTTTGTTACCTCATAACTTTGGGCTGGGTGAACCGATTTTTATGATTCCTTTTTTATTAGAAAGCTAGTGCTTCCCGTGTGGTCCCATTTAAATTTTATCAAAATCGGTGTAGTACTTTTTTAGAAAATTAACAAAAACCAAAAATAATGATGCAAAAATGTACTAAGTTGTTCCGATGGAAGTCGGTTTTTTAACGTGTTTATAATGAATATAAAAAAAAATTGTTTAATATTTCAAACTAGCAAGTGTTTTTGCTATTCTAGAAGAAATGCTATTTATTGAATTGTGGTTTTAAATTTATTTTTTATACCGTAAAATAGCCTATTGACATCATTTTTACGCATCAAATAGCTTAGGTTTGTGTCACTTGCTTGTTGTTCGGCTATCTCTTTCCAATCAATAGGCGATGGGCAATCTATTTGTGCTATTCTAGACAAGGCATCAGCGACCGGGTTCAGATTACCGGCGAGGTGATGTATGTCTGTAGTGAATTGCGCGACGTATTCAAGGTGACGTAATCTTTTTGGGGTTCCCTCATCGGTTGAGACTGTCTGTCTGGGAGAAAATGCGTAACAAAGTGGCTTGTGATCTGTATAAACAATAAGTTCCTGCCCTTCAATTTGGTGTTAAAAAGGTGTTATCGCCATGTAAACAGCGAGAAGTTCTCGGTCGTAGGTATTGCATTTTTTCTGTGTATCGCTTAAAGCTTTTGAAAAGAAAGCTAATGGTTTCCAATTTTGGTTTTTATACTATTGTACTACAGCGCTAACACTAGTCTACGAAGCGTCTGCCATAAGCTATAACGGTGCATGCGTTGATGGTGACTTCAGTGTAACCGCCCATATAAGGCTCTGTTTACACTGGTCAAAAGCTTCTATAGCTTCATTAGTCCAATCGATTTTTATCTTATCATTTTTCTTCCCGGGGCTTAAGTATTTGTTGAGATGCATCTGGTATTTGGCAGCATATGAAATATTGTTCCTGTAAAAATTTATCATGTCCAGGAAACGTCTTAATTCTTGGATAGTTTTGGGTTTTGGGTAGCTATTTATCGCTTCAATCTTTTCTGGTAGTGGTATATCCTAAACATTCAATTTCTAATATCCTAAAATCGCATTCATCTTGTCGACAAGGAGGCAAATATTCAATGATGTCTCCGTGATCAATTCAGTCAAAACAGGAAGCGATCACCGGATGGTCAGAGGCACATTGAATCTAAAGACCAAGCTAGAAAGATGTCGACTGATGAAGTCTACGCTCCGACCGGCGCCCATCCAGCTCCAAAACCCCGAGAGCTTTCAGCTCGAGTTGCACAATCGTTTCGAATGCCCAGGAGACTGCGAGAATGTGGACGATTATGATGACAGGTTCGTGGAAATTGTTCAAACGGTCGGTTCTAAGATTTTTAAAACTCGTCGTTTAAACAGAACCAAAAAAATCTCCGACTTCACCAGCAACCTCATGGAGGAAAGACGCAGATTGGTTTTGCAGTCCTCTGAAGACGCTTCTCAGTATCGGCAACTAAACAGGCAGATCTCTAAGTCCCTAACTCGCGATTTACGCCAATATAATACAAATTGTATTAAGAGGCGATTGAGCACAACAAAGGCTCAAAAGTGTTCGCGAGAGATCTGTCTGTTGGACAAAGCCAACTGACCAAGCTGAAGACTGAGGATGGCAGGACCATATCGTCTAAAACTAAATTGCTGGAAGAAGTTGAGAAGTTCTATGGACAATTGTACAAGACCACACGTTTGCCTGTCAGCGATCTGGCTGAAGACCCAAGAGCCAGACTAACCCGACACTATACCAAAGATATCCCGGATTTCAGCCTGTACGAGATTAGAATGGCTCTCAAACAGCTCAAGAACAACAAGGCACCGGTGATGATGGAATTACGGCTAAACTTCTGAAAGCAGGTGGATCACCGGTACTAAAAGCTCTTCAGAAGTTATTTAATTCCGTTATACTCGAGGGACAAACGCCTAAGGCATGGCACAGAAGTGTGGTCGTGATTTTCTTCAAAAAGGGTGACAACACCCTGCTGAAGAACTACAGACCCATCTCACTTCTGAGCCATGTCTACAAGCTATTTTCGAGAGTCATTACGAATCGTCTCGCACGCAGGTTTGACGACTTCCAGCCTCCCGAACAAGCCGGTTTCCGAAAAGCACCATAGACCACATACATACGCTGCGGCAGATTATACAGAAGACCGAAGAGTACAATCAGCCACTATGCCTGGCGTTTGTGGATGTACTACACAGTCTCTCCAGCGGTGCCAAATTTACCATCGACACATCGAGTTGTTAAAGTGTCTGTATGAAAATGCCACCATGTCGGTTCGCTTCCAGGACCAGAATTCGAAATCTATCCAGTTGCAGCGAGGGGTGAGACAGGGAGACGTTATGTCTCCGAAACTGTTCACCGCCGCCCTGGAAGATGTTTTTAAGCTTCTGGACTGGAGTGGACTCGGCATCAATATCAACGGCGAGTACATATCCCACCTCCGATTCGCTGACGATATCGTGGTCATGGCTTAGACTATGAAAGACCTAAGCACAATGCTCGATGGCCTCAGTAAAGTCTCTCAACAAGTGGGTCTTAAAATGAACATGGACAAGACGAAAATAATGTTAAATGTCCGTGTCGCACCCACCCCTCTAAAGGTTGGAGACTCTACACTGGAAGTTGTTGACGAATATGTATACCTGGGACAAACAGTCCAGCTAGGTAGTCCCAACTTCAAGAAAGAGATCAATCGACGAATCCAACTCGGCTGGGCAGCGTTCGGGAAGCTTCGCAATATCTTCACGTCCCAAATACCGCAGTGTCTCAAGACTAAGGTCTTTGACCAGTGTGTGTTGCCAGTGATGACTTACGGAACTGAGACATGGTCGCTTACTATAGGCCTCATAAGAAGGCTTAAGGTCACCCAAAGGGCTATGGAGCGTGCTTTTTTTTTTTTTTTTTTGTGAGTCGAGAGTCGTGGGTTCGATCCCCACCCAGGGCAAGCATTTGTGTGATGAGCAGATTTGTTTGCTCTGTGTCTGGGTGTTAAATTATATCTATATATGTATGTATTTAAACGTATATAAGTATGTATATCAGTCTCTGGTAACCCATAACACAGGGAATCCTACTTTGGGGCCAGATGACCATGTGTGATTTGTCCCAGAATATTTATTTATTTTATTTTATTTTTTTCTCTGCGTGATCGAATCAGAAACGAGGAGATCCGCAGGAGAACTAAAGTAACCGACATAGCTCACAGAATCGCTAAACTGAATTGGCAGTGGGCAGGGCACATAGCTCATAGAACAGATGGCCGATGGGGCAGTAAAGTTCTCGAGTGGCGACCGTGCACCGGAAAACGTAGCGTAGGCAGGCCTCCCACGCGGTGGACCGATGACCTGGTGAAGATCGCGGGAAGCCGATTGATGCGGGCAGCGCAGGACCGGTCGTCGTGGAAATCCTTGGGGGAGGCCTTTGTCCAACAGTGGACGATTTGTGGCTGATATGATGAAGCACTTAGCAAATGTTTGTGCAAGGTTCGCCAGTCGTTCTCTACCCGCGCCTCGCTATGGACCTAACCTAAGTAAAACCTTCTTTCCGTAATATCATTCTTTTGAATTCCAATAAATTCGGGCTTTGGTGAACTCCAAACTTGGTCACTTTTCATCTTCTCTCCGCAACCTTCATGTAGCATACAACCGTACGTAGCCTTACCCAGTAACATAGTTTTATGGAGCGCGACGTATCGCCTTCGCTCGCAAAGCCTCTCTTTGGGTCCCGGGGACGTTTTGAGAGTTAGTAAGTCCTCCATAATAACACTATTGTAGCCGGCCACCTGTCGCGGTTCAAAAGATACAGCCTTTTAAAAGTGAGACAGATGGATGGACCGACAGACAGATAGAGCGCAAGCTTCGCAATGGGGTCCCGCCACCTGGTATGGAACCTTAAAAATACCGCGTAATAATGCTAATATGGCAAAAATCATGCTTATGATCAAATGAAACAGAAAATTATGATGGACACACCAGTCGCGTCAAAATGAAATATGTGTTGTGTACAGGAGGGCGGTCCCCATCCCCGCGGCGCACGCCGCCGGGTGCGGGCGCGTTCCTGACGCCGCTGACGCCGGGCTCGGGGCGCGCGCGCTCCCCGCTGGCGCCCCTCACGCCGCACACGCCGCTGCACGCCTCGCACCATAAGCCGCGCGCGCTCGAGCCCGCCGCCGACGATACCGCCGACCTGGAGGAGCTCGAGCACTTCGCCAAGACGTTCAAGCAGAGGCGGATCAAGCTCGGTACCACAACCACCTCACTATACTCGTACTCGTTTGTTATTGAGTTGTCCAGTAGAAATATGTTATATCTAATTTACCTTTTTTCAGGTTTCACGCAGGGAGACGTGGGTCTCGCGATGGGCAAACTGTACGGAAACGACTTCTCGCAGACGACGATATCTCGGTTTGAGGCGCTGAACTTGAGTTTCAAGAACATGTGCAAGCTGAAACCGTTGCTCCAGAAGTGGCTGGAGGACGCGGACTCGTCCCTGGCGGGCGGCGGCGGCGGCGGCGGCAGCGCGCTGGGCGCGGGGCTCGCCGAGGCCGTGGGCCGCCGCCGCAAGAAGCGCACCTCCATCGAGTCCGGCGTGCGCGTCGCCCTCGAGAAGGCCTTCATGCACAACCCCAAGCCCACCAGCGAGGAGATCGCCGCGCTCGCTGACGCGCTCTGCATGGAGAAGGAGGTCGTGCGCGTGTGGTTCTGCAATCGTCGGCAAAAGGTCAGTGATTTGTATGTAGGTTTATGGGACTCAATATTTTAAAATAAACTTATAAAAAATTGTCGCCAAAAGGAAAAACATTTCATATTATACAGGAAAAGCGGATCAACCCACCGGCTGGCGAGAGTGGTGGCGCCGGAGGGCTGCTGGGCTCGCCGCTGCCGGCGCACGCACCACTAGGGCCGCACGGGCCGCACGCGCCACACGGGCCGCACGGGCCGCACGCGCCGCACCTGGCACAGGCGCTGCAGCCGCTGGCGCTGCTCGCGCGCGCGCCGCACCGCGACTGACGCGCGCGCGCGCTGCCGCGCCTCGCACATATCCTGCCCCTGTAAATATCTCCCGCGGCACCGCCGGACGCCGGACCTGGGCCGGCGCCCTACCACGCCCACCACGCCACAGCCGCCCACGCGTGCGCGCGGGTCCACTGTACAGATGAACTAGTTAGTGTGTATATATCTAGGTGTATCTGCGGGGCTTTACCGCCTCCGTCTGTAAAATTAGTCAGTAAGTTTATAACGATAATTATGTGAATTTTATTTATGCTCGATGGGCAGAATTGTTCTATCGATTTTTTGTTTTATCTCTCGTTTAGTACTCTGCGCGACGCCACAGACGACATCGATTATAGAGATACATACAATGAATGTACATAACTGAACACTTAACTGGTGGTTCAGCTCAAGAAACTGAAAACTTTCCTCGAGGATCCTCAACTGAATTCGTTAAAAACTTTTGGACTTTCAATATGTGATCAGCTTTGTAATGTGAAATTCATTTTTTTCGAATTTAGTATAGGTGCTTGAAAAGATTTTCAGTTTTAGGTATGAGCCATAGGTTTTCAGTTACGTACCAGTCAGCCTGTACAATTAAACATTATATTGACCTGATGAGGTTGTCTCGCAATGTTGTTCCTAAGAGGTAGTTGGAAGATTCACTTAATTTTACGATTCAAACTGAATAATGTTGTAAAACTATTGTGGAAGAGAAGTGCATTGTGTCGTCTCGGGCGTCGCGCGCCGAGTGTCGCAGAAGATTTATAGTGTAAATGTAACACACCGAGGCGCGCGGCCCCGAGTCGGGGCGGCAGTGAGTGCCGTCTGGTACTCGTGCGAGCCGCGAGCCGCGAGCCGCCAGCCGAGCGCGAGCGGTGTGTGACAGAATCCATATCAGATATCGCGATGCCTATGTAAGGTGGATGTGTAGAAAACTATCTATATGTTACAATAAAATAATAGAGATTATTGTATTTTGTTTTATTCGATTGTATTTTGATTTAAAAATCATATTTGAGATTTTGTCATTGTCTTACACTAAAAGAGTCTAAATAATGTAAAAAAGTATATGTGTATATATATACTTCCGATGCCCTAACGCCTAAACTGCTGGACCGATTTGGATACAATTTGGGTTAGAGAAATATTATTAGACATTTTTTCAAATTTTTCCTTACCTGATTATTAGGATTGGCACCATAGTTAAAAGAAACCACTCCACATATTTTCTTTACTCAATAATGGCTCATGGCTATTCTTTTATGTTCTATAACTGTAAATGTTGCACCTAACAGTAACAGGGCAGTTCGTTATCGCAAGAAAAATCTAAATGCGGTACGTCCCTTAAAAGTCAGGTAGTTTGTTATTTTTTTCTCAAAAATGGCTCTAACGATTAAAAAACAACTTTGTGAAGCTTAGCATTTGTAATCTATAGTGAAGAAAAAAATAAATATGTACGAGCCGGTACACCTCAGATGATTGATAGTAAGAAACAAGGTGCTTTTTGATAATACTTAACTTATTAATTTAATTTGCTATTGAGTGATGAGTGCGCGTGCGCGGTGCTCCGTGTGCGGATCAAAACGAGCACTGATTGTGAAATGGCAACGGCAAGGTAAATTGCTGACAAAACAAAATGATTGTACACCGCACTCGTACATGCTCCCGGGCCAGAAAAGATGCTGGATGATGATGATGTGTCTAGCCTATTTATTAATGTGCTGCACAATTATTTTGCTTATTGCTAAATTATAACTAGTACAAGTGTCCTACTTCACTAGTCTATTGTTGTTAGACTCGGTGACGTGGTTTCATTTACGCAAGCACTAGATTTGTTTGTTACGTCACCAACACTCGGATTCACCGCGCACTGATGATCGTTTAAGATCATAAGAAAAATATAAGTATGTGTTCGTACCTCTCAGCTGTTCCCATTGATTACTACAGGCTGTTTTAAAATTTTTGGTTATTGATAGGTAGGGACAAATCCTTTGATAATTGCCCAGAAAGGTTGCTAAGTTCTTCTCTCAATTGGGTAGGTGTTAACACAAGTGAATATAAAATTTTCCATGATATGTGTCTGTGATTGTGTGTAATAGATAATCTTGATGTTTTTAAAATGTAACAGCAGATTGTTAGCTATTAAAGAAGACAAAGTGAATTCGTTCATATTTAATGGACTTTAGTAGTCGTCATTCAAAACATTTGTTGCTGATTCCAGATTATTTAGATGCTCTTTAAATAATTTGTGTTGTTTTTCCATGACAGTAGATTCTTAGTAGTTTCAGTAGGTCGTGTTCAGCCTCCACTGCTGAGGTTGGACTTCTCCACAAAGCTGGTCATTTTGATTTTCTCTCATTAACTATAGGGATAAGTCCGCCTTTGCTATAATAATATTCTTTTAAACACCTTATTTTTTTTAAAATGCAAATAAAGAGTTTACAAACTGCTTTAACGTCATCATTGCTAAAAATGGAGCAGCGTTTGTTCCATATGTGAGGGTTGTTGGAGCACACTCCTTTAGCGGCTGATCCGCAGAACTTCTCCAGATGATTTTTAAATATTTTTTTGATCATTTTCACGGACCAGAATCTGCCTAAACATCTTATCTGTGTCGGCAGTAAACACTATTTTATACCGTCTCTATTTTAAAATTAATGATAATAAATCTGAATGCTAATTCGGCCCACTGTACATTAGGTCATTTAAACTTACGCCCGATGAAGTTTTAGCTGACGCGTTGAACACTATGTGTTCGGGTGTTGTGGGCGAGTCCGTGCGCTGCACACAGTGATGGGCAAGTCGTTGCTAGGTGTCTCGTTACTTATACTTTCGCGCACGTGGCCCAGTTCTTGATATTCCTTTATGAATGCCTTATAGGCAACTGCTATTTTTTCATATCTACTAAACTTAAAACTAAGCTAAAGCCTTGGAATGAGATACTCCTAGCATATCATTGATATTCTCTTTACGACGTACCGGCCGTCTGCTTGACGGATTGTATGATTTTGATACTGTTGAATGCAATGATATTTTTCTACTGAAATTACTAAATCGTTTTCAAAAATGTCTTCTGTTTTCCAAAATCTCTTAAGGTCTTCGAAGTTTTTTAACATCACATAACATTGCAGTGATTTGCTGACATTCCCATATAATATCCTGCCGAGCCGAGTCTGCTGTGCAATCGGAAGTGATCAACTTTCCTTCATCATTCTACTCATGAATGTGATGCCGGCTACTCTGTCACGACTTTCCAGCACGACGACTACTCTCAGAATACCATCACCATTTGCCGTTTCCGACCAGTAAACCTATCTTTTTTATAGATGGCGTGAGTGATGATAATAGTGCTCTCGACCAATTACAGAGCACTATTTTTGTTTAGCATGGCGCGCACGCAACGCACGCCAATCACAAAGCGTTAATTAGAAGTCTAAAGATGGCGTTGCTTACATCCTTTATTGTAAAGTCAATCAACGTGCTTATTAAAACAAATAGTTAATTAATAATAAAATCATGACATTCGGCCATCAGACTTCGTGCAGTCTCTGGCGCACGTAATACACACCTTGCAGCAAAGAAGAAGGAGAAAAGAGGGCATTTAGAAATAATAAGATATATTTACAATTTGATAATTCAAAATAGACGTATTTAAAATATCATGACATTAGGCTTATATAATACACCGTTACAATTTTTATTTATGTGGGCACATATTTATAAATTAATTTCATTGAAATTGATCACACTTAATATTTCTAACCATTTTTGTCTACGAGGATCGATAGAATCATCATCAGTAATAACGTTGAGGGCTTTCACATTAATCCAAGGGCGCATACGGTCAGCAGCGGTTATAGTAACATATTTTTTTGTTTTAGAAAATCCTGTCACATTAGCTATTTCGTACCTGTCATTTCCTAGGACTTTGGTAACCTTTTATGGTCCTATGAACTTAGGAAGGAGTTTTTTACTTTGACCCGGATTATCATTAAAAGCTTCTTTGGTGATTTTAACTAAATCGTTAACTCTATATTGTTTTGCCGACACTGTTTTAGAATCATTTTCATTTTAGTTTGTTTGTTATCAATAGTCTATTTAGCTTGAGCCCTAATTTAGTCAATATCTTTGTTTTTATCAATAACTTCATTTAGAGCTTCCCTAAACATGTCATCAGTACCTGCCATCATTCTCACTCCAAACAATATTTCAGAAGCCGTTTTACCGGTTGTTGAATTTACTGTATTGTTGATGCTGAATTGTACTTTAGGTGCCGTCAAGTCCCAGTCTTTATCGTTTTGATTACAATTTTGTGTAGCTAGACCTCTCAAAATAGTTTGATTAGACCGTTCGACTTGTCCGTTAGCATGTGGGCACGAAACAGCATTAAGGATATGTTTGATATTTCTCTCAGTGCAAAACTGTTTGAACTGTGTTGATGTGAAAGCTGTATCAGAAATAATCCTCTGGGGTGTACCAAAATCTTGAAAAATGTTCTGTAAAGCTTTAATAGTGATAGAACTTTTTGTGTCTTTCACTGGTCTCACGAATACATACTTCAATGACAGTAAAACCGTCAATGACAGTAAAAATATACGAATTACCCCTTTTGCTTTTAACAAAAGGTCCAATATGGTCAATATGTAATGTTTGAAATGGAATACTGATCTTTTCAATTGGGTACATGAGACCTTGCTTGGTTGGGGCATTGTCTTTGTTAAACACACACTGTACAAGCATCCATGTATTTTTTATAAAACGTGACATTTTGGGGAACCAATATTTACTTTGTATACAATCTAGCGTCTTTTTAACCCCAAAGTGACCAGCTTCATTGTACGGGGTGATTCCGTAACAAAAATACTGCTACTGATTTTTTGGTAAAACTGTATATTAAAACTGTATAGAACTGTTAAAAACTAAATGAATTGATGAAAATGATAGGAGTACGCGCGGCGCGCTTGATGGCCGAAAACGAACTGAATTGTATAAATAATTAGTAATTGGGTTAAAACATAAACTGTCCATAAAGCATTTTTGCGTTGTACGCGCTTGCTCGTACATATTCCCGGGGGAAAAAAGATGAGGTTAGTAGATGATACATGGTGATTTGTCTTAAAATTATTTGCTTAATGCCTAAGAGGTGTCCACTTTTATGTCCGGGACACTAAGCACTGGTATAAACACTACAGGGGACGACCCTGTTTCCTTCACTAACACTCGCGCGTTTGACTGTTCAATGTAATTGACACTAGTTGAAGGCACTGGTGTAGCGGCGCAACCTCCCGGTCGCGGTGCTGCGGTGGGCGGCGCGGCTGGGGCGCCCGATACACGAGACCCCGCCGGCGCCGCGGCCGATGTGTCTGCTGGCGCCTGCCTGCGCCTGCAGTACCTCCACGCCCACACTGCTGCGCCAAGTCCCATCATCGCGAACAAAATGTATACAGCTGTATAATGATGTATATCATGGTAGAAAACCCGGTTTGCTAGTGGTTCGTTCTGTTTCATTACTTGCAGTTTCTTTTCGATTTCTTGGAGCTGTACGGTATGGTTAAAAAGTCATACGTTTCATTTTTTTGTATATACAAATCTGATAATGAGATGTTAATGATACGATTTATTTGCGAAATTTTTGGCGCTGGAATGTTGGAGCTTAATCGAATCTTATTCCCGTCTTGTCTATGAGAATAAATAAAGGAATCAGCTGATTTTATGATGCATCCTTGATCAACTGTAAAAAATCCGGTTTTAGTTATTTGTACTGGTGTAATTTGATCATTGCATACCAGTTTCACCTGACATTGCTCGCAGCATGAATATAAATATGTGTTAAATTTATAATTTAATTCCACCCATCTGTTATTGCATAATCTTGTGATAGTCTTGCACTTTCTTGTTTTAGGCAACGTCTCACAAAAACACTGATCGTCCTTGATGATATTAATAGGCCTCTTAACATGACACAAGTATAATTCTGTGTTTCTGTGTAAACAGGTCCTTAAATCTTCTTCTGTAAATTTTATAAAAGCATCTTGTTGGAGATTGACGGCGACATACTCTGCCACTGGCACCACTACCATCTCAATATTTCTATCTGATAAGCGGGGTATAGGAAGTAGCTTTAAGATTTCATACTTTTCTTCTCCAATCAATGGTACTTTGATTTCAAATATGATAAACCTGGTCGTGACTCTTGCTCGCACTTGCAGTAAATTATATATTTCTGATAAGCTGTCCGATTTCTTTACTGGTAGCGACAGATCCTTTGGAAGCTGCTCGGATATAACACCTAGCTCATTCCTTAACTGGTCGGGAGTGAGAAGGTGGAAGTTAAATTTCCCATTGTAAATATTAGTGACGGCATCAAGTAATGTTTGCTGGATATTTTTTAGGCTGGACAGCATGTTATTGGCTATTATAGATGTAGACAGAAAGTCATTGATGAGCGCGACGTTTTGACATTCTGTTCTTACTTCATTAAATGCCCTTTGTATGGTGTTAAATTTCTTGTTTATTATTTTGTATTGTTTGTCGAATATGCTTTCTGTGCGTTTTAATAAATTGAACTCTGCTTCTACGACAGATGTTTGGTTTTTCCAAAGAGAAGCTAAATGGTTTTGGTTTTCCTTGATTAGGCTAATGTCCTGCTCGTATTTTTTGGCGAACTGTTCATCCAGGACCCCAAATAAGCTGTTTGCTAAATATCCGACCCCATTGATTAGCCCCCGTCGGCGTCGCATATTACGTGTATTCGCATTATGATGCATAAGTATATCGTTGTAATACTCCAGTTCAGTCACCTCGTGACGTAGCTGCAACATGATCCCCTCACAGTGCGAAGTTGTTTGAATTTTTGTACACAACTCGTCTAAGTACTTGATATACATAGTCAAAGCTTTATTGCCATCTTTATAAGGTTCTGTATTGTAGAAAACAACTAGTCTCCAGTCGTCTCGTATCAAATGCATGTCTTTAATCCGATCGAAATAGAGACTATTATTTCCCTGCAATGGGGTTGTATGATACTGGCTGTGTACTTATGGGACTGTAATGAAAAATAATAACAACATGGAAATAGCTATTGTTGTAAAGCTACTTTTTTTTTTCTTTTTTGGAGCTGAACTGTTTTCTGCTCTTTCTGATGTGGTTTTTGCTCCGATTTTTTGTCTTTTTCTTGTTTATTTTCTTGTTCTTGATAGACGGGTAGAATCGCTAACTTTACGATCGGGCGTTTCAAAAAGCCATTCTTGGTTTTTAGAGTGACGACCCTTACGTGACCGTCACAACCTGTGTGAAGTTCCACTACGCGGCCTAAGGCCCACTTCCCCGGCGGAAGGTTGTCGTCCTTGATTATGACGACATCATTCAATCTTAGATTTGCCTTTGGCTGTCTCCATTTGCTTCTAGCTGTAAGCTGAGTCAGATACTCCTCTCGCCAGCGACTCCAGATGTCACTGATTAGTTTCTGAGTGAGATGCCACCTCGTTCTCAGATCTTTCTCTGTTTCATACAGGGTTAACGATGGACCACTGGCTAAAAAGTGGGAAGGCGTTAGAAAATCCAGGTCCTCGGGATCTTCTGTTAAAATTCCAAGAGGGCGAGAATTAAGACATCCTTCAAGGACACTCAGAAGTGTCGAATATTCCTCGAAACAAAGTTTTTGTTCCCCTATAACTCTTTTTAGGTGGTGTTTCAGGCTTTTTACAGCAGCCTCCCACAGGCCACCCGCTGAAGGCCAGGAGGGCGCATTGAAATGCCATTCGATACCCATACTTGTTATCTGTGACATGAATTCCTGGTTGTTTTCATTCTGTAGTTCTGCTAGTGCTTGTTTCAATACATTATCTGCTCCTATAAAGTTTTTACCTTGGTCACTGTACATATGACCTGGCATACCCCTTCTAGCGCCCATTCTTTGTAATGATGCTAGGAAAGCCGAGGTCGTCAAATCGGAAACGAGTTCTAGGTGCACGGCCTTGGTCACCATGCACACGTACACTGCTATGTATCCTTTCGTGGTTTTGATGCCGCGGCCCTTACTGGCTTTGACGTTCACGTGGCCTGTATAGTCTACGCCGCAGTGATAAAACGGACGCGATGGGTTAGTTCGCGCAGCAGGTAAGTCACCCATTATCTGATTTTGAAGGTGAGGGTTTTGTTTCCTGCATTTGACGCACAAGCAACAAACTCGACAAATAAATCTTTAAAGGAAATCCAATGATTATAATTTCCACTGGAAGCTGGAATCTCCATTTTAGGTGTGGATTTTTCTACATGAGCTACCGACCACATTTTCTTGTTGATGGCCTTCTTAATTTCTAGGTACTTACATTCGTATGAAGCGAATGTTTTCTCATACTCCTGATTGGATCCGTCCAGCAGGCTGTCCAGGTCCCAGTGCAACGAGTCAATAGCTGCCCAGCGCGACTGAATGGTGTGAAGACAATCTTCAAACTCCCACTTTTCGGAAACTGATTCAAGACTGATAGCAGTCACTGTGCGATGGAAAGCCTTAAAATTGCTTTGTTGCTTCCTAAGCATCTCTTCGGTTTTGCTTACCGTGACGCTGTTGATACGGGCTCCAGCACTGCTGCCGCTTTCTGTCATTTGTATACCCTGGTTTGTTGTCTGGTTGGTGTCGCTTGACTTTGGAACGAAGGTTGGAGGCTTTATGATGGGTGTTTTTGGCCTCTCGTCTGTAGGGGCCTGATAATTTTGTATAAAAGCTCTTACCTGACCATACCTTTCGTACACTCTCTCCCTATCTTTGCTAATTGATTCTATTAGAGTTGGTTCTAACTGACTCGCTGATAAATTAGAAAAATTGGATTCGTACTCGAACCAATAGTTGTCGAGTAGGTCCAACTTCCTCTTGATGTAGTCGGCAGTCTTCCTATCTGCACCATCTTTCTTAAAATTGGTGAGAACATTCTCCATTGCCGAAGACAACCGGTTCTGATTGGCCAGTACATCACTAACTGAAGCCATTGTTTAAATAAAATAAATGGACTGATCTTACTTGGCGACTTTTCCTGCTGAATGGCAACGACTATGTCTAGGTCGTTACCCCTGATGGCTGATGATTACCCAAGACCTTGCCGCTCGGGACCCACTGCACTCCTTGATCGTACAGTAGGATACTGCTAGGTGAGTTTATGTCACTTTAATGCACAGTAACATTCACGGTTCCGTCAAAGCGTAGAACGAATGCACATGTCTCTACAGGCCGGAAAGCGGAACCACAGTCACGTTTACGTACAAAGTTCACGACAGTTCATACGACACGTGGAAAGATCCCGTCTTTCCGAAAGGCTCGCTCGAAGGACCAATGTACGGGGTGATTCCGTAACAAAAATACTGCTACTGATCTTTTGATAAAACTGTATATTAAAACTGTATAGAACTGTTAAAAACTAAATGAATTGATGAAAATGATAGGAGTACGCGCGGCGCGCTTGATGGCCGAAAACGAACTGAATTGTATAAATAATTAGTAATTGGGTTAAAACATAAACTGTCCATAAAGCATTTTTGCGTTGTACGCGCTTGCTCGTACATTCATCATGATTGAGGCGGCATATTTGCCATCTTGCACCCTTTGGTATTACTAGACGCAGATCATTTGCACCGCCGTTTATTTTTCCGTACAAAATAATATTTTTGAGTAAATAGTGTTTTTTTATATCCACGAACTCGTCAATGTCAGGTTTTAATATTTTACTAATCCTGTTTATTTCGGGGTCACCCAGTTCCGTTCCGTTCCGGTGGCGCACTGACCAGAAGTTCTTCTGCAAGGGCATTGATATCAGCGCATAAAGGAGAACAGTCGAGGCTAAAGCACCCGTTGTTGTAAGCGTGTCCCCCTTAGCTGCACCTGGCATGCGACGGTACTCCTGAGTAAATGCGGTCTGCTACCTCAGATTCCCGCTGTCGCCTACCAGGCACATCCGACGGTGGCCACGTTAACAACGTCTGTGATGTATCAGCAATCGCTGTCTGCCATTATGCGACGGAAATCTACCCAAGACACCAGTGGCCACGTAGAAGCGATCAGGAGTGTAGGGTGGTCGCAGTTAGGATGGGAGTGACTGGATCTTGAGCCGACAAGTATACTAGCAACGAGTCAGCGTATCAGGCAGATAGATATTATACTTTGTGTGTCATAGATACAGGGGAGGAATAATACTGCTTATCAATGCGTCTTCATGCGTGCCGTTACTCGTTTATTCTCTCTTCTTTATTATCTTCTAGTATTAATTGTTGTTACGTTGAGCTATTATTCCCAAAGTCGTCGCTGCGTGTCATCGTTTCACCGTTTTTACAGATGTTGCTTTGAATTCGAACTGATGTTGTCGACGTGGTCCTATCGAAAAAAAGGGACACTGGGCTGTTCTTCCGTTGTCAATCGTTGTATTGGTTACAAGCCGTGCGATAAGTTTATTTCCCATAGAGTGGTCACTGGTCGATCATTTAGTTGAGATTTTTTTTTTCGCAGTCGATGTCCCGTCACTGGTTCTTTGTTCCATTGTTAACATCTTCCCTTTGTTCTAGAATGAGTATCTACTGAATTGAGGATATGTTTATTGAATGTGGCTTCTAACCTCCAAAAAGTTGCACTGGAATTTAAGTTAGGTAAGATTTAAGTTAGGTATATATTTTGTTTGGTCTATAAAGCCCTTAGTAAGAGATAATTGTTCTAGTTATATTAAATATCTTAAATATATACTTTGTATTCCTAGGAATTTCGCAATAATTTCACAAATAGACAGAGTTTTTCTTCCCTATTCTTCACGTTTGTAATTTGCACATAAGAATGATTGCATAACTTACACACAAACGCACACAAATACATAATACAACTTGCACGAAACACTTCATTTTTTTTGCTGTCCAGAAAGGTTGGTTTTAATTTTTTGGTGCTTAATGGTTGGTTCTATGTCTCGCCCCTATTCAGAGATTCAATGGTTTCCAGATGTGTGTCTTTAAGCCGGTTGTTAGGGCTAAGGTAACAAACTTGTATTTCTTTTTATTCACCATTGGTAAGCCCTTTACTAGAGATAACAACGCTTTAGTTGGTGCAGGTTCCAAGTTAAAATTAAATTCACTTCACTTTCACAAACACTCATACCTCTCTGAAAATGATAATTTAAGTATCTACCTATATTAGTTACCATGCATTATATGGATAACTGTCACCGTGTTGTAAGCACAAAATTGCCGCTTTTTCCTCCGTTCCGTAAGATGCACAAATACACTTTTCACTTTTTTACATGTTTAATCCTAGTATTTTTACACACTTCACTCACTCACATCAATTTAGACAAAAAATAGACTTTATGTTGAGACACAATTGGAGTCATAAGATGATGCGCAAGAGTCTTGTAAAAGCTCACACCAGAAAACAATAGCGGTTAGCGGGCGATTACGTGCGTTCCCGGTCGACGCCTGCAAGCAACCTCTGTTTATTTCGGGGTCACCCAGTTGTAATAAAACCAACCAATCACTTTGTTCAACTGACATTACGCCCTCTGGAACACAAACGTCTCGGTATTCAACTACAGGATTCCTGCTTTGTATAAATCTTAAAATGCATTTCTAAAAGGTATGTCCTGAACAGCCAGGGTTTCTAGTTCGTAGGAATGATAGTATTTTTCTTCTGGCGAAGTTTGTTTACTGAAATAGGCCACGGGCTTGAGCTCATTTGAATTTTCTTGCCACTAATTCAACAACTGTATTTCGAACTTTTTCTCGTTCCGAATGAGAAAGTTGATATGGTCGATAGACGATCGGTTTGTTATCGGAAAGTTCTATTTTCATTTCAAAATTTGAAGGAATGCAACCAACTTCATTTAATGTACACGCAAACAATCGCGATATTTCTGCAAGAGGTTGTATAACCTATCTAGAGTCTTACTGTCAGTTTCAGTTCCAACCTGTATATCATCTTTCGTTAAAGGTGGAAGTTCTTCAGAAGAGTTTTCAATCCTCCTAACATTAAGCATTTCTGTTTCTTGAAACCGTAAAGCTCTACACAAGATGGTGGTTTTTTAATGTAAAAGGTTTACTAGACATGTTCGACACTAAAATTTCACCTTTACTATTCTTTTACTATTACTTGGAGAAGTCTAAAATAAACATTTCTATTTGAAGTTCCGTAGCTATGATTTAGGAACCAATAAAGTACTTGGTACCTCTAACCATCCCTCAACCATCTAAGATCGCTGTAATTTTTCATAATCGAACCTGGCTCCATTTTCACATTTATGTTTTGTTAGGATATCATAAATTTTTATAAAGTACTAATACCAATTTCGTATCTTTATTCAAGTAATAGACATACACATAATATAATATTACGGTGGTACCGAACCCTCGGTGCTAAAGCCTGAGTCGCACTTAGCCATTTTTTATGTTTAGGGTTCCGTACAACAACAAAAAACGGAAACCATATAGGATCACTCGTGCGTCTGTCTGTCTGTCTGTCCGTCTGTCACAGCCAATTTGCTCCGAATCTACTGGACCAAATCAGGTAAAATTTGGTAGGATGGTGTAATCTTATGAACCAAACACAGATGTGCAAAGAAAAATATCATTTTTTTTTAAATAAGGGTTATTTTCGGTACAAAAATGAGGAAATTCGTAAAAAACGTTTTGCAAACCTTATTGTGTCATATACCAAATGAAAGATTGATGATCCTTAAATCCAAAAACCTGCTTTATCCCAAGGAGGCCTAACTGTCACAGGGTGGTGTCGGGTTCCTCGTCCACAAGTCCCTCATTAACAATGTGTTCCATATTGTGAGCGTTGCGACAAAGGTAGCATACCTACTCAGAATCACCAAATGGTATTCGATGAGGGTCATACAGCTATACGCGCCGACCACGGAACACTCCATCGACAAGGTAGAGACTATGTGTGAGGACATCTCTACAGCCTTACATAGCACCAGGACCCATTATACCGTTGTTATGGGGGACTTGTCAAAAAAAGTCAACAGCGGAAGTTGACATGGTTGCATCCCAATGGCGTAACTAAGAACGAGATTGACTCAATCTTGTCGACAAGGAAGCAAATATTCAATGATGTCTCTGTGATCAATTCAATTAAAACAGAAAGCGATCACCGGATGGTAATAGGCACATTGAATCTAAAGACCAAGCTTGAAAGATGTCTACTGATGAATTCTACGCTCCGACCAGTGCCCATCCAGCTCTAAAACCCCGAGAGCTTTCTACTCGAGTTGCACAATCGCTTCGAATGCCTAGGAGACTGCAATAATGTGGACCTTTATAATGACATATTTGTGGATATTGTCCGAACGGTTGCGTCTAATTTTTAAAACTCGCCATACAAACAGAACCAAAAAAAATATCTGACTTTACCAGCAACATCATGGCAGAAAGACGCAGATTGGTTTTGCAGTCCTCTGAAGACACTTCTCAGTATCGGCAACTAAACAGGCAGATCTCTGACTCCCTGACCACAGATTACTAAATAGTTACTTCTTGCCCTGACCCGCGATTAGCGCCAGTATAATACAAATTGTATTAAAGTGGCGATTGAGCACAACAGAGGCTCAAAAGTGTTCACGAAAGATCTGTGTGTTGGACAAAACCAACTGACCAAGCTGAAGACTGAGGATGGCAGGATCATATCGTCCAAGACTGAGTTGCTGGAAGAAGTTGAGAAGTTCTACGGACAATTGTACAAGACCACACGTTTACCTGTCAGCTATCTGGCTAAAAACCCAAGATCCAGACTAACCCGACACTATACCGAAGATATCCCGGACGTCAGCCTGTACGAGATTAGAATGGCTTAAGAACAACAAGGCACCGGGTGATAATGAAATTACTGCTGCACTTCTGAAAGTAGGTGCTAAAAGTTATTCAAAAGTTATTTAATTCCGTTATACCGAACAAGCCGATTTCCGAAAAGGCTTTAGTACCATAGACCACATATATACGCTGCGGCATATTATACAGAAGACCGAAGAGTACAATCAGCCACTATGCCTGGCGTTTGTGAATGTACTATACAGTCTCTCCAGAGGTGCCCAATTTACCATCGACACATCGAGTTGTTAAAGTGTCTGTATGAAAATGCCACCATGTCGGTTCGCTTCCAGGACCAGAATTCGAAACCTATCCAGTTGCAGCGAGCGGTGAGACCGGGAGACGTTATATCTCCGAAACTGTTCACCGCCGCCCCGAAAGATGTTTTCAAGCTTCTGGACTGGGGTGGATTCGGCATCAATATCAACGGCGAGTACATAACCCACCTCCGATTCGCTGACGATATCGTGATCATGGCTGAGACTATAAAAAACCTAAGCACAATGCTCAACGGCCTCAGTAAAGTCTCTCAACAAGGTCTTAAAATGAACATGGACAAGAAGAAAATAATGTTCAATATCCGTGTCGCACCCCCCCCCCCCCCCCCCCTCGAAAGGTTGGAGACTCGGCACTGAAGGTTCTAGACGAATATATATATATCTGGGACAAACAGTCCAGCTAAGTAGGTCCAACTGGGCAACGTTCGGAAAGTTTTGCAATATCTCCACGTCCCGAATACCGCAGTGTCTCAAGACTAAGGTCTTTGACCAGTGTGTGTTGCCAGTGATGACCTACGGAACTGAGACATGGTCGCTTACTATGGGCCTCATAAGAAGGCTCAAGGTCATCCAAAGGGCAATGGAGCGTGCTATGCTCGGAGTTTCTCTGCGTGATCAAATCAGAAACGAGGTGATCCACAAGAGAACCAAAGTAACGAACATAGCTCTCAGAATCGCTAAACTGAATTGGCAGTGGGCAGTGCACATAGCTCGTAGAATAGATCGGTCAACCGATTTTAAAGTAACAGGTAGGTCGAAAGTGACCCAAAATGGCCCACGGCCGGTGTCGCCTTTTTTTTCGAACTTGGCGGATACACTGCCGTGTGTGAAGATAGTGCATATTGCTTTTTTTTGTATGACATAAGGTGGCATGGTCATGTTTCCTTAGCCTTTGTGACTGAAGACTTGTCGGGTTATCTCTTTTAGACTAGCGGTTCTTTTTTCAACCGACTTCAAAAAGGAGGAGGTTCTCAATTCGACTGTATGTTTTTTTTTTTGTATGTATGTTACGCGATATCTCCGCCGATTGTGAACCGATTTTCAAAATTCTTTTTTTATTTGAAAGAGTATACTCACGAGGGGGTCCCATTGTCACCAAGTCAGGATCTGATGATGGGATCCCAGGGAAATCGAGAACAACCCTCAAATTTTATAGGCACATATTACGTGTTTAATGTATTTCCTAAAACTATTGAAGTTTTGCTGTCTGGTAGTTATCATCTCATCATCATCATCATCAGATGAGCTGATGATGGAAGATTTAACTTCTTAACTTTCATGCTGTTGAGATGACGATGGAAGCCACAGGAATCTGTATCTGTTAATGAAACACATGCATTATGAATTATGATTTGATGGTTCCTATTGGCGAGTGGGTGATTGGGTATAACGTTGTTAGATAGATAGCATTATCACTAAAAATAAATAAAATAAAAATAAAAGTTTAATAAAACTTAAAAACCGACTTCAAAATGAATTTCACTCAAAAGTATGAAATAATATTATTATACTTAGATACACGAAATTAACCAACAATAACGAAATCAAAGGTGGGTAGGAATTAAATTAGGGGCCTAAAATTTTTTTTGAGGTCGGTGTCAGCAATGCCATCGAATCTAAAACATTTGATACTTATGTAGCTGTATGATGATACCGACCTTTTTTAATTCCTACCTACCTTTGATTTCGTTATTGTTGGTTAATGTCGTGTATCTAAGTATAATAATATTATTTCATACTTTTGAGTGAAATTCATTTTGAAGTCGATTTTTAAGTTTTTTAAACTTTTATTTTTACAGAAGCCGGTTAACGGCATTTGGTGAAACTATTTGCCACCGGTTTTTTAGACTAATTCGATCCTGCTGAACTCGATTCTGCCCGCCGGGTGCCGCCGGGTGCCGCCGGGTGCCGCCGGGTGCCGCCGGGTGCCGCCGGTGTCAACCCCTACCCCTTTCCCTTCCCCGCTTATTCCCGAAAATATGTCCCGATTTGCGGTTTTTCATTTTTTTTACTATTATAGATAAAAGAAAACGGTCTATGACAAAATTAATCTGCATTAAAGTCTATACAACATTAACATATAGCCTTCCCAAACTGAATTTTTTTTTTTTAAAGTTTTGGCCTTCGCAGTTAATTTATCAAAAAACGGTTAATGTTATATGATAAAATAGACGAGAAGTGAATTAATGTTCATACATTTATCTACAAAAAAAGACCTAACTTACCATCCTACGCGTATTTGTTCACATTTATAGGTCGCAGCGCAGATGCCCTACCGCCGTTACGTATAGTTATAAGTACTTTAGTCTACTGTGGTATTATACAGCGTGTAAGGGGTAGCTTGCCGAAAACTTTGGAAGGATATTTGGGCCATGATTCTGAACAACTTTCCCTGAGAAACCATATACCGGAAACAAAAGAAAAAATTCGACCTCCCATACAAAATTTCCAGCCCAAGCGTCAATTTTGTATGAGATGTCGAAATTTTTTTTTCGTTTCCGTTATATGGTTTCTTAGAGAAAGTTGTTCAGTATCGTGGTCCAAATATTCTCCCGAAGTTTTCGGTAATCTAGACTTACACGTATTATAATATGTAGTAAGTAACATTTTCTAGGTGATATGAAAGACTATACTCAAAGAAAATTAAATTTATTGTATAAATTATAATTCTTTAATAATTTGGGGTATTATTGAGTTATGTCAGATTGTTTCATATTAAACACACCATTAATATTATGTTGTAAAATAAAACATTATTATTATTTATGGCACAGAACGAATCAACAAATAAACTTAACAAAAATTCTAACACAATTCAACATTGTGTTTTGGAATATGATACGATAAACTGTTGAATACACAAATTACGATAAGCTGTTAAATACTGTCTGCATAACTAATAACTCTACACTACACAATCAAGGGAAATAAACTTATTCCTGGTATTTTTGTAGTCCAGCGTTGGCACATATTCTTTTACAATAGCAGCCTGGTGTGCAAGGCTGCTTAACTCCCCTACGACAATTACAAGCCGCAGTTTTGCAACCTGCCCTACAGCCGCATATAAGGAGATCCTTGCAAGCTTTTGGAACTTATTGTATAGTTATAAGCACTGGTATCGGCTTATCACCACCCAGACGCCACCCATAATCTGTTGGGGAGAACCACTCGATCTCTCCAACATGTGCGTTTCTCCATATGAAAGTTTGATAATGAGCTCTGCGTACGAGTATATGTAGTCAAGCTGCATCTGAAGTGGTGGCAGAGCCTCAGGGGTAGTAATTCTGGAGAACCCACGCTTTTTTACAATAATACTAGTATTTTTATTTCATTATTGTTTTCAGCTTATATTAAGAATTATTTTTCGCTTTTTACTTTGATGATCTTTAAAAGCGTGTTTTTTAGTTTTTTTTTAAACATTTTTTTTTTTTTTTTTTTATTAACAATTGGTAAACCCTTGACAACATCTCACCTGGTGGTAAGTGATGATGTTGCCGAAGATGGAAGCGGGCTTACCATGATTCCCCACCGCAATGGGGAACTGGCTATCTTATCTTCATGCCGGAACACACCAATGATATCAACATTGATATTTGGCGGCAAGACTTAGATAAGATGGTGGTAGCTAGCCAGGCGGGCTTAGAAAATGCCCTACCACCAACCAAACCGAGTCTTACAATTGACCCCCGCCGGGAATCGAACCCGCGACCTCCTGTGTAAAGCCAGTGAACTTTGCCTCTGAGCTACGGAGGTGGTTTAAATATTTATTTAAGTTACCTGTTTTCCTACAACTATATTTAAAAACGTCGTATGATACATGGGTAAGTTAACATAAATTAAGATAAACTTTATTGTAAAACTGTGTACAATAGATAATAAATTTCATACATTTTTTTAGGTCCAACAGGTTGCCCGTTTCGGACGTACAATATTAGCAAAATATTCATTTAAATTATAAAATCATTTGTGTATAAGCTACTCTTTAAATAGGATGTAAAAAAAATAACAAACTCTCGAAGATGGTAAACCCTCGCCTGCGGCTCGGGCTCACAAATGTCACTCATATGTTGTTGTTTATAACTATTAACACCGCCATCTTAACTTTTTGAAGTGAACTAAAATATAAAGAAATGCTCTTTGGAGTAAGTGCCCATAAATGCTTAGCAATTCGTAACCCCTTTAACAGATGGCGCTGAGACCCTTTTTAGGATATTGAGTCATTATTGAATCCACAGCCACGTGGGCTGGCGGCGCTAGTGTGAAATGCGATATGAGAGTGATCTATCTTGATGCGTGTTTGATGTATGTGTGCAATATAATATGTGAGCATGCAATCAACAAGGAACTCATATAGTTTCGCCATGTCTGTCTGTCTGTCCATCTGTCCGCGGCTTATCTCAGAGACTATTAGTACTAGAAAGTTTAAATTTGGCACGGGTATACATATTACATACGCCGACAAAGTAGTACAATAAAATCTTGAAATAAAATGAAAAAAGGGGTTACCTACATTTAAAGAGAGGGGTTGTTGTCTTTGATGTACTCTATCGTTGAATAGGTCTTTCAAAACTATTTTTCGATTCAGAGATCTGTTTGGGAAATAGTTAGTTCATAGATTTTCCATACGAAATGTTCTTTTACCAACTGTAAAAATAATTTTGATTTTAAAATATACATTTATTTTTTGAAATGACAGGAACCCTACGTTCCGCGTTTCCGACTTGCACTTGGCCGGTTTTTCAAAAATGCGGTTCTGTGGTTTGTGTGATGTTGTGATGTTGTGATGTTGTGACGTTGTGACGTTGTGATGTTGTGACGTTGTGATGTTGTGATGTTGTGACTACTTCATGTAGCTATCTAGTTAATGGGGTCAAAAAGGTTAGAAAATAATTGGAGCACTCCCAATGCAAGTCTGCGAGCGAATCAGATGGAACAGGAACCTGTTTTGTTTCTTTTTAACCCCGAATGCCATAAGAGGGGTGCTATAAGTTTAACGTGTGCATCTGTGAGTAATTGTATCTGTGTGTCTATCCGTGGCATCGTAGCTCCGAAACAAATGGACCTATTTTCATGTGTTTTTTTTCTGTTTGAAAGCTGACGTGATCGAGATGGTTCTTAGCTATAATTTACGAAGATCTGTTCAGGCGTTTGAAAATCATCAGCTCATTTTCTACTTGACATAAGGGTCTTGCCAACTTTCACAGGTCTGATTGAAATTTGGTGTGATGTTACTACAGTAGTATTTCAAAGACATGGTAGCCTTGATCTGATGCTGCAGTGTCAAGTATGGTCTGCGGGATACCCAACCCCACAGCAATTTAGAGCAGCTATATCGTGTTTGGGCTCATAAGAATGGTCTCGATGAATACCAATACCCTGTAGTAAGCACTGGAAGGTTTCCGTGTCTTCCAACGTACTGTCAGAATGGATCTTGGAAAATTGGCCCCAAAACGGCAACCGCGCGATGGCGCTTAGCGACGACGGATCTATGCCAGTGCTCTTCCCGGCCGACGCGCGACGTGTGACGTGCAGTGATCTTTCGAAAATAAACTAAAATTGATCTCGCCAAGTCGTCACTATGGCTAACAAACGCAATAAACGAAAAAAGTCTCTACGAGTTGTATCAAAGATAAACAGGACGAATGCATTACAAAGAAATGCTAAGTACAGTACTTGCACATACGTGTTTATTTATTTCTTATTGTATCTTATTTATTAAGTAGGAACGTATTTTGTTCTCTTAGACTAGTAACTTTTGAATGTCGATACTTTGCCATAATGAATGGGACACAGTCTACCAAAATCAGTATAACCATATTATTTTCAGTTTGAACTCCGCGACAACGGGAGGGGAGGGGGGTCAAAGTACAAAGCTCCGGCGCTCAGAAAAAAAAAATCTGGCGTATTAGTTTGGACCTGTCAGTCAAGTTTGGTTTCATTAGCAGGTAACTAGGTGATGCCTAATTCAATCTCGATACCAGTTTTTTAGGGTTCCGTAGCAAAATATAACGCAATCCTTAAAATAATAAACTTTTAGTAGTGACCCCCCCCCCCCCCCCTCTTCCCAACTACCGGGCGTTTTGGGCTTAGATGGACCTGTATAACATTCGTACCAAATACTGTTTCCCAATAGAACTATCATTGTCACCTCACTAATTCAAAAAGTTTAGGAAGGGTATGTATTTACAGTCAATACCTATAAGTCCAATAAACTTTCATTTCAATATAACACTAAAATATACTAAAGGAATATAGGCAATAAAATAATCAATATGCTAAAAGAATACAGTAAATAAAATTAAACTTACCTTACCTACTGCATTATGTTATACTGTGGCGTTCTCGCCCGTTACCAACGGTCACCGGAGTTCATATCAAGTCGGCTCCCACGTAACGCGGATGTAAGTCGACTGGGCGAGTGAAATGCCTAAATCAAGTGTAGGCCAGTTACACAGACAGCACCCGGTCACGAGTATAACTCGAGAGTCAGTCATCGCTCCTCTCAACCATTTTAGAGGGAAAGGAACGACCCGGCTGCTGATGCGCCACGATCCTCACGAACATTTAAGCGAGCATGTACCAGTCATGTCAATGCTAAGATAAAAATATTAATTAAAATAAGTACTAGACTTGTCATGTCTTATTGCTTCCACGTCAATTCTTAGGTTGGTCATCATTTTATTACTATTAAATATGATTAGTAGTGTTGATAGAAGAAACACTGTCTACCCACCCATACATTACCTGCCGATATTACTGAAGCTCCGAGCAATTCTATTTTTAAGAGTAAACTCAAAAAATGGCTCGTCGAGCAGTCTTTCTACAATCATAATGAATTTTTGACTATTAAAACTAATTAATGACCCACAGCTGGAAAATATTACTATTTTGTATATTTCGGATAATCAGAAGGGTTTTGGCCGTATCTAAGAAATAAACTCGTCTTTGAGAAGTTTTCGAGTGTACAATCAATATTCACACACGTTTGCAGCACGAGGCTTAACGATGATTCGGATGAAAACCGATTATTTTATAGACTGCGATGAGTTCGGCACGGGGCTGGCTTCCCAAGTTGACAGTTCAGCTGCTCGATCAAAAGTGCTCGTAAAATAATTGGCGCCTCTGTCGTAGCTTCTGTAGGTAGGCTGCATTGTCTTTAATGGTTCGATAATCACAACGATTCTGATTGGCTAACTAACAAGTACCAACACTACCAACTTCCGGGTTCCGGTCTCGCACCGACCACGCCTTGGCCAAAGATGACTATTATTACTACCCTAGCTAACCGTTTGACGTTTCAAGATAAAACACACGGTGCTTCGACGGATGCACAGATGGCGCCACGTCCTTGCGCTCCGATTAGGGCTTCCATCCCGAGATTCGAGAGTCTCGAGCGATATTTAGTCCCGAGATTTTTCATTTCCAGTCTCGGGATTTTCGAGATTTTCGAGAGTAATACAAACGCTATGTAGTTTTTATTTCCTATAAAGTTTCGCGTGTTCATAGGTAGTTATATAATAAAGTGTCAGTTTAAAAAAAAAACGTAAAAAACAGAGAAGCACAAAACTTGTGTTTTTGTCTAAGATTTGAAATTGTTTTCAAAGAAATTTTAGTGCTATCAAATTACAAAACCCACAGACTCTTCTTTATCTATTTAGGTCTATAGGTTTTTAGTTCGGAAAATCTTAACGTATAAATGTAAAATACGAAGCGAAAGAATGTTTGTGTAGTCCTAATTTAGTTACAAAAATACATATTTTTTACGGTTTTGATTTGGTATAATTTTGCGATTGTGTACTGGCCACACTAGTCTTCGTTCAGGCCCGAAATAAAAAAAAATATCTGGGCAATATTGTCGAGGCGAGAAACGTGAGCATAGAAAGTCATTTAATTTGTTGTATTATTATCATATTCAATCTAACTTAATGCTACTTATTTGTGCTAGATAACTGGATAGGTTTACGAGTTTGTATTAAATGTACTTATAATGAGTGCCGTTTTTTTAATGTGTCGTTATAGCTGAACTGCATGTTCGAGTTTGCCATTGAGATTCACTAACAAAAAGATTGAATGTTATGCTAACTAACATTAATCAACACTCGCAATATTTATTTACGCCTTCTTTTAACAAAAGATCGACAATTTAACACATTTTTGGGTGAAATATTGTGAGCATTGATTTAGGTTATATTTATGATTCATGTCCCTATTCTGAGGATAGGCCGTATTCTGGAAATATTGCAAATTTCTGCCTGAATAAAACGGATTCTCGAGAAGACGCAACCAGTTTTCGATTAGCGAATGCTCTGAGGAAGCGAATCAAGCAATTTATTAATCTGTAGATTATCAGAAGCCAGTCTTTTGCAATATTTGTACAATCCAGATCAGTACTTCAGAGACACCACTGATTGCGACACTTTTGAAAAACATGTTGAGTTCGACACAGCTGCATTATTTGCAAGGATATTCATTCAAGCGCCTAAATAATACTAAAATGATATAGCTGTGGAATACAATGATGTGAATGTGATGGCTGTGGAAGAAGGTCGTTCTCTCGAAAAAAGCAAAAATAGATCGAGAAATTGAAAAAGTGATGCAAACAACCCCAATTCCCACTAAATCTGAGGATGGTAACGAAGACGCTGTTTATACGGCATTTAGAATTGAGAAAGCTCTTTTTGAGAATGGTGGAGATAGAGGAAAACATGAAAAAAATGCTATGAGTATCCTTTGACAATTACTCCTACCAGTGTCAAGGCAGAGAGAACCTTCTCAACTGCTGGCTATTTCTGCAATATAATTAGATCGTCATTAAGTGACAAAACATTAATCAGTTTTTGTGTATTTAGGTCATACTACCAAGATTATCGCATGTCATGTTTTAAAAAAATAGTTCCATACTTGTATATTTTTTCTGTTTTAATAAAAACAATACTTACTTTTTGAATTTGAATATTTATTTACCAAATTTACTTTTTAAATAGCAATATTACCAATGCGTCATACATACTTAACCTTAAGTCTCGAAACTCTCGAAATCACGAGAATCCCGAGAGTCAGCCGTGTAGTCTCGTCTCGATCTCGGGATTGCGAAATAGTTTCGAGAGTGGAAGCCCTAGGCTCCGACATATATTTTATTTTCTTTATGTAAATAACATACCTTGGTTATGGCTATATTTAAATTGACATTTTTATGTAATTTAATCTAATAATTTTTATTTTATATTATTTCTTTAATTTCTTGACGTGTAATGTATATTATTAATAAACCAGCGATCCGCCCCGGCATCGCACGGATGCAATGTAGATACTATATGGGCCAGTGTGGAGTGATTAATAATTTTATGATTCGTCTATACTACAGGATATCTTTGTATACAATGTTACCGCCGACCGCTGCCAACCGGGGCGAAACGTACGGCCCGCCAGCCGCTGTGCCTCCGCATTTTTAAATCTCTGCTTCTAAGATAATTATCCATTAAATTTTTAACGAAATGCTGTTAAGGACAGTTTTGATCTACATGAAATTTACAACGTATGTAATGTATAATTGGATAAATAATACTGTATTGTATAAAATAGCTCGGTAAAAACACATATTTTTAATTTTAAAGATAAAAATGGTTACCGTGGGTTATCCTTAGGAGATAAATATATGCCGTTGCGGACTTTTTATAGATGTTTTTAAGATATACTATTTCCGTAGTACATTAATTTGATCCATCTCGTAAGGTGTAGCCAGCGTCTGCGATTTAAGCGCACAAAAATATGTTTGTCAAGACATCACATTACAAATCTTTTAATTTTTCGGCTTTTCTGTACTATAATATGTATGTATTATACAAATAAACCTTCCTCTTGGATCACTCTATCTATTGCTGAAAACTGCATTAAAATTGAGTCAGTAGTTTAAAAGATCTAGGCGAACAGACAGCGGAAGCGCCTTAATTTTATACTATTTAAAGAAAAGAAGTAGAATAGAATAGAATAGAATAGAATGCTTTATTTGCTTTTAAATAAGGTAAGTATAAAAGATCTTACAATAGTTATAGAATCACTTATTTAGCTATTTAAATGTTATTAGCATGCAAATATTATTTATAAGTACAAAAATAATAAAATAAAATAAAGTAGGTCCAAGTAATTATTCAACATTTTCCAAATTCATAATTCAAATAAAATAATGATACTACAGATTAATACTACAGATTAACATTGCTTATGTTTTAGAAAATCCTCAACGGAATAAAACATGTTCTGAAGAAGCCAATCATGCAATGTTGCCTTAAACTTGTTAAAGGGCAATTCCCGAATCGATTGCGGTATTTTATTATATATTATGTGGCCCATCCAGTAACAATTTTTCTGAAACCGCGTTGTTTTGGGAATCTCATCCGTTACTAACCTGTCAGGATTCCTCTTATTTCGAACTGATACGTCACTAACTTTTTTGTAGAACACATGTTGATTTTGTTTAACTACTTTTGCCATTTCTTGTATATAAAGACAAGGTAGTGGCAGTATTTTTAGGTTTCTAAATAGGGGCCTACATGAAATATCTTGTGAAACACCGAATATGGCACGGACACACTTTTTTTGAGCAATAAAAACCTTTTTGACATTAGTACTGTTCCCCCATATTATGAGACCGTATCTGAGGACCGATTCTACGTAAGCAAAGTATGCTGTGACTGCAGTATGTCTTGTCGCTACCTTAGTCAGTTTATAAATAGCAAAACTGAAACTATTGACTTTTGCACATACTTTTTCAACCTGTTCTTTCCAGTCAAGCTTCTCGTCAATAATAGTACCTAGAAACTTAACGTTACTAGCGCTTCTAAGGGTTTGTCCATTACAAGCAACATTTAATGAATTAAAATTATAATTGTTAAAGTTAAGGTATGTCGATTTGTCTAAATTAATTTGCAAATTATTACTGTTTACCCATTTGTATATTGATTTGATGGCATTATTGATGTCAGATTCGTGAATATTAAATGTCAAATTTTTATTAGTTGTCACTATTACTGAAATATCGTCTGCAAAAAGCATTGTTCTATGTCTAGTCGTATCCGGTAAATCGTTTATATATATTAAGAATAAGAGAGGACCGAGTACACTCCCTTGTGGTACGCCATGTGTGATTAACCTAAACTCTGATTTGTAAGTCTGCGTTATATGCTTATTGTTGAGTTTACTTACTTCTACACACTGCTTTCTTTCTTTAAGGTATGTAGATATCCATCTGTTTGCTGGACCTCGAATACCAGATCTCTCTAGTTTTGTCAAAAGCAGTTCATGTGAGACAAAATCGAACGCCTTTGACAGGTCGAAAAAAACGGTAGTCGTATGAGATTTAGCATTGGTGCCATTGAGAATTTCCCTTATGAGATTAAAAGTTGCTAGGGCAGTTGATTTTTGTTTCTGAAAGCCATATTGGTAACGATTTATAATATTATATTTAGTGAAGAAACTCATTAACTTACTATGCAAAACTTTCTCAAAAATTTTCGAAAATATTGGTATAATTGTAATTGGGCGATAATTGCCCATTTCACTTTTTGAGCCTTTTTTATGTAAAGGTTTAACAACAGAGTATTTAAGCTTATCTGGGAATGTACCAGTTTCCATTGACAAGTTAATAAGATAAGCCATAACTTTGCATATTTCCTCTTTGCATTTCTTAACCACTTTTGTACAAATGCAGTCATAACCCTCAGAATTTGTTTTGTTAAGGGACATAATTATACTATTCACATACGTTTCGTCAATTGGAGTCAAATATATTGAATTATTTTGTCTATTATTACTTGTATTTTTAATGTCATCATTTGTTTCGTTAGTCAAATTGATGTAAAAATGGTTAAAAGCTTCGGCCACTTGTATTGGGTCCGTTACTGTTTTACCGTTACTGTTAACTTCATCTATATATTTGTCCACACTTATTGTACCAGATTCACTGTTTATGACATCCCAGGTTGCCTTTGCTAGATTTTTATTGTTTATTATGTAATTGTTGTTATTTCGTTTTTTAGCATTAAAAATACACTTTCTGAGGATTTTATTGTAGTGTAAATATGTGTTTCGATTTTGATCATTTTTTTGTGTATAATATTTATAACGGAGTATCTTTTTAGTATGACAGCTTTTCCTTAGACCCTTAGTTATCCAGTTTAAAAATGGCTTTCCTTTAGATTTGATTTTCATAACTGGAAAACAAAGTGTGTAAAACAGACTGAATAGGTCGAAGAAAAGATTGAATGCTTTATTCATGTCTGACTCTGAATATACCTCTGAAAAAGACAAACTACTTATACAGTTTTTAAACTTTTCGATATTATCATGACTGTAGCTACGTTTGAAAATGAATATACATTTAGGTATGACCTTCTTTGAGTGTACTTTGAACTTCAACACTTGAGCGGTATCGTGATCAGAAAGCCATAGAGGTAATACTGATCCTTTCGCTTCTGGTTGATTACTTAAAATTTGGTCAATACATGATGAACCTCTAGTAGGCTGCGTTATATGTTGATGTAGATTATAAGCACTTACTATTTCAGTAAAACGCGTAGTAGTGCTATTTTTTTCCAGCATATTTATATTTAAATCCCCAGCAATTATTATCATTTTCTTTGGGTATTTTACTAAACACTTATGAAGTAGGAGTTCTATTTTGTGAAAGAAGTACTCAAGGTGTCTTATTTTCTTTGAGGGTGTTCTGTAGATACATACGATTACAATATTACTATGGGGAATCAGTATCGAACAACTTTCGAAGTGAAAATCAGCAGATAATTCCTCGAAACAGTTTAGATGCTTGAATGGCATACCACTCCTGACCAAGATGCACGAACCACCCCTTTTTTTATCTCGACTGTAGCATGTTACATATCTTTGAATTTTTCAGTTTTTCTGTACCATAATATATACGTATTATACATATCTGGGGGCACGGCAGTGCCCCCGCCAAGTCGAGAAAAAAAGCGGCACGGCCGTACCATCCTTTTCTCGAAGCAGTTCAGGCCATTTTCGACCCCCCCACAACTTCGTTGTAGATAAACCTAGAAGCCTGAATTTTCTGTACCCAAGCAGGCATCATATAAGCACGGTATGTTCCAAATTTCATTCAATTTGAACTAGTAGTTTCAGAATTATAACTAGTCAAAGTTTCCTAATTTGTCACTCACTGACTGACAGATCATCAAAATTCCAAGGCACTTCTAGCCGACATAGAAGATTCAAATTTAGAATACAATTAGTCTTTAGTGTATAAAGCAAGGAAAAACTCAAACATTTTGCAATTTCGGTCCAGTTTTCTAGTTACACAAACTACATAAATAACTTTGTAATCCCATATAAAATATATAGGATTACAAAGTTATTTATGCAGTCGCAGGACCGAACTCCTTGATTTACTAGTTTTTAAGGCGCAGTTCATGAATCAATGTAGTTTTCTACAAAAATAAGTGAAATCCCACCAAAAACATCCTGTAAAAACTAGCCAAGTCTCGATTGAGCTGCTTGTTTTTCTATAAAAAGTAATGAAAAATCTAAGCAAAGCCAAGCCTAGTCTAGGGTTCTTTACTGCGATTTCTTTATTATTATGGTTAGATTTTATGTGACTTGGCCGTTGACTTGGATGTCTCAAGGAGTAAATATGCATAAAGAATGTTCAACGGCAGGTCACATAAAATCTAACCATAATAATAAAGAAATCGCAGTAAAGAACCCTAGACTAGGCTTGGCTTTGCTTAGATTTTTCATTACTTTTTATAGAAAAACAAGCAGCTCAATCGAGACTTGGCTAGTTTTTACAGGATGTTTTTGGTGGGATAAACCTTTCCCTTTTATCATTATCACTCTATCTATTGCTGCAAACTGCCTTAAAATCCGTTGAGTAGTTTAAAAGATCTAAGCGAACAGACAGCGGAAGCAACTTCATTTTTTGTAATATGTATGAAAGATAAAGATGTCTCATTATAAATCTTTGAATTTTTCGGCTTTTCTGTACTATAATGTGTATGTATTATACATATAAACCTTCCTCTTGAATCATTCTATCTATTGCTGAAAACTGCATTAAAATCAGTTGAGTACTTCAAAAGATCTAAGGGAACAGACAACGGAAGCGACTTCATTTTATACTATGTAAAGAAGATGATGTCTATGTCTATGTCGTTTAGTCATTTAAATATTCGGATGTCTTTTAATAACCTTTTTTACAAAGAGCTCTTTTGATACAATTTTTAAACTGTTTTTCTGAAAAATATAACACATCATCGGGTAATTTTTTATACATGAGTGAATATTGTCCCACAAAGGATTTATTGATTTTGCTAAGTCTGGTATAAGTTACTTGAAGTTTATTCCTATTTCGAAGAATTCGACTGTGCCTGTCACTATCGTGGCATCGTGGTCGTGGTTCGAATACTGCGGCTTGCCACATTACCAATGTGTTTTCGAATTTTGATTTCATATGTACGTTTATCCGACGCCCTTACGGTGAAGGAAAAACATCGTGAGAAAACCTGCACACACTTGCGAAGAAACTCGAAGGTTGTGTGTGAAGTCGACCAACCCGCACTGGGCCCGCGTGGTCGACTAGGGTCCGATCGCCCTAATTCAGAGCCCCTCGGTGAGGACGTACATGAGCTGATTATATAAACTTAACATTTACAATCGAAACTATCGCCACGTTCACCCAAATACTTTCCGGGACGAAACACGAAACTGCGACACGAAATCTAGCCTATTTTAAATCGACCAAACCTGTGGAAGTTGCTCACCTCCCTTGTTTGAAACTGAAATTAGTTCCTACTAATATTTTAAATGTAAAAGTTTTTATGTATGGATGTACGGATGTTTTTTACTCTTTCACGCAAAAACTACTAAACGGATCTAGATGAAATTTTGTAGGTAGACAGATTAGGACCTGAATTAAGGCGGCGCATTGGAAACTTTGGTAGCAGGGATCTCGGTTTTTCTCAGCATTTACAAAACCTATGAAAGTTATATTTTGTAACCTGATTGTTAATTTCAATGACTTCACTGTGTTCTTTGCAGAAACACGATTCGTTTACTTTTATAATAGAACAAAATATCTCAAAGAAACCTATTTTAAAACAGAGATTTGCATTGAGATTTAAAAAAGAAAAAAGCTAAGTGCAAAAGTTACAAACACGACTAAACAAACATCCATAGGGTGACTTTGATATAGTTGTTGATACCAAAGGGTATGCATGGGCTCATGATATCAAACAAAAAGCTGCTACGGTGCAAACGCGGCCGGCCGCACGCCCACTTCCACAAAGTAAGTAGATATCTTTATGCCCTTACCGGCCTCATTGAATGATACGAGTATCTACCGTGATCTACCCGAGCTATTGTGTAGCTACAGCTAGCTACCGCGAAAACTGAAGATGCATGTACGCGTAGTTACTTACCTACTTGAATCCCTGAAGTGCAAAGTGCATGTCAATTATCGTTATCGGCTAATCGCGCTGGTAACAACACTGTCACCCAGCTCGTCTTCCAAGAACACGAGTGAATTTCACAAGAAAAATGTGTAGGTAGTTTCTAGGACATCGACAAAAAAGCAAACTAAACAAGCTAAGATCTCCACAGATGTACGAGTACTAAGTACCTACTGGCAATTCAGTTATTGATAAAAAAAGCAATATAACTTAGAATAAGTCTTGCTTTTTTACTGTAGGGAGACTAAATTTAAAGGTGTCTGAACTTTCCGTCACAGTTTGCATTTGCGTGTCGTATATCGTATGTATTCACAAACACTTTTATTTACAATCTTCCACACACCCGCACGTCACAATCATATCTTTTCCACTGGTAGCATGTTACCGCGTATGACTTGTGATTTCTCAACAGCAATTTCGTAAGTGCCGTGGAAACAGCTGATAGTGCCAAAAGTGTCACCGTGTGACTTTTGGACAATGAAAATACGCTGGTAGGGACAAGTGCAACAGGCCATATTATTTACTTACTAACAATTTAAAAGTTGAATAAAGTTAAATAAAGTTAATTACCGTAATTTATTTTTAACCCCCGATGTAAACAGAGTAATGTTATAAGCTTAACGTGTGTATCTGTGTGTGTATCTATCTGTCTGCATCCTAGCTCCCAAACGGATGGACCGATTTTGATTTAGTTTTTTAATTGTTTTAAAGGTGAATTCATCAAGAGTGTCCTTGGCTATAACTGAAGAAAATCTTTCAAGATCATCAGCTATTTTCATATCGTTTTTTTTATGGAGGTTATTTATTTTCATATAGTCTTCAATTTGCTGTTTCTTAATAACAGTAAAATAAAATTAAAAACATCGATGTTGTCACATCAAAACTTCTTCAACGTCGATGTATCGATACAGCAATGTTTTTTTTCGTTTTGGCATCCCTAGCACTGGGGCGGCGAGACGGGGGTGCCTGTGATGTAATCAAAGATAAGAAAAAAAATCCGCTCCCGTAGACTGCGGAAGCGCGTCCTTCCGCAGTCTATGGGAGCGGTTTTTGGTATTTTTTTCCCCGATGTAAACAGAGTAATGTTATAAGCTTAACGTGTGTATCTGTGTGTGTATCTATCTGTCTGCATCCTAGCTCCCAAACGGATGGACCGATTTTGATTTAGTTTTTTAATTGTTTTAAAGGTGAATTCATCAAGAGTGTCCTTGGCTATAACTGAAGAAAATCTTTCAAGATCATCAGCTATTTTCATATCGTTTTTTTTATGGAGGTTATTTATTTTCATATAGTCTTCAATTTGCTGTTTCTTAATAACAGTAAAATAAAATTAAAAACATCGATGTTGTCACATCAAAACTTCTTCAACGTCGATGTATCGATACAGCAATGTTTTTTTTCGTTTTGGCATCCCTAGCACTGGGGCGGCGAGACGGGGGTGCCTGTGATGTAATCAAAGATAAGAAAAAAAATCCGCTCCCGTAGACTGCGGAAGCGCGTCCTTCCGCAGTCTATGGGAGCGGATTTTTTTTCGGCGCGTCAGCATCTTGTACAACGAGACATGTTGCTGTCATTCGTAAATGATTGTACTGCGCAAAAATTGCACATTTTCATGGCAGGCTGAGCTCCGCGTATTTTGGTGACAAAATTGCCGACTTGTGCAATAATAAGCTGCAAAAATGCAACTGGCCAAGTAAATTTAATAAATGGAGGAATTTCTTACCATGTGTATGTGAAAAACTTAAATGAAAATCAATAGATAAAAATATGAATTAATATTTTTGGTTTCTTGTTATTTAGTGCGAGGGTGTTGTCGATATTTTTTAACATTTGTTTTTAATTTTAATAATCAGTTTTCCAAAAAATTACGAATTGAAGAAAAAGTAGATCAGAACTACAAAACGTTACAATTTGTTTTTCACAAAATCAAGCACTGTTTGCTCAAAGCATTTCAACGATGATGACTTTGTGGTTACACCACACAAGAAATGCATAAAATGTTCTGCACTGCCTCATGTAGACGTTTGCTTACTGTCCTCAGTACGTATCGGTCGTTTTAATATTTTCTTTACTTTTTACCAATTTACAACATACTGTACATATTTACATGTAGGTACTGGGTAACATAGTTTGGGGCTAGATGACCGTGTGTGATTTGACCATAAATATTGTTTTCTATAAGTAGGTAGGTATCTAGTACGTATCTATAAGTAGTAAAAATTATAGTTTTAATAGAGCATTAGTTTAGTTTTCCTTGGATGAAATGAATCATTAGTACAGGTAAGCAACAAAGTATTTCCAGGCTTAAAAAACATACAAAATTATATACAGGTACATGGTGAAAAAACCTAATAATTTGTTACCCATTCGAAAAACAGAAAATTCAACATCAACAGCAAAAGGTTGCTAAGCAACGCACATTTTAAAGGTTATAAGCTGCAAAAATTATTTACAGTGGCGCAAGTAAGAAGTCCGCGGACTACGGTAAATATAAATTATTACATTTTTATTTTAAGTGCAAATATCATATACGTCCCCGCCGAGGGGCTCGAGCCTACCCTGAATTAGGGTGATCGGGCCTTAGTCGATCTCGCGGGCCCAGGGCGGGTTGGTAAAGATAAATACATACTACTATCAAAGTATTTATGTATAGTGTATAATTTCATTACATTGTATATAGTAACCAAGCCAACCAAGTAAATCGAGTAGTCTGGATAAGGGAAATAAAATACATGTTATAATAAAATGAAATTTTAATAAACACCTAATCGATATCTAAAGGTCCTTGAGGGTTGAGATCACGAATCCGTTGTAACTTTCGACGCAATAGGCGCAGTCACTATCATACCTCGCATAGGTACCTAATGTAATCTATCGATATTAAAAAATGCCTAATTATAACTACAACACTATGGGAATGATACTATTTTTTGGAAAAAAAATTGCACGGAAAGTTTCAATTGAATACCTTTACTTCTAATCTGACGATCTGAAATTTAATTCGAAATAAATGTTTTTAATTAATTGCACAACATTATAATATATTTTTTCTTTAGCTATAAATAATCACATTATTTTTTAAATATTTAATGCTCAACAATTAAACTGGGCACAGTTTTACTATCATGGTATCACTTTACCATTGTCATTCTGTTAGTTTTAATCAAAATCAAAAATTGTTTATTTTGTAACGGTAGTTTGTACATAATATTTTGTGTTTGGACATCCTTATAAGTAAAAAAGATACTTGTGACAGGATGCCCAGTTCTTCCATACCACTAAGTACAAATAAACAAACAACCTACATGTAATACAGTTTTAAGTGTATTTTTATTTATTGATTTTATAGGTTTGTTTTTTTTATTTTGGGGGAGGTTATTTTATAAAAATACCCAATAGAATCAGCCTGTTTGTAGTGTGCTGTATGTGTAATGGATGACTCGCTCAGTGCTAGTACTTGGAGACCATCTTCAGCGTTCAACAAAAGTACTTCGCGAAACAAAAGTACGAGTATCGATACTGTCATGAGTAATGTTGCAACAAAAGTAATAGATACTTGTATCGTACTCGCATCAAAAGTATCGAGTACTCAGGTATCGAGTACTTTTTTGGTTTGCTATTCAAAATAGAAAAAACACGCAAATATTGTGATCTTTGCTATTTTTTTAATAAAATGCTTACTACAAACTACAAATCAAATGTTTATCTTATTCCCCAGTCAAACTCCCGCAATAAGATAAAATAGTAATTAAGAAACCATCGAGTCTACGTGATCTGGTCTCCAGGTTTTAAAAAAAAAGTTCCTCCGGAACTGATTGTCTCTGGTATGAATGAATGAATGAATGTTTATTTGGAGTAAATATGGTACAAATAATGTGACACATCGTAGAAAGAATCTCTATTCAGCCATTATACAGTTATACAGTTATACAGTTAGCAAGCCAATATTCCGCCTACAGGGTTAGTATCATACCACAATATTCACTAATATCATAAGTTAAATGTCAGGAACAAACTCATATAAATAAAATAATAGTTATTTGTTATACAAGAGTGCAAAGTTGTTTTTAAACGAGTGCTCAATACTCACAGTGCACAAACTTAGTGCACACGATGTTCTAAATTTAATTTACTTTATCCTCTAACGAATAAAAACGGCTTTTGCACTCAGATATCGATGGCAAAAATACAATTTCCGAGATGGGGGGATGAAAAATTAATATTCACACGGAATGAGAGAGATTTCACACCATGCAACGTTCCCCACAACAATCCCAGAGGGAAAGTAAAAGGAACGACAGCCGACGCTTACAAGAGTGTAAATTAACCCCATATGCAATGTCGACAACTTTAAAAGACCGATATGTGTTTACCATTATATATAGTGTGACAAAAATAATGGTAACTTCGGAATTTGCCACATATGACACGTAGAATTTTTACTCGCTGCCTAAATATGAATTTCGGAAAGAAAATAAATTTTGGGGTAATATATATTAGTTTTATTTTATAAGATTAGAAAAAAATTAGGTAAAGACGTAAACAAGAGGATGACCGTGGAAATAGATTAAATATAAAAAAAAACAACACATTGCATAATTTTAGAATACAAAAAAAAGTTAGGTTACGATCGATCGTCCCACCAGATGTAAAAAATGATCGAAGAAATACATAAAACATAAATGGAGTTAATTTATTGGGTGTCGAAATTACCCCCCAAAGTTGTAGGAAACACTTTGGGTGTACAATACTCTTAATGATTTTAAAATAAATGCCAAATTGACAAAGTAAACGGAAACAGGAGAACACGTAGACCAGTAGCTGCGCTTGGAGGAAGACAGCAGAATCTTGCCGGGCAGTAGCAGTGCTTGGTCACCAGTGATAGAGTTTGGTCACCAGTGACAACCAACTTCAATGGGCCTTAAAATTTGATAGAAACAAAGATTCCACTTCCCTTTGAGTGAGCGGCAGGCAGATGCAGAGCGGCGAAACAAACGCCGGTGGAAGACTAGCCGTAATCCAGGATAATAGTGTTTCGTTCGGGCCGGGTGGAAGACCCTACAACGATGAAATAAAATTTAGTTCGCAACGGCACTAAATAAAATTGGACAGCTATCTCCAAGCATAAATCACTTACCCCTGTTAAATATAGGAGGTCTTGTAAACAAAACCAAAATCACAGATGTTTAAAATAATTTACTTTCACCAATTTCGACGGTCATCAGTCATAAAGAATCAATTTTGGTTTTACACTTGTCAAAAAGTCACAAATATTTTCAAATTAAATTTCCATAGAGGAACAAAATCAAAAGAGAATTTAATTATGAAACGCACGAAAAGAGATCGGCTCGAAACGATAGTTTGCGTTTCAATAGATACTGCCGAACATGATGTACACCACGATTGTTAATCGTACCGTACACCATACGACTTATGTTGACTTCACAGACTCGGTGGCTCAGTAGTTAGTGCGCTTGACTGCTAATCCGAGAGTTGTGGGTTCGATCCCCACTCAGGGCAAACATTTGTGTGATGAGCAGATTTGTTTTCTCTGTGTCTAGGTGTTAAATATATATATATATATATAATGTATGTATTTAAACGTATATAAGTATGTTTATCAGTTTCTGGTTCCCATAACACAGGGAATCCTACTTTGGGGCCAGATGACCATGTGTGATTTGTCTCAGAATATTTATTATTTATATATTATGTCAGTAAACCGGCCGTCACATCACTGCCTCCTCCACGCCTCTCCTTAAGTTTCACTCAACAATGTAATTATCAAGCTCTCAGCTGATGTATCGGCATATATACATCAGATACACGGTTCCATGCATCACCAGTGACACTACGGACCATTTCGCCCCATATTGGTCCGAGCACCTGAAAATGACTTAATAGCAATTACGCTATTTTCTTCTTGACCCTCAGGTCTTGCCTTATCTTATTTACACATGCATTGATCTACGTCGCTATGTGCGTTTTATCATATGAACGCCTTAGTTCGTACATTGTGGCTTGACTCGCATCTGCCTTCCTACATATACTGGGAACGACATTGGCGAGCCCTCTCAGTACTAAAAAAAAATATGTTATTCAAACTTTTAAATTTTATTATTTTCGACTTATATTCGATCCTTTGCACTCCTTAAAGGTTAGATTGATTTGCCCATTAAACAAACTTTTGATTAATACACGAACACACTTTTCTTTTTTTAATACATGAAATCTTTTTTTATTGTGTTCTATTCTCGCCTATTCTAATGAATATCCGGGGGTCTCTTGTTTCTACGATTTATCTCTGAGGCATTATTTAAGAGATTACGATTATTTCTTACCAGTTTGCACATTTCAAAGATATATAAAGATGGTAGAGTTAAAATGTTAAGGTTTTTGAATAAGGGCCCACCTACACGTATCATAATTAGGGCCAACTCCGCATATAGCTTTGATTCATTTATTCAAGTTAACGTCACCTTGGTACAGAAGAGGTGCAAAGTCCGCAGGCAACCTCGCAAAAGCTTGTGTGGTACGGCCGCACCGGAAGAGGGCTCCGTGCTGCGCGCCGCCGCACCAAACGTCGCGCTCCACGTGTCGTGGCTGCACCACTCGGTCACGGCTAAGAACGTGACGGAGTTCGTCCGCCAGAAGTCCGGCTACGACCTGCGGGTGTTCCCGCTGGAGTCGCGCCACTACGTGCACTTCACGTCGTACGTGGTGCGCGTGCCGAAGCCTCTGCCGCAGACCATCGCCAGCGCCGACATCTGGCCGAAAGACGTCGTGTTTTGGCGGTTCCGAGGCACCATGCCAGCCCACGCGTCACCAAATAGTACTAACATAGGTTAAGTAAGACACTAACATACCTATATTGTATTATATTTCTAGTATCTATGTTATGTTATTTTTATAAGTTTTTTATATATCTATGGGTCTGTACTTTAAGTACTAAGTTACCTGAGAATAAATGAATAATCATAATAATAATAACGTGTAGATTAATATTTATTAGCCAATTTATGATACATTTGGCAGTCATGTTGATTTCATGTTCATAGTTTTTTAGATCATCTATTTTAGTTGTTACAATAAATGATAGGTCATTAGCAAAAAAGATATAACGATGCTTAGTCACAACTTGTAGGTCATTAATATAGAGTATGAATAACAATGGACCAAGGATACTACCTTGGAGAACACCGTATTTATTTTGATTATATTTAGACTGATATGTGGTTAATACATTATCAGACCCCAAGTGGTTTTATTCCACACACTGTTGCCTTTCGTCAAGATATGACCGAAACCAAGACCCCTAACTGCATATTTTTCTAACTTATTCAGCAGGATGTCATGGACTACGAAGTCAAAAGCCCTACTTATGTCAAATAACAGTACAGTGCCGTGTTTTTTTGAGTGAAAATTTTTAACAACTGAGTCAATTAGGTTAAAAACTGCGAGAGTGGTGGATTTCCCACTCTAAAATTTATGAATACTTCTCGGAATTACGTAAACAAACTAAAGAGATGGAATTGGAGTGTTATAAAACATTTATATCGAGAGCTGAAAATAACATAAGATTAAATTCGAAACAGTTTTGGTCATTTATCAAAAGTAAAAAAAGTTGTGTTGGCATTCCTAACACTCTCTATCTTGATGACAAATCGGGTTCAGATGGACAAACCATAGCCAATATGTTTAATGAATTCTTTGAATCTATGTTTGAAAGGGATACATCAGTTTTTTTTTACAGACCTCAAGAGGCAGGTACGTTTCTTATAGGTTCTGTGAAAATAACTATAGACATAGTAGAAAAATATTTGGAACGGCTGGATATTACTAAGGGTAGTGGACCTGATGGATTACATCCAGTATTTTTAAGGCAATGTAGTAAACAACTCGCTGCTCCTCTTCACCTACTCTTCAAGTTTTCACTAGCTAGTGGTAGAATGCCTGAGGTGTGGAAACGCAGCCTAGTTGTACCAATTTTTAAGAATGGTGACAGACATAATGTGCGCAATTACCGGGGTGTATCCAAGCTTTCTGTTATTCCTAAATTATTTGAAAAAATTATTTATGACACTTTATTTCCCGTAGTTAGACCACATCTTATAACTGAACAGCATGGTTTCACTGAAAGACGTTCAACTGAGTCCAACCTCTGTGAATTTTTAGACTTCGTTCTCGATCATATGTCCAACGGTTACCAGGTTGATGTCGTGTATACTGACTACTCAAAAGCTTTTGATAAAATATCTCATAACTTGTTAATATGGAAACTTGAGAGCTTTGGTATACACGGTGATTTGCTGCGATGGCTTGAGTCATACCTTCGTGATAGAACACAGGCTGTAGCTGTTAAAGGCTTTACTTCCTCTTTTATCCCAATTAGCTCCGGGGTTCCCCAGGGATCTCATCTCGGCCCTTTGCTTTTTAATATATTTATTAACGATGTTTCACATTGTTTTAAAAACTCAGAAGTCTTGTTATATGCTGATGATACTAAGATATATAAAGCCGTTAGGTCTTCCGACGACTGTAAACTTCTACAAGAAGATCTCGATAGACTGAGTGAATACTGTCTATTAAACAAGTTATATTTGAATGTAGATAAATGTTGCACTATCTCATACTCCAGGAAAAAAGATCCAATTAATAATTATTATAGTTTACATAACAAAACTTTACAAAGAGTGTCTGAGGTGAGAGACCTTGGAGTTTATTTGGATAATCAATTATTATTTACCTCTCATATTGATAAAATAACAGCCAAAGCGTACAAGATGTTAGGGTTTATATTTAGACAAAGTAAAGAGTTTAAAAATTATAACACTTTAATACTGCTATATAATTCGTTTGTAAGATCTCATCTAGAATACGCATCGACCGTTTGGAACCCTCAATATTTAAAACATGTAGACTCTATTGAGCGTATCCAACGCAAATTTATTAAACGAATTATGTATCGTTTCAAGGAATTTGACCCTAGTAAAATTATACCACTCGCAACACGAAGAGAACACAGAGATCAAATACTGTTATATAAAATAATACACAATTATTTAGATTCTCCATATCTAGTAAATAAGATTTTATATAAATGTCCTAGAGCAAATTTGCGCTCAAATCGTACATTTGCTATTCCTTTTTGCCGAACTAACTATGCCAAAAATCGTTACATTGTAAGATCTTGTTCAAAATATAACGAAGCTTATGAACACGTTGATATTTTTTCGTCAAGACTCAAACAATACATTTCTTCAATTAAAAATGTTAATTAGAATTTATAAGATTGTCTCTTACATAAGTTTTTTTGTGAGTTTTTATGTCTTTTTGTAAGTCATATTTATCTACTTAAATTTAATGTTTACTTGAACGAAATTGTCCTTACTATTAGTGGAAATTTTATTGGCTTATGTTTCAATATTTATGTTATTATCTATTTTGTGTAATTACAGCTGTTTTTTTCCCCAATGAATAAATAAATAAATAAATAAAAACCAAACTGTTCAGATCTAATGATATCAAATTTAGTGCAAAAAACATTTAGTCTCGTGCACATGCATTTTTCGAATACTTTGGCTAATATATAAATAAGCGTAATAGGTCTGTAGTTAGTCACGTCTGCTCTGTCACCCTTTTTGTACACTGGTTTCACGATAGATCGTTTCAACAATTTAGGAAATTTGTCAGTCTCAAAAGACAAACTTATCAAGTAAGTTAATACATTTACTAGTTCATATTTACATAGTTTAACCATTTTTTTTGATATTTCGTCATAGCCACTAGCATTCGAGTTATTAAGTGACTCTATAATTTTTATGATTTCGTCCATTCCAAACGGTTTTATAAAAAATGAGTTCAGAACTGGCTTAACAGAAGTCAATAAATTAGTTAAAATTGTCACAGTTGTTATTTTGGTTAGTCAGATTAATGAAATAGTTATTAATTGTTTTAGCTATGTTCTGCGGGTCAGTTATTTTGCTGTTATCGAAATTTATAGCGTCAATGTATTAGTCTGGTGGCTTACGTTCATTGTCTTCCTTAATAATACACCAGGCCACTTTGCTTTTATTTTTACTCATTCTAAGATATTTAAGGGAGCTCTTTTTTGCGAACAATATATACACTTTTCTAAGATTTAAGTGTATTTTAAGTAATTGTTTTTATTTACTGCCTTATATTTCTATAGTATTGGAATCGAAGTTCTCTTTTTACTTTGCTGCATTTTTTGAGTTCCTTAGTTATCCACTTTGGTCCGATGTTTTAATTAGTAATTTTAACACGAATTTTTGGAAAACACGAATAATAGAGCATACCGATTTGGTCATGAAAGTTATTTAAGGCAAGATCTAGGTGTGTTTCTACAAGAACATCACCAAACGAGAGCGAATTTAGCTACTTCTGAAATTTAATTGTACTTAGGTACTACTGAATAGTCTCTTTTGGTAATGTACCAAAATTTTATTGGTGTACTTGATTTTCTGATGGGAAATGACAGTGGGATTTGGGCAGTGTTATCGTCTGATAGTTGGATAGGAATAGTGCTACCTACTGCTTGCTTTATGTTGCTGATGAAAAGATCCAAGCACGAAGAGCCTCTAGTTGGTTGCTCTATGTGGATTCTAATATTACAATTTTGTGTTATTACTTTTAGGTATTGACACTGGAGACTTGATTCCAACAAGTTCATGTTGAAGTCTCCCACTAAAATAATCTTACAATTTATTATGTACAAGACAGCCTCTAGATTATTAAGGAATTGCTGTGCAGTTTTTCTATGAGAGTTGTAAACACAAAGTATAAAAAGGCCGTGTGTACTTCTACTGCACAACATTCAAATACTTTCGGCAGAAGATTATAATTGAAAACGCTAAACACATTGAAAAACCGACTTCCATTGCAACAACTTCGAACAATTTTGCATTGTTATTTTTGGTTTTTGTTAATTTTCTAATAAAGTACTGCACCGATTTTGATAAAATTTATATGGGATGTGATGGGACTACACAGGAAGCACTAGTTGGGGAATTAAAAAAAAGAATCATCCGAATCGGTTCACCCAGTCAAAAGTTATGTATGAGGTAACACACATAAAAATAACATACAGTCGAATTGAGAACCTACTCCTTTTTGTAAGTCGCTTGATAATTATTGAAACAACTTAATTCCTTGAATCGCATACCTCTTTTCAAAAGTATGCAAGTTCCTCCCCTTTCTTGCTCTCTACAAATAACTAACTGCTAACTCATAACCATACAACATAATATTACACTCTTTCGCTTTTTTTATAAAAGTTTCTGTGAGGCAGATAGCGTCTGGTTGGTACCAGAATCGCGTAACTCAGCAACGGTTAAATCAAGCAATTCTCTCTTAGACAAGATACTTGCAATGTTCTGATGCAAGAGTTTGAAAGTGTTACATTGAGACGGAGGCTCGAAAAAATTTAACTTTATTTTCAATAGGAGTGTTTGAAATCGAACTTTTTTGTATTTTGTTTATTTTGCAAGGTTTTAACACTTTGAAGTAGTCTAATATTGTTGTTTGCAGTTTTTTTTTCTCAGAGGACTAACTTTAATATTATATCCGTTTTTGGGAGAGAGACGCGGTTGCTTAGCCTCTTGTACTTTCCCCTTGGTGAATTTCAGGTATTTTGATTCGTAGTCCTTGCAGTCTATAATGAAATTCATTTTTTTACATAATAGTATATGCCTATAGTTGTAGTAAGAACTGCTATATGCAACAAATTTGCAGTTACTGAAATTTACAAAGCAAATGTACAAAGCAGCTTTTCCTTATTGTTTAACATATTTTTATTTAAGTACCAAAACTACATTGTTAGAAAACGTTTTCAAAATATCATATAATTCGCACACGCAAGGATTGTAGTCATTTTCGCCTATTGTTAATATTATTTTATCATCTTTCTTTATGTTAATTTTTTCAACATCTTTTAATATTTCCTCAGTTTTTGCGTATGGCTTAGTGAAAGAAAAAATATTATAGTTTTTGTATTTAGTATTGTTCCTTAAGTAGAGTAAATCTGATGCAAGGTCTACGCACTGTTGACTTCCGAAAATCTATACTCTTTTCAATGGACTGCCACAATCATTTTCTTTATTTTCACTATTTTTGTAAGTATCACAATTTTCTAATGATAGGCTTTTGTTCTGTGCAATTTTGTCCACTGTTGTACTCTTAGTCATACTCGTACTCTCTACGACCTTGTCTTCATGTTTGTTTTTAGTCTTCTTTTTGTGTTATTTGTCATGCTTCCATTTGTTGTAATTTTTTTGACTTTGTTTCTTTCACTTGTGTTACAATTTGCAAATCATCATAGCTTTGGTTTTGTTTTTCCTGTCTCTTTCGAGATAAGTCTAATACTGTTAGGTTTAGGCTCTTTTTAGGTTTTTTCCTAGAAAACTTACTACTTGAAGAACATATCGCTGTAAGCTGTTTTATTCTAAGCTAGTATTGTGAAATTTGATTTTTAAAATCATAATTCTCTGCTGTTTCGAATTTATCTTACAATATAAAAAAAATCTAATTCAAGACTTTAAAGTCATCACGCATAATCGACTCCAACTCAAGACAACTTCTGTTAAAGCCAGAACAACTTCTGTTTGCCAGAGAGGATGATAAATCAAGATCTTCATGTTTAGAGAGTGAGCCATACGAGTTTTCAACTGATACGTTTACTTTAAAAGGTTAACGATGAGTAACATAGTTTGGTGACCCACCAGATAGAGCTACGCGTTCTTCGTAAAATTCTGACCAAAATTTCCAGGTTTTCTGTCGACTAGGGCTCATTAGTTCAAACCTCGGAGACGATGCATTAGCACATTCCAGATCAAATATTCCTTGGCATTTGTTGCAAGTGAGAACTCTTCTATTGGTTAGTGTTTTATCACATTTTATGCATACAGGTGCCATCATACGGTGAGTAGTTATACTGAGGCGTGTTGGTAGAATTGCTGTTTAGGGATACGGATTTTACTTTGTGATCAAATAAGACTTATATCCATGCATTGTTAGTCAAGAAAGTCACTTTTAAATCAAATTGAATTGTTCTGGTAATTATTTACTCACTGTTTAACAATTACAATACAACTCCTTAACGGTTAGGAGTTGGAGGATCATTCTTTAAATATTATACATACGTATAGACCGCTAAGTCAAGTGGTAGTAGGCGGGGCCCATAGCTAGTAGAACAGATGGGGTAGTAAAGTTCTCGAGTGGCGACCGCGCACCGGAAAATGTAGCGTAGGCAGACCTGATGCGGGCAGCGCAAGACCGGTCTTAGTGGAAATCCTCGGGGGAGGCCTTTGTCCAGCAGTGGACGTCTTTCGGCTGATATTATGTATGTAACGATTGTTCCTTTCTTTCAGGTTAATGAAGTGTGCTAATGATGGAATGTTTGTCTCCTTAACTTTTATGCTGCTGAGATGATGATTGAAGCCACAGGACTTTGTAAGACATGCATTATGGTTTGATGATATCATATTGGCGAGTGGTTGATTGTGTTGTTAGATATAGCATTATCTCTAAAAATATTGAAATAAAAATAAAGGTTTAAAAAATAGTAAAAACCGACTTCAAAAAGAAAGTCACTCAAAATTATGAAATAATGTTTTATAAATACACAAAATTAACCAATATTAACGAAATCAAAGGTTAGATACAAAACAAATTAGAGACCTAAAATTTTTTGGAGGTTGGTTCCGGCAAAGCCATGGAATGTACAACATTTGATAGGTAAGTATAGGCACTTATCTCAAGTGCTGGTGCGACCTGCAAACAATTGTAGGCCCTTGATTTGTTTCGTAACACCTTTGATTTCGTTATTTTTGGTTAATTTCGTGTATTTATAAAACATTATTTCATAATTTGGAGTAAATTTATTTTTTAATTCGATTTTTTAGTTTTTAAACCTTTATTTTTTTACAGGTTTAAGCTACAGTTTGATGTTTGTTAAAGATTTGCATCACCTTGTATATGCAAACAAGCCGACTGGATAAACAAACGCAAGCGCGTGATATCACCCGCGCCGCGCGCCGCACGCCGCACGCCGCGCGCCGGCGGTGGCGGTGGCTATCGGCCTCGTGCGCGACTATCAGTATCAGCGCGCGATTAGATAGCGACGCGCGCGCGTCCTCGCTCGGGTGCAGTCTGTGCAGTGTGCGACTGTGCGCGCGCCTCCCGTGCTGCCGTGCGCCATGAGGACCCGGGACCGCCTCCACGAACTGCACAAGGTGAGTCTCTCCTGTCCTGGGCTCGCAGCTCGCAGGCCCTGCCCCCTTGTGACCAATATTCTACGAACGTGGCTTAAACTAAGGTGATATACCGCTTAATGATAATAGACATGTTTAAAGCATGGTAATTATGCCTGAATCAACTGCAACACAAATATTTTATTGCAAAGTTTCTAGAATAAAGTAATTCGCTTATCTACACTAAAATTATAAAGTGGAAAGATTAGATTGTTTGTTTGTTTGTCCTGAATATGCTCCGAAACTACTGGACCGATTTGAAAAATTCTTTCACCTTTAGGAAGCTACACTATGCGTGGTTGCTATAGGCTATATCCTTTCTAAAACTTAAAAAATGTAACACAAGGTTTAAAAAATGATATATTAATGGGTACGTATTGGAATGTCTAAAATTAAAAAAACTAACTAAGTAGTGGTAATGGTAGTGGTAGTGCTAGTGCCGTGGTAGTGTAGTTGTACTGGTAGTGGTAGTGGTAGTGGTGGTGGTGGTGGTGGTGGTAGTGGTAGTGGTAGTGTTGGTGGTGGTAGTGGTTGTGGTGGTAGTGGTAGTGTTGGTGGTGGTAGTGGTTGTGGTGGTAGTGGTAGTGTTGGTGGTGGTAGTGGTGGTGGTGGTGACAGTGGTAGTGGTAGTGTTGGTGATGGTACTGGTGGTGGTAGTGGTAGTGTAGTGAAGTGTACTGTAGTGTAGTGTGAGGCGGTACGAAGTTCGTCAGGAGAGCTAGTCTGTTAAATAGCTATGAAACATAATGTATTTTTGTTCTTACCAGTTTGACAAATTCATACACATCACTACTTTTTTTGCATGTTTACACACATGTTTACACACATGTTCACACACATGTTCACACACATGTTCACACACATATTCACACACATGTTCACACACATGGTACAAAAACACGGTGAGAACATTGTGCTTAGAATGGAAGCGAAATTCCTAGAAGTATAAATACACTTTTAGGTGCAAAGTAACGTCAAATTAGTAACTTAATGCGCTTGGATAAAAATGTCGACCAAAGGTACTTATAATAAAGCTTATATTGGCGTGCGCTGCATTGTGGCTGTAACGACCTCCACTCTGTTCAAGCAGTGCGAAAATAAACACAAAATAATCTACAGATTTGATTTTTTAGGGTTCCGTACCCAAAGGGTAAGAACGGGACCCTATTACTGAGACTTCGCTGTCCGTCTGTCAGTCTGTCCGTCTGTCCGTCTGTCCGTCTGTCACCAGGCTGTATTTCATAAACCGTGATAGCTAGTTAGCTAAACAGTTAAAATTTTCACAGATGATGTATTTCTGTTGCCGCTATAACAACAAATAGGTAATAAAAAAAAGAATAAAATAAATATTTAAGGGGGCTCCCGTACAACACCTGATTTTTTTTGCTTGTTTTTGCTCGATATTGATAACGGCAACAGGTAGGACGCTGTAAATATTCACAGAATGTTAAGTTGTATTATTTACTTTTAAAATAAAAAAATTGGCTAAGTGCGAGTTGGACTCGTGGTATGAGGGTTCCGTACCACCAAACCTCTCCACACAACTATGACAATGATACCTATTCACATGACAAACAAAAGACACAAACGCGGGCAAAAGAGAAAAATACTATTAGCGCTATCTAGTGGTGTTTTAGTGAACTATTTTCCGTGAGTCAACGTATTATATTGAGTTTACCACTTTAGTTTCAATTGATAGAATTCTTACTGGTTTTCCTGTAATCTACAAGCAATGATCTATATTTAGTTTTTTTTTCAAAATCTTGGCTTAGTAGTTTCGGAGAACAGAGGGGTGAATCGTCACTTTTCGTCTTCTTTCATGAATAAAATCAAAAGTATTTATTTAAAAATAATAAAAAAAATATACATTGAGATTCTCATACCGATTACCGAGCCCCTTCATTTGATGTATGACACAGTAAGTTTGACAAAACTTTTTTTTAATTCCTAATTTGTCCCCCGAAAATGTTGTGTAAAAAATATTTATTTACTTTGCACATCAGTGTTTGGGTCATACAGTTACACCATCCTACCAAATTTCACTTGATTTGGTCAAGTAGTTTTGAAGCAAATTGTCTGTAACAGACGGACGGATGAGTATAAGGGTTCCTTTTTTTGTCGTTGTACGGAATCCTAAAAAATAAATAAAAATAAAATTAATATTTAAGGGGGGCTCCCATACAACAAACGTGATTTTTATAGATAAGGTATACGGAACCCTTCGTGCGCAAGTCCGACCCGCACTTGGCCGGTTTTTTTTAATCATTACTATCTGTACGGGGTTGAGACCGTAACAAAAATACTGCTACTGATTTTTGGTAAAACTGTATATTGAGATTGTATAAAAATGTTAAAACTAAATAAACTGATAAAACTGATAGGAGTACGCGCGGCGCGCTTGATGGCCGAAAACGTATTGGGTTAAAACATAAACTGTTTATACAGAATTTTTGCGTTGTACGCGCTTGCTCGTACACTATCATATCAGCCGAAAATCGTCCACTGCTGGACAAAGGCCTCCCCCAAGGATTTTCACGACGACCGGTTAAACCATAAACACGCATTATCATAACTGTCATTTGATTATTTTTTAATTAAAAATAATCATCAGTTAGTTTAAAAAACTAAAAAAACACGTTTTTAGTAAACACGTTAAGTAGTTATCTTGGATGTCCACCATATTGGATTTAAGTCTCGTGACTATTTTTTCATATTCCTGACAGCAAACCCTTTCATTTGATACCCATATCATGGGGGTCCATTTCAAATAGCCTGTCCGCCATCTTGGGAAGGCCGCCATATTGGATTTATAATGACGTTTCTTAGCTAGTCATGTATTGTCATCAGAACTCAGAGCGTGTGCAAAATTTCATCCTAATCAAAGACCGGCAAGTGGGTCAAATTATGATTCCAAGATTTTCTTACATAGTTACAAGTGAAGCTAATAAAAGCGTGTTAATAAAGAGATTTAAGCTTGTCTCCGAGGGATTCAGTTTTAACTGTCAAATTGAGAGAAACTCACGGTTACTTTGGAATTTTTCGTAGTTTACCATGACACGTTAAGACAATTTTTAACTTAAAAATAGCTCTAAAGATATTCTTGATATCCAGCATATTATGTTTTTTGATGTGAAATCTTGTTTGATTTATTAAGATAAATGGTTACAATTTAAATTATATTTCAGCATTTCATAAACTTAGCGCCTTAGTATCATATCATCACTGCCTGCACTGCCTGTCCCCGGAGACAGCCAGGTCTGCAAGTATGCCAAATGGTACGTTAGTGAGGAGGCCGGGAAAGTAAGCGGTTGCTAGATGAGTAGAGTTTGAAGGCCGACCCGCAGGCGCCGCAGGTGAGGCCTACAATAATACAAATCTAGCGATTGCTGTTTCGGCCGAGTTTGTATACCTAGTGCTTTACTCAAACAAAGCAAGAAAATCAAAACAATAATTAATATAATTTATTTTATGTAAAATACACTCGATTTTTAAAACCGCGACTAGTGGCGGATTTACCAGCAGGCTGAGTAGGCTGAAGCCTAGGGGCGGCAAATTTAAGAGGGCGGCATTTTGACATAATTTTTTTTATCATACAGAAATAAAATAAAAAACATTATTATATACATCAGAAAATGAGTCTCAAAACTTTTTATTTTTTTATATTTTAGTACTGCATAGTATGCTTAACACTAACGTCTGAATACAAAAATATACTAAAATCTCTGTAAACTAAACTTTTGCGATCATGAATTTTTAAAATAGATAGATAGATAATTCATTTATGCATCGACAGTTTACTTAGGTACGTAGAATAAAGTATTAAGGTAGATACTAATACGCTTATTTAACAACACAATAAACAAGATTAAAATAAAAGACGTAATAAAGCAAAATTAAAAACTAAGTTAAATAAAACACAAACAGGACAAACAAAGTACTGCCAATGAGTAGGCGCTGACTCAGCATAAATGTTGTGCATTGTGTTCCCGCAGCTCCACTACGCTGATGTTCTGTCAGTGCCGGTGCCGGTGGCTGCGTCGTGCGCACCTCGAATGACTATTTCATTACACCTTGAATAAAACTAAGGAAATAGAGTTACATACAGTAATGTCTTCCTATCTACATGTGCATTAAACATTTTAAATACCCATATTTAAATCCTAATGAAATTATCATCTTTTTCTTTTGAACATGGCTATTTGATTAAGTACTCGAGTAAACCACTCCCGACTGCATCAAAATACAACTTTAGACCAATGTACAATGCAACACATAAACTTTGTGGAAATAATATTATTTATATTATTTATGGATGTCCGTCTTTCGCGAAACCAAATAAAATAAAAGCAGGTATCTACTTAAACGTAGGGCGCTACATAAGTTTTGTCGCATGCCAACTACATATTATAATATTGTGATTTGAGGCCACAGCCATAAAATCTAAGTTATTTGAAAATAACAAAAAACAAATTTAGTTGCAAGGAATCGTTTGTTCGATTTTTAAATTAATTTTCTAAATGAAAATGGCGGCCTTTTCTCGTTATGATATTCGTGTAATTATTTCTTATAACTTTAAGCGTGGCTTGACTAAACAAAAATGTTTCGAGGAAATGAATAGTGCACTGAGGGAAACTTGTCCATCTCTGAGGACCATAGAACGGTTGTATATTCAATTCAATCGCGGCAATTTTAACTTGGAGGTTGAAGCAAGGTCTGATAGGCCGATAGAAGTGACTACAGATAATAACATTGAGGCTGTACGAAAACTATTGGATGAAGACCGACGTGTGACATATCGACAGATCGAGGAAACCCTCAAGTTAAGCGCACCAACTGTTCATCGGATTCTTCACGACCATTTGAAAGTACGGAAACTTTGTTCTCTCTGGGTACCACACTTAGTGATTGACGTGCTAAGGGAGCAACGCGTGACCTGGTCAGTTAATATGTTAAAAAAAATTGAATACGGCCGATCTAACTACGTGAACTCGATTGTTACATATGATGAAACGTGGCTGTATTATTTCGATGTACCTACTAAATTCCAGAGTAAAGTGTGGGTGTTTGAAGATGAACCACCGCCGACGTCTGTGAAAATGTCCCGATCCGTAAAGAAAAGAATGGTTGCTGTATTTTTTACTAAGAGAGGAATATTGGCTACGGTTGTGCTTGATAAAGGGAAGACAGAAGAATGTTTACCTCGTGTATTAGAAGCTTTAAAAAATGAACGACCAAACTCAAGACTCGATACTTGGCTCTTGCATCAAGATAACGCCCCTGCACATCGAGCCGGCAAAACTACCAACTATTTGCACCAAGCTGGAATCAAATTGTTGAGACGCCCTCCCTATAGTCCGGATCTAGCGCCAAGCGACTTTGCACTATTCCCTTGTGTAAAAAAACAACTGAAGGGACGCAAGTTTTCGAGCGATGACGAGCTTAAAGGAGCTTTTGAGGAGATATGCGGCTGTGTTCCAGAAGGGTACTGGAGCAATGTGTTCAGTACCTGGTTTACACGTATGAAGACCTGCATTACTGCCGGTGGTGACTACTTCGAAAAAAAAAATATTCCACAAAGTACGACAAAACTTATGTAGCGCCCTAGTATACATTGCAAATATTCTAAAAGCGTTTCAATATTATAATACAATTTAAACTCAATATTTTTTAATCATTTTTTATATTACACTTTTTTATTTGTAGTGTTTGTTGTATATTGTTTTTTTATTCATTTGATTCAGTTTACATTTGTTAGATTCATAAAATATTTTTTCCTTAAATAATGCCAAAGAGGTATAACTTCTAACTTGCGTACATACACGAACCTTTTTTTATTAATTACTAGCTGTCCCGCCGAACTTCGTTCCACCCTACACTACACTGCCCTAACCTACACTACATTACCCCACCCTACCCTACACTACACTACCCTACACTACCCTACCCTACCCTACACTACACTACCCATCTCTACACTACCCTACACTACACTACACTACGGCCTACGCTAACCTACCCTACATACACTACTCTACACTATCCTACCCTACACTACACTACCCTACACTACCCTACCCAACACTACAATACCCTACTCTACACTACCCTACCCTACACTACCCAACACTACACTACCCTAATCTACACTACATACACTACTCTACACTACCCTACAGTACACTACCCTACACTACACTACACTACCCTACCCAACCCTGCACTACCCAACCCTACTCTACCCTACACTACCCTACACCTACACTACACTACACTACCCTATCCTAAAACCAATTATTTTTTGACTGATTTTTAATTTTGGATTTTTTTTTATTTAATTCCGAGCGTTTTCATATTTATTCACCTTTTAAACCTTCTCTGGACTTCCACAAATAATTCAAACCAAAATTAGCCAAATCAGTCCAGCCGTTCTCGAGTTTTAGCGAGACAAACGAACAGCAAAAAAATATACTTAAGTGTATGTATAAAAACTCGAAGGTTGTGTGTGAAGTCAACTAAAATTATTTTTTTTTTATTTAATTCCGAGCGTTTTCATATTTATTCACCTTTCAAACCTTCTCTGGACTTCCACAAATAATTCAATATTAAAATTTGCCAAATCGGTCCAGCCGTTCTCGAGTTTTAGCGAGACTAACGAACAGCAATTCATTTTTATATATATAGATAGATTACTAAAATTTTTTCTTCGTGCACCCAAATGTTACTCGGTCCGGAACCAACGTGTATAGTGCGGCCGTCGAGAGAATGCTGATTTGACTTAGTGCTAGTTTGACGTAACTAGTGATGTGCCCATACACAGTCATAGTAATTTTTACCCGACTGCGACAGAAGGAGGGTTAAGTTTTTCGAGGGTATGTATGTATGTTTGTATGTATGTATGTATAATTGTTTGGCACGCTGTGCGGCCTGAACGGCTCGATGGATTTTAGCTAGAGAGGTGTCGTTAGATTCGTATTAACTGTGAGAGTGACACTGGGTATATCAAAATAAAAAAAAAGAAATGGCGGATTTTTGGCGCCAAATTCAAATATTTGGCACGCTCTGCAGCCTGAACGGCTCGATGGATTTTAGCTTGAGAGGTGTCGTTAGATTCGTATTTACTGTGAGAGTGACACAGGCTATATCAAAATAAAAAAAACAAATTTTTTTTCTTACTAGCAGTCGGTGCAACGGCAGCGAACTCTCTATAACATTGTGTTGTAAAATGGGTCCGATTTTCAAATTTTTTTGTTAGTAACCCATCTACTGCCCCCAATTTACATTTAGGAGAGGTACCCCAAAATATTTCTGTTACACATTTTATTTCATAACTTTATAGGGGTCACAAATTTGTTAACTAAACCAAATTTCCGCTTTACCTATAGCTGTAATATTCTATGAGCAAAACGGCTGTAACATAGCGCCAGACAGACAGACGGACATGGCGAACCTATCAGGGTTCCTTGTCTGACTACGGAACACTAAAAAAGGAACATCGAAAGATAACGTGGTACTAGTGCGTGCCACTAAAGATACTTAACACACCACGTAGAACATAAAAAAGACAAAGTAGGAAGATAGTTTACGACGTGTACACCTAGATGTCAAAAGAAGCAAAAAGATTCTGGATAATAAAAAACGGTAATTTAAAAAACTAAAAAACCCGACTGCATTTCTGTGTAATTCGGAAATGAAAAACCCTAAAACAAGAAAGTCGTCATACCCGATTGCACTTAACTTAAGAAAAATTGTAGCAGTCGGGACCCATTCCAGAAATGGAGGCATAGTGAATGAGAGCAAATACCTATATTACATTGCAGATTACTCCAATATCCTAAATAGACGGCTGATTTTCTAGAATGGGTCCCGACTGCTACAATTTTTCTTAAGTTAAGTGCAATCGGGTATGACGACTTTCTTGTTTTAGGGTTTTTCATTTCCAAATTACACAGATATGCAGTCGGGTTTTTTAGTTTTTTAAATTACCGTTTTTTAACAACTATTTCTAAATGTACATTATTTTGTGTAAGCTGTGTATAAACTGGTGTAAGTATTTTTAATACTTTACCCCACCTTATAAATAATTAGCGATAGAGCACAATTTTCAATTGCATTAATATAATAAATGTAATTAATATGATTGCAAAATAAGGTATCGAATTTCAGATGTCAGTAGGGGTGGCAAAAATGTAATAGCCTTCTGGCGGCAAATTTGTAAATCCAAAGAATAGGGAATGCAGTGACGCACACTTTTGATTTATCTGCCAATTTACTTTTTTAATCACAGCGCCGCTGCCACTGCGCCGCGCCGCCGCGCCGCCGCGCCGCCGCCCCGGTCTGCTCAAATTTTTAAAAAAGCAGCCATCGAACCTTAGACTAGCTTTTACTCGTATTTATCCGACTATGGTGTTGTCACTTGGCTGTATGAAATTTGTGTTTTGTGCCTTTCAGTGTGAAGACTGTTGCAATAAAAAATTATACTCAACAATAATGAAATTACACACCCACTTCCCGGTAGTTTTTGATGTGTAACATCTTTGCTCTCGCTTTCCTGCAATTTGTGGGAGTGATTTCGTGAAATGGGACGGAAATGTGTAACAGGAAATGCGAACGTTTTTTAATTCTCGAAAACTAAGGTTGTCATAGCCATGCCGCCTAGTGTGATGGCAAAGGCAAAGATGACATACACTATTCGAAGGGTCGGCCCGTGAATGTACGACCCGATAATTAATTAATTTCATAAGTATTTTGTCACATGTTACACATCATATGTGAGTACTGTAGGTCTCGTTTTTTTTTTTTTTTTTTTTGACGATCCTGAAATCACGTATTTTCTTTCCTTATTTTAATGTAAAGCGAACATTACATAGATTGTTCGAGTGATGGATGTTTACTTACTTGATGATGCGATTCCCTGAGCGGAAGGATAAAGCTATAAGCTATAAGGAGATTTTCCTTGCGAGAGGTCTATGTACTAAAAATAAAATTCAACTAACTTATAACAGACTAAGCAATATCAATAAGTCCTGAATGAGAGAATGCACAATAGAGATGATTACTCCTGGTCATTTGAGCTACTTTTTGTCGTCTGTCAAAAACGACATTTTGTTTAAAAAAAAATTTGAAATAGCAATGTGTGACGTCATAGTTTTTCAGCGTCATTGACGTTCTGATTTTGAGAATTTGATAATTTAAAAATTGAGGAGTTGATGGAGAACACAATGAGTAAGGTTTGTTTGGAATTTCCGGAGCAGGGCAATTTAGGAAATAATATTTCATATTGTATTTTTGATGCTGTCAACTAGCCTATTGTGTATAACAAACTACCCGATGATGTCTTAAATTTGTCAGAAAAACAATTTAAAAATTGTGTCAGAGAACTATTTCTGAAAAAGGTTATTATAAGACATCCGCATATTCAAATGACAAATATGTTTGGGTAGACAGTGTTTTGTTCTTTTAACGCAAATTATGTTACATAATAATAAAATGACGACTATATACCTAATGTAAATCAAAGAATTAACGTGGAAGCGAAAGGACATGACAGTCATATCAAGTTGACATGAGTGGTGCTGGTGCATGCTCGCGGATGGTGGCGCATCGGGAGCCGGGTCGTTCCTTTCCCTCTGATTTGGTTGAGGGAAGCGATGGCTGACTCTCGCGTTAAACTACTTATATACTCGTGACCGGGTGCTGTCCATGTGAACTGGCCTGCTCTTGTCAAAGGCATTAATGACATTCACGTTATTAACTAATGATTGTTTATTTCTTTATTTTTCACAAATGGCATTAAGTAATTACTAATTTCAACCGACTTCCAAAAAGGAGGAAGTTCTCTATTCTTCTGTATGTTTTTTTTATGTGTGTCACCTCAGAACTATTGACTGGGTCAACAGATTTTTATGATATTTTTTTTATTTGAAAGCTAGTGCTTCCAGTGTGGTCCCATATAAATTTTATTAAAATCGGTGCAGTACTTTAATAGAAAATTAACAAAAACCAAAAATAATAATGCAAAAATGTACTACGTTGTTGCGATGGGAGTCTGTTTTTTAACGTGTTTAGCGTTGTCAATTACATACCTATCAGAGAGAGTGTAATTTGTACCTGTTTTGAATAAATATTCTTAAATCTTTAATCTACAACAAAAGTAATAGTTACCGGGCAGAGGTTGGGATTCTGACGCCAACACCCAGATTATCCTACTGATCGATCAAAATTGCTTGAAAAAATATTTTTTTTAAATTAGAAATACTTATTCCAAGTCAGGAAAAAGATAACTAATCACATTCAATACAAAGTCATTTTAGTATGAAGTGGGTTAATATGTCATTGTCACTGTGTTCCAGCGCAGCGCCGTCGCGGGGCTGGCGGGGCTGGCGGGGCTGGCGGGGGATGCGGGGGACAAAGAGGGCGGCGCCGGCGTGTATGGCGACACCACGGAGCCGCTGCTGCCGGCGGCGGGCGCGGGCGCGGGCGCGGGCGCAGGCGCGCTCGCCGAGCTGCTCGACGAGGTGAGTCAGGCGGACCGTCCTTAAGTTCACATCCTTGCATTATCGCTGCGTAGGGAGGCTGCTGGAGTGCTGGAGTGCTGGCTGTACAATAGTTCAAAGCAACTATCAAAGTATACCCCTGATCTACTTTGTCTGTTTGGCCCTCGACTCGACAATACCTTCTTGGCGTAATCATGTCGCGCGAAACGCCCCCCCGAGTTTTAACTACAAAGTCGCAATTCGACCAAACCAGAATTTACGCTAACTTTAATAAAACTTCTCTAAATCTGATATCTTCCACTGCAAATACACTTTCTTCAAAAACATCATAAACATTTTTGGTGACAAAATCGGGGCAAAATTATATACCTAAAATAAAATTAAAATTGTAATACAGCGTTCATTGGCATCATAGACATAATATATTCTTATAGTCGCTTACTATGGGCCTCATAAGAAGGCTCAAGGTCACCCAAAGGGCAATGGAGCGTGCTATGCTCGGAGTTTCTCTGCGTGATCGAATCAGAAACAAGGAGATCCGTAGGAGAACCAAAGTACGGTTACTACATTTGCTCGTAGAACAGATGGCCGTTGAGGCAGTAAAGTTCTCGAGTGGTGACCACACACCGGAAAACGTAGTATAGGCAGGCCTCCCACTCGGTGGACCGATGACCTGGTGAAGGTCGCGGAAGCCGCTGGATGCGGGCAGCGCAGAACCGGTCGTCGTGGAAATCCTTGGGGGAGGCCTATGTCCAGCAGTGGACGTCCTTCGGCTGATATGATGATGATGATTTTTACAGAGATATTGTAAGGGGACATCCTGACACCTTTAGTCGTGGTTCGCGTAGCCGATAACCACGGCTGCCCTTCTCGGTTGGAGGTATCTGGGTAATTAAACTCACTGTATACTGTATGGTTATTTAAAATTTGTTGTAAATGATAATATTAATATAAAATTGTTATGAGAATACTGGAGGTTGGTCCGCAGTTAACAGCAGAATCGATACCGCATTTAGCCGAAGCCAGAAGAAACAAATATGAGCACTAAAAGTAGAAAATTGTCCTCTTCTTTGAGCAGAGTCACTAACAGCTGTAAAACAATCGAACCACAAATAGCTTGTCCTTTGTGTTTGTGTTTGTGGTAACTGTGTACTTGTACTTGTACTTGTACTTGTACTTGTCCTTAACAAAATAAAGGAAGGCAACCTGCGGAAGCCATCCTTAAATCTGGTAAACATTTGATCTTTCCAAAGGTATTTATTTATTTTTGAAATTAGCTTTAAGCAAATTTATGTAGGACATTAATCGTCCACGGTTAGAACTCATTGATATTGTTATGAACCGTGGCAACTCGGTCCTTTTACTGTTTAGTGTGTATACAAGGGATCGATCATTTAATTCTCTCGCAACTTTATCAAACTTGCGATACCACGTTTGTAGACTGCGTCCTCGATCTCGAATAGAGGAATATGACGCAGCAGTACGCACCCCACACCACTTCACTCTTAAGAATAAAATAAATTTGGGGAGAAGGTCGGCTCCGTCCTTCACCGCCTTGGTCCTGGCAGCCAACTGTTTTCCTAGGCCCCCGTAATGTGACTTAGTAGACTTGATATCCCGGTTGGCAAACAGGATCCCCTGTTCTTGAATCGAAAGTCTTTACAGACCTCCAAGATCACCACCACTCTCGAACAAGATCAGAATTCACGGAATCAATGCTTTCCAACTGAAAAATATAGGCAACATATCCAGTCATTATAGCACATAGGACAACGTCCTTGCTTAGTCAACTCAACGATTCAAACCATGTTTTAATATGGTTAATTTTAGCGAGTGTATCACAATCAAATATGCCGCCCAGGTTCATTTATGGTATCACTTTCCAATGATTGTATTTTGTTTCCAAATCCAAAGTTCTCGGGTTCCATCCATCGAACCAGCACTGTCTCTCAGTTATTCAACAGTTGACTTATACAACAGCTGTGTAATCCCTAGTCATATCAATTTACTTCGCGCTCGGGGTAAGGTTTCCTACCCCTCGGCAAATACCAGTAACAGACAAGACATAATTAGTTTCCACTACCGTTCTTCAGCCAATGTTTCCAACTAAGAAACATATTCGGTATCCTGTGTATTTCTACACAGTTAATGCATGTACAGCTCACTGGGCGCCGTGACATAACACCTCTACCTTATTTATTTAACGACGCCATTTGTGCAATACCACAAGAACATGATTTTGTCTTATATGCTACACACACCACGTCGTCGAACTGCTCAGCTCCTCTTCGAACCCGGACCCACTTTCCAGGTCTAGCCCCGCAATGCATTTACAATGCCCAGGAACAACGCAATCGGTGCCGATGTCTTTCAAGCTATCTAGAACATTGTTTTCACAATTCTCATATCGTATTTTATTTAAAATAGCATAACTATCAACAAGGAGTTGGTAAACAGTCCTGGATCGCATGATCTTCACAACACAATTGAGGTCCAACAAATTCAAATGCTAGTTCGAGATTACTCTCTAATAGGACATAATTGACAATGGATACTCGTCATATCGTTACGAATACGCTCTCCATTTCTGTACATCATCTCCTGTTAACCAGAGGCCACAATTAAACCATGATCATTCTTTCAAACAATCTAGTTAAACTGCCAAGAGACTACAGATCATTCCGTTATGGAATGTTGATCTGCACTAGAGACAAGGGATCATTCCTTCGGGGAATTACGATCGCTTATAATAAGAGGTAAGTTCTAGCCATCGGTAAAGATTAACTCCACCAACATCTTCATTCCACGTCACACACTAAGCGTGTGTGCCCAATGGAGTGGATTGTATGACTCCGCAGAGACGTATTGCGTTCGAAATGCCATCAAAGGGTCTTTGGACCTTTTGCTTTAGCAAGTAGATAAGATAAAACCTATCTAAACGATTTTACTTCTGATCTTTAGTGATCACGATCATTTGAATAGTTTATATATTCTTATAGAACAAAAGTGGTTGATCAAAATAAACGAACGAATTATCAAATAGCAAAGAACTTTACTCTAATTTTTAGAAATATACGTCTCAAAATGAAATATAGCCTAAGCTAAAACTTCCACCACGTCCGAATGCCGACCCAAAAGTGCGGAGCTGGTCTGCCACGCGCGCTGAGCTGGAGGCCCCCTCCAACCTCAGACCGCCCGTAGTGACGTCACGGCGGTGGTCTCATGTCGTGTAACTACTCCCCGCCCGCGCCCCTTCGTCTGGTACTTCCAACACGGCCTCTCCTGACCGTCGGGCGTCCTCGACCGACTGATCATCACCTTGGCACTGAAGATCATCATCATTAGCTTGGTCATCACTATCTGCAATAGGAAAGAAATGTTAACAACCTGAAAGGGTTATTTTTTAACAAACTCTGAAAACATCTTGTTAATTTTTAAAACTTAACATCATGGTCGCAAGCGTGCACTCTAGCCACCACGAGTCAAGCACAAAGCAAAAAGCAAAAAAAATATTAGTTCAAGCAAGTCATCAAAATTACAACTAATTACACAAATAGCAGAGCTCCGGATCTCCGCCATCTGTGTCGTATCACAAACGCATTAAAATTGAACTGCAGATGTTATGCCCCGTGACATAGGCGCGAAGTTCGCATATCACGACTCCTTGGCTCGTTACATAGGCCCGAAGTTCGCATAATACGGCCACCATGGCAGAGGCCCACGAAGCATGCCATGCCAGCCAAAGCAGGCTGCCAGCCAATCCAGGCTGCCAGTACACGTCAGGAAGTCGACACTACCATAACATGACTGAAACCGGCTTGCCACAGTGGAAGAAGTATTCACACGTAGCATGCCATGCCAGCCAAACCAGGCTGCCAGCCAATCCAGGCTGCCAGTACACGTCAGAGAGTACACACCTCCTTAACGTGACTGAAACCGACTCACCACACAGGAAGAAGACTTCACACGTATCTAGAGTCCACTCACCGCGCCACCGAACAGTAAGTTCAGTAGCAGCCCGCACACGCCTCCCACACGCCCCGGCGAGAAGTTACAGCGATTTTGTATACAGCAACACCCGGGCCATCCCACACGGGCCTCTCATTCAGGAATCCAATTTACCGGAACCCAATCCATCCGCATCACAAGTGCGAGCTAGTTTCGTCTATTATTCCACCCTTCCATCTTACTGTTGCTGGTCCGAAGCCAACAGCTCAGATGTACCGGTGTGGCAACATCCAATCCAATCAACAGTGCGAGGCGTTGTCTGCGTTGTTGTCTCTTAGGTATTTTTTTGTGTCACTTACCTTCCATAGGGACTTGAACCATCCAACGCATTTGTGATTAACCTCCACGCGCAACATTTTCAATACGTTTTAGCAGTATCACTCGGTTTGACCATTCTCGTGGTGCATCTCAAACATTTCTGTTCGATCGGTGACTATCAGCGATGGACTACCGAATAGGACACAGCCACAGAGCGTAGATCTACATCTGTGGACATAGCGTTACAAGCACATGTTTCAATTAATCAGTATCCTGCTTGCACAGAAGGCACAGCAGACAAAATTTAAAAAGCGGGTCTATAAAGCCTTCAGATTCTGGGAGTAGGCCCAACACATCCATACGAATGGACTGAAAATACTCATCAGGTTTCAACTAAGATTGAATAGAGTGATAGGCTGTATCTTGGATCCTTTTTATGCGACAAACAGAGCATGTTATGGGTATTTAACTTACGTATACATCGCCTTGAGCCGGGAAACCAAAAAAAACGTTGTCAACATGACTTTAATCCTTGCAGTGGGCTAGCTGAGCCCATGACCTAAGTTTTCGATAGATAGATAGATAACTCATTTATTTTTCTAGCAAAACAGCACCATACATCAAACAAGCGATGGAGATAAAACATTATAAGTACTTAATTCATAAAAGAGTACACTGATAATGAAAACACTAATAAAAACTAAAAGGTAACTGCCTAGCCAGAAAAAAAGGCCTAGGCTCAGCATAATGTTGTGCATGCAGAGTATACATGCGCAACGCTGTTTTTCAGCCAAGACCAGCGAAGAGAGGTAAAATGTGCGCACCTCTGTGAAACAAACTCGAACCAGGCAAAATGAATATCATATTGTGTTATGCATTTATATGTATTAGTATGTGTATATAGTATATAGGTGCAAATAAGGCCAGTTGGTAAGTATGAAGCCCATAAATATATTTTAATAAGACGATAATGTGTAAGTAACTATGCAAAATATCAGAGTGAAATGTTAATAAATATGGATGAGTGTTGCACAGCCAATTAAATAAAAAGGTATGGTTTTAATTTATATTTTATTTTATTTTCGTCGCAGTATCCGCTACTCGCTTTGCTGTTGTGACATCAAATATTCCCGTAATTGTTTTTTAAAAATATAAAGTGATGGTAGTACACGAAGTGGCGGAGGGAGGTCGTTCCAGCATTTTGAAGCAAAGAAGCGGAAACTGCCGCGAAACAAAGCAGTTTTGTGTCGAGGGATAACGAAAACACTTGAACAATATCGTGCCACGTAACAATGACTAGCATAGCGCCAATTAAGTTTCTTAAAAAGATAGTCGGGTTGCTGCGTTTTAAGAATCCCGAAAAGCATCGACAAATAATATAGCTTTTGGCGACCCTGCATTTTCAAAATGTTAGAAGCATTAAGGTATGGCGTTACATGAGATCGTGGTGGTATGTAAAAACAATACCGGGCACAAGCATTCTGCACTCTTTGGATTAAACGCTGCGATTTTTGAAGAATGCAAGGGCCGTAAACCGCAACACAATAATTTAATTTTGACAGAATAATACTCTCACAAAGTCTGCAACGTAAGTCAACACTAATAAATGGTCGGATTCGGTATAAGATTTTCAACCGGTAAAGACAGTTCCGTACTGTGTCTGCTACATGTTTTTCAAAGCGTAAGTTTGCGTCAAACAGTACCCCCAGGTTACGAGCCTCGGTTACTCTTTCTATCGGTTCATTATTTATCACCACTTTTGGTTGCAACTGAGAGATTACTTCAATTTGATGCTTGGTTCCCATGACTATATATTTAGACTTTGTTGGATTTAGCATTATGGAGTTATTAACTGACCACTCATAAACCCTACTTAAATCTTCATTTAAATTTTCAATAGCCTGCTGAACATTTTTTAAATCTATACTAGCATAAATTTGGAGGTCATCATCGATATAAGCAGGAAACTTCCCTAGTGCAAAGAGATTAAATTACAGCAAGTTATTATATAACGAGAAGATTCTATTTCTTCATCTCTTAGCTTTTTCATCAACTTAAGTATGGCGCAGTAAGCGGTTTGAGCTATCTGTGCCCAGTTATTAGGTCTTCGAATATGGAAGACGTTTACAGGATTGAATAAAAAAAAAACTTCGTCACGTTGCTTAAAATTTTTGAAAGTGCACCCAACAGCGAACCACTTGAGAATCAGGTCTTTCTTACGCGCAGTTAACTTTAGCAACTTATAGTTGGAAACTACATTCCAGTCTAATGTCTAAAATATTATACGGCTTTCACAATGACCAGAGTCTCGAGCTTCGTAACTATGATATCGAGGCTCCGCACCATGCCATGCTCTGCTAAAGTAACCAACCACAAATTTCCGCTTCTCCTCGTGCTCCTGTATTAGAATCGCGCCACACCAGATTGAACTAGCGTCCATGTGTAGCTAAGTACACATTAAAAATTGCATATGTATCGGTTCGTCCGTTAATCAGTTAATAATAAAATCGAGAAAGGCATCCTGTTCATTATCAATGGATAAATGGGACATTACTTTTAGTCAGTCACGCAACACATGCCATTTTCGTGGCACAATTGGGAATTACTTCCTAAAGTATCCGGCGAGATACAAAAATTTATGCATCTGCGTAATAATCACAGTTATGGGTACTTTAACAAAACTTTTACCTTCCTAGGGCTCGGCCGCACCTGACCCTGACTAATTAACCTGCCCAAGTATTCTACTTCTGTTTATAAGAAACTACACTTCTTGAGGTTTACCGAGAAACCAGCAGCAACAAGCATCTCGAGTACGCGATACAGAAAGCCTTTTCGTAGGGACGATAGTGAACAGAGACGTTACTTGTTAATTTAATTTCTATACTAGTACTACCGGTATGTCGCAGTACCAGTGACAAAAGAATCAGATAATTTTTTTAATCATGGCAAGTTAAAAAACAGCTTCTTATCATCGCTCTCTAAAGGATTTCTCACTGTTGATGTTACAATAAAATACTTACTAGTCGCACCTGAACTCTATTTTTAACTATGGTACTGTTCTTTGTTTTGTCTTTGGTCGGACGCCATTACATGAGTGTGCTTTTTTGTGTGTCCTGTTATACATCTTCATTCAACATTAAAAATACATTGCAGTCATTAAAAGGATGTTTTTCTTTAAGTCTTAACAACAGGTTATGGGCCCAGACGCTCTGCAGCACTCATAACTCTGTATTAGGTGAAGACTGTGTTGACGGCATTTCGCTGGCGTGGGGTTTTGGCGGCGTGTGGGTTGTGGTGTATCCAGGTTTAGCGGTGAGAGGAGTTCACTGCTTTGGGCATCGGCACGCAGCTACCATCGACAGCGAATAAGTTGAAATCCGGGGAAATGGATCAACTGGGAGTTGGAGGATTATCAGGAAGCGTCCTGAAGCTCGAAGGTCAAGGAAACTGGAGTGTATGGAAATTCCAGATAAGTGTGATACTGAAAGGGTTGGATGTATTTTCAGTAGTCGACGGGACAGAAAAAGAGACTACGGAAAAGAAAGAAGAATGGAGAAAAAGAGATGCCAAAGCACAGAGTGTTTTAGTCACCCGACTCAGTGAAAATGTCATGGTGCATGTTCTAACTTGTGAGACAGCAGCAGATATGTGGGCAAAATTATTAAGTATTTATGAGCTGAAGTCGAGCACAAGTGTCCATTTGCTTCAGCAAAGGTTTTTCAATTTCAAATATGAGGACGGAATGGACATGAACATATTCCTATCTAAGCTACAAGAAATGACTAGCCAACTAAGACATGCAGGGGAGGAGGTCTCTGAGAAGTTCATAATTACTAAAGTGCTCATGTCTTTACCAGAGAAATTTGCTCACTTTGTGTCTGCCTGGGAGTCGGTGGATCCAGTTAACCAAAAATATGATAATTTGGTCTCAAGACTTTTGGTTGAAGAAGAAAGAATAAAATCGAAGAATAGCAGCAAAGAGGGTGAAAATGTTGCTATGTATGTGAAGAAAAAGGAGAATGTAAATTTTACAGGAAGAAAATGTTTCAAGTGTGGTCGCCTTGGACATTTGATTCAGGAATGCAGAAGTACAAAAGACATGCGTAAATGTTTCGTGTGCCATAAAACTGGTCACTTAAAGTATCAGTGCCCTAAACGAAGTGAGGGAAGAAGTGAATTTAGTGAGAAGAAGAGTAATGCATTCTTAACTACATCAACAGTGAGTGCAATGACAGTCGGTCATATTCATGAAAATTCTCGATTAAAGTGGATAATCGATAGTGGAGCTAGCGAGCACATGACTTCCGAACGCACCCTGTTTACGTCATTTCGCGAACTGTCAAATCGCTTTGTTATTGTTGGGGACGGACATAAATTACCGGTTTTGGGTGTTGGAAATGTAAATTTCCTTGCATATGATGGTAAAACTTATGTCTACACTAAACTGTGCGATGTTTTGTACGTTCCAGAATTGAAACTGAACTTATTTTCGGTTTCAAGTGCTACAAGCAAAGGTTACAAAGTGAAGTTAACCAGGGACAGTTGTTGTATCTACAAAGACGATATTACTTGTGCTTTAGGGTATCGTGAAGAGAATTATTATGTTATGGACTTTAAATTGGTGAGTGTGGAACAGTGTGCAGTGTCTCTAATGGAATGGCATGAACGTCTTTGCCATCAAAATGTGGAAACAACAAAAGCGCTATTAGAGCAGAATAACATTAACTTTAGTGGTGATAAAGTGACATGTGAAGCTTGTATCATGGGAAAAGCTCACCGATTGAGCTTTACTCGCAGTGCAAGCTCGACAGAGAGACCATTGGAGTTAGTCCATGCGGACGTGTGTGGGCCATTTGAGGAAACATCACTTGGTGGCTCCAGGTATTTTCTACTTATCAAGGATGACTACTCCAAGTACAGGTATGTGTATTTTATGCAAAGAAAATCACAGGTGTTACAGAAAGTAAACTGCGGAGAGACAAAGTGGTTGTTCTGTCAAAGTTTTCCGATCAGACAACGGGAAGGAATTCGTTAACAGTGGTATGGCAGAGCTATTTGCTAGCAAAGGTATCATACAGCAAACCACAGTCACATATACACCAGAACAGAATGGGCAAGCAGAGCGAGATATGCGTACGTTGGTAGAGGCGGCACGCACACTGCTTAGTTCCAGCAAGTCTAGTAAAAAGTTATGGCCTGAGGCATTAAATATGGTATACGTACTGAACAGGACTAGCAAAAGTAGAGAGGAAGGAAAATCACCCTACCAAGTTTGGAGCGGACATGAATTTGATATTAAAAAATTAAATAAAATATTCGGAGAGAAAGTATTTATCCACATCCCAAAAGAGAAAAGGTTTAAACTGGACAAGAAGGCAGAAGAAGGAATATTTGTGGGATATGAAGACTCCAAGGGATTCAGAATTTACTATAAAGAAAAGGAAACAGTGAAAATAAAAAGAGATGTCATATTTTTGAAAGAAAAACAAAAAGAAATTCTTCCTGAGGAGGAAAAGGAAGAGAAAGAGACTATATTACTTGACCTGGAGGAATTGCAAGGTGATGTAGAACAGAAAGAACAAAGTTCTATGAATACTGAACAGGAAAGTAGGTCACCTGCCTCAGGTCAGGAAGTATCGGAACAAAATCAAGATGAAGAAAATAATGTGAGTGAGGAATCTGGTGTTGATCCATTGATTACAACTGCAAGTGGTAGACGAGTAAGAAAACCAAACTGGATGTCGGACTATCTACTAGTGACGCTGGAAAGTGAACCTAAAACTTACAAGGAAGCCATGGAAAGAGAGGATTCAGAGCTATGGAAGGAAGCGATAAACAAGGAGATTGAGCAGTTAAAGGAGAATGACACATGGTCCTTAGTTCTAAAAGTCCCAGCAGGCAAAGAAGTCATAATTACAAAGTGGGTCTTGAAAAAGAAGACTAATGAACAGAATGACATGATCTACAAAGCCAGATTGGTCGCGCGAGGGTTCGAGCAAAGTGAAAGTGATAGTTATGACCTTTACGCACCAGTTGCGAAACTGAACACTTTTAGAGTTTTTATGAGTGTAGCTACGAAATTAAATTTGAAGGTGGGCCAAATGGACGTTTGTGGTGCCTTTTCGAACAGTAAAATTGATGAAGAAATATATTTAGAATTACCGGAAGGGATAGATTTAGAGTCTAACTACTGTAAATTAAATAAATCTATCTATGGCCTTAAAAAGTCGCCAAAATATTGGAATGAGACAATAAATAATGTTTTGACATCAATGGGGTATCAAAGTTCAGATAAAGATTGTTGCTTGTACTCAAAATGTGAAAATGATGTAAAATCTTTTGTGTTATTATATGTCGATGATCTGTTGTACATGAGTAATTCTGCGAAAGAAATAGAAATGTTAAAGGGAGTTTTGTCTAAAACTTTTAAAATGAAAGATATGGGGCTAGTAAAGAAATTTCTCGGAATCGATGTGAATCAGGATATTAATAAGGGATGCACTACTATCAGTCAGAGGGAATATTTATCAAAATTACTAGAATCTTATGGGATGTCAGAATGCAAACCACTATCATTACCGATAGATAAAAATTTCAAATTTGAAGTATTGAATCAGGAGAAGCCAGAAAGTAAAGACATAGAGACAAAATGTAGAAAACTGATAGGAAGTCTAATGTATGTTGTAATGGGAACTAGACCTGACTTATGTGCTGTTGTAAACATGTTAAGTAGGTATCAAAGCTGTGCCAGTAAATTACTATACAAGTTGCTCATTAATGTTTTGCGATACATCAAAGGGACCATAGACCTATGTTTAATATATAAAAATGCAGACAATGATGTTATTGGGTATGTAGATAGCGATTGGGGTGGCAGTGATGACCATAGGTCCACTACAGGATATTGCTTTAAAATGTATGGGGGTACAGTTATTTGGGTGTCTAGAAAACAACAGTCAGTAGCATTATCTTCGACAGAAGCAGAATATGTAGCTTTGGCAAGCGCAACTAGCGAAGCTTGTTGGCTGAAGTCTATTCTTAAAGATTTTTGTATAGATGTTGGACCAATGAAAATGTATGAAGATAACCAGTCTACGATAAAAATGGCCCATATGGCAGTAGGGAATTCTAGAGTAAAGCATTTGGATATAAAGTTAAGTTTTGTGAAAGATAAGATTAAAAATAAGATTATTGAATTGGAATACATTAGTACCAATAATCAACTGGCTGATATATTAACAAAGGCTTTGGGTGGTATTGCATTTAGGGAGTTCAGGCAGAAGCTGTTTCAGTATTGAACTTAAGTACTTGTACTTGTAGTTGTTTTATAAAGTTATTTTTTTTTGTCTAAAGGTGTGAAAGAAAACAATGTTTAGGTTTGAAATATTTTATTGAGGGGAGGTGTTGATGTTACAATAAAATATTTACTAGTCGCACCTGAACTCTATGTTTAACTATGGTACTGTTCTTTGTTTTGTCTTTGGTCGGACGCCATTACATGAGTGTGTGCTTTTTTGTGTGTCCTGTTATACATCTTCATTCAACATTAAAAATACATTGCAGTCATTAAAAGGATGTTTTTCTTTAAGTCCTAACAACACTCACCATAACCGAGTCTAAAATTAGTAAACAAAGCACTTGTGTAACCTCGTCTGACCTAGGGGTCACTCATACGAAAATTTACGAAGTTTTCTTCCGATTCAAATAGTAACATCGGAACCTTTATGCATTTAGGGGGCACGTCAAATAAATAAACTTCAAAAGAATACTCTAAAAACTTTGTAACTGCAGTAACGTAACTACTAGATTTGATTTCCTGGATAAATATTTCGCGAATCAGGTAGTATGTAGAATTTTTATTGCAGTACGCTCTGAAATCACAAGGTAGGCAGAGTCACATAGTTGGATATTAATAACATATGTCTAAACCACTGCCAATAAGCGTGTTGACTGGATTGTTTTTGTATTACAGCAGGTATCAAGTTAATTTGCCGCGAATCAGCAAATTTATGTCGAAAATTGTCATGACTGGCGCGTTCAGCTCGCTGTTTCACAAAACATGTACCGCATATGCCCATCAGATTTCTAACCAAACGTGCATTTAATAGCAATGGTCACGGCACTAGTAGGTTCCATAAAAGTAGCTGTAGTTTCCGTTTTTAGAAAAAAATATGTTTCTGGTGACCACTATCTGGTGACTTTTCATGTTATTTTTGAATTTTAATGCCATTGAAATCGAAACAAAGGACGAACGAACAAGATAGCGACTTAACTTAAGGCTCGAGTAGACAGAAAAGAACTGCACTAAATGTTTTGGTTGCATCTTAGCCTACGCTTACAGGTAAATTAAAAAAGTTGTATTGAAAACTATGCTTATATCAAATAAGACGTTCGCAACATCGATGTCCCGTGGACCGTCATCGAAACGTGTGGGACGTGCAATCATTAGTAGGTAATCCATACGCTAAGCCATGTCTTCGCATCACCACGAAGGCAACAAAACCGCCAATATGCGACAACCACTCGCGATAATCCCAGCAATTAAAAACGTGGCGGCGATCTGCATTCGTGGACCAAACATGAACAATGGGGTCAAAGTTTGAAAAATACAAATGGTAGGATCTTACTTGTAACAATGAAGACAACACGTCAGCAACTTTGTCCACTGCATCCTTGGCAACGCCCGTGTCAAATATGCAGTTTACCGACGTTCCCGGTCCGGGGGTAACGTCGCCGACACTAGCCGTGGCACCCGTATAGGGTCCAACGACCAGCAAGGGTGGGGTGGTGTCCGACATTCACGAATAGGAAGTGGTGGATCTATCCTTGACGCCGAGGACATCGATAATCTGTCCTCGATTGCATTCAGTCTGCTAAAATTATAAATCTTACGCCAGGCTGAGAAAATTATAACATCGAAAATAGGAATCGTCGCCACGCTTGCGCCTGCAAGTGCAATCGCGATGACTGTGGTAACCAACTCGTTGCTTACGCGAATCACGCGGACAATCATAACCTTTATTTGACTTCTTACGACCCGACATTGTAAAAAGTAACTGTACTTACGGTTCGTAAATAACAAAAACTAAAACCACGTTTTTTTGACTACCTTCACAAAAAAATAAAAATGAATGCACTGCTATTTGCAATAAGAATAAACGAATTGAATAATTAGTGAGTCACACCTATACAAAATTAACTGTTAAAAGCCTTGAGCGGAGAGGCAACGTGAAATTATCCCGATTCTGATCTTATAGAAAAAAAGTGGTTGATCAAAATAAACGAACGAATTATCAAAACGCAAAGAACTTTACTCTAAATTTTAGTAATTTACAACACAAAATGAAATATAGCCTATCTCAAGCTAAAACTTCCACCACGTCCGAATGCCGACCCAAAAGTGCGGAGCTGGTCTGCCACGCGCGCTGAGCTGGAGGCCCCCTCCAACCTCAGACCGCCCGTAGTGAGTGATGTCACGGCGGTGGTCTCATGTCGTGTGACTCTCCCCGCCCGCGCCCCTTCGTCTGGTACTTCCAACAATATTGTTTTTGAAATTATTTTTTTTCCTTGCCCACAGAGTTTGGGGTCATTACTATTCATGACTATTTATTAATTAGCTAATTGATTTTTGAATTGATACAATAATATGAAATACCATAGCATTATACTTATAATTATATTATTAATAAAATAATTACTAACATAGACTAAGTCTTACTAACAAGCTATGGATCACTGTTGTCTGAAAATAAATAATTGAATTGAATTGAAAATTATAATATGTATTCTTGTGCGCATGCCATATTTATTAATTATGGTAGCCATTTCTCAGGCTGCCTCTCCGGAATCGAACCCTGATTCCCCGCTTACCCGTGACAACCATGGTAGTCGAAGATACTACCATCATAGTTGATGGGGCAGAAAATTCAAAGATGCATCGCTGGTATTGAACCTTGCGATCAGCAATAGTCATCCAGATTCATCAAACCAAACTTAAGACTCAAGATCTTCCGTCGTTTGGATTTGATCAAATAATTTTACTCCTTCCATTACTGGTCAGAGTTTTGATTGCATATATTAGCTCTAGATATGTCACGGTCCACCCGTGTGACCGAATATGATCTAATAAATCAATACTGATATATTGAGTCATTCGTGGTATCTTTTAGATTTGCACGGCTTAGTCTTGATGACTATAATAAATCTTTGCAACTCTATGTAGAAGCAAGGCGAATTAACTCAATGCTTCCTTAAGGAACAGACATATGCATACACGAAAGGTTCTTCCCCACCGCTGGGGCATATCCCTGCGGTATACACCTCAGGTTTCAACATTCAAGCAAATTATCACTTTTATTTAATTTTCCATTTAGCACAAGCAATTCATACTCCTATTCACACGGAATTAAAGAGATTACACATCATGCATCGTTCCCCAAAACAATCCCATAGGAAAGTAAAAGGAACCACCGTTGACAACTTTAAACAACCGATATGTGTTTACCATTCAGACTGCCGAACGTGATGCGCGCCACGATGCGATGCTTAGTCGTACCGTACACCATACGACTTATGTCAGTAAACCGGCCGACACAACGTCACCGCCTCCTCCACGCCTCTCCTAAGTTTCGCTCAATAACGTTATTAAGCTCTCTGCTGATGTATCAGCATACGAGTACATACACCAGCCATATAGTGCCATGCATCACCACTGACACTTCGGACCATTTCGCCCTATAATGGTCCAAGTGCCTGAAATTGGCTTAATAGCAATTACGCTATTTTCTTTATGACCCTTAGGTCTTGCCTTATCTTATTTACACATGCATTGATCTACGTCGCTGTGTGCGTTTTATCATATGTGTACGCCTCAGTTCGTGCTATGTGCCGTGACTCGCATCTGCCTCCCTCCCTACGTATACTGGGAACGATATTGGCAAGCCCGCTCAGTAGGTACTAAAAAAATATGTTTTCCAAACTTTTAAATTTTATTATTTTCGACTTTTATTCTATCCTTTGCACTCCTTAAAGGTTAGCTTTGCCCATTTAACAACCTTTTGATTAATACACGAACACACTCTTCTTTCTTTAACACATTAAATCACATTTTCATGTGTTATATTCTTGGCTATTTTATTTATTTTATTATTTTATTTTATTTTATTTGGGAAGTTTACAGCTTAAGTAAACACTAAGTGATAAAATAACAAAATTAACTATGAGCTAATAAAAAAACTTCCACAAATGGATTTCGATATAAACACAAAAATGTAACCTAAGTAAAAAAATAATAATAATAGATTGTGTTTACTAAATTAACGAACTAAAAATTAAAAACACGCTAAGCTCGCTTATCAATGCTTTCGGTGCTGTTGAGAGAGAGAAATGCCATTAAAAAATTCCAAAGTAAGGAAACGCCGTTATGTTTATGTTACATTGTGAGTGCCCCTGTACCCTAAGCCCAGCAGTACGCATAGCTGAAGTGATTACTCGCGCTCGGGTATCATGTCATGACCATAAATAGAACAATTAATTCCTGAGCTCATAAGTAAACAAATGTAGTCGTTTATTTGAATGTGGAGGGCTAATTATTCTGTGTGTTTAAAACATTTAAATTATCTAATAGTAACATGATACGTGTTTAACTTGTAAAGTTTCATTTTGAACACTAATATTGTACGTAAGTTAGATACTAGAAGGTCATGCAATAAGGCTGCGCAGCCTGACTTTGTAGTAACCACATGTCCGCTAGTGCTATGGATCATCCATCGTGTGACGTCACGCGGCGGCAGAGGGCCGGGCGGTGCGCGCGCGCAGCAGATGGCCCGGCGGCTTAACCTCAGCCGTCGCAGCACGACGACACACACTGCCGAGAAAACAAAACAATGGCACGTCAATCACCGATAAAACTTACGTTTTGTACAACGTGTATAAATAAATATGCAGTGTCTCAGCGCAGCGTCCCAGCGCAGCGTCTTGAGCCTTCAACGAAAACGTTCCGTAAGTATCGAAAATAGGAAATTTTACGTTGAGGAAAGTTTATTTTATTACCCGACTGCGCCAGAAGGAGGGTTATGTTTTTCGAGTGTATGTATGTATGTTTGTAAATGTAAATGCATGTATGTATCTGGGGGCACGGCAGTGCCCCCACCAAGTCGAGAAAAAAAAGCGGCACGGCCGTACCATCCTTTTCTCGAAGCAGTTCAGGCCATTTTCGACCCCCCCACAACTTCGTTGTAGATAAACCTAGAATCCTGAATTTTCTGTACCCAAGCAGGCATCATATAAGCACGGTATATTCCAAATTTCATTCAATTTGAACCAGTACTTTAAGAATTATAACTAGTCAAAGTTTCCTAATTTGTCACTGACTGACTGACAGATCATCAAAATTCCAAGGCACTTCTAGCCGACATAGAAGATTCAAATTTAGAATACAATTAGTCTTTAGTGTATAAAGCAAGGAAAAACTCAAACATTTTGCAATTTCGGTCCAGTTTTCTAGTTACACAAACTACATAAATAACTTTGTAATCCCATATATACAAATATACATCAGTTATACAAAGAAGACCGTCAATGCTCTGCGTGTGCAATACAACAATGGTTTCAGGGTGCTGATGGGGTTGCCTCGTTACTGTAGTGCGTCGGGGATGTTCGCAGAAGCACGCACTGACGGCTTCCATGCAATTGTGCGCAGAAGAGTCGCGTCCCTGATGCAACGCGTGAGGGGCAGCACCAACGGCATCCTGAAAGCCATTGCCAGCAAGCCAGACTGTCCTATATTTGGCCACTGGACAACGCTACACAAGCGCCTGGCCAGTGTCCGGATATAAGGACTATGTTAATATTTTATTTTGTAATGTCACTAACATTAGATTTGTAAGTTATTGTATATTACTAACATTTATGGGCTGTGCAGCCTGCAATAAATTTATTTGATTTGATTGATATAAAATATATAGGATTACAAAGTTATTTATGCAGTCGCAGGACCGAACTCTTTGATTTACTAGTTTTTAAGGCGCAGTTCATGAATCAATGTAGTTTTCTACAAAAATAAGTGAAATCCCACCAAAAACATCCTGTAAAAACTAGCCAAGTCTCGATTGAGCTGCTTGTTTTTCTATAAAAAGTAATGAAATCTCTAAGCAAAGCCAAGCCTAGTCTAGGGTTCTTTACTGCGATTTCTTTATTATTATGGTTAGATTTTATGTGACTTGGCCGTTGACTTGGATGTCTCAAGGAGTAAATATGCATAAAGAATGTTCAACGGCAGGTCACATAAAATCTAACTATAATAATAAAGAAATCGCAGTAAAGAACCCTAGACTAGGCTTGGCTTTGCTTAGAGATTTCATTACTTTTTATAGAAAAACAAGCAGCTCAATCGAGACTTGGCTAGTTTTTACAGGATGTTTTTGGTGGGATGTATATTTCTTTGGCACGCCCTGTAACCAAAACGGCTAAATGGATTTTGGAGTTCGAGGTGTCGTTCGATTTGTCTTGATCCCGTGAGTGAAAAAGGATATTTTTTTACCTCACTAGCCAAAAAAAAGATGACTTATTAGCTATTTATGCAACTGTTGCATTATGAGGGGTATTTAACACGAGTGTGGTTTATGAAACGAGCGCAGCGAGTTTCATAAAAGTATACACGAGTGTTAAATACTAATTATGTACAGTTGCATACAATAGTTTATCTACACTCATACAACAAATTTAAATTAAAGACAAAAAGAAGTAATCATAGGAAAAATACAAACGTTAATGGCGCGAAAATAAATTTGCAGTAATATCGCACCACGCATGCGCGCCGCCAAGGTTGCGTTCCGAAACACGCTAGTGTGCTCAAATAGCAAGCATCTGCGTAAAAATTAAAAAAAAAACTTCATTTTGTTACAACTTTGAGATAACGAAATGAAATTTGTATGGATCCTTAGTCACGGCTCCATCGAAAGGTATATCATTTGCTTAGCGTTTCTGATAAGTAAATGAAGGATTTACGACATGAGTGTAGATAAAAGCCTTTATTTGACAGGAGTTTCAAAAGTTCAGTGATTCCAAATTTTTAAAATCCGGGCTGAGGTACAGTATTGTCAATCGGACCCCTGGAAATTGCTCTAAAATCGATTGCAAGATTCGAAGCACTGCAAGCTAAAGTAAAGCTTGTAAAAACTAAAGAAAGTGAAGTAGAAACACGTTGTATTGCAGGTGGAGCGGGTGCGCTGCTGGGTGCGCGACCTGGAGCGCAACACGGCGCTGGCGCGCGCGCTGCACGCCGATCCCACGTTCCACGCCAGCAAACGTAAGCACAGATATATATTAGTACTAGCGTAACGTAAGTATCCGTTTGTCATGCCAACTTCCATTGAATTAGTTTTTTTTTTTTACAATTGGTACACCCTTGACAACATCTCACCTGGTGGTAAGTGACGATGTTGCCGAAGATGGAAGCGGGCTTACCAAGATTCCCCAACGCAATGGAGAACTGGCTATCTTATCTTCATGCCGGAACACACCAATAATATCAACATTGATATTTGGCGGCAAGACATTACTAACGTATGGAACCGACGCCGCGAACCAGTTTTTTGCGCCGTGTGTTTCTGCCAATTGGCAGCAACGCATTTAGTCTCTCGCATAACGCTCAAGCGACCGCCCGCGTGACGAAATTTTTACGAAGTACCTAACAACAATCCAAAATTGCCGGCTGTCGTATCAAAAATCTGCAAAAATAGGTCCACTGCAAAGAAAAAAGATAGTGGCGAGACTTATCATCTGTAAGGAAACACAATATTAATTAAAACCAACCAAAACTAGTTTTCTACATTATTTTTTTATTTTTATTCATTTAATTTCATTTGGGGAGCTTACAGCCTTATTTACAAACTAGTAAATATAAATAGTTACTACAAGCGAATTACAAGCTTCCACATATTAAAAGAAAATAACAATGAAAATTGCCTAAAGGCGTTAACCGTGCATATTATAAAAATCAAGGTTATATTTCACAAATAGAAAAAGGACAAAACTCAAAAGTGTAAAAAAAAATAATAGAAGAAAGTAAATACATAATAATAAGAAACGAATCGCAGAGATAACTATTACGCAAAGGGATACCTAGACAACATACTTTTAATGTTACAAGTGCTGTTACAGAATATGTCGAAACGGTGGTCTTTGTTGAGTTGATTAATTAGTCTACATGTTCTAGGAATGTAACTGTTTCGCCTATAGTTAGTACGGATGAAAGGAATGCGAAGTAATGCATTGCTACAGGAGTTTCGTGATGGTATTTTAAATTTAATTTTGCTTAGAAGTTCCGGACAGTCAACTTTATTATGGGCTATTTTAGACAGAAAGACAACATCTGCAATCTTCGTACGTTTATGAAGTGGAAGAAAATGTAGTTTCTCGCAACGATCCTCATACGTAAGATATCCCAGTTTAAATTTAAACCCTAAGAAACGTGTAAATTTTCTTTGAATTTTTTCAATGTTATTAGAGTAAAGCTCATAACATGGGTTCCAGACTTGGAAAGCATATTCTAGATGGCTTCGAGCATAGGCAAAATATATTATTTTTAAGGTTTTCATATGTTTAAATTCTTTAGACGAACGGTTTATGAATCCGAGTTCTTTATACGCTTTGTTGACTAAGTTTTCTACATGTTGATCGAACAATAACTTATTATGATGAATTACACCAAGATCACTGCTAGATTTTTTATTACTTAAATATTCATCTCTTATTTTATATGTCTATTGACATACAGTATGTTTACGAGTAAAATTGATATAGAAACATTTGGAGACATTAAGATCATGTTTATTATCCAAACAGTAGTTATCAAGCCGTAGCAGATCACCTTGTAGAGCAAGTGCGTCAGAAGTACGATTCACTATATTGAAGATCTTCATGTCATCTGCAAAAAGTAGATAATTGCAATTTTCGAAACAGGTGCGAATGTCGTTTATAAATATAACGAATAATAATGGCCCAAGAAAGGAACCTTGAGGCACCCCGGAGGGAACCCCAATCCAAGATGAAGTATATCCGTTGAGTACCACTGCTTGACTTCTGTTTTGAACGTAAGAAGAGAACCACCTGTAAAGGTCACGTCGAACGCCTCGAGAGTGCAACTTGGCTAGTTAGATTTGATGGTCTATTCTGTCAAAGGCCTTGCTGTAATCGGTATAGATTACGTCTATCTGATTACCATCCTCCATTTTTGCAGTAAGAAATTCATTGAATACTATTAATTTAGAAACTGTGGACCTACCTCGAAGAAAACCGTGCTGCTGTGGACTAAAACTACACTTTAAGCATTCATAAAGTTGATTATAAACTAAACGCTCTAAAACTTTTGCTAATAAACATAATTTGGAGATAGGTCGATAGTTTTCGACATTAGATTTGGGGCCTTTTTTAAGCCGATTTCCAGAGAGACGGCATGACACTCTCATTAAGAGAACGTTTGAACAAAATCGAGACAGGAATTGCAAGCTCATGGGCGCAATCCCTACTAATATTATAAATGCGAAAGTAACTCTGTCTGTCTGTCTGTTACGCTTTCCCGCTTAAACCTCTTAACCGATTTTGATGAAATTTGGCACAGACAATCTTTAGACCCTGAGAAAGGACACAGGCCACCTGAATTTCCACGCTCGCGAGCCGCTTGCGGCTCGCGCACTGCGCACCCTCGAAAAGTTATAGAAACGTTGTCCACGCAGGTGAAGCCGCGGGAAACAGCTAGTTAACAATAAAGGAGGAGTTTCTACCACATGCCGATATTTTGTTTAAAAATAATAGATTATGAAAAGTAAACCATACAGATAGAACGCGTAGGTAACTAATGGTTGGTGAACTATATGACTGTGTCTAACTGTGACGCAGTCGAGCTGGGTCGCACTTTACTGTGACAGTAACGTGGAGGTCATGGCTTCAATCCTCGGGTCTGACCAAAAAAAATTAACTGGGTTTTTCTGCTTAGAAATTGAGTGACAGTCCGCAGAAGAAGATGGTATAATCACAGTCTAAGAATCCATACAGTCGTCCAACGGAGACGTTAAGACAGGGCAATCGTGCGGGTGTTGAGGGGCGGGTAGGGCCCACTAGACCATTGTCAACGTTTGTTCAGTGCGGTGGGACCATTCATTGAGAGTCGTCACTTCACATTTTCCTTATCATTCATGCACGGGTCGCTTTCATCTTTTCATATTTTTTTTGGTTCATAATTTAAATAAATAACGGACATGCATTAATTACGTACAAAATAAAAAATATTTACTATCAATATTAATTATATTGTGGAGATCCTTGTGGGAGGCCTATGTCCAGCAGTGGACGTCCTTCGGCTGATATGATGATAAATGATAGGGTGCGAAGAATCCCCGGCAGATACCAGGCTACCAAAAAAAGACCCCTGGCCATGGCAACCTACAACACGCGTACACTGCGAACCGACGCAAAGCTGACAGAACTCGAGGAAGAATTGAGCAGGTTGCGATGGGATAGCTTAGGATTGTGTGAAGTCCGAAGAGAGGAGGAGGACACCGATCCTTAAATCCGGAAACCTGTTCTATTTCCGGGAGCGCGACCAACTGTCAACTAGATAATAGCTCACTGACCCAATACTAAGAATTTATTCGGACCCAAAAGTAAGGACTTAACTAAATTTGACGAGATTTTCTGTGAGTGCGCATCAAAAGATTAGAAGAAAACAACTGGAAAATTCTTATAAAAAATTTAACCATGCGCACTGTTTATAATTGTACAGGGAGCGTTAAATGAAAAACAGATGTTATCCGAAATGATTTATTATGGCTGAGTAATGGCATTTTCGTAAACAAGACATCACATCAGGTTATGTAAATCACGAAGGTATACAATAATCCATAATGACTAAAACGCGATATATTCTCTATACAGCCTGACAAGTTGTTCATAGCAATGTTATAACATATATTCAGTGGATTTTGATATTCTAAAACATGTAGGCGCTAAAGAATGACCATTTATTGTGTTGGATGGCTATAGTTCTATGCTGAATCATAATGGTTGATAAATAGTGAATTTTATGGTATCTGAGAGCTTACAAATCTGTGACTAGTTCGCAAATTTTGTAGCTTTTCATAGAACGAATTAAAATACACAACAAATGTCACGAAGGAAGTCGATACAGTCTATAAAAAGTTAATGACGATAATGTCTAATTACACATTTAAAGTTTCAGAAACAAAGACATCCTTTTACAACTCGAGATAATAAATGATAACATAAAAACATTGACAGTTTTCACTAGCAAACAAAGAAGAAACCTAATTTACTCTATAATTATATCTATGACCTATTTCTTCTTAAATAAAACATTAATTACGAAACAGTAGCTCTATGCATATCTTTATACACGATCCTGAACTATATAAACTTAAGGTGTGTCTATACACGGAAAACCAAACGTAGGTGTGAGCACCATCTCACATTGGTCTGAGAGCCATCTGTAAGAAAAAATATTTATAAATGGATGCTAGGCCTATGCAGATAGTATATAGTACAATCTGCATTGGACACAGGCCCATCCGAGATTGGTCTCACACCAATCTTAGATTTGTTCGTTCAAGATAGTTGCAGAGCCCATGCGCATGTGCGTAGAAACAATGTACATGTGTGTCACAACTAGCTGAGATTGTACACTCGACTATCTTAGATGGGTCCCAGACCAATCTCATAAATTAATTATATAATTAATTTATGAGATGGGTCCCAGACCAATCTAAGATAGTCGAGTGTACAATCTCAGCTAGTTGTGTCAGCTAATTATATAATTAATTTATGAGATGGGTCCCAGACCAATCTAAGATAGTCGAGTGTACAATCTCAGCTAGTTGTGACACACATGTACATTGGTTGTGACACACATGTGCATGTGCGTAGAACCAATGTACATGTGTGTCACAACTAGCTGAGATTGTACACTCGACTATCTTAGATTGGTCTGGGACCCATCTCATAAATTAATTATATAATTAATCAGAATTATTGCAATAATTAATTTATGAGATGGGTCCCAGACCAATCTAAGATAGTCGAGTGTACAATCTCAGCTAGTTGTGACACACATGTACATTGGTTCTACGCACATGCGCATGGGCTCTGCAACTATCTTGAACGAACAAATCTAAGATTGATGTGAGACCAATCTCGGATGGGCCTGTGTCCAATGCAGATTGTACTATATACTATCTGCATAGGCCTAGCATCCATTTATAAATATTAATTGTTCGTTCAAGATAGTTGCAGAGCCCATGCGCATGTGCGTAGAACCAATGTACATGTGGGTCACAACCTGCAACTATCTTGAACAAACAAATCTAAGATTGGTGTGAGACCAATCTCGGATGGGCCTGTGTCCAATGCAGATTGTACTATATACTATCTGCATAGGCCTAGCATCCATTTATAAATATTTTTTCTTACAGATGGCTCTCAGACCAATGTGAGATGGTGCTCACTCCTACGTTTGGTTTTCCGTGTAGACACCATCCACAGACTGTTTGGTGGCTGATGGTGACCGTACTTGTACAATTCTGTCCGGGACTCCAAAAACTAGAATCATCTAATCCGTGGATGGTGTCTGTTGGTATCTGTACTCAATGGTATTTTTCAGTAGTTAAGCTCTAAAAATCCAGGTGGCGAATATGTCGTCCCCATAAGAATACATGACCCGCTTTCAGTAGTACAGTCTTTGACCACGAGGTGGTGTCATGCAATTGCCAGATACCAATAGCAGTACCGAACTTGCGTCGGAATTTTCCCTACTCTCAAAATAATACTTTTTCCTGTTAGATAACGACTGTAACAAACACATTATTAATAATGGGAATCCCGAACTAAAAATAGGTAAACATAAAACTTTTTAGATAAGAGAGGTCAGCTGTACATCGCATTTATTAAGGAAAACCAAACTTCAATAACAAGAGATAAATAACTTACGTGGACATTTGATAGTTGTGTGAAAAAAGGTCTTAAAAATATGCAATTTAAAAGTAAAAAGCACCCTAGGTCAGTCGGGCCAATGGAGAAAGAAAAGATAAGAGAGAGAGAGGACCTACTTGGAATCTGAAGATTGTCTGAAAATTTCATCGAAATCGGTCCAGCCGTTTTGGAGTCTATAAGGAACATTTTTTTTCCTTCACATAGCACAGAGATAGACTGGATTCAAGTGCTGATAACTACAGCCTCCCTGATTTAACAAAAGGATTTGAATGTAAATCACATGTTAAACGCTCATAAGAATTAGAAATGATTTGAACGATTAAAAATTATTCAAAATGATTACAAATCAAATCATTTTTAATCCTTTTTAATGATTTTATTTAATCAGGGCTGTGATTAAAATAACTAAAAAAGAGATTATAAGGTTTTCTTATTTGCTTACTTAGCTTAAGTAATAAAAATATGTATCGTTTATTTAAGTAAATAAACTTTAAACAAAAAAAAATGTTATGAGGACAGGTTATAGCGGTGAATACTTATAACCTGTTTTGTCCGTTAAATTTGGAACCATATTAAAATAAATAAACTCATGTGAGTCCAACTATGTAACTTAATTAATTAATTCATTAACTTTAATTATCTTAACGTTAGTTAAAAAACACTATAATGTTAAGAAATTATAAAGTCACATGAACAATGCGTTCATAAATCTTATTATTGGTCAACTGACAGCCAAAACCGTGTGCTAACACTGGTCTTATGTACAGTTGGTAATATTACAAATTATACAGTCAGTCATTCAAATCACCTACCCAGATAACCAGGGTTGTCAATTTTGAACTACATAAATATAATCGTAAAGTTTAAAAGACACTTACAATTACAAATTTTGAAATTACATGAATACAAACGCAAATTTAAATTTCCAATTAATTAACCAAGAAAGTGTAACAACGGTACTTTTTAAAGATTATTTTAATTTAATTAAATCATGGTAGATCTTATCTATGGTTTCTGTATCTTTCCTTTTATTAATTAAATCTTGATGCCTCTCCATGTACATAGATTCCATAATCAGACGCTTTTTATAATTATGTTCTGTATTTAAAATTTTTAATATTTTAAGATTTTAGCCTGCTTACCCTTGAGTAGGCTTTATCATTACAAAATACAAAAGCTTTAGCTCAACCTTTTTTTTTTAAATAAAGACAAAAATAATATAAAACTCATGGCATTTAACAGAAACAAGACGATTTACAAAAAGTATTGTATCATATAAGACTTGACAGCCCTACCAGCACATCACACACCAGAAACTAATATGCGCTCGCGACTTTAGCTTGCTTAATAGCAAGTAATAAGTAGTTGTAGCATCGTCTTGAATTCATCCAGGGAAGCAACAGGTTGCACAAAGTTCCAGAAACCCGGAATCGGCGATAACAGCGTATCAGTCCGGTTGTTTTCAGATCATTGCAGAGTCGGATCGATAATAGCTCCCAGGTTCTTGATAATACTAACTTACTCAATATCTTCACCAGCTAACGACAGCTTTGGCTTCTCACTGCCAGGGTATGGACACTTAGTACTCCCCTCCACTCGTTATTCTAGCACAGTGGTATATGGTCCACACCATAGTCCACACCGACGAATAATTTGCCTCTTAAACTGTTGAGTGTCCATACACTGCTCACTGCTATCTATGAGGATAGTACGTTTAGATAAACGGCAGTTCCAAAAATCAAAAATAAACAAAAAAAAATTAAAAAAAAATGTTATACAAGAAATTGGTGAGTAAACGGAAAAAAAATTAAGAGAGAGATTACTTTTTTACATCGTTATCGAGATTCAGTCACACTTATACAGTCACACTTATCAATGACCCTTATACTGTTTTCACTCTTTATCAATGACCTTCCAAAGTGCTTGCGGTACAGCAGTCATCTTTTCTTTGCTGATGATGGTGCTATTTATCTTACCTGTAAAGTTTCTGAGATAAATAGTGGTCTTGAGAAGATGAATGAAGATTTAGCTTCAGTGGGGAACTGGTGTCGACAGAATAAACTGAAAATTAACGCTTCAAAGACTAAAGCAATGATCTTGGGTAGTGCATTCAATATGAACTCTATACAGCTTGATCAGATACCAGCTTTATCCCTTGATGATGAAGATATTCAGTACGTGGTCAGCTTCAAGTACCTTGGTGTCATGATTGATCCCAGATTATCTTGGGCTGAGCAAGTTGCGAGAACATGCAGTACGGCGTCTAGGATATTGTATCGCCTTCGTCGTTCAGTCAATGACCTAAACATCAACTTGAAGCGACAGCTTGTCACCAGCTTGGTCCTTCCTGTGTTCGACTATTGTGCTGTCGCGCTTACAAATCTAAATCTGAACTTAGAGAAAAAGCTAACAGTTGCGTTGAACAATTGCGTGAGGTTTGTGTTGCGTAAGCCACGAGGCGAGCATATAAGTGGTCCTCGGTTGGATCTTGGTTGGCTTTCGCCGTATAATCGTCGTCTTTATCTGTTAGGCTGCTTATTTTATGGTATGCTGGTGCTGAGCAAGAATGCTCTACTGTGTGAGCGTGTCAGAATGAATCACAACATTGCTCGACACAGGGATAACAACCGGACTGATACGCTCATCGCGCCAATTCCTCGCACATCAACGTTACAGCACTCTTTTCTAGTCGTAGGCACTGGGTTCTGGAACTCCTTACCGCCAACGATCACTACGTCAACATCTGTAGCTGTTTTTAAAACTAACTGCTTCAACCATCTTCTGGCTATCGAGCGAGCGGAAGTTGCAAGTGCGGTGCCTTAGTGTTGCGATTGTTGTGTTGCTGCGTCTAGTCAGTAGGTCATTAAGTCATTTCTTCTCCTTTTCTTTTCTTGAGTGCAAACTTATTTTGTTTCATTTTCTTTTGAGTGATAGCCAAGTGCAATTTAAGTTTTCTTGTGTTACATAATTATATTTTTTGTCTTGTAGCAATTGACGTTGAGAGACCATAATATTATTTTCTTTTTTTTTTTTTCTTTTTCTTATTGTAGCGAATATTGATAATTATATTATTGTTTTTTTTATGTACACTCTGTATAATTTTTGTATTTTCTTTAGGCCGTTAGAGGACTTTAGTCCTGCGGCCTTTTCAATAAATTACATTACATTACACTTATTTTTTCTTTTTTGATTTTTCCAAGTCCTCCAAACACTTTTTTATGCCACAATCGGAGCACCACCTCCAGAATGGGCTAAAGTCATATCTTCGGCCACAATTTAAACAAACTTTTGGTGGAGACTCCATTTTTTTTTAAACAATTATTATTCACTGTTTTAACAATTATTGTTCACTATTTTGTCTGTACAGACGGGATGGTTGCAACGATGTATAATTTTTGTATTTTCTTTAGGCCGTTAGAGGACTTTAGTCCTGCGGCCTTTTCAATAAATTACATTACATTACACTTATTTTTTCTTTTTTGATTTTTACAAGTCCTCCAAACACTTTTTTATGCCACAATCGGAGCACCACCTCCAGAATGGGCTAAAGTCATATCTTCGGCCACAATTTAAACAAACTTTTGGTGGAGACTCCATTTTTTTTTTAACAATTATTATTCACTGTTTTAACAATTATTGTCCACTATTTTGTCTGTACAGATGGGATGGTTGCAACGATGTATAATTTTTGTATTTTCTTTAGGCCGTTAGAGGACTTTAGTCCTGCGGCCTTTTCAATAAATTACATTACATTACACTTATTTTTTCTTTTTTGATTTTTCCAAGTCCTCCAAACACTTTTTTATGCCACAATCGGAGCACCACCTCCAGAATGGGCTAAAGTCATATCTTCGGCCACAATTTAAACAAACTTTTGGTGGAGACTCCATTTTTTTTTAAACTATTATTATTCACTGTTTTAACAATTATTGTTCACTATTTTGTCTGTACAGACGGGATGGTTGCAACGATGTATAATTTTTGTATTTTCTTTAGGCCGTTAGAGGACTTTAGTCCTGCGGCCTTTTCAATAAATTACATTACATTACACTTATTTTTTCTTTTTTGATTTTTCCAAGTCCTCCAAACACTTTTTTATGCCACAATCGGAGCACCACCTCCAGAATGGGCTAAAGTCATATCTTCGGCCACAATTTAAACAAACTTTTGGTGGAGACTCCATTTTTTTTAACAATTATTATTCACTGTTTTAACAATTATTGTTCACTATTTTGTCTGTACAGACGGGATGGTTGCAACGATGTATAATTTTTGTATTTTCTTTAGGCCGTTAGAGGACTTTAGTCCTGCGGCCTTTTCAATAAATTACATTACATTACACTTATTTTTTCTTTTTTGATTTTTCCAAGTCCTCCAAACACTTTTTTATGCCACAATCGGAGCACCACCTCCAGAATGGGCTAAAGTTATATCTTCGGCCACAATTTAAACAAACTTTTGGTGGAGACTCCATTTTTTTTTAACAATTATTATTCACTGTTTTAACAATTATTGTTCACTATTTTGTCTGTACATACGGGATGGTTGCAACGATATTAATTATTTCGACCCTCCGTCTCCGTTTAAATAGCAATGCTTATCAAAACTAGGGCTACCACTTTCTTTAATTTTTCATCAATACAGTAAAAACTGATACCTCATAACAAACTCCAATAACCTTCAGTCGAGATAATGAATAGTCATCACGCGAACACATGTATTATTATCATATTTCACTGCAGTTACGATATAAAATCATAAAACCCACGTCAGTCTCTTCGTTCGGCGTCAACGAACATTATTCAACTTCATTTCATATTTAGAAGGGTGCGCCAAAAAAAAATTTTAATTTTTTTTTCCTTAGATACCATGAAAATATCGTCCGAAATGACGAATAAAAAATTCTGGTAACGTATGAGCTCTTAATTTTAATATTAACAGGTGACGATTCATAATTTTTGATTTCCCATTTAAATAACACAGGAATGTTATTTTTATTTTGTTTGGATTTTTAATGCATTTAAACAAATAATCCTCTAGTGATGACAAATACTTATTTTTTTAGGGAATTTAACGATCTACAAAAAAGCTCTGAGATGATTTTTTGCTAAGTCGACTCCTTCAAAAGTTATTCTAGGTTAAAGTCCAACCTTAAATCGTGAACTATAATTTTTACAATTGTTTATGTTCTATCATAAAAAAGTGACTCAAATACATAAAATATCTTATTTTTGATGACTTTCGTTGGTTTTATTTGATAAATTCATAGAAATTTTTTTTATCATCCAGCGTGAAAAAAAAAATTTATTTTTAGAGAAGAATTTAAATTATCAGCCCGAGAAATTAACGGCTTACGTCAAGTGTGTATTTTTCTTGTAAAAATATATTTAAAAGCTTGGTTCACTGCTTCATCTGCGATTCTGGCACCACACAATGACCTAATCTTCATGAAAAACTTGATTGAGTATAAAGCTATAAACAGTTCCATATCAAAAGCAGCTTGTTCAAAAATGATAAATCACTTGTGGTACTTGAGTGAACAGTTGGCCATTATTTCTCTTTTTGACGATAATGTACCTTTATTTGTGAAATAAAAGATGATCCAAGCTTTATGAAAAAATGAAATGAACACTGATCCAAAAAAAAAAGAAATTTGAAATTGGGCTAGAGAACTTGGAAGAATTGTTATCAGCAGACCTGAGTGATTTTGTATCAAAAAAATCATTGATTATATTTCAGATATTTGATTTACCTACTGACTTTATTAACCCTGGTTATCTGGGTAGGTGATTTGAATGACTGACTGTATAATTTGTAATATTACCAACTGTACGTAAGACCAGTGTTAGCACACGGTTTTGGCTGTCAGTTGACCAATAATAAGATTTATGAACGCATTGTTCATGTGACTTTATAATTTCTTAACATTATAGTGTTTTTTAACTAACGTTAAGATAATTAAAGTTAATGAATTAATTAATTAAGTTACATAGTTGGACTCACATGAGTTTATTTATTTTAATATGGTTCCAAATTTAACGGACAAAACAGGTTATAAGTATTCACCGCTATAACCTGTCCTCATAACATTTTTTTTTGTTTAAAGTTTATTTACTTACGATACATATTTTTATTACTTAAGCTAAGTAAGCAAATAAGAAAACCTTATAATCTCTTTTTTAGTTATTTTAATCACAGCCCTGATTAAACAAAATCATTAAAAAGGATTAAAAATGATTTGATTTGTAATCATTTTGAATAATTTTTAATCGTTCAAATCATTTCTAATTCTTATGAGCGTTTAACATGTGATTTACATTCAAATCCTTTTGTTAAATCAGGGAGGCTGTAGTTATCAGCACTTGAATCCAGTCTATCTCTGTGCTATGTGAAGAAAAAAAAAATGTTCATTATAGACTCCAAAACGGCTGGACCGATTTCGATGAAATTTTCAGACAATCTTCAGATTCCAAGTAGGTCCTCTCTCTCTCTCTTATCTTTTCTTTCTCCATTGGCCCGACTGACCTAGGTTGCTTTTTACTTTTAAATTGCATATTTTTAACACCGTTTTTCAAACAACTATCAAATGTCCACGTAAGTTATTTATCTCTTGTTATTGAAGTCTGGTTTTCCTTAGTAAATGCGATGTAGGGTAAATGCACCAATTATTGACCGGTTAAGGGTTTTTCGTTCTAAAATTTACCGTAGATAAATTATTATAAATTTTAAAAGAGTGGTTTAAAGTTTTTATTACTTATTAATAATTAAATTTACGAAATGAAAAGCTATTTTCTCGAGTTTTTATTAAAAACATATTAAAAATAGCTTTTTAAAGTCGATTACAGAAAAACACCAGTAGTTGACCGGTTGATCCAATAATCTGACCACCTCGCACCAATTAGTTGACCGATCAAAATATCAATTATTTATTTAAATAAAGGTATTTTTTCATGTTGAATGAACGTATTTTGCTTTAAGAATTATTATTTACATCTAAAAATTTCATTACTAAACTATCGATGTACATAATAACGTTGAAACGTCACATTTAATAACCATAACCTAAACAAGCTAATACTGACAATTTTGAGGTGCCTGACAATTTTCAAATTATTTTTTTTAAAAATGAGAAAATTATTATACTGCAATTTTTTTAAAAATTGTAGATGAATTTCTTTAATTTCATCGGCGTATGTGAATTAATTTTATTATTTAATAATGTGTTCATAAAAAAATAAAAACCTTTTTGTTGTTTGTTTTTTGAAAATCACTTAGTATAATGAATGTGTACATATTCCAAAACTTGATTTCAATGAATAATTGTTTATTATTTGAAAAAAATTGTTGTGAGTAAATGATCTTTATGTTAAACAGATACTATTATTATTAATAAGTAAGAATTTATAGTGATAAGTATGTGGTCAATGTATTGAAGCAATGGTGTTTTTGCGGTTCCAGATTCTGACCGGTCGTTAAATTTATATTTATCTAATTTTTTTTGCATTTTCACATTAATAAAGGTATTATACAACTTTTAAGGACTTGTATAAATTTTATTTTATCAAAATTCATCCAGTTGATCTTATTTTATTAATTGAAGAATGTAGCCGTCTTTTAAACGCGCTACTATAGTATCTCACTGATTTCCGCTAAATCACTCAATGAGTAATTTTATAAATTATTTTTACAGATATAAACACTGTTAAATAATTTGCAAAGTTATGAATTGTGCAAATAATATGTGCATCTATAATTAAAAATTATTTCGAGACACTATAATCTTCGTTTAACAATTATTCTTATTATATTTATTTACAACCGGTCAACAATTGGTGCCCGGTCAACAACTGGTGCATTTACCCTATGCTGACCACTCTTATCTAAAAAGTTTTATATTTACCTATTTTTAGTTCAGAATTCCCATGACTAATATAATGTGTTTGTTACAGTCGTTATCTAACAGAAAAACATATTGTTTTGAGAGTAGGGAAAATCCCAAAGTTCTGTCATCCACGGATTGTAAGTACAGTCACCATCAACCAACTGATCTATCTCAACTGATCTATCTCAACCAGTTCACGTATTTTGGGTACCAACAGTCGCTCCTGCTTTGTGCACTGAAATGCCTATAATCTCTTTTGCGTTTTGTGTATCTAATTTAAGAAGCTAGTGGGTGTTTGATAGACATAAAATTAGCATATGATTTGACTAGGTTAGGGATCATCTATTTTGAATGGAAATTATTTATTTTAAAAAATGGTCAGATTTCAGACAAGTTTTTTCATCAAATAATTCCCATGATACACCGTTGTTATGGGGACTTTACGCGAAACGAAGTGATGGTGAGCTGAGAGTGGGGCAACTTGGATATGGAGAGAGAAATGCACGTAGCCAGCTGCTGGCCGACTTTATGGAGAGGGAAGGCCTCTTTATGATGAACTTCTTCTTCAAAAACAGCGGAAGTGGACAGGGTTGTATCCCAATGGCGTAACGGAGAACGAAATGTGTGTTTGTTGCCAGTGATGACAAACGGAACTGAGACATGGTCGCTTACTATGGGTCTCATAAGAAGGCTCAAGGTCACCCAAAGGGCAATGGAGCATGCTATGCTCGGAGTTTCTCTGCGTGATCGAATCAGAAACAAGGAAATCCGTAGGAGAACCAAAGTAACTGACATAGCTCTGAGAATTGCTAAAATTAAATGGCAGTGGGAGGGGCACATTGCTCGTAGAACAGATGGCCGTTGGGGCAGTAAAGTTCTCGAGTGGCAACCACGCACCGGAAAACGTAGTGAAGGCAGGCCTCCCACTCGGTGGACCGATGACCTGGTGAAGGTCGCGGGAAGCCGCTGGATGCGGGCAGAGCAGAACCGGTCGTTGTGGAAATCCTTGGGGGAGGCCTATGTCCAGCAGTGGACGTCCTTCGGCCGATATGATGATCTTATGGTAGTTTTTAGTTTTTTTTAACTTTCAATTTTACTTTTTTTATTTTAGTGATAATGCTATCTAATAACGTTCAACCCGATCACCCACTGGCCAATAGGATATCATCAAATCATAGTGCATGTGTTTCATTTACCGATACAGTCCTGTGGCTTCCATCGTCATCTCAGCAGCATGAAAGTTAGGGAGTCAATCTTTTCAAAGTTCTCGGTTCACACTAGTAACTAGAAATAAACAAGTAACACAAAACCTGCAACAGTAAAGTAGCAATATGAACAGTTCAAAACCACAAAACAGAAAAACAGAGTAGAAACAGAGCTTCTGAATCTGGGTACGACATCGACAGTACTACAATACCAATACTAAGGTCGCCAATGATATTCTAATGGTTTTCTTATCGATAAAAATGATAAATTATTATTTATTGTAGAACTACAGGAGCAACTGGACGCGGCCGTGACGGAGAGCAACGCGCTGGCGCTGAAGGTATCGGGAGCGCTGCGGCAGATGCAGGCGCACGCGGAGGCAGAGCGGGCGGGGAGCACGTCGCGGCGCGCGCGAGTGCTGCAGGCGCGCTGCTGGCGCCGCCTGTACGCGGAGGCGCTGCGCCGCCACCACGCCGCGCTCAGCGAGCTACGCGACGACCAGCTGCTGTTGCTGCGCAAGCAGGTCAACCTCAGTAAGTCCCCGGTCTCTCCATTCCTCCCGTTACCAGCACGGCACGGCGAGCACCACCACCATGCCGTGATCAGCGCGCTAATGCGCCGTAATCAGCGCGCCAGCTACTACTGCTGCGCAAGCAGGTCAACCTCAGTAAGTGCGCGGTCTTTCCGTTTCCCCCGTCACTACCACGGCACGGCGCGCACGTGTGCAGCGGACGCGGCACAGCGCCTCCGCGTACAAGCGGTAGTAAAGTGCCTGCAGCACCCGTGCGTGCACCGTGCTGGTGACGCGGGGAGCGGACACACCGGGCATTCTTGAGCATGGCGTGGTGGTGGTCCTCCGTGTACAGGCGGCTCTAGTAGCGCGCACGTGTGCAGCGGACGCGCTACTAGAGCCGCCTGTACTTGTACGCGGAGGCGCTGTGCCGCCACCACGAGGTCTAACACAAAATCTTCCAACCTTATTCCCGTGCTCACTTTTATCTTTTTTAACTAATAAGAAAAATTATTTGAACATTTCATTTAATTTATTTATATTCACGATACAAACAGTCACGAACGTACATAGAATGAAAAATATTAATTACCGAAGACCTAGTAGGTACTCGGAGATCCCTAACTTACAGTTACACAAACAGTTTCTGTTTCTACTACTTAGCTAACACGTTAAAAAAAAGAAAATACAAACGACGACGCAAACAAAAATATTACTATGTATTAAGAATTTAAGAAAAAGTCAGGAGTAGTTCAATGAAAAATGTCGATGTCACCGCTGTTCAGTCTGGTATCTGGTATTGTACAGTTCAGAGGCACGTCTGAGAAAAGTGTTGCCTGAGGTATTATGGGTTCTAGATCGTGGAACAGAAAATAGTGCCTTTATACACGTCTTTTACTGCTTACGAGGAACAAGTAAAAAAAAATTATGTAACGGCGAGGGAAAATCCTTAATATTATTAACAATTTTTTAAATAAGAACAGCATCGGCAAAATTTCGACGATATTCTAGAGAAGGGAATTGGTTTCTATCAATAGAAATATTATAATCAGAGTAAATAATAAACTGGCCAAGAGCGAGTCGAACTCGCGCAAAGAAGAGTTCCAAAGTATTTTCAAAAAATAATTGTTTATTTTAAAAAAAGACGTGTGGCACTCGGGGACTGCCGCGGTAAAGCTATTGCATAGCATTTTTTATCAACTTATGCAATTATAATTATTTACCATCGCGACCACCATCGCGACCACCATCACGAGCACCATTGCGATCACCATCGCGACCATCATTGCGACCACCATCGCGACCACCATCGCGACCACCATCGCGACCACCATCGCGACCACCATCGCCACCACCATCGCAACCACCATCACCGCCACCATCACCATCATCATGATGGATAGATAGATGGCACTGTAAGTTTTTTAGAACTCAATATTATTTTTTTGGGGTGTCAGGTTTTTTTCAGTCCCCTCAAAGCCCGCGATAAAAGCTATACTTACAATAGCTTAAAATACGAGTGTGCTTTAGACCACACGACTGAAGTAAAACTTCTTTAGCTCCATCAATATATGTTTGAAAGTAAATACTTAGTCTTCAGAAAATAATCAAATCTTTTTTGTCATATGGAGGTATATACAGTTTATGAAAAGAGTTTTATTATTCTCCGAAAATGATCAAATCTTTTTTATCTTATAGGTATGTTTGTTTTAATTGTTTTAACAACCGATATCGTTGGTAAACAAAAACACTTTATACACAAATTTTACAAGTACAGCTATTCACTGTTGTACATAAATACCTATACACCTATATACTTTCTCATAAACAGCTGCTTATGTATTCGTCCGATTTCGGAGCAGCTCGTCTCGATTCGTGCGAGTTTCGTAGAGTCGTACAATACGTCTAATCGCACGCACACAACACCGTGTCGAAGACTGCCGAACTGAAACGACGTTAGACGATGCACGGCCTTCAAGCCACACCTCCGTGCCCGTCGGAGTGGGGAGCGTGAGGTTTTTTCGTTACGGAATTTCTGGATTCGGTCCCCGTGCTCAAGGCCCGCGATAGAAGCTATGCAATAGCTTAAAAACAAATTCATATTGACAGTTGGTAATAGAACATTTTGTATGGAAAATCTATGAACTTTTGACACATCCAACTGCACATCTTAAGTTGGTCGACTATTACTCCTAAACAAACTCATGGATTCTTTCAAAATATGATATTCGGAACCCTAAAAATAGTCCTGTAGTCTAGTGTTTTAACACTTCTGGATTCTTTCAACAAATGAATATCAAGGCAAGAGTGAATAGACATTATTTGAGTTCACGTGTACCGTCCTCGACTGCATCATCACTTCCCATTAGGTGAGTTGCAGTCAAACGCACTCAAATTTGTAGTAAAAAAATTATAAGTGAAAGGTGAATGGACGAACTAGTTAATGTCCACCAATGTGAGCTTTCTAGATGAAAGTTTTCGCCCACACTAATACTATCAAACGAATAATATTTTCTAATCTAGACACACGGCAGTGTGTCAGCAAAGTTCGTAAAGAAAAGGGTTATATTACACGAATCATTTCTTCTTTCGATCTACCCGTAACTTAAAATCTGTATGAACTACACACTTGTGATTGTCTGTGTCTAGTAAGACCCCTTCGATCACCTAGAATCATAATTTTCATAAATACATCTTTTACCATTTCTAAGATATCGACGTCCGAATATAACAATGTTTATAACTGAATGACTCAATAAACTTATTCTATTCTATTCTATTCTACTCATCAAAATTATAAACCACTTCTATGTGACTTAAAAACTTGAATTTCGGCATTTAGGTAGGTTATTGGACGTATGCAAAGTGAAAATTTATAAACGGCCAAGTGTGAGTGTTCGTTTTACGTCCCCGGAACAGAAGGAGGCTAATCGAACTGCAAACAGTAACAGCGTGCAACTTAATCTACAAAAGTCCCTAAAAGTCTCTGCCACAAGCTTAACTGGAACCAGAAGGGAAGGGGGTTGACAAATCAATACAGGGCACACTTCCCGATTGCTCCGACAGGCACTTTAAACTAAATTCGTACTATTTCCAATGTCTCAACCTAAAAAACAGACATCCTCATACTTGGTCCAAATGACACTCGGACTTTATACGAAGGTCCCTACAAATAGGTAAACAAATCTGCAAATAATGGGCGTCGATATCGTACTTATTGGTCAAATACTTATATATAGCACTGTATTTATTTATAAGTTTTATATACTATTTAATATTTTGCTGTTAGTCTTCCTAAAATAAATGCAAAAATAAAATAATACCCAATGCCCGCATACTTGTGATAGAAATGCCCACACGCATCGGAGGGTTAAATCCTACACAATGCAAAGTTATATTAACAAGCTTACCAAATGCCGCTCTGATTGTCCCAGCAGACTCCCGATGCCAGAGGAAAGGGAGTGAGGTTCAATATACTTAGCTAAATGTATAGTTTTGTCTGAAGTGTATGTATCGAGTATTGTGTGAGATACCCCAGTTCGGTTGTAGGATGCTCTTTGCTGAGGTTCTTCCGTACTTAAAAGCTTATATTAAGCTCCCGTAGATATATTATACAATAACTAAAGTTCTTCACCACAAATAAGGTCACGCTCCATCGTGTGTAAACTGTTCTGCCTTTAATATCCGTCCGTATCTATTGATTTTATGCTAAAACACAAACCTAGCTCCTTAGGTACAGTTATTTTTCACTTTCGTAAGTACCGCTTATCCATGCGAGGACCAAGTTTATTATCGCATACAAGTACCTCCCCTGGTTGATACAAATGTGAAACTTTGACCAGATGACCGCACCGTCGCGTCACTAATAAACTGTTCTCCATATTCTATTCATAAGTCCGTAACACTGAACACTAACTGAACACAGTTGTTCACTTACAAAAAATTCGCCGGTCCACGTGGTCCATCTCTCACGTGGCCTATAACTTATTTCGCGACAGTCGCGTCAAATGCGGCCAAGCCGCGTTAAATAGTTAATTCTCGCGACACTAGCTTATCCGGAAAATACTCCATGTGCGTATTCCGTAATGGTTTGTACACCTCAATTCCAGAACGTCCTCACTTGCATCTTTCTGACCATTATCGCCGTCCTGGTAGGCGCCTCGCGAACCCCTTTCACGGCAAAAATGCACTACAGCCGACCCGGTTGTAAAATAAACGCCAATATGGGATATAATTGGGTAGTGAAAACTTACCAAGTTACACCATTAGTAGCACAGAACATAAAAAATGATCTTTTAAAGTACTGAAACCGTTGCAAGTTCTCTAATATTTGAAGAAGTCTAAGATAAATGTTTTAATTTGAATATAATTGCCGTGGCTTTAGTGTAAGAAACCACTATAGAACTTGGTACCTACCTTGATCTCTGTAATTTTTTGCATCAAACTTGGCTCACTTTTACATTTATGTTTTGTAGGAATCACGTTCTTGAAAACTGCTCTAACGATTTCAATGAAATTTTCTGGCGCTTTTTGGTGGCGAAAAATCGATCTATAGATAAGTCTTTTAACATATCAGCCGAAAAACGTCCACTGCTGGACAAAGGCTTTCCCCAAGGATTTCCACGACGACCGGTCCTTCACTGCCCGCATCCATCGGCTTCCCGCGATCTTCACCAGATGCCGTGCCCCAACGGCCATCTGTTTTACGAGCTACGTGCCCTGCCCACTGCCACTTCAGTTTAGCGATTCTGTGAGCTATGTCGGTTACTTTGGTTCTCCTGCGGATCTCCTCATTTCTGATTCAATCACACAGAGAAACTCCGAGCATAGCACGCTCCATTGCCTTCTGGGTGACCTTGAGCCTTCTTATGAGGCCCATAGTAAGCGACGATGTCTCAGTTCCATAAGTTATCACTGGCAACACACACTGGTCAAAGACCTTGGTCTTGAGACACTGCGGTATTTGGGACGTGAAGATAAGTCTCAGCCATGATCACGATATCGTCAGCCAATTGGAGGTGGGTTACTCGCCGTTGCTATTGATGCCGAGTTCGCCCCAGTCCAGAAGCTTGAAAACATCTTCCAGGGCGGCGGTGAACAGTTTCGGAGATATAACATCTCCCTGTCTCACCCTTCGCTGCAACTGGATCCCTACGCGATCGAATCAGAAATCAGGAGATCTGTAGAAGAACCAAAGTAACCGACATAGCTCACAGAATCGTTAAACTTAAGTGACAGTGGGCATAGAACAGATGGCCGTTGGGGAAGTAAAGTTCATGAGTGGCGACCGCGAACCAAAGGATCTTCGCGCAAGTAGTGGCATAATGACGACTTTTTTTACCACATGGAGTTGTCAAATGAGGCTATGTGACCACTTTTATGACCACGGTTATTTAATGGACAGGAATGAAAACGGTATGCAGTGCTATCTATTATTTTGAGTACCAACGGTGCAAGTCTGACTAAACCATCTCAGGGTACATCGTTCCTTCACTTTAAAGCCTTAAGCCAAAAGACACGCCTAACTGATAATTTCGACCAAGAGCCTGCCTCGTCGTCGGCGTGGGAACTAAGAGGCCTTAGGGAATCTCCTATCATGGATCCATAGTGTAGGCGTGTCGGCATGGTAGTTCAGTGCAGCAAGGTTTTAATTTTAGTTTTTGAACTAATCCGTATTTACTTGTAACGAAGACCTCATTTTTAATCTGTTTTAAGGTTCAGTCAACTTTATGTGTTAGATCACCGTATTTTAAGGCTCGATCACCGTTTTTGGTTTTTATTTTTTGCATTTTCTCACTTTTGTTGTCACTTATAATACCGAGCGTATTGTTCAGATGGTTGAAGTTTAATATTTTATGTATTTAATACCGTCTAGGCGTTTTGTACTGCGCTTTAGCATTGCAAGAGAGTATTGTATTTTTAATACAGCCAATGCAAACGGGGTTCTGTAATTTCTAATTTCATGGGTATTGCTTTTTCCTTATTAATATCGTGATCTCTGTTTTTGATTAATTTCGTAGTGTAGAAGTGAACTTGCCTTTTCCAGGATACTCACATTGAAATCGCCACAACAAACAATCCTAGATTTATCTGGGGACACGGCAGTGCCCCGTCAAGATGAGCCAAAGGAACGAGGCACTACTTACCTTTTCTGAAAGCATTTCGTCGTATTTTTAAACCGTCATAGCATCGGTCCGGATAACGCAAAAAAGCTGAAATTTCCAATATAAAATTTTCCTATAAAAATTGTATTATATAACAAGTATCAAATATCTAGATTTTATGGTTTCAGATTTATTGACATGTGAAATACGTCGAATTCGTGACTGTTTCGCTCACTCATTCTTCGATGATCATCAAAACCTCTAGGGTACTTCCTGAAGTCCTAGATAACTAAAATTTAGTATGTAGGCTAGAGATTGCATAAAAACAACGGAATAAATAAGAAATTGGAAACTCCCCCCTCAAACCCATCGTATAGGTTTGTCTGTTGACACGAGTGCAAACGTTCATATAAACAATATAACTCTAGCGGAATTTAAACCTGTAGTCATAGTCTCTAACCACCAGGTCAAACAGGAGGCAACGATAGAGATTTGGCTATGAAAAAAGAATGTCTAAAGTGCAAAAAATAAAGCCCAAAACATCAAATGTATAGGGCGCCTGCACAGACAGAAATGAAATGCCACCAAAAACATTTCATGTAAAGTTGGTTGGCAAGACTCACCAGTTCATTGATTTCACTTTCAAAAAGTTATGAGATCTCTAGTAGAGTTAAACCCCTAGCTGAGTTCCGATTTGTTATGCGCATCATTGCCCACCTGCGACCTGTCGTGTGGAATATCTGAGAGCAAAGCAGCGGCGCGGCCACCAATACCGTAGTGCTGCAGCTGGGCATCGAGTACAGCATGGTCCGCCACTTTGAAGGCTTTTGATAGGTCGCAGCACAGTACGGCCACCTGCATTCGCTTCTCGCATGCCTCCAGTACGCACCACACCACTTACCACGCCAGCGCGCTCGTGGAACGGCCCGCGCGGCACGCGTACTGCCGTTCCGAGACAGCATCGGTCGGGTTCAGGTATTCAGACAAGCGAGAGCACAGGCCATTTTCCATCACTTTGGCTATTGCTGGTATGATGAATACGGGCCTGTAGAAGTCCAAGTCTTCCTTTTTGCCTTTTCCTTTATACGCAGGTGCTATTTTACTTATTTTTAAAGGAACGGGTTAGACTCCCTCTCTAACACACTGGTTAAACAGATGTGCAAGGACCGGACACAGCAGAGATTCGGCTACATTCAGAAGGTCTATTGACACCACATATATGTCTTTGGTTGGTTTGTGTGGTGTACGAGCGGTTATTATCCATGACACTTCATGCGCAGTGAACGGACGCAGGTGCAGCAAGCGGTCGACGGGCGCCCGGGCAGCGCTCAGCTCAGCTCAGGAATATTTCCACGAATATTAAACGGCCAATCCGTACCTATTTACCAAGATAGAGTTTGTAGAGTCAGGTCTAATTGGTAGAGTTATTTGTTATTTTTAAATGAGGTACAGTCAGAGCACTTTAAGATACATACTTTGGATCAGGGAAAGGCCCCCGTGATGGTCTATGATACGCAGCACAAATTGGAACTCGGCTAGGGATTTAACTCTACTAGAGATCCCATAACTTTTTATCAGTGAAAGCAATGAACTAGTGAGTCTTGGCAACTAAGTTTACCTGAAATAAAATATTTATCTTCAGTATGAATGTAACCACCAAAAACATTTCATGTATTTACAAAGACTGACTAGTTTATTACAAAAAAAATACCTTAGCTTCATTTCATACATTTTCTAAAAATAAGAAATTTTCATTGTTGTACACACGTAATGTGGCACGTTTCTTTAGTTCCACTCGGGGTTATTTGGTTTATTTAATATTTCTTTCATAATAATAATAAATATTCTTTATTGCATACCAAAATCTTTACAGAAACTTAATTTAAAAATGTACAGTGCAAAGGCGGCCTTATCGCATCATCCGAAAGTTTGATCATGTCTTTACGCTGTTCGGCTACTTTGACAAAGCTGATCTGCGCAGTATGTCCGTGACTATGAAGGTATCCTGTAATGAACCTGACGTAACCTTATTCTCAAAGATTACATTTCTTCTAAACAGAGCATTTTTTTCACTTGTGTGCTAATTCTCATGTGCTCCACTCTTCGGCTGCAGCCAACCCCGCGCTCACGGACGAGGAGTGCGAGAGTCTGCTGGACGCCGACAACATCGCGCTGTTTGTCGACAATGTGAGCTACCACACATCCTTGCACTCTGCAATCGTTATCATACTATTAGTGTAATTCTTTAGTGATATTCATGTCAAATCATCATCATCATCATCATATCAGCCGAAGGATGTCCACGGTTGGACGTAGGCCTCCCCCAAGGATTTCCACGATGACTGGTTCTGCGCTGCCCGCATTCATTCCAGTCGACCTGCAACAACACTGCGATCGCCAACCCGCCTGCCAAGCGTGGCGATTATGGCAACACCCCCCCACAATTGTGGTAGTAAAGTTCTTGAGTGGCGAACGCGCACCGGAAAACGTAGCGTAGACAGGCCTCACACTCGGTGGACCGATAACCTGGTAAAGGTGAGCCTACCCTGAATTAGGGCGATCGGGCCTTAGTCGACCACGCGGGCCCAGTGCGGGTTGGTCGACTTCACACACAACCTTCGAGTTTCTTCGCAGGCGTGTATAGGTTTCCTCACGATGTTTTCCTTCACCGTTAAAGCAATCGGTGAGTATATGTATGTAAGTTTCGAAAAACTCATTGGTACATTGGCCGTCCGGATTAGAACCCGGCACCTCTGGTTAGGAGGACCGAGTCGTAACCGGTTGAGCCACCAACGCTTTTTTTGAAGCCGCTGGATAAACTAAAATAAACTAATTAAATCAAACCCAAAATATATCTCTCTCTATTAAACAATAAAAAAATGTGGCAGAATGTCCCAAATGATGGTTCCAGTGCCAATGAAACTCAGTATTATGTGCAGTGCAGCGACGCGTATTGTGAAGCTGTTTATTATTGTATGGCGTGCGCGTGCACAGGTGCGCGCGGAGACGGCGGCGGCGCGGCTCGCGCTGCGCGAGGTGGAAGCGCGCCGCGACGAATTGCTGCGCGTGGAGGGCGCGCTGCGCGACCTGCATCAGCTCTTCCAGCAGCTGGCACATCTCGTCGCCGCCCAGGTAACGCCCGCAACTCGCCATCTAGCTGTTAATACAAATAATAGTTACTATATAGAGAAGATAAAAGTTTTATTTAATTTTTATGAGATAAACTAGCTCTAACGTGTGATTTGGTATTCCAGCAAGAGCAAGTGGACACGGTGGAGTACTACGCGCTGGCGGCGGGCGAGCGCGTGCAGAGTGGCGGCCGGCAGCTGCTGAAGGGCACCGCCAGTAAAGCGCGCGCGCGCAAGGTACGTCACTAATATAAGTATATAGTGGTACAAGAGTTGTGAATAGCTAATTAAAAGCGAGTGAAATTTATAAGCCCGAGCAAGCGCTATCTATATCTTTCAAACGGTACAGTTGACCAAAAGACTGTACATTAGTCGCCTTGACGCTCCCGACCTTCTTCGTCTTCTTGGCTCAGTGCGTGCCCGCGAGAATACTTTTTTTGTCTGCTTGGCTCAGTGCTTACGGGCGAGAATACCTTCTTTGTCTACTTGGCTCAGTGCGTGCGGGCGAGAATACCTTCTTTGTCTACTTGGCTCAGTGCGTGCAGGCGAGAATACCTTCTTTGTCTACTTGGCTCAGTGCGTGCGGGCGAGAATACCTGCTTTGTCTACTTGGCTCAGTGCGTGCGGGCGAGAATACCTTCTTTGTCTTCTTGGCTCAGTGCGTGCCCGCGAGAATACTTTTTTTGTCTGCTTGGCTCAGTGCTTACGGGCGAGAATACCTTCTTTGTCTACTTGGCTCAGTGCGTGCGGGCGAGAATACCTTCTTTGTCTACTTGGCTCAGTGCGTGCAGGCGAGAATGCCTTCTTTGTCTACTTGGCTCAGTGCGTGCGGGCGAGAATACCTGCTTTGTCTACTTGGCTCAGTGCGTGCGGGCGAGAATGCGTTCTTTGTCTGCTTGGCTCAGTGCGTGCGGGCGAGAATACCTTCTTTGTCTACTTGGCTCAATGCGTGCCCGCGAGAATACCATCTTTGTCTACTTGGCTCAGTGCGTGCGGGCGAGAATACCTTCTAGACGTAATCATGTCGTACTTAACGTACCCCGCGCCTCTTCTAACTAAAACATAGCGACATTGAGATTAGATATGACCGTGTCGACTTGCATAGTCTCCACTATTGTCGACAGCTTGTACACGTTTTGAACGCCATCATTGCTTGATTGCGGAGGGTGGAGACGTTAAGTTCGGTGGACGGTGACCGTTGTGAGGGATGGAGACGTTAAGTTCGGTGGACGGTGACCGTTGTGAGGGATGGAGACGTTAAGTTCGGTGGACGGTGACCGTTGTGAGGAATGGAGACGTTAAGTTCGGTGGACGGTGACCGTTGTGAGGGATGGAGACGTTAAGTTCGGTGGACGGTGACCGTTGTGAGGGATGGAGACGTTAAGTTCGGTGGACGGTGACCGTTGTGAGGGATGGAGACGTTAAGTTCGGTGGACGGTGACCGTTGTGAGGGATGGAGACGTTAAGTTCGGTGGACGGTGACCGTTGTGAGGGATGGAGACGTTAAGTTCGGTGGACGGTGACCGTTGTGAGGGATGGAGACGTTAAGTTCGGTGGACGGTGACCGTTGTGAGGGATGGAGACGTTAAGTTCGGTGGACGGTGACCGTTGTGAGGGATGGAGACGTTAAGTTCGGTGGACGGTGACCGTTGTGAGGGATGGAGACGTTAAGTTCGGTGGACGGTGACCGTTGTGAGGGATGGAGACGTTAAGTTCGGTGGACGGTGACCGTTGTGAGGGATGGAGACGTTAAGTTCGGTGGACGGTGACCGTTGTGAGGGATGGAGACGTTAAGTTCGGTGGACGGTGACCGTTGTGAGGGATGGAGACGTTAAGTTCGGTGGACGGTGACCGTTGTGAGGGATGGAGACGTTAAGTTCGGTGGACGGTGACCGTTGTGAGGGATGGAGACGTTAAGTTCGGTGGACGGTGACCGTTGTGAGGGATGGAGACGTTAAGTTCGGTGGACGGTGACCGTTGTGAGGGATGGAGACGTTAAGTTCGGTGGACGGTGACCGTTGGCAAGTTACTTGTGTTTATTCGTTTTTAGGGTTCCGTACACCCTAAGGGTGACCAACGGGACCCCACTACTAAGCCTCCACTGTCTGTCTGTCTGTCCGTCTGTCCGTCTGTCCGTCTGTCCGTCTATCAACGGGCTGTGTGTCTTGAACCGTAATAGGTATAAAGTTGTTTTTTTACATAATATGTATTTCTATTGGCGCTGTAACAACAAATACAAAAAAATTGAAAAAGTGAGAAATAAGGGGGGTAAAAAACTGTTTTTATTGTCTTTAGAAGTCTTTAGAAGTCTTTAGAAGTCTTTAGAAGTGTTTAGCTCTATCGTAAACAAAGTAATACGTATACTAGTGAAACTTGGTGTGATTATAGGAATAGTACTGAAATAAAACAACAAATAATGAAAATCGGCCAAGTGTGAGTCTTACTCGCGCTAAGGATCCGAAATGAATAACAAAAAAACATTTTTTTGGGATTTATACGGCTTTTTAAATAGGGGCGTCAAAGTTGGTCAGTCTTTGTCTTTTATACTATTGAGTATGAATACATACCATATTATATAAAAACAATAAATATATTATTTTACATACACTCTTAAATAATGTCTCAGAGATTTACCTACAATCTATACTAATATTATAAAGAGGAAAAATTAGATTATTTGTTTGTTTGTTTGTTGAACTGGACCAATAAAAAAAAAATTCTCCGTTGGGTAGCTACATTATCCGCGGTTGATATTGACTCTACTATATTTTCAAAAAAAATAGAGATCCTTACTAATACTCTAATAATGTAACCCAAGGTATAAAAAATTACCTAAAAATTTTTGCATTATCTACAAAACTACTACATCGTAGTGTAGTGTGAAGTGTGTAGTATGCAGTGTGCGGTGTGCGGTGTGTAGTGTATAGTAGTGTAGTGCAGTGTAGTATAGTGAACTTTAGAGTAGTGTAGAGCAGTGCATTGCGGAGTAGTGCAATGCAGTGCAGTGCAGTGAAGTGTAGTGTTGTTCAAGAATTAAGGTATTTATTCAAAATAGGTGCAAATTACACTTTTTCTGATAGTCACAAAATAATAATAACATAATTTCATTTGTGAAAAATCAAGAAATAAACAATCATTAGTTAATAATGTCAAAGTTCAATACTTGAAATAAAACAGATTATGTCATAAGAACATGGAAACAAACACGAAAAGTAATACATAAAAAAAATATTGATAACTTTGACAAGAGTAGGTTAGTTCATACGGACAGCACCCGGTCACTAGTATAACACGAGAGTCAGCCATCGCACCCATCAACTATATTAGAGGGAAAGCACCGACTCGGCTCCCGATGCGCGACCATTCGCACAAACATTTAAGCGAGCATGCACCACTCATGTCAATGCTAAGATAAAAATATTAATTAAAAGAATTACTAGACTTGGCATGTCTTGTCGCTTCCATGTCAATTCAAATCGACACTAAAAAACCCTAAATATCGCAAAGCATGATGTAGTGCTGCATTTTTGGTATGTTGTTTGGATCAGTTAGGGTGATGTAAATCCCAATTTGCAACTTCGAAAAAGTTGTGCTCGCTGCGCACCACGTGATAAACTGCGAAAATTTTCGACTTTTTTTCACTTTTTGCTCTAAAAGTCATAAACTATGCGTTTCCGACAAGTAACATTCACTACATAAATGAAGCTAAATAAATTGGCAACAATTTAAGCCTAACCGCAGCTCTCTAAACCTTATAACAACTAAGATGTGGCCCTTCAAAGATGGTCCGTTTTTCCCGAAAATTTGAAATTTTTAGTTTTGCTCCCGTTTGAAGCAAAATATTGGCAAAACCGCTCGTTCTATGAGAAGGTCGTAAAATAAAGTTGTAGTACATTTAATTTTCTTTTATTAGAGCACAACACAATCACTCACAATTTGCATATCAAAACATAAGCTGGGAGTAACTCCACGCGGTGAAAGCGGTAACAGTGTAAACTGGCTAAAACTCCCATTAACTAAACAAATGCCTTCGGGCTTATTTGGTTTTAATTTTCGCACAAGATAGTACTTGGAAGTAGCCTACCCGGTAACCTATTATCTTATTAACGCGAACGAAGTCAGGCTAAACAGTCATAAAAATGTCGGTTCCACCGGGAGTCTGCTTTGTGTGTCGGCTGGCACTCAAGGAAGGTGACAGTACAGTGGTAATTGTAAAAAAACGTGGCATCCAAACTCTAATTAACTCGAGTGTGGAGCGTGGCCTCAAAGATGATGAACTTTTTTTTAAAAAGCTAGACGAAGTCAGTGTTCACGATGCTTTCAGAAAGAGATTCACCGCTCGGCATAATATTGAAGCATGTGGGCGTCGTGGAGGCGATCCAATTCCACAACCTCACCCATCAACCTCTAGAACATCGGGCCCTATGAATCTTCGGAGCATTTGTTTCCTTTGTGCGGAGGAAATCTCTGAGGAGTTTCTCCAGCTCCAAAACAAACTTCCCAAGTCACGCAGAAATGAGGTGTACAAAGTAGAATCAATGACAGTTAGGGAATCAATGCTCGATGCAGCCAGTCGTCGAGGTGATACATGGGGACGGCAAGTGATTGATCGTCTTACAGCTACTTTTGACCTCGTTGCATCTGATGCCAGGTACCATAAGTTATGCCAAAAGAAGTTTTACAGTCTTCCATCAAGCGTGCGAGAGAAGAAATACTCAGAACCCAAAAATGTCCCAGAGTGCATGGAATACATATATTCCTATCTTTCTAATAACAGGGACGAATGCCAGTTTTCCTTTAATGAACTCATTGATCAAATCAAAGGCGAATACAAACCTGACATCAGAACTGTCAAAACCCAACTGTCAATTTACTGGATGTGACACCACATCTGGACTTTTCTGGCAGGGAAAAAGAAAATTGTGGGGACAATTTCAGAAGAGGCAGGACCTAGTAGATCTGGCTGCCATCTTCCTCCTAACAGATGCAACGCATGAAAGTATTGCTGAAGCTGGCGAAAAGTGTCTGGTGGCACTTTACGGAGGTGTTCCGGATACTCAGAGACTGCACGACCTGAGGTTTAAGCTGTTCGTGAAGACAGCGGCAAATGCAAAAGTAAATCTTGCACGTCTGCCCCCAACCACCGAGGCTTCCTCTTTTCATGCGTTCCGCACCTACCATCAAGTGCAAAAGTGGCTGGGAGTAGAGATGGACCCCATCGAATGGGGTTGGGAAATGAGCTCTTGCGGCTATTCCAATAACAACCCACAAAGAGCCAGCCCCACCACAGCTTCTCAAAATCATAGCCTGCAAATGTAAAAAGGGATGCAGGGGGGCATGCACTTGCCTAAGAGCTGGGCTCGAATGCTCGGCTTTATGCTTAAACTGCTCAGGAAAGTCATGCGATAACGTCGCCTTGATTTTGATAGATGAAGATGATAATGATCCCGAGGAATCTGAGGAAGTACAGGAAAGTGAAGACCTTAACGAACCAGAGGAACATGACAAACCTGAGGAGGAAGGAGAAATTGAACCTCAACCAAAAAAAAACGCCGAGTGACTGCAGCTTCTTAAACATTCAATTTGCGTATAAACTTTTATTTTACTTTCCCAAATTTTGTACTTTTGTTGATTTACCTAGCCTGCAAATGAAAAAATATTATCCTTTTTATGATTTTATATGCCTTCTGTTTCGATTCTTTAAAAATCTAATTCTACCCTCTTTTTGTTTTTCAGATATTGTGAGTGAACTATTTGTCTCACAGACTTTGTTCTGTGCTCTAATGAAAGAAAATTAAATGTACTACAACTTTATTTTACGACCTTCTCATAGAACGAGCGGTTTTGCCAATATTTTGCTTCAAACGGGAGCAAAACTAAAAATTTCAAATTTTCGGGAAAAACGGACCATCTTTGAAGGGCCACAGCTTTGTTGTTATAAGGTTTAGAGAGCTGCGGTTAGGCTTAAATTGTTGCCAATTTAATTAGCTTCATTTATGTAGTTAATGTTACTTGTCGGAAACGCATATTTTATGACTTTTAGAGCAAAAAGTGAAAAAAGTCGAAAATTTTCGCAGTTTATCACGTGGTGCGCAGCGAGCACAACTTTTTCGAAGTTGCAAATTGGGATTTACATCACCCTAACTGATCCAAACAACATACCAAAAATGCAGCACTACATCATGCTTTGCGAATTTAATGTTAATTTCCACCGGCCTATAGGTTGTTTATCATTTTATTACTATTAAACATGATTAGTAGCGTTGATAGAAGAAAAAATGTCTACCCTTACATTTTTGTCATTTAAATATTCGGATGTCTTATAATAACCTTTTTTACAAAGAGTTCTTTTTACACAATTTTTAAACTGTTTTTCTGAAAAATTTAAGACTTCATCGGGTAATCTACTATATAAAAATAAGTCGGGTTTTCCTTCCTGACGCTATAACTCCAGAACGGCTGGACCGATTTCGCTAATTCTTTCTTTGTCGAGTTCGTTATTGTCAGGAGAAGGTTCTTATGTAGGGTAGGGTAGGGTAGTGTAGTGTAGTGTAGGGTAGGGTAAGGTAGTGTAGGGTAGGATAGGGTAGTGTAGGGTAGGGTAGGGTAGTGTAGGGTAGGGTAGGGTAGTGTAGGGTAGGGTAGGGTAGTGTAGTGTAGGGTAGTGTAGGGTAGTGTAGGGTAGTGTAGGGTAGTGTAGTGTAGTGTATGTAGGGTAGGGTAGGGTAGAGTAGGGTAGGGTAGTGTAGTGTAGGGTAGTGTAGAGTAGTGTAGTGTAGTGTTGGGTAGTGTAGTGTATAGAGGGTAGGGTAGGGTAGTGTAGGGTAGGGTAGTGTAGGGTAGGGTAGGGTAGTGTAGGGTAGGGTAGTGTAGGGTAGGGTAGTGTCGTGTAGGGTAGAGTAGTGTAGTTTAGGGTTGGAAAGTATAGGGTAGGGTAGTGTAGGGTAAGGTAGTGTAGGGTAGGGTAGTGTAGGGTAGGGTTGGGTAGTGTAGTGTAGGGTAGTGTAGTGTAGTGTGTGTAGGGTAGGGTAGTGTAGTGTAGGGTAGTGTAGAGTAGTGTAGTGTAGTGTAGGGTAGTGTAGTGTATGGAGGGTAGGGTAGGGTAGTGTAGGGTAGTGTAGTGTAGGGTAGTGTAGGGTAGGGTAGTGTAGTGTAGTGTATGTAGGGTAGGGTAGGGTAATGTAGGGTAGGGTAGGGTAGTGTAGTGTAGGGTAGAGTAGTGTAGGGTAGGGTAGTGTAGTGTAGGGTAGGGCAGTGTAATGTAATGTAAGGCGGTACGTAGTTCGCCGGGACAGCTAGTGTGTTATATATGAGTGAGCATTGTCCCACAAAGAACTTATAGATTTTGCTAAGTCTGGTATAAGTTACTTGAAGTATATTCCTATTCCGAAGATTACGACTGTGCCTGTCACTATTCAGTGAAAAGAGATGTAGATTTTTACGTACTGCAGCATAATTGAAGTTAAAAGGGGTTAAATAATATAATAGAGATGCTACATGATACGTAGAATTTTTACTCCCTGCCTAAATATGAATTTCGGAAAGAAAATAAATTTTGGGGTAATATGGAATACTTTTATTTTATAAGATTAGAAATATTTGGGTAAAGATATAAACCAGTGGATAAGTTAAAGGTGTAAAGAGTGAATGACCATGGAAATATCCTAAATATAAAAACAACACATTACATAATTTTAAAATATAAAAAAGGGTTAGGTAACGATCGATCGTCCCCCCGGGTGTATAAAATGATCTAATAAATTCCTAAAAAAGTAAATCGAGTTCAATTATTGGGTGTCGAAATTACACCATAACGTTGTAGGTAAAAAAACTTTGGGTGTACCATACTCTTAATAAATTTTAAATCAAACGCAAAATTGTTATAGTAAACGGAAGACAGGAGAACACGCAGGCCAGCAGCTGTGCTTGGAGGACGACAGCAGAACCTTGTCGGGCAGTAGTAATGCTTGGTCACTAGCGACAACAAAAAGGCGCGGGCAGGTCGTAATACTTGATCACCAGTAATGGTATTTGGTCACCAGTAACGCTCAACTCCACTGGGTCTTAAATTAGATATATACAAAAATTCCACTTCCCTTTGGGTTAGCGGCAGGCAGTTGCTGATCGGCGTAGTAAGCAATAGTCCAGGGTATAGTGGTAGTATGCTGATTTGTTCGGGCCGTGTGGAAGACCCTACAACCATGAATAAAAATTTAGTTCGCAACGGCACTAAATAAAAATGGATAGCTTTCTCTAAGCATAAATCACTTACCCCAGTTAAAATAGGAGGTCTTGAATATATCAAGAAGAATCACAAAAGTTTTAAAATATTTATACTGAAAATAGCTATTTCGATGGTCAACACTCCTCAATTGTTTTCACTCTTGTCAAAAGCTCGCAATCATTTCTAAATTCTATTTTTATGGACGAACAAGATCAAAAGAGATTTTAATTATGAAACGCAAGAAAGAAGATCGGCTCGAAACGATAGTTTGCGTTTCAAAATACCCACAAACTCACAAAAAAAGGCGAGAAGTCCTAAAAATTTTTGAAATTTGGACAACCCTACAGACGTTGGACAGCTCTGAAGAAGAAAAAAAATAAAAACTCCCTAAGTAACTAGTTAACTACAAACGTTTACTTGATGCTGAAAGAAAAAAAACATTTATACACGATTCGCGTACACATAAAAACGCCAAAAACTCCATCTAAAAGTGAACAAACTTAATAACCCCAACAACACACTAGTGTTAAGGGATCGCTGTGTATTGAGCCTAAAACTAGTCACTTAAGAAAACAGGAGAAATCAAACAACTACTAAAACATTAAAGACCAACAGGGTTGACAAAAACTGAAAAAACTTGCAAAACATTGTCGGTTACCCCAGCGAAAATGTGGACAAAAGCGGTAAAGGCGGATGCGTGAAAAATCCGACTCACGGATAAAATTAACTCCGGAAGTCTGAAACGCAACACGCAAGAGTCTAAAGGGACAACTATACCGAAAAATAGGCCATTTGAGGTAAGACAAGGGCGAGATTAATGAAAGAAATTTGAAAAATGGGAAATTGTTATAAGACCTCAAGAAATCTAAACAATACTGCGAAATACAGAAACGTTGTCACATAAAAGTGAACAGGGTACGCCAAAAATTTAAGGAGTACCTCGCAAAGCAACGCGTAAAAATATTCCAAACAATAACCCTTAAAGATTATTCCCTTAAAACAACGTTAAATAATTGTGAACTAAAAGTATGTCTGTCCCGAATTTCGATTGAAAGAAATCTAGAGTCTGGCCATCGACTACTTAAATAAAAATTCTCTTGGAATCGTAAGGGAATACACAGGCAAAAACAACTCAACAACACGTAAGAAATTATCCGAAAGAGGTATAATGCCATTAAGCCGGGGAAAAAACGACCCGTGTGAAGAGAAGCAAAAAAATACCGTGCATACAAACAAAAAAAACCTTACGTTTCAAAGAAAACTGCACGATTAAATTAAGTAAGGGTCTTGAGGTATTAAAACTTGAACCATAACATCCGGAAAACGGATACACCCACGAACGACAAAAAAACGGGTTCGTTAGGGAAAGATTAAAGGCAGAAAAGGGGATAAAAACATTAGTTCGGGCGCCATTAACCTCTCAGCTGGCACGGCCCCGCGCCCCCGGTACCCGCAGCATGCCGTACTGGATCCAGCGGCGCGGATCCGCAAACGTATCAAATTGTTGAATCGTGTAAATAAACGAGCGATTGTGGAACCAGTGCAAGAGGACATAATGGAAGTTGAAGAAGATGGACCACCTCTAATCCGGAATTCGCGAATTTTACTTCAGAACATGTACTTGAGATTGAACTAAAACTAGAGAAAGAAAACTTTTATAAAAAAAGTGGTGCTCAAAAAGATTACGAAAAGGTTTTGAAAAAGGAAATGACTGTTTATGAGACCGAAGGAGTGAAGGCGATCATTTATCCATGGTTTATGACTATTTGATGACTTTAAAACCGACCAGCGTAGATGGCGAAAGGTTATTCTCAGCAGCTGGCTCTATATATATATATATATATATATATATATGCAGTTCTGTGTGAAGTAGCGATAAGACTATAGATAAAATATGTTTTTTAATGTCTCATTTCCAGAAAACTCAAAAAACTAAATAAATTATCTCTGTTGTTAAGAGTGTCTAGGTTAGGTAGGCTACAGGTTGATTTGTAGTTGTAGCATTAGCTCTAGCTATTTTAAGTTATAGAGGCAAGATTGATTGTAACTGATTATACGTCCTTATTTCATTATATTTAGATATAAAGGCATTTTCTTTGATGTTGTATTCGATTTTTCTTACTTCATAAAACATAACACTGAAATTGTAATTTTAAGTCAATTATTCTGATCTCAAATAACAAATATTAAAAAACCAAACCAAAATTTATATATGTAGTTACCACCAAATGAGCAAAGATTTTAATTTAAGAAGTTTTTTTTGCAAAGCATAAATGAATAAATAAACATAAAAATCATTACAATCACGTTTTAATTTTGGTTCCATATTTTGTTGGATCCGCGCGGGATCCAGCTGGATTCAGATCAATCTGGCAAAAATCCAGCTGGACTGAAAATGCTGCTGGTTTGCAATCCCTATACCCGTGTCCTGGCACACCTACCCCGCGAGAGGCCCGTGGGGTGGGAACAGCTGCATTCTTTTGCAGATTACTCGATAATTTATTAGAATATCTACCGACTTCTATATATATTTGGATTCTACATAAAATTTCCCATAAAATAGCATATAAACACATTCATATTTTGTAAAAATATTTCATAGGTCCTAGTGTAAACTTAGACTAAAGTAAAAAATGAGGTAAGAACAAAAACACACACATCACAACAACAAAAATAGTATTGAGAGGTAGGTTACTTACCCAGACATCGTGTTTTACACAAGTTTTTACTATAAACACTTTATTTAATGTAAAACAGCAATAAAAACCACACACGAATTGTCAAAAAACCGACGACAAACCGACCGGCGCAAAGACTGAACTTCAACTTCGAATTTGGCTATAAGAGGTCTAGTAAACTTGGTCGTATTAGGCGCTTGATTGCTAGCCTACTCTATCTTTTTTAAGATTTTATACGTGCAACAAGGATAGCAATTAGTAGTTCCGCTAGTTTCACGCTAAAATGGTATAGTAGCTGACCATCCCGATTCGGGACGGTGGCCAGAGGCGCACTTACTTGACGCGTCCCGAGTCGGGTCGTGTACCAGCTGAGCGGATAATGCAGCATAATTGAATTCAAAAGGGGTTAAATAATATAATAGAGATGCTACATGATACGTAGAATTTTTACTCCCTGCCTAAATATGAATTTCGGAAAGAAAATAAATTTTGGGGTAATATGGAATACTTTTATTTTATAAGATTAGAAATATTTGGGTAAAGATATAAACCAGTGGATAAGTTAAAGGGGTAAAGAGTGAATGACCATGGAAATCTCCTAAATATAAAAAAACACATTACATAATTTTAAAATATAAAAAAGGGTTAGGTAACGATCGATCGTCCCCCCGGGTGTATAAAATGATCTAATAAATTCCTAAAAAAGTAAATCGAGTTCAATTATTGGGTGTCGAAATTACACCATAACGTTGTAGGTAAAAAAACTATGGGTGTACCATACTCTTAATAAATTTTAAATCAAACGCAAAATTGTTATAGTAAACGGAAGACAGGAGAACACGCAGGCCAGCAGCTGTGCTTGGAGGACGACAGCAGAACCTTGTCGGGCAGTAGTAATGCTTGGTCACTAGCGACAACAAAAAGGCGCGGGCAGGTCGTAATACTTGATCACCAGTAATGGTATTTGGTCACCAGTAACGCTCAACTCCACTGGGTCTTAAATTAGATATATACAAAAATTCCACTTCCCTTTGGGTTAGCGGCAGGCAGTTGCTGATCGGCGTAGTAAGCAATAGTCCAGGGTATAGTGGTAGTATGCTGATTTGTTACAACATCCATGAATAAAAATTTAGTTCGCAACGGCACTAAATAAAAATGGATAGCTTTCTCTAAGCATAAATCACTTACCCCAGTTAAAATAGGAGGTCTTGAATATATCAAGAAGAATCACAAAAGTTTTAAAATATTTATACTGAAAATAGCTATTTCGATGGTCAACACTCCTCAATTGTTTTCACTCTTGTCAAAAGCTCGCAATCATTTCTAAATTCTATTTTTATGGACGAACAAGATCAAAAGAGATTTTAATTATGAAACGCAAGAAAGAAGATCGGCTCGAAACGATAGTTTGCGTTTCAGTACATACTGTATATTTCCATAAATGTACTGACGGGGAAAAGTTATTATATTGATATCTTTGAACTTATCTCGGAGCGGCTCACGAGAACGCATTTCATAAATCGCGCGAAACGCTCTTTTTTGCAGAACAAATATGGTATTTATATCAGCTGCATGTCCCCACAAAAGTATCCCATAAGACATAATACTATGGAAGCAGCTGAAATATACCAAACTTGCGGCGTCTATATCCGTAAGGAGCCTGATTTTTTTGACTGCGTATGCGGCTGAGCTAAGCCTGCCAGCTAGCGTTTCTATATGAGGGCCCCATTTAAGCCTTGAATCTACAGTTAATCCTAGTAATACGCTTTGATTTACAAATTCTAATACATTACCAGCTAAGGATATATTGTTGTGTACTTCAATAACATTAGGTAATGTAAATTTAATACATTTGGTCTTTTTTGCGTTTAAGACTAAGTTATTTATAGTAAACCAATTGTATACTCTTAAAAGAGTGTCTTCAATGATGTCTCCGTGATCAATTCAGTCAAAACAGGAAGCGATCACCGGATGTTCAGAGGCACATTGAATCTAAAGACCAAGCTAGAAAGATGTCGACTGATAAAGTCTACGCTCCAACCGGCGCCCATCCAGCTCCAAAACCCCGAGAGCTTTTAGCTCGAGTTGCACAATCGTTTCAAATACCTAGGAGACTGCGAGAATGTGAAAGATTATAATGACAGGTTCGTAGAAATTCGTAGAAACGCCCGACCGTTTGGACAATTTCTACGAACCTCTCATTATAATCTTTCACAGTCTAAGATTTTTAAAACTCGCCGTTCAAACAGAACCAAAAAAAATCTCTGACTTCACCAGCAACCTCATGGAAGAACGACGCAGATTGGTTTTGCATTCCTCTAAAGACGCTTCTCAGTATCGGCAACTAAACAGGCAGATCTCTTAGTCCCTGACTCGCGATTTAAGCCAATATAATACAAATTGTATTAAAGAGGCGATTGAGCAAAACAAAGGCTCAAAAGTGTTCGCGAGAGATCTGTCTGTTGGACAAAGCCAACTGACCAAGCTGAAGACTGAGGATGGCATGACCATATCGTCTAAGACTGAGTTGCTGGAAGAAGTTGAGAAGTTCTATGGACAATTGTACAAGACCACACGTTTGCTTGTCAGCGACCTGGCTGAAGACACAAGAGCCAGACTAACCCGACACCATACCGAAGATATCCCGGACGTCAGCCTGTACGAGATAAGAATGGCTCTCAAACAGCTCAAGAACAACAAGGCACCGGGTGATGATGGAATTACGGCTGAACTTCTGAAAGCAGGTGGATCACCAGTACTAAAAGCTCTTCAGAAGTTTAATTCCGTTATACTCGAGGGACAAACGCCTAAGGCATGGCACAGAAGTGTGGTCGTGCTTTTCTTCAAAAAGGGTGACAACACCCTGCTGAAGAACTACAGAAAACGCCACCATGTCGGTTCGCCTCCAGGATCAGAACTCAAAACCTATCCAGTTGCAGCGAGGGGTGAAACAGGGAGACGTTATATCTCTGAAACTGTTCACCGCCGCCCTGGAAGATGTTTTTAAGCTTCTGGACTGGGGTGGACTCGGCATCAATATCAACGGCGAGTACATGTCCCACCTCCGATTCGCTGACGATATCGTGGTCATGGCTGAGACTGTGGAAGACCTAATGCACAATGCCCAATGGCCTCAGTAAAGTCTCCCAATAAGTGGGCCTTAAAATGAACATGGACAAGACGAAAGTAATGTTAAATGTCCGTGTCGCACCCACCCCTCTAAAGGTTGGAGACTCTACGAAGTTGTTGAAGAATATCTAAACCTGGGACAAACAGTCCAGCTAGGCAGGTCCAACTTCAAGAAAGAGGTCAATCGACGAATCCAACTCGGCTGGGCAGCATTAGGGAAGCTTCGCAATATCTTCACGTCCCAAATACCGCAGTGTCTCAAGACTAAGGTCTTTGACCAGTGTGCGTTGCCAGTGATGACTTACGGAACTGAGACATGGTCGCTTACTATGGACTTCATAAGAAGGCTCAAGGTCACCCAAAGGGCAATGGAGCGTGCTATGCTCAGAGTTTCTCGATCTAATCAGAAACGAGGAGATACGCAGGAGAACCAAAGTAACCGACATAGTTCACAGTTTCGCTAAACTGAAGTGGCAGTGGGAAGGGCACATAGCTCTTAGAACAGATGGCCGATGGGGCAGTAAAGTTCTCGAATGGCGACCGCGCACCGGAAAACGTAGCGTAGGCAGGTCTCCCACGCGGTGGACCGACGACCTGGTGAAGGTCGCGGGAAGCCGATGGATGCGGGCAGCGCGGGACCGGTCGTCGTGGAAATCCTTGAGGGAGGCCTTTGTCCAGCAGTGGACGATTTTTGGCTGATATTTATTTATTTATTTACATGAAAGTTAACAGTTTTACACCAAAGCACTTACATGGATAGAATTTCAGACGTAAAATTACATTAGTTAAAAAAAATGTTACATGGAAATACTAAATTATAGTTAAGAGAATATGTAGGTATATGAATATGATGATGATGATAAAAAGAGTGTTGTTTAGTTCGTCAGACATATCAGTTTTTCTGTCAACCTTAAAAACTAGTGATGTATTATCCGCAAACAACACAATTTTCGACAGTGATTCAACCATGAATGGTAGATCATTAATATAAAATAAAAAAGACATGTGGCACTCGGGGACTGCCGCGGTAAAGCTATTGCATAGCATTTTTTATCAACTTATGCAATTATAACTATTTTTATTTTTTTTATTTATGCAGTATTTAACAGTACCATATAGTCCTTGGGGCGCGGGATGTTTATGTAATAACTTAACACTAAGAAAGTTCATCATCATCAATCGCCATCATCAATCGCCATCGCCATCGCCATCGTCATCATCATCATCATGATGGATAGATAGATGGTACTGTAAAGCACTAACTCAATATATATATTTTTTTTGGGGTGTCAGGTTTTATTTTCGTTACGAAATTTCTTGATTCGGTCCCCTCAAAGTCCGCGATAAAAGCTATACAATAGCTTAAAAAAAGGAAGGTCCTAAAATAGAAACTTGAGGCACACCCATATTAACCCGAGAACCCATTGATTTCGTACCATTTATTTGTACTTTTTGTGTCCTATTTACTAAAAATGTTTCTAAAAGATTAGAGCCTTATTTTTAACACCGTAACGGTCCAGTTTTACAAGCAGAGTTTAATGTTCCATACAATCGAATGCCTTTTACAAGTCGCAGAAGATCCCTATCGCGTTTTGGGATTTCTCAAAAGCATCATATATGTTTTTAATGAGTTCAACTCCCGCATCCGTTGCGGAACGCCCTTTTGTAAAGCCAAACTGCAGGTTATGGAGCAATTTATTGATGTTAAAGTGAGTCAACATTTGATTCAGTATATTTTTTTCAATAACCTTACTCAAAACTGGTAACACAGAAACAAGCCTATAATTACTAGGGTCTTTTTTTTCTCCGGACTTGAAGAGTGGAACAACTTTACTCAATTTCTTGAGATCCGGAAACACTCCAGTATCAATACAAATGTTGAATAGATCGGCCAAGTGAGGGGCTAAAGTTTCAATTACGGACTTTATTAAATTAACAGACATGCCCCAATGATTCTCAGTATTTTTTTTGTTTCAACTACTTAAAAGCTTTTACAATTACATTTTTTTTACTTTTACAATTTTTTCTAAGTGTAAAGTCTTCTTCGCACTTTGGTACATTTTCAAAAAGTAATTGATTTGCGAGAACAGGCGACGAGTCAAGACTCTCGGTTGTTTTGAGTGGAACATTTGTAAATAAAGATTCAAATTCTTCTGTTACCTCCGAGGTTTCAGAAATGAGACCGCCATCAGTTTGCAAGATCTTCCAATTTCTCTCGCGGTTTCGTTTTCCCCGTCTCTTTTTTAATTACGTTTCAAACAGCTTTTATTTTATTTTCAGAATATTTAATTTTCTTAGATATGAAGTTGGCTTTAGCTGACAAACAAACTCTTTTAAATGATTTTGAATAGTTTTTAACATACTCAACAAATTTAAGATCAAAGTTGTATTTCTTTTGTTCGTAAAGCGAAAACAAATTTTCTCTACTCTTGTATATACGAGTACTTACAGTGACCCAGTCACTAAACTAGAATTTTTGATTTACGTTAATTATTTTCAATTTGAATATATTTTCAAACTCTGTACTGAGCACTTCAAAAAATAAGTTGAAAAAACTATTCGGGTCTTGTTGATCAACATTGAGTTTGGTAACTTTTGGAAAAGTACATCTTTGTACATCTCTAATCTTTGAGTAGTGACAGGTTTGGTTGGACTGTAATTATTTCTCTATTTCTTTTACATGGAAATAGCACAAGCTGACCACTGTCATCAGATTTTATACACTTTATGATGATTTTTTTTCTGTGTTCGCAATTACAGAAAACATTATCTAAACATGAAGCTGATGTTGCTGTCACTCTAGTAGGCTCGTGAAATAAAAAATCTAGATAAAAAGACTTAAATAAATAAGCTTATTAATCTTGTTGGTAAACTTGTCTTTTCCATGATATTTACAGTAAAATCGCCGCAAACAATGATAGATTTGTTACCTTTGCTTAATGTGCTTAAGGCATCTTCTAATACATTTTCGAAAACTAAGAAATTTTCATCCTTTGTTCACAAATAATATGACATGTTTCTCCAATTCAACATTTCTCTCAATCGAAAGCTTGACCATGTCTTTACGTTCTTTGGTTTTTAAGTTATTACGAAGGAAAATAAATGAGTCTCGACATTGGGCAACCTTTCGATTGAAGGAACTGGCCATGTAATAATTATCGAAGCTAAACATCATTTGATTTTCTTTAAGCCAGTGTTCGGTGATACAAAGTACATTAACCAAATATTTATCCAAAAACATTGCAGTGCAGTGCAGTGTAGTTTAGTGTAGTGTAGTGCAGTGCAGTGCAGTGCAGGGCAGTGCAGTGCAGTGCAGTCTAGTATAGTGTAGTATTAGCCGGTACGAATTTCGCCGGGACAGCTATCCAGTAGGATAGTAATCCTTACTAATTTTATAAATTTGAAAATGTGTTTGTTTGTTTGTTACCTTTTCACGCTTCAACACTTTGACCAATCCTGATGAAATTTATATATAAAATAATAGGCTACTTTTTATCCCGTGAAAATAGTATAGTCCTATGCAGTTCCTTAGGGAAGTAAAAATATACTCTTTTTTTGGTTAGTTTCTATAACATAGCAACGGAACAATAGATTGCTATGATGTTTTACACAGAGACGGCTGAGGGGGTAGGAAATGATATTATTTGCTAATAAGCGTATCCTGACATGTTTCCCGAGAGATCTGGGGATAACTCATTTCCTATACGATACTCGTCGGCGTCGCAACGAAGCAACGAACTGAAGTGTTTTTTTTGTACAGAATTGGTTGAGGGGGTGGGAAGTGACATGGACTTCTAATCAGAATAGCCTGATATCTTTCCTGAGGGATCTGAGGAAAACGTATGGCCGCACTCGCGAGCCACTTGCGGCTCGCGCAGAAATCACCCTCAAAGGCAGTCACAAAAACGATTTCCACGCAGGCGAAGCCGCGAGCAAAAGCTAGTAGTATTATAAACGCGAAAGTTTGTAAGAATGTATGGATGTATGTTTGTTACTCTTTCACGCAAAAACTACAGAACAGATGTGCCTGAAATTTGGTAGGTAAATAGATTAGGACCTGGATTAACACATAGGCTACACGATCGCGAGCCGTAAACGGTACTGCGCACCTTCGAAAAGTCATAGAAACGTTGTCCACGCGGGTGAAGCCGCGGGAAACAGCTAGTTTATAAAAAAATAGAAACAACAAATATGTAGGTAAGCGGCCCAGGGGGAGAGAGCGTAGTCGTGGACGGTGGTTTCCATGGCAACACAAACAGATTTGTACAGAGGTCAGCACATCCAGCTAGAAACTTTGGACTTTGTACCATTCTTATTCCGTATGCATATGGGTCCAAATCACACTACGACTGTCTAGCTTGATGTGCTGGCCTCGGTACAATTTTTTCATGATATTAAGCACAGATCAGAAAAAAAATTGCCGATTAAGTATGTATGTATTATCCTAGTGCCGGGATATTACGCGTAAATACCATAATTTTATGTTCAGGCGGGACGGCTTTATTTGTTCATTTGTCCATGTTCATTTTAAGACCTACTTATTGAGAGGCTTTATGAGACCATCGAGTATTGTGCCTAAGTCGTCTATAGTCTCAACCATGACCACGATATCGTCAGCGAATCGAAGGTGGGTGTTGTACTTGTCGTTGATATTAATGCCGAGTCCACCCCAGTCCAAAAGCTTAATAACATCTTCCAGGGCGGCGGTGAACAGTTTCCGATATATATCGTCTCCCTGTCTCACCCCTCGCTGCAACCGGATAGATTCCGAGCTTTGATCCTGGAGGCGCACCGACATGGTGGCGTTTACATACAAACACTTCAGTACCGCGATATGTCGATAGTCAATCTGGCACCGCTGGAGAGACTGTAACACAGCCCAAGTTTCGACCGAATTAATAGTTTTCTCATTTTCCACGAACGCTAAGCATAGTGACTGATTGTACTCAAAGAGAGGGGGAAGACACTATAATCCTTAAATCCGGAAACCTGCTCTATTTCCGAGAGGGTGACCAATTGTCCCACAGTGGCGTCAGGTTTCAAGTCCACAAATCTCTCATCAACAATGTGGTCCGTATAGAGAGCGTTTCTACGAGGGTAGCGTACCTTGTACTCAGAATCACAAAACGGTATTCACTGAAGGTCATACAGGTATATGCACCGACCGCGGAACACTCCTACGACGAAGTGGAGATCCTATATGAGGATATCTCTAGAGCTTTACATAATAGCTCCCAGCCCCATTACACCTTTGTTAGGGGGCACTTTAACATGAAACTGGGCAAACGACGTGATGGTGAGCTGAGAGTGGACAATTTGGATATAGAGAGAGGAATGCACGTGGCCAGCTGCTGGCCGACTTTATAGAAAAGGAGGGCCTCTTAACTCCTTCTTCAAAAAGCCAAAACAGCGGAAGTGGTTTCATACCAATGGTGTAACGAAAAATGTGATTGACTTCAAATTGACAAGATGTCGACAACGAGGCGAATATTCAATGATGTCTCTGTGATCAATTCAGTCAAAACAGGAAAATATCAACGGAATATAAAAAGCACATTGAATCTAAAAACCAAGCTGAAATGATGTCGACTGATGAAGTCTACGCTCCGACCAGCTCCTATCCAGATCCAAAACCCCCAAAAATTTCAGCTCGAGTTTAACAATCGCTTCGAATGCCTAGGGGATTGCGATAATGTTCGGGTCTAAGATTTTTCAAACAGAACCAAAAAATCTCAGACTTCACCAGCAACCTCATGGAAGAAAGACGCAAATTGATTTTAAAGTCCTCTGAAGACACTACTCAGTATCGGCAACTAAACAGGCAAATCTCTAAGTCCCTGACTCATGATTTGCGTCAATATCATAAAAATTGTATTAGTGTTCGCCAAAGATCTCTCTGTTGGACAAATCTAACTGAGTAAGCTGAAGACTGAGGATGGCAGGATCATGTCTACTAAAACTGAGTTGCTGAAGTTGAGAATTTCCACGGACAATTGTACACACCACACGTCTGCCTGTCAAACTGCCTGTGAAACCTGCACAGCCCAGGTTTCGACTGAATCAAAGGCCTTCTCATAGTCCACAAACGCCAAGCATAGTGGCTGATTGTACTCTTTGGTCTTCTGTATAATCTGCCGCAGCGTATGTATGTGGTCTATGGTACCAAAGCCTTTTCGTAAACCAGCTTGTTCGGGAGGCTGGAAGTCGTCAAACCTGCGTGCGAGACGATTCGTAATGACTCTCTAAAACAGCTTATAGACATAGCTCAGAAGTGAGATGGGTCTGTAGTTCTTTAGCAGGCTGACGTCGGTAGTCTCGTACATGATGACGTCGGGGACATCTTCGGTATAGTGTCAGGTTAGGCTGGCTCTTGGGTCTTCAGCCAGATCGCTGACAGGCAAACGTGTGGTCTTGTACAATTGTCCATAGAACTTCTCAACTTCTTCCAGCAACTCAGTCTTAGACGATATGGTCCTGCCATCCTCAGTCTTCAGCTTGGTCAGTTGGCTTTTTCCAACATACAGATCTCTCGCGAACACTTTTGAGCCATTGTTGTGTTAGAGATCTGCCTGTTTAGTTGCCGATACTGAGTAGCGTCTTCAGAGGACTGCAAAACCAATCTGCGTCTTTCTTCCATGAGGTTGCTGGTGAAGTCTGAGATTTTTTTGGTTCTGTTTGAATGGCGAGTTTTAAAAATCTTAGACCCGACCGTTTGGACAATTTCCACGAACCTGTCATTATAATCGTCCACATTCTCGCAGTCTCCTAGGCATTCGAAACGATTTTGGAACTGGATGGGCGCTGGTCGGAGCGTAGACTTCATCAGTTGACATCTTTCTAGCTTGGTCTTTAGATTCAATGTGCCTCTGACCATCCGGTGATCGCTTCCTGTTTTGACTGAATTGATCACGGAGACATCATTGAATATTTGCCTCCTTGTCGACAAGATGAAGTCTATCTCGTTCTTCGTTACGCCATTGGGATGTAACCATGTTCACTTCCTCTGTTTTGACTTTTTGAAGAAGGATTTCATCATAAAGAGGCTCTCCTTCTCCATAAAGTCGGCCAGCATCTGGCCACGTGCATTTCTTACTCCATATCCAAATTGCCCCACTCTCAGCTCACCATCGCTTCGTTTGCCCAGTTTCGCGTTAAAGTCCCCCATAACAAAAGTATAATGGGTCCTGGTGCTATGTAAGGCTGTAGAGATGTCCTCATACATAGTCTCTACCTCGTCGTTGGAGTGTTCCGTAGTCGGTGCGTATACCTGTATGACCTTCATCGAATACCGTTTGGTGATTCTGAGTATAAGGTATGCTACCCTTATCTTATCTTATCTTAAACGCTCACGATTTGGACCACATTGTTAATCAGGGACTTGTGGACGAGAAACCCGACACCACCCTGGGACTGTTGGTCGCCCTCCCGGAAATAGAGCAGGTTTCCGGATTTAAGGATTATAGTATCTTCCCCCTCTCTTTGAGTACAATCAGCCACTATGCTTAGCGTTCGTGGAATATGAGAAAACTATTGATTCGGTCGAAACTTGGGCTGTGTTACAGTCTCTCCAGCGGTGCCAGATTGACTATCCGCCTATGACCGACCGTCCGATCTATGACTATGACCGACCGATCTATGACTGTTTTCGAGGATGGAAAAAAGTAGCCTATATGTTAAATCAGGTCATGTCTGTCTAACTACTAAATTTTATCCAGATCTATTTATCTGATGTGGCGTGAAAGAGTAACAAACATCTATACATCTATTCATACAAACTTTCACGTTTATAATATTAAGTAAGGAGTAAGGATTGATTTTAATGTAACTTTTTATTACAGAAAAAGATGAGCCTCGCGTTGTGCGTCGCGGCGGGCTGCCTGGTGGTGCTGCTGGTGCTGGTGCTCACCTGAGTGGGATTGTTTTGTACCAATAACTACATAAAATATTCACGCATTAAAAACTAGTCAACATAAAGCTTTATTTATATGAATATACATTAATGTTTTTAAATAATTGTATTTTAATTTTGGGTGACGAATGAGTAACCAGGCTCACCGGGTTAGCAGACTAGACTTCTAGATCAGTTGACGGGACCACCAAATAAGCCGACTGGACTACTAGGTAACCTAACTGGATCACCGGATATGACGACTGAATCACCGGGTGAGCTAGCTGGACCACCAGGTCAGTCGACTGCGACTATCAGGTTAGTTGACTGGACTACAAAGTGAAACGCAAAGTATCGCTTCAAGCCGATCTTCTTTCTTGCGTTTCATGATTAAATGCTCTTTTGGTTTTGTTTGTCTATGAAAATTTAATTTGAAAATGATTGTTAGCTTTTGACAAGAGAAAAACAATTGATGACCGTCGAAACGAGTGGTTGGACAAAAATATTATTTTAAATTTTAAAGTGCTGTGATTTTTCCTTTTTTTAACAAGACCTCCTATATTTATTAGGGGTAAGTGATTTATGTTTAGAGACAGCTATCCGTTTTTATTTGTTGCTGTTGCGAACTAGATTTTTATTTATGTTCGTAGGGTCTTGCACCCTGCCCGTACTCCGAATCATAATAACCCTGAGTCACTGCTGAGTCTTCCACCGGCATATATTTCGCCGCTCTGCACTACCTGCCGCTTACCCAAAGGGAAGTAGAATCCTTACTACTATCTAATTTTAAGGCCCATCGATTGCTTATCATTGGTGACCAAGCACTACTACTGCCCTGCAAAATACTACTACCTGCCTCCAAGCGCTGCTGCTGGCCTGCATAACTTCCTATTTCCGTCTACTTTAACAATTTAGTATTTAATTTAAAATTATTAAGAGTGTCGTATACCCAAATTGTTTTCTGCAACTTTGAGGGGTAATTCCGACTCCAAATAAATTCACTCCTTTTACGTTTTAGGTATTTATTCGATCATGTTTATACCAGGGGGGACGATCGATCGTTACCTTTACCATTTTTACCTTTTTTTTATTTTAAAATTTTGTAAATGAATTATTTTTTATTCAAGTGAAATTTGTCAACTTAAGGCAACTCTATGTTAAGCTTATTCCGAATCCTATTTTCACGGTCATCCATTGTTAACACATTTACCTATTTTTTATATATTATTAAATAAAAGTATTCCATATTCCCAAAATTTATTTTCTTTCCGAAATTCATATTTAGGCTGCGATTAAAAAATTCTACGTATAATGTGGCGAAAGCAATACTGCATTGTTATATTATTTAACCCATTTTAATTAAACTATGCTGCAAAAGTCAGTCGACTGGACCACCGGGTCAGTTGCATAGTGGCTCGGCTTAGTATTAATTTTTTTGCCTCTCACTCTTTTGTTCTTCATACTACATATTATTATGTCTTTATTGATTTCATAACTTTTCTTCATCTGAGGTGGACTCATTGAAAAGAGACCTTTTTCAGAAACAATTTTTCGTTCTATGTGGTTTGGCTCCGCTTGAGCTAGCTGGGCCACCCTTTCCACCATCCTCATCCATATCAATGATACGTTGTCATCACTCCTGTTAGCGTTAACGCGTTTCAGAACCACTGACAACACGCGTCGCTCTTCTATTGACTTTTCTTTTCCTATCTCCCTTCCTACATCCATCTGGCAAATGTTGCCCCCCCCCCCCCAGAATACGAGTTTGAAGTGGGGCGTGACTCTTTAGCTCCTCCTGAGGCAGTAACCCCGGGGAGAGCCAAACTGTCAAGGGATTCTCCGACTACTGAGCCGGTACCCTCCTGGGGTAGTTTATTACTATTGCAATCACCCATATTTGCTGATCCACAGCTTTGTTTTGCTGATCCTTCGTCGACGCTCTAACTGTTGGGCTTTGGATTTGGGTAATTTTTAAAGAGGTTTTCTTCCTCGCAGCCCCCATCTTAGAGACGGCGGCCCTCGCCGCCGACAACTATGGGTCAGGATTACGAGTCGGCCGACGGTGGCCAGAGCCCATCCGGAAGTCATAAGACTAACGGAACCGTCGCCTTACCACACTGAACCCTCAGGTCAGTCACCTCCTGGTCTCATGCACTGTACCCTCTGCTGGTCAGAGGGACACGCAGACAGACACCACTTCCTTGGCCGTGACCCTAAAAAAGGACTAAAGGCACGCCCACGCCCAGTTGGTTTTGATTCGCGCCAGAATATCCGGTACCCTCCATATCTGGAGGGCATTCCCCTATCCACCATCCGGGGATGCGCCTGATGGGAGACCAACAACTTCACACGGGAACCTAACCTAACGTAACCTTTTTCTTACGTATGGAATCCTACAAGGATAACCGCCCGCTGAGCAGGCGATTAAGCCGGACTCTCACCGACTAAACCCCACGATCCCCGCTTCGCTTAAGTGGCAGGAGACTGGGAAACTGGCAGAGCCTTTACTTCCAGTCCACAACCGGCGACCGCTCACCTTACGGCAGGCCCAGGCAGGACCGCGGAGGGCAGGGAGAGAGCCGTATGGTAATACCAACACTCCTCTCCCTCCTCGGTCCTGTGTTCAACTTCTCATCTCCGCTCGGCTGCGGAGGATAGGGAGAGAATCGCAATACCGACACTCCCCTTCCCCCGCAGTCCCACTTTTTCCACCGCAGAGGGCAAACCCCTCCTCTCACGGCCCGCAATGTTTTTTAACGAGGTTTTCTCCTCGCTCGCAATGTTTTTATAGAGGTTTTCTCCTCGCAGCCCGGCCATTTAAGGCAAGGTACCCGCCCCCGAAGAATTACGGTTTACTTCCACGCTACGCCAGCACTCTAAAAGTAGAGCGACGTGTGCGCCTGATAGATTAATTTTGATTAGGTAATCATAACTGAATCCAAAACTACTCAAGGAGTTGTAATGAGAAGAACATATTTAACTTTAACCTTCAACTTTATTCGTCACAAAAGTATTAATAAAATTACACCTCGATTCAAGTACAAATATTTTGTATATCAACGTAACTCTTTGATATCAACGCAGGGTTTTAATTACACAGAAATCAAAAATGGTAAAGTTACAAAATGGATCATACTTATCTTAGTCTTTCCTATAGCTCAGTTCAGGTGGAAATGTGCCGGATCTGGTTCAGTCCATGCCTTGTTACCCACCAAAACTCTAGTTTCTCCCCACTACGTTATGTCATATCCGTGATTCATTCGTACTTGAACAAGGTGGACCAATCAGGATCCAGCACATATCTTAACTAGTGTATTTTATGTAGTCAATTCATACTTTAACTTTAAACTACTAAATATTCTATGTTTTATACATTACTTTTCATAATCACAAATCAATATTCCACTTTAGAGATGCAAATCAGTTGTATATCATATTGTTAATAAATGTTTATTTAAATAAGATATTTTGTTTACCAAGTTCGTGTTGCCAGGAACAGTTATAACTTTCCTACAAAAAGGGTTGATATTTATGCATCATGAATTTACTACTATTCTATCACGGCCATTCTGATTTGTACTTCGCTCTCGAAGTACATAACAACAACATTTCTAGGGATTATCAGAGATTAATTGTCTTCTTTCAATAGCCCCATCACCCGCTGCCAGTGAAGACAGGCTATCACAGACAATTAATAGACCAGCGGGTGGAAAATCTTACTTGTAACTGCAAAATCATGTCCATTGTATCACAAGTAAATAAAAGTCTTCTCATCTTTCTTTTTTTTTGTAAGGACTTATTGCTTTTCAATGGTGGGAAGACATTTGCGACGTGCGAGTTAACAGTTAATTTTTCGTCAATGGCGAGGGGACATGGGCGGCAGTTGCCTTCTTCTGCGAACACGTTATATCACAGAAGGAGGTGGCAGGTTAGGTTAGGTTAGGTTTTTTTTTTTTTTTTTTCCTTACACCTCCAACGTAATCGGAGTCTTTGTCTAGCTGGGTTTCTCTTTCATTCAAGTTCACGCTTTTATTCCTCTCGCACTTTCATTCTTCATACTTGATCTTTCTTACATCCATCATCTTTTACTGCTTTTATGGGTGGGACTCCCATCTAATCCTATCTATGCTACTTTTTATCCATTTTTGTTTTGTTTTTTATTTATTGGGGATACATTGACACAACACTTTATTTTATTTTTACACATCAATCTCTTACATTAACTATCTATTTAAAAACTAATGTTTACATCTACATTTTTATAACAACTTATTCTTATGCTATTCTATAATATATTTACATAATATTAAGATAACATAATTTCTTCATCTGGTTTTATTCCTAAATATTACTTTTTCGGCAACTTTTTTACAATAGTTAATAAATTTTTCCCTCTGCTTGCCTTGCATGATTTCATGTACGTTAGATGGTCTCAATTTAATGTTAAGTTCAAATTCTACGTCAAGGCGCTCTTTGGCATGCACGGGGCAATCAAACAGGATGTGCGGCACAGTCTCCTCTTTTTCCGGATCGCATATGCACGATGGGCTCTCTTTGCACCTGAAGCGATTCAGGTACCCGGAGAACCCACCGTGCCCGGTCATTACCTGTGTACTGACGCTATTTATTTCTAGTTTTCGCACTATACTGTACGCCGCCACAGCATTGGGGAAGAAGATTTTTGTCACAGATGCTGTTTCGCCTGAATCGTATCTGTGGTTCCATTCATCAAGTGTTGCCATTCTTATGCTACGCCTGATGAATGAAACCGGACACTGGTCATAATCTGGTCTTTTCTTGGAACCCTCAGCGGCCTCCTTGGCCAGTGTGTCAGCTCTCTCATTTGCCTCCAATCCCGCATGTGCCTTCACCCAGAACAAAGTTGCAACTTTGCTCTGGCGAAACGCTAGTTTGATATTTTCGCGGGCTTCAACGGCTAGGGGGTGGAGGCAGTAGGGGTTCTTGACTGTCAAGAGGGCCGCCATGGAGTCGCTGAAGATTCCAAAAGAAGAGCTGGTCCCGTGCTGCATTATCAACTTAGTTGCCCTGTTTATTGCTAGGAGCTCCGCCTGGTAAACCGTGCAGTACTTGGGCAGAGCAAGCTTGAGGGCCTTTGTCTCGGCCCCATCACACCATACTGACAGCGCGGCGCCGACCCTGCCCCCAATCTTGCTCCCATCAGTGAATATTTGTACGTCAAGCCCACTATATTCATTCACTTCATCCTGGTTTACCAGGCACACTAGCTCCAAGTTTTCGCGCTCTGCAGGGTGTGGGACTTCTATCGCGGAAGCCATCCGCTCGACCTCCCTGTCTCCCAGGCCCGGCTGAGGAACGCCCCTCTTAGCTTGGTATAGAGAAGAAGCCTCACGAATTCTGAGGTCAAGAGGGAGCATTCCAGCTAGTACCAGTACTGAGTTAAGGGAGACCGTGCGGTAGGCTTTGCACAATTTTTGGGCAACTGCGCGTTGGACTGCCGCGAGCTGTTTCATTGTTTTTATCTTGTTTGCAGCAGGGGCCCAGGCGCTGGCGGCGTACAATATTATGGGCTCCATAGTCGCCACATAGATCACCCTTATCACATCCGGGTGTAGCCCCCAACTCACTTTAGCAGCCTTCGCCAGTCTTTTGTATACGCCTACAGCTTTTTTGCAGACGTTGGCTACATGTGTATTAAAAGTAAGCTTGTTATCGATGGTGAGGCCCAATAACTTCATTTCGTTTGACATGCCAATGTCGATTCCCCCCATGCTCAGGCGCGGCGTGTCGTATTTAAGCTTTTTTGTTATTATTATAGCTGTGGTTTTGTGCGGAGCAAACTTTAGTTTGTTCTCGACACCCCACGCCAGAACACGCGCGAGAGCGGCATTGGCATGTCCCTCCACCTCACGTGCTGTGCCACCGTCGAAGGCCAGGACAACGTCGTCCGCGAAGGCTTGACAATAAATCCCCATGGAGTCTAGGCTTTTTAGGAGAGGGTCTAGAAGAAGGTTCCACAGTATTGGGCGACCGATGGAACCTTGTACGCAGCCCTTGTTAGTGCACCTCTGAAACTCCTCCCCGGAATACCTCACCGTCACCTCCCTGTCCCTCAAGTAGCTATCGAAAACCTTCCTCAAGTTCCAAGGACACTTTTCCTCAGCCAGTCGAACTCTTATAGCCGGCCACCAGGCGCTATCGAAGGCCCCCTCTATATCCAGCGATACCAAAGTTATAATTTTCTTTTGATCCAGCTTATTTCGAATGTGTTGCATCAGGGTATAGAGGGAGTCCTCGGTGCTCCTCTGTGGCATGAATCCGTACTGGTGAGTACTCATCCTTGGCAGCAAGTAAAACTTGAGGCGGGCTACCAGCATTTTTTCATATATTTTCCCCAATACTGGGAGTAGACCAATAGGTCTGTAGGATTTGGGGTTAGTGTAGTCTTCTTTGCCCGGTTTTCTTAGTACAACTACGACAGCTTTCTTCCAGGGCGCAGGGAAGTGGCGGCATGCGAGGCATTTGTTCAGGAAGTACAAGAAAAGTTCAGGGTCACTATTTATGGCGTGGCAGCATATGTCGGCCGTGAAGCCGTCAGCCCCGGGAGCCTTCTTTGGGTTGAACGACTCGCTTGTAAACCTCAATTCAGCCATCGTGAAGGGTGGGTCACAAGAATCATCTTGCTTCCCATCATTCACCTGTTCCGCTTTCTTCATGGTTTGAAGATGCGAGGTATTGTCACTGGACAAGAGGTCTTCAGGGTAGAATGTTTCCGCTAATAATTTCACGGAGCCCTTAGCGTCCAGTACTATCCCGTTCCTATCCAGTGGCAAGTCCTCTTCTCTGCGAGTCGTTCTTCCAATTACCCTATATATTCCCTCCCAGACCCCCTCCCTATCCTGCTTACAGCAAAAAGCCTTCCAGCTCTCGGTTTGAGCTTTGGCTGCTTCCAGTTCATATTCCTCTTTCTCTTTCAAATATTCTTCGACGACCCTCGATCTGCGGTTTGGAGCGGCACAGCGTATTCTGCGTTTTCTAGTGGCAACGGATTTTTTCATAATTGCGAGTTTTTCGGACCACCACGGCAGCTTCAGTTCCTCCTTGACTTTTTTAGTTGGAATAGCTGCAGAACAAGCCTCCTCTATTGCCTTGGTCAAGTTGTCAGTAGCTCCGTCGATCTCCTCTGCAGGTCAAATTTTTTCTATTTCAGTTCTCGTGAAATTGTTTTGGAGCATGGAGTCGACGAGCCTCTCCCGAAACTTAGACCAATCAGCTTTTCGGGTGTTAAACTTTCTGGTTGTTCTGCAGATTTTTATTCCTTTTGATTTTTGGAGTCTTATGTTAAAGATGATGCCGTTGTGGTCCGAACTCGTGAGTCCTTCGTCAATTGCCCAGTTGTCCACCAGATCGAGCAGGTCAGTCGAACAGGCTGTTACATCGACATAACTGCAGTACCGCTTCCCTCCCCGGATGGTGTCGAAGGTCGGAATTTCCCCTCTATTCAGGATATGCAGCCCCAACTCACCGAGAGCTCCCAGCAGTTCCTCCCCCCTGCGGTCACAGGACGGACTCCCCCACCATATGCTCTTAGCATTAGCATCGCCTCCAACGATCCACCTTCTGTTATTAATTTTGCGCTCCATCTTTTTTAGGTGTGCCAGGTAAGAGTCGATGGGCTCCGGTTCTGGCTCAAAGTAATAAGAGACGAGTGTGATCTCCCAGGCACTGGTTTGGATCCCCACCACTATGATGTTATTAGTGGTGAGTTTTGGGTACTGAATGACATTTATGTCAGGATCAAAGACGGCTATTGCCGCCTTTGCAGTACCCTCTCCTGTGCCAGTGCTCTGGAAGATCCTCACTCCTTTATGGCTCCTCATTACCTTTGCCCCGCCCACGTATGGCTCTTGGAGGAGCGCTACTGCCACTTTACGGTTTTTAGCTTCAGTGAGCAGTTCGTAGGTGGCCAGTTTTTTACGCTGGAGGTTTGCTTGCAGCACACTATAATGGGTTTGCGCGCCCTGGACGCCCTTAGCAGTATGCCACTGACCGCCGAGCTATCTCGTCCCATCTATTGCGTGTTGGGCAATTTGGGCTAAAAGCGTTGTGCTCGGTGCACTCCAGCTTAGCCTTGACGCAATTCCGACAGCTCGGCGGTTCATTGGCAATTCTCTCTCCGCACTCGGCTCTAAGGTGGGGGCCTCCGCAGTGGCTGCACAGGTCAGACGGTTCCTTACAGAACCGCCTGCCGTGCCCGTAGCCCAGGCAGCGCGTGCACTGTACCAGCGGGGAATGGTCTTTAGCGACGATCCGCTGGAGATCAATGTGGAGGAGTCCTGCCTCTGTCACCCTTCGCCAGATGGTGGGCGATACACTTAACACTATGTGGCAAGTGTGAGGGTTCCTGGCTCTTCTCCTGTATTTGATCTCCAGGCGGTCGTCCCCAGCGTTGAGGTCACGAAAAACATCCCGGTTCTGGTTTCTCAGGGCCTTGATAACATCTTCATCCGTGTTGACCTGAAGAACGTCCCTGAGAATCACCAACGGGTCTTTGTTCTTCACCTCCTCAACGCTGAGGGTCGTTCCGTCCCTCCCCAGCCGGTCCATAATTTTATCTCTCTCTGTTTTGGTGTCAAATCCCATAACGATTTTTCTGTCCTTAACCTTTCGCACCCTTTCGACCCTGACCCAGCCCTCCTTGGCGTTGACAGCTTTCCTAACCTTATCTAGAACCTCCTCTCCGGTTTCTGTGTCGTCCTTGGAGGTAACCACAATGGAATGGAGCGTTTTTAGTTTTGGCAGCGGTTTGCCACTCTGGGTAGCAGCTACGCTTGCATAGCTGCTCACCTGTTCCATGGCCACTTTTTGGTCCTCCAAGGACTCCTTTAATTTCTCCATCATTTTTCTATTTTCTGACAACAGCCTTGAGTGCTCCTCGAGACGTGATATGATATTGGGGTCAGAGTTGACCATAAAGGTTGCGTCGGAGACGGAAGCCTCCGGCTCCACCCCGGCCACCCTCTGCCCCTCACTTTGCATCCCCGAGGACCCCCCGACCATCTCCGCCTCCGCCTCTGATTCCTTTACTAAATGGTAAAGTCGGTCAAGGGCCTCGGTGATGCTGTTCTTGATGTCTGTTTTGAGGTTCCGAGAAGCACTCAAGTTCAGTTTTGCTGTCACCAGGCAGGCTTTAGCTTCGGCTGTTCGGCTGCTGTATGTCCTATCTTTGCTTCCCGGGGAGGCTCTATATTTCTCTATTTGTTTCGCGGCTGGCTTTATTGTATTCGACAGCCTTGTCGATTCAGAGTTGGAGGACTCCCACTCATGTATTCTACGCCTTACATTGTCTGTAGACACAGATTTGTTCTTTGGCGACTTTTTACAGTCGACGTTAGTCGCCTTCGGGGGAGTCCTAGCAATAGCCGACATCCTGCTTGTTGAGGTGTGCGTCCGTTAAAATAAAATGTAAATAAATAGACAAAACAATATAAAATAAAATAATATAATTTAAGATCGACTCTACCTAGAGTCTATATGGTCACAGTCTGGAATAATTGGTTCTATGCAATCTAGTAACCACGGTTAAGAATCTTACACACTAACACAGTATATAACACAGTATTATAATTATAAGTTTTAGGTAGAGTCGTTCAAATTTGGGGCCCAATAAGACCCCGTCAATTTTAAAGTCAAAAATTTACACGAAAAAGTGGCCAATAGGGGCCGGAAGTCACAGACTATAACTAAATTTGGTTTATTTTAAAAATATCAAATATAGACCCTGCCTAGAGTCCGTCTCTATCGTTAATAATAAGAAAAACTGCTGCTAATTTAACTAAAAGCAATGTAGACTTACACTAACACAGTAAAAGCAACAGAATAATAAAATAAAGCAAAAAATGAAAACTTAAAAAGTGAGCTCTACATAGAGTCCGTCTCTATATATATATACACAAGTAGCTCTGACAAGGCCCTATAATATACAAAAAATCCCGTCAGAATCAGAGCACGGGGTCCAGAGATATACAGCTTTAAATATTTTCAAAATGGCCGACAAAATGGCCGACAAAATAAAAGGTGCTGTATCTCCGTCAATTTCGGTCCTAGCGAAACGCGGTTCAAACTGGGAATGTAAGCACAGTGCGGCGCAACTTCTCGACCAGATGGATTGTTGAAAATTTTGGAACTCTATGTAGAGATTTTACAGTGCTACTCGAAAGAGCAACTGAGGACCACAACTATACCCAAAACCCCGTTTCGATCGGAAAAATACTTCAGGAGATACAGCAGTTTAAAATTTTACAAAATGGCGGACAAGATGGCCGCTAAAAGTCTAACTTTGGCTGTTTTTGGACGAATCTTAGCGAGTTTGGGCTCGTTGGATCGGGCTCGCCGAGCTCTGTCTTAATGTCTAATAAAAATTTACAAATAATTTACCCCCGATTTAATTTTTACAAAAAACCACCCCAAACACATGAAAAATACACAAAAAAGAGGATAAAAGTCTTAAGAGTAGGTATAAAAATAAACAAAAATTTGGAATAGTCTAAGTACACACACTTATTTTAACAAATAAAATTTATTGTCCGGAGAGTAGAATTAGGGGTAGCACGTTTTCAACCCTTATAAAGAAAAATGTATATTTTAAAAACGGTGCACGGCAAAATGTTCAAATTTTAAGGGTTGATAGAATCACATAAGGTCTTTAAAAAAGTCAAATAAAAATGGTAGGTCGCCGATCGCTTTTCAGAAATAAAAAATTTTGAAATTTCAGAGTTTTTCAAAAAGTTAATAACTTCTCCAAAAATGAATTTTTTTCAAAAGTAAAAACTGATTTGCACTAGGCTCACCATTTTTCACCGAACTGCATTTTTAAAATCAGCCGCAACCTTCTGCAACCTGGACCACGTGGCCACGTGGTTTCCGGTTTTCCAGGTATATCTTCCCCCCGGTTGGGGGGAAAAATCCGAGAGTTGGCAAAAATGTGGTCCTCCACGGCGCCGATGTTTTGGCTTCAAGAAACAGGTAGGTCACAGCGACTCAGCTGGCGCCGCACGCGGTGAAAGTTTTCAAATTTTTATAAATTGCACTTTTTCGTCACTAACAAATTTTCCAGAAAATTCTTGAAAAAACTTTTTGTGCCAAAAGATAGGTTGTTACTTTCCGCGTGTTTTGGTATATAACACGACACTGACACTTCAAAGAATCCATTTTTTAGTGATTTTCAAAGAAAAATCCGAGCGCGGAGCAGCGCTGGCAGCGACCGTATTGCGCGGGGGGTTGCGCGCGACTGGTTAGGGTAGGTTAGGTTAGGTTTTTTTTTTTTTTTTTCTCTAGCACTTCCAAAGGAATCGGAGTCTGTTTTATCTGTTTCTCTTTCATTCCAGTTCTCGCATGCATGCTTCTCGCACTTTCATTCTTCATACTGTGTCTTTCTTGCATTCATCTCTTTTATTCAGTTACGGGTGGGAGTCCCGTCTATCTAACCTATACTTTACTTTACTTACTTTTCCTTTTACTTTACTTACTTTTCATTTCAAAATATATTTTATTTATAAAAAGGGGAAATAACTTCGCATTTAAATTTTTACAGGTTTTTACAATTTTCTTTTTCTTTCTTATATACTATTCTATTTTTACATCTTATTTATATACCTTTTTAAACATTTCTAGTTTCTTTAATTTAAGCTTAATTCTATTGGTATTTTTTAAAAATTTTGTTGCTTTTTTATTTTATATGTTGAGGAAAATATATTCAATATATTTTTTCAGCATATCTTAATTTACTTATTCCTATTAATTGTTTTATTTGCTACATTTATACAAAAGTCTAAAAATATTTTTCTTTGTTTGCTTAACATTATTTCTGGTATATTAGTTACAGTTAGTTTCAAATCTAATTTTTGTTCCAGCTCATATCTTTCTTACAATATACAGGGCAATCAATCAATATATGGGGAACAGTCTCTTTTGTATCGGGTTCGCATATACACGATGGGTTCTCTTTACACCCGAAGCGGTTCAGGTATTCCGAGAACCCACCGTGTCCAGTCATGATCTGTGTTGCAACGGCCGAGGGTTCGAGTTTCCGGACCACCGCGTCTGGGAAGAAGATTTTGGTTGTTCCCGCCGTCTCGCTATCCCTGTACCTTAGGCTCCATTCGTCAAGCGAGGCCATACGGATATCTCGCTTGACGTATGAAACCGGGCACATTTCGTAGTCGCATTTTCGTTTGGAGCCCACAGCGGCCTCTTTGGCTAGCTGGTCTGCGCGTTCATTTCCCTCCATACCGGCATGGGCTTTAATCCAGTACAAATGTACGTTCTTTCTTTGGATTATACTCAGTTTTAGGTTTCCTCGAGCTTCCACTGCCAGGGGATGGAGGGAATTTATATTCGTTATCGTTTGTAATGCTGCCATTGAGTCGCTGTAGACTCCATAACTGGTTGCTGCGCTTTTTAGTACTTCCCGGGTCGCTTTGCATATGGCTAGGAGCTCGGCTTGGTAAACAGTACAGTAGGACGGTAGTGTAAGCTTGAGGGCCCGAATCTCGGATGCGCCTCTCCATATGGATAGCGCTGCTCCGACCCGGCCCTCAATCTTACTCCCGTCGGTAAAGATACACATTTCGTGCTCACTATGCGAGTTTAGTTCATCCTGATCTACCAAGCTAGTGAACTCCAGGCCAATATGCTCTGCGGGATGTGGGGAGTCTAGTGCCCGCGCTGGGCGCTCGACCTCTCTATCAGCTAGTCCTGGCCGGGGCACCCCTCTCCTCGCTTCGTATAATGCAGCCGCTTCGCGAATCCGCAAGTCGAGCGGGAGCATCCCGGTCAGGACCAGAGCTGAGTTTAGGGACACAGTTTTGTATGCTCTGCACATTTTTTGTGCAAAGCCTCTCTGTACTGCGTTTAGATGTTTTATAATCCCTATTTTTGAGACAGCCGGCACCCATGCGCTAGCAGCATACGTGATGACCGGTTCGGCCGTTGCAACGTAAATGGATCGAATGACTTCGGGGTTGAGGCCCCAACTAACCTTCGCAGCTTTTGTCAATTGTCTTTGTATTGCTATAGCCTTCCTGCACACATTTGCGACATGGTTTTTAAAGGTTAATTTATCATCTATTGTTAGCCCGAGCAACTTCAGCTCTTTGGTCATGCGGATGTTAATCCCTCCCATGTTCAGCAGTGGGGTGTCATATTTTATCTTTCTTGTTAAAACCATTGCATTGGTTTTGTGGGCGGCAAATTTGAGTTTGTTTTTGACACCCCACTCCTGAACACATCTGAGAGTAGCTTCCGCCCGAGCCTGCACTTCCTGAGCCGTGTCTCCATCGAATATGAGAACCACGTCGTCTGCAAAAGCTTGGCAGTAGTCGCCTCTACTTTCCAGACATTTGAGAAGAGGATCGAGAAGGAGATTCCACAGGATTGGTCCAGCTATTGATCCTTGGACACAGCCTTTTGTTGTTTTGGTGCATGCTTCTTCCCCCCCGTACCTAACTGTGACTCTTCTATCGGCGAGATAATCATCAAAGACGCGTCTGATATTTACAGGGCATTTTTCTTCCGCCAGTCTTAGTCTGATGGCTGGCCACCAGGCGCTGTCGAAGGCTCCCTCTATATCCAATGAGACCAATGTTACTATTTTCTTCTGGTTTATTTTGTTCCGGATATACTGCATCAAGGTATAGAGGGAGTCTTCGGTGCTTCTTTGCGGCATGAAGCCATACTGGCGGGTGCTCATTTTTGGGAGCAAATGATACTTCAGACGACCCACCAACATTTTTTCATAGACTTTTCCCAAGATCGGAAGGAGACCAATCGGTCTATAAGACTTAGGATCAGTATACTTTTCTTTGGCTGGTTTTCTAAGTATCACCACTATGGCCTCCTTCCACAGTTTGGGAAAGCATTGGTGTTCTAGGCATTTGTTGAAGAGTCCCAGAAATAGGTGGGGGTCGTTTTTCACAGCATAGAGGCAAATATCTGAAGTAAACCCATCGATTCCAGGTGCCTTTTTTGGGTTAAAGCTATTCATCACGGTCATGAGCTCTGTTATAGTGAACGGTGGATCGCATTGTTCATAATGGTTTCCATCGTTCACTTTTGCTGCTTCTTGTCTGACCTCCTGATGGTAAGGCATATCTGTGTGTTTGGAATCGTTTGGGTAAAAAGTCTCCGCCAACAGATTTGCTGATCCCTTTGCATCCAAGACCTCACCGTCCCTCTCCAGCATAATATCCTCCTCTCTTTTCGTGGTTCTCGAAAGCACCCTGTATATTCCTCCCCAGACCGTTTCCCTATCCTGTTTCTCGCAAAACTTCTTCCAACTTTCCGTTTGGGCCTTCATTACTTCTGTTTCATACTTCATTTTATGAAGTAGGTAGTCTTCGACAACCATAGCTCTACGGACGGGTGCAGCGCATCGGATCCTGCGGCGTTTAGTCGCTACCTCCTTCTTCATCGCTGCAAGATCCTCGGACCACCACGGTACGTTCAGGGTTCCCTTCTTCTTCTTTTTTGGTATGGCGTATTCACAAGCCTTCGTAATTACATCTTTAACGTTGTGGACTGCCTTCTCTACTTGATCTCTGGTGTTTATTTTATTTATTTCTGTTATTGTCAGATTATAATCATTCTTGAGTTCTTCGAGTTTTTTATTAAAAAGGCTCCAGTTGGCTTTTCCAGTATTGTAGAGTCTTGTGGTTCGCTCAATGTGAATTCCCTTGGATTTCTGTAATTTTATGCTGAACATAATACCGTTATGGTCCGAGCTAGTCAGGTTTTCTACAACTTCCCAGTCCTCTATTCGGTCAAGCATATCCGTCGAGCAGGCCGTTATGTCCACTCGACTAGAGTATCTCTTGCCTCCGCGTATGGTGTCGAAGGTTGGGGTGGTTCCACTATTGAGGATATGAAGGCCCATCTCGTGAATAGAGCTGGCCATATCCTCTCCTCTGCGGTCGGTCTGCATACTGCCCCACCACAAGCTCTTCGCGTTTGCATCACCTCCTATTATCAGGCTTTTAGAAGTCAGTGACCTCTCAATCCTCTGCAGGTGATCGATGTAAGGACCTATGGGCTGGTCGGGCTCAAAGTACAGGGACACGAGAGCGATCCTCCAGGCTCTAGTTCTTATCTCTACCACAACGATGTTGTCCGTGGTGAGATCTGGGTGTTGTATGACATCGATTTCGGGATCAAGGATGGCAATGACCGCCTTAACAACCCCAGTACCTTCGCCTTGAAAGGTTCGCGCCCCGTGATAACTCCTCATTACTTTGGCCCCACCCACATATGATTCCTGGAGGAGAGTCACGGAAGCTCCAAGATTGTTAGCCTCTATGAAGACCTCATTGGTTGCTAACTTCATCCTTTGCAGATTGGCCTGTATAACACGGTAAGGTTTGCCGCCTTGTTCGCCCTCAGCAGTATGCAACCGACTCTCTGGCCAGTCTATCCCATCTCTTTCTCACCGGACAGTCTTGGCTAAAGGCGTTGTGCTCAGTTTGCTCCATTTCTGCTTTTGTACAGTTTCTGCATGACGGCTTTTCACCCGCCATCCAGTCCGCGCATTCTGTCCTAAGATGGGGACCTCCACAGTGGCTACATAAGTCCACTGCATCTTTACAAAATCTTTTACTATGTCCGTAGCCAAGGCATCGGGAACATTGTACAAGTGGAGACTGATCCATTACGCGGACTGGTTGCAGGTCGATATGCAGAGTTCCCGCCTCCAGCGCTCTCTTCCAAACCGTGGGAGAGGCAGTAATCACTATATGGCAGGCATGCGGGTTCCGCGCTTTGCGCCTATATTTAATTGCCAGCCTGTCTTCTGCATGGTTGAGGCCGTGAAAAACGCCCCGGTTCTGATTTCTCAGTGCCTTAAGGACGTCCTCGTCGGTGTTGACCACCAGGACGTCCCTGAGCATCAGAAGCGGGTCCCTGTTTTTCACTTCCTCAACCATCAGATCTGTGCCTGCGTTCTCGATCCGGCTTTTTACTTTTTGGCGCTCTTCCATTGTTTTACAGCTCATTATTACCTTCCTATCCTTGGCCTTTCTCACTTTTTCTACCTGGACCCATCCCTCCTTGGCGTCAACCACCTCTCTTAGTTTAGCGATTACCTGCTCCCCGGTGTCCGCTTCAGATTTTGATGTGACGATCACCGAGTGCAGAGTACCTTTTTTAAGGGAGATTCGGTGTTGGTGACTTGCGGCAACACTGGCGTATGATTTGGTCTCAATTAATTGTTTGTGTTCGTCAATTGTCCCTTTTAACTCCTCCATTTTCCTATTATTTTCTAGAAGGAGCTTGGTATGTTCCTCAATTCTGAGGATGATACTATTTTGAGATTCGGGTTTTCCCGCCGTTTCTGTACACTCCACATAATTGGGAACAGTGGCGTCCTTCGTTGCCTTCCCCTTTCCACTCTTTTGGTCAAGCACAGATTCCTTTACTATTTGGTAGAGGCGGTCGATAGCCTCCAAAACCCCTGTCTTAATGTCTGACCTCAGATTCCTCGAATTGTTGAGGTGCAGTTTGGCCTTTGATAAGCAGGCTCGTGCTTCTGCGACACGGTCAGTATAGGATGGTTTATTCGGGGAGTTTTTGGGTGCGTTCAATTTTTGACTCGCATCGGCCACCTTGCTCGTTAGCGGGGTCGAGTTTTGAGTCCCCGCTGCCTCCCATGCGCCAATACTGCGCCTCACATTGGAATCCAGAGTCTGGGTTTTTGGAGGTGATTTTCGGGTCTCCTTATTGCCATTATGGTCTCCGGCTGGTGTTCTCATTCCGAACATCGTAAAGGAGGTGCGCGTCAGAATACACAAAGAAAATAAAAGTAAATTTGTAAAAGTTGTCATCATATCAGCCACAAATCGTCCACTGCTGGACAAAGGCCTCCCCCAAGGATTTCCACGACGACCGGTCCTGCGCTGCCCGCATCCATCGGCTTCCCGCGACCTTCACCAGGTCATCGGTCCACCGCGTGGGAGGCCTGCCTACGCTACGTTTTCCGGTGCGCGGTCGCCACTCGAGAACTTTACTGCCCCATCGGCCATCTGTTCTACGAGCTATGTGCCCTGCCCACTGCCACTTCAGTTTAGCGATTCTGTGAGCTATGTCGGTTACTTTAGTTCTCCTGCGGATCTCCTCGTTTCTGATTCGATCACGCAGAGAAACTCCGAGCATAGCACGCTCCATTGCCCTTTGGGTGACCTTGAGCCTTCTTATGAGGCCCATAGTAAGCGACCATGTCTCAGTTCCGTAAGTCATCACTGGCAACACACACTGGTCAAAGACCTTAGTCTTGAGACACTGCGGTATTTGGGACGTGAAGATATTGCGAAGCTTCCCGAACGCTGCCCAGCCGAGTTGGATTCGTCGATTGATCTCTTTCTTGAAGTTGGACCTACCTAACTGGACTGTTTGTCCCAGGTATACATATTCGTCAACAACTTCCAGTGTAGAGTCTCCAACCTTTAGAGGAGTGGGTGCGACACGGACATTTAACATTATTTTCGTCTTGTCCATGTTCATTTTAAGACCCACTTGTTGAGAGACCTTACTGAGGCCATCGAGCATTGTGCTTAGGTCTTCCATAGTCTCAGCCATGACCACGATATCATCAGCGAATCGGAGGTGGGATATGTACTCGCCGTTGATATTGATGCCGAGTCCACCCCAGTCCAGAAGCTTAAAAACATCTTCCAGGGCGGCGGTGAACAGTTTCGGAGATATAACGTCTCCCTGTCTCACCCCTCGCTGCAACTGGATAGGTTTCGAGTTCTGGTCTTGGAGGCGAACCGACATGGTGGCGTTTTCATACAGACACTTCAACACCTCGATGTATCGATGGTCAATTTGGCACCGCTGGAGAGACTGTAGCACAGCCCAGGTTTCGACTGAATCAAAGGCCTTCTCATAGTCCACAAACGCCAAGCATAGTGGCTGATTGTACTCTTCGGTCTTCTGTATAATCTGCCGCAGCGTATGTATGTGGTCTATGGTACTAAAGCCTTTTCGGAAACCGGCTTGTTCGGGAGGCTGGAAGTCGTCAAACCTGCGTGCGAGACGATTCGTAATGACTCTCGAAAACAGCTTGTAGACATGGCTCAGAAGTGAGATGGGTCTGTAGTTCTTCAGCAGGGTGTTGTCGCCCTTTTTGAAGAAAAGCACGACCACACTTCTGTGCCATGCCTTAGGCGTTTGTCCCTCGAGTATAACGGAATTAAATAACTTCTGAAGAGCTTTTAGTACCGGTGATCCACCTGCTTTCAGAAGTTCAGCCGTAATTCCATCATCACCCGGTGCCTTGTTGTTCTTGAGCTGTTTGAGAGCCATTCTAATCTCGTACAGGCTGACGTCCGGGATATCTTCGGTATAGTGTCGGGTTAGTCTGGCTCTTGGGTCTTCAGCCAGATCACTGACAGGCAAACGTGTGGTCGTGTACAATTGTCCATAGAACTTCTCAACTTCTTCCAGCAACTCAGTCTTAGACGATATGGTCCTGCCGTCCTCAGTCTTCAGCTTGGTCAGTTGGCTTTGTCCAACAGACAGATCTCTCGCGAACACTTTTGAGCCTTTATTGTGCTCAATCGCCTCTTTAATACAATTTGTATTATATTGGCGTAAATCGCGAGTTAGGGACTTAGAGATCTGCCTGTTTAGTTGCCGATACTGAGTAGCGTCTTCAGAGGACTGCAAAACCAGTCTGCGTCTTTGTTCCATGAGGTTGCTGGTGAAGTCGGAGATTTTTTTGGTTCTGTTTGAACGGCGAGTTTTAAAAAACTTAGACCCGACCGTTTGAACAATTTCCACGAACCTGTCATTATAAAAAAGTTGTATAATAAAATAAATTTAAATGACTCTATGTAGAGTCGGTCGCTTGTGTGCAGAAAGCTCGAGCAATTCAAAGACCTCCAGTGAAAATCGCAATTCAATACCGTTTGTGTAGCCCAAGTTATGTTGAAAACAATAATTACAATATGGCTTCCAAAATGGCCGCCGTCAATATTTGTCAATTTAATAAGTCAAAAAGATAGGCTTTACAGTGCCAGTGTCAACAGAGAAAACTACGTCCCGATGCGACAAACAGTTCTCGAGTTATATACAAAAGACTTTTTCCAATATGGCGTCCAAAATGGCCGCCGTTATTTAAAAGTAGGATTTTAAGGTCAATTTTGGTCGTAGAAGGACGGGAAAAAGACTAGCGGTACGGGCGTGCCCAGTGCTATCAAAATGGCCGCTGAAAAGAGGTGAAGATTTTAGACACTCTACCTAGAGTTTTAGCTCTATTATATGATAGAGTCCTTGCCCCTATTGCTGCCACTGAAAACCGCGTCCTTCTACGATCGAAGATAACAAAGTTATGATTAAATAAAGAATCCAAGATGGCGGCCAAGATGGCGGCCCTAATTTTAAAATAGCTCTAGAATCTTAACCCGTGGTCGGATCGGGACGTTCTTGGGCTTGTTTGACAGGTCTTCGCAAGAGCTACACGGTCAATACACAAAAATAAAAATAAAATAAAAGCCTGATTTAATATTTAAATAAAACACTTAAAATTAGGTAAAAATACAATAAAATGAGGAAACAACAGAAAAATTTTTTGTTTTTTCACCGTCAGTACTTAAAATTAGTATAGTCTAAATTTTTTGAGGTAGTCTCTTAGTTCCCGCAGGTTCACTTCTAGTACCTCGTGTCAGCACCAATATTTGAAAAATTTCTAACTCGAAAACTTTTTAATCAAACTTAGCAAAATTTTTTCAGCACATATTCTACTCAACGTGAACAATTTTTTGAGGTCTTAAAAGTCTGGGGTCATAGATCTTAAAAAAGAGATATGATTTTTCAAAAATATGCAAAAATTTCAAAAATTTATAACTCACGAGTCACTTGAATTAAGTCTGTCGATTAAACGGGGAAATGTTAGGTTAGGTTAGGTTAGGTAAATATGTCAGAGCCTTTGCGGGACGCCTCCGGGCGTTTCTTTAAAAAAGGCCCTTCTCAGGGCCAACCTAAAGTCCCTTCCCAGGGCACACCAAAAGGCCCTTTTCAGGGCCAACCCGACGACGCTACTGCGTTGGAAGCTAGCCGCTCACCATCTGCGGCTAGCTCACTTAGAAGGCCGGACGAGGTGTTAGACTTGGAGTCTGATATCGAGTCCATGCGGGACGCGTCGGACGAGGGTTCGACGGTCGTAGAAGATGACCGTCAAGCGCGGAAGAGGGCTTACTTGAGGCAAGGGTCCGGGGTCTCCTCGGACTCGGTTAAAAGTAAGCAGAGAAGGAAACTGAAAGCTAAAAAACCTAATGCAGCTGTCACCCACAATGTTGGCTTGGAGGACGCCCAACGCCAACTTAACCTGGCAAGACGGGTGCAGCTCCAACAGGATTTGGAGGAGCAGGTAGCCTCCAAAGAGCAGCAGGCGCGTGCCGACAGGGCCAGGGCCGGGTATGGTGCGTCCAGCGTCTTGTACGCGGACCACTCCCTGGCAGAGCTGGAGCGGATGGCAAAAGAGGACCAGGAGGAGATTGTGGTAGTCGCCTCTAAGTCCTCCAACCTAAAGGGGACCTTCCAAAAGGCCCTGAAATGCCGGGCCGCAAGTATGTGTGGTATCGTTCGGGAGCTGGTGCAGCGCACGGCGACCGAAGAGACGCAGCAACTGCAGGCAAAGGTAGATCGCCTGCAGGCGGAGGTCAGCCAGCTGCACAAGAAGCTGGCTGAAACCACGGCCCGGCCTGCTCAGGCCTCACAAGGACCGGTGTCTGAGGCCCCCCTCTCGAACCTTGAGGACATCATCCGCAAGGTTGTCATGGAGGAGAGGGCGTTCACCAGAGCCTGCTTCGCTGGCATTGAAGACCGGCTCTTGCCGGAGAGGCGTCTCCGACCGCCGCTCGTGGCGGACAAGACGCTGAGCAGGCCGGGGCCGTCGGTGGCTCCAGCACCGATGGAGCAGCCCCAGAACCCGAATCCCTCTAAGGGCAAAGGCAAGGGGAAGAAAACTGCGGTCCCACCGACTCCAACCACGAGCTCAGAAAAGGAGGCTGAGCTAGCTGCCACTGAAGCAGCCCCTCAAGTCCCCCAGAGGGAGGATCCTCTTCTGCCTTCCACTACCCCGTCCAATCAGTCGTGGACGGAGGTGGTCGGGAGGCGGAAGAGAAAACTCAAAAAGACGCCTTCGGTCGCCACCCCCATCACTGCCCCTCCCGGTCAGTCCAAAGTGACTGACAAGGGAAAGGGGAAGGGAAGAGGAAAAAAGTCGGCCCCCAAGCCCGCCACCGCTGCTGCAACAGCCAAAAGGGCCCCCGCCGGTGGGAGGAAACTAGTTCCTCCCAAAACCGCGGCTGTCGTGGTGACACTCACCCCGGAGGCCGCGGAGCGGGGCGAGACATACGAGTCCGTGCTGAAGCGGGCTCGTACCAACGCCGATCCCTCTCAATTGGGAATTGAGAGGGTTACATGCCGCCGGACCCAAACTGGGGCTCGAATTTTTGAGTTCCCGGGGGCACAGGGCAGCACCAAAGCGGACCTCTTCGCAACAAAGTTGCAAGAGGTAATCGCGGACGCGGCCAAGGTCGCAAGACCTGTTAAGTCCGCGGCCTTGGAGGTGACCGACCTGGACGACTCGGTCACCAAAGAAGAGGTGGTGGAGGCGGTAGCAGCAGCGGGAGGCTGCATTGCTGCAGAGGCACAGCCCCCCCGACCCTCGGGCGAAACGAATAGTCACTTCACATGTAGCAGTTTTTAAAAACCAACCTATCACTTTTATTACCTGTTGAACTTATAATTTTACTTCCTCTGGTTTTATATGGATGCACTAGTGTTTTACAAGTGATTGCTGCCGGGAATTGAGATTTTTTGGGGAAAAACAAGATTATCGCTGCGGTGAGTCGTATTTATTGAGTCACATTTATCACAAATTACCCTCGGTAGCAACAGCACACTTAAAAAAGAAAATAACGAAGTGCAGTAGTTAGCGACATCTAGTGAAAGTTGTCCGAATCAAGTCACTTAGAGGTAACTTGCATCTGTGTTAACTATCGATCACAGAGTTATCGGATATGGCTAAGTGCCGAGGTTGCGGAAAGTTTATGTCACTTGTAGATGGCGTGACATGCCCGAAATGTAAAGTTGTAAACCATCACGCCTGTGTCGGTTTGCCTGAGCGCGCTCTGGTAAAGGATACATGGTGCTGTCCGGATTGTAAAATATTAGTCCCTAAGGACTCAAGAGTAGCTTCAGTGACACCTGCAAAAAGTGCTGACGCCGACTGTTTCGTGCCTCCAAAAAAATCCGACGTTCCTATCGATGAATTTTCCGTGCGCTCTGCGGAACCTGAGAACTTGGCGATGGAGATTAAAATGTTCCGAGAGGAGATAAGAGCATTCCGCTTTGAAATGCAAGAATTCCGGCTCACACTTGGGAACCTCACAAACTCTGTGAATTTATGCGACCAACGAATAGATGACCTGGAGGCGCGTGTTAAGAACTTAGAATGTCGCGAGGAAAATAACACGTCTCATTCGTACAGCTCTCTGGAACATACCGTTGACGAATTAAAACAAGAACTGAATGACCGGGACCAAGAGCTCTTACTGAACGACGTAGAGATAGCGGGGATTCCTGAGGAGAGAGCGGAGGGCCTTATTCACATTATCTTGGCCGTGGGTACGAAGTTAGGAGTTCCACTTGAGGAGCGTGATGTGGTGAGCGCTGAGAGAGTAGGCCCAGTGCGCGCAACGGAGGGAGGTGAGCCGCCGCGCCCCCGCACCATCGCGGTGAGGCTGGCGCGCCGCGCCCATCGAGAAGAGCTGCTGCGCGCCGCGCGCGTACGTCGCGGCATCACGACAGCCGATATGGGTCTACCGGGAGAGTCACGCCGTTTTTATGTCAATGAGCGTTTAACCCGCCACAACCGTAGGTTATTTTACAAGTGCCGGGAAATCGCAGCAAATCAGAAATGGAAATACGTTTGGACGCGCGACGGTAAAATTTTTGTACGCCAGGAACAGTCAGCGCCCAGACATCGAGCACGTACTGAAGCGTGTCTAGTACAAATTTTTGGGCAAAGTGCGGTTGGCACTCAAAACAAAGATTAAGGAGTTATAATAAGCATGTTCTGAGTACAGTCTTTGGCAAGTTATACTATATGTCTCTGTTCTGGATAATATTTGGTTTTAATTTAGGTAATTTCAAAACTATAAATAAAGATAAGTTATTAACAATAAGTTTATCTAATATAAGTGCTATCTTGTCTAAAAATATAAGTTATATAAATGTATGCCATTGTAAACTACCTTTATCAATATTATTTTACTGCTTGGGTACATACCCTGAACATAATATGTGTTGCAAGGAACCGCTAAAAATATTACATCGTGTAGGTTTAATAAGTGCAGATTGTTTGTATATTAACGGCATTATTCGTCATGCTTACCATATTACGTATCTTAAAAACTGTAATTCTCCTGGGGCAATGCGTATTTATAGCATATATAATATTTATATTCAATTATTTTGTCAAAAATGATGCCCCGAAACCATTTTAAAGTTGGTATTTACAACCCGGGTTCGCTTGGAACCTGCCACGATGAGTTTATAATGGCTATGGAACAACACTCAGTAGATTTAATGGCCATTATTGAAACATGGCTTCGGCCCGAGGAGGAAGGCAAAGCTCCGACAGTGCCTGGGTACCGCCTGCGCAGTGCGCCGCGGCCGGCTGACGTACGTGGTGGCCGTGGTGGTGGAGTTGCGTTTTATATTAAGCGAGGCGTAAGTGTACGGATTTGTCAACATCCAGTTTGTAATACCGTAGAGCAGATGTGGCTTAGTGTGAATGTCAACTCTAAGAAAGTTGTGATTGGCACAGCATATCGTCCCCCTTGGGTAAATATTGATATATTTTTGGATGCTTTGACAGAATCTATAAGTTCTTTTTTATACAGCGACTATATTATATTGCTTGGTGATTTTAATATAGATCTAATGACCAAGACCGACACAAAGGCATTAAAATTTCTTGATTTCCTTGACACTCTTAGTCTCCAGCAACATGTCGCATCTCCAACACATTTTACAGAGTATAGCGAGACTCTTATTGACCTTGTTTGTACGAATGCGCCAGTTAAGAAAGTGACTCTTGATGTTATAGGCTCAAAATTATCAAATCATGCTTTTATAACTTGTCAGCTTCATTTGAAATCTGTGAAGTTACCACCAAGACGCTTAATTTACAGACCTCTGAAAGATATATCCGGGGAGCACTTTCAAGAAGATATAAAAACTCTGTCATGGAGTATTATTTATAGCATGGACAATGTAAATGATATGGTGGAAACTTTTAATAGATTAATTACTCAAATATTTGACGTACATGCTCCAATTAAAACAATGCTTATTAAAAATTCTTCTTATCCTTGGATTACTGACGTTATAAGACTTATGATGAAAGAAAGGAATCAAGCACATGCAGAGTATCTTAAATCTAGAGATGAAAATAAAAAATCTTACTTCAAGGAACTGAAACATATGGTGAATGTAGCGTTGTTTTATGAGAAAAAAGCTTACTTTAATAATAATATAAATCGCTATGTGAACAATTCTAAAGCATTATGGAAAAATCTAAAACAAACTGTTTTACCTCCAAAACCAAATAATGATATCCCAACATTTCTTAGAGACCCGGAAACGGCTAATAAACATTTTCTCACCGTACCCGGTGGATGCAATACGGATATATCATTATTGACATATTATGAATTTAACAGATTTCATGACGAGATATTTAGTCTTAAACCAATCGACGAAATTAAGGTACTCAAATATATAAGTGATATTCAGACTAATGCTCAAGGTATCGATAATATTACGCTGGAAATGATACAGTTGACACTTCCCTATACAACTACATTAATAACTACTCTTGTTAATAAGTCCATTTTGTCGTCAACCTTCCCTGATATTTGGAAAATTGCACTAGTACGCCCCATCCCAAAAACAAGCAGTCCTACTAGTTTCAAAGATCTGCGACCAGTTAGTATTCTACCATGTTTGTCCAAAATTGTGGAGAAGGCCGTCTATTCGCAATTGTCAGACTTTCTCGAATCAAGTAACATATTGCCGGATGTTCAGTCGGGATTTCGCAAGAATCGGAGTACAGCGTCTGCCTTGCTGGATGTCACAAACAATATACTTGAATCCCAGGATAACGGCATGGGAACTATTCTAGTTTTACTAGATTTTTCGCGTGCGTTCGACTGTATAAATATTTCTCTTTTGCTCTCTAAAATGTCATTTTATGGATTCGATCATGAAACAATACTTTGGTTTCATAGCTACTTATCAAACCGCTTTCAAATGGTAGAAATGAAAGACGATACAGGAGCCTTCAATTCTTCTTCCCTTACACCGGTTACGCGCGGAGTTCCCCAGGGTTCTATTCTTGGACCGTTGCTCTTTATTCTATATACATCAGATATAGTAAAGTGTATACGTAAATGTAAGTATCATATTTATGCTGACCATCTACAGCTTTATCTCTCATTTACTCATAGTGACACATCAAGAGCTTTGAGTGATATCAACGAGGATCTAAATAGGATAGTGGAGTGGTCAAATCAGCATTCACTAACTCTTAACCCAGCAAAATCCAAGTACATGCTTTTGGGCACAAAAAGTCAAATAGCTAAGATATCATCTCAGAATCCTAATTTACTTGTAATGGGAGAAAACATAGAAAGGGTGGTCGAAGCACGAAATCTAGGCTTGATTTTGGACACTAACCTTAGATACGAAAAACACATTTCAGCAGTAGTGCGTAATTGTTTTTACCGTCTTAAAATTTTATATAAAATCCGTATCTATCTGAGTGTCCAATTAAGAATACGATTGAGTGACTCGTTAGTATTGTCTAGGCTAAATTATGCCGACACAGTTTATGGACCTCGCCTGCTAAACAAGACTGAGCGTCTCATTCAGCGAGTACAGAATTCGACAGCGCGTTTCTGTTTTAATATACCACCAAGAAGCCACGTGACACCCTTCTTTAATGATGGAAACATACTGAAGATGGTTTCAAGGCGGTATATTCATCTGGCCTCACTTTTATTCGGTGTAATTAAAAATCGATGTCCGTCATATCTATTTTCTAAGCTTAACTGGTCTAGTGATTGCAATAAATACTGTACAAGAGCATCTAAGTATACTTTGATGATTCCCAGGCACAAGACGACTGCTTTTAGGGGTAGCTTCAAGTACGCAGCAAGCAAGATATGGAACAACCTTCCGCCACCGATCCGAGAAAGTGAAACTGTGCTTGGTTTCAAGAGGAAACTAACATTGTTCTGTCTTGAAGAGCAGAAAGAAAATCGTACTGCTCACTTATCTATGACCGGCGTACTTTAGGCTACACCCGCGCTGTGCACTTACAACTTACAACTACCATAGAATATATATAACATATTGTATTTTGGATAAGTATGGAAGGCAACAGTCAATAAAAGTATAAATGAGGTAAATCTAAGCTAGAAAGATCAAACTTATGCAAAATAGAATTAAAAAGCAAAATATTATCTAACACATATATATATTTTTATATAAAATATAAGTGAACTAATACTCATCATGCATCATTGTACAAGTATAATTATATTTATGAAGATATTTGATTCGGTACAATATAAAATGTATTGTTTCGTCCGTGGGTCTACCCACATAGTTCCGGTGCCGGCTGAAAATCAGCGCTTTGGCTTTGTTAAAGCCAAAGTATTATGCTGAGACGGTACCCTTTTTGGCAGAGTATTAAAATCTATAATACAAGTATATATAAGTATAAATATTGTACATACTTACTTGCTCGTCAAAATAAATTCATTTTCTTTCTTTCTTTCTTTCTTTCAGTGTCGCAGCAGTACAGGGGCGGACCATTAGGCCCGGCCGCGGCGGCATGGGTGCCATTCGCCTTGAATGCCCAGTAGCCGCAGCCAAGGCCGTCCTGGCTAAGGGACGACTGCTGATAGGTTTCAGCTCGGCTGTGGTCCGGGCGCTTGAGGAGCAGCCTCTTCGCTGCTTCAAGTGCTTCGGGATCGGCCACACCCGGGCTCTTTGTCCGTCCGGAACGGACAGGGCGAGCATGTGCTACCGGTGCGGGAATGAGGGGCACAAGGCCGCCACTTGCAGAGCCGCCACGACGCACTGCGCGGTGTGTGCCGCCAGTGGTCGCCCAGCGGACCACGTGATGAGTGGGAGGAAGTGCAAACCTCCCACAAAGAAGGGCAAAGCGCAGGCGCCGACTCGGCCTGCTGCTGCCACCGCAGCTCCAACTCCAGCGGCGGCCGACGAGGGGGGTGTGATGTCCGAATAAATGGTAGTCGTACATCGCATCCTCCAGATAAACACCAACCACTGCAAAGCGGCCCAGGACCTGCTGGTTCAGGTCATGGCCGAGTGGTTGGTGGACGTGGCGGCAGTCGCCGAGCCCTACTCAGTCCCTGGCCGCTGGCTGGGGGACAGGGACGGCTCGGTGGCACTAGTGGCGCGGTCTTCCACGGACTCCCCTCCCCTCTCGCTGTTAGAGAGGGGACCGGGATATGTGGCCGCCGCATGGGGAGACATAGTCTTGGTGGGGGTCTACTTCTCCCCAAACAGTCCCCTTTCGGACTTCGAGAACTTTCTCGAAGTCCTTGCTGCAGTAGCCGGTAGGATGGCGCCGCGTCAGGTCTCCATACTGGGAGACTTTAATGCGAAGTCGGTGGTCTGGGGCAACCTGGCCACCGATGTTCAGGGACGCGCCGTCGAATTTTGGGCGGCGTCGAGCGGTCTGTCCCTTTTAAACAGAGGGACAGTTCACACGTGTGTGCGGCGGCAGGGAGGGTCAATAGTGGACCTCACTTTCGCCACCCCTGCTTTAGCCGCCCGCATCGTAGACTGGCGGGTGGAGCTGGTGGAGACTCTATCGGACCACAGATACGTGCGGTTCGATATCTCCACCCAGAGCCCCCAGGAGATGGCCCCCTTGAGACTATCCCCTTTCCCACGCTGGGCACTTACCCGCCTGAACCGGGAGGCGGCCAGAGAGTCGGCATTTATCCAGGACTGGCTCTCGCCTCCTGTCGATGGCCTGCACGTGGACTCCGCGGCGGTCCAACTGAGGGAGTCCCTGACCGAGGTATGCAACTCCAGCATGCCTCGTTCTCGCCGTCCGCCTCCTCGACGTGCGGTCTACTGGTGGTCGGAGGAGTTGGCAGGGCTCAGAGCCACCTGTGTGGCAGCCAGGAGGGCTTACACGAGGAGCCGACGGCAGCACACACGAGACCCGGCCAACGAGGACCGCCTCTACGAATCATACGTAGAGGCAAAGAGGGTTCTTAAGTCGGCAATTGGTGCCGCCCAGGACTCGGCGAGAGCCGAAATGCTGGAGGGTCTCGACAACGACCCATATGGCAGACCATACAAGGCGGCGCGGAACAAGCTGCGCCCCTTTGGCCCACCAGTGGCTGAGACCCTTGAGCCGGCATTGCTGGACGGGGTTGTCCAGTCCCTGTTTCCGTGCAGGGACAACTTTACCCCACCAGTAATGGAGCCCCCACGGCGGGCGAGTCTGCCAGAAGAGGAGGTCCCTCCGGTCACGGAGGCGGAATTGGAAGCGGCGGCTCTCCGCCTTCGCTCAAAAAAGACGGCTCCCGGCCCGGACGGCGTCCCCGCAAAGGTGGTGGCCATCGCCACCACGCAAATGGAGGAAAGGTTTCGGGAACTCTTCAGCGCGTGTTTCACGTCTGGGAGGTTCCCGAAACCATGGAAGGAGGGCCAATTGTGCCTTCTCCGAAAGGAGGGGCGCCCGTCGGGTTCCACCTCGGCATACCGGCCCATCGTCCTGCTCGATGAGGTCGGTAAGATGCTTGAGTGGATCATTGCCAGCCGCCTGAACATCCACCTGCGGGGGGTTGGACCGGACCTGTCAGACGCCCAGTTTGGTTTTCGGGCTGGTCGCTCGACGGTGGATGCCCTGACCCGACTCAAGGGCCAGGTGAAGGAGGCCGTGGAAACAGGGGACGGATTGTTGGCTGTGTCATTCGATATAGCCAACGCCTTTAACTCCGTCCCCCACTCCACCATACTTGAGGCACTCCGTTTCCACGGAGTGCCTCAATACCTGCGGGACCTCCTGGCCAGCTACTTGGATGATCGGGCGGTCCTCCTTGTGGATAAAACTGGCCGACTACGGCGGTTCAGCGTCGAAGCCGGTGTTCCACAGGGGTCTGTCCTAGGACCACTCCTCTGGAACATCGGATTCGATTGGCTCCTGCGGGGAACCCTCCTCCGTGGCACGAGTGTCATCTGCTATGCGGATGACACTCTCCTCACTGCCCGGGGAGCGACCTTCAGGGAGGCGGCCAACTTGGCCTCGGCGGGTGGAGCCTTGGTCGCAGGGAGGATCCGCCGCCTAGGGTTGAGGGTGGCGCTACACAAGACCGAGGCCGTGTTTTTCCATGGGCCTCGGCAGCGCACCCCGCCTGACGCCCATATCTTCGTGGAGGGCGTCAGGATCGGTGTGAAGGCCCAGATGAAATATCTGGGCCTTACTCTTGACAGCAGGTGGCGCTTCGGTCCGCACTTTAGCGGATTGTCGTCGCGCCTGTTAAAGGCCGCGGACGCCCTCTCGTGGCTCCTCCCGAACCTCGGGGGGCCCAGTGCGCGATGCCGGCGACTGTACGCCGGCATCCTTAGGAGCATGGCCCTTTACGGTGCCCCCATCTGGGCGGACACCCTCCTCAGGAGGGAGAATGTTGCTGCCATCCGATGGCCCCAAAGAGCCATTGCACAGAGGGTGGCTAGGGCCTACCGTTCTGTAAGTTTTTCGGCGGCGTGCGCTCTGGCTGGCACACCTCCCTGGGAACTCGAGGCGTGGGTGCTCGCCAGAGTGTACGAGTGGACAGCGGGGCGGAGGGCGCTCGGGGAGCGCCCAGCTATGGAAGAACGGGAGGCCGTTCGGGGGGAGGCGAGGGCCGCAATCGTCCAGCACTGGGCGGAGGACCTCGCTAACGCGACATTCGGCCGCCGAACGCTGGACGCGCTTGGGCCAGTCTTGCAGGACTGGCTCGAGCGAAGGCACGGTTTCCTCTCGTTCCGTCTGGTGCAGGTATTGTCTGGGCACGGCTGCTTCGGATCGTACCTGTACCGGATTGGAAGAGAGGGAACCCAATCATGCCACGAATGCGGTGCGGCGGTGGACACGGCGCAGCACACACTTGAAGTGTGCCCGTCGTGGTCCGAGCCACGTCGCGACTTAGTTGCGGCGGTCGGGCGGGACCTCTTGCTCCCCAGCGTGGTCAAAGCCATGTTGGAGGGCGAGGGGACATGGGCGGCAGTTGCCTCCTTCTGCGAACACGTTATATCACAGAAGGAGGCGGCGGAGCGCGCACGGGAGGACGACCCTCTCGCAGCGCCGCTCCGCAGGCGGAGAAGGGGCAGGAGAAGACGGTTGCACGACCGTCTTCACCCTGCCGGTGGTGATTAGCGGGCGACAGGCGTGGGGGCGCTTTCGCCCGCATTGCACTAATCACCACCCTCGCCGACGGGAATGGCCGAGCACTCACGGTCATTCCCGGGCCCCTCCCTGTGCGGAGGGGCGTGAAGGGCCTGCCGTAAAGGCGGGCAGTCGCCGGTGGAGGACTGGACGTAAAGGCTCTGCCGGTTTCCCAGTCCTCTGCCACTCGGGCGAAGCGGGAGTGCCGTGGGGTTTTAGCCGGTAAGAGTCCGGCATAACCCGTCGGCCTCCCCCAGCGGACGGGTATCCATGAGGATCTCCCCACGTAAAAAAAAAAAAAAAAAAAAAAAGGTTAGGTTGCCCTCAGCTCACGGAAAAGGTGGGACTGCGGGGGAGGAGGAGTGTCGGTATTGCGATGCGCCGCTCTCCCTATCCTCCGCAGCCGAGCGGGGTTGAGGAGTTGGAGGCAGGACCGTGGAGGGAGAGGAGTGTTGGTATTACGATGCGCCTCTCTCCCTGCCCTCCGCGGTTCTGCCTGGGCCTGCCGAAAGGTGGGCGGTCGCCGGTGGGGGACTGGAAGTAAAGGCTCTGCCGGTTTCCCAGTCCTCTGCCACTCGGGCGAAGCGGGAGTGCCGTGGGGTTTTAGCCGGTAAGAGTCCGGCATAACCCGTCGGCCTCCTCCAGCGGACGGGTATCCATGAGGATTTCCCCACGTAAAAAAAAAAAAAAAAAAAAAAAGGTTAGGTTAGGTTAGGTTCCACAAGGGAATGTCACCAATGCGGCTGCGCCGACGACACTGCACAGCATGCATTGGAAGACTGCCCCGACGGAGCGGTCGAGCGGGCCGAGCTGGTGTCAGCGATAGGCACTGACCTCTCGCTGCTGGCGGTAGCGGAATCGATGGTCAGCGGAGAGCGATCCTTCGCCGCGGTTTCTGCATTTTGCGGTGCCGTCATGACCAGACGGGAAGAGGCGGAACGGCTGAGAGAGGATAATCCCCTCTCTCAACCAATCAGGCGCAGAAGGGTGGGCCGAAGACGGCTTGCCTACGACCGCCTACCGCCATAGATTGGGAGAGACAGGATGACGGGGTCGGGGATAACCCGTTGTCCAAAAGTCCTCAGGACGCTGCCGGCATACCAAGTGTCCACGGTATGCCGGCCACGATGGGATGAGCATCGCTCATAGAGCGAGCAGACTGTTGGCAGGGATTGCGGTAGCAAGTGCTAACGCGCATCCCCGCGATCCCTTCCAATGACAGAGGGAGCGGACACCCCGGTGGTTTTAGTGGGTATACCGACACGTCATGAGTCGGGGAGTCCCACACACCTCCGCGCGTCGTCCCCGCGGCGCGCGTAGAGACGGTGCGTAAAGCATTTCCCCGGGTAAAAAAAAAAAAAGGTTAGGTTAGGTTTTTTTTTTTTTTTTTTTTTTAATCTTGTACCTCCAAAGGAATCGGAGTCTGTGTTTACTATTTTTCTCATTCATTCCAGTTCACGCTTTTATGCCTCTCGCACTTTCATTCTTCATACTATATCTTTCTGTCATTCATCTCATTCTTACTATAACGAGTGGGACTCTCGTCTACTCTAACAGTGTTTCCTATTGATTTTTCTTTATTTTATATTTATTGCAAAGCAGGGTAATAAGTACACATTAAATAAAAAAAAATTTTGTTATACAAATACATATTATCTTACTCTAATTGCATCATCTACTTTACTTATTGTTTACAATATCTTAAATCTATCTTGATGATTAAATATCCTCAGGATATTTCCACAGCATAGCTTAAAATCTACTTATTTCTATCTATTACTATCTTAACAATATCTGTGCAATATTTAAGAAAAATATCTCGCTGTTTGCTTAACATTAGTTTATATACATTCTCTTTTTTTAGTTTGATATCAAGCAATTGTTCAATATTGTACCTTTGCCGAGTGTATACCGGACACTCCAGAAGCAAATGAGCGACAGTTTCTTTAACGTCTGGGTCGCAAATGCACGATGGGTTCTCTTTGCACTTAAAGCGATTCAAGTACTCCGAGAACCCACCGTGCCCAGTCATCAGCTGTGTTTTTATACTCGTTGGCTCTATTTTACGTATAGTTGCGTACGCCGCAACCGCATCAGGGAAGAAGATTTTTGTCACTTCCGCAGTATCATTGTTCTTATATCTTAAGTTCCATTCGTCAAGCAAGGTCATGCGGATGTCTCGCCTGACGAATGAAACCGGACACAGATCATAATCCGCTTTCCTTTTGGAACCCACAGCGGCGTCTTTGGCTAGATGGTCTGCGCGTTCGTTTCCCTCCATTCCGGCGTGGGCTTTAATCCAGTAAAGATGAAAATTTTTGCCCTGGATTTTCAATTGTCTTAAGTTTCTTCGGGCTTCCACTGCCAAAGGATGGAGGGAACTTATATTGGTTACAGTCTGAAGTGCAGCCATCGAGTCGCTGTAGATTCCATAACTTGTTGCTGTGTTCTTAAGTGCTTCCCGCGTCGCTTTACATATGGCCAAGAGTTCAGCCTGGTAGACGGTGCAGTAGTACGGTAATTTAAGTTTGAGGGCCTTGGTCTCGGAAGCGCCACTCCACATGGATAGCGCCGCTCCAACCCCGCCCTCAAACCTACTCCCGTCCGTATATATGCAGAGGTCATGTCCACGATGTAAGTTTAATAGCTCCTGGTCTACCAAGCTTGTGAACTCCAGGCCATCATGTTCCGCGGGGTGCGGGGAATCCAGTGCCCTTGATTTTTGCTCAATCTGTCGGTCTGCTAGCCCCTGCAGGGGCACCCCCTTTTTAGCCTCATACAATGAGGCCGCTTCTCGTACGCGCAGGTCGAGTGGGAGCAACCCGGCAAGGACCAGCGCCGAGTCTAAGGAAACAGTTCTATATGCTTTGCATATTTTTTGCGCAAAGCCTCTTTGCACAGAGTTCAAATGTTTGATGATCCCCAATTTTGATACTGCTGGTACCCATGCGCTTGCGGCGTACGTGACTATGGGCTCAACTGCCGCTATATAAATTGATCTAATGACCTCGGGGTTGAGGCCCCAACTTACTTTCGCGGCTCTAGTCAGCTGCTTCTGTACAGCTATGGCCTTCTTGCACACATTCGCGACGTGACTATTAAAGGTCAGTTTGTCGTCAATTGTCAGGCCTAACAGTTTTATCTCGTTGGTCGTGCGAATGCTAACCCCACCCATGCTGAGTTGTGGTGTGTCGTACTTGGTTTTTCTGGTCAAGACCATTGCATTTGTCTTGTGTGCGGCAAAAGTAAGTTTATTTTGGACACCCCACTCCTCAACATACTTGAGGGCAGCATTCGCCCTACCTTCGATGTCATGTGCTGTGTCCCCGTCAAAAACGAGGACAACGTCATCGGCGAAGGCCTGACAATATTCACCCCGATGTTCCAAACCTCTAAGCAAGGGATCCAGAAGGAGGTTCCACAGGATCGGGCCCGCTATGGATCCCTGAACGCAACCCTTGGTCGTACTGGTGCCAGCTTCCTCACCTCCGTACCTTACCGAGACCCTCCTGTTGGTAAGATAGTCGTCGAGTACCTGCCTGATGTTCCTGGGGCATTCTTCTTCCGCCAGTCTCAGTTTAATGGCCGGCCACCAGGCGTTGTCGAAGGCTCCCTCTATATCCAAAGAAACCAAAGTTATTAATTTTTTGTGGTGCAGTTTATTTCTGATGTGTTGCATAAGGGTATAGAGGGAGTCCTCGGTACTTTTCTGGGGCATAAAGCCATACTGGCGGGCACTCATTTTAGGTAGGAGGTGGTATTTTAACCTGGCCACTATCATCTTCTCGTAGATTTTACCAAGAATTGGAAGAAGACCAATTGGTCTGTATGACTTTGGGGTTACGTAATTGTCTTTGCCGGGTTTCCTTAGCATGACCACTGTGGCCTCCTTCCACCCCGCCGGTTAGGTTAGGTTAGGTTTTTTTTTTTTTTTTTTTTTTTTTAAATACTTACACCTCCAACTTTATCGGAGTCTATGTCCGTCTAATTTTCTCTTTCATGCCAGTTCCCGCAATTTTACCTCTCGTACTTGCATTCCGCATACTATTTCTTTCTGTCATTCTTCCCTTTCATACTTTTACGGCTGGGATTGCCGTCTATTCTGTAGACTAAGTGCTTAGTGGTTTTATGTTGGGTAATTTTTGGTAGTTCCCTTTGTTTTATTCTGGGGTAAAGTAAGTTACAACGGATGGTTTGTTTATTTTCTTTCCACATTTTGCAGTTATTTACATTTTTATATTTACATTTAAATGACACTAGTGTAATCGTCCTCATCCACTAGGTGAATGATTTCGAACGTTTACCTCTTCGCAGGATGTGGCAACTCCAACGCAGGCGATGCTCGCTCGGCCTCCCTGTCCCCCAATGCCGGATGCGGTGCCCCCCTCCTGGTCTCGTACAGCAGGGTCACCTCCCGCACAGGAAGATCAAGTGGGAGCATCCCGGCTAGCAATAATGCGGAGTTCAGGGAGACCGTGCGGTATGCTTTGCATATTTTTTGCGCGAAACTGCGTTGTAGTGCGTTGAAGCGTTTTTGTGTACCTTTCTTACAAGCTGATGGCGACCATGCGCTGGAGGCATACAGGACGATGGGTTCAACGGCGGCCGTATAAATGGTTTTTATGACTTCCGGGTTTAACCTAGGTTAGGTTAGGTTAGGTTAGGTTAGGTTAGGTTTTTTTTTTTTTTTTTTTTTTTTTTCTCCTACCTCCAACATGATCGGAGCCTGTTTCTGCTATTTTACTCTTTCATACAAGTTCACGCTTTTATTCCTCTCGCACTTCCATTCCGCATACTTTATCTTTCTGGCATTCGTCTCTTTCTTTCAGTTTCGGGTGGGACTCCCGTCTAATGTCTCTAGGCTTAATATGTTTTTTCTTTTTATTTTCAGGGCAGCAGGGTAAATAAATGTACTCTACAACAAGTTTTTCTTTTACAAAATTCAAAAAAAAAAAAATATAAAACGTACATGGTGAACGTATTCTTATTCTAGTATATCTAATATTAAAAACTATGTATTTATTTATCGTTACAGACTATGCTTATCTCTAATATTTTATATATTAAGACAGCATATTTTCTTAATTCTATATGTATGTATGATCTAATCTACTAGCTATTCATATCTACAATATTCCACATGATATTTAGTATGCATATTTGCTTATACACTTTTTATTTTGTTTACAAGGTTAGGTTAGGTTAGGTTAGGTTAGGTTTTTTTTTTTTTTTTTTTTTTTTCTTCAACCTCCAACGTTATCGGAGACAGTATTTACAAAAGACTCTTTCATTCAATTTCTCGCATTAATGCTTCTCGCACTTGCATGCCACATACTTGGTCTTTCTTATATTCTGCCATTCAACCTTTTACGGGTGGGACTGCCCGTTTCTATTCTGAATTTATGTTTGTTTGTTACTTTTTATATTTTTTGTATTTTAAGTAGTTTGTGTAGGGGTAAATGAGTTTTTCAGCGGTGGTTTCTTTTAATATTTACAATATTATCTTATTTCTATTACTAACTATTGATATTCCTAAAACATTAACTATGCTTAACATTTAATATAATACAATATACTATGTAAGCATATTTGCTTGGTTGCTTTTATTTCTTTCTATAACCTGCTTTGTTAACTTTTCACAGTAGTTTAGAAAATCGTTCCTATTTTTGCTTAGTATTATGTCTTTCAGATTATTTACATCTAGGATAATTCCTAGTTTTTGCTCGATATTGAATCGTTCCGACATGTGAACAGGACAGTCCAGAATGATATGAACTATTGTTTCGTTCACGGTTGGGTCACAGATGCAGGATGGGCTCTCCTTGCACTTAAAGCGATTTAAGTACTCGGAGAACCCACCGTGCCCAGTTAAAATTTGAGTCCTAATGTTTGTGACCTCGATTTTCCTCACAATCCTGTACGCAGCAATCGCACTCGGAAAGAACTGTTTTGTTGTGGACGCGGTATCTGATGTCTGGTATCTCCTCTCCCATTCGTCAAGTGTAGCAGATCGAATGCTTTTCTTCACGAATGAGACAGGACATAGATCATAATCGGCCTTCTTTTTGGATTTCATGGCGGCCTCCTTTGCGAGTTGGTCAGCCCTTTCGTTGCCTTCCAAGCCTGCGTGTGCTTTTATCCAGAAAAAGTTGACTACCTTCTCCTGGAGAGATATGTTCTTCAGGTTCTCTCTGGTTTGCACAGCAAGCTGGTGTAGGCAGTCAGGGTTGGCGATTGTTTGGAGGGCCGCCATAGAATCACTGTAAATACCAAATGATTTAGAGTTACATTTTAAAATTTCAACTGTCGCCCTGTATAACGATAAAAGCTCCGCCTGGTAGACAGTGCAGTAGTTCGGCAAGGCAAGCTTAAGGGCCTTGGTTTCAGCCTCGCAATTCCACAGGGACAACGCTGCTCCAACCCTGCCCTCAATCTTGCTGCCGTCCGTGAATATGCGCACATCAAAATTGCTGTGCGCTTTCACGTCTTCTGCGTCTACCAGGCGGTCAAATTTTACATGTTGTTTCTCGGCAGGATGTGGATTGTTTATTGCACAGGCCACTCGCTCGATCTCCCTGTCACCCAGCGCTGATAAAGGTTTTCCTCGTTTTGCTTCATAAAGCGAAGCTGCCTCGCGAACTCGCAGGTCGAGAGGTAGTAATCCTGCAAGTAGTAGCACTGAGTTTAAGGAGACCGTCCGGTAGGCCTTGCAAATTTTTTGAGCTATGCCGCGTTGGACTGTGGCTAACTGTTTTATTGTCCCGATTTTCTCGACGGCTGGGGCCCATACGCTTGCGGCGTACAGGACTATGGGTTCAACCGTTGCGACGTATATAATGCGAACGACCTCAGGATGAAGACCCCAGCTAGCCTTAGCAGCTCGAGCGAGCTGTTTATGAATTTTAATTGCTTTCCGGCACACGTTTGCTATATGGCTGTTGAAGGTGAGCTTGTTGTCAATCGTAACGCCGAGTAACTTGATTTCGTTTGTTAGAACAATGTCGCACCCGCCCATGCTCAAGAGTGGTGTGTCGAATTTAAGTTTTCTAGTGATTACCATTGCGTTTGTTTTCTGTGGTGCAAATTTAAGTTTGTTTGCGACACCCCACTCATAAACATGGCCGAGAGCGACATTTGCACTCTCCTGCACTTCGTTGGCTGTTTTGCCCTCGAACATTAAAACAACATCATCGGCGAGCTTGACAACAAACTCCCATGTCGTCCAAGCCCTTGAGGAGGGGATCCAAGAGAAGGTTCCACAGGATTGGTCCTCCAATGGACCCCTGAACACAGCCTTTGCTGGTATTTTTGCTGCACTCCTCCCCGGCATATCGCACTGTTACCTTACGGTCTTTTAAGTAACTATCTATCACTCGCCTCAGGTTTATTGGGCATTTTTCTTCCGCCAGACGGACTCTTATTGCTGGCCACCAGGCACTGTCGAAGGCTCCCTCTATGTCAAGCGATATTAGTAAGACAATCTTTTTGTCATCAAGCTTGCTGCGTATGTTTTGCATTAGATCATAGAGGGAGTCCTCAGTACTCCTTTGTGGCATGAATCCGTACTGGCGGATACTCATCCTCGGTAACAAGTGAAACCTAAGGCGCGTGACCAGCATCTTTTCATATATTTTGCCTAGAATAGGAAGCAGTCCTATTGGTCGATAGGATTTGGGAGTGGTGTAGCTCTCTTTTCCCGGCTTCCTCAGGACTACCACTGTGGCAATCTTCCAGATATCCGGGAAGTAGTGCAGCATAAGACATTTATTTAGCAGTGCTAAAAAGAGTCCTGGGTCACTTATGATGGCATGACGACATATGTCTGCTGTAAGACCGTCACTACCCGGAGCCTTTTTTGGGTTCAGTGATTCAAGCACCAATTCTAATTCTGCTTCCGTAAACGCAGGGTCGCAGGTTTCATTTTGGTTCCCCTCGTTTACTCTAGTCGCGAGTATTCTTGTTAGCCGGTGCTGATCATTGTCATCACTTGGAAGGTCCTCCGGGTAGAAGGTGTCCGCCAAAAGTTTTGCCGAACTCCCGGCGTCCAGCAATATACCTTCATTTTCTAACGGAAGATCTTCCGTCCTTTTCATTGTCCTACCAATTACTCTGTAGATCCCCTCCCAGACCCCCTCCCTGTCTTGCTTGCCACAGAACTCCTTCCAACTGTGTACTTGGGCCTTTGAAGCTCTTAGCTCGTAATTTTCTTTGTATTCTAGATACTCCTTTACAACCTTGTCCCTACGGTTTGGGGCTGCGGTTAGGTTAGGTTAGGTTAGGTTAGGTTAGGTTAGGTTAGGTTAGGTTAGGTTAGGTTTTTTTTTTTTTTTTTTTTTTTCTTCTTCTACCTCTGACATTATCAGAGCCTGTTTTAAACTACATTTCTCTTTCATACCAGTTCTCGCTTTTATTCCTCTCGCACTTTTATTCCGCATACTTGATCTTTCTTTCATCCATCACCTTTCATTGCTATTATGGGTGGGACTCCCATCTATTTTTAAACTATGCTACTTGCTACTTTTATCTTATTTTTTGTTTTGTTTGTTTTGTTAGGGGGTAAATTAACATATCCAATTTTTATTTTATTTTTACATGATTTCCTTATCTAAGCGATCTATTTACAAACTTATGTTTACAACTATATTATACAACTAAATTTTTTCAACTTATTTTAATGCTAGTCTATAATATATTACAAAATACTATGACAGCATTTTTACTTTACCTAGATTTATTTCTTAAAATTACTTTCTCAGCTACTTTTTTACAGAAGTTTATAAATTTATCTCTATTTTTGCTTTGCATTATTTCGTTAACATTACTTGGTGTCAGTTTCATATTAAACTCTATTTCTGCATCCAGACGCTCTCCGGCGTGTACGGGGCACGTAAACAAGATATGCAACACCGTCTCCTCTATTTCCGGGTCGCAGATACACGATGGGCTCTCCTTACACTTGAAGCGGTTCAAGTATCCGGAGAACCCACCATGCCCTGTCATGACCTGAGTGCTAACACCATGTATTTCCAACTTCCGCACTATAGAGTAAGCCGCCACCGCATCAGGGAAGAAGATCTTCGTTACTGATGCCGTTTCGCCTACATCGTATCTGTGGTTCCATTCATCAAGCGTCGCTGTTCTTATGCATCGCTTGATGAATGAAACCGGACACAAGTCGTAGTCTGGTTTTCTTTTGGAACCTCCAGCGGCCTCCTTGGCCAGTGTATCTGCTCTCTCATTTGCCTCCAATCCCGCGTGTGCCTTCACCCAGAACAAGGTAGCAACCTTGCCCTGTCGAGACGCCAGCTTGATGTTGTGTCTGGCTTCAACAGCCAGGGGATGGAGGCAGCCAGGGTTTTTGACGGTCGAGAGGGCCGCCATGGAGTCGCTGAAGATTCCAAAAGAAGAGCAAGCCCCGTGCTGCAATATCACCCTAGTTGCCCTGTTTATCGCTAGGAGCTCCGCCTGGTAAACCGTGCAGTATGTTGGTAGAGCAAGTTTGAGGGCCCTTGTCTCGGTCCCACCACACCAAACAGACAGCGCGGCGCCAACCTTGCCCCCAATCTTGCTCCCATCTGTAAATATTTGCACTTCGAGTTCACTATATTTATCCACTTCATCTTGGTTTACCAGGCACACGAGCTCCAGGTTTTCGCGCTCTGCGGGGTGTGGGGCTTCTATAGCTGGAGCCATCTGCTCGACCTCCCGGTCTCCCAGGTTCGGCTGGGGAACACCTCTCCTGGCTTGATATAAGGAAGCCGCCTCATGGACTCGGAGGTCCAGAGGGAGCATTCCGGCCAGTATTAATACCGAGTTGAGGGAGACCGTGCGGTAGGCTCTACACAGCTTTTGAGCGACTCCTCGCTGCACTGTTGCAAGCTGTTTTATGGTGTTCAGTTTCTTTGCAGCAGGGGCCCAGGCGCTGGCGGCGTACAATATAATCGGTTCAATAGTTGCAACATATATTACCCGGATCACCTCTGGATGCAGCCCCCAACTTACTTTAGCAGCCTTCGCTAGGCTTTTGTATACTCCTACTGCTTTTCGACACACATTTGTGACATGGGTGTTGAATGTCAACTTATTGTCGATAGTGAGACCTAGAAGTTTCATCTCTTTGGACATGCCAATGTCGACCCCCCCCATGCTCAGGCGTGGTGTGTCGTATTTAAGCTTTTTCGTGACTGTTATTGCTGTCGTTTTATTTGGAGCAAACTTAAGTTTGTTCTCGACACCCCACGCCAGAACATGAGCGAGAGCGGCACTGGCATGCCTCTCATCTTCCATAACTGTTCCACCATCGAAGGCCAGGACAATGTCGTCAGCGAAGGCTTGACAGTAAACCCCCATACCATCTAGGCTTTTCAGGAGAGGGTCCAGCAGAAGGTTCCACAGTATTGGACCGCCGATGGAGCCCTGTACACAACCCTTGTTGGTGCTCTTCCTATACTCCCCTCCAGCGTACCTCACCACCACCTCCCTGTCCTTGAGATAGCTGTCAAAGACCCTCCTCAAATTCCGAGGACACTTTTCCTCAGCCAGTCGGACTCTTATGGCTGGCCACCAGGCGCTATCGAATGCCCCCTCTATATCCAAAGATACCAGTGTTATTATTTTCTTCTGGTCCAACATGTAGTGGATATGTTGTATTAGGGTATAGAGGGAGTCTTCGGTGCTCCTCTGTGGCATAAATCCGTACTGGCGAGTACTCATCCTCGGCAACAAGTAAAATTTGAGGCGGGCCACCAACATCTTCTCATAAATCTTTCCCATTATTGATAGTAGTCCTATGGGTCTATAAGACTTTGGGTTGGTATAGTCCTCTTTGTTAGGTTTTTTCAAAACTACTACAGTAGCCCTCTTCCAGGGCTTTGGGAAGTGATGATACTGAAAACACTTGTTGAGGAATGCTAGGAAGAGCTCAGGGTCACCATTAATGCTATGGCAGCATATATCGGCGGTAAAGCCGTCGGCCCCTGGAGCTTTCTTTGGGTTGAACGACGCGCTAGCGAATTGCAGTTCAGCCATTGTGAACGGTGGGTCACAAGAGTCATCTTGCTCCCCAGCGTTCACTTTATCCGCTTTCAATCTTGTTTGGCAATGCGAGGTACTATCACTGCATGTGAGATCTTCGGGGTAGAACGTCTCCGCGAGTAGTCTCGCGGAGCCCCTTGCGTCTAATGTCTCTCCATTCCGTTCCAGTGGTAGGTCCTCTTCCCTGCGCGTCGTTCTGCCAATTACTCTGTAGAAGGTATTAGGTTTAGAATTACAGCAGAACGCCTTCCAGCTCTCGGTTTGAGCTTTGGATGCTTCTAGCTCATATTCCTTTTTCTGTTCCAGGTACTCTTCGACTACCTTCGATCTGCGGTTTGGAGCGGCACAACGTATCCTACGTTTTTTGGTGGCAACTGATTTCTTCATAGTTGCGAGCTTTTCGGACCACCACGGCAGCGTCAGTTCTTCTTTAGCTTTTTTAATTGGCATAGCTGCAGAACAAGCCTCTTCGATTGCTTTGGTCCAGTTGTTCGCAGCTGTGTCGATCTCCTCTGCAGTTCTTATTTTTTCTATTTCAGTTTTCGTGAAATTGTACTGGAGCAGGGAGTCGACAAGCCTCTCACGAAACTTGGACCAATCAGCTTTCCTGGTGTTGAACTTTCTGGTTGTTCTGCAGATTTTTATGCCTTTCGATTTTTGGAGATTGATATTAAAGACGATGCCGTTGTGGTCCGAACTCGTGAGTCCCTCGTTGATTGCCCAGTTGTCCACCAAGTCTAAAAGATCTGTAGAGCAAGCTGTAAGATCGACGTAACTGCTGTACCGCTTCCCTCCCCGGATGGTGTCGAAGGTAGGAATTTCCCCTCTGTTCAGAATATGGAGGTCCAACTCACCGAGAGCTCCCATCAAATCCTCCCCCCTTCGATCACAGGACGGACTCCCCCACCAAATGCTCTTTGCATTAGCATCACCTCCAACAAGCCACCTTCTGGTATTAATATTGCGCTCCACCTTTTTTAGATGTGCCAGGTAAGGGTCCATGGGCTCCGGTTCCGGCTCAAAGTGGTTAGGTTAGGTTAGGTTAGGTTAGGTTAGGTTAGGTTTTTTTTTTTTTTTTTTTTTTTTTTTTATTCTAGCACCTCTGACGTTATCAGAGACTTTGTCTATCTAATTTTCTCTTTCATTCCAGTTCTCGCTTTTTTGCCTCTCGTACTTTCATGCCGCATACTGGTTCTTTCTGTCATTCCTCTATTTCATTCTTTTAAGGGTGGGATTCCCTTCTATGCTGTCTAGACTATTGTGGTTCTTTTTCTGTTTTTCTTAGGGGAGGGTACACTGGGTAGTTTTATTTAATTTTTTCTTTTTATCCATTTTTCAAAAAATTTATCTTTACACTGTTTATATACAATTTATAATGATTTTTATGCTACAGTACTTATGATCTATAACTTATATTACTGTTTCTTCTTATTACTACTATCTTAATATCCTAATACATTTTATGTTGGTAAACATATTACAAATATGTTTCCAACATAGTTTCACAGACTATGACTTATTACTATTATTAACTGTTTTGACTATATATTTACAGTAATCTAAGAGAATATTCAGTTGTTCGCTCGCTATTATTTCACTTATGTTTTTTAATGTTAGGTTTTTATTCAATTTATGTTCAACCTCATATCTAAGTCTGCCGAACCTTGGACATTCCAGGAGCAGATGAGGGATTGTCTCATCTACTCCCGGCTCACAAAGGCAGGATGGGTCCTCCTTGCACCTGAACTTAGCCAAGTACCCGGAGAACCCACCATGCCCCGTTAGTGCCTGCGCTACCAGCTTCGTCATTTCTATATTCCTCACCGTCTTATACGCCTCAGCCGCACTCGGGAAGAAGATCTTCGTAGTCGATGCTCGTTCACTGTTTATGTATCGCCTATCCCATTCCTCAATCGTGTCCTTTCTAATGACGTTGGTTAGGTTAGGTTAGGTTAGGTTAGGTTAGGTTAGGTTAGGTTAGGTTAGGTTGGGATGCAAGTCGGGTTCCTCCTCGTGTCCCAAACTGCTGCTTGTCCCTTTGGATACGTCTGGAGGGAACAGCAGCATCTTTTGGCCGGTGCATCCTGGGCGCTTGTCAATTATATCTCCTTGTGGGATATAATTGACTCGCGGCGAATACCCGACAAGCGGGAGGTATGCGTGTTCTGGGTTAAGTCACAGACACGCATACGGGCGCACGCCTCGCTCTACTTTTAGAGTGCTGGCGTAGCGTGGAAGTATACCGTAATCCTTCGGGGGCGGGGGCCTTGCCTTAAATGGCCGGGCTGCGAGGAGACAACCTCTATAAAAAATATTGCGGGCGAGGAGACAACCTCGTTAAAAAACATTGCGGGCCGTGAGAGGAGGGTTTTGCCCTCCGCTCACGGAAAAGGTGGGACTGCGGGGGAAGAGGAGTGTCGGTATTGCGATGCGCCGCTCTCCCTATCCTCCGCAGCCGAGCGGGGTTGAGGGTTAAGAAGTTGTAGGCAGGACCGTGGAGGGAGAGGAGTGTTGGTATTACGATGCGCCTCTCTCCCTGCCCTCCGCGGTCCTGCCTGGGCCTGCCGAAAGGTGGGCGGTCGCCGGTGGGGGACTGGAAGTAAAGGCTCTGCCGGTTTCCCAGTCCTCTGCCACTCGGGCGAAGCGGGAGTGCCGTGGGGTTTTAGCCGGTAAGAGTCCGGCATAACCCGTCGGCCTCCTCCAGCGGACGGGTATCCATGAGGATTTCCCCACGTAAAAAAAAAAAAAAAAAAAAAAGGTTAGGTTAGGTTAGGTTAGGTTAGGTTAGGTTAGGTTAGGTTAGGTTAGGTTTTTTTTTTTTTTTTTTTTTTATTTTTTTTTTTCCTTCTACCTCCAACGTTATCGGAGTCTTTCTAAGTCTAATTTACTCTTTCATACCAGTTCTCGTTTTTATTTCTCTCGCACTTTTATTCCTCATACTTAATCTTTCTTGCATCCATCGCCTTTCAGTACTTTTATGGGTGGGACTCCCATCTAATCTGATCTATGCTACTTGTTTTTATTTTATTCTTTATTTTGGGGTCAGTGATGCAGTACACAGCCAGTTTCTTTATTTTACATTATTATCTTTCTTACTTTATATATTCTTACATTTATTTTTATATAACTGTTACTTACATCTATTTATATATATATCATCTTTATAGACTATGCTAAACTCTAATATACTACATTATATTATGTCAGCATATTTACTCATGCGCTTTTATTCCTTTTTATAACAATATTTGCTATTTTTATACAGTATTCTAAAAACTTTTCCCTATCTTTACTTCTCATTATTTCCGCTATATTTTCTGATTTTAGCTGTAGATCTAATTTGTTCTCTAGGTTAAGTCTTTCAACGGCGTGTACAGGGCATTCCAGCAAAATGTGGAGGACTGACTCGTCAACTTCAGGATCACAGATGCACGATGGGCTCCCCTTACACTTGAAACGATTCAAGTATTCGGAGAACCCACCGTGCCCCGTCAATACTTGCGTACTGGTGCCGCTGATTCTGATCTTGCGGATTATATTGTACGCCGCTATAGCGTCGGGGAAGAATAACTTAGTTACTGAGGCAGTATCTCCGGTTTTATATCTGTGATTCCATTCGTCAAGCGAGGCCGTACGTATGCCTCGCCTGACGAATGAGATCGGGCACAGGTCATAATCTGGCCTCCTCTTGGAACCCACAGCAGCCTCCTTGGCGAGTAGGTCGGCCCTCTCGTTGCCCTCCAACCCCGCGTGAGCCTTTATCCAGAACAAAATCACAGTTTTGTTCTGTCGGGATAGAGATTTAATGTTATCCCTGGCTTCTACCGCTAAGGGATGGAGGCAGTTGGGATTCCTAACTGTCAAGAGTGCCGCCATTGAGTCGCTGATGATTCCAAATGAGGAGGCCTCATACTTATTTGCCATTGTTGTTGCCCTGTTTATCGCCAACAGCTCGGCCTGGTAGACCGTGCAATACTTAGGTAGAGCAAGCTTGAGGGCCCCGATCTCAGCCCCATCTCTCCATACAGACAAAGCGGCGCCCACTTTGCCCTCAAGCTTGCTCCCATCCGTAAATATTCGAATTTCAAGGTTGTTGTGTTCATCAACTTGTTCCTGGTTGGCCAGGCGCACGATCTCCAGGCTTTCGCGTTCTGCTGGATGTGGCATCTTAATAGCCGGGGCCATCCGTTCGACCTCCCTGTCTCTCAGTTCCCGCCGGGGTAACCCCCTCCTGGCCTCGTATAGCGAGGCCGCCTCTCGGACTCGGAGATCAAGGGGGAGCATCCCGGTTAGGACCAGTGCGGAGTTCAGGGAGACCGTGCGGTATGCCTTACACATCTTCTGGGCCACTCCACGCTGGACCGTAGCGAGTTGCCTTATGGTTAACAGTTTGTTAGCTGCCGGTGCCCAGACACTCGCGGCGTACAATACTATGGGCTCTATTGCTGCCACGTAGATTGTTCTAATTATCTCCGGGTGGAGACCCCAGCTTATTCTTGCTGCCCTTGCCAACTGCTTGTATACGTTGATTGCTTTCTTGCAGGCATTCGCGACGTGGGTATTGAAAGTCAATTTCTCGTCTATGGTGACACCTAACATTTTGATTTCCTTGGACATGCCAATGTCGATCCCCCCCATGCTCAGGCGTGGTGTGTCATATTTGAGCTTTTTGGTTATTGTCATTGCTGATGTCTTATTTGCGGCAAACCTAAGCTTGTTCTCGACACCCCACTCCAGAACATGCGCGAGAGCGGCATTGGCAGTTCCTTCCACTTCACCTGCCGTATCACCATCAAAGACTAGGACGACGTCGTCTGCGAATGCCTGGCAGTGGCAACCTTTTATCTTAAGGCTTTTCAGGAGGGGGTCTAACAGGATGTTCCATAATATTGGACCGCCGATGGAGCCTTGGACACATCCTTTGTTCGTTGATTTGCTATACTCCTCCCCCCCATACCTCACCATGATCATTCTGTCATTGAGGTAACTGTCGATGACCCGTCTCAAGCCTAAGGGGCACTTTTCTTCAGCCAGTCGGATCCTTATGGCTGGCCACCAAGCGTTGTCAAAGGCCCCCTCTATGTCCAATGATACCAATGTAACAATTCTCTTTTTGTCCAACTTGCTTTGAATGTATCGCATCAGATCATAGAGGGAGTCCTCAGTGCTCCTCTGTGGCATGAACCCGTACTGACTGGTGCTGATCCTCGGCAGCATATAAAACTTGAGACGGGCCACCAACATTTTTTCATAAATCTTGCCCAGCACGGGCAGCAGTCCAATGGGCCTATAAGCTTTAGGGCTGGTGTAACTTCCTTTCCCGGGTTTTCTTAGAACAATGACCACTGCTTTCTTCCAGGTTTTCGGAAAGTAAAAGTGCTCTAGACATTTATTGAGGAAGGCAAGGAAGAGGTCAGGGTTGTTGTTAATAGCCTGACAGCATATGTCGGCTGTGAGACCGTCCGCGCCAGGGGCCCTTTTTGGGTTGAAGGACTCGCTTGCTTGTTCCAGTTCAGCCATGGTAAAGGGTGGATCACACAGAACATCTTGTTCTCCAGCGTTTATGCTTTCGGCTTTCGACCTGGTTTGACTGTGTGAGGTGCTGTCACTGGTTGTGAGGTCTTCTGGGTAAAAAGTTTCCGCAAGCAATTTGACGGAACCCTTTGCGTCTAATACCTCTCCATTCTTCTCCAGTGGCAACTCCTCATCTCTGCGCGTTGTCCTTCCTATCACCCTGTAGATCCCCTCCCAGACCCCCTCCCTGTCCTGCTTACAGCAGAACTCCTTCCAGCTCTCGGTCTGAGCTTTGGCTGCCTCCTGTTCGTACTCCTCCTTTTGTTTGAGGTATTCCTCAATGACCTTCGACCTGCGGACCGAAGCGGCACACCTTATTCTGCGTTTCTTGGTAGCTACTTCTTTTTTCAGGTCAGCGAGTTTTGCGGACCACCACGGCAGTGTCTTCAAGTCTTCTTTGGATTTTTTAAGAGGCATTGATTGTGTGCAGGCATCTTGTATGGCCTTTGTTAGGCTATCTGCCATTTTATCAATCTGCTCCACTGCACGTATTTCCTCTACTTCTGTTTTTGTAACTTCGTATACAAGCATGGACTCGTTCAGTTTTTCTCGAAACTTTGACCAGTCTGCCTTCTTAGTGTTATATTTCCTGGTCGTCCTAGATATTTTAATGCTTGTGGATTTTTGCAATCTTATATCGAAGACAATGCCGTTGTGGTCCGAACTCGTAAGACCTTCAGCGATTTCCCAGTTAACTACCAAGTCCAGCACGTCTGTCGAACAGGCCGTTATATCGACGTGGCTGCAGTAGCGCTTTCCTCCACGCACAGTGTCGAAGGTCGGAGTATCCCCCTTATTGAGGATGTGCAGCTCTAGCTCTCCGAGAGCTCCTAATACTTCGTCTCCCCTGTAGTCAGGTGACGGGCTTCCCCACCAGATATTCTTAGCATTCACGTCGCCTCCAACTATAAATTTTTTAGGTTTTAACTCTTGCTCTATTGCTTTCAGGTGGGCCAAATATGGGCCGAGCGGCTCCGGCTCCGGTTCGAAATAGAGGGAAACGAGCGTTATCTCCCAGGCACTGGTTTGGATCCCCACCACCACGATGTTATTGGTGGTGAGTTTCGGGTACTGTTTGACATTAACGTCAGGATCGAAGACAGCTATTGCTGCCTTAACAGTCCCGTCTCCTGTACCAGTGCTCTGGAAGATTCTAACTCCTTTGTGACTCCTCATTTCCTTCTCTCGGCCCACATATGGCTCCTGTAGGAGCGCTACAGTTGTTTTACGCTTCTTTGCCTCGGTGAGTAGTTCATATGTAGCCAATTTTTTGCGTTGGAGGTTGGACTGTATCACGCTGTAATGGGTGAAGTCGCCAGGGACGCCCTCAGCAGTAAGCCACGGACATTCGAGCCAGCCCGTCCCACTTCAAGCGTGTTGGGCAATTTTGGCTGAAGGCGTTGTGGTCCGTGTGTTGGAGCTTAGCCCTGACGCAATTCCGACACTCGGCTGGGGCACCGGTAAGCCTGTGTTCACACTCCGCACTGAGGTGGGGGCCGCCACAGTGGCTGCACAGGTCAGCCGGCTCTTTACAGAACCGTCTGCCGTGCCCGTACCCCAGGCAGCGTGTGCACTGTACTAAAGGGGAGTGATCTTTGGCAACGATACGCTGGAGATCAATGTGAACAAACCCTTTTTCGGTCACTCTTCGCCAAATAATTGGCGACACACTCATCACTATGTGACAGGTGTGGGGGTTTCTCGTTTTCCTTCTATACCTGATCTCCATGCGATCTTCCTCAGCGTCGAGGTCGCGAAAAACACCTCGGTTTTGATTCTTCAAGGCCTTAAGAACGTCGTCGTCAGTGTTCATCTGCAGCACGTCCTTGAGAATCACCAACGGGTCCTTGTTTCTCACCTCCTCGACGCTGAGGGCCGTTCCTTCTTTGCCTAATCTGTCTACCACTTTCTTCCTCTCCTCTTTCGTTTCGAAACCCATGACAATTTTTCGGTCCTTTGCTTTTCTAATTCTTTCCACTCTGACCCAGCCTTCTTTGGCATCTATCACTTTTCTGACTTTATTCAGAACTTCCTCCCCAGTCTCAGTTTCGTCCCTGGAGGTAACCACTATGGAGTGGATCGTTTTCGCGTTGGGAATGGACTTAACGCTTTCCGTTGCGGCTACACTTGCGTAGCTTCTGGCTTGCTCCATAGCTTCCCTTTGGTCCTCCAGGGACTTTTTCAACTCTTCCATCCGCTTGGTGTTCTCTATTATCAACCTAGAGTGCTCCTCGAGACGGCTTGTCAAGCTGGACTCGGAGTTGATCATGAAGGTAGCGTCGGAGACGGACGCCTCCGGCTCTACCTCCACAGTCTTCCCCTTCTCTCTATGTGTTCCCGAGGCCCCACCGACGGCGCTCACGCCCGGCATTTTTGAGGCTGCCTCAGCCTCCTTTACCAGATGGTAAAGACGGTCCAGAGCCTCGGTAATACTGTTTTTGATATCCGTCTTAAGGTTTCGAGAAGCACCCAGGTTGAGTTTACCGGTCAGCAGACAAGCTTTCGCTTCGGCTGTGCGGCTTTCATACGTCTTGCCTTTACTGTCCAGGGAGGCTGTACTTTTTTCAGTGATCGACGAGCTCGGTTTGGAGCTGACCTGCTTGGTCGAGTTTAGTGTCTTGGAGGTCGAGTCAGTTTTCGAGGTCTCCCATTCCCCGATGCTTCGCCTAACATTGGTTCCTGATCCGGGTTTCGGAGGCGACTTTTTGCAGTCGGCACCAGTGCTTTTGGGGGGAGTCCTGAGTGAAAACATTTTGGAGGTATGCGTCTGTGATTATAACTATACAGTAAAAGATAAAATAATTTTTTAAAATTTTTTCTCTATATAGAGTCACTCAGTAAAAGAGTGGTAGTCGAAGGTAACCTAATATTAGTAACACAAGAAAAACACTCAATCAATATCAAAACAATCACTATATAGTGTTTAAAAGAAATTGTAGTCAAATACCTAACTCTAACAAATTGTAAAAGAAAACAATAATAATATAATTAATATAGAGATGTTGTATGGGGCCCAATAAGGCTCGGTCATATGCAGAGTCAATAATAAAGCAAAACAATATAGCAAAGATAATGTTAATTAATTTACTCAACGTCTGATAAGACCTCGGTCAATTTAATATAATGCTCTACGTAGAGTCCCTGTTTGGTGACGTATTCTCTACCCTGAGGTAGTAATCGTTACCATTTTTATAAATACAATTTCAAATAGTCAAATAAAAACAAAAATAAAGTAAAAGTAAAAACTAAAAGGGTCAGAACTCTACATAGAGTCAATCTCTATAAGTAAAAAGGTAGCTATTACTGAGCCCTTCAGTCCGCAAAAAATCGCGTCGGAATCGGTGCAGTGGTTTCGGAGATACGGGACTTTTAATATTTCCAATATGGCGGCCAAGATGGCGGCCACGGGCAAAAAGTGATTTTTTGAAGTCAGTTTTGATCGTAGAAGGATGGGAAAAAGACCAGCGATATAAGCGCGTTTAGGAGCGTCGCATTAACCACTGAGACGGGTACTAATTTGTTGGTGCTCTACATAGAGTTTTGACTCTTTAACACGATAGTATCACTGCTCCTGATGCAGACACAAAAAACCGCGTCCTTCTACGATCAAAGCTCATGGAGTTATTTGACAAAGAGAATTTTCAAGATGGCCGCCAAGATGGCCGACAAAAGTTTATACTGCTCCTATCTCCGTATCCCTTGGCCGAATCAGGCCGAGTTTGGGCTCGTTTTGAAGGGCTCAGCAAGAGCTATAGGATAAGGCTACACAAGAAAAAAAAATTGAAAACCTGATTTAACACAAGCAAAAAACACAAAAAATTTACAAAAAACGCAGAAAAAAGTGAAATAAAAGACAAAAAACAAGATTTTTTCACAGTCAGTCCTTAATATAACTAAAATGTAAAATTTTGAATATATTTTGGTGGTTCCAGAAATTCTCCTTCTTCGGCCACGTGTCAGGTACGAAATTTCAAAAATTTATAAGTCAAAAACTTTTATGTTAAAGGTGTCAAAATTTTTTGACCACATATTGAGCTCAATTAAGAGTATTTTTTGAGATGTTAAAAATATGGGGTCACCGCTGCCAAAAAGGAGATAAAAATGTTCAAAAATTTCGAAAAATTTAAAAAGTTTATAAAACACGAACCACTTGAGAAAACTTTTCCGACTAAACGGCACAGTGTTGTTTCAGGCTGTTCGAAGAAAATGGCACCTCCAAAAGTAGCCGCACGTCCCTGGATCTGCGACCTCATGCCACGTGGTTTTTGATGTTTTCAGATGTGGCTCCGCCCCCGCTGCAGGGAAAAATCCAGAAATTGGTAGCAATGTAGTCCATCACAGCGCCGATGTTTCGGGTCCAAAAAACCAGTAGGTCACCCATCAAAATAAGGCGCCGTACAAGGTGAAAGTTTTAAAATTTTTGAAAAATGCACTTTTTCACAAATAACAATTTTTCTAGTAAATCTTCAGAAAAGTTTTTTACACCAAAAGATAGCTTATCACTCTCCGCATGTAACGATGTATCGTACGTCACTATAACTTCACAAAATCCATTTTTTAATGATTTTCAAAGCAAAATCCGAGCGCGGAGCAGCGCTGGCAGCGACCGTATTGCGCGGGGGGTGGCGCGCGACTGGGGGGTTAGGTTAGGTTAGGTTAGGTTAGGTTAGGTTAGGTTAGGTTAGGTTAGGTTAGGTTAGGTTAGGTTAGGTTAGGTTAGGTTAGGTTAGGTTAGGTTAGGTTAGGTTAGGTTAGGTTAGGTTAGGTTAGGTTAGGTTAGGTTTTTTTTTTTTTTTTTTTTTAATACTTCTACCTCCAACATTATCGGAGCCTATGTTCGCTAAGTTACTCTTTCATACTAGTTCTCGCTTTTATTCCTCTCGCACTTCCATTCCGCATACTGTTTCTTTCTGGCATACATCTCTTTCTTTCTGTTTCGGGTGGGACTCCCGTCTAATTTTATAGGCTTACTTTTTATATTTCTTGTTTGACATATTCGGGGTAAATAAAGGTGATAGACAGATGGGGTAAATAAATGTACAGTATTCGGCGTAAATAAATTTAAGTCGACAAGGTTAAGATTGTTTTTGGTTTCGGAATTTTTTCTTTTTGTTCTTATTTCACATAATCCTATTTTAATATTACTTAATTTTAAAAATCTATGTATGTATTTATTCTTATATTCTATACTTATCTCTAATATTCTTAATGATATTAAGATAGCATATTTTCTTAACTCTAAATATATATAATCTATTTTCTCTATGCATATCTGCAATATACTACATGATACTAAGTATGCATAGTTTCTTAAACACTTTTTTATTTGTTTTGTGACATTATACGGATTTCTATTTTTCAAAAGGACACCTACACAATATATTTGTCTCGCCCAGAGAACTACCAGACACAGATCACAATACAAACCCATGCCCAAGACCCCAGCGGCCCCCTTTGCAAGCAAAGGGCCCTCCTCACTACCCTCCAATCCTGCGTCAGTCCAGGTCCAGTACAAAGCAACAGTTTTGTCCTGGCGAGATAGAGGTTTGTTTGTATCTCTGACTGCTACCGCTAGGATGCGGAGGGAGTTTGGTTTCATGACCTTCAAGAAAGCTGCCGGTTAGGTTAGGTTAGGTTAGGTTAGGTTAGGTTAGGTTAGGTTAGGTTAGGTTAGGTTAGGTTAGGTTGGGGCTCGGCATTTGCTGAGCCAGCCGCCGGGGTGCTGTGGATGGATGCTAACGCACTTCCCATGGCGCCCCCTATAAAGGCGGTTGAATGTAAACCGTGGGGGTTTTAGTGGGTATTCCCGCAGAAGGCAGGCGAGTCCCACATATCCCAGTCGCTCTTCCCCGAGTGGTTGGTTGAACTCGTAAATGAGTTTCCTCCACGAAAGAAAAAAAAAAAAAAAAAAAAAAGGTTAGGTTAGGTTAGGTTAGGTTAGGTTAGGTTAGGTTAGGTTAGGTTAGGTTGGGATGCAAGTCGGGTTCCTCCTCGTGTGCCAAACTGCTGCTTGTCCCTTTGGATACGTCTGCAGGGAACAGCAGCATCTCTTGGCCGGTGCATCCTGGGCGCTTGTCAATTATATCTCCTTGTGGGATATAATTGACTCGCGGCGAATATCCGACAAGCGGGAGGTATGCGTGTTCTGGGTTAAGTCACAGACACGCATACGGGCGCACGCCTCGCTCTACTTTTAGAGTGCTGGCGTAGCGTGGAAGTATACCGTAATCCTTCGGGAGCGGGGGCCTTGCCTTAAATGGCCGGGCTGCGAGGAGACAACCTCTATAAAAAATATTGCGGGCGAGGAGACAACCTCGTTAAAAAACATTGCGGGCCGTGAGAGGAGGGTTTTGCCCTCAGCTCACGGAAAAGGTGGGACTGCGGGGGAGGAGGAGTGTCGGTATTGCGATGCGCCGCTCTCCCTATCCTCCGCAGCCGAGCGGGTTTGAGGAGTTGGAGGCAGGACCGTGGAGGGAGAGGAGTGTTGGTATTACGATGCGCCTCTCTCCCTGCCCTCCGCGGTCCTGCCTGGGCCTGCCGAAAGGTGGGCGGTCGCCGGTGGGGGACTGGAAGTAAAGGCTCTGCCGGTTTCCCAGTCCTCTGCCACTCGGGCGAAGCGGGAGTGCCGTGGGGTTTTAGCCGGTAAGAGTCCGGCATAACCCGTCGGCCTCCTCCAGCGGACGGGTATCCATGAGGATTTCCCCACGTAAAAAAAAAAAAAAAAAAAAAAAAAAAAGGTTAGGTTAGGTTAGGTTAGGTTAGGTTCCCGTGCGGAGTTGTTGGTCTCCCATCGGGCGCGTCCCCGGGTGGTGGATAGGGGAATGCCCTCCAGATATGGAGGGTACCGGATATTCCGGCGCGAACCAAAACCAACTGGGCGTGGGCGTGCCTTTAGTCCTCTTTAGGGACACGGTCAAGGAAGGGGTGTCTCTCTGCGTGTCCCTCTGACCAGCAGAGGGCACAGTAAATGAGACCAGGAGGTGACTGACCTGAGGGTTCAGTGTGGTAGGGCGACGGTTCCGTTAGTCTTATGACTTCCGGATGGGCTCTGGCCACCGTCGGCCGACTCGTAATCCTGACCCATAGGTGTCAGGGGCGAGGGCCGCCGTCTCTAAGATGGGGGCTGCGAGGAAGAAAACCTCTTTAAAAATTACCCAAATCCTAAGCTTTGGCGTTCGGTGAGGGGATGCATGGCTGGGGGGAGCCCAACCATTAGAGCGTCAACGAAGCTGTGGATCAGCACAACAAAGCTGTGGATCAGCAAATATGGGTGATTGCAATAGTAATAAACTATCCCAGGAGGGTACCGGCTCAGTAGTCGGAGAATCCCTTGACTGTTTGGCTCTCCCCGGGGTTACTACCTCGGGAAGAGCTAAAGAGTCGCGCCCCACTTCGTATTCTGGGGGGGGCAACAGTCGCCAGATAGATGTAGGAAGGGAGATAGGAAAAGAAAACCTAATAGAAGAGCGACGCGTGCTTTCAGTGGTTCTGAAACGCGTCGATGCTAACAAGAGTGATGACAACGTGTCATTAATATCTGAAGATGGTGGAAAGAGTGGCACGGCTAACTCAAGCGGATCCAAACCACATAGACCGAAAAATCGTTTCTGGAACGGGTCTCCTTTCAACGAGTCCACCTCGGATGAAGAATTGGCCAGACAGAATGGTACAGAGTCCAATATAGAGATGGGTTGGGATGACATACGTGCTCTATACCGAAAGAGACCCCACACTGATGATGATCTATCGGGCTCTGATGAGCATAAAAGTGTCACTGGTGCTAGTACTGACTATGCTAAAAGGGGAAAGGGTAAAGGCAAAGTGAAGAGCCGAGTAAGGAGCCGAAGTACTTGTATGGCCATAGAGGACAAACAGGCAATTAATGATACCAAAAGAGAAGCAAACCGGCTCCAAGCTGAGGAAAAAGTTGCCAGTTTGGCATGTGCAATCCAGTCCCGAGGTTCTAATATGTCAATCGCATCGAATGTCGAACGTGAAGGAGAGCAGGCTGTCCTGGCAACTGATTTGAGGAACCAGGTGGCTGATAGCCTAGCGGTGATAGACACGGTTGCCACTAAATCAGGCAACCTAAAGGGCACCTTCACAAAGGCTCTGAAGGAGGCAACTGCTACTATCGCCAAAACAGTGGAAGTTCTAGTCGGTCGCACCGCTTCCGACGAGACTGCTCGCCTGCGCGCAGATAACGCACGCTTGCAGTCAGAGCTGTCAGAACTTCGTCGAGAACTTGCTCTTTTGAGAGCTGATGTCAAACGCGCTCGGGTGGAGCCACCGGCTTCACAATCTTCTGTGGCATGTACAGTGAACCAGAGGTCTGACGAAGAGGAATTTCGTGCATCTATCATATCCCAAATAGGATTCATGATGGATGCAAAGTTACAGGGACTAGAAGGCCGCTTGCTCCCAGAAAAGAGATCACGACCCCCTCTGCGAGCGGACGGCTCCTTTGATGCTTTGAGTCCGGTGGAGAATGAAAAATCTCCTAAGAGAAACGGAAAGAGTAAGACGCCTACACAGGTGCCTCCTTTTCAAGCGCGCATTTCACAAACTGCCTCTATAGATACCTCGGTAGAGAGCGAAATTGCTCCTAAGAGAGCTACCTTAAAAGGAAAGGGACGTGGCAAAACGTCTACGCCAAAACCTGTACCTCCCCGTACTGGTACTGTACAGCTGCAGACGTTACCACTTTCAGCGACTGACACTAATTGGTCTACTGTTGTGCGTCGAGGTAAGAAGACTCGCGGAGCGTCAGTACCCTCACAACAACAACTGACGTCCTCAACAATAGCTGGGCCCTCCATTGCGGAGCGAAGGCAGCCATCGAAATTGCGCTCTTCCACTTCTTCCGCCGTAGTTATCACTCTGCAGCCAGAGGCGGTGGAGCGTGGGGTAACTTATGCAAAAGTTTTAAGCGAGGCTAAAACCAAAATCAAATTACAAGATCTTGGGATAGGTGCACTTCGCTTCCGCCGCTCTGCTGTGGGAGCAAGTGTACTAGAAGTGCCGGGAGCTGCCAGTGGCGAAAAAGCGGACTCACTGGCTGCCAAACTCCGAGAAGCCTTAAACTCGGAGGAAGTGCGCGTGTCTAGACCGCTTAAGAGCGCAGAACTGCGTATCTCCGAACTAGACGATTCAGTCACCAGTGAGGAAATTGCTGCCGCGGTGGCTCAGAGTGGTGGATGTCCACTGGAAGCCGTGAAAGTGGGGCCCATTCGCCAGACTTCTATGGAATCAAGGACTGTATGGGTACGGTGCCCTGTGGCGGCTGCTAAAAAAGTGATGAAGGATCGCTTAATGGTAGGTTGGGTGTCAGCCAAGGTCAGCCTACTGGCATCGAGGCCTCTGCAGTGCTACCGCTGCCACCAAATAGGGCACGTCAAGATCAACTGCCCCTCCGAGTCCGACCGAAGCAGTGAATGCTACCGCTGTGGTGTTCCCGGTCACCATGCGCGCTCTTGCTCAGCACCGCCGCGTTGTCCGTTGTGTGCAGAGGCTAAAAAGCCATCATCGCACACTATTGGTAGCAGGGCCTGCCCACAGACCAAGACTGCCAAAGCAAATAGCCAAAAGACGACCGCTAAGAGCCCAGTCGCCACGGCCTCCCCTGCGGCAAACGCCGTCTCTGTAACCGGGGAAGTGGAGGTGGTGATGGAAACTTAAATAGTATGGCCCATCACTTCCTCCAAGCGAACGTTAACCACTGCGCTGGCGCGCAAGACATATTCCTGCAAACTATGGCAGAGTGGACGATTACAGTGGCTGTTGTAGCGGAGCCCTATTTCATCCCAGCTCGGGACAACTGGATTGGTGATGTGGCGGGCTTAGTGGCCATCGTTACATCGGGCACGGCAGAGGCACCACCACTTGCCCTTCTTCGAAGAGGAAGAGGCTACGTTGCTGTTCGGTGGGGTGAAACAGTGCTTGTTGGGATGTACTTCTCCCCAAACAAAACCCTCGCTGAGTTCGAGGACTTTTTGAGTGAGGTGGAAACAATGATAGGCCAAGTTCGGACCCAATCAATGATCGTAGCGGGAGATTTCAATGCCAAGTCATCGGCATGGGGCTCACCAGTAACGGATGCGCGAGGAAATGTTCTGGAGGAATGGGCGGCGACTATTGGCCTCTCGGTTGTTAATCGGGGGTCAATCAGCACCTGTGTTCGTCAGCAGGGTGAATCTTTTGTGGACGTCACGTTTGCATCCCCCGGCATTGCTCATCTTATCCGGGACTGGAGGGTTCTTGAAAATGTGGAGACATTGTCGGATCATCGTTATATTCGGTTTAATGTCGCCACATCACTGAATACAACAGGCACTGGCCAAATCAGGGGGGACTTTCGTATCTCCCCTCGTTGGGCCCTCAAGAAGATGGACAGGGACGCCCTGATAGAAGCATCTATTGTCCAGGCGTGGCAGGCACCACCGGAACAGGTGGAGGTCGAGGCAGAAGCATCTTGGTTCCGTGAATGCATGGTACAGGTATGCGATGCATCGATGCCTCGGATGGGGCCCCAACCACCAAAAACGAAGGTATACTGGTGGAACTCTGATATTGCTGGGCTGCGTGCAACGTGCATAGTGGAGAGACGCCAATATGTGCGTCAACGCAGAAGACGGCCGCGAGACGAGACTAGAGAGGCACAATTATACTCCGTCTACAGAAGCGCTAAACAGGCTCTTCAGCTGGCCATAGTAAAGGCATAAACCAGGGCCAGAGAAGAGTTGCTGGAGACCCTGAATCAAGATCCATGGGGGCGCCCATACCGAATGGTTCGGGGCAAACTCCGGCCTTGGACGCCCCCACTTTCGCAGGGTCTCGAGCCTTCCTTCTTGCGGAGAGTTGTTACAACTCTGTTCCCGAACAGAGCTGAACACAGACCTCCACCTATGACACAGACAACGGTGGACACTGCCGTGGATGAAGAGAGTCAAATGGTGTCCGACGGAGAAATGAGGGTGGCTGTTTTGCGACTCCGAGCGAAAAACGTTGCCCCAGGACCTGATGGTGTGCCTGGTCGCGCTTTGGTACTGGCCCTGGAAAACCTGGGTCCCAGACTAGTGGGGATCTTCGATGCCTGCTTTGAACAAGGTCTGTATCCACGGCAGTGGAAAAGTGGTCGTCTCGTTCTACTAAGAAAGGAGGGCCGTCCTGCAGAGTCTCCCTCCGCGTACCGCCCCATCGTGCTGCTTGACGAAGTAGGCAAGCTCTTTGAGCGCATTATTGCCTCTCGCCTCGTCAAGCACATGTACAGAGTGGGTCCTGACCTAGCTGATAGCCAGTTTGGCTTTCGTGTTGGCAGGTCAACGATTCACGCAATCATGCGGGTCAAAAACTTGGCGGAGGAAGCAGTATCCCGGGGCAAGGTTGTATTGGCAGTGTCACTTGACATCGCCAACGCTTTCAACAGCCTTCCCTGGAGTTGTATTAGAGAGGCCCTTGTGTACCATAGGGTTCCCCTCTACCTCCGCAGGATAATAACAGCTTACCTCTCTGAGCGGTACGTAGAGTGTCCCGGTAGAGACGAGTGGATGAGACATGAGATGACTTGCGGTGTTCCGCAGGGGTCGGTTCTTGGCCCTCTCCTGTGGAACGTCGGCTATGACTGGGTTTTGCGGGGTGAAAACCTACGAGGCATTGAGGTGACGTGCTACGCTGACGACACGTTGGTGACAGCCTGTGCCAAAACCTACCGGGATTGCGCTGTGTTGGCTACGGCAGGTGTAGCCCAAGTGGTCGCCCGTATAAGGCGCCTGGGTCTGGAGGTGGCCCTGAATAAATCCGAGGCTCTGTATTTTCACGGACCCCGGAATGCGCCGCCTGCAGATTCCAATATTGTGGTGGGAGGAATCCAAATCAGCGTCGGGTCGACGATGAAATACTTAGGACTCGTTCTCGACAGCCGGTGGGGTTTTGAGGCGCACTTTCTCACCCTAGTGCCAAAATTGGTGAGAGCTGCGGGTGCTCTCAGTGGCCTACTGCCGAACCTGGGTGGGCCGAAAATTGCGTGCCGACGATTGTACGCTGGGATTGTGCGTTCGATGGCCCTGTATGGTGCCCCAGTGTGGGCCAGCGCTCTGAAAAGCCGAACAGTCACCCTCTTGCGTAAACCGCAAAGGGTGATGGCGATCAGACTGATACGGGGTTATCGGACGATCTCGTACGATGCGGCGTGCGTATTGGCAGGATCTCTCCCATGGGACTTGGAGGCGTCAATCCTCGCGTCAATACACCTTTGGCGCGAGGAGGAAAATGCCCGAGGCCAAATGCCAGCGCAAAGAGAAGTGGAGGGGCGGAGGCTGGAACTACGAACAGCGATGGTCCTCAAGTGGAAAGCGCGATTGGTGCAGTGCACATATGGTGCTAGCACCACTGAAGCGGTAAGACCGGTCCTTGAGGACTGGGTGGATAGACAAAAAGGCGTTCTCACATTTCGCATGACGCAGGTCTTGTCAGGGCATGGATGCTTCGGCAAGTACCTGCATCGGATCGCCGGAAGAGAATCAACGCCACAATGTCACCACTGTGATGGTTGCCCGGAGGACACAGCTCAGCATACGCTGGAGATATGCTCCGCCTGGGATGAACAGCGCCAGGAACTTGTTGCTGTATTGGGGAGTGACCTCTCACTGTCGGCCGTCATCCGAAATATGGTCGAAAGTGAGAGGTCATGGAAAGCTGTACTCTCCTTCTGCGAGAACGTCATTTCAATGAAGGAGACGGCGGAGCGGGAGAGGGAGAATGATTCTGCCTCTCACCCAATCCGCCGACGGAGAGCCGGGGTCCGGCGGAGGAACATCCGTTCACTCCACCCTCCCACTTGATGGGGCCCACGGGCGGTTAAACGGGGGCGTGACCACCGTATAATGGGCCTCATGAGAAGGCGCACGTGGTGTTCCCATGTGCCTTCCTGCGATGGACTTGCAGGTTAAACCCACCTGTAGAGATTGGCCAGCCGAAATTCGGCTGGCCGCCGCCGTCGGGGCCACGGTTGAATGCTTCGGTGACCCCGCGACCCCGGCATATGGCGACGCGAAGGAACACCCCGGTGGTTTTAGTGGGTATACCGACAGGTCATGCGTCGGGGAGTCCCACACACCTCCGCGTGCCGTCCCCGCGGCGCGCGTAGAGACGGTGCGTAACGCATTTCCCCGGGTTAAAAAAAAAAAAAAAAAAAAGGTTAGGTTAGGTTAGGTTTTTTTTTTTTTCACTACACCTTCAACATGATTGGAGTCTTTTTCTAGCTGGGTTTCTCTTTCATACTAGTTCACGCATCTATGCTTCTCGTACTTTCATTCTTCATACTTTATCTTTCTTTCATTCATCATCTTTTGTTCCTTTTATGGGTGGGATTCCCATCTATTCGTTTCCCTATTCTATTTGTTTGTTGCTACTTTTTATTACTTTACTTACTTCCTTACTATTTCCTTTACTATTTCCTTTTCTTTAATCTTTTCTTTCTTTAATCTTTTGGGTATTTGTAAATAACTCGACAATTTTTCTTTATTACACAACGAGATACTTTTTAACAGCGGATTTGTCCATTACATCTATTTATTATATCTATTTCTTATTTTAGCTCTTTTATTTCTTAATACTACTATACATTTATGACTATTTTAGCATACACCTATATGATAATTAGTCATTTTTCTTTATCTAACAATTTTTCTTATTTACCTTAATTACTATCTTTTTTATATATTCTATAAATAATTCACTGTACTTTTTACATTTTATTAAGGACTGTAGGTTCTCCGGCTCAATCCTATAACCCGTTCTTACTTCTAACTCTTGTCTGTCTCTGCCATATATGGGACATTCCAGCAGTAAGTGTGGGACCGTTTCGTTTACACTTGGATCGCAGATGCACGATGGGTCCTCCTTGCACTTGAAGCGAGTCAGGTACTCCGAGAACCCACCGTGCCCCGTTAATGCTTGGGTCAGCTCCTTGGTAATCTTAAGCCTTCGCACCGTCCCATGAGCCTCGATAGCATCCGGGAAGAACAATTTCGTGATGGACGCAGTTTGTCCATCACGGTACCTCCGGTTCCACTCGCCAAGCGTCTCCATTCGGATCATTCGCTTGACAAATGAAATCGGGCACTTGTCATAGTCCGGCGCACGTTTTAGCTTCAAAGCGGCCTCTTTTGCAAGATAGTCGGCCCTCTCGTTGCCCTCCAACCCTGCGTGAGATTTTATCCAGAACAAGGAGACGCTCTTGTTCTGGAACTTACTCTTGCGGATGGCATCTCTCGTTTCTACAGCAAGGGGGTGGAGGGCTTCGGTATTCACAACTGTTTGGAGGGCCGCCATTGAGTCGCTGTATATTGCGTATGTATTTTCTCTTCGCCGGATCACTTCCCTCATGGCTTCGCACATGGCAAGGAGCTCGGCCTGGTAGACTGTACAATAGGATGGCAGAGCAAGCTTGAGGGCTTTGATCTCGTACTCACTATTCCAAATAGATAGAGCGGCTCCGACTTTGCCCTCAATCTTGCTGCCATCCGTAAAAATGCGAACGTCGTAGTCGCTATGCATCCTGTAGTCTTCTTCGTCCACCAGGTATCCAAGCTCCACACCCCTACGTTCCGCCGGATGAGGAGCCTCAAGTGCCGATGCCATTCGCTCGATCTCTCCGCCCCCAAGTGCTGGATGGGGTACCCCCTTTTTGGCCTTATATAGCGAGGCCACCTCACGGACTCGGAGGTCAAGTGGGAGTATCCCAGCCAGCACCAGCGCCGCATTCAATGAGACCGTGCGATAGGCTCGACACAGTTTCTGCGCGAAACTCCGCTGAACAGTGTTCAGGCTCTTCTGCACACCAAGTTTCCGCACTGCAGGCGCCCACGCGCTTGCCGCATACAGAACCACAGGTTCCACTACCGCTGTGTAGATGGAGCGTATTACTTCGGGATGGAGGCCCCAACTTATCCTGGCAGCTCTGGAGAGCTGCTGGTACACTCGTACCGCTTTAGTGCAGACTTTGGCGACGTGGTGGTTAAACGTCATCCCGCTGTCGATGGTAAGCCCCAACAGTTTTATCTCTTTTGAGATAGCGATGTCTATACCGCCCATGCTCAGACGTGGGGTGCCATGTTTTAGCTTGCGCGTTATTAGCATGGCATTAGTTTTATGCGGTGCAAACTTTAGCTTATTCATGACACCCCACGTCCGAACATACTCGAGAGCAACATTGGCTCGTTCCTGTATTTCAGTGACCGTGTCACCATCGAACAGCAGGACAACGTCGTCAGCAAAAGCCTGACACCGATGGTTCCTTTCTTGTAGGCCTTTAAGCAGGGGGTCCAGGAGGAGGTTCCATAATATAGGGCCGCCAATCGATCCCTGGACACACCCTTTTTCCGTTTTGGCCCTGTGCTCCGCGCCTGCATACCTCAACTTCACCACCCTTTCGCTCATATAACTCTCCATGACCCCACTCAAGTTCACTGGACAGTTTTCCTCAGCCAGTCGTACTTTTATTGCCGGCCACCATGCATTGTCGAAGGCTCCCTCTATATCCAAGGAGACAAGTAGGACAATTTTCTTTTTATTTAATTTGTCCTGTATATACTGTATCAGATTATAGAGGGAGTCCTCGGTGCTTTTTTGGGGCATAAAGCCGTACTGGCTGGTGCTCATGCTGGGTAGTAAGTGATACTTGAGTCGGGCCACTACCATCTTCTCATAAATTTTTCCTAACACAGGCAATAGACCAATTGGCCGGTGAGATTTCGGGGTGTTGTAGTTGTCTCTCCCAGGTTTACGGAGCACAATCACCGTCGCTTCCTTCCATTGTCGAGGGAAATAGCAGAGGGCCAGGCATTTGTTTAATAGGCCCAAAAACAGTTCTGGGTCATTCGCGATAAGATGACCACATATGTCCGCAGTTAGCCCGTCTGAACCCGGAGCTTTTTTGGGATTGAAGGATTTTACGGCTCTGTTGAGCTCGTCAAGTGTAAAAGGAGGGTCACGAGGTTCAACTTCGTTCCCAACCTTTATTTCTTCCGCTCTCTTCCGTATCCTTTTATGTTCTTCGTGGTCATCCTCCGTCCGATCCTCTGGGTAAAATGTATCAGCTAGATATTTTGCCGAGCTTTCTGCGTCCAAGGTCCTGCCCTCTCTAATCATTGGCGGATCCTCCTCCCTCTTTTCCGCTCTTTTCATCACTCGGTAAATCCCCTCCCACACTCCCTCCGTGTCTTGTTTTTCACAGAAACTCTTCCAGCTGTTGACCTGTGCTTTGACTGCTTCCGACTCATACTGTTTCTTCTGTTTTAGGTACGCCTCAACAACCCTTGCTTTCCGGACTGGCGCTGCACATCGGATCCTTCTCTTTTTAGTGGCGACTTCTTTCTTCATGCGAGCAAGTTCGTCGGACCACCACGGCAAGGTTAGCTTCTCCACTTTTTTCTTTTTGGGCATTGATTTTGTGCACGCTTCTATTGTAGCTGTGGTTATTTTTTCTACTATTTGATCTATTTCTTTTTTGTGGCAGATGTTTTCTATTTCAGTTAATGTGATGATGTGATTTTGTTTTATTTGGCCCAGCTTTTCATGAAATTGGCTCCAATCAGCTTTATTGGTGTTAAACGTCCTTGTGGTTCTATTTGTTACCGGTGCCGTGGATTTTTTGAGTTCTATACTAAACTCTATGCCGTTGTGGTCCGACCCTGTTAAGTCCTCCAGTACTCTCCACTTCTCCGTTAATACGAGCATATCCGATGTGCAGACCGTTATATCTACACAGCTGGTGTAATGCTGTTGCCCTCTTATGACGTCAAAGGTTGGAGTTGTACCCTTGTTCAGTATTTGCAGCCCAAGCTGGTCAAGAGCTCCCAACATCTCATCTCCCCTAGCATCCGTCTCCTTACTACCCCACCAGATGTTCCAGGCGTTTGTATCTCCCCCCATTATTATCCTGTCAGGTCCCATCTTGCTTTCCACCTTTTTGAGAACCTCCAAATACGGTTGCAGTGGTTGGTTTGGCTCGAAGTAGAACGAGACTAGCGTGATCTTCCAGGCACTGGTCTGGATCCCCACCGCGACGATGTTTTCCGTGGTGAGTTCTGGGTACTGTGTTACTGCTAGAGTTGGATCAAAAACAGCAATGGCCGCTTTTACAGTCCCTTCTCCGTGACCAGTGCTCTGGAATACTCTCGCTCCTCGAAAACCGTTCATCTTTTTGGCCCCACCTACATAGGGCTCCTGAATTAGCGCTACGGCTGCCTTGCGCTTTATAGCTTCGATCATCAGCTCGTTTGTGGCTAATTTTTTCCTCTGGAGGTTTGCCTGCAACACCTTGTATCCTTTAAATTCCACCTGGGCGCCTTTAGCAGTAGGCTACGGATGCTCGGGCCAATCTATCCCACTTTTTCCGAACCTGGCACTCTTGGCTAAAAGCGTTGTGGTCGCTTCTTTCCATCTTTGCTTTTACGCAGTTTCGACATTCCGATGGTTCACCTGCCAGCCACCCGGAACACTCGGCTCTAAGGTGTGGGCCTCCGCAGTGGCTGCAGAGGTCGGCCGGTTCTTTGCAGAATCGGCGGCCGTGACCATATCCCAGACAACGTGTACACTGTACGAGTGGCGACTGGTCCTCCACATAAATTAGCTGCAAGTCAATGCGCACCTTGCCCAGTGCCAGGATTCGGTTCCATATTACAGGGGAGGTGGTGAGGACTACATTATTGGTAAGGGGATTTCTTGATTTTCTTTTATACTTTACAGCCATTCTGTCTTCCTCGCCGTCGAGTCCTTGAGTAATGGTTTTATTTTGACTTCTCAATGCTTTCAGTAGATCCTCGTCCGTGTGACTACAGAGGACCCCTTTTAAGACTATCATTGGATCCTTATTTCTCATTTCCTCGACGACAAGGTGTTCTCCTGAATTTTCCAACCGTTCTCTCACTAAGTTCCTTTCTTCCTTTGTCTTACATCCCATTATTATTTTTCTATCTTTTGCTTTTCTTACTTTCTCAATCTCTATCCAGCCTTCTTTCGCATTTACCGCTTTCCTTATTTTTTCCATGACCTCTTCACTTGTTTCCTGGTCGTCTGCAGAGGTAACCACGATCGAGTGTAGCGCTGTTCTTTGAGGGATTTGTTTCTTTAGCGGATCTGCTGCTACTACACTCGCATAAGAGGCTTTTTCCATGGTTTCCCTCTGTTTTTCGATGGCGTTTTTTAGTTCCACATTTACTTGTGAAACGGTTTCGATAGTATTTCTTTGTACCTCAAGAGTCTCTTTTAGTTCTACCATCATTTTGCCATTTTCCTTAATTAGCCTTGTCTGCTCTTCTATTTTGCCTACTAACATGATGTTGTGGTCTGTGTTGACCAAAAATGTAGAGTCGGTGATAACTTCCGTCTCTACATTTTCGTTCACCAGCTTTTCCTCCCTGCTCATTTGCCTTTTGCTTTCCGCTTCGGCATCCTTCACTAACTGGTAAAGGCGGTTAATAGCCTCTGTAACTGCGTTTTTTATTTCAGTTTTAATGTTTCTCGAAGCGTTTATATTTAGCTTGGCCTTTACCACGCAGGCCTTCGCTTCCGCCGTTCGGTCTGCAAAAGACTGCATGGCTGGCGGCGTGACCCTAGCGGGAGTAATTTTGCTATCGTGTGACAGCGTGCGTCTTTTGGTAGTGTTTGCAGTACCAGCCTGCTTTGTCCTTACTGTGTTGGGTGAGATGGATGCAGATTTTGCTGTCCCAACAGCTGCTGTTTGATTTTCCCAACCGTCAATACTTTTTCTGACGTTGCCGCTTACGCTAGGGGCCTCCCCGGTCTTGGAGGGTGGCGGAACACCTTCATTTGGTTTTGATGGTGTTCTGTATCCAAACATTCTTGTTAGGGATTTGCGTCCAAGTTAATGATAGAGTATAAATTGTAAACGCGAAATTATTTAAATGACAGGAAATAGAAAGAAGAAAGAGTCAAGAAAGAGTCAGAGAAACCCTGCAGTCAATAAAAACGTAAAATATAATATTTAAATCTGTCTAATGCTTATATAACTAGTGAATGTCAATTTGCGGTGAAACTTAAAAATATTCAAAGTAGAGTCAGAAACTCTGTCAATTTTTAATCAGTATCCTTAAGATGTACACAAAATTTTTACAATATTTAGGTTTGGGTTAAGTCAAAGATTTTTTAAAGAGACAAAAACAAGATAATAAAAAAAATTTCTCTACATAGAGTAGAGGTAGAGTCAAGTATATGAACAATTTATATAGTCCCTACAAGTACCTTGTAAAAGAAAAAAGAATGGTCTAAATCGGACCAGTAGTTACTGAGATAACTTAAGTTTTATATTTTAAAGATGGCGTCCAATATGGCCGCCACAAATTTAGATGGCCCTGGAAGACGTATTTTTCGACGTACGGAGCTGCGGTTTTTTCCAGGGTACTCAGCTCGGCACCGCTCGTCTCCCCACAGTAGAAATTTTGCTGTTCAAGATTTTGACTCTATGTAGAGTTTTAAGACGTTCACAGCATGGGTAGAGCAGAGACAATGCCGGTACCGAAAACCCTGTCTTAATCCGTTCAAAATTGGCAGAATAATAGATGTTTTAATAATTCCAAGATGGCGGCCAAAATGGCGGCCAAAATTAAAAATGCCTGTATCTCCGTTGTTTTTAACTGAAAAATCTCGAGTTTGGGCTCGTTAGAAAGGATTTGATAAGCTCTACAGTTACGTTAGAAATTCAAAATTTTTGGAACATATCCTTATTAGATAAAAGCAAAAAACACAAAATAATTTACAGAAATTGAAATAAAAATATTAAAACTAAAACTTAAAAATCTAGAAAAAAAATAGGTATGTACAACTTATTTAACTTAAAATTTCTGCATTTAAATTTTTTGACAGGGGTTAATATTTGTATAACCACGTGTCAACCCTTAAAATTATAAAATTTATATTTAAAAAACTATCTAGCAGAAAATTATGAAATTTTTGTCCTATAAACTACTACTTATTGACTATGGAAAAATGTAATAAAAAATGGGTGTCGCCGATCTTGTTTGTCAAATAAAAATTTTTGAAATTTTGAGATTTACAAAAAAGTCAATAAAAAACAAACCGCTTGGAAAATTTTTGCGGTCTAAACGGCGAAGTGTCTTGTTCAGCTGCCCGAGAAAAACCACATCTCCAAAAGCAGCCGCACGCCTCTGGATCTTCGACCACGTGCCACGTGGTTTTTGGTGTTTTTGGTTGTAGCTCCGCCCCCTTTTGCAGCAAAAATCCAAAACTTGGCGAAAATGTAGAACTTAACAGCGCCGATATTTTAGCTTCATAAAACATGTAGGTCACAGCGGTTAATAAGGCGCCGCACGCGGTGAAAGTTTTAAAATTTTTAAAAATGTCACTTTTTCCTTAATAAAAATTTTCCCGGAAAATCCTCGGAAAAACTTTTTGCACCATTAGATACCTTGTTACATTCCACGTGTAACGGTATATCGCACGTCACTGTCACTTTTAGAAAACCAATTTTTCGGAATTTTTAAAGAAAATTTTGGCCGCGGAGCAGCCTTAGCCGTGTCCGTTCTGCGCGGGGGGTGGCGCGCGACTGGTTAGGTTAGGTTAGGTTAGGTTAGGTTAGGTTAGGTTAGGTTAGGTTAGGTTAGGTTAGGTTAGGTTAGGTTAGGTTAGGTTAGGTTAGGTTAGGTTAGGTTCCCGTGTGGAGTTGCTGGACTCCCATCGGGCGCGTCCCCAGGTGGCGGATAGGGGAATGCCCCCCAGATATGGGGGGTACCGGTCTAACTGGCGCGGACCAAAACCAGTGGGGCAGGCAGGCTCCGAGTCTTTTCAGACACGGCCTAGGGGACCACACCCTGAGAGAAAAGGATACGGGAGGGGACGTGTTTCCGCATGTTTCTCTGTTTGCAGAGAACATAGTGGATGCGCAAGGGCGGGCTTCGTGTGCACTTACACTGCCTCGAAGCAGGTAAGAGAAGGGTACCTCCTCTACCACCGTCGTTTTTCGTAAACCCGTCGAAGTCGTGGTCATGTTTCGCGACCTAGATAGGAACGATAGTCTTGGCTTAATTGCCTGGACTACGAGAAGGAAAACTCTATAAAACCCCAGCAGCCATTCAGGGGCTGTCATATGAGGCACCTGGCGCACCTCATAGTATATAGCCTTCTTCCCGGGATGGGCGTTACCGGGGAGTGACCTTTATTTCGCACCATACTCGTGGGAATAAAATGGAAGACTTAAAAACTAAAAAAAATAATGAAAATAATACAAACGAAACGAATGTTTCAAATGAGGGTGAAAGGCACGATAGCTTGTTCAAACAACCGATCGTGCTTATCCCCAGGACCACAACTTCTGTTGTGCGGACTGGAGAATTTGAAGGAGATGATTCGGATGGTAATATGACTGACTGCTCGAACACGTCTATAAGATCCGATGTCACAATCCGTTCGAATTTTTCTACACGATCGACAAGATCTGAAAATCGTAGGAAACGTGAAAGACCATCTACTAAAAGCGATGAAGGAGTAAATCCAAAAAAAAGACCAAACGCGCTTGCGTCAGAAGAGGACGTCTTTGATCCGTTGGTATTACCAGTGGATAAAAAGACCAAAAGCACCCTTCCAAAGCCGGAAGACCTAATGGATGAAATGCGGGAGCAACCAACGGTTGAACTTGGCTCGATCATAATGGATCAGCTGCTCATCGTCGAAAAGATAGCAGACCGTTCCCGCAACCTTAAAGGCAACTTTGTTCGTGCCCTACGAATGGCGGTTAGAACAGTACAGGCCGCAGCATCTGAGGTGGTGCAGCGAAGCCGGACTGATCGCCTCGAGGAGGAAAATGCGGCTCTTCGCATAAAGGTAGCGGCACTGGAAGTGAAGATTGAGACCATGTCAGAGCAGTTCCATCAGCTAAGCCGTTTTCAAGAAGCAGGCACTACGAGCGCAATGGATATGCCTCCACCTCGCGTTCTGGCGAAGGCAACAAAAACCCCAAGCAAAAACCCGGACATAGTTTTCATGGACAAAATTGGGGACCTTATTGAGGCCAAGCTGGCGGCCTTTAAGGCAGAACTATTCCCAGACAGAGCCATCCGTCCTCCACTGGGAAAGAAGCAGGCACCAACAATAGATCCTGAGCCACAACCAAAGCTTACGAAGAGAACCAGCTCAAAGGGAAAGAAAAAGAAGGAAGTCCAAGCCCCAACTAAGAATAATCTCGACAATGGGCCCTCTGCACTGGCAACTAGTTCCCAGAGCAACGCAGTTGCGAAGCCGGGTAATGTCTCAACTGAGACCTGGACGACTGTAATTGGTCGCAAGTCTAAGTCTCAATCGCATGCTTCTGCTGCGACCCCTCAAAAAAAAACAAGACGGCCGTGGCACCTTCGGTTCCAAAAGCTGCCACCAAAGGCACAACAAAGAAGAAGACCAAGCCTCCGAAAGCGCCGAAAACTGCAGCGGTCACAGTCACTGTACCTGAGGGTGGAAACCTCACATATGCGGAGGTTATGGCAACCGCTAAAGAGCGAGTAAAACTGTCTGAAGTAGGTATCAGTGCAGTTAAAATGAAAAAGGCTATAAACGGTGGCCTTCTACTAGCCATCTCTGGAGAAAACAGTGTGGAGAAAGCCGACAACCTGGCACAAAAAATGAATACGGCCCTGGCTGACATGGGAGTAAAAATCTCCCGGCCACAAAAGATGGGCGAGGTGCGAGTGATGGATTTATATGATTCCGTCACCTCACAGGACGTTGCCGCAGCAATCGCTCAAGCTTGCAATTGCAGTTCATCGGATATTAAGGTCGGTGAAATTCGGCGCACACCTACCACTCTTGGGACGGCCTGGGTGCGATGTCCACTCACAGCGGTACACAAGCTGGCTAAAGACAAACATGTTTATATCGGCTGGGTTGGAGCCCGCATTCAGGTTCTGGAAGCTCGACGACTGCAATGCTTTCGTTGTCTGGAGTTCGGCCACTCAAAACACCAGTGCACCAGCTCGAAAGACAGGAGCACTTTGTGCTACCTGTGCGGTTCAACTGCTCATAAGGTGCAGCAGTGCACGGCAAAAACGCCGAAGTGCGTGATCTGCGCGGACTATGGCCTGCCGTCCAATCACCGCATAGGGAGCAAGAGGTGTTCACCTCCCAAGAAGAAGAAGAGAATTGCATCTGACAGAAACTCAAATGAAGCTATTGGGAGCGCGCCAGCCATTGCTGACCCGCAAGCCCAACGCTCGCAAGAGGACAACCTCATGGAATGTTAATGGGTACACTCATTCAGCACATCTTGCAAGGCAACCTCAACCATTGCCGGGCGGCACAAGATCTACTCATGCAGAGTTTAATCGAGGGATCTATTGCTATCGCAGTGATTGCAGAACCCTACTCGACTCCAAACCACCCTCGCTGGTTCGGGGACTCCTCCGGGACAGTAGCTATCTACTGGGGTGGTAGCGAAGGAGATCTTCCATGCTCCAAAATATCCGAAGACCAGGGCATTGTGGCGGTCAAGTGGGGCTCTCTTGCAGTTATCGGCTGCTACATCTCACCGAACTGTAGCTTTTCCGAGTTTGAGGGATTTCTGGACCGAGCCGCGAACTGCGTCCGCAGCTGTTTTCCTTGCCCCATTCTCGTCCTGGGCGATTTCAATGCACACTCTCGTGCTTGGAATGACCCCCGGGATGACGAGCGGGGTGAAGCTGTACTCGAATGGGCCGCTGGGCTGGATCTTAGGCTGCTCAATCGTGGCAATGAGAGCACGTGCGTTCGGGCGCAGGGTGAGTCGATAGTCGACCTGTCCTGGGCATCTCGCTTGACGGAACGTATGGTATCGAACTGGAGGGTTGCAGTGGATCTAGTCACGCTCTCCGACCACCGCCACATAACTTTTGATGTGTGTTTGGTCCGGCGGACCGTGTCTGGTTCTGCAAGTAATAGCTCACGCCATAGGTGGGTGCTCAAATGTCTGGATCGGGACATCCTAATGGCTGCTGCGCATGCTGCAGACTGGGAAGACTCCAACAACCAAACTGATTTCCCGGACACTGAAACCAGGGTAGCTTGCTTGCGAACCACCATGATAGCCATATGTGATGCTGCAATGCCTCGGGCAAGGACGCGAAAAAGGGAGCCAGTCTATTGGTGGTCAGCGGACATCTCGCACCTTCGCGAGACATGTCTTCGAGCCAGACGCCTGTACACTCGAACCCGTAGACGCCGAAGAGCAAACGAGACCGAAAAAGATAGGGCGTACAGAGCATACCGCAATGCTACTAAAGCCCTTCAGAATGCAATAGCGAATGCGCGATCGAAATCATGGGCCGAGCTTTTGGAGAGTCTAAACCACGATCCGTGGGGGCGCCCATATAAAATAGTCTTGGGAAAACTACGCCCGTGGGTACCACCGCTGACAGAAACACTTGAGCCTGACTTTGTCACATGCGTCGTAGACACCCTGTTCCCCCAAACGAGAAACGAGATAGAACAGAATGGAAATACGCCAAACTGGTCGGAGGACCTCGCCGTCACAGAGGTTGAACTGCGAATAGCAGTTCAACGCATGGCCGCCCGCAACACTGCACCTGGTCCTGACGGTGTGCCTGGCAAAATTTGGGCCCTGGTACTCAAGGTCCTGAAAGACAGACTGTGCCAGATTTTTGACAGTTGCTTTCGGGCTGGATGCTTTCCAAAGGCATGGAAAAGGGCAAGGCTCGTTTTAATACGCAAAGAGGGGAGACCCTTGGACTCCCCCTCTGCTTATCGGCCAATTTGCCTACTAGACGAGGTAGGTAAGCTCTTTGAGCGGGTGATAGCGCGTCGCATCAATGGTCATCTTGCACGGGATGGTCCGGACCTTTCTGAAAATCAGTTCGGCTTTCGAGAGCAGCGCTCGACTATTGACGCGATTCTTCGGGTGCGTAGAACTGCTGAGGAAGCAACCTCAGGGGGAAAAGTGGTTTTGGCAATATCTCTTGATATTGTCAACGCTTTTAACTCTCTTCCCTGGAAGGCAATCAAGAGAGCACTGATGTATCATCAAGTTCCACACTATCTACGGAAGGTGCTGGAATCATATCTCTCCGAGCGGTTTATTGAATATCCGAGCCAGGGAGGCCACGTGCAGGAAAGAGAAGTTGTGTGTGGGGTTCCTCAGGGATCAGTACTGGGACCTCTACTGTGGAATCTCGCATATGACGTGGTCCTACGGATGGAACTCCCCTTAGGCGTGAGCATAGTTTGCTACGCAGATGATACGCTGGTGCTGGCGGAGGGCGACAGCTTTGAAAGAACTACAAGACTTGCGGAACTGGGGGTGGCACGGGTCGTTAACCGTGTTAATGCTCTCGGGCTGCGGATAGCGCCACAAAAGACCGAGGCGATCTGGTTCCACGGACCCAATATGGATCCACCTAGCACTAATGTGCGTGTTGGCGATGCCACGGTGCAGGTCGGAAGGGCAATAAAATACCTTGGTTTAGTTCTAGACAGCCGTTGGACGTTTGAAGACCATTTTGTTCGTCTGATGCCCCGGATTCTTAAGGTGGCAGGTGCTATGCATAGACTGCTACCAAATCTCGGGGGACCAAGCGAGGAGGTTCGGCGTCTATATGCTGGTGTTGTACGCTCCATAGCGTTGTACGGAGCGCCAGTTTGGGTGGATACGCTGTCGAGACCCCGGGGCAATGCTGCAAAGCTTAATGCTGTGCAGCGCAAAATTGCCATCCGTGTTGCACGCGGCTATAGGACTATTTCCTACGATGCAGCGAATCTTCTGGCGAGGTTTCCGCCCTTCGACCTACTTGCAGCCCTGGATGCGAGGGTTTACGACCGGATTCGTGTCCTACGCCAAGGAGAGGATTACTTGCCAGAAGTAGTCAAGAGACTACGTCAGGAAGAGAAGTCGTGGACGATTGATAGGTGGAAGGATCGCCTTGCTAAACCACCCAGCTTAAGGCAGAGAGTGGTCAGCGGAATTTTGCCAAATTTTCATCCATGGCTGGATAATGTAAAATGCCGCGTCACATACCGGCTTACCCAAGTGCTCACCGGACATGGCTGCTTTGGTGAGTACCTCCACCGTATTGGGAGAGAACCATCAGCACAGTGTCATCACTGCCCGTGTGACCAAGATACCGCGCAGCACACGCTTGAGCATTGCCCAACATGGGAGTCCGAGCGGCGAGACTTGGTCGGAGTTATTGGAGCGGATTTGTCCCTGGTAGCCATAATTAAGGCAATGCTGGGGAGCGAGACCGCATGGAAGGCTGTGGTCTCATTTTGCGAGGCGGTAATGCTCCAAAAAGAGACCGCTGAACGAGATCGGGAGCGAGCAGATCCCGACCGCCGACGTAGATGTCGACGACAATAATCCAGTTCGACACTGGGCCCTGTAGTCCCGGGCATAGAATAGGGCTACGGTATCCCCTGCCTGTCGTAAGAGGCGACTAAAAGGGGACCTGGGGACCGCTGGTTGCCAGAGTGGGGGCTCTGGTGACTCGTAACGTTGTAATGTGGTCCCGAGTGAGCGGCAAATGGGTGTGACCCCCCTTACTGCCGTGACGTACAGGAAGTACACCGGTGTGTTCCTGCTGGAGATCCCGGAGTACTCCCATTGTATGGAGGATGGTCGCCGAGGTGGTTTTAGTGGGTAAAAATCCCACATAACCCGACATCCCCCCCCAAGGGCGGTCGGGTATCTCTCGAAGATTTCCCCCCGTTAACAAAAAAAAAAAAAAAAAAAGGTTAGGTTAGGTTAGGTTAGGTTAGGTTAGGTTAGGTTAGGTTAGGTTAGGTTAGGTTAGGTTAGGTTAGGTTAGGTTAGGTTAGGTTAGGTTAGGTTAGGTTAGGTTAGGTTAGGTTAGGTTAGGTTAGGTTAGGTTAGGTTAGGTTAGGTTAGGTTAGGTTAGGTTAGGTTAGGTTAGGTTAGGTTAGGTTAGGTTAGGTTAGGTTAGGTTAGGTTAGGTTAGGTTAGGTTAGGTTAGGTTAGGTTAGGTTAGGTTAGGTTAGGTTAGGTTAGGTTAGGTTAGGTTAGGTTAGGTTAGGTTAGGTTAGGTTAGGTTAGGTTAGGTTAGGTTAGGTTAGGTTAGGTTAGGTTAGGTTAGGTTAGGTTAGGTTAGGTTAGGTTAGGTTAGGTTAGGTTAGGTTAGGTTAGGTTAGGTTAGGTTAGGTTAGGTTAGGTTAGGTTAGGTTAGGTTAGGTTAGGTTAGGTTAGGTTAGGTTAGGTTAGGTTAGGTTAGGTTAGGTTAGGTTAGGTTAGGTTAGGTTAGGTTAGGTTAGGTTAGGTTAGGTTAGGTTAGGTTAGGTTAGGTTAGGTTAGGTTAGGTTAGGTTAGGTTAGGTTAGGTTAGGTTAGGTTAGGTTAGGTTAGGTTAGGTTAGGTTAGGTTAGGTTAGGTTAGGTTAGGTTAGGTTAGGTTAGGTTAGGTTAGGTTAGGTTAGGTTAGGTTAGGTTAGGTTAGGTTAGGTTAGGTTAGGTTAGGTTAGGTTAGGTTAGGTTAGGTTAGGTTAGGTTAGGTTAGGTTAGGTTAGGTTAGGTTAGGTTAGGTTAGGTTAGGTTAGGTTAGGTTAGGTTAGGTTAGGTTAGGTTAGGTTAGGTTAGGTTAGGTTAGGTTAGGTTAGGTTAGGTTAGGTTAGGTTAGGTTAGGTTAGGTTAGGTTAGGTTAGGTTAGGTTAGGTTAGGTTAGGTTAGGTTAGGTTAGGTTAGGTTAGGTTAGGTTAGGTTAGGTTAGGTTAGGTTAGGTTAGGTTAGGTTAGGTTAGGTTAGGTTAGGTTAGGTTAGGTTAGGTTAGGTTAGGTTAGGTTAGGTTAGGTTAGGTTAGGTTAGGTTAGGTTAGGTTAGGTTAGGTTAGGTTAGGTTAGGTTAGGTTAGGTTAGGTTAGGTTAGGTTAGGTTAGGTTAGGTTAGGTTAGGTTAGGTTAGGTTAGGTTAGGTTAGGTTTTTTTTTTTTTTTTTTTTTTTTTTTTTTTTTTTTTTTTTTGTCTTTCACCTCCAAAGTGATCGGAGACTATGTTAACTAGTTTTACTATTTTCCTCTTTCATTCAAGTTCTCGCTTTTATGCCTCTCGCACTTTCATTCTGCATACTTTTTCTTTCTGGCATTCTTCTCTTTCTTACTATTATACGGGTGGGACTCCCGTCTAATCTTTCTATATATCAAAGTACTTTTATTTCTTTATTATTTTCTAAAACGGGGTAATAAATACACATTTACTTTAATTTTTGTTTTTACAACAGCATACATATTTACATCTTATTCTAGTGTTACATCTACTTTTTTATTATAATGCTAACAACTTATTTCTATGCTGTAAATAAATATCTTCAAGATATTTTGTCAGCATAGTTTAAGAATCTATTTATTTTTATCAATTGTTTTACTGACAATTTCTTTACAATATTCTAGGAAGATGTCTCTGTCTTTGCCTAGCATTATATTACTAATGTTGTCCTTTGTTAGTTTGGTTTCTAACATTTGCTCGATATTGTACCTCTTATATGTGTATATAGGACATTCCAAGAGAAGGTGGGGGACTGTTTCTTTTTTGTCTGGGTCACAGGTGCATGATGGGTTCTCTTTGCACTTGAATCGATTCAAGTACTCCGAGAACCCACCATGTCCTGTCATTAGCTGGGTGGTTATATTTGTTGGTTTTATTTTTCGTATAACGGCGTACGCCGCCAACGCATCGGGAAAGAATATTTTAGTGACGCTGCCTGTAGAGCTGTTTTTGTATCTTTGGTTCCATTCGTGAAGAGAGGCCGTACGGATACTTCGCTTCACGAATGAAACCGGACACAGGTCGTAGTCCGGCCTTCGCTTAGAGCTCAGGGCAGCCTCCTTGGCGAGGTGATCTGCACGTTCATTTCCCTCCAGTCCTGCGTGGGCTTTAATCCAAAATAGCTTTACCTGTTTATTTTGGAGTGCCGCTTTTTTCAGGTTTTCCCGCGCCTCAACTGCCAGGGGATGGAGGGAATTTAAATTGATCACTGTCTGAAGTGCTGCCGTAGAGTCACTGTATATGCCGCAACTGGTCGCCTTTTGATTTAATATCTCCCGCGTTGCTTTACATATGGCCAGGAGCTCAGCTTGGTAGACCGTACTGTATGACGGCAAAGCAAGTTTGAGAGCTTTTAACTCGGTCGCAGTATTCCACATGGATAGTGCGGCACCGACCTTGCCCTCAATCTTGCTGCCGTCAGTGTAGATTTGAAGTTCCACATTTCTGTGGGAGTCTAGTTGTTCCTGGTCCGCCAAGCATATGAACTCCAGGCCTATATGATCTGCAGGGTGCGGGGAGTCCAAGGCTGTAGCTGTTCGTTCGATCTCCCTGTCTCTAAGCTCTGGCCGGGGCAGCCCCTTCCTTGCCTCGTACAGAGAGGCAGCCTCGCGTATTCGCAGGTCTAGTGGGAGTATCCCAGCCAAGACCAGTGCAGAGTTCAACGATACCGTTTTGTAGGCTTTACACATTTTTTGTGCATAGCCTCTCTGCACTGCGTTAAGACACTTGATGACCCCTAGTTTTGACGTAGCTTGTACCCAAGCGCTGGCAGCGTACGTTATGATGGGTTCTGCTGTTGCAGTATAAATAGTTCTGATGACCTCAGGGTTTAGGCCCCAGCTGACCTTCGCAGCCTTGGTGAGTTGCTTCTGGACCGCGATGGCCTTTTTGCATACGTTGGTTACATGTCTATTGAAGGTCAGCTTGCTATCTATTGTTAGGCCCAATAATTTAATTTCATCGGTCATTTGAATATTAACCCCTCCCATGCTGAGTTGTGGGGTGTCATATTTTAATTTTCTGGTAATAACCATTGCGTTGGTCTTTTGCGCAGCGAATTTAAGTTTATTGTTTGCACCCCACTCCTCGACATGCCTAAGGGTAGCCATCGCTCGATTTTCTACTTCGTGAGCCGTATCCCCATCAAAAACAAGCACTATATCATCAGCAAAGGCCTGACAGTAGTCACCCCTGTGCTCCAGACTTTTCAGTAACGGATCGAGAAGGAGGTTCCATAGGATAGGGCCAGCTATGGACCCCTGGACGCAGCCCTTTGTTGAGCTAATGGTTGCTTCTTCGCCTCCATACCTCACTGTCATCTTTCTGTCAGTGAAGTAATCGTCGAAGATTTGCCTAATGTTTTTAGGGCATTGTTCCTCCGCCAGTCTCAGTCTCATTGCAGGCCACCAGGCGTTATCGAAGGCTCCCTCTATGTCCAAAGAAACTAGAGTAATTAATTTCTTTTGACTTAATTTGTTGCGGATGTGCTGCATAAGGGTATAGAGGGAGTCCTCGGTACTTCTCTGGGGCATGAAACCGTACTGGCGGGTGCTCATTTTTGGCAGAAGGTGATATTTTAGCCGGGCTACTAACATCTTTTCGTAGATTTTGCCGAATATTGGTAAAAGGCCAATTGGCCTGTAAGATTTGGGGACTGTGTAGCTTGCTTTGCCGGGCTTTTTCAAAATTATCACTATGGCCTCCTTCCATTGTGTAGGGAAACATCGATATTCGAGGCATTTGTTGAGGATTCCAAGGAACAGTTCGGGGTCGTTACTCACCGCATTCCGGCATATGTCTGCCGTGAAGCCGTCGAGACCGGGAGCCTTTTTTGGATTGAGGGTGTTCAGCACTGTCTTTAATTCAGTCATGGTGAATGGTGGGTCACATAGGTCATTATGGTTCCCATCGTTGACCTTTCCTGCTTTGTCTCTGACCTGGCGGTGATAAGAGTTGTCTGTATTATGTGAGTCCTCGGGATAAAAGGTCTCCGCCAGTAATTTTGCTGAACCCCTCATATCCAAAACCCTCCCGTCTTTCTCCAGTGGTATGTCCTCACCCCTTTTGCTTGTCCTGGAAAGCACTCTGTATATTCCCTCCCATACCGTTTCTTTGTCCTGCTTCCCACAAAAGTCCTTCCAACTTTTAGTTTGAGCCGTAGTTGCCATAGTCTCGTAAAGCTCTTTGTGTCTCAAGTAGTCCTCGACAACCTTTTTTCTGCGAATGGGTGCGGCACATTGTATCCTGCGGCGCTTTGTAGCGACCTCTTTCTTCATAGCTGAGAGTTCCTCAGACCACCAAGGAATTTTAATCGTCTCCTTTTTTTTCTTTTTTGGTATCGCATTGTCACATGCTTTTGTGACTGCGTTGTTGAGATCGTCTACTACTTGATCCACTTGTTGTTTGCAACTTATTTGAGTTATCCTCGCGTTTGTTAGTTGGCAATCTGTTTTTAGTTTTTCAAGTTTTTCATTGAAAATGCTCCAATTGGCCTTTTTGGTATTGTAGAGCCTTGTTGTTCTTTCTACGCACATTCCTTTGGATCTTTGCATTTTGAGGCTGAAAGTGATGCCATTGTGGTCAGAGCACGTCAGGTTTTCGTCGACTTTCCAGTTCTCTACTAAGTCAAGAATGTCTGTCGAACACGCAGTCACATCCACGTGGCTTTTATATCTTTTTCCTCCGCGAATTGTGTCAAAGGTTGGCGTGTCGCCTGTGTTGAGAATGTGGAGACCCATTTCGTGTACGGTTCCTGCCATTTCTTCTCCCCTGTGGTCAATTTGATTACTTCCCCACCATGGGCTTTTCGCGTTCGCGTCGCCACCTATGATCAGGCTCCT